>CM073538.1:15400878-16749222 GCA_037074615.1 Leucaena leucocephala
ACTACAACCTTAGAATTTCAATGCTTTAAAGGTTCAAAACCTTTCCAATCCTACACAAAATATCATCTAAATTCAATGGAAGCCTTAAATAATTGAAATTCAATTTCCTTCCCTCATGAAAAGTGTATACCGAACAGGGCACACCATGGCAAAGTCAAGAATACCAATTTGATTCAACGACCAACCACTTAACTAGCTTGTTTAAGCTTCAATCATATGGTTCTAACTTTAATTTCTTCTTTCCCCTATCCTTTAAGGTCTTTGGGAAGCACCTCCCCTTAGAGAAAACTCAACTTTTCCTCATGAAAACCCTAAGTTCAAGCTCCCAAATCAAAGGAAAATAAGATATGAGAGATTGTTTACCTTTAATCTCTAGCTTGCTTGAACTTTGGAACCTTGAATCTTCTTTGTCTTGGCTTGAGGTTGCATTTTGCAAAAGTTTCCCCAAGGGTCCATGAAGCCACGGTTTGCTGTAGAATTGAGGGGGTATTTAAAGAAAAATTCCATGGAAAATGAATGGCCAAGATCACTTTGTACACTATTTGATCTAATGGCTCATATTTGTTCTTACATCAAGCTTCCTTTCCAAGCCAACTTGAGATAAATCCACATGAAAAAAATCTTCTCCTCCCCCTTGTCTTGGACGCCAAGTGTGTGGGTGTGTTGGTCCCACCATGTGCAAACCATAATTTTCCCTTTATCCCTTTTTTTCTTTTCAAAAATTTATAAATTATTCATTATTGGACTTAGGCTCCAAGACAATTCTTGGGACTTATTGGGCTTACCTAGGATGAAATTGTGGGCTGCCATAGGCCATCATTGGGTCCAATAGCTAATTGGCACAAATCCCAAGGTACTTTCCTTATAGCGATATTATTAAAATATCCTGATTTTGAAATAAAAGCTAGACACCTATTTTAATGGTTATAACATTTTTAGAAATTCATTCTAATATAAAATGAATTTCCTGTAAAGTCTCATAATTCTCTGAGACCCAGAAGTCCTAATAAAAATTCCCTACATTTCCTTTAACCCTTTATCGGTGTTTGATTTGACTTTAATTCCCCAAAGGGCATTATCGTCTTTTCAAACATCATGAGAGTATTTACTAGCTCTAATTAATCATCTTTATACCATCTTGCACACTTTTGGCCTGTTCAGAATGACTAGAAGGCCCTTTACCCCTCACTGGTATAGTATGGGCATCCAAGGGCATTTCTGTAATTTCACACTTCTCTTGGACAGCTCTGGACTCTGGACCACTTAACTGTCCATTCATCACATTGGGCCTAATATGGCACTATTTGGGCCTTGGTTTGGGATCATTGCCTTTATGCCCTTTATGGCACAAATCCCAATAAACCTCACCCGATCCTATTTATCGGGTATTTTATTTCACCGTAAAATCCTATAAGACTTCTACAGGATTCCTTTTTTGACTCTGTCAATTTCATAAATTCTTACATTAAATATAAGAATTTCCTATAAAGTTTCATCTGATTCTTATGTCTGAAAAATACTGTAATAATTCTTCTGATTTCATAAATTTATATCAATTAATCGGGACCTCAAATCAAAATTCTGTGTTGTTTTATACTGACCAGAATAATTTTGTCTATCTATTGGTAAAATTTGGGTCTGATTTGATTCTGGGCATTTTTGGCCTGTTTTGGCTCAACATTTCCATAATTATATTTTGGTCCTTGATCTTTTGAATAATTGCACTTTAGCCCCTTAACTTTTGAAAATTACACTTAAGGGCCCAACTTTTGTTTCTACTTTCACTTTTTGCCTTTAACCTTTTCTACTTTTCATTTTAGTCATTCTCTTCCTTAAAGAATCATCTAACCATTATTATTTCTTTAGATCTTTGTCATAATCATTTCCAAGCCTCTTTCTACTATCAGTATTATACTGATAGGGAAAAATCAAGATATGACAGAACACGTATTAGAAGCATTGGAATCAAAATATAAATTTTTGGAAAACAAGGGTTTGCTTCGATCAAGGGCAGAAGCTCATGGGATGTTTTGATTTTGGAAATTCTGGTTTCATATTTGGATTCTAGATGAAAAATTATGTGGAAATGAACTATGAGAATTTCTTTTGGAAAGATAAAAGTATGAAACCTAAAATAGAGAAAGAATGGAAGTTAGTGAAAACCTAGTCTTGGATTTGTTTTCAAGTTGAGTTGTAACTTGATATTACTTTGTAATGGCTAGGTTTTGACATTTGTGAAGGAAGGAAATCATCTCAAGAAGACATTGACAAGGATAGCTAAGAGGTAGCGAGAATACCTAGCTATAGTTTCATGTTTGCTTAATTATTTGCTTGCTTGTTAGTTATGATGTTTGGTTGAGCATGAGATTGTGTCATCATGTTGATGATGAAGTATGAATGATTGCAACTCCTTGCAACTTATGTCATGACAATATGCATGTTAGAGTTTGCTTATGTATGATTATGAAGTTGCTCACATCTCATGATAACATGTTAAGCATCTAATTAATCTTGTATGGTATTATAGTTTGTGTAACTTTCCATTGAGATATCCATGAAATCTCATTCCTCCCATATGCATAACCATGTCATAGGCACTGACACTTCTCAAGGAAAGAGGGTAATTATGGATGGTTAAACTTGTATAATAAGTCAAATGAGTTGCTTGACATTATGGAAGCACATGTTGAAATGTATATTGAATGTTCATGTGTTGGTGTTCTAAGGCAGTGACTTTTTATGATATTTACCATACCTTAATGAATGAGTTTGAACTTGAAATTTGGCATGATTATAGTTAAGTTGTATAGCTTTAAATGGACACCACGAATTCCTTAATTGGTTCAGTATTCGATTTGTTATGATTTTTCTAAATTGGAGTTAAAATCTGGAATAGAGATAAAGTAAGCAATTGGAGGCAGTAACGTTCTGACGTCAATTTTGTATAGTAAGTGCACAATTTTTTCCATGAATTTTGTGACCTTAAAGATTACATTTAGAGCTTTAAATCCATAGGCAACACGGTTCATTTAGACAAGTAACGAAAGAGAAATGAATTTTTGAAGTTAAGGCAAAGAAACTGGAACTTCCAGATTTTACCAAATGAACAGTGTTTTTCAACAAATAAACTGATTTCATCGGGACAATGGAACCTCTATTTTATATTTTTCCTTGAAAATGTAATGAAATATGTTTCATTAGAATTTGGAACCAACCTATTTTGATTTTTCTATATTTAATTATGAATTTTTAAATTTGGGTACATGTTCTAGAATTACCAAATGAACAGTAACGTGATTAGTACCCGAGAGCAATTGTTTTGAAAATGAATGTTTCTAAGGAAAAAGACTATATAATTGGTTCTAATAACTTTCAAATGAATATAATTGAGGTTAAAAATAAGGATGTGACATTTTGGTATCAGAGCAAAGGATTTTAGCTTAGGAAATGCTCTAAATAGATTATTTATAGACTGATGCATACGTAAACATCTACATAATTGACACTAAGTGATTGCAGGTTAAAGATGACTGAGTCTAGGATGGGATCAGAGACTACTGTGAACCAGGGGGACCCTATACTAGAAGTCTTTAGTTCAGATAGGTCAGGTTTGAACGCAGAGGAGGTAGATGCTTTGGTGAATGATTTGTACTTTGGTCTTCCTCATGTGATCTATATCCCAGATTATAGTAGTGACTCAGAACTGGATAGGTTAGTTAGCTCCTCAGTCGGATCTAGTGGAATGGATAAAGCATCAGATGAGGATGTACCTGAGTAACCTATTCTAGCCTCTCCTATTAAGGTAGTACCTCCTAAAAAAGCTGACCCTAGTGTAGGGGAGTACAGATCAAGTAGATGAAAGAGATATAGTAGACCCCTAAGAAGAGTAGTCTGATTAGGGTTATTCCTATGTGGTGAGTGCTACAGAACCTGTACATAGGCAGCCTGTGGAGGTAGATATTTATGGTCCAAGTCAAGAACCTAACCTAGCTAATATACTTGGACCTAGCCATATACTAAACCATACATATATCCCAAGTCCCAGTAGAACAAAGAAGCCAATGGTAGAGATATACTTGGATAACCACAAGGTTATAGAGCTAACCCATGGGGAGAATATGAATGAAGAAAGATTCAAGAAAGCTGTAGAGCTAGCTAGGCAGTTGTATAATATAGGGAGACTATTGGTTATAGAAGTAGATCAGGATTATAGAAGTTACATGGATTTCATAACAAGAGTACGAGAAGCTTATCAAGCTTATGATCCAAATACCCTTTGTCATATCCCAATTTTTAGGCTTAGAAGCCCAGTATATAGCCTGAAAAAGGGATGCTACCAGACCCTGTTGAACAGAGGTCTGAGTAAATAGAGAAAATTATGTTGATCAGTGTGATGCAACACAAAGTTCTGATAAGAGGTCATGAAAGATTTATATTAATTTCCAAAGAAAAGGAAAATTAATACAGTATGCTCTACACCTCAGAATCAGATGAAATGTGGGAGTAAATTCCTATAATTAATATAAGAATTTCTGAAACTGACAGAGCTCAAAAAGGAGTTCTGTAGAATTTACTATAGAATTTACAGTGGATCAAAAGACCCGATAAATAGGTTTCGGGGGAATTTCTCGGGAATTGAGCCCATGAAGATAGGGGATCATACAGAGGGTCCAGAATGGCACCTTATAGGCCCAATGATATTTTCAGATAAATATATGGGCCAGGGCCAATAAAGACCGAGAAAAATGAAGAATTACGAAAATGCCACTGAAGGTATGCCACTGTGTTGTGTCATTAAGTTAGAGTCAGACGAAGGGCGTTATGATCGTTAGACTAAGGTTAGACAGTCAAGAAAGGGTATTTGGATAGTTGACTAGGGTCAAGAGATACTCTGGTAAGGTATGGAAAGACAATAGTGCCCCTATAAGTACTAAAGAGGTAGTAAGGGCATTATGGTAATTTACTAAGGATTTTCCTTGGGAACCGAGCCACCAGAGTGCTTGGGCTTGGTTAGAAACCCAAGTTGATATTTAAAGGCCCAAAAACGTAGCCCAAGAGTAAAGTGGGCCCAAGAGGCATTAAAATAATATTTTAGTACTTTTTCAATAAAGTAAAGTGACCCGGTCCAAGATAGAACTGGGTAAAGTGATCTGGAATCATGAGAGGACATAAATGGGGCCCACAATGTGCCACATGGCATGATTATAGTAAAAGAGGAAAAGCAAAGGACACATGGTATGATTATAGAAAAAGGAGAAAAAGCAAGAGGACACGTGGCACGATCTCGGCCGTCCATTCAGGGAAAAGACTCTGGAACTCTCTGGAAAGGCTGACTCAGCTGGTGAGGTGTCCCAAGGGCCCCACATTTTGCCACATATATCCCTTAGGTGTCCCTTGAGGTGTCCTAGATGATGTCATGAGTGGTGAGTCAGCAAGGAGGGTGATGTCATCATGATGATGCAGGCAAAGCTTCTTGAGGAAGCAAGCAATCTGAGCCATTCATTGTGAATCAATCTGGGCCATTCATTCCACCTCCTCTCACCTATAAATAGGCCACTCCCCTCCCATTTCAAGTCACACCACGGATCTAGCAAGAAAAGGAAGAGAAAGAAGAGAGAAAGAGAGAAAGAGAGAAGGAAAGAAAGAAAGGAAAGGAAGGAAGGAGTTCTGGTGGAGCCAGGAGCAGTCTAAGGAGCTGAGGGACTGGGCAAAGCTTAGGAATGAGGTAATAAAGTTATCTAGTCCCTTCTCTAATAAAGTATAGGATTTCTCTTAGTGGTTAGAATAGAGAAATATCTCTATTAATAAAGGTAGCTAAAGGTAGAGAGAAAACCAGGGGAATGTCAGATTAAGGATATTACCCTTGAGCTATGTATGAGTTAAATAGAGCTATGCTGATAGAATAATAATGAAGATATTATTATGCTATGTATAGGCTCTAACCTATGGAAAGAATGAACCTTAGGGCAAAGGCTAAGAGCTAGAAGGAAAAGCTACATGTCAGGTAGTAAACTAATCCTAAACTTGTATGCATTGAATGTTATGCTTGATGTGCTATGGCTTTGTTGAATTGTGTTGAATATGTGCCTATGTATGAAGCTCTGTTCCTATGATTACTTTGGCCAATTGTATTTCATATGTAACATGGAAGCATGCACATGACATAATGCTAACACTTTCACAAGCAAGCACAAGTATTCACATTAATGCATACATTGTTTAGTGCTGTTTGCTACTGAGATTTCCCCAGAAATCTCACCCTTCCATATCAATCCAATTACAGCAGGTCTTCTCAAGATGGAGGAGATAAAGATGCATGAAGAGATATTAATTACTTAGCATGATTGATATGTGATTCATGTATGTATAATTGCTGGAAATTGACATTATGAACAGTAACTCGTGGTGAGGCAGTGACATTCGAGCTGTAATTATAAATAGTAAATGATTGAACAAATGTATGATATTTTTCCAGTAATTAGTAGACATTCCAAGCTTCGATTTGATATATAGAATGTCTCATTTGGATGTCTACACATAAAGATATGATTTATCAAAGTTGGGACCAGAATGCTGGAATCAGGGACAAAACGCTGGATGAACAGTGAATTACGGACGTTGACTGACGTTGACCTGGTCAAGGCGTGGTCAACGAGTCATTTTTCCCTGAAAGAGTATTATGTTAGCTTCATGTATCAATTTGAACCACTCCATTCCGATTTTTATAGAATTAGTTATAATTTTTCGAAGTCAGGTCACTTCTCTAGAATTCGTGCAGTGAACAGTACTCGCTAGAGTAAAATTCCAGATTGAGTAATTTGATTTCAACAGCCTTGGAAGTGGTTCCAGATGCTACTGTTTGGTCCCTAAGACGTATGAAAAGTGAGGATGTTATATTTGGTATCAGAGCATAAGATTATGGCACAGAACAGAAGGTTCTGGCTCAGTGATGCTCTAGAGTAGATAAACTAACCCCTTAAAACAAGTTAGAGATGTGAACTACAGAGGTTTCCTCCCTAGTATGAGATATGGGGATGGTGTTCACTACCTAGAGAATGATTTGAACAAGAGATAGTGACACCCAGACAGATATAATAGTACCCCATAACTTATAGCGGTACGAGGCGATCTTCAAGGAAGTGGCTAGTCTTAGTCAGCCGTTACCGCGAAGGTCTCGTGTTTCTTAGCACGATGTGGCTAGACTAAGCAGGATAACGTCTGGGGAGCAGTTTCCTTTATGAGTAGAGATATAAGCTTACCAGTCCTAGGTCAAGGGAAGCTACCAGACGTTACAGTTATAATAAAGATACCAACCTCGTTGAAGTTTGTCAACTAGAGGATTGGTATAAAGTATAATCAAGCCAGATAATATAAATTAAGATATGAAAGGTTAGATGATGTTCAGAAGTAGATCCTCTATGTGAGTAGATCTACATTACGAAAGAATTTGTTCAGCTAGTGTTTTCTGAACAAAAGAATTAAAAGTTAGAATGAGGCTTGCCTAGGAATAATCCTAGTACATGGCCTAAAGTTAGAGACAAGATGGGCCGCTGATGTTCCCAAGATAAAGGAACCACAGTCTAATCTAGAATAGACTAAGATTGATAAAGAGAAAGGTAGCCACAGTTTTAAAGATAAAGTGACTCTCCTGTTCCCTATGTAAGAAAGGGTAATGAAGGGTTGAGTCTATACCCTAGTAAGAGGGTAATGTGGCAGCCTAAGTCAAATAAATAGTTATTTCTGATTCCTAAATGAATGTTTGGCATTTGGGCAATATGATCAGACAATGATAGGTAATGAGATTAAGATGATGATTAATAGTGAATCTACAGATAGATGATTACGATACTCAGGATATATCCCTTCAAGGGTAAGGAATATAAGTGATATGAAATGAAATAAGAAGTATTTATGAAATATGGTACAACTCTAAGAAAGAGCAGTAAAGATATAAGTTAGTATTGTTGCAATAGAGCTAGATTGCTCTTGCAATAGAAAGGGATTGCTTTTGAAATAAAGCCAAGAGATGGGATAGTATAACTCAGATAGAGTAAGGTCCCTCTGATGAGACGAATAGATGATGATAGATATGTGCATAGTAGAGCCTGTGTAGCTCTCTGCAATGTTAAATGTAATAAAGTTATAAAGAATGAGAATGATATGAGAAGTTCCCGAGTGATAGAGGAAATAAGTAAAGTCCTGATAGATAATATTGGCTTATATGATCATTTTAGGGGAATTATCTGTTGAGTTAACAACTATGTGGAAGTGATTAACCTTATAATTTTGTCTGTTGGTTTAAGTCTTCCAGAGATGAGAATATAGTACAACGGAATCGTAGTAGATTCTGGAGGATTACAGTTAGATCCTAGTATGGCTCCCAGAGAATAAAATTCCAGGGTCACAGTTAGATCCTGAATAGGCTTATGGTTGATCACAGTAGATCCCAAGGGTCGCAGTAGACCTGGCCTAGAGAGAGAAAATATTGAGCCATAAGTACAGTATGTCTTTGGAATGACAAATACCAAGGAAAAGTTAAGGTACAGAAGCTTCACAAGTTGGTTAGCTCCTAACAGAGAGAGTACCCATGATGTTAGATAGCCTTATTACTATCAAGGACTGAACTCAGAATCTCCTTACACGTACAAGAACTGAGTGATTAAAGTTAAAGTTATTAATCCTAAGTGCCAAGGAGTTATGAGCAAATCTAATAAGATATGAGAAAGGGTCAAAAGAGAATAAAGAGATCCCTATGATAAGATTACAGAGAATAAAAGACAGATAGATCCTCCAGATGAGGATAAAGAGATTAGAAGGCTAGATAGACCCAAGAGAGATAGCATAAGATGGGTCTAAGATAGTAGAGTACCAGGGTTTGAGCCTGTTAGCACCAGTGTTTCAGATTTATATCTGCACATTTCAGTTAAGCGTGCTCAGGCAAGAGTAGCCCATGGATGGGTGACCCCCTGGGAAGTGATGAAAGAGGTATGAATGCCACAAGAAGTTGGCATATATGTACACAGAGTTATGTAAGATGATAGAAAGAGCTATGACAAGTTAGAAAGGGTTATGAACAGAAAGAGAATAGAACCCTTATGTCAAGTCCAAATGAAATGGATTTGAAAGGAAATATTTAGAAGAATTCTCTTAAAGGCTAGCAATATTTTAAGGAAAAAGAGAATGTTTTATGACAAGGCCAGATAGACTATGGTATCGCTAGATGTGGCCAGATATGCCATGATACGGCATGAAAGATATGAAAAGTATGTGCTAAGAAGTACACTATGAAGTGGCTTTATAGCTAGCCTTGTAAACAGATTGAGAGGCTCTATCTCTGAAAGAGATAAGATGTTTGAAAGATGAGTTACATGTGAAAGAGCAAATGAGAGCTTTCACTCCTTGCATAAAATGCCAGGCATTATGTTATGATATGTTCATAAAATATGCTAAAGCTCTGAATGTTAGAGCAGTGCAAGCTCTATGTGATAGAGCTGTGCAAGCTCCGAGTGTTAGAGCTGTGCATATTAAGAGAAGGAATGCTTGAGCTCCGCTGTTAGAGCTTTGCATTCATGAGCAGGTATGTAGTCCTGCAGCATACTAGCCGGGCATTATGCATGTTAGAGTATGTGCTCCTATATGCTCCTATATGCTATTATGTGCTCCTGTTTAGCAGTAGAGCAACAAAAGAAAGAATAATGATATAAGTCCTCTCTCTGTATTATGATGAGTTAGTAAAGATGATAAAAGCATATGATGATATGAGAATGAGAGATGAAGTTTTGCGGATATTTAGAGAATTCCGCTGAATACTCAGATGAGTAATAAGTGACTGCACTAAGAATCATGATGAGTAGTCAACAAAAACTCCAGAATATAGGAGTATATGAGAAAGTTTAGTATGAAAGAAAGGGACATTCTCCTTAGAGAAACTATTCATCAAGGATGAATAGAGATTTTACCCTGAAATTTCGAGGACGAAATTTATTTAAGGGCAGGAGAAATGTCATATCCCAATTTTTAGGCTTAGAAGCCCAGTATATAGCCTGAAAAAGGGATGCTACCAGACCCTGTTGAACAGAGGTCTGAGTAAATAGAGAAAATTATGTTGATCAGTGTGATGCAACACAAAGTTCTGATAAGAGGTCATGAAAGATTTATATTAATTTCCAAAGAAAAGGAAAATTAATACAGTATGCTCTACACCTCAGAATCAGATGAAATATGGCAGTAAATTCCTATAATTAATATAAGAATTTCTGAAACTGACAGAGCTCAAAAAGGAGTTCTGTAGAATTTACTACAGAATTTACAGTGGATCAAAAGACCCGATAAATAGGTTTCGGGGGAATTTCTCGGGAATTGAGCCCATGAAGATAGGGGATCATACAGAGGGTCCAGAATGGCACCTTATAGGCCCAATGATATTTTCAGATAAATATATGGGCCAGGGCCAATAAAGACCGAGAAAAATGAAGAATTACGAAAATGCCACTGAAGGTATGCCACTGTGTTGTGTCATTAAGTTAGAGTCAGACGAAGGGCGTTATGATCGTTAGACTAAGGTTAGACAGTCAAGAAAGGGTATTTGGATAGTTGACTAGGGTCAAGAGATACTCTGGTAAGGTATGGAAAGACAATAGTGCCCCTATAAGTACTAAAGAGGTAGTAAGGGCATTATGGTAATTTACTAAGGATTTTCCTTGGGAACCGAGCCACCAGAGTGCTTGGGCTTGGTTAGAAACCCAAGTTGATATTTAAAGGCCCAAAAACGTAGCCCAAGAGTAAAGTGGGCCCAAGAGGCATTAAAATAATGTTTTAGTACTTTTTCAATAAAGTAAAGTGACCCGGTCCAAGATAGAACTGGGTAAAGTGATCTGGAATCATGAGAGGACATAAATGGGGCCCACAATGTGCCACATGGCATGATTATAGTAAAAGAGAAAAAGCAAAGGACACATGGTATGATTATAGAAAAAGAAGAAAAAGCAAGAGGACACGTGGCACGATCTCGGCCGTCCATTCAGGGAAAAGACTCTGGAACTCTCTGGAAAGGCTGACTCAGCTGGTGAGGTGTCCCAAGGGCCCCACATTTTGCCACATATATCCCTTAGGTGTCCCTTGAGGTGTCCTAGATGATGTCATGAGTGGTGAGTCAGCAAGGAGGGTGATGTCATCATGATGATGTAGGCAAAGCTTCTTGAGGAAGCAAGCAATCTGAGCCATTCATTGTGAATCAATCTGGGCCATTCATTCCACCTCCTCTCACCTATAAATAGGCCACTCCCCTCCCATTTCAAGGCACACCACGGATCTAGCAAGAAAAGGAAGAGAAAGAAGAGAGAAAGAGAGAAAGAGAGAAGGAAAGAAAGAAAGGAAAGGAAGGAAGGAGTTCTGGTGGAGCCAGGAGCAGTCTAAGGAGCTGAGGGACTGGGCAAAGCTTAGGAATGAGGTAATAAAGTTATCTAGTCCCTTCTCTAATAAAGTATAGGATTTCTCTTAGTGGTTAGAATAGAGAAATATCTCTATTAATAAAGGTAGCTAAAGGTAGAGAGAAAACCAGGGGAATGTCAGATTAAGGATATTACCCTTGAGCTATGTATGAGTTAAATAGAGCTATGCTGATAGAATAATAATGAAGATATTATTATGCTATGTATAGGCTCTAACCTATGGAAAGAATGAACCTTAGGGCAAAGGCTAAGAGCTAGAAGGAAAAGCTACATGTCAGGTAGTAAACTAATCCTAAACTTGTATGCATTGAATGTTATGCTTGATGTGCTATGGCTTTGTTGAATTGTGTTGAATATGTGCCTATGTATGAAGCTCTGTTCCTATGATTACTTTGGCCAATTGTATTTCATATGTAACATGGAAGCATGCACATGACATAATGCTAACACTTTCACAAGCAAGCACAAGTATTCACATTAATGCATACATTGTTTAGTGCTGTTTGCTACTGAGATTTCCCCAGAAATCTCACCCTTCCATATCAATCCAATTACAGCAGGTCTTCTCAAGATGGAGGAGATAAAGATGCATGAAGAGATATTAATTACTTAGCATGATTGATATGTGATTCATGTATGTATAATTGCTGGAAATTGACATTATGAACAGTAACTCGTGGTGAGGCAGTGACATTCGAGCTGTAATTATAAATAGTAAATGATTGAACAAATGTATGATATTTTTCCAGTAATTAGTAGACATTCCAAGATTCGATTTGATATATAGAATGTCTCATTTGGATGTCTACACATAAAGATATGATTTATCAAAGTTGGGACCAGAATGCTGGAATCAGGGACAAAACGCTGGATGAACAGTGAATTACGGACGTTGACTGATGTTGACCTGGTCAAGGCGTGGTCAACGAGTCATTTTTCCCTGAAAGAGTATTATGTTAGCTTCATGTATCAATTTGAACTACTCCATTCCGATTTTTATAGAATTAGTTATGATTTTTCGAAGTCAGGTCACTTCTCTGGAATTCGTGCAGTGAACAGTACTCGCTAGAGTAAAATTCCAGATTGAGTAATTTGATTTCAATAGCCTTGGAAGTGGTTCCAGATGCTACTGTTTGGTCCCTAAGACGTATGAAAAGTGAGGATGTTATACCCTTACCCTTGAAGATTGGACTAATATCATGGATGATATTTTGCCTCTCATAGTGACGTGGAGACTAGGGCTGGATTAGTATTTTGAGGAGGAACCTTATGAGGACATTCCTAACTAGATCTATATGAAAGAAGAGTTTATTAGGATCCATTATGAGAAAGCATAATGTAATGGTTGTATATATGAATGCTACTATGATCTATGTACTTATGAACAATGATAATATTGTACATGTATTTATGTTATGAAAGATCTATGTAATGCTGCTGAACTTACTGTATGTTATGTTTTGAATGAAATATGAATTATGTTAATTATAATATTTCTTTCCTATTACAATATTAAAACAAAATGGTAAGGACTAGAAGAATTATTTCTTCAGGAGAACCCCGAGACACTAGAGACATTAACCAGTTAATCTTAGAACGATTAGAACAACAACATAAGATGATTGAAGAAGTAAGAGGAGCTCAGGCGAGGAGCGAACAGGAAAGGGATGCTGATGTAACAGAAGTAATAGAGAATTTAAGATAACCAGAATCTGCAAGTACATCTAATACAAAACCAGAAATAGTGTAACAGCTAGGAGAACAAGATAGGCAGATGGGACAGATGGTTGATTCTACTGGTATTCAATAATGGATGACTAAATTCTATAAGCTCCAACGTTTAAGAGAATGTTTGATGTAAAGAGGTAGAAGACTGGATAAGCTGACTGGAGAAGATTTTCAAGGTGTTTAATTGTCTGTCTGAGAGTAAAGCACAGATGGCAATCTATCAGTTAGAAAGAGATGTAGATAGATGTGGAAGAACACCGAGCTAGTGTTACAGGCTAGACATATTCCTATCACATGGGAAGTATTTCTTGAACAGTTTTATGAGAAGTATTTCACTCAGTCGGTAAGGGACGAAAGAGAAGTAGAATTCCTTGTGCTAAGACAAGGGGAGAAAGAACCTTTTGATGAGTACTTGGCTAAGATGAGTACTTGGCTAAGTTCATTCGTCTCTCCCAATACTCCACTTATATGTGAAAGGTGGATGATGAACATTGGATGATGGAGAGAATGATAAGGGGACTAAATGTTACTCTGAAGGATAAGATGACTCCCCAACAGTATAACCAGTTCAATAAAGTAGTGGAGGCCTGTACAATAATTGAGAATAGTCTTAATCATCGGATGTTGATGAAACCAATGAGCAAAGAGAATACTGTTCTTGAAAAAACTGGTCATAACAGAAATGTGGTCAATGGCAGTGGCTACTCCAGAAAGAGGAAAAGATAGTGGCATAACAGAAGGCCTACTAGAGGAAACTTTAGGGGCAATACAAGTAATAGAGACTCGAGATTCAGAACATGTGATAAGTGTAGGAAAAGCCATGATGATAGACCATCCTTGATGGGGCAGAATGTTTGTTACACATGTGGGAAACCTGGATATTTCTCTAGGAATTGTCCTTTGGCAGCTAATGATCAAAGACCACGCACTCAAGGGTGAGTGTTCGCATTAGCAAGGGAAGATATGCAAAGGTCACCCAAAATGATTCAAGGTATCATCTATCTCAATAATCATTTTGTGGTTGCTATATTTGATTCGGGTGCAAGTTATTCATTTATTTCTTATGTATGTGCTAAACGGTTAGGCCATATAATTAGTAAATTGTATTATGCCATATGTGTGATAACCCCTACAAATACTAAAGTCATTACATCATATGTCTGCCTAAATAATGTCATTTGATACGAGTATTGTTACACTACTCTATATTTGATATGCATGCCCTTTCACGTGGTTGATGTCATAATTGGATTGAATTGGTTGTCTTCCAATAATGTAATGTTGGATTGTAAAAACAAAGCTCTAGTTCTTTGTCCACAAGCCACAAATATGAATCCAGAAGTGAGACTGAATTTCATAACGGAGGCTCAAGCAGATAAATGTCTACTAAAATGATGTCAAGGATATATGGCATTCTTTTTTGTTCAAGCAGAAGTAAAACAAGGGATTGAGACAATTCCAGTAGTTAAAGAATTTCCTGAAGTCTTTACAAAGGAGATTCAAGTATTACCTCCGGAACAAAAAGTAGAATTTGCAATCGACATTGTACGTGGAGCTGGACTAGTATCCAAAGGCCCATATCATATGCCTCCTAACGAGATGATTGAGTTAAAGAAGCAGATAGAGGATCTTTTAGAGAAGGGTTTCATCTGACCCAGTGTTTCTCCATGGGGTGCTCCAGTGTTATTTGTTAAGAAGAATGATGGTAGTCTCATACTATGTATTGACTATAGAGAATTGAATAAGATTACATTTGAGAATAAGTACCCTCTTCTACGGATTGATTATTTGATGGACCAATTGGAAGGAGCAAGTCTATTCTCCAAGATTGATCTAAGATCAAGTTATCACCAACTCAGAATCAAAGCATATGATATTTCAAAGACTGCGTTTAGGACTCGCTATGGTCATTTTGAATTTTTAGTAATGCCCTTTGGTCTGACAAATGTACCTGCAATTTTCATGGATTATATAAACATAACTTTTAGGCCTTATCTAGATCAGTTTGTTATGGTCTTTATTGATGATATCCTAGTATACTCCAAATCTACAGAAGAGCATAAAAAGCATTTGAGAATTGTTCTTAGTACTCTTAAAGAAAAATGACTCTATGCTAAGCTTAAGTGTGAGTTTTAGCTTCAAGAAGTCAAATTTCTCAATCATGTCATATCTCATGAAGGGGTAGCTATAGATCCTAGCAAAGTTAAAGTAGTGTTAAGCTAGGAACAACTAAGGATAGTGATGGAGATCAGAAGTTTTCTGGGCTTAGAAGGGTATTACATAAGATTTATGAAGGACTTTTCTCAAATTGCTCTACCATTAACCAGGCTGACCAGAAAGAACCAGCAGTTTAAGTGGGATGAGAAGTGTGAAGCTAGTTTTCAAGAATTAAAGTAGAGATTAACCACGACTCCTATGCTGATTATTCTAGACCTAACTCAGACTTATATAGTCTATACTAAAGCCACATAAAGAGAACTATCCCACTCATTATCTGGAGCTTGTAGCGGTAGTTTGTGCTCTTAATATCTGGAGACATTATTTGTACGGAGCTACCATAGAGCTGTATTGTGCCACAAAAGCCTAAAGTACCTATAAAATCAGAAAGAATTAAACATGAGGCAGCGGAGATGGATGAAATTTCTGAAGGATTATGATTTACAGATCAAATACCATCCAGGAAAAGCATATGTGGTAGCTGATGCCTAAAGCAGAAAGGTGGTTCAAGTGGCAAGTTTTATGATCAAAGAGCTAGAATTAATAGAAGATGTTCGAGATTATAGTCCTTTATATCAAATGCAGACAGCAAAAAGCTATTCTGGAGGAATGCAGATTAAAGCTTTCATTGTGGATGAGATAAAATAAGCTCAGGAGCTTGATAAGCTTGCAGCAATTTTTAAAAATAAGTTGGAAAGAGGGGAAACTAGAAATTTTGATGTCTCCTAGGACGGATTGCTACAATTTAGAGGATGATCATATATTCCCAATACAATAGGATTACGAGAGAAGATTTTAGATGAGGCACATAAAAACAAATATACAGTACATCCAGGTATGGCCAAGATGTATCATGATGTTAAAAGTTTATTTTGGTGGCCTGGATTGAAGAAGGATGTTGTAGCTTATGTGTGAAAGTACTTAACATGTCAAAAGGTGAAAGTTGAGAACCAAAGGCCAGCAGGGAAATTGCAACCACTAGAGATATCTAAGTGAAAATGGGACAGCATTGCCATGTATTTTGTTGAAAGACTGCGCATGACTCCTACTAAGCACGATGCTATATGGGTAGTAATTGACTGATTAACAAAGTCAGCTCATTTCCTGGCAATCAACAAGAAAGATTCTCTCGAGAAGCTAGCACAATTGTATGTAAAGGAGATTATTAGATTACATGGTATTCCAAGTAGTATTATATCTGACAGAGATCCTCAGTTTATGTCAAATTTTTGGTGGGCTTTACATAAAGAAATGGACACTACTCTCAGATTTAGTACATCTTATAATCCTCAGACAGATAGTCAATCTGAGAGAACGATCCAAACCTTAGAGGATATGTTGAGAGCATGTGTGTTGGATTTCAAAGGGAGTTAGGATGTCCATCTACCATTAATAGAATTTGCCTATAACAACAATTATCAGGCTAGTATTCATATGGCTTCATTTAAAGCACTTAATGGACGAAAGTGTATATCTCCCTTATGCTGGGTAGAGTTGAGCAAAAGAAAGATGTTTGGTGCCGATATAGTAGATCAGATAGCAGCATAGATCGATAAGATTAGAAAAAGATTGCTGACGGCTCAGAGCAGACAAAAAAGTTATGCTGATATCAGAAGAAAGCCGTTGGAGTTTGGAGAGGGAGAACATGTATTCCTTAAGTTAGCTCCAACTACAGGAGCTAGACGATCAATCAAAGTGAAGAAGCTACATCCTAAATACATTGGGCTATTTTAGATCCTCACAAGAATAGGATCAGTGGCATACAAGTTAGCTCTTCTTCCAAATCTCAGCAAGATTCATGATGTCTCCATGTTTCCCAGTTGAAGAAGTATGCTCCAGATCCATTACACGTGATTGAGCTAGACAATGTTGCATTATGAGATGACCTAACCTATGAAGTTATGCCAGCATAAATTATAGATTGAAAGGTCAAGTAGTTGTAAAATAAGCAGATTCCTCTAGTTAAGGTGGCCTATAAGGGATTAACGGAGAATAAAGCTACATGGCGAGTAGAAGAACGGATGAAGGAAGCATATCTTGAACTATTCCCTTAGTGTATATATAACGTAAATTTTGAGAACAAAATTTATTTTAAGGGGAGAGAAATATCATATTCCCAATTTTCTTACCTGATGTAACTGTACAGTTTATCTGTAATGGATATGAGATTCTTGGAATAAACTGCATCAGATTGAGGAAGGAAAGATAGAGATTATTAACTAAGGAAAATTTAGGGACCTAAACACAAATTATAAAAGGTTGGAGGCCAAAAGTTAAAGTAGAAACAAAAGTTGGGCAAAAAGTGGTAATTATTAAAAGTTTAGGGACCTAAATATAAATAAGCAAAAAGTCAGGGACCTAAATGAAATTATGAGAAAGTTGAACTGAAAAAGGCTAAAAAATACCCAGAATCATATTAGACCCAAATTTTACCAGTAGATAGACAAATTTATTGCGGTCAATTTAAGGAGACAGAATTTTGATTTGAGGTGCTGATTAATTAATATAAATTCGAAAAGTCAGAAGGAATTATTACAGTATTTTTTACACTTCAGAATTAGATGAAACCTTATAGTAAATTCCTATATTTCATATAAGAATTTATAAAACTGACAGAGTTAGAAAAAGAATCCTGTAGAATTCTTACTAGATTTTATAGTAAAATAAAATACCCGATAAATATGGTAGGGAGAATTGCCTTGGGATTTATGCCATAAAGGCAATAAGCCCATACCAGGGCCCAAATGGTGCCAACATATGCCCAATAAGGTGATTGGACAATTAAGTGGGCCAGAGTCCAGAGCAGTCTAGGAAAAGTGCAAAATTATAAAAATGCCCCTATGTAGCTAGATTGTACCACTGATCAATGGAGGGCATTTTGGTCATTATGGATAGGCTAGAAACATCCCATATAGTATAAATATGATTAGTTAGAGCTAGTATATGCCCTGAGGCAGTACAAAGAGGGTTAAAATGATAATTATGCCCTTAGGGTTAATATAGTGCAAGAAAGGACACCAAGTGTATTTTGGTCATTTCCCAAGGGATGAATAGCAGATAAATATTTAGTCTAACAATATTCAGTCAAAAATATGCTAAAGCTCCAAATGTTAGAGCTGTGCAAGCTCCGAGTGTTAGAGCTGTGCATATTAAGATAAGGAATGCTTGAGCTCCGATGTTAGAGCTTTGCATTCATGGGTAGGTGTATAGTCCTACAATATGTTGGTCAGGCATTATGCATGTTAAAGTATGTGCTCCTATACACTCCTATATGCTCTTATGTGCTCTGATCTAGTAGTAAAGTAAAGAAAGAATAATGACATAAGTCCTCTCTCTGTGTTATGACAAGTTATTAAAGATGATAAGAAGAAAAGAAGTACGATGATACGAGAATGAGAGATGAAATTTTGCGGATGTTCAAAGGATTCCGCTAGATACTTAGATAAGTAATAAGTAAGTGTACTAAGAAGTATGATAAGTAGTTAATAGAAACTCCTGAATATAGTAGTATTCGAGAGAATTTGATATGAAAGAAATGGACACTACTCACAAGTTTAGTATAGTGAGGAGTCCATATGCAAATAGATACAAAGCAATGAAGTAAGTAGCAGAATGAGGTAGCGTTCAACTCTGATTGAGTTGATTCGAAATAAAAGGAAAGTATTGATATTAAAGATATAAAGAAAGAAAGAATAATGACATAAGTCCTCTCTCTGTATTATGATGAGTTATTAAAGATGATAAGAAGAAAAGAAGTACGATGATACGAAAATAAGAGATGAAGTTTTACGGATGTTCAGAGAATTCTGCTAGATAATTAGAGAAATAATAAGAGATACATGTTAAAGGTATGATGAGTAGTTGACAGAAACTCCAGAATATAGCAGTATTTGAGAGAGTTTAATATGAAAAAAATAGACACTACTCACAAGTCTAGTGTAGTGATAAGTCCATATGCAAATGAATGCAAAGTAAGTAACAAAATGAGGTAGAGTTCAGGATCTACAGACATGGGAAGTACTCTGCTAAAGATATCAAGATAGAAGATAAGAGATAGATACCCCAATCCTTAGTCATAGCAAAGACAAGGATATCTATCCAAGATAGTTGATTGAGGTGTTAAGTAAATTTTGAGGACGAAATTTATTTTAAGGAGGTAGAAATGTCATATCCTAATTTCCCCTATCTATATAATGCCGATAGTGGATAAAGGTTTGGAAAGGATTATGATGATGATCAGAAGGAATAATAAAGGTTAGATGATCAGAAGGAAGTGAGGGACTAAAATGTAAAAGTTTAAAAGTTCTATGGTGAAAAATGAAGGTAGACAAAAGCTTTGGGCCATTAAGTGTAATTATGAAAAGTTTAGGGCATAAAGTGAAATTTTCAAAAGTTATGGGACTTAAATGTAATTAAGCAAAAGTTCAGGGACAAAAATGTAATTATGAGAAAGTTGAGCTGGAAAAGGCTAAAAAATACTCAAAATTAGATTAGACCCAAATTTTTCCAGTAAATAGAGTAAATTATTCTGATAAGTTTGATGCAACATAGAATTTTGATATGAGGTGCCGAAAAATTTATATTAATTTCTGAAGAAAGAAAAATTAATACAATATCCTATGGACCTCATAATCATATGACATTTGGCAGTAAATTCCTATAGTTAATATAAGAATTTTTAAAACTGACAGAGCTCAAAAAGGAGTTATGTAGAATTTATTATAGAATTTACAGTGGATTGAAACACCTGATAAATATGTTTTGGGGAATTTCTTAGGAATTTAGCCATGAAGATAGTGGATCATAAAATTACGAAAAATGCCATTAAAGGTATGCCACTATGTTGTGTCATTAAGCCAAAGTTAGACGAAGGGCATTTTGGTCATTTGCACAAGTAAAAAGTGTCCATGCAAGTATAGGAGTGATTAGCTAGTGTCAGTAGATACTCTGATAAGAAGTAAAGAGGTGTAAAATGACAATTATGCCCCTAAGGTTAATATAGGGCAAGTCAATGAACCAAGGGCATTTCAGTCATTTTCCAAGGGATCTGTAATTAAGTTTTGGCCCAGTCCAAGAATGTCAATGGCAGGGAGAATCCGGATACTGGATTTAAGGTCAGAAAACATATTATGACATATCAGAAAAATTAGATTTATAAAATAGTTTGGTTTTTAGGGAATCGGACTGAGCCAGTACCGGATTGGACTAGAATTTTTTCAGAAGCTTCTCCCCATTGGAATTTCACCACCTAGCCCTATGAGTTATCCCTTGATGATGTCATTGATGATGTCATAATTCTCTTTTTGTAAAAGTTAAATCCAAGATTAAATGTTAGCCATTAGATCAAATAGTGCACAAAGTAATCTTGGCTATTAGTTTTCCATGAGATTTTTCTATAAATACCCCTTCAAATCTGAAGAAAACCATGAGCACAAGAACCCTTGGGGAAACTCTTGCAAAATGAAAACTCAAGCAAAGACAAAGAAGATTCAAGGTAACAAAGTTCAAGCAAGCTAGAGAGATTAAAGGTAAGCAATCTATCCTAGCTTATTTTCCTTTGATTTGGGAGCTTGAACTTAGGGTTTTCATGGAGAAAAGTTGATTTTTCTCTAAGGTATTGTTCTGTCCAAAAAATCTTAGATGAAAGGGAAAAGAAGAAATTAAAGTTAGAGATTTATGATTGAAGCTTAAACAAGCTAGTTAAGTGATTGGTTGTTGAATCAAGTTGATATTCTTGACTTTGCCATGGTTGAACCAGTTTGGTTTGCACTGTTCATGATGGAAGGAAATGGAATTTCAATGATTTACGGCTTCCAATCAATTTATATGATGATTTTGTGTAGGATTGGATAGGTTTTGAACCTTAGAAACATTGAAATTCCAAGATTGTAGTTTTTGAAATTCTCCCCTATTACTGTTCACTAGCATGAACAGTGATTGGAATTTCATGATTTTGATGCTTCTAATGGTTTTAAAATGAAAAGTTGTGTGGGATAAAGTGGAGAAACAAGTAGGGGAAGCATTAGAATCAAAATGAGAATTTTTGAAGGAATTATGCACATGTTTTCGGTTCTATCCAGCAGGCGATGAAGGAGCTAGAATTTCATAATTTGAAGCTCATACATGGATTTAAATGATGAAATTGTGTAGGATAAAGTCAAGACATCAACTGATTCAGAGGCCAAGTCCATTAGTTAAGATTAAGGAAAGTTAATGTAGTTAAATGAGCTTAATGTTCAAGAGGAAGTTATGTTAGTTAAAGTGAGTTTAATGCTCAAGGAAGTTAGATTATGATGGATAAATGATTATGTAATGTTAGTAATTGATTGGTATGCTCCAAAATAGGTATCCACATATCCAAGAGAAGTGAGAAGAAAGAAGTACGATAAAGTGAAAGAGAGTCAAGTATATGAGGTAGTAAACTTATCCTAAACTTGTATGCATTGAATGTTATGCTTGATTGTGCTATGGCTTTGTTGAATTGTGTTGCATATGTGCTTATGTATAAAGCTCTATTTATATGATTACTTTGGCCAATTGTATTTCATATGTAACATGGAAGCATGCACATTACACAATATTAACACTTTCACAAGCAAGCACAAGTATTTACATTAATACATACATTGTTTAGTACCGTTTGCTACTGAGATTTTCCCAGAAATCTCATCCCCTTCCATGTAATCCCAATCCCATAGGTTTTTAATAATGAAAGAGGATTGAAGAAGCATGAAGAGAAGATAGGGATTAGATAGTATAAATGTTATGTGAGGAATTATTATATGTAATGTTACTATTTGACTAATGAAAGTAGTGATGATCATGATGTAATGAAAAATAGTAAATGATGAGATAAATGTATGAAATTTTGCAAACATTTAGTTAACATGTCAAGCTTTGTTTTGACACCAAGAACTCCTTATTTTGATGTCTGTACAAAGAGAACTAATTTTCTAAAGTAAGGGACCATAATTTATTTTTAGAATTTTTGATCAAATAAACAGTAATCTTTGACGAATAAACTATATTAATTGGCTAAGCATTTGGTCTAAAAATTATTTTCCCCTTAAATTTAAAGATGTTATCTTCATGTAGATTTTTGAATCACTTCATTTATATTTTTTTAGAATTAATTATTATTTTTTGATGTTTATCGCGTAATCTAGAATGCCATATGAACAGTAACTCAAGAAAGAGAAAAAATCTAGATTTAGCTAATGGACTTCTAAAGTCTTGTAAGTGATTTTAAATGCTACTGGATGGTCCCTAAGATGTACAAAAGTAAGGATGTTTTAATATCTCATTTATACGTATCACACATCATCATTTCATAACATACAACACATCAACACAAGTATAAACATGCATACAAGAAGGGTAAGTTTATTACCTTGAACTTAACCTTTCTTCTTGTTCTTGCACTTGCTCCCTAGGCTTCCCAACCATTTAAATTTTAGTCAACCACTTCAAAAAATCCTCTTGGATGTCTCAAGGTCCTAAACATATTCATATTCATCATATAATTCATTAGGACCATGATCTTACATCAAGTGGAAGACTAGCTTACTAACTTAGCCTCTTTCTCCTGATTTTAGGATTACTGTTCTAGCTCTATAACTATTATCTTCATAGGCCAATCGAATCCAAATATGAGCTTAGATTTATGAAAATCAAACTCCTTCCCTGTGAACTGGACCTAGTTAAACAACATGCATATTTGGTGCCAAAATGCCACTTTTGATCCCATGCTTCCAACTTTACTTCCTTCAATTGGATCCACTTAATTTTTCATTCTAAATCCATTGGAAGCCTTATAATCATCAAAATAACATCCTAGGCATAAAATTCCATCAAATTTGTGGCATCCTCTTTGTATACCGAACATGTAATTCCACCAAATACAAGCTAGAACAACTTGAATCTACCTATTTTAACTTGTTTAATCTATTTCTATCATCAAAGTATCCCTTTTTCTTACCCTTTAGATTTATTATAGCATGTAGGGGAGGATATTAACATGATTTCTAACCACTTAATCTAACAATTAATCCCCCTAACTACGA
Organism: Leucaena leucocephala; assembly: GCA_037074615.1. Classification (NCBI taxonomy): domain Eukaryota; kingdom Viridiplantae; phylum Streptophyta; class Magnoliopsida; order Fabales; family Fabaceae; genus Leucaena; species Leucaena leucocephala. The sequence goes on from CM073538.1 coordinate 15,424,337, forward strand.
GATTAAAGACTTAGGAAAAGATATTACCTTGGGTCCTTGCTTAGTTGCCCCTTGAATTTCCTTGACCTTGGCTTTTGTTTCCATTTTGTAAGAGTTTCCCCATATTTTTTTCATGCCTTGAATGATTGGCTAAAGGGGTATATATAGAAAAATCCAAGATTGATCAAGGGCAAAGATATAATCTTGCAATTGATGGCCAAGATTGTATCTTGAAATCAATGGCCAATATTTCACCGCCCAACCCTTGCTTACATCATCAATGACATTATCTTGCTAGGTTTCATGCAAGTGGTACAATCCAAGGATTAATGGGTTGTTGGATAAATTTAGTCCGATCCAGTATCAGCCTAATCAGATTTTTCAAAAGCCAAACTGTTTTCTATATCTATTTTTTTTAAATTCCATAATATACTTTTTGGCATTAGATTCAATGTCTAGATTTTTCTTGTCATTTAACATTCTTAAACTGGGTATAACCCAAGTCTTAGAAATTAGCAAAATGCCCTTGATTCACTTTTATTTACTTTAATAACCTTTAGGGCATTATTGTTTTTTACACTTCTTCAGGATATTCCCTGACCTGTCAATTATTCTTGTAGCCCTATTTGACTTGTTGACCAGGGTGAAATTGTTAAAATGCCCTCCATTTAAAATTTATTCTTATAACATTAGGGTTATTTTTGTCTTTTCATATTATACTAGGATATTTCTTGGTACTGCCCCCTTATTTTTGGACCTACCTAATTTCTTGTTAGGGTTATGTTATTTGTTAGGTATTTGATCTAATATTCCTTGAGAATTTCTTTTATTCACAAATTCATATCAATTAATCGGAGCCTCAAATAAAAAAGTTGTTGTTAGTTTAACAGCTTAGGGCAATCCCCTCTATCTTTTCTTAGAATCTAGTAGCATACCTATTTTAGGCTCTAAAAATTGGGATATTACATTAAACAAATTAGAATCAAGTGGTTTTAACATATGAAATAATGTATGTTTACTATTCTAGTTTTGATGTTGATTCTGCCATTATTAAAAAAATTGATGATTTTGATGCTTCCAATTTTATTCTACCATTATTGAAATGTAGAGAAACAAGTATTGGAAGCGTTGGAATCAAAATGAGAATTTTTAGAATTTTGGAATGATACCTTTTGTTTCTGTACAAACCTGAAGGAGGATTTTGATTTTTGAAATTATAACCTCTTAATTAGATTCTACATAAAAAATTATGTGGGAATGGACCTTAGGAATTTATTTTGTATGAATGGAACCAAGGGTCTTAAAATTGAACAAGAAAGGGAACTTGTGAACTTAGTCTTTGTGTTGATGTTATGAATTGAGTTGTAACATGCCATTGCTTTGCAATGTATAGGTTTTGATATTTATTTGAGGAGATCACTAATTCAAGAACATATCAAGGAATCAATAATAGGTAGCAAGTATACTTAACTATAATGTTAATGATGTTTGATTGCTTGCTTACTTGTTGATTATGATTGTTGGTTGAGCTTATGATGTTTATGATGATGATGATGATGATATGGTTGCAGCTCCTTGCATTTTATGTCATCAAGAGATTGATTATGGATGATATAAAGTTAACTCCCATATCATGATAACATTTTAACATTGTGATCAAGCATGCATGACGATATAGTTCATATATCTTGCTATTGAGATTTCTTTAAAATCTCATTCTTTTAATAAAATTTACCATGTTATAGGTGTTGAACCATCAAAAGGAAAAGGTCTAACTATGAATCCTTGAACTTGTATGTAATATATTTGTGGTTCCATACAATGTGAAGTACTTAAATAAGCCTTGACATGTATATTCTCTGGAGGCAGTAGCCTTGTGACATTACTTTAAATGCTTTGTTGGATGAGTTATGTTTGTTGGAAATCGTGCCCTAGGGGCCAATCATTATCTTATGAACATTATTGATTTATGAATTTATTAATTGAGTTATCATATTATTTGCATGTTTACTATGATGACCATCCTTGGATAATTCATGATATTATCCTAAATGTCCCTGGTCGATCATCTATGTGGGAGCACAGATGAAATAAGACCAGTATGACTTTGAAGATGTATAGAGATATATATCAAAGTCATAAGCACATGTAAGAGTACAGGGTGTTGGACCGACCCGCTATGAGAGAACTGCATGGGTAACGTCATAAGCTTCTCTCATATACAAACCATGTCAATATGCCCTTTGACCTGAGATCATCATGGATTCCTACATGACAAAACGCTCAGCTTTGACCTAGTCAAAAGTCACTTTTGACCGAGTGATCATAAAGACTATGTTCGGGCTTAGTGGTTTTTCATGCGGAGGAATGTGAATGGTCAAGATGGAATTTGTCCCTCACATTCGTGGAGAGATATTACTGGGCCCCTCGATGAGTGAGTCTGAGAAATGTATGGCCATACTGTAATGGAAAGGTAGTTCCATCTCTATAGTCAGACTACTCAGGGATCGAGAAAGTAACGGTCGGGAATAGGAGGATGACATTATCCATGCCTCATCCATGACCAAAATATCGCGTGACAGAAGGGACATGATATGGTTGTATAAAAGGTTACATCGTTTATCGATCCTCATATGATTTGGGTAGTTGTTATGTCTTGCTAGAGACCGCTTGCGACTTGTGGGCTAGTATAGCAAATGGCCCACTGCCAACTTCATATGGGCCTACAGGGTCGCACACAAAATAGCCCAACACGAGCTATGATGTCCAGATTCATTGAATCTAAGACATGTCCAGATTCAATGAAAGATCCAGGTGAATGTATATATATTTATTTATATTCGTATATATATAAATTCGTATATATATATATATATATATTATATATATGAGATATATGAGATTTAATTTATAAGGATAAATTAAATCCCTATCACGTTTGAATTCGAAATTCAAATTGATAGGATATCTCATATAAGAGATATTTATAAGATTTAATTTATAAGGATAAATTAAATCTCTATCACGTTTGAAATTCGAAATTCAAATTGATAGGATATCTCATATAAGAGATATTTATAAGATTTAATTTATAAGGATAAATTAAATCTCTATCACGTTTGAAATTCGAAATTTAAATTGATAGGATATCTCAAATTTGATTTATGGGAATAAATCAAATATAACTCAGTCTCATCTTTATTTAAAGTTAAATAAATAAGTAATTAAATCTGTGGGACGGATTTAATATTATTTTATTTAATTAGTTTCTTATAAAATTATACAATATATGATATTGTATCAATTCGGAATTAATATAAGATTAACTCCAAAATCCAATTAGGTCAAGTGTAAAAAAAACGCATAGCATCCTCTATATCTGATTGGAGGAGCTACGTTTGAAAATAACACAGAACACAAAAGGCCGAACGGAATCTGCAAAAGGTTTGCAGACAAGAAACTGCCGAAATAGAGACGGAGACTTGTGAAAGCCTTGGAGGGACAGGAGACGCTAGCACGTCGTTCGTGGTTGGAACGCTGTTCGTGTGGATACCAGTAGAGGAAGCCGACCTGAGGCGTCGACTTCTTGTGATCGGAAAGAGACCACCGTCCGCGGAGAGAATCTGTGAAGGTCGCTGAGGAACACTCCGTCGATTTCTTGCGATCAGAAAGAGATCACCACCCACGTAGAGAAGCTGTGAAATTCGCTGAGCAACACTAAGGGTAATGATTCTTTCCACTTGACTTAAACACATACGGCAGATCCTGGCAAGGAATGGAAAATTTTTAAAGTTTATTTCCGCTGCGTGTCTTCCAATTCCTTTCAGTGGTATCAGAGCCATGCCGTTTTGTGTTTAAGTTAGGCTTGATTTGTGATTTATATGATATATGTTATTAGTAGCCGATCATATAATAAGCATTGTATGTGTGACATATATGGAATCCTTGTTGTGTATGACATAAAAGGAATCTAAAAGGAAATTGAAATCGGTGGTGATGCTTTTTGATTTGATCAATCCGCATAGATGGGGTCTAAGAAAACCGAATTCGAATTTGTGATTATTTGTGAAAACCGAATTCAGATTCGTGATTATTTATGAAACAAAAAACAAAAAAAATTTCTTCCGGGGCGCTGCCCCAGAGACCCCGCCCGCTAACCGGCTAGCGGGACAGCCGCCCGCTAACCGGCTAGCGGGACCGCCGTAGCTACCTGTTCGTAGCGCAACATAACCGTAACATATGTTACTTTGTAAATGTTTTTTGCCCTTCGATTAGATCTGAATATTGATTCTTGAATGTTTGGGTATGGTGAACAATATGGCTCTAGATTACAAGTGTTGTAATTTTTAAAAATACGGCCTGCGTGTCGTGCCTTCCTCTATATACTCTCAATGTACCTTCTCCTCTCATCTCACTCCCCTCGAATGTTAAAAGAGGTTTCTATATGTAATTTCTCTTTTCTTACTAGAGAGCTCCTCTCATTGGCTTGAGGGGACTTAGGATAGGTGAGCCATATTGTATCACGTTTGAATTATGCATCTTATGATTAGATCAGCACATGCATATTACTTGTATGAGATACGAACTGAGAAACATGCGTTTTATAAACCAGATAGTTAAATTAGGCCCTCTAAAAGAAATCTTAAGTCATAATGCTGTCAATTCATGAACACTTGTCAAAACCTTGATCGCTCAATTGTGGACTCCACCAAAGTGGGTGCTTTTGAGTTATCTTGGGGAGATAAGCAAAGAGTAATGGTGCTACTCTCATAGGTTCATTATTGTTTGACTTAATTGAGATTAACAAAACGGTTTTGGATCTCAAGGCATTAGATGGGATTAGAACATGCCAGATCATATGATGATAGGATCCCATGAATATCTAAGAGTTACATTTGATGTAATTGGTAAAGGTGTTACCTACCTAAATAACTTAATCTAAGCGTCCTGCCAAAGCGGACTTAAGTTTGAGCCAAATATGGATCTTAGCCCACTAACTATTGCATTGAGGGTTGTTTATTTAGTGGGAGATTACTAATTACATTGCATATTTTAATTGTAGAATCATGACGACTAGTAATACTGCTACATTATCGCTGCGATCTGTCCTTGAGAAGGACAAACTCAATGGGACAAACTTTCTTGACTGGTTTAGGAACTTGAGAATTGTTCTCAAGCAGGAAAGAAAGGCGCATGTCCTAGATCAACCCATTCCTGAGGAGCCAGCCGCCAATGCTCCCAGAGCTCAGAGAGATGCTTATATGAAGCATAAGGAAGACTCTGTCGATGTGGGATGCTTGATGCTAGCCACCATGGTTCCGGAGCTCCAAAGAGATCTGGAACACATGGAGGCTTATGAGATGATTGTGCATCTCAAGGAAATGTTCCAGCAACAGGCAAGGCAAGAGAGGTATGAGACCACTAAGGCCTTACATTCCTGCAAGATGGCTGAAGGTGCATCAGTCAGTGCTCATGTCTTAAAGATGAAAGGGTACATTGATCACCTTGAACGGCTTGGATTTCCCATGAGCCAGGAGTTAGCTACAGATTTGATCTTAAACTCACTCCCGGAAAGTTATGACCAGTTTGTTATGAACTACAACATGAACAACATGGAGAAATCTATTTCTGAACTGCATGGGATGCTTAAAACTGCTGAGCCGAGTCTTAAGAAGAAACCCAGTAGTGTTTTGATGGTTCAAAAGGGAAAGGGTACGAAAAAGAAAGGCAAAGGCAAGGGGAAGGGTCATGGCTCATCAGGTAAGACCAAAGAGTCAGGCAAGCCCGAAACCAAGCCTGCACCAAAGAAGGCAAAGCCTCCGAAGGAAGGAGTCTGCTTCTTCTGCAATGAACCGGGTCATTGGAAGAGGAATTGCAAACTCTACCTCGAAGATCTGAAAAAGAACAAGAAGGATAGCGGGGCTATCGCTTCAGGTATTTATGTTATAGACATTCATCTTTCTACTTCCACCTCATGGGTATTAGATACTGCATGTGGTTCTCACATTTGTACGAATGTGCAGGGACTAAAGGACAGTAGGAAGCTGAAAAGGGGTGAAGTTGACCTACGAGTTGGAAACAGAGCAAGGGTTGCTGCGTTAGCTGTAGGCACTTATGAATTAGTTCTGCCCACTGGGCTTTTGTTAGTTTTGAACAATTGCTATTATGTTCCTGCTTTAAGTAGTAACATTGTTTCACTTTCTTATTTGGATAAGGAAGGTTTCACTTCCATTGCTGGGAATAGTAGATGTTCTATTTATCGTAATGATGTTTTATATGCTCATGGTGATTTGCATGTTGATCATTACATATTAAATTTGGAACAACCCAATCATGGAAATATCTATAACATAACCGCCAAAAGGGTCAAACCAAACGATTTGAATCCCACATACCTCTGGCACTGTCGTCTGGGCCACGTAAATGAGAAACGCATTTCCAAACTCCATCAAGATGGATTTCTAAACTCATTTGATTTTGAATCATATGACACTTGCGAGTCTTGCTTGTTAGGAAAGATGACAAAGTCACCTTTCACTGGGCACAGTGAGAGGGCCACTGATTTATTGGGCCTCATACATACAGATGTGTGTGGACCGATGAACACAAATGCCAGAGGAGGTTATTCGTACTTCATAACATTCATAGATGATTTCAGCAGATATGGGTACATCTATCTAATGAAACATAAATCTGAATCTTTTGAAAAGTTCAAGATATTTCAAAATGAAGTACAAAACCAGCTTGGCAAAACAATTAAAGCCCTTCGATCTGATCGGGGTGGTGAATATTTGAGCCAAGAGTTCATAGATCATCTTAGGAATTGTGGGACACTCTTACAATTGACTCCTCCAGGGACACCACAATGGAATGGCGTTTCTGAACGGAGAAATCGAACACTATTAGATATGGTTCGATCCATGATGAGTCGAACAGATCTTCCACCCTCCTTTTGGGGCTATGCCCTAGAAACAGCTGCGTTCACACTAAATCGTGTTCCATCTAAGGCAATCGAAAAGACTCCGTATGAGATATGGACTGGGAGGACGCCTAGTTTATCTTTCCTCAAGATTTGGGGATGCGAGGTCTATGTTAAGCAACAAGCCTCAGACAAATTAGCGCCCAAATCCTCAAAATGCCTTTTTGTGGGATATCCTAAGGAAACCAAGGGATATTACGTCTACAACCCTGCTGATAACAAAGTGTTTGTTGTCAGAAATGGTATCTTTCTTGAACGAGAATTTATCTCTAAAAGAACCAGTGGGAGTAAGGTACAACTCGAAGAAGTTCGAGAGCTACAAGACACCACAGAACTGCAGATGGAAAATAGAGAAGACTCACAACAAGTTGTTGAGACTCCTCAAGTCACGCAAGGTCCACGAAAGTCTAATAGGACACGACTTCAGCCTCAGAGATATGGATTTCTGATTTCTGATAGTCGTGATGTGTTGCTCATTGAGCATAATGAGCCGACTACCTATCGAGAAGCTATAGTGGGACCAAACTCCGAAAAATAGCTTAGTGCCATGAAGTCTGAGATGCAATCCATGTACGATAATAAGGTTTGGACCTTAGTCGACCCGCCTGAAGGTGTAAAAACTGTCGGGTGCAAGTGGGTTTTCAAAGAGAAAACTGACATGGATGGCAATGTAAATGTCTTCAAGGCACGACTGGTTGCAAAAGGTTTTACTCAAACTCATGGTGTGGACTATGATGAGACCTTTTCCCCAGTAGCAATGGCCAAATCAATCAGAATCCTCTTTGCTATTGCAGCATATTATGACTATGAAATATGGCAGATGGACGTCAAGACAGCCTTCCTTAATGGAAAGCTCCTTGAGGATGTGTACATGACACAACCTGAAGGGTTTGTGCGTTCCGAGGACTCTGGTAAAGTGTGCAAGCTTCAAAGGTCCATTTATGGACTAAAGCAAGCCTCTCGGAGTTGGAATCATCGTTTTGATGAAGTAATCAAAGAGTTTGGATTTCTTCAAAACATTGATGAACCTTGTGTGTACAAGAAGGTTAGTGGGAGCACAGTTGTGTTTTTGGTACTCTATGTCGATGACATCCTACTTATTGGGAATGACATTCCTACCTTGCAGATTGTCAAGTCTTGGTTAGGAAAGTCTTTCTCGATGAAAGACTTGGGTGAAGCCACCTACATCCTAGGAATCAGGATCTATAGAGATAGATCTAAAAGACTTCTAGGACTCAGTCAGAGTACATACATAGACAAAATACTGCATAGGTTCAGTATGCACGAATCAAAGAGGGGTTTCATACCCATGTCTCATGGTACTCACCTCAGCAAAGATCTGTGTCCTAGTACATCTGATCAGCGAGGTCGCATGAGTAAGGTTCCATATGCCTCGGCCATAGGATCTATCATGTACGCCATGTTATGTACTCGACCGGATGTCTCGTTTGCCTTAAGTATGACTAGCAGATACCAACAGGACCCTGGTGAGGGCCATTGGACTGCTGTCAAGAATATCCTTAAGTACTTAAGAAGGACTAAGGACTTATTCTTGGTCTATGGTGGATTAGATAATGAGCTCTGTGTAACTGGTTACACAGATGCGAGTTTCCAAACTGACCAGGACGACCAAAAATCGCAGTCTGGATACATATTCCTCCTCAATAATGGAGCAGTAAGCTGGAAGAGCTCTAAGCAGGGCACTGTAGCAGATTCTGCAACGGAAGCTGAGTATATAGCAGCATCTGATGCAGCTAAGGAAGCCGTTTGGATCAGGAAGTTCATCACAGAACTAGGGGTGATACCTACCATCTCAGATCCAATAACTTTGCTCTGTGACAATAGCGGTGCTATTGCACAGGCCAAAGAGCCTAGGTCACATCAAAGGACCAAGCATATACTCAGGCGATTTCATCTCATCAGAGAAATCAACGATAGAGGTGATATAAAAATATGCAAAGTAGCAGGAGAAGATAATGTTGCTGATCCTCTAACAAAGCCGCTTGTGCAGGCAAAGCATGAGCGTCATGTTAGGTCAATGGGAATTAGTCAAATTAATGATTGTACCTAGTGCAAGTGGGAGGTTGTTGGAAATCGTGCCCTAGGGGCCAATCATTATCTTATGAACATTATTGATTTATGAATTTATTAATTGAGTTATCATATTATTTGCATGTTTACTATGATGACCATCCTTGGATAATTCATGATATTATCCTAAATGTCCCTGGTCGATCATCTATGTGGGAGCACAGATGAAATAAGACCAGTATGACTTTGAAGATGTATAGAGATATATATCAAAGTCATAAGCACATGTAAGAGTACAGGGTGTTGGACCGACCCGCTATGAGAGAACTGCATGGGTAACGTCATAAGCTTCTCTCATATACAAACCATGTCAATATGCCCTTTGACCTGAGATCATCATGGATTCCTACATGACAAAACGCTCAGCTTTGACCTAGTCAAAAGTCACTTTTGACCGAGTGATCATAAAGACTATGTTCGGGCTTAGTGGTTTTTCATGCGGAGGAATGTGAATGGTCAAGATGGAATTTGTCCCTCACATTCGTGGAGAGATATTACTGGGCCCCTCGATGAGTGAGTCTGAGAAATGTATGGCCATACTGTAATGGAAAGGTAGTTCCATCTCTATAGTCAGACTACTCAGGGATCGAGAAAGTAACGGTCGGGAATAGGAGGATGACATTATCCATGCCTCATCCATGACCAAAATATCGCGTGACAGAAGGGACATGATATGGTTGTATAAAAGGTTACATCGTTTATCGATCCTCATATGATTTGGGTAGTTGTTATGTCTTGCTAGAGACCGCTTGCGACTTGTGGGCTAGTATAGCAAATGGCCCACTGCCAACTTCATATGGGCCTACAGGGTCGCACACAAAATAGCCCAACACGAGCTATGATGTCCAGATTCATTGAATCTAAGACATGTCCAGATTCAATGAAAGATCCAGGTGAATGTATATATATTTATTTATATTCGTATATATATAAATTCGTATATATATATATATATATATTATATATATGAGATATATGAGATTTAATTTATAAGGATAAATTAAATCCCTATCACGTTTGAATTCGAAATTCAAATTGATAGGATATCTCATATAAGAGATATTTATAAGATTTAATTTATAAGGATAAATTAAATCTCTATCACGTTTGAAATTCGAAATTCAAATTGATAGGATATCTCATATAAGAGATATTTATAAGATTTAATTTATAAGGATAAATTAAATCTCTATCACGTTTGAAATTCGAAATTTAAATTGATAGGATATCTCAAATTTGATTTATGGGAATAAATCAAATATAACTCAGTCTCATCTTTATTTAAAGTTAAATAAATAAGTAATTAAATCTGTGGGACGGATTTAATATTATTTTATTTAATTAGTTTCTTATAAAATTATACAATATATGATATTGTATCAATTCGGAATTAATATAAGATTAACTCCAAAATCCAATTAGGTCAAGTGTAAAAAAAACGCATAGCATCCTCTATATCTGATTGGAGGAGCTACGTTTGAAAATAACACAGAACACAAAAGGCCGAACGGAATCTGCAAAAGGTTTGCAGACAAGAAACTGCCGAAATAGAGACGGAGACTTGTGAAAGCCTTGGAGGGACAGGAGACGCTAGCACGTCGTTCGTGGTTGGAACGCTGTTCGTGTGGATACCAGTAGAGGAAGCCGACCTGAGGCGTCGACTTCTTGTGATCGGAAAGAGACCACCGTCCGCGGAGAGAATCTGTGAAGGTCGCTGAGGAACACTCCGTCGATTTCTTGCGATCAGAAAGAGATCACCACCCACGTAGAGAAGCTGTGAAATTCGCTGAGCAACACTAAGGGTAATGATTCTTTCCACTTGACTTAAACACATACGGCAGATCCTGGCAAGGAATGGAAAATTTTTAAAGTTTATTTCCGCTGCGTGTCTTCCAATTCCTTACAATGTTATGATACTTGGCATGATTAAATTTAATGTGATTATATATAAATTGAAACCAATATCACCTCAATTGGTTAAGTTTTCAATTTAATATGATTTTCAAAGTTTAAAGATAAAAGCTAGAAAGAGGTAACTTGTGGGTTTTGAGGCTATTAAATTCTAGTGACAAGTTGATAAACCAAATGAATGAATTTAACCACGAGATCTTATAAGCTTAAATTACACGTCTTGGTATTTAAAATAATAGGTAACATACCTTATTTGGATATGTTAGTAAGGAGAAATGAATTTTTAAAGTTAAGGTTTGAAAACTAGAATCATTCAGATTTACCAAAGGAACAATATTTTTCAATGATTAAACTGTATCAATTGGGCTAATTAAACCTCTATTTCATATTTTTCCCCTAAAAAATTAATGAAAAAGATTCCAATTAGAATTTCAACTATATCAATTCAATTTTTCTAGAATTAAATATGAATTTTCAATGTTAGGGCTATAGTATGGAATTTACCATATGAATAGTACCCAAGAAATATTTTTTGGAAATTCACTTTTTCAACTTAAAGAGGTTTTAAAGTGGTTCAAATTGCTTCCAATTATGCATAAATAAGGGTCAAAATAAGGACACTATATTTTGGTCTCATAGCCAAGATTCTGTCACAAATTTTGGCATAGGGCAAGTTTTCCTTGATTGAGGTTTTGTGTGGTTGCATTGATTTCATTGGTTTAGTTCTAAATATTCCTATAGGATATATGGTCCAAGGAAAGTTGACCTATAGGTTAAATGTTTTTAGGGAAAACTAAATGGACCCTGGTGCTAGTTCGTATTGTATGATTAACAAGGGGATGAGATCCTAATGTAGGAGTAGAAGAGGATCCAATATAATGGATACCTAATTATGCTAGCCCTGTGCACTCCTATATATGATCTAACCTCTTAGCTGAAGAATAGGAACAATTCATTGGTACCCCTTTGGAGATATATGATGGATCCTTAAGACCTAAAATGGAAGTAGAGGTAAGCCTTAGTGAGAGTCAGCTATTTCTTGGTGAGGCTGGACCTAGCTGGACAACCCCAATTTCCTTAGTTTGTCCTATCCCGATGTGTACGTTATGTCCAACTTTTACAATCTTTCTAATTAGGAATAAGTATCATATGTATGAGGAGTTATGAGTGGAGATGGACTAGTATGCACGATACATCTGTTAAGATATAGATAGCAAAATATGGTTATCTAGATGGATTTCTTCTAGTAGGTTAGGATGTTTTACAAGGCTCTTATTATAGATGGTATTTTAGTGGATGAGGATCTTTTCTACAGGAGATGGTAGATGTCCTTCCATCTACTACTATGTGGGGTCATGAGATAATACGGTTGAATTACTTGCCCATTATAGGAGTAAGTCTTGAGGGTTTTGTAATTATCAACTATCTATGAATCTTGTAGGCAATAAAAAATGATAGTGTGATACTTGGTTGTAGGCTAAGAAACATTTTGGTATTAACTGCTTAGCAAAAGTATGCATGCTATATATTAAAAATATGGTTGATATATGAATGAAACTTTGCTACCATATATATATAGCTTATACTACTGTTTAATAAATAGGAGTTTATACGATGATGCATGAGTTATGATGTTTATTTTTATATTCTCTCTCATAATTTAGACAATACAATAATATGGTTTGAACACGAAAAGCTATATAAACTGAGAAACCCCAAAACCTAGTAGACCCTACATAGTTGATCCTGGAATGATTTGATCAATAGTAAAAGATGATTGAGAATATGAGGGTGACTCAAGCTCACCAAGACAAGAAATTTCCTTGAAAACCTTTATCGGTTATCCTATTTCACCTTAAATTCTATTATAAATTATACAGAGTTATTTTGTAAGTTATGTTATTTTTATAAATTCTTATAATTAATATAAGAATTTCTCGTGAAATTTTATCCGATTATGAGGTCCAGAATTTCCTATAAAAATTTCTAAATATTCAAAAATTAATATCATTTTTTGGACTCAAATAAAAATTATGATGAATACTGTTGCAATCAGAATCACTTCCTCTATTTCCTTGTAAAATTTGGGACTGAAATATTTTCAGACAATTTTTGGCCATTTTTGGCTCAATTTCCTCATAATTATAATTTTGCTAATGAATTTGGTAAAATACATTTTAGTCCTTGAATTTGACCAAATTCCATTTTAGTCCTTGAATTTGACCAAATTCCATTTTAGTCCCTTACTACACTTTTTGAAATTCTAGTTTGATACTTCAAATCTCAAAACTCTCTTATTTCCTATTTTTTTTCTAACTTAAGCATTTTCTAATCATCATTTCTTCTTCTGGTCATTGTCACAATTATTTCCTAACCTCTTTTCTTTATCAGTCTCATACAGATAAGGAAAAATTATGATGTTACAATTAGTCTCAGTAATCACCTTCTGATTGCTGATTGATTCGGATGTGAATCATTCCTCTGTTCTTATAACTGTGCTAAATAACTAGTCCTTATTAGTAAACTATATTATGATATATGTGTGACAATCCATACTAATGTTAGAGTAGTTATGTCTAAACTATGTTGTTTAATATGAGTATTGATGTACTACTCTAGGCTTGATATGCATGCCTTTTTGGGAAATTGGTGTCATAATTGGATTAACCTAGTTATCTTCTCATAATGTACTGCTAGACTGTAAGAACAAGACCTTAGTCCTTTGTCCAAGCACAACGGTCTTGAGTTTTGAAGTTAAGCTAAATCTCATAATGGAGGCCCAAGCAGATAGATATATACAGAAAGTATGTCAAGGGTATATGATTTTCTTTTCTGTTCAAGTAGAGGTAGAGGAAGGGATAGAGAAAATTTTAGTGGTTAAGGAGTTTCTCAAATACTTTCCAAAAGAGATCAAGGATTGCCAACTGAGCTAGAGAAGGAGTTTACAATCAATCTTGTACGTCAAGTAGGACCAATATCAAAAGCCCGATATTTGATGGCTCCTAACAAGATATAGAACTAAAAAAGTAGATTAAGGAGCTTTTAGAGAAGGATTTTATTCAACCTAATGTTTCACTATGGGGTGCTCAAGTATTGTTTGTTAAGAAGAAGGACAATAGTCTAAGGGTGTGTATAGACTGCAGAGAACTTAATAAGATTACCGTCAGGAATAAGTACCATGTCCCTTGAATTGATGACCTGCCAAACCAGTTAGCTTAAGTGAGACTATTTCTAAGATTGACTTGAGATCAGGTTATGACCAACTCAGGATTAAGTCTGATAATATTCCTAAGACTGTATTTAGGACTCGATACATACATTTTGAATTTCTAGTGATATCGTTCTGATTGACAAATGCACCTGCTATTTTCATGGATTATATGAACAGGATATTCAGGCCTTCATTACTAGAAAAAACTTTTAAAGACCGTTAAAAGTGACATTTCATGGCAGTTTAACGAGCGGTGTGAATTGTACTATCGTTGTAAGTCTAACATTTAACGTTTGTTTCAAAATTGCCGTTAAATGGTAGACTTATAACGGTAGTTTTGATATTAAAATTGTCATTATAGTATAATACATTAACAGTAGTTATATTATTAATATTCATTAATATATAATTTTCCCATGACTATTAGTAGTCATTTTTTATTTATAACCTTTACACGGCAGTTTTGCTTAAAACCACCAATGGAAAGGTTTTTTGAATCATTTCTTTTATTTATCATTTTATGCCACCCTGCATTTAGTATTGTCAAGATAGACCAATTAATTCCATGCATCAAAGTATAAAATCAGCAATCATAAAATCTAAATGGTTATACAATTATCCGAATTGGTAAACTTTCAATGAACCTATATATCTATACATAATATATATAAAAAACAGAAATGGTTGAAGATAAATCCTAAAAAAGTTAAAAGATAATTCCAGGTATCAAAATATTAACAAAAAATGTACTTTATCATTTTACAAAACAAAATAAGTGGTCCTGTAAGAACCAACAATATTAATCATACAATGAATTAAGTAGTCAAAGGGACATTTATTACAACAAAATAAACTAATTTTCTACTAGTTTGTATCCACCCAACTATTCATTATTTGAAGTCACTGTCGTAACCAATCCTTCCCTTTTACCTTAGAATGCAATGGAAAGACCATTATTTACTGGATCGGTGACATAAAATATTTGAATTACTTGACTTGTTATCTAACTCCCTAAAGATCGACTAAAACAAATTTCGCAACCTGCCTCCCATAGTTTCTTCAAATCATCAATCAAAGGTGTCAAGTACACATCTATATCATTTCCTAGTTATTTTGGCCCTGAGATCATCAGAGACAACATGATGAACTTTGTTGTATTATACTTTTAACACCTCAGAGTACATATTCAAAAGTATATTTAATTAGCGGAAGCATTACTTTGGCCCAAAAATTAAAATTTTTAAATTTGACTCATGGGTATTGTTTTTTTAGTAAATTCCACATTAACAGTCCAACATTAAAAAATCGTAACTAATTCTAGAAAAATCATATGGAGATGATTCAAAGCTCTAATGAAATATATATCATTTGTATTTAAAGAAAAAAATATGAAATTGAACATTTACTGGCCCATATAATCTAGTTAAATCGCTAGAGTTTATTATACATATCGTAAATCCTAGAAGTTCCAGATTCTATACACATCAATATGAGGCATGCTACCTATTAAGTTAAAGCTATAGATGTGTACTATATGATCATAAAATTTCATGAATTAATTTCTTCATTTGCTAGGTCAAATTGAAGTCAAAGTAAGACTGCATCCAGGACCTACATTTTTGCCATTTCACTTTCTTATATAAATTAATCCAACATACATAAACTATCAACTTGGTTTCTCATATGGTTATGTATATCTTGGAGTTATGCTATAATTATTTCATACATTTTTCTTTACATATAATGGCTTATTACATAACATGAATATAGTTGGCAAATTATACAATTCGTGCTAGAATAACTAATTGCCCACTTTCTTTCTGCCATTCTTTAGCTCTTCTCCATGCATACATTTTCCAACATACTTGACCTAAATTAGTTGGTTATAAGAGGGTGAGATTTTGAATAATCTTAGTAGCAAAAACTACCATTTAAATATGCAAGATGGATGCTAATGCATGATATGTAATTTCATTAAACTTTATTTAATTAATGACATGTCATCATGCTTTGTATAAAAATGCATGGCCATGGTAAGCATGTTATACATAACATTTTCAACATTATTTATCATGTCACAATATTATTCAATCATCATATATGTAACATCCCAAATTTTCCCTATCTGTATAAGACTGATAGAGGAAAAAGGTAATGAAGAGATTGGGATGGTAATAAGAAGAAAAGATAATGAGTAAGATAAGTGTTAAGATAAAGAAAGAGAGAAGGTATAAACTTATAAAGCAAAAAGGGCTAAATTGTAATTTAAAAAAAGTTTAGGGACTAAATTGCAATTAGTGAAAGTTTCAAATGGTCATTTTGGAAAAGAAAGGGATTAAAGTGAAAAATTTAAAAGTTCTATGGTGCAAAATGGAAGTAGATATAAGCTTTGGGCTATTAAGTGTAATTATGAAAAGTTGAGGGCCTAAAGTGCAATTTCTAAAAGTTCATATAGGCAAAATGATAATTTTAGAAATTTGAGCCAGAAGAGGCTAAAAAATGCCCAAAAGCATTTTAGTCCTAAATTTTACCATAAAATAAAAAAAAATTATTCTGATTAGTTTAACACAACACATAAGTTTGATTTGAGGTCCCAAAAAATTGATATAAATTTCTGAAGTCGGGAGATTATTACAGTATCTTTCAGACCTCATAATCAGATGAAATTTGGTAGTAAATTCTTATAATTAATATAAGAATTTATAAAACTAATAGAAGTCAAAAAGGAGTCCTGTAGAATTGATTATAAAATTTCGGTGAAATCGGACACCGATAAAGGGTTAAAGGAAATGTAGGGAATTTTTAACAGGACTTATGGATCTCATAAAATTATGAAAATTTGTATGAAATTCATTTTTATATTAGAATGAATTTCTAAAAATGTTAGAACCATTAAAAGAGATGTCTAGCATTTATCCTAAAAATCAAGGTGATTTAAGAATATCGGTATAAGGAAAGTGCCTTTGGATTTGTGCCAAGTAGCTATTGGACTTAAAAGAGGCCCAATATGATGTGCTATGCAAGCCTAATAAGCCCAAGGAATTGTTATGTGGTCAAATGACGTTTTAGAATATTTTATGTATTTTTAAAAGATAAAGAATTTAAGAAAGTCCAAGAAGCATGTGAGGTATCCTTGTGGGACCCACAAGCTTTAGACATGGTACCAAGAAGAGGAAAGGAAGATTATAGCATGTGCTAGAATATAATAAAATAATATAAGAATTAACCTAATGATGATTAAGGTTAATTAATCCAAAAACTAATCAATCAAATTCAAGATTAAGCCATTGTAATAATTAGGAAAAGTGAGGACATTATGGACCCAAGGTGCCAAAATTTTGGCTATAAATACCCCTCCCATTCTTCACAAAACCGTGCACCCTTGGTTACCTTGGAGAAACTCTTGTCATTTGAAAACTCAACCAAGATAAAGGCAATTCAAGGCACTTAGATATCAAGGTAGTCAAGGCATAAGGTATGTGATCCTTCTTAGTTTATTTAGATGTGTTTTGGGAGGGTAAAACCTAGGTTTTAGTGGTTGGAAATTCCATTAAACCTAGAGTATGCTTGCTGTCCAAATTTTAAGTTAAAGGAGGAAGAAGAAAATAAAGGTAGAACTAGGTGATTATGGTTTAGATAAGTTGGTTTTGATGATTGGTTATTGAATTAAGTTGTGCTCTTGACTTTGTCATAGATGGAGGCATTCATCCTAGGTCTGTTCTGGACCAAGAAGAATGAATTTCAATAATCTAATGCTTCCATTGAATTTATATGATGATTTTGTGTAGGATTAGATAGATTTGGAACCTTGGAAGCATTAGAATTAAAAGTTGTAAGTTTTAAACCTTCTCTGTTACTGTTCATGCGTATGAACAGTGATTAAAATTTCATAATTTTGATGTTTCCAATGGGTTTAAAATGCAAAATTGTGTAGGATTAAGTAAGATCAAAGTCTTGGAAGCATTGGAATTGAAAAAAGGATTTTTTGGAAAATTGCTTGTTCTATTTCTATTTCTGTCCAGACCTGAAGGAAACATTAGAATTTTGAAATTCTGAATCCATATTTGGATTCCTTGAGAAAAATTGTGTGGGATATAGTCAAGGCATGATTTAATTCAAGGGACAAGACAATTAACCACAAATACAGAAAGTTAGGAGTTTATTGGTTTAGGAAAATGGAAGTAAATTATTAAGGTAGGTGCAGAACTGAATTGGTATGGATTATAATAAGTGTGTTACTCTACCATGATTAGGCTTTGACATTTGTGAAAGAGGAGACTAAAAGACCAAGATAGAAAAGGTTAAAGGAGAGATATTCCAATGTAGTAAACTTACCTAACTTGTATGCTTTGCTTGCTTAGATGTTTTATGTGTTGGATGTTACTTTGATGATGTGAAGCATGTATGATTGAATGATGCTCTGTTTCTTTTTATGCTATGGCCATATGTTATAATTTAAGGAACATGGAAGCATGTAAAGATATCATTATGCAAGCATGATCATTAAGCACACACATATTAACATCAAGCATTGAGTTACATACACTGTTTGATTTATGTTTACTATTGAGATTTTTCCCAAAATCTCACCCCTTCCATGATACAAATATTACAGAAGGACCATCTTATGGAATCAAGGAAGGATAATGAAGAAGTTATGATGCATAGATACTTTATTGTATATGAGACTTTTTATGAAAACATGTAATGTGTGTATTAAGTACTCATTTTAGTTCTGGTTATGTTTTGTTGAGACTTGGGAAAAATAGTTAACCTTTGGATAAATGTATGAGATTTTATAGTATGATAATAGACATGTTGAACTTCGTTTTGGTACCAAGTACACCTTATTCCGATATTTGTACAAAGAGAACGAATTTTTCCAAATTAGGGAACCAAATCTGGAAACTGTGAAATTGACCAAATGAACAGTAATATTTCACACCAATACTGTATTAATTGGTATGGTGTTTGGTCAGATTCATATTTTTCATTTAAAGAGGCTTATGTTAGCTTCGTATAGCAACTTGAATCACTTCATTTTGAGTTTTCTAGAATTAGTTATGAATTTTTGAAGTTGCATCACTTATCTGGAGTTTTGCCAAATGAACAGTAACTCATTGTCAAAAATTCAAGATTATGTAATTTGACTTCATTAATCATATAAGTGGTTCTAGATGCTACTGTTTGATCCCTAAGATGTTAAAAAGTAAGGTGTTACAATATACATATCAAACACATAACCATATACATGTCAAACATACCTTAAACATAAGCTTTTTCTCTTGCTTTTGCACTTGCTCCCTAAGCTTCAAACCATGCATACCTTCATTCAACCACTTTAAAACATCCTCTTGGATATCTCAAGGTCCTAGACATAATTATATCGTGTATACAACTTATTAGAGCCATTACATAATTCATGCGCACACTAACTTCCTTACAACTCATAACTCTTAGATCTTGGAGTTAGTGGTTTAACTTTGTAATAATTATTTTCTTAGACCAATCATACATAATTTTGTACAAGAAATTCAAATATGATATTGGAATTATGAAAATCAAACTCCTTCTATGCAATTTTTCCAGAACTGTACAGCACCTTTATAAATTCTAAAAATTCACATTTTAATTCTAATGCTTCAAATACTTGTTTCTCTACTTTTTTCCACACAATTTTTTATTTTAAAATCATTAGAAGTATCAAAATCATGAAATTATAACTCATACCCAGGTGCATGAACACTGACAGAAAGGGTCTCAATATTTCAATTCAAAGATTACATGATTTCCTAAGCTCAAACTACTTAATTCTAGCTTTTCTAAGCTTATCTAAACTATCTATAACATAAGATACATCTTCCTACCCCAATAAGGAAGAACATCTAGTAGCAATTATAAAGGAGAAATTTCCATAAAAAATACTTAAAATGAAACGCAAAGAACTAATTACCTTGCATTTTGCTCTAAGTTTGTATGCTTTACCTTGGCTTAATATAAATTTTGGAAGCATTTTCCCTTGGCTTTTCTTGTTGTACTTGAGTGTGTAGAAATACGGGGGTATTTATAAAAAATCTTGGATATAAATGAAGGACTAATATTAATCTAGGAACTATTTGATCCAATGGCCAAGATTTAATCTTCCACCTTTACTTGCCCATGAAGTCAAGGATGACATCATCCATGATGTCACATAAGGCTTTATTTGGTAAAATTTAGGGCTAAGATATGATTGAAAAATTTTTTAGTCCAATCAAGTATTAACCCTGTCAAATTTCATAAAAACCAAATTGTTTAATAACTCTAATTTTTATAATATTCTAAAAATGTATTCTATCAATAAATCCAGTGTCTAGATTTTTTCTACCACTGATATTGTTAGATGAGATATTTATCTGCTTAATATCCTTTGGAAAATAACTAAAATGACCTTAATTTATTATTTTACACTATATTAACCCTAAGGGCATAATTATCATTTTATTCTTCTTTATACAGTGTCAGAATATATTCTAACTCTGGTTAATCATTTATGTATCCCTCTTTTACTTGTCGATTATGTCCAAATGACCAAAATACCCTCTATTCATCTCTTGTTTAATTCTATATAATATAGGGACATTTTCATAATTTTTTATTTTTTAGGGTCTTTTTGGACACTGGCCCACATAACTATTAGAGTATATTACTGGGTCTATGGGACACCATCTTCAGCCTTTAACTGGGTCAAATGCATTTATGGGCTACATTCCCAATAAACTTCACTTAAAAGTATTTATAGGGTAATTTATTTTACTTTAAATTCTATTATAAATTCTACATAATTTCTGAGTTTTATCAGTTTCATAAATTATTATATTAATTATGAGAATTTCTTATAAAATTTTATCTGATTATGAGGTCCAGAAGATCCTATAATAATCTTCAAACTTTAAAAATTAATATCAATTATTTGCAAACTCAAATCAAAATTCTAAAAAATATGCCTGCCCCAATTACCATTCTCTATTTACTGGTAAAATTTAATAGTGTAACATTTTTTAGTAGTTTTAAGCTTTTTCTGTCTCAACTTTCTTATAATTAGTATTTTACCCCTGAATTTGATAAATTACACTTTAGTCCCGTATAATACTTTTTATAATTATACTTTATAGCCCATAAATTTATTTTAGGCCTTGGGACTTTTTTAACTTACACATAAGTCCTTGAACTTTCCATTATTTGCAATTTAGTCCTTGCACTTTCGCTATTTACAGTTTAGTCCTTGAACTTTTATTATTTATAGTTTAGTCCCTGACAACTCTAATTTTTGGGACTTCTGCTCACAAGGACTAGGGAACCTTTCTATTATAGGCTACTTTTCTAGACTTCTATGCCTAAAAATTAGGATATTATATACTTTCGTTTCATACACAATGAGGGAGGCAAGTTTTAAATCATGAGAAAAATTGGCCAAGCACTATGTGTGCTATTCAGATTATGATATTGATTGATTCTATTTGTACATAGGCCAAGTAGGAGAAAACTTGACACTAGATTTAATGTCAAAAACATATATAGAATTTTACAAAAAATATATTCAGAAAATAGTCTAATTTTAGGAAAATTTGACCAGGGCAGTGCCAGATTGGACTGAAATTTTTTCAATATAAATTTTTACATGTGAGATGCCACCTTGCATGCTACCTTGCCCTAGTGATGTCATAGTTGTTGGAATTGTCAATCTTGACCATTGATTTCAATAGTCCAAGATTTAATCGTAACCCTTGATTCACACATTCTTAAGTCCATAAATTCCCCTCCATTTTGATCACCCAAGGTAGCAAGGAGAACCATAGGGAAAGTCTTGCAAAATTTTTATTTGATCCAAGAACAAGCATCCAATCTTGAAGCCAATCAAGGTAATTTCTTTCTCCAATCTTTAGACTTTGTAGTAGGAAGATTTTCTTGAGTTTGAATAGTTTAGATGACATTTTCCCTCTTGAAGTGCTGTTGGATGTGAGGTAGGGGTGCTAGAAGAAAATGAATTTTAGGTTATGGATAGTTTAGAAAAACTTGAACAAGCTAGAATCAAGTGGTTTTAACTTGTCAAATCATGTATGTTTGCAATTCTAGTTTTGATGTTGATTCTGCCACTATTCAAAAGTCTGAATAGAAGTTGGAATTTGATAATTTTGATGATTCAAATGCATTTAAAATGAAAAATTTTGTGGGGTTAAGTAGAGAAATAAGCATTGGAAGCATTAGAATCAAAATAGAAATTTTTGGAATTTTGGAGTAGTAACTTCAGTTTCTGTATAGACCTGAAAGATGAGTTTATTTTTGAAATTCTAACCTCATAATTAGATTATACATAAAAAATTATGTGGGATTGGACCTTGGAAATTTATTTTGGAATAATGGAACCAAGGGCCATAAAATTGAACAAGAAAGGGAACTTAGTGAACTTAGTCTTTGGATTGACGTTATGAATTAGGTTGTAACATGCCATTATTTTGCAATGTATAGGTTTTGATATTTTTTTGAGGAGAGCACCAATTCAAGAAGAAAATATCAAGGAATCCATAAGAGGTAGTAAGTATACTTAACTATAATGTTAGTGATGTTTGATTACTTGCTTACTTGTTGATTGCAATTGTTGCTTGAGCTTATGATGTTTATGATGATGGTGGTGGTGGTTATATGGTTGCAACTCATTGGATTTTATGTCATGAAAATATGAATGTTAGAGATTTCTTATGGATGATGTAAAGTTAGCTCCCATATCATGATAACATGTTAAGCATTGTAATCAAGCATGCATGACGATATAGTTTATATATATTGCTATTGAGATTTCTTTAAAATCTCATTCTTTCCATACAATTGACCATGTTATAGGTGCTGAACCATCAAAAGGAAAACGTCTAGATATGGATACTTGAACTTTTATGTAATATATTTGTGGTGCCAAACATTGTGAAGTACTTAAATAAGCCTTGGCATGTATAATCTATGGAGGCAGATCCTTGTGACGTTATTTTAAATGATTTGTTGGAAGAGTTATGTTATGATACTTAGTATGATTAAATTTAAGATGATTAGATTTAAATGGACACAAAGATCACCTCAATAATTTTTCAATTTAATATGATTTTTGAAAGTTAAAAATAAAATCTGGAAAGAGGTAACTAGTAGGTTATGAGACAGTGAGCTTCTAGTGACAATTTACAATAGCAAATTAATGAATTTAAACACAAGATTTTGTGAACATAAAGTACATATCTTGAGATTTAAAAGAATAGGCAACACTTTATTTTGATATGTGAGCAAGGAGAAATAAATTTTTAAAATTCTTGAAAACTAGAAGCATCCAGATTTATCAAATGAACATTATTTTTCAATGGTTAAACTATATCAATTGGACGAATGAAACCTTAATTTCATAGTTTTCCCTCAAAAATTGATTAAAGAGATTCTAGTATTAAATTGAACCACATCAATTCAATTTTTTTATAATTAATTATAAATTTTTAAAGTTAGGTCTGTAGTATAGAATTTACTATATGAACAGTACCTGAGAAAAAAGTTTTTGAAAATTCACTTTCAACTTAAAGAGGTTTTAAAGTGGTTCAAATTATTTCCAATTTCATATAAATGAGGGTGAAAATAAGGACATGACATACTGTGCCAATTTATGAGATAGAAACATTTGGAATAATTATGACATGCTTACATAATGTATACAAATGTATGAGAAGCCAAGAGGATGGTTTATGCATGATAGAATAATTAATCAGAATTAAAGAATGAAGTTGGAATGTCAATTTCATAGGTCCTAGAGCAGTTGTGTTTTAGCTCTAGTTTTACTTGGAAAATGAATAAATTAAACCACAAAATTTGGTAGGCAAGTAGTACACTTCACAATATTTAAAAGAATGGGTAGGTTTCCCTAATTGGATGTGTGTGCTAAGAGAAATATGTTGGAAATCCTGCCCTAGGGGCTAATTATTGTCTTCTGAACATTGCTGATTTATGAATTTATTAATTGTGTTATCATATTATTTGCATGTTTACTGTGATGATCATCCTTGGATAATTCATGATCTTATCCTAAATATCCCTGGTCGGTCATCTATGCAGGAGCAGAGATGAAATAAGACCAGTATGACTTTGAAGATGTATAAAGATATAAATCAAAGTCATAGGCACATGTAAGAGTACAAGGTGTTAGACCGACCCGCTATGAGAGAGCTGCATGAGTTACGTCATAAGCTTCTCTCATATACAAACCATGTCACTATGCCCTTTGACCTGAGATCATCATGGATTCCTACATGACAAACGCTCAGCTTTGACCTAGTCAAAAGTCACTTTTGACCGAGTGATCATAAAGACTATGTTCAGGCTTAGTGGTTTTTCATGCAGAGGAATGTGAATGGTCAAGATGGAATTTGTCCCTCACATTCGTAGAGAGATATTACTGGGCCCCTCGATGAGTGAGTCTGAGAAATGTATGGCCATACTGTAATGGAAAGGTAGTTCTATTTCTATAGTCAGACTACTTAGGGATTGAGAAAGTAACGGTCAGGAATAGGAGGATGACATTATCCATACCTCATCCATGACCAAAATATCGCGTGACAGAAGGGACATGATGTTAGGAATTGGAAGACACGCAGCGGAAATTAATTTAAATTTTTTTTCATTCCTTGCCAGGATCTACCGTATGTGTTTAAGTCAAGTGGGAAGGAGCATTACCCTCAGTGTTTCTCAGTGACTTCCACAGCTTCTCTCCACGGCTGGTGATCTCTTTCCGATCGCAAGAAGACGTCCACAGCTTCTCTCCGCGACTCGTGCTCTCTTTCTAATCGTAAGAAGTCGACGCCTCAGGTCAGCTTCCTCTACTGGTATCCACACGAACAATGTTCCAACCACGAACGACATGCTAGCGTCTCCTGTCCCTCTAAGGCTCTCTCAAGAATTCGTCCTCTCCATCTCTACTTCAGCAGTTTCTTATCTGTAAAACCTTTTGCACAT
This sequence comes from Leucaena leucocephala, assembly GCA_037074615.1. Classification (NCBI taxonomy): domain Eukaryota; kingdom Viridiplantae; phylum Streptophyta; class Magnoliopsida; order Fabales; family Fabaceae; genus Leucaena; species Leucaena leucocephala. The sequence continues at coordinate 15,449,527 of CM073538.1, forward strand.
TCCCTTCGGCCTTTTGTGTTATGTGTAGTTCAAAAAACGTAACTCCTAAAATTAGATATACAGGATGCTCTGCGTTTTTCTTAACCGAATTGGATTTTGAAATTAATCTATATTAATTCTGAAATTAATACAATATCACATATTGTATAATTTGATAAGAAACTAATTAAATAAATAATATTTGTATTAAATCCATCCCACAGATTTAATTAACCTATTTATTTAATTTAAAATAAAGATAAGACTGGACTATATTTGATTTATTCTCATAAATCAAATTTGAGATATCATGTCAATTTGAATTTCAAATTCAAACGTGATAGAGATTTAATTTATCCTTATAAATTAAATCTTGTAAATATCTCTTATATGAGATATTCTATCAATTTGAATTTCAAATTCAAACGTGATAGAGATTTAATTTATCCTTATAAATTAAATCTTATAAATATCTCTTATATGAGATATCCTATCAATTTGAATTTCAAATTCAAACATGATAGAGATTTAATTTATCCTTATAAATTAAATCCTATATATCCCTTATATATAATGTATATATACGAATTTATATATATATATACGAATATAAATATAAATAAATATATACATCAACTTTGGATCATTCATTGAATCTGGACACGTCTTAGATTCAATGAATTTGGACATCATAGTTCGTGTTGGACTATTTTGTGTGCGACCCTTTAGGCCCATATGAAGTTGGCAGTGGGCCATTTGCTATACTGGCCCACAAGTCGCAAGCGGTCTCTAGAAAGACATAACACTACCTAAATCATATGAGGATCGATAAACGATGTAACCTTTTATACAACCATATCATGTCCCTTCTGTCACGCGATATTTTAGTCATGGATGAGGCATGGATAATATCATCCTCCTATTCCTAACTATTACTTTCTCGATCCCTGAGTAGTCTGACTATAGAAATAGAACTACCTTTCCATTACAGTATGGCCATACATTTCTCAGACTCACTCATCGAGGGGCCCAGTAATATCTCTCTATGAATGCGAGGGACAAATTCCATCTTGACCATTCACATTCCTCCGCATGAAAAACCACTAAGTCCGAACATAGTCTTTATGATCACTCGGTCAAAAGTGACTTTTGACTAGGTCAAAGCTGAGCGTTTGTTATGTAGGAATCCATGATGATCTCAGGTCAAAAGGCATAGTGACATGGTTTGTATATGAGAGAAGCTTATGACGTAACCTATGCAGCTCTCTCATAGCGGGTCGGTCCAACACCTTGTACTCTTACATATGCCTATGACTTTGATTTATATCTCTATACATCTTCAAAGTCATACTGGCCTTATTTCATCTCTGCTCCCACATAGATGGCCGACCAGGGACATTTAGGATAAGATCATGAATTATCCAAGGATGATCATCACAATAAACATGCAAATAATATGATAACACAATTAATAAATTCATAAATCAATAATGTTCATAAGACAATAATTGGCCCCTAGGGCACATTTTCTAACACATGATATGGTTGTATAAAAGGTTACATCGTTTAATGATCCTCATATGATTTGGGTAGTCGTTATGTCTTGCTAGAGACCGCTTGCGACTTGTGGTCCAGTATAGCAAATGGCCCACTGCCAACTTCATATGGGCCTACAGGGTCACACACAAAATAGCCCAACACAAGATATGATGTCTAGATTCATTGAATCTAAGACATGTCCAGATTCAATGAATGATCCAGGGCGGATGTATATATTTATTTATATTTATATTCGTATATATACATTATATATAAGAGATATATGAGATTTAATTTATAAGGATAAAGTAAATCTCTATTACGTTTGAATTTGAAATTCAAATTGATAGGATATCTCATATAAGAGATATTTATAAGATTTAATTTATAAGGATAAATTAAATCTCTATCACGTTTGAATTTAAAATTCAAATTGATAGGATATCTCAAATTTGATTTATGAGAATAAATCAAATATAGTTCAGTCTTATCTTTATTTTAAGTTAAATAAATAGGTGAATTAAATCTGTGGGATGAATTTAATATAAATATTATTTATTTAATTAGTTTCTTATTAAATTACACAATATATGATATTGTATTAATTTCGGAATTAATATAAGATTAACTACAAAATCCAATTCGGTAGAGGAAAACGCATAGCATCCTATATATCTGATTTTAGGAGCTACATTTTAAAAACACATAGAACACAGAAAGGCCAAAGAGGAATCTGTAAAAGGTTTGCAGATAAGAAACTGCCGAAATAGAGATGAAGAGGACGAATTATTGAGAAAGCCCTGGAGGGATAAGAGACGCTAGCATGTCGTTCGTGGTTGGAACGCTGTTCGTGTGGATACCAGTAGAAGAAGCCAACCTGAGTAGTCGACTTCTTGCAATCGAAAAGGGAGCACAGGCCGCGGAGAGAAGTTGTGAACGTTGTGACCAGAAGCTGTGGAAGTAGCTGAGGAACACTAAGGGTAATGCTTCTTCCCACTTGACTTAAACACATACGGTAGATCCTAGCAAGGAATGAAAAAAATTTTAAGTTAATTTTCGCTGCGTGTCTTCCAATTCCTTTCAAAATGAATTTCCAAATTTGAGGCTTAAAATATGGAAGTTCCATAAAGGACAATATGAACAATAATTTTTAACAAAACAAATATATTGATTGGTTTAGTAAAACTCCAAATTTGCATTTTTCCCTTAAAGAAAAATTAAAGAGCTTCAAGTGGAAATTTAGAACATCTCCATATGATTTTTATAGAATTAATTATGATTTTTCAAAATTAAATTGTCAATCTAGAAAATGAACGCTAAACAATACTTGAGGACCAAATTGTAAATTTTTAATTTTTGGGCCAAAGTAATGCCTCCGCTAATCAAATATGCTTCCAAACGCATACGCTGAAAGGTTAAAAGTAAGACGTTTCATTTTCGTATCAAAGCAGAAGATCTAGCACAGGCATATGCAAAAGTTCTGACATAGGATAGGAATGCTTTGCTCAGGATATAGAGTATGCATTTGATTAGATAAAGCCCAATTTAGGTTGAGGTGAAAGTTACTGACTGGTTATTTGTTCATAGTCCAACTAAGGTTTATGGATTGGAGTTGAATGCTCTAGAAAAAAATAAATACTGAGGATCAATAAGAGATGAAATTGAATTCTCAGTTAGTTAAGGTTTAAAGGAAAGTTAAAAATAGCTTCCTCCTAGTTAGTTATCCTTGAGGATAAATTACAAGTCACAAACTAACTTCCTTTCATACAAGTTGAATCTTCTTGTCATTTGGTCTATCTCTTCTTTGTTTTTCTCATTTTTTCTTTGTTTTTCTCTTATTTTCTATGTTCTTTTTCTCTTTGTTTTTATTCCCTTTCAACTATTGAGCTAGATGACTAATACATTGATGTTCAAATAATCAACAAATGATTACAAATTAACAATTATTTCACAATTAAATAATTACTGAAGCGACAACTATCTTGTACAACATTCATTAATCAAGGATAGAATTTAAAGAAAATGAAGCCTCAAAAGGTTTAAGCAAAGGATTTAATTTTTATGTGGTTACTGTTTGGTCAAAAGGGGTTTTGAAAGAATCGCCCTTATCACTTTTATAATTCTAAGAAGCTGATATGGTTTTCAATCAAGATTAACACAAGTTCTATAAAGTTACCAAACTAAATCATGTCACACAATATAAAAGAGTGTATGTTGGAGGCTCAAAATCCTTCCATCTAGCTTACTCACCCTAATTGACTCACCGTGACTAGATTGCATGAATATTAAACAAAATCCATGAGACCAATCTTTCATACCGTACATATTACAGTAATCAATCAATGAAACAAGCAACCCACACTTCATCAAGTTTGCCAACATTTAAAAGTATATGCCTCAAAGTTCAATTTAAATCCATGACTGTCAATTCAAAAAACCAAGCAACAATCAAAATGAAATGGAAGAATTTTTAAGCAAAGGATCAATTCTTGTCAGCACAAAAAGGACATCAGGTTGCAACCATTTTGCAGAGAGAAGAAATCTTCATAAAACAATAAAGATAAGCACAAATCATGACTATATATCACATATAAGTAAACTTTAGAAAATAGGAACTCCTAGTCATGAAAAAAATGTATAATAATCGCGACTAATTATCACAGAGAACAAACTTGATATACTTGAACACATTAGTCGTGACAAGAACAACAAAAGGTCACACCTAAAAGACATAGAATTACAACAATTATCTAATTTTCATTTACCCATCTCACAAACTAAAGTCCACCCTCCCTCACTTATTTTCTACATTGTCGTCAATGTGAAAAACTAATGCAAAACATGCAAATGTAGGAGTAATGAGGACAAAACTGAACTAGAATCTAAAATGAATTATGGGAGTTTCTATCTACCCCTACTAACTTGGTCTCCTCCCCACACTTAATAAGAAAAACTAAGTAAAATAGACTATTATAAGTAGGGAAACAAGGAAGGAGACAACCTAAATGTTATGGGGTTAGAAGTTCTCCTTGTACAGCTTCAGTAAATGGTCATTCACCTTGAATTGTTTTTTTATACTTTAGACTCCCTAGAAGTTGTTTGAGCTCAATCTCTGGTGGTTAAATAACATATGTAATTAACTTCTTAGGCTCCACTCAAGATGCATTGTTCTCTTATTTTTGCACCAAATTAGCACCATACCCAGCAGTAACTCCTCTCTTGTAGTTTAGTTTGGGTTCCATAAGTTGATTAAGCAAGAGTGCTCCTAAAACACCTCTGAAAAAGCAATAGAAATCAATGTTAGGTGTGTAATAATCATTAGAAATTCACAATTCAGAAGTAAATTCATAATTAAAATCAATATTCCCCATATTGCATAATTCATCAACTTGTGACAGTTTAAGCTTTAAAGTTCCAATAGTGCAATTCTGTTAATGTTGGATAATATCCTTCAATTTTTATAGCCTTGAAATGTCTAAAAATTTTAAGTTGAAGACCCTATGACTATGTTAGAATGTAGGATATTATAACCATTAACCTTTCTGTTAAATCTATTAAATCTGCCACAAACCTTTCTGGATAGCTCATCACTTGAAACAATGTGGTTAGTTCTAATGGAAAAAATAGTAGATGAAGATGAAGAAAAATAACCCATAATGGGAAGCCAGCCATCAATTTTTTAATTAATTCATAATTATGAAAATCATGGTGTTAGTTGTCCTCAAGAGTAGCCTTCCTAAAATAAGGGTATTATCATCAAAAGACTCATTTGGCATATCCAAAACATAAAAGTCAACAGGAAAAATAAGGTCCTTAACTTGAACTAAAACGTCTTCTAATATTCCATTAGAATTTATAATAAATTTATCAGCCAATTGAGCTAACATACTAGTTGGTTTAATCAAATTCACTACTAGAATATGATAAACTAAACTAAGCATCACATTAATAGCAGTACCTAAATCTAATAATATTCTATAAACAATTATCTTCCAATTATACAAGGAATAGAAAATGCACCTAGATCTTGACATTTCACTAGAAGTTGAGCTTTGAAAAGTGTAGTAGGATTAGGTCCTACTTGCTCTAGTTCATTAGGTTTGTATCTTTTATTGTGTTTGCAACTGTCCTTCAAATACTTTACATATTCTGGCACTCTTTAAACCCTCTCCAGCATAGGCACATTTACTTCAATATTGCTAAAAAAGATCAATTACTTCTTTGTTCTGTTGCTCTAAGGCTTTCTTCTTACTACTAATGAATTCCCTTAGGAAAGGTAAATCTTTCATATTCACTTCTTTCTCAGCTGAACCAAAAGTTGTTTCTTTCTGCTTGAGCCCTGAATTTACTGATGATTGTGCTTTTTCAATTGTGTAAACTCTAGGATTTCTTAACTCATAACCCATACCCTCAAGTAGTTTAGTTTCCTTATTGTTTGTCTATCCACAACCTTTAGAATCTTGTCCAAAAATAATTTGACTTTATGTAAGATCAAATATAACCTTTTTCTTCTTAAGGAATTGTGCTTCCTTCTTACTTGATGTTATTCCTCATTAGATTGCTGGAATTAATGCCTATATCATATTCCTCTTCATTTTTAGCATCTATAACTTACTCCTTAACTTGCTTTCCACTTCTTAAACTTATAGCATTCACAGATTTGGGGTTAACAACGTATTTAAACGTATATTTTCATGATCCTTGCCTGAACATCACTCACTAAATTAGCTAACTGTGACACATAGCCATTCATGTTTGAAGCTCTAGTTTTCCACTGCTCTATTTTACTCTTTAAGATAGCAAAATTATAATTTGTCATTACTAGGTTGCTATCCAATATAGATCTTTAGATCTAAAGTTTGTGTTTATAGAATTTATATTTAAATTCATCACATTAATGCTCTTGATTATCTTAGATATACCATCATCCTTTGTAGTAGCAAGTACTTCCATGCTCTGGAGGATTCAACTGCTTGCTTGTTATTGTTGAATCTATTTTGCCCAAAATTCCTGTGTCCACCTCCATTCCTCCATCTAAAATTAGGATGATCCTTCATTATATGTGTTAAAGTATAGATTCCTTTGTGGATAATTATTTTATTTGCCTTGATAGATGGCTGATACATCTTCATAGTATGTAGGATAATTACACTTATATGTATTAGAGAAGAACAAAGATGACAACTAAGAGCAACTAAAGCTTGAGATTGTGGGCTCTGAACATGTACATTGCTCAATTGAATAGTTAACTTGTTGATATGAGCATTCATAGTAGCAACTTGAGAAGACAGACTATTATAATCTTAAGAAGACCTTGCAGAAACCTCATGAACTTGTCTAGCATCATAGCCTCCATACTACTGGTTATTATTTACTATCTTCTCAATCAAGTTTCATGCTTTATCAAGGGTTAACTCATCAATAGAACCCCAGCAGTTGCATCCAAATTATTTCTATCTATAGTACGCTGTCCTAAACAAAAATACTACATTAAATATTCACTTGGGATCTGGTAGTATGGACATCTAGCTAGTAGCTCTTGAAACCTTCCCCAAAACTCATTAAAAGACTCTTAAGCAAATTGTTTTGTAGTAAAAATCTCTTTCCTTAATGTAACAATTTTGGATGTAGGGAAGTAAATATCTAAGAAAGTATTCCTCAAGTTATTTCAGGAGTCCAAAGCATGAGGTGAATGATATGGCAACATGTAAATGTAAGGAATTAGAAGACACGCAGCGGAAATAAACTTTAAAAATTTTCCATTCCTTGCCAGGATCTGCCGTATGTGTTTAAGTCAAGTGGAAAGAATCATTACCCTTAGTGTTGCTCAGCGAATTTCACAGCTTCTCTACGTGGGTGGTGATCTCTTTCTGATCGCAAGAAATCGACGGAGTGTTCCTCAGCGACCTTCACAGATTCTCTCCGCGGACGGTGGTCTCTTTCCGATCACAAGAAGTCGACGCCTCAGGTCGGCTTCCTCTACTGGTATCCACACGAACAGCGTTCCAACCACGAATGACGTGCTAGCGTCTCCTGTCCCTCCAAGGCTTTCACAAGTCTCCGTCTCTATTTCGGCAGTTTCTTGTCTGCAAACCTTTTGCAGATTCCGTTCGGCCTTTTGTGTTCTGTGTTATTTTCAAACGTAGCTCCTCCAATCAGATATAGAGGATGCTATGCGTTTTTCCACTTAACCTAATTGGATTTTGGAGTTAATCTTATATTAATTCCGAATTGATACAATATCATATATTGTATAATTTTATAAGAAACTAATTAAATAAAATAATATTAAATCCGTCCCACAGATTTAATTACCTATTTATTTAACTTTAAATAAAGATGAGACTGAGTTATATTTGATTTATTCCCATAAATCAAATTTGAGATATCCTATCAATTTAAATTTCGAATTTCAAACATGATAGAGATTTAATTTATCCTTATAAATTAAATCTTATAAATATCTCTTATATGAGATATCCTATCAATTTGAATTTCAAATTTCAAACGTGATAGAGATTTAATTTATCCTTATAAATTAAATCTTATAAATATCTCTTATATGAGATATCCTATCAATTTGAATTTCGAATTTCAAACGTGATAGAGATTTAATTTATCCTTATAAATTAAATCTTATAAATATCTCTTATATGAGATATCCTATCAATTTGAATTTCGAATTTCAAACGTGATAGAGATTTAATTTATCCTTATAAATTAAATCTTATAAATATATCTTATATGAGATATCCTATCAATTTGAATTTCGAATTCAAACGTGATAGGGATTTAATTTATCCTTATAAATTAAATCTCATATATCTCATATATATAATATATATATATACAAATTTATATATATACGAATATAAATATAAATAAATATATATACATTCACCTGGATCTTTCATTGAATCTGGACATGTCTTAGATTCAATGAATCTGGACATCATAGCTCGTGTTGGGCTATTTTGTGTGCGACCCTGTAGGCCCATATGAAGTTGGCAGTGGGCCATTTGCTATACTAGCCCACAAGTCGCAAGCGGTCTCTAGCAAGACATAACAACTACCCAAATCATATGAGGATCGATAAACGATGTAACCTTTTATACAACCATATCATGTCCCTTCTGTCACGCGATATTTTGGTCATGGATGAGGCATGGATAATGTCATCCTCCTATTCCCGACCGTTACTTTCTCGATCCCTGAGTAGTCTGACTATAGAAATGGAACTACCTTTCCATTACAGTATGGCCATACATTTCTCAGACTCACTCATCGAGGGGCCCAGTAATATCTCTCCACGAATGTGAGGGACAAATTCCATCTTGACCATTCACATTCCTCCGCATGAAAAACCACTAAGCCCGAACATAGTCTTTATGATCACTCGGTCAAAAGTGACTTTTGACTAGGTCAAAGCTGAGCATTTTGTCATGTAGGAATCCATGATGATCTCAGGTCAAAGGGCATATTGACATGGTTTATATATGAGAGAAGCTTATGACGTTACCCATGCAGTTCTCTCATAGCGGGTCGGTCCAACACCCTGTACTCTTACATGTGCTTATGACTTTGATTTATATCTCTATACATCTTCAAAGTCATACTGGTCTTATTTCATCTGTGCTCCCACATATATGATCGACCAGGGACATTTAGGATAATATCATGAATTATCCAAGGATGGTCATCATAGTAAACATGCAAATAATATGATAACTCAATTAATAAATTCATAAATCAATAATGTTCATAAGACAATGATTGGCCCCTAGGGCACGATTTCCAATAACCTCCCACTTGCACTAGGTACAATCATTAATTTGACTAATTCCCATTGACCTAACATGACGCTCATGCTTTGCCTGCACAAGCGGCTTTGTTAGAGGATCAGCAACATTATCTTCTCCTGCTACTTTACATATTTTTATATCACCTCTATCGTTGATTTCTCTGATGAGATGAAATCGCCTGAGTATATGCTTGGTCCTTTGATGTGACCTAGGCTCTTTGGCCTGTGCAATAGCACCGCTATTGTCACAGAGCAAAGTTATTGGATCTGAGATGGTAGGTATCACCCCTAGTTCTGTGATGAACTTCCTGATCAAAACGGCTTCCTTAGCTGCATCAGATGCTGCTATATACTCAGCTTCCGTTGCAGAATCTGCTACAGTGCCCTGCTTAGAGCTCTTCCAGCTTACTGCTCCATTATTGAGGAGGAATATGTATCCAGACTGCGATTTTTGGTCGTCCTGGTCAGTTTGGAAACTCGCATCTGTGTAACCAGTTACACAGAGCTCATCATCCAATCCACCATAGACCAAGAATAAGTCCTTAGTCCTTCTTAAGTACTTAAGGATATTCTTGACAGCAGTCCAATGGCCCTCACCAGGGCCCTGTTGGTATCTGCTAGTCATACTTAAGGCAAACGAGACATCCGGTCGAGTACATAACATGGCGTACATGATAGATCCTATGGCCGAGGCATATGGAACCTTACTCATGCGACCTCGCTGATCAGATGTACTAGAACACAGATCTTTGCTGAGGTGAGTACCATGAGACATGGGTATGAAACCCCTCTTTGATTCGTGCATACTGAACCTATGCAGTATTTTGTCTATGTATGTACTCTGACTGAGTCCTAGAAGTCTTTTAGATCTATCTCTATAGATCCTGATTCCTAGGATGTAGGTGGCTTCACCCAAGTCTTTCATCGAGAAAGACTTTCCTAACCAAGACTTGACAATCTGCAAGGTAGGAATGTCATTCCCAATAAGTAGGATGTCATCGACATAGAGTACCAAAAACACAACTGTGCTCCCACTAACCTTCTTGTACACACAAGGTTCATCAATGTTTTGAAGAAATCCAAACTCTTTGATTACTTCATCAAAACGATGATTCCAACTCCGAGAGGCTTGCTTTAGTCCATAAATAGACTTTTGAAGCTTGCACACTTTACCAGAGTCCTCGGAACGCACAAACCCTTCAGGTTGTGTCATGTACACATCCTCAAGGAGCTTTCCATTAAGGAAGGCTGTCTTGACGTCCATCTGCCATATTTCATAGTCATAATATGCTACAATAGCAAAGAGGATTCTGATTGATTTGGCCATTGCTACTGGGGAAAAGGTCTCATCATAGTCCACACCATGAGTTTGAGTAAAACCTTTTGCAACCAGTCGTGCCTTGAAGACATTTACATTGCCATCCATGTCAGTTTTCTCTTTGAAAACCCACTTGCACCTGACAGTTTTTACACCTTCAGGCGGGTCGACTAAGGTCCAAACCTGATTGTCGTACATGGATTGCATCTCAGACTTCATGGCACTAAGCTATTTTTCGGAGTTTGGTCCCACTATAGCTTCTCGATAGGTAGTCGGCTCATTATGCTCAATGAGCAACACATCACGACTATCAGAAATCAGAAATCCATATCTCTGAGGCTGAAGTCGTGTCCTATTAGACTTTCGTGGACCTTGCGTGACTTGAGGAGTCTCAACAACTTGTTGTGAGTCTTCTCTATTTTCCATCTGCAGTTCTGTGGTGTCTTGTAGCTCTCGAACTTCTTCGAGTTGTACCTTACTCCCACTGGTTCTTTTAGAGATAAATTCTCGTTCAAGAAAGATACCATTTCTGACAACAAACACTTTGTTATCAGCAGGGTTGTAGACGTAATATCCCTTAGTTTCCTTAGGATATCCCACAAAAAGGCATTTTGAGGATTTGGGCGCTAATTTGTCTGAGGCTTGTTGCTTAACATAGACCTCGCATCCCCAAATCTTGAGGAAAGACAAACTAGGCGTCCTCCCAGTCCATATCTCATACGGAGTCTTTTCGATTGCCTTAGATGGAACACGATTGAGTGTGAACGCAGCTGTCTCTAGGGCATAGCCCCAAAAGGAGGGCGGAAGATCTGTTCGACTCATCATGGATCTAACCATATCTAATAGTGTTCGATTTCTCCGTTCAGAAACGCCATTCCATTGTGGTGTCCCTGGAGGAGTCAATTGTGAGAGTGTCCCACAATTCCTAAGATGATCTATGAACTCTTGGCTCAAATATTCACCACCCCGATCAGATCGAAGGGCTTTAATTGTTTTGCCAAGCTGGTTTTGTACTTCATTTTGAAATATTTTGAACTTTTCAAAAGATTCAGATTTATGTTTCATCAGATAGATGTACCCATATCTGCTGAAATCATCTATAAATGTTATGAAGTACGAATAACCTCCTCTGGCATTTTTGTTCATCGGTCCACACACATCTGTATGTATGAGGCCCAATAAATCAGTGGCCCTCTCACTGTGCCCAGTGAAGGGTGACTTTGTCATCTTTCCTAACAAGCAAGACTCGCAAGTGTCATATGATTCAAAATCAAATGAGTTTAGAAATCCATCTTGATGGAGTTTGGAAATGCGTTTCTCATTTATGTGGCCCAGACGACAGTGCCAGAGGTATATGGGATTCAAATCATTTGGTTTGACCCTTTTGGCGGTTATGTTATAGATATTTCCATGATTGGGTTGTTCCAAATTTAATATGTAATGATCAACATGCAAATCACCATGAGCATAGAAAACATCATTACGATAAATAGAACATCTACTATTCCCAGCAATGGAAGTAAAACCTTCCTTATCCAAATAAGAAAGGGAAACAATGTTACTACTTAAAGCAGGAACATAATAGCAATTGTTCAAAACTAACAAAAGCCCAATGGGCAGAACTAATTCATAAGTGCCTACAGCTAACGCAGCAACCCTTGCTCTGTTTCCAACTCGTAGGTCAACCTCGCCCTTTTTCAGCTTCCTACTGTCCTTTAGTCCCTGCACATTTGTACAAATGTGAGAACCACATGCAGTATCTAATACCCATGAGGTGGAAGTAGAAAGATGAATGTCTATAACATAAATACCTGAAGTGATAGCCCCGCTATCCTTCTTGTTCTTTTTCAGATCTTCGAGGTAGAGTTTACAATTCCTCTTCCAATGACCCGGTTCATTGCAGAAGAAGCAGACTCCTTCCTTCGGAGGCTTTGCCTTCTTTGGTGCAGGCTTGGTTTCGGGCTTGCCTGACTCTTTGGTCTTACCTGATGAGCCATGACCCTTCCCCTTGCCTTTGCCTTTCTTTTTCGTACCCTTTCCTTTCTGAACCATCAAAACACTACTGGGTTTCTTCTTAAGACTCGGCTCAGCAGTTTTAAGCATCCCATACAGTTCAGAAATAGATTTCTCCATGTTGTTCATGTTGTAGTTCATAACAAACTGGTCATAACTTTCCGGGAGTGAGTTTAAGATCAAATCTGTAGCTAACTCCTGGCTCATGGGAAATCCAAGCCGTTCAAGGTGATCAATGTACCCTTTTATCTTTAAGACATGAGCACTGACTAATGCACCTTCAGCCATCTTGCAGGAATGTAAGGCCTTAGTGGTCTCATACCTCTCTTGCCTTGCCTGTTGCTGGAACATTTCCTTGAGATGCACAATCATCTCATAAGCCTCCATGTGTTCCAGATCTCTTTGGAGCTCCGGAACCATGGTGGCTAGCATCAAGCATCCCACATCGACAGAGTCTTCCTTATGCTTCATATAAGCATCTCTCTGAGCTCTGGGAGCATTGGCGGCTGGCTCCTCAGGAATGGGTTGATCTAGGACATGCGCCTTTCTTTCCTGCTTGAGAACAATTCTCAAGTTCCTAAACCAGTCAAGAAAGTTTGTCCCATTAAGTTTGTCCTTCTCAAGGATAGATCGCAGCGATAATGTAGCAGTATTACTAGTCGTCATGATTCTACAATTAAAATATGCAATGTAATTAGTAATCTCCCACTAAATAAACAACCCTCAATGCAATAGTTAGTGGGCTAAGATCCATATTTGGCTCAAACTTAAGTCCGCTTTGGCAGGACGCTTAAATTAAGTTATTTAGGTAGGTAACACCTTTACCAATTACATCAAATGTAACTCTTAGATATTCATGGGATCCTATCATCATATGATCTGGCATGTTCTAATCCCATCTAATGCCTTGAGATCCAAAACCGTTTTGTTAATCTCAATTAAGTCAAACAATAATGAACCTATGAGAGTAGCACCATTACTCTTTGCTTATCTCCCCAAGATAACTCAAAAGCACCCACTTTGGTGGAGTCCACAATTGAGCGATCAAGGTTTTGACAAGTGTTCATAAATTGACAGCATTATGACTTAAGATTTCTTTTAGAGGGCTTAATTAACTATCTGTTTTTATGAGGATGCATGTATCCCAGTTTGTAACTCATACAAGTAATATGCATGTGCTGATCTAATCATAAGATGCATAATTCAAACGTGATACAATATGGCTCACCTATCCTAAGTCCCCTCAAGCCAATGAGAGGAGCTCTCTAGTAAGAAAAGAGAAATTACATATAGAAACCTCTTTTAACATTCGAGGGGAGTGAGATGAGAGGAGAAGGTACATTGAGAGTATATAGAGGAAGGCACGACACGCAGGCCGTATTTAAAAATTACAACACTTGCAATCTAGAGCCATATTGTTCACCATACCCAAACATTCAAGAATCAATATTCAGATCTAATCGAAGGGCAAAAAACATTCACAAAGTAACATATGTTACGGTTATGTTGCGGTACGAACAGGTAGCTACGGCGGTTTTCACAAATAATCACAAATTTGAATTCGGTTTTCTTAGATTCCTTTTATGTCATACACAACATGGATTCCATATATGTCACACATACAACGCTTATTATATGATCGGCTACTACTAACATATATCATATAAATCACAAATCAAGCCTAACTTAAACACAAAACGGCATGGCTCTGATACCACTGTAAGGAATTAGAAGACACGCAGCGGAAATAAACTTTAAAAATTTTCCATTCCTTGCCAGGATCTGCCGTATGTGTTTAAGTCAAGTGGAAAGAATCATTACCCTTAGTGTTGCTCAGCGAATTTCACAGCTTCTCTACGTGGGTGGTGATCTCTTTCTGATCGCAAGAAATCGACGGAGTGTTCCTCAGCGACCTTCACAGATTCTCTCCGCGGACGGTGGTCTCTTTCCGATCACAAGAAGTCGACGCCTCAGGTCGACTTCCTCTACTGGTATCCACACGAACAGCGTTCCAACCACGAATGACGTGCTAGCGTCTCCTGTCCCTCCAAGGCTTTCACAAGTCTCCGTCTCTATTTCGGCAGTTTCTTGTCTGCAAACCTTTTGCAGATTCCGTTCGGCCTTTTGTGTTCTGTGTTATTTTCAAACGTAGCTCCTCCAATCAGATATAGAGGATGCTATGCGTTTTTCCACTTAACCTAATTGGATTTTGGAGTTAATCTTATATTAATTCCGAATTGATACAATATCATATATTGTATAATTTTATAAGAAACTAATTAAATAAAATAATATTAAATCCGTCCCACAGATTTAATTACCTATTTATTTAACTTTAAATAAAGATGAGACTGAGTTATATTTGATTTATTCCCATAAATCAAATTTGAGATATCCTATCAATTTAAATTTCGAATTTCAAACATGATAGAGATTTAATTTATCCTTATAAATTAAATCTTATAAATATCTCTTATATGAGATATCCTATCAATTTGAATTTCGAATTTCAAACGTGATAGAGATTTAATTTATCCTTATAAATTAAATCTTATAAATATCTCTTATATGAGATATCCTATCAATTTGAATTTCGAATTTCAAACGTGATAGAGATTTAATTTATCCTTATAAATTAAATCTTATAAATATCTCTTATATGAGATATCCTATCAATTTGAATTTCGAATTTCAAACGTGATAGAGATTTAATTTATCCTTATAAATTAAATCTTATAAATATATCTTATATAAGATATCCTATCAATTTGAATTTCGAATTCAAACGTGATAGGGATTTAATTTATCCTTATAAATTAAATCTCATATATCTCATATATATAATATATATATATACGAATTTATATATATACGAATATAAATATAAATAAATATATATACATTCACCTGGATCTTTCATTGAATCTGGACATGTCTTAGATTCAATGAATCTGGACATCATAGCTCGTGTTGGGCTATTTTGTGTGCGACCCTGTAGGCCCATATGAAGTTGGCAGTGGGCCATTTGCTATACTAGCCCACAAGTCGCAAGCGGTCTCTAGCAAGACATAACAACTACCCAAATCATATGAGGATCGATAAACGATGTAACCTTTTATACAACCATATCATGTCCCTTCTGTCACGCGATATTTTGGTCATGGATGAGGCATGGATAATGTCATCCTCCTATTCCCGACCGTTACTTTCTCGATCCCTGAGTAGTCTGACTATAGAAATGGAACTACCTTTCCATTACAGTATGGCCATACATTTCTCAGACTCACTCATCGAGGGGCCCAGTAATATCTCTCCACGAATGTGAGGGACAAATTCCATCTTGACCATTCATATTCCTCCGCATGAAAAACCACTAAGCCCGAACATAGTCTTTATGATCACTCGGTCAAAAGTGACTTTTGACTAGGTCAAAGCTGAGTGTTTTGTCATGTAGGAATCCATGATGATCTCAGGTCAAAGGGCATATTGACATGGTTTGTATATGAGAGAAGCTTATGACGTTACCCATGCAGTTCTCTCATAGCGGGTCGGTCCAACACCCTGTACTCTTACATGTGCTTATGACTTTGATTTATATCTCTATACATCTTCAAAGTCATACTGGTCTTATTTCATCTGTGCTCCCACATATATGATCGACCAGGGACATTTAGGATAATATCATGAATTATCCAAGGATGGTCATCATAGTAAACATGCAAATAATATGATAACTCAATTAATAAATTCATAAATCAATAATGTTCATAAGACAATGATTGGCCCCTAGGGCACGATTTCCAATAGTAAAACCATTCCTTTGCCTTTCCTTCAAGTATAAAATGAAATACTTGTCTCTGCACAGCATCTATATCAGCACCTACAGTTTCATAGATGAGTAAACCCATTGCATAATAGTCTTCAAGTCCTGAAAGGATCTTCACCTGTCAATCCATAAAATTTTGGTAAGTTACTCAACAAAGGACCTTTGAGCTCAAAATTAACATCCAAAATAGGACAAGTAGGAAAAGGATCAAAGTTTGCATTAGAAGAAGTAAGTTCTCTAATGCTCCTACGTGCCCTTCTATTATTCATATTATTCTCTTCATATTACTCATTTTGATTATTCTGATTATGAGTATGAACTTTATCCTCATTAACATGCTCCATGACAAAATGATTATCTAAGATATCACTAAATTCAAAATTAGTCTCAGCTATAACAGATTCACCAGAAAAACTATGGTCAACAACATATGCAATACTAGCTTGATTTAAGATTTTATCTTTCTTAATTTTCCTAAGTGTTCTATTGATTTCTTTGTCAAAAGAAAAGAATTTAGAGCTTCTAGTCATGCAAATCACACTCATTAATAATGCAGGATATCAATTACTTAAAAAATGCAGTAATTATAGCAAATAAGATTAAGTAATCACAATATAAAGAGCTTTGGCCGTGATGCAAAATGACTTCAGTCACGACTTACAATTATAGAGTATAAATCCTGATAAAAATGAAATTTAGGTCATGACTATTAGTCACAGAGAGCAAAAGTTTTGAAACACTGATTTTCAGTCGTGACTAGGTGTCAATTTGGTTGTGATTGGAAATTACAAGAAGAAAACTTGATGGATAAAGATTTTTTGTTGCAACAAAAAATACTAAGGTCGTGACTAAACGTTATAGAGAGCAAATATGAGTTAAACAATGATTTCAGGTCATGACCAAATGTATCTGGTAGTGGCTAAAAATCACAGAGACTCTCAAAAATCAATTTTTTCACTACAGTCATGACTAAATAGGCAATTGGTCATGACTCAAAAAGACAAAACACTAAATTTATAGAAAAATTAAAACACCTATATACTTTTTATGTTTTTGAGGCCTAAAAGATTGATTAGGAAATCTTAACAAGGCTCCTTGGCAATGAGCCTAAATGGATGCTAAAGTTACTAACTAATCCAATGAGTCACAACTTAACAAGTTAATGCAATAAATTGTGATATAAGATATTGAATAACTTCTTAATGTAAATCCTATGCTATTTTTTATGAATTTAAGTGTTAATGACTATGATATGAATTAATGACAAGTGTGTTCCTTTAGAGATTACCTTACCTTCATTGTCCATAGAGTATGAGCAGTTAATTAGTTGAATTAGAATATATTAGCTAACAACTAGCTAGCTAAATCTCTACCAAAGCTACAACTCATAGACATTAAATAGAGAATCAGAATGATTCAACTCAAGAGGTAGAAAAAGATGAATTAAACAGATACAAACATACTTTGCTATATAATTGCTATAATTAACTATAGCCATGTCCAACTAGTTCAAGAATGAGGATAAATCAAAGCTTAATTAAACATAATTAGGAAATCCAACTTGGTTCTCTAATATTCATCATCTACTAACTTTAATTATATTAATAAAAGTATAATTAACTATATCACTTGATACAATTAGATCTAGAATTAAAGACATAACTGAACTCCCTGTTTAAGATCAAGGACTCTAGTTCAACATCATCTCCAAGAGAGCACATAAAATCTAGCCTTCTATTGTTGTTAGAACTTCATAGCAATAGCAAGACCATCAGCAGTAATGGTGAATGCAAAAGAAGATGAGGAAAATAGAAGAAGGTTTTGTGGTCCTCCTATCCAAAATAGAGTAGAAGTATAGATAAGAGAAGTATGGAGATGGAGAGAGTGTGATGGTGTTAGAGAGAGATGGAGTGAATGAATGATGTGGGAACAGTGTGATGTGCATGATCTCTTCAAAAGTGAATCACTCTTGCTTCAGCATGTGCATGCATCTTCTACTGCCTTCTCCCATGTGATTTCTATTAGCAGCTCCTGAATTCATGTATCCAGTTGTCACTAACCATTTATGTTCATTCTAACTTATCTTTCCATTTCAGTTATAACAGCAAGTTGACTTAGTGGTTAATGAGCATTTCCTGCAATGGGAATTTAAAAGATACAAATTATTTATCTAACAAGATAATATTCCAATATATGACCAAAATTATATCAACTAATTTCCCATTATTTTAATTTTATTTTATTAATTAATTACTCTTCATATTGGTGAATTAGGAGAAAATCAATAATAAAAATCTACTTAAATACACTAAAATAATATAAAAATAAGAGTTTATCAAGGAACTTAAAAGTATTAATGGGTTAGAAATGTGAGCCAGACCCTTCCTCAATTAGCTGAAAAGAAGTAGCTAACCTAGTTAGGGATCACAATGAGGCCAAGAACACAAAAGTCATTCAGGCGGCAGACGATGCTACAATGGAATGAAGTTAAGTAAGACTAGTAGAGATTAAGATAAATATAGACATTATTCAAAGATTAAGAGATTCCCCTTTCCAAGAAAGAGCAATGACTGAGAGTCAAATAAAGTAGTTAAGGGTTGTGTATGTACCCTAACAGAAGGGTAAAGTTTCAACCTAAGCTAGAGGAATTTGACATCTTGTTAAGGTTAGACATCCTAATAGAGTAGCTATCTTAGATTCTTGACTAGATATATTGGATCTTGGAGATAGTAAACTCAAGATAGATAGCCTCAATGAATTTCTTGGGGATCAAGATAAAGAGATGATAAAGATATTGAGAATGATACAGATAGATACAGGGAACTAGTATGATGAGAGATAAGTATGTTCCGAATAATATTAAGTGATTGAGTATCACTTAGAGTTAGGTTAAGAGTCTCCCAAGTAAGGATATGATTTATGAGAGTTTTGAACACTAAGTTTTTCCCAAGAATTGGGAATTAGTCCTTTGAGTCATAATTGACATCGCTCTAAAGGAAAGTATAGGAACAGACATTGAACCTATAAAGGAAAGATAGAGGAAAGAGTTTTGGAAGGGATTGTGATGATGATTAAAAGAAATGATAAAGGTTTGATGAGTTTTGAAGAAAGAGAGGGACTAAACTGAAAAGTTTAAAAGGTCTATGGTACGAAATAAAAAGTAGAGATAAAATTTGGGCTAAAAAGTATAATTTTAGAAAGTTTAAGGGATGTTCAGAAATA
This sequence comes from Leucaena leucocephala, assembly GCA_037074615.1. Classification (NCBI taxonomy): domain Eukaryota; kingdom Viridiplantae; phylum Streptophyta; class Magnoliopsida; order Fabales; family Fabaceae; genus Leucaena; species Leucaena leucocephala. Next base: position 15,469,225 of record CM073538.1, read on the forward strand.
GATCTTCCATGTAATAATCTAGAATATATCTACATTATGAAAGACTTCATTATACTAGTTCATTTTCCAAATGAAAGAAGCAGTAGAGGCGAGACCGAGGCATGTCTAGAGACCTACCTAGCATATGGTCTAAATAAAAAGATGTAACATCCTTACTTTTATATGTCTTAGGGACCATTCAGTAGTATTTAGAACCACTTACAAGACCTTGGAAGTCCATTAGCCAAATCTGGAATTTTACTCTTTCTCGGGTTACTGTTCATATGGTATTCCAGATTACGCAACGAACTTCATAAAATCATAATTAATTCTACAAAACTCGAAATGAAGTGGTTCAAAAAGATACAAGAATATAACATCTTGAAATTTAAGGGAAAAATAATTTCTAGACCAAATGATTAGCCAATTGATACAGTTTATTCGTTTAAGTTTACTGTTCATTTGGTCAAAAACTCTGGAAATAGTTTCTGGTCCCTGAATTTGGAAATTCATTTCTCTTGATATACACATCCAAATGAAACGTTCTACCTATGAACTTAAATCTATGGATGTGTGCTACATGATCATAAAATTTTGTGAACTAATTCCTTCATTTGCTAGGTCAAACTGAAGCCACAACAAAACTGCTTCAGGACCTACGTTTTTACCATTTCAGTTTCTTTTCTTTCATTTCCAATAATTGTTTCAGCATGCACAAGCCATTAAATAAGCTTCTTAACACTCATATACATCATGTACATATGCCATAATTATTACATACAAGTTTATCACATAAATAGACACCTTACATGGCATTTACATATATGGACAATTTATAGTATATGCTAAAATCTCAATACTTCACTTCCTTTCTTCCATTCTTTAGCTCTTCTCCATGCATACCTTTTCTTCATGCTTGACCTAAATTGGTTGGTTATGGGAGAGTGAGATTCTAGGGAATCTCAGTAGCAAACATTACCACTTAAATATGCAAGATGGATGCTAATGCATGATATGTAATTTCATTAAACTTTCTTTGGTTAGTGACATGCTATCATGCTATATACTTTTACATAAAGTGCATAGCCATGGAAAACATGTTATTCACAATACATTGAACATCATTAATCATGTCACAACATCATTCAAATATCACATACATGTCAAGCATACCACATCAAGCACATAAAGAGATAAGTTCACTACCTTGCATTTAAGCTTTCCTCTTGATCTTTAGCATTTGCTTCCTAGCTTTCCAACCAATAAACCTTTATGCCAATCACTTCCCAACATGTTCTTGGATGTTTCAAGGTCCTAAACACATTCATATTCATCACATAATTCATTAGGACTCATGAACTCCAACCATGTTCAAGATTAACTTTGTTCCCCTCTTTATTGTCATAACTTTCTCTAATTTTCACTAATCCACTTGGCTCTTGAATCAATTGATGTCTTAACTTTACCCTACACAATTTCATATTTTGAATCCATTTATGAGCTTAGAATCATGAAATTCCAGCTCCTTCATGACCTGCTGTACAGAACTGAACATAAGCATACAATTCTTTCAAAAATTCTCATTTTGATTCTAATGCTTCCCATACTTGTTTCTCCACTTTACCCCACACAACTTTTCATTTTAAAACCATTGGAATCATCAAAATCATGAAATTCCAATCACTGTTCATGCGAGTGAACAGTAACTGTAAGGAATCTCAAAGGCTACAACCTTGAGATTTTAATGTTTCCAAGGCTCAAAACCTTTCCAATCCTATACAAAATCATCATACAAACTCAATGGAAGCATTAAATCATTGAAATTCAATTTCCTTCCCTCATGAACAGTGCATACCGAACAGGGCACACCATGGCAAAGTCAAGAATATCAATTTGATTCAACAACCAACCACTTAACTAGCTTGTTTAAGCTTCAATCATATAGTTCTAACGTTAATTTCCTTCTTTCCCCTTTCCTTTAAGGTCTTTGGGAAGCACCAACCCTTAGAGAAAACTCAACTTTTCTCCCATCAAAACCCTAAGTTCAAGCTCCCAAATCAAAGGAAAATAAGCTAGGAGAGATTGCTTACCTTTAATCTCTAGCTTGCTTGAACTTTGGAACCTTGAATCTTCTTTGTCTTGGCTTGAGTTTCCATTTTGCAAGAGCTTCCCCAAGGGTACATGAGCTTACGGTTCTGAACCAGAATTGAGGGGTATTTATAGCCAAAATCCAAGAAAAATGAATGGCCAAGATTGATTTGGTTACTATTTGATCTAAAGGCCCACATTTAATTTTGGATTTAACTTTTTCATAAAATAATAATTATGACATCATGTGGGATGCATAAAGGGACACCTCAAAGGGGTTAGGTGGCCTGCTCATTGTGTAAGGAACCTTCTGGAGAAATTCCAGTCCAATCCGGTACCGATCAGTGCAGTTTCACAACAACCGGAATATGTTCTGTTCCTAATTTTTTATAATATACTAGGATATGTATTCTATCATAGAAATCAATGTCTAGTCTTCTCACACCATTGACATACTTGTACTGGCCACAACTTAATTACAGATCCCTTGGGAAATGACCAAAATACCCTTGGTGTCCTTTCTTGCACTATATTAACCCTAAGGGCATAATTGTCATTTCACCCCTCTTTGTACTGCCTCAGGGCATATATTGGCTCAAATAATCATATTTATACCATGTGTCACGTTTTTAGCCTGTCCCAGGTGACCAAAATACCCTTCATCCATCTCTGGTACAATATGGGCATCCAGGGGCATTTTCATAATTTCACACTTTTTCTGTACACTAGCCCCTTCTACTGATGGACTGGTACCCTGGGTTTTGGGCCCTTCTTGGCGTCATCATGGGCCTATATGTGAGGTCATCTGATCTCATTCTATCTAGGCTCACATACCGATAAGTTCTATTATCGGATCACGGGTGTTGTCAAACTCCCGTCAAAATTCACTAATATGTGAATAACTTTTTATACAAAACTTCTTCCAGAGTTCTGTCAGATCTAGGATATCTGACACTGTAGGGCACATTTTTCTGTAATTTGCCCACTTATATCTGAAGTCCATAAAATCTGATAAAATTTCAGATAACTTTTAGATTATCAGATAAATATCTGTTGTCTGAAGCCCTAATAAAATTTCTGTATCATGTCAGATTATCCAGCATACCTTCCTCTATTTACTGATGGAATATGGGACTAAAATACTTCTGGGCAGTTATAACCCTTTTCGGGCTGATCTTTCTATAATTACAATTTTGCCCTTGAACTTTTCTCTTAATTACATTTATGTCCCTAACTTTTTGGATATTTATATTTAGGTCCCTAAACTTTTGGAAATTACCACTTTTGGCCCAACTTTTGTTTCTACTTTAACTTTTGGCCTTTAAACTTTTCCAATTTTTGTTTAGGTCTTTCTCTTTCTTTAAGACTTATCTAACCTTTATTATCTCGTATGATCTTCGTCATAATCCTTTCTAAGCCTCTTTCCACTATCAGTACTATGCAGATAGGGAAAATTTAGGATATGACAAAAGACGTGATGATGAATAGACTGAAACTTAAGGTTTTTGAAATGGAGGAATTCCATCACAGAGGAATGAATGACTCAATAGACCTAGTACAATAATACGGTCTAAGCTAAAGTAATAGCAGAAAAAGAGATATGTGGTCTAAGTAATTCAAGTTCACCAGGAATTAGGGAAAGGTGTTAAGAGATAGTAAAGAGCATAGAAATTTCCTTATGGGAAAAGAATAATCCCCTCAATTGGTAAGTTAAACAGTTTTACAAAATGTATTTACCTTAATCAAATAAAGAAGAGCATGAGGCTAAGTTTAAGTGATACGTAGGGTGATAAAAGAGACCATTTGATGAATACCTAGTCAAGTTCATCCAGATGAATGATGAGAAATGTACAGCTAAGCAGGTAACTTACGGACTAAGTTTCGTATTGTAAGAAAGCATTCTTCACAAATAGTTACAAATGTTTAATGGAGCGATAATGGCATGTAATATTTTAGATAAAATTTTACAATGCCCAGAAAAAGGTAAAGGTTAGAGGTTAAGAAAAGGTAATAGATTAATAAGTTAAAACATGCAATTAGTACTTCAGGAATACAAGATATGTGGTAGATACCATAAAGATAAAATTTGTTTAACATGTCATAGAAGTTGCTACAGATGTGGCAAGCCAGGACATTTTGCCAGGTAATATCTACATAATACAACAGGTAAGAATCCCCAAACAAATAAAAGAGTTTTACCCTAATTAGAGAAGAGTTAAAGAAGTAGCTTGAGATAATCCAAGAGATGGGATAGATTAATGATCATTAAGAAGATACAATATAGGATTCAGGTATAGATCATACATTTATAAAGATGACTGTAACGGATAGATGGATCTTCCTGTTAGCATTCTTCCACTTGATGAATGTGTTCCTATTCCCACTAGCTTAAGGGTACTAGTACCCTATGTATGTTTAAACAATAATGTCCAGTATGCGCACTATTAAGCCATTCTAAACCTGATATATTTGCATTTATACATTAGAGATATATGAGATAATTAGTTCCAGTTAATATTCAATGATTAAAGTCAGAATTAGAATGAAGGCTTGTGGTAAGATAATGATAACTAGTTAGAATAAAGGAGATGATACAATATTCACATTATGGTTACGCATATAAATGATATTGGTATACTTATATGCATATGATTACAGTACTCAGGATGTATCCTTAATAATGTTGAGATATATGACTGATGAGCTTTAAACATGACATAGATGATATATCAAAGGAAATGAGTTAAAGAAGATGAGTAAGCAACCAATGTTTGGATGGAAGCTTAGGAAGTAAGTACAAGAACAAAAGACAAAGTTTATGTTTAAGGTATGCTTGATGTATATGCTTCTGTGTTGATATGCTTATGATATGTGATGATGATGATATATGATATGTATGAATGATATATGTTCTACTCTTTATGATTTTATGGTCATGCATGATAGTGATAGGCATGGAGCATGATAGTATGCAAATGGAAGCTAAAGAAAGATAAGTGAAACATGTCATGCATTTGCATTGAATAATACCATTTGTTACTAAGATTCCCCAAAATATCACCCTCCCATAACCAACCAATATAGGCCAATCATGATGGGAGATATATGCATGAAGGAGAGCTACAATATGGAAGAACGAAAATGAAGTGATGGATGTCCTAGTAAATCCTATGAAGTTTCATGTATGTATGATAAGTAAAGTACTTATTTATGTTAAGAAAAATGTATGAAATAATTATGGCATATCTCCATGTTGTATATGAATGTATGAGAGGCCAAAGTGATGGTTTATGCATGCTAGAACAAGTATTGAGAATTAAAGCAAGGAAACTAAAATGGTAAAAATGTAGGTCTTAAAGCAGTTTTGTTGTGGCTTCATTTTGACCTAGCAAATGAAGGAATTAATTCACAAAATTTTATGAAAAAGTAGTACACATCCATAGATTTAAATTCATGGGTAACACGCCTCATTTGGATGTGTATATCAAGAGAAATGAATTTTTAAAGTTAAGAGACAGAATCTGAAATTTTCAAAATTTGCTATATGAACAGTAAAAAGTAACGATTTAACTATTTGGCAAGGTAAATGTCCAAATTTATATTTTTCCATTTAAAGAGCTATGAAAGTGGTACAATTAGAAATTTGAAACACCACCGTATACAAGTTTTATAGAATTAGTTATGAATTTTTAAAATTGAATTGTCAATCTAGAAATTACTTTATGAACAGTACCTGCGAGTAAGTTTTAAAATTTTAATTTTTGGGCTAACGTAATATTTTTGTTAATCAAATATGCTTCTGAATAGATACTTTGAGAGACTCAAAGTGTGATATTTCAAGTTGCATTGCTTTAGCAGAAGTAACATGTCCTCAATTGAGAATAGAGAGTAGCAGCCAAGGCAAGGCAAGCGGAGTCAATTTTATCCCAATAGAAGCATGATTGGCCAAGAACAGAGCTAGGGTTAAATGTCCCTAAGCTCAACAAAGTACTATAGCAAATAAGAAATAAGAGAATATTATAAGTCATCTCCTTATAATTTCTAGGTTTAGCTACAGACAAAAAGAGAGGCTCCTTTTTATAGGGATAAGATGTTTGAATGATATGCTACAAATGTAGTAGCAAGTTAGAGCTTGTCCTTGTAAAATCTACCTAAAATATAAATAATATTAATTACTTAGACCTATTTTATACACAATATAGATAAAAAATTTATTATAAATAAATTTGGTTTATTTCAAAAGAGTTAACTATGGTAGATAAGAGTTTTACTAAAATCTAAAAGAAATTCTACCATGGTTATAAAAAGATTTTATTTAATTGAAAAATAATCAAAATATCAAAAGAATAAGATGAGTCAAATTATTTAGAACAATAAATTGCTTAATATTTTATAAATTTTATATTATAAGTAGAAATATACTATAGTAGATTTTATTTTATATTATAAATAATACATTTTTCCTATAAATATATATTAATTAATAAAATAGTAATAATAGAATCTTTTATGAACTATTCTTAATGATATTAAAAATTAGATTAAAATGCATATATTTCAAAAATAATGTGAGAGTCTAAGCAATTTAATAAAATTGAAGAAAAATCAATAATTTATATGAGTCTATCATTAATATTTAAAATACTATCCCATGAATCAAATACAAATAAAGTATTATATAATATTAGAGTATGCCTAATGAGACCTAGTTTAGCAATATACAAGTATTCTATACATGCATTCAAAGGAGAATGTTATACAATTGATATAAATTTAATCAAGCCTCTGAAGTTTTCCCTAGGGTCATAAGAAGGGACTATCACCTAAAAAATGTTAATAAAAATAGGGTTAGAAAACGTCTCAATAACCATCAGTTTTACTCATCATACATACTAACATGTACTCATGAGGTGTTAAGTGTGATAGATACAAAGTACAATATATGGAAAATATCATATTATCATAATAAAATCAAAAGGATAACCCACCTAAATTTTTCCCATCAATCTAGCCGAACTGCCTTATTCCCGTGATCAAACATATGAGCTAGTGATAACTGCCATATGACTCGCCACCCAAAAAGTTAACAGGTCAACTGTTATCGAACCCTTAGGTAAACAGGTGGGGGTATAACAACCCCTCTATAAACACTCGATAAATTGGTAGGACAAAAGCCAACCATCAAGGTCCAATGGATGATATACCACATGGTAGAAATACAACTGTCTTATCACCAATCCCCAATGTATAATTCTCAAGATAATCATATTAATCAAAATCTCAATATCTTGATAATCAATAATATCAATAAATATTATATTAGAGTTTTTTCTCAAAATAATAACTTTTTTCAAATTTCAATATCAAGATACAACAAGTTTATAATGTCAATCCATACTTTCCAAATTAAACTTTAAGTCCCACAAGACTATTTTTAATAAAAATTATCAAACAAAGTTTTCTAAATATAATCATATCAATATCAATAGATATATATATATCAAATAACTTACAAATATTACATTAGCGCACACAACGAGTAGAAAGTGGTTACCTCTCATCAAAGTAAGGAATAATTACCACAAGACAAGGGGTCTCATGTATAACAATATCAATGACAACAATGAAGTGCTTTAACTGAAGTTAGTCCATAGCCTTAATGACATTCTACAAAATAACAACACAAGAACTATCACTATATTACCTAATACTACTACTCTTGAGTCTTAGAGCTTATCCCCGGAAACATGAATGTTCTTCTAAATTCATATTCCTTTATAATTTAATTAGTTTAATATAGTTGAAGCCTTTAATTCCTTTTAGAAATTCCTAAGTAGATCTTCAGTTTATTTTATTAAAGAAGAAAAAGGATACTTATGGCGAAAAGGTGCTTATATTATATATATAGGGGTATGCTTGATGAAAGAATATATCTATGCTTTATTAAAGATAGAAAAAATGTACAGGAAGAGAGAGAGAAGAAAAGGATGTTGCACATTAGTTAGCAAAAAAATCAATTAGTGAACAATGTAATTCTTATTTAAGACTTTTGATAAAAAGTATATTTGATGACACATAAACAAGGCGTGAGGTCGTTGTCTTACTAGTGAGTGTATATATATGTACAATATATGCAACAACAAGGGTAATAGGTCAACTTGACAATGGAAAGAGCAATGTATAGAATGATGAAAAGGCGGACAAGGAGAAGGAGAAAGAAGAAAAGCAAAGTAGGGAAGGAATAAAATAATCCAAGAAAGGTTGAGGTTACTTGTTCTGGCTCTTGCCTTTTTACGAAAGAGAGATTATAAGCGTCTGCCTTATAGCACAAATGAGAGATAAAAATGATATAAGGTTTAATTAAAACTATTAAGATTTTTTTATAAAGGTTTAAACTTAATTTCTATATTTTTGATAATCTCGTCTTACATTACTATTATCCTTATCAGAATCCTATCATATATAGTCATTTAAAATTTAAACCATATTTTCAAAATTCAAATCCATATTTAAATTTGAAATCAAATCCTAATAAATTCCTAACTAATAATAAAATTAAATCATAAAACTCTAAGTAAAGATAATGGTAGAATAATATAGATATTATATTTTATTAAAAATAATAAAAATACTAAACCATAATAATTTAATTAGATAATGTTTATGAGTTATTGATAAATAACATTTTTAATTGTGCTCAAATATAAGAATAAAAATTAGGATATTACAGTACTTCTTTCATTGAACACTAATCATTATGTTACATTTATGAAAAATATACTTAAACTCCAAGTGTTAGAGCTATGCATATTGTAACACCTTACTTTCTATCGTCTTAGAGTCTACTTAGTAGTATTTAGAATCACATAAATATCAATTGAAGTTTAATTACAAAATCTAGAATTTTCAAGCTTCATGGGACTATTCATTTGGTATTTTTTAGATCTGGCAATGAACTTCAAAAAATTATAATTAATTCTCAAAAAATCAAAATGAAATAGTTCAAAATGCTACTTGAAACTAACATAATGAATTTTAATGTAAAAATAATTCTCAGACCAAATATTCAGTAAATAAATAAATACCTAGCATCAAATATTATGGTTCATTTGGTCTAATATTCTGGAAAACAATTTATGGTCCCTAACTTTGAAAATTTCATTCTCATTGTACATACATTGAAATGAGGCAATCTTATTGTCAAAATGAAGCTTCACATGTCTACTATCATCATGTAAATTCATGTACATTTATTGTAATATATCATACTTTTAACCCCTCAGAGTATGTATTCAAAAGCGTATTTAATTAGTAGAAGCATTACTTTGGCCTAACAATTAATTTTTTTAAATTTGACTCTGGGGTACTATTTAATTGATAAATTCCATATTAATAGTCTAACTTTAAAAAATTATAACTAATTCTAAAAAAAATTGTATGGAGATAGTTAAAATCTTTAATGAAAACTCTTTCATTGCTCTTTAAGGAAAAATATCAAATTGATCATTAACTGGCCCATTTAATCCAGTTAAATCGCCAAAATTTACTATTCATATAGTAAATCATAGAAGTTCAAGATTATGTCCCTTAACTTTGGAAATTCATTTATCTTAATATATACATTCAAATAAGGCATGTTACCTATGCATTTGAAGATCTTATGTGTACTACATGACAATAAAGTTTCATGAATTAATTCTTCCATTTCCTAGGTGAAACTAGAGTCAAAGCAAGACTGCTATAGGACCTATGTTTTTGCTATTTCATCTTCTTTCTTTAATTTCTATAAACTATTCTAGCATTCATAAACCATCATATAGGTTTCCCATATATTCATATACATCATGTAAATATTCTATAATTATTTCATACATTTTCATCACATAAATAAGTACTTTACATAAATAGGGAAACCATACATCATTAGCTAGAGTATCAAGTTGTTTACTTTATTTCTTCCATTCTTTAGCTCTTCTCCATGCATACATTTTCCATCATGTTGGACCTAAATTTGTTGGTTATGAAAGGGTGAGGTTATAGGGAATCTAAGTAGAAAATATTACCACTTACATATGCAAGATGGATGATAATGCGTAATATGTAATTTCATTAAATTTTCTTTAATTAGTGACATGACATCTTGCTTTATGCTTTGTATAAAAAATGCATGGCCATGGGAAGGATGTTAGACATAACATTTTTAACATAATTTATCATGTCACAACATTGTTCAAACATCATATACATGTCAACACATAAGCATACCACATCAAGAACATAAAGGGGTAAATCCACTACCTTAAACATAAGCTTTTTCTCTTCTTCTTGCACTTATTCCCTAAGCTTCCAACCATGCATACCTTTGGTCAACCTCTCAACATCCTCTTAGATGTCTCAGTGTCCTAAAAATATCCATATTCATCACATAACTCATTAGGATCATGGACTAAATTAATGTTCAATATTATCCTTAAACTCTTAACTCTGTACTTTAGGGATTTCTATCCATCTTTCTAAAAATTTATTTCCATAGGTCAATCCCACACAATTTTTCATGAGAAATCCAAATATGAGTTTAGATTTATAAAAATCAAACTCATTCCCCATGAACTAGACAGAAACCAAAATAACACATAACATCTTCAAAAAGTACAGTTTTGATTCAAATACTTCTAATACTTTTTTCTCTACTTTATCTCACACAATTTTTTATTTAAATCCATTAGAAGCATCAAAATCATAAAATTCTTCTTCCTGTCCAGAATGTTACATAGTGGCAGAAGCATACTCAAGATTTAAATTACAAATATACATGATTTTACAAGTTAATACCGACCTCTTTGTTTTATCTTGTTAAAACCTTAATTTCCCCTTCCCCTAATTATGTACAGGTTTCCATCATCCATGAAAGAGGAGAAATAGTATTGTTTTCTAGCTATTTAACTCAAGATAAATCCTCCTAGGACACAAGATTAAAATCTTGATCAAAGTACTTACCTTGCTTTCTTGATTCATAGCTTCCTTGGTCCCTTCGTTTTCCTCTTCTTCTTGTGTCTAAGTGTATTTTTTCAGCATTTCCCCTTAGTTCCCTTGCTTCATGTGCTGTTGCAAAATGGGATGGGGTATTTATAGAAAGGTCGGGTGGAAATGAATGGCCAAGATCACTTTAGTTACTATTTGATCTAATAGTCTATATTCAATCTTAAAGTTTTCTTGCTCACCAAGCCAAAAGATGACATCATATATAACATAATTTAAGACCTTATTTGTCACAACATAGGGCAAAATACTGATTGGAAAATTTTCAATTCAATCTAGTATTGGCCCGGTTAAATTTCACAAAAACCAAATTGTTTAATAACTCTAATTTTTATAATATTCTAAAATATGTATTCTATCATTGAATCTAGTATCTAGATTTTTTCTACCACTGACATTGTTTGACTGGATATTTATCTACTTGCCATCCCTTAAAAAATGATTGAAATGCCCTTAGTTCACTATTTTATACTATCTTAACTCTAAGGGAATAATTGTCATTTCACACCTCTTTATACTTTATTAGGGCTTATATCTCCTTTGACATTTTGACCATGTCCAAATAACTAAAATGCCCTCCATTCATTTGTTTTTAAATATTGTAATATAGGGACATTTTCATAATTTTACACTTTTTAAGGTATTTCTGGACACTGCCCACGTAACTGTTAGAGTATATTATTGGGCCTACATGATACCAACTTGGGCCTTTAACTGGGATCAATACCTTTATGGGCTCAATTCCTAATAAACTCCCTTAAAAAGTATTTATCGAGTATATTATTTCAATATAAATTCTATTATAAATTCTACATAACTTCTTTTCTAGTTCTATGAATTTTATAAATTTTTATATTAATTATGAGATTTTTCATAAAATTTTATATGATTAACATGTCTAGAAGATCCTATAATAATCTTTAAATTTTGAAAATTATTAATTATATGGGACCTCAAATCAAAATCCTTAAGAATATGCCTAGCCCAATTACCATTCTCTATTTATTGGTAAACTTTAAGATTATAACATTTCTAGGCAATTTTGGGCCTTTTCTGGCTTAACTTTATCATAATTACAATTTTGCCCCTGAATTTTAATAAATTACACTTTAGTCCCTAAGCATTCACTATTTCTACTTTCGTCCCTTGCTATACTTTTATAATTATATTTTATGTCCTATAACTTATCTCTACATATATTTTAGGCCATGGGACTTTTCTAAATTACACCAAGTCCTTGAATTTTTTATTATTTGCAATTTAGTCCCTAGACTTTCACTATTTACAGTTTAGTCCCTGAAAACCCTATGTATGTTTCTAGAACTTCTGCTCAAAGGGATCTGGTAGCCTATCTAGGATTCTTTTCTAGGCTTCTAGGCATAAAAATTGGGATATGACATTTTTTTCCTTAAATAAATTTTGTCCTCAAAATTTAACTCATACCATAGTCAAATAGCTCGGGATATATCTCTTGTATATCTTTCTCTATTTCATGACTAAGGGTCAAGGTATCTATCTCTTATCTTGACATCTGGCAAAGTTCTTTTAACATCCACAAAAAACTTCATATATTTCCCGTGCTGCTATGCACCCTGTTTATCGTAATCAACTCAATCAGAGTCAAATTTTACTTCTTTCTGTTACTTGCTTACTTGTCATGCATCTATTTGTTTATGGATAACTCACTATACTTGACTTGTGAGTAGTATCTATTTCTTTCATTCTAACCTTCATAATTTTGATGTAATTTTAGGGTCTCTATCATTTCTCTTACTATTCTTTTTCTTTAATTATTTGTACTATCTTATTAGCTCCTCACATGCTTCCGATTGTGTATCTCTCTTTGTGTATCTTGAGATACCATAGTACGTACATCCAATTAAGGCATGTTATCTATTAATTCAATCATTTTCTAGGTCAAATTGGAGCCAAAACAAAACTACTCCAAAACCTACGTTTTTACCTTTTTCACTTTCTTTCACAATCCTCATAAATTATTTTAGCATACATAAACTATTAAATTGGCTTCCCATATATTCATATACATCATGTAATTGGTACTTTACATAGCATTTACATACATGGATGGCTAGGATTAAATCTTTTACTATTTAGATCAATGGCCAAGATTTCTTCTTGGACTTGACTTGCCCACCAAGTTTACTTACATCATCCATGACATTATCCCTACCAGGTGACATGCTAGGTGGCATTATCCAAGGAAGAAAAGCCTTATTGGATAAATCAAGTCCAATCCTATACCGACACAATTCGATTTCCCAAAAACTAGATTGTTTTCTTAATCTATTTTTTTTAGATTTCATAATATGTTTCTGACATTAGATTCAGTATCCAAGTTTTTTTAACATTTGACATTCTTACAATGGGTATAATCCAAGCCTTAGAAATTACCAAAATACCATTAGTCTACTTTTATTAACTCTAATATCCTTAGGGGTACTATTGTCTTTTTATATTTTATCAGGGTATTCCCTGACCCTAGTCAACTATTCTTGTAGCCCTATTTAACTTTTGTATGAGGTTTAAATGACTAAAATACCTTCCATTCATTTTTTATTTATTTTTATAACAGAGAGGCATTTTTGTCATTTCACCTTTCGTAGTATTTCTTAACCTTAATCCCCTAGTACTCTAATCCTCTTTGACTATTTATCCAAGGTCATCTCTTTTGTTAGATATCTGATATAACTTTACTCAAAACCCTTTTCTGAATTAATTATTTCAGAAATCATATCAATTTATCATATACCTCAAATAAAAATATTGTTATTTAAATAGCTTAGAAAAATATGCTATATCTTATCATGAAATCTAGGAGCTTTTCCAAAAATGACATTTAGTTGCCCATCTTTTTTTATAATTCTATCTATATCCCTTAATTTTTCATAATTACACTTATGTTCCTAAGACATGTTACTACTTTCACTTTTAGCTCAAGAAATTTTTATACTTTTCACTTAGGTCAATTTTCTTTCTTACTTATGCCTAAAGGATTTTCCTTCTTTATCATTTAGTCTTTTCTTTCTCTTCCCTCTTTTTGTGCCCGAGAGACTCTTTTGGAAACTTTATTTACATACTTACCCTAGGATCTTTTACTATTTACACTTTAGTCCCTATACTTTCTATATTTTGCAGTTTACATACTTTCTATATTTAAATAAATATTTATTATATTATTTTGCATGTTTTCTTTATTGTGGGAACAATAATAAATTAAGACTAGTATGACTTTATTGCTGATCATGTATAGATATACAAATTAAAGTCTTAGGCACTTGTTAGAAACCAAAGCATTTGACTAGCCCATTATGAGATAGGTATATGGACTAGGTCATAAGCGTGTCTCATTATAGCTATGTCAATGTGCCCTCAGACCTGAGATTATCATAGACACCTACATGAGGAATACTATGCTTTGACATGATCAAAAGTCACTTTTAACCAAGGATCATAAAGGTCGGATTGAGTACAGTGGGATCAATGCAGAGGAAAATGAGTAATCAAGATAGAATTTGTCCCTCTCATTGTAAGAGAGATATCTCTAGTCCCCTTAATGAGTAAGACTAAGAAATATATGGGCATGCTCAAATAAAGAGTTTTATATATCTTATCAATCTACTCGAAGATGTAGACCAATGATTGAGAAATATGAGAGTGGTGTCTCTATGTCTCATGCTCAGTCTAGATATCATGTGACAAAAGGAACTTGACATGGTTATAAGACAAGTTAAATCAGATCACCAAACTTCATATAATTTGGGTAGTCATAATGTCTTGCTAGAGGTCACTTATGACTTGTAGGACAAAAGGTATTTTGGGTCTACTGCCAACATTATATAAGCCTCTAGGGTCACACATGTAACATCCCAATTTTCATTCTTATATTTTAGCACAATTAAGATGTTATTTATATGTAACTTAAGGTTTATAATAGATTAAACGCATTGTTTAAAGTTTAGAAATATATGAAATTAAGAAATAAAGAAATGTAATTGAAAGTTAAATTAGTATATATTTATTCATAGTTTTAGTAGTTTCATCCAAGAAGGGGTGAATTAGGTGATATTTAAAAATTTAAATCTTCAATGAAATTAAAGAGATAAGTAAAGAACAATTTCACCAAAAGAAGCTAAAGGCAAAAAATTACACAATATATTGATACTAGTTCAACCCAACTACTTGGCATACGTCTAGTCCTCATATTCCATCTGAGTATTTCACTAATCTCCCAATATTATTTGGGCTCTTGGCGCTCTAAGTTTCTTTCTCACTCCCCCTTACTACCCGTAAGATGACAATCCCACTCAAGAGACCCACTCGTGAGTATCTTCAGTACAAATGAAAATATGTAACTCTCTCTTAACTAGAGTGATTATGCTAAGCACTGAAGTACATAATATCTCAAAATTTCTCTCACAAGAAAATTCCTCTATTCTCAAAATGTGAAATAGGGTAAAACAACGGATAGCAAACAAACTCAATGTTACAATTGAAGAAATAAAGTCGTTGAAGGTAGTTGGTAGTTACATTTAATGCACTTTAACAATTTTTGTTTTTTCTTGAAAATCTTTGTTTTACACTCTCTTTGCCTGAAAATGATCTAGAACGATGTTGTATAAGAGATATATAAAGAGGTTAATCATATAACAATAAATTCATATTGATTTGGATTAAAACCTCAAATTCTGTTGAAGTTTGGTTTGAAGTTCTATTAGAAAATCTATTGATTTTATCAAAGCATTTATCAAAAAGATTATCAATAAATTTCAAACATATTGCATTAAAACATTTTTAGTTCTTACATAATAGAACTTCAATAAACAATCATATCGAATATCTCTCAAAAAAAGATTCATTTTATAACACAGGCTTTCAACCTTATCGATAATTCAAAATTCATTTTAAAATGTTTCACAATAGTCAATTTATCGAATAGCTTATCGATAAGAGCCTGAAGAGCAATGAATCATATTTTTAGACTTTCTTCAATGTTTAATCTCATATTATATGTAGGATTTCATAAAATCATTTGAGAAATAGATAATTTAAGCACAACAACATTATTAACAAACATAAATCATCATCAAAATCATTTATCAAAAATAGTACTTTAGTGCTTTAGATATAACTAAATTTTTTTCTATTTATCAAATAACTTACTGATAAATGTCCTTATCGATTAATAGTTTGATAAACGAAGCTTGAAATATATTTTATGTTAAAAATATTTATATTTATCAATAAATGCCCTTATCGAAAGCTTATCGATAAGTGCCCTTATTGATAAGTTCTTTAATAAATCTGTTTGTAAGAAGATAAAGTTTTAGAAATTAAGTTCACTGACTATATTGATCGAAGTCTTTATCAATAAATGCTTTATCAATCAATTCTTTGATAAATCCTTTTATAGAAACTAGTTTTGCAAAATGAGTCTAAATCTAACTTATCAAAGTCTTTATCAATAAATATCTTTAATGAATAAGTCTTCAAAAAGTTCCTTTTCTGAAATAGTGACTCAATTTTCATAAAGTTTAAGTTCAATTTATCAAAGTCTATATCGATAAGTATCCTTATCGAATAAGGTTCAAAAAAACATATTTCATAAATTACTTTTCATAACATAATTTCTTCCTTATTTATCAAAGAAATTATCTATCAATACACTTATCGATAAACTTATCAAAAATAAGCTAAATTAAAATAATTCTTGAAAATCATTTGTTATCATTAAAACATTAGAGTGTAACATTTCTCCTCTTTTTTTTTTTTGATATAAATGAACTTTTTATTTGCTAAAGGCTTTGTGAAAATGTAATCTAGCTATAGATAAGTTGGAATGAACTTTACTCCAATATCTTTCTTTTACACATGGTATCTGATGAAATAATGCCTTATGTCAATGTGCTTGGCTCTTGAATGAAGTACCGGATTCTTTGACAAGTTGATAGTGCTCATGTTATCATAGAGAATCAGTATTTTTTTGTTATAAGTGAGGACTAACTGCCCAAATGCTGAAATAAACTAAATTACAGGGGATTATCTACCAAACACTCATAAGAAACAAGAGACCTTAAATATAAAGGACACGAATCTAATCTTGTCATGATAGGCAATCCTTCCTTTACAAGCGTGTCTATAAGGTTGTTTTGATTTTTAGCTATATGCAGAAGCAACAAGAGAATCAGTATTTTCTTGAACTAAATTCCTAAATCTTGTAACTATTGCTTTAACCATAATACTTGTGCATAGTACCTTCCCATAGCTACATACTTAGCTTCAGTTGAGGATATTTCCATAGTGCATTGTTTCTTTGCTAAACCAAGAAACAATACAATCATCAAGAAATTTGCATTTTCTACTGGTACTCTTCCTATCAATTTTGTAACCAGCATGATCTGAATCTAAGTAGGCAATTAAGAATTCTCCACTTCCTTTAGGAAACCATATTCCAAGGTTTATAGTTCCAAAAATATATATAAATATCCTCTTTACAATTTAGCATGTGATTCCTTTATATAGCTCGTAAGGTGTCTTCTCAAGTAAGCTTCTTATGTAGGCTCTATTAGATATATAGCATGTTTTCTCCTCATTTCTGCCCAGAAGACTTGAGATATCCTTTGTCATTCAGCATAGCTTTGGCCATGTAGTGAGGACTCTGTTCTTTCTTCTATAACTCCATTCTGTTGAGGTGTACATGGAGATAAGAAGCTATAGTTGATTCTATGCTCCTCACAAAATTTGGCGAATGTATGGTTCTCAAACTCTCCTCCATGATCAGTCCTGATAGACACAATAGGTATACCTTTTTCATTTTGAACCTTTTTGGCAAATATAATGAAAACTTTAAATGTCTCATCTTTAGAAGAAAGAAAAAAAAGTCCAAGTAAATCTAGAATATTCATATACTATCACAAGAGTATACAAGTTTCCTCCAAAACTTTTGACTCTTACTGGACCAATAAAAAATATATAAAGCATTTAAGTAGTCTTTCAGTTGATACTGTCTTCTTTAATTTAAAAGATGACTTTGTTTGTTTCCCATTTTGATAGGCATCACAAACAACATTTTCAAACTTTATTTTGAGTAAATTGACTACTAAATCTTTTCTAATTAATTTTGAAACTTGAGTCATTAATATGGGCTAATCTTTTATGCCAAAGCCAACTTTCATAAGTTTTTCCCATAAAACAATTTTCAGATGTATTGAAATTAATAGAAATAGTGTAACAGTTATCATCCCTTATAGCTATGAGTTTTGCTTTTAATTCATCTTTGTTGAGAGGCAAGTCTTTCTTGTTAATGATCATGCATTCTTCATAATTGAAGATCACCCAATTGTCTTTTTTCACACTTTGATAGATACTTAGCAAGTTATGGCATAATCCATCCATGTAGTAGACATCTTCAAACCTCATGCCATCTTTGTTTCCATTTTCACCTATTCTAGCAATCGTTATAGATTGATTTCCTCCAAAACTGACTTTTCTTCTTTCTTTAGGTGTAAGCTTGAAGAACTTGTCAGCATCTCTAGTCATATTATTAAGCATTCACTATCAATAAAATATTTAGTTTTCTTGGATACTTTAAGACACACTTGCAAAAAAGATCATCTGGTTTTAGGTACCCATATCTTCTTGGGTCTTGATAATCAGACAAGCTTTAGACTTATAAGTACCTTTAGGTACCCATTTTAATGTTTCTTAGGTTCTTTTCCTCTTGCGATAACAAGAAGAACCATTATGACCCTTACAGTTACAGTACATATATTTAGTAAAAAGATTATACCCATTATTCTTCCCTTTTCTTTTGTCTAGAGTTGGATCATATCCAATTCTAGATTTGTCAGAGATGTACTTCAAACTTCCTAAGATCACTTTAAACATTTCACTACCTTTAGTGAACCTTTCATGAGTTTTATTTAACTTTTGACTCTTCTTCTCAATGATGTCATATTTAGTACAAGATTGCACTAATGTAATTTGAATATATTGAGTTTGTCTCAATGTGTTCTTCCAATACTTTCACTTTCTTTTTGGAGTTTACCAACTCCTTAGCTATACTAAATAATACATTTTATAAGTCACTATATTCAAATAACAACTCATCATAAGTGGGTTCAAGATCGATTACCTTATCAACTTCAAAGTTTTCTTGTTCCTGAGTAACAAGACATATGTTGGGCACTTCCTCTTTATCATTGTCTTCATCATCTAATGACAAATTATCTCCCCAGATAGATGTGACTAAAGCCTTTCTCCTTTGGTATTTGGCTTTCTTCTTTTCTTCGTCCATCCTTGATAATTGTGAACAATCAACTTTGATATTTCCAAGCTTCATGCATTCGTAGCATATGATCTGATCATGTGCTTATGATATTGAAGGAATATTTCATTTTGATTGAAACTTCCTTCTAGTTATATTTTTATAGAATTTGTAGAATCTTTTGATGATGAGAACTATTTCCTCATCTTCTAGTTCATCATCTTATTATCACTCTCCTGAGCTTTGAGCGCAATCCCTTTACAACTATTCTCTTTTAAGTCTTTCTTATACTTCTATTTTCTATCAAAATTTGACAAACTTCCAAAGAGTGTTACAATTGATCACATTGACTCTCCTTTGGATTCTTCGCTAGTTGTCATTTTTGGATCCTACTCTCTAGTAAGGCCATAAACAAATTTTCAGTTGATCCTCTTGGCTGTATCTCTTTGATAATTGTCATTTTAGTTATCAAACAAACTAAGCTAACAATAGTAGAGTAAAGTTAACCTAGGTCTATTCACAAGGAGCTTAAATGGATGTAAAAGTTCCTAATTAATCTAATGAGCCATAAGTTAACAAATTAATCAAACAATTTGTGATATGAGCTATAGACTAAATTTTGAATGTAAATCCTATGCTATTATTTATGATTTTAGGTGTTTATAGTGATGAGATGAATCAATCACAAGTGTGTTCCCTTAGAGATTACCTCACCTTAATTATCCACATAATATTTAGAGTTAATCAGTTGAATTAGAATATTAGCTAACAACTCGCCAACTAAAATCTCAATTAAAGCTACAACTGATAAACATTGAATGGAGAAATAAAAATCATTCAACTTGAGATAGAAAAAGATTAAGTAAACCGATACAACTGTACTCTATTTTATGATTACTCTAATTAACTATATCCATATCCAACTCGGTCCAAGGATGAGAATCAATTAAAGCAATCAATTATGTAGAAGTAGGAAATCCAACTCCATTCCCTAATCATTAATCATCTACTAACTCTAATTGCATAAGTAATTACAGAATTAACTATATCAACTCGATACAACATATTTGAATTAGAGACACAATGGTCTCCCTGTTCAGCTCAAGGATTATGGTTCAGCATCATCTCCAAGAGAGAACAATGTATCTAGCCTTCCATTGTAGTCAAGACTTCAATAGTAGTAGCAAATAGATCAGTAGTCATGGTGAATATGGAAGAAAAAGATGAAGATAAAGAATGAACTTTTCTCTGGTTCTATTGTCTAGAACAAAGGAAAGTTGCATATGAGAGAGAATGGAAATAGAGGTAGAGAGTGGCATTAAACGTGAAGGGAGAGTGGAGTGAATGATGTGGAGAATGGAATGATGTTGTGTGCAAATAGTGTGTGATGAGATCTTAGTATGATGTATGTGATCAGTGATGAAGGAGTAAGCAATAGGTGGAATGTGTATGTGATCTATAGGAGAAGTATATGAGTGGTGTGACAGATCTCTAATGGATGAATGTTGTGACATATCTGAATTGGACTCCCTTCAATTGTTAGCACATGCCCAATTTTGTTACAGTACATGTGTGAATCCACCACTTGTTTCTGTTAACAACTTCTCAATTTCAACTGATTTAGCTTGTGTAACTATATCGTGTGATCTCTGTGTGTATTTCATGTGCAATGCCCACTAAATTGTACTATCCATGTGCCATCATATGCTACTACTAACTCCCTTTCTCCAACAGCAAGTGCAGCTTGTGATGCATTTTCTCATGTGATTTCTATTAGCATCTTCTCCTGCACATGCCTCAATCTGTTAATTTCTTTCCTCCAGCTCATGCTTAAATCTTCTCTTGTCTAACTGTCACTAACCTCCACCAAATATTTTAATTGGTTATTATATTCCTATAATGGAATTTTAATAAATTATTTATCCAATTAAACACTAAAATAATATCAATTAATTTCTACTTATTCCATTTTTATTTTATTTATTAATTGCTCATCATATTGATAAATGGGGATAGAATCAATAATAAAACTCTCTTTAAACACACTAAAAATTACTACAAATATGAGTTTATCAATTCCCCCACACTTAGATTTTACACTTTGAGCAAAATTATAGATTAAAATTGAAATTCAAATACTCTTGTTCAGCAAATTTGGTAAAAGATTCAACATAAGCACTTGTAGTAATCAATCTTGTCCCTTCAATTGGCAACAATCCAAACTAATCTCACATCAATCAAAGAATCTAACTCATGCAATTAAATCATAGTAAGTAGCAATGTGAGATTTCCTCACAAGGTGTAGTGTTTTACTCATTCTCTTATCAAGATAATTTCACTCAACCATCTAGTTTAGGCTTCCCATAGGCTTGTAACCATCTTATATCTCCACCACTAAATGTCACAAGTGTTATGAATCAAAGGGTCTTTATTGGGTTGTAATGTTAGAAAGGCTAAGTGAAACATCCTTACTTTTGTACGTCTTAGGGACCATTCAGTAGCATTTAGAACCACTTATAAGACCTTCAAAGTCCATTAGCTAAATCTGGAATTTTACTCTTCTTAAATTACTGTTCATATGGTATTCCAGATTCGGCGATGAACTTCAGAAAATCATAATTAATTCTAGAAAAATTGAAATGAAGTGGTTCAAAATGCTATGTAAAGATAACATCTTGAAATTTAAGGGAAAATAATCTCCAGACTAACTACTTAGTCAATTAATATAGTTTAATCATCAAAGATTACTGTTCATGTGGTCAAATATTCTGAAAACAGATTTTGGTCCCTTAATTTGGAAAATTCGTTCTCTTGGTACAGACATCGAAATAAGGTTTTCTTGGTATTAAATCAAATCTTTACATTTTAGATAAATATTTGTAAAATTTTATACATTTATCTCATCATTTACTATTTTTTTTATTACATCATGACCATCACTGCTTATATTGGTTATATAGCAACATTTCATATAACAATTCTTCCCATAACATTTATAATATCCAATCCCTAGCTTCTCTTCATGCTTCTTCATCCTCTTTCATCATTCATAAACCTACTAGGATTGGGATTACATGTAAGAGGTTAGATATTTGGGGAAATCTCAGTAGCAAATGGTACTAAATAATGCATGCATTAATGTAAATACTTGTGCTTGCTTGTGAAAGTGTTAACATTGTGTAATGTGCATGCTTCCATATAACATATAAATTACAATTGGCCAAAGTAATCATAGAAATAGAGATTTAATCATAAACACATATGCACCATAATTCAACATAGCCATAGCACTACCAAGCATAGCATTCAATACATACAAGTTTAAGATAAGTTTACTACCTCATATACTTGACTTTCTTTCACTTTATCTTGCCTCTTTGTTCTCACTTCTCTTTGATGTGTGGCTGCCTCCTTGGAGTCCACTATCAAATCCTAACATCACATAATCATCCATCCATTACAATCTAACTTTCTTGGACATTAAACTTACTTTAACTAACATAACTTCCTTTGATCTTTACTAATTGACTTGGCCTTTGAACTAATTGATGTCTTGAATTTACCCTACACAATTCCACCTTTTGAATCCATTTATAAGTTTAGAATCATGAAATTCTAGCTCTTATGCACTATTATAGACAGATTTGAAAAGCATGCATAATTCTTCTAAAAATTCTCATATTGATTCCAATACTTCCCATACTTGTTTATCTACTTTATCCCACACAACTTTTCATTTTAAAACCATTGGAAATATCAAAATCATGCAATTCCAATCAATATTCATGCAAGTGAACAGTAACAAAGAAGAACTTCAAAAACTATTACTTGGAATTCCAATGTTTCTAAGGTTCAAAACCTATCTAATCCTACACAAAATCATCATATGAATTCAATGGAAACATTAGATCATTAAAATTCCATCTCCTTCTATCATGAACAGTGTAGACCAAAATGGTTCAACCATGGCAAAGTCAAGAATATCAACTTCATTCAACAAACAATCACCTAACTAGCTTTTTTAAGCTTCAATCACATAACTCTAACTTTAATATCTTCTTTCTCCTTTCATCTAAGGTTTTGGACAGCACATACACCTTAGAGAAAAGTCAACTTTCTTCCATGAAAACCCTAAGTTCAAGCCCCAAAATCAAAGAAAAACAAGCTAGAGTAGATCATTTACCTTAATCTCTAGCAAGCTTGAACTTTGGTACCTTGAATCTTCTTTTTCTTGCCTTAACTCTTCATTTGAGCATAACCTCCCTAAGGGTTCCAAGAGCCATGGTTTTGTGCAGAAAAATGGGGTATTTATAGAAAAATTCTATAGAAAATGAATGGCCAAGATCACTTTGTGCACTATTTGATATAATGGCTCATAATTGCTCTTACATCAAACTTGCCCACTAACCAATTTGAGATAAGATCACATGAGAAAAATATCTCTTCCCCTTGTCTTGGATGCCATGTGTGAGGTCTTATGTGCAAACCTTAATTCTCACTTTATTCCTTTTTCTTTTCATTTTCAAAAATTCATAAATTATTCATTATTGGACTTGAGCTCTAAGACAACTTTTGAGACTTATTGGGTTGCGTCAGGCCTTCCTGGGTCTAATAGCTAATTGGCACAAATCCCAAGGTACTTTCCTTATACTGATATCCTTAAATTATCATGGTTTTAAAATAAATGATAGACACCTCTTTTAATGGTTCTAACATTTTTAAAAATTTATTATAATATAACTAAAAAGTTTCATAATTTTCTGAGACCCAGAGGTCCTAATAAAAATTCCCTATATTTCCTCAAGACCCTTTATTGGTGTCCGATTTCACTTCAATTTGTTAAAGGGCATTATCATCTTTTCACACATCATCAAAGTATTCCCTAACTATGGTCAACTATTTTGGAAACTCTTCTTGACTGTCTAACCTTAGTCAAATAACCAAAATACCTTTCATTTATCTCTGTCTCATTGACACAACCTAGTGGCATACTTACTGGCATTTTTATAATTTTATATTTTTGAGTCTTTATTAGCCCTAGCCCACATACTTACCTAAAAATATTACTAGGCCTATAAGATATCATTTTGTGCCCTCTACATGGTCCACTACCTTCATGGGCTAAACTCCCGATAAATTCTCCTAAAACGTATTTATTGGTTGTTTTAATCCACTGTAAATTCTTTAATAAATTCTATAGAATTCCTTTTTGAGCTCTGTCAGTTTCATAAATTCTTATATTAATTATAGGAATTTAGTGATAAATTTCACCTGATTCTAAGGTCCAGAGGATACTATATTAATTTTCTTTTCTTCAAAAATTAATATAAATTTTTTAGGACCTCAAATCAAAATTTCGTGTTGCATCAAACTGATCAGAATAATTTTCTCTATTTACTGGAAAAATTTGGGACTAATATGATTCTGGGTATTTTTAGGCTTTTTCTGGTTTTACTTCAATAATTACCATTTTGCCCTTGAAATTTTAAAAATTACACTTTAGGACTTTTGTCTACTTTCACTTTCCACCATGGAACCTTTAAACTTTTTATTTTAGTCCCTCTCTTTCTTCAAGACTCGTCTAACCTTTCTCATTCCTTCTTATCATAGTCACAATCCTTTCCAAACATTTTCCACTATCAATATTATCAGCTAGGGAAAAATTAGGACGTGACACTAAGTGATGAAGTGGAAATGCATGTCAATGATTAATGAAATACTACACATGATCTTACTTTTTCAAGCTCTTTCAATTCTTGATCATAGTTTCAATTGTGCAACTGCAGAGAATCACAAGTCACCAAATAATTTTCTTTCATACAAGTTGAATATCACATCTTTTCATCTGGTCTATCTCTTATTTCTTTCTTCCTTTCTTTCTCTCTCTTTATTTTCTATACTTTTCTTTTTGCTTTTCATTTCTTTCAACTATTGAACCAGATAGCAAATACATTGAAGTTCAGATATCTAACAAGTAGTGCAATTTACCAGTCATTTCATAATTTAAGACTTACTACAGTAGTAAATATCCTGTACAACATTCATTAATCAAGGATATAATTTTAAAAGAAAGTGAAGGTCTCAAAGGGGTAAAAGCAAATGATTTAATTTTTATATGGCTAATGTTTGGTCAAAAGGATTTTGAAAAAAATGCCCTTATCATATTCACAATTCCAAGAAGCTAATGTGGTTTTGAATTAAAGATTGAGACAAATTCTACAAAGTTACCAAACTATATGGTGTCACATAATATAAATGAGTATATGTTGGAGGCTTAAATTTCTTCCATCTGGCTTACTCACCCTAATTAACTCACTATGACAAGATTGCATAAGTATTAAACTAAATACATGAGATCAATCATTCATGCTACACAATTTCCAGCAGTAAATTAATGAAACAAGCAACTCATACTTCATCAAACTTGCTAATAGTCAAAAGTATATGTTAAAAATTCAATTTTAAATCCACGACAATGAGTTCTATTAAACCAAACATCAATCAGAAGAAATAGAAGAATTTTTCAGCAAAGGATCATTTTTAGTCATGAAAAAAAGGACATCAGGTCTCGACTATTTTTTACAAAGAAGAAATTTTTAGAAAATAAGAAATATTGGTCATGATATATATGGACAATGGTAGTGACTCAAGATCATATAGAGTCACAAAAATAAGCACATATCATGACTAAACATCATAGATAGGTAAACATCAGAAAATAGTAGTTACTGGACAAAAATAATGGCACATATTAACACAAAAATAAGCATATTACTTGAAACACTCGTGACAAAAGTAAGAATTGGTTGTGACTACTTTTCACAGAGAAGAAACTTGACATATTCGCTCATATTAGTCACGACAAGAACAATACAAGGTCACGACCAGAATATAGAATCACAGTAATTATCTAATTTTATTTACCCATTTCACACACTACTCCCCCACACTTAATTTCTACATTGTCCTCAATGTGAAGAAGTACTGAAACACATGCAAAGGCTGAAGTAATAAGGATAAATCTGAACCAGAATCCAAGATAAACTTATTAATTTGTATCTACCCTTACTAACTTGGTCTCCTTCCCCACACTTAACCAACAATTAATAGCTCAAGTATATAAGTAAACTAATTAAAGCATACTATTGTAAGTGGGGAAACAAGGAAGGAGACAACCTGAGTATCATGGGGGTCTGAAGTTCTCCTTGTATAGCTTGAATAAGTGGCCATTGACCTGAAATGTTGTACCATCTACTTCATCCTATCTTTTTAGTATAGCCTTCACCCATCTTGAGAGATAATCCATAGCTAGTAGAATATATGCATATCTAAAATATAATAGGAATGGTCTTGATGATATAACTGTTGCATTATCCATTTTTGTCCCTGCAGTGAAATTCTTAACAACTATGTCTTTACCTGCACATGTCATGTTGGTTCTTTCCAAAGCCTTCATTCAAAAGGTTAGCAACAGACAAAGAAATTTTATATTCAAGCATATCATTTTTAGCCTTATCAAAATTTTGGAGCAATAATTCATGTTCCTCTTTAGCCTCTTTCTTGTATGTATCAAGTGCAGTTAAGCCTAACAATGAGTAATCTTCATCTGGATGTCTCATTACTTGATAGACATTAAAAGTTATAACATCATCACCTACTTCTATTATAATACTCCCATTTTTTATGCTTATGATATTGTTAGCTGTTATAAGGAATGACCTCCCTAAAATAATAAGACCCTATGAGGTTGACTCATGTGACATATCTAAGATATAAAAATATGTAGGTATAATCAAGTCTTTGACCTTCACTAATATGTCCTCTAGTAGTCCCTCAGGTTTCCTAGTAGTTTGATCAGCAAGTTGCACTATCATGGAGGTTTCCTTAAGTGAGCCTATGTCAATGCCTAATGATGTATAAATAGAGGTTGTCATTACATTAATGGATACACCAAGATCTAATAGAGCACTAACACACTGAAACTTATCAAAGGTGATTGGGATTGTAAAGGAACCTAGATCATTATATTTAATAGAAAGTTGTGGCTTAAGTAAAGCTGACACATTGAATCCTACTTGAACCCTTTCATTTGGCTTGCAGATTCTTTTATTAGTGCATAGTTCTTTCATAAATTTCACATACTTAGGTATACTTCTAATCTGATCCACAAGTGGCACATTAACTTCCAATTTCCCTAACAAATTTAGAATATATTGTTCTTTTTTATCTTTCAAAACCTTCTTTGGACATATGTATACTTTAAGAAAAGGTAAGTGTTTCATACTTACCTCTCTATCCTTCTGTTCTGCATCTTTATGCTCCTTTTTATTCTGGTTCCTGTCTAATTTCTGACTTGCACTGCTAGAACTAGCAACTGCTTCATGTATAACAGATGATTGTGCAGTATCCTTCAATATGTTTGCTCATTTCCTTGCTACAATATCTCATTCTCTTTACTACTTTCTAATTCTGGCATGAGTGAAGGTTTTTCTCCAATCAACCCTTCAACTCTAGATCTGTTATGCTGCTCATTTGCTTTATTATCCTTCTTATCCTCTTTTGTATCTGCTTTCCCCACTATTTTTCCACTTCTCAAGCTTATAGGATTTACAGATTTAGGGTTAACAACTGTATTGCAAGGTAAATTTCCATAATCTTGGCCTGAATATCACCTACTAAATTAGTTAACTGTGATACATAGCCATTCATGTTTGCAACTTTTGTTTCCCACTATTCTATTTTACTCTCCAATGCATCAAACTTGGACTCTATCATTGCTTGGTTGTTCTCTATAGTAGATATCAAGTCCTTGAAGTTAGAGCAGAAGTTTGTGTTTATAGAGTTTATATTTGAATTCATCACATTAATGCTCTTGATTATCTCAGATATACCATCATCTTTTTTAGCAATATGTAATTCTATACCTTTAGAAGATTCAGCCACTTATATATCATTGTTGAATATGTTTTGTCCAAAATTCTTATTTCTACCTCTATCCCTCCATATGAAATTGGGATAATCCCTCTATCCTTTATTATATGTGTTAGAGTATGGATTCCTTTATGGATACTGGTTTGGTTTACCTTGATAGATGGTTGATACATTTGCACAATGTGTAGGACAATTAATAGTGTTATGCATAGGAGAATAACAAAGCTAACAACTAAGAGCAACAAGAGCTTGAGAGTATGAGCTTTGAACATGTGAATTACTCAGTTGAGTAGTTAGATTATTGATCTAATCATTCATAGCAGCAACTTGAGAAGATAAGCTATTATAATCTTAATAAGGTATTGTAGAAACCTCATGAACTTGCCTAGCATCATAGCCTCCAAACTGCTGGTCATTGCTTGTAATCTTCTTAATTAAGTTCAATGCTTCATCTAGAGTTAAATCATCAATGGAAGCCCCAACAGCTGCATCAAAATTCTTTCTGCATGCATAGCATAATCCTAAATGAAAATATTGCACTAAATATTCACATGTAATCTAATAGTATGGACATCTAGCTAGTAGCTCTTGAAACCTTCCACAAAACTCATGGAAAGACTCTTGATCATACTATTTTACAGCAAAAATTTCTTTTCTCAATGTTGTAGTCTTCGAAGTATGGAAGTATCTGTCTAAGAAGGCATTCCTCAAGTTATTCTAGGAGTCTAAGGCTTGAGGTGTATGATGCAGCAGCATATAAAACTATTCATTTGCCTTTCCTTTAAATATAAAAAGGAATAATTGTCTCTACATAGCATCCATGTCAGCACCTATAGGTTTCATGGATGATCAAACCTACTACATAATCTTCAAATACTTGAAAGGATCTTCACCTGCTAATCCATAAAACTTTAGTAAGTTACTTAATAAAGGACCTTTAGCTCAAAATTAACATCCAAAGTAGGACAAGTGCGAAAAGAATTAAAGTTTACATTAGAAGAAGTAAGTTCCTTTATGCTCCTACGTGCTTTTTTATTATTCATGTTATTCTCTCCATATTGCTCATTTTGATTATTCTGATTATGAGTATGAGCTTTTCCCTCATTAACTTACTCTATGACAAAATGATTATCTAAGATATCACCAGATGCATAATTAGTTTCAGCTGCAATAGCTTCACCATAAGAACTAAGCTCAATAACAGAAGTAACACTAGATTGATTTAAGATTTTAGCCTTCTTAATTTGCCTAATCATTATATTGATTTCTTTGTCCAAAGGAAAGAATTCAGAGCTTCTGGACATGGAAATCAAACTCAATAATGATGCAGGATGTCAAGTGTATCATAGATGCAGCAATTTCAAAAATTTAGATAAAGTAATCGCAATACAAAATAGTCATGCCGTGACTAAAAGGTCTTTAGGTCGTGACTCAAAATTATAGAGAACAGAGGTTGCAATAAATATGAACTTCACATCGTGACTGTCAGTCACAGAAAGTAAGATTTTTGAATCAGGATTTTTGGTCGTAATCAAATATCCCTTGGGTTATGACTAAAAATCACATAAAGCAAATGCTTGAAATTTTTAGTTTCTGGTTATGACAACATGTCACTCTAATCATGACTATAAATCACAGAGTAAATATGATTTAAATACTGATTTTTGGTCCTGACTAAGTGTCAATTTGGTTGCGACTAGAAATAACAGGAAGAAAATTTGATGAAAAATATTTTTGGTTGCGAGCACAAAGTACTCTGGTCACTACTAAAAGTAATAGAGAGCAAAATGAGTTGAAAACAAATTTTTGGCTGCAACCAAATGTGTTGCTGGTCATGACTAGAGTTCACAGAGACTCTTAGAAGTCAATTTTTTGCACTTTATTCACGACTATAAAGGCAATTGGTCATGACTACACAAGACAAAAATACTAAATTCACATAGAAACTAAAACACCTATGTACTTTTATGTTTTTGAGGCCTAGGAGATTGCTTAGGAAACCTTAACAAGTAAGGCTCCCCAGCAACGGTGCCATTTTAATAACTATCATTTTAATTATCAAACAAACTAAGCTAACCAATAGTAGAGTGAAGCTAACCAGGTTGATTCACAAAGAGCCTAAATAGATGTAAAAGTTTATAATTAATCTAATGAGCCACAAGTTAACAAATTAATCAGAGGATTTATGATATAAGCTATAGACTAAATTCTAAATGTAAATCCTATGCTATTGTTTATGATTTTTGGTATTTATGGTAATGAGATGAATCAATGACAAGTTTATTCCCTTGGAGATTACCTCACCTTCATTATCCATAGAATATTTGGATTTAATAAGTTGAATTAGAATATGTTAACTAATAACTCACTAGGTAAAATCTCAATCAAAGCTATAACTCGCAGACATTGAATAAAAGAAGATGAAGTAAACAGATACAATTGTACTATATTTTATTATTACTCTAATTAACTACAACCATGTCTAACTCGATCCAAAGATGAGAATCAATTAAAGCAATCAATTATATAAAAGTAGGAAATCTAACTCGATTCCCTAATCATTAATCATCTACTAACTCTAATTGTACCAGTAATTACAAAATTAACTATATCAACTCGATACAATTAAATCTGAATTAGAGACACAATAAACTCCCTGTTGAGCTCAAGGGTTCAGGTTCATCATCATCTCTAAGAAAGTACAATAGATCTAGCCTTCTATTACTGTCAAGACTTCAACAGTAGCAACAACAAACAGATGAGCAATCATGGTGAATATGGAAGAAGAAAATGATTATGAAGACTGAATTTCCTCTGGTTCTATTGTCTAGAATAAAGGAAAGTTGTAGATGAGAGAGAATAGAAATGGAGAAAGAGAGTGGCATCTAGTGTGAAGGGAGAATACAAGTAGAGTGAATGAAGTGGAGAATAGAATAATATTGTGTGCAAATGGTGTGTGATGAGATCTTAGTGTGATGTTTGTGATCAGTGATGAAGGCGTGAGTAATAGGTGGAATGATGTATATGATATATAGGAGAAGTATGAGAGTGGTGTGACAGATCTGTAATAGATGAATAGTGTGATAGATCTGAATTAGACTCCTTCTAGCTATCAGCACATGCCTAATTATGTTACAGCACATGTGTGAATTCACCACTTGCTTATGTTAACAACTTCTCAATTCCATCTGATTTAGCCTGTGTAAATATATTGTGTGATCTCTGTGTGTATTTCACGTGTAATTCCTACTGAACTATAGTCCCCATGTGCCATAATATGTTGCTACTAACTCCTTTTCTCATACAGCTTGTGATGCATTTTCTCATGTGATTTCTGTTAGTATCTTCTCCAGCACATGCCTCAATCTCTTAACTTATTTCTTCCAGCTCATGCTTAAATCTTCTCTTGTCCAACTGTCACTAACCTCCACCAAATCTATTGATTGGTTACTATATTCCTATAATGAAACTTTAATAGATATTTTTCCAATTAATCACTAAAATAATATCAATTAATTTCCACTTACTCTATTTTTATTTTATTTATTAATTGATCATCATATTAATAAATGGGGATAAAATCAATAATAAAAATCTCTTTAAATACACTAAAAATTACTATAAATATGAGTTTATCACTCTTGCCAAGTGCAATTAAGTGATTCATTAGGTAGGAGAATATAACTTTCATGTCTATGATGCTTTCTCCCAAGTTCATCTGAAATAACTCAAACTCAGTGGTTAGAGTGTTGGTTTTGCCTTGCTTCACTCCAAATGTTCCTTCTTAAGCAATCTCTAATGCTTCCCATATCTCCTTAGCCATCTCCAAAATAGATACTCTGAAGTACTATTTTTTACATAGAGCACAATTGGCATATTAACAGCTTTATTGTTTAGCACAATATGCTTCTTGTCTTTATCATCAAATTCACTCAGAGTTTTTGGAATTATCTAACCATCAGCTATCGTCATTGGAACATAGTTCCCTTCTTGAATTACATCCCATAGCCTATATTATGAAGCATTTATGAATGTCTTCATTCTCATCTTATATAATATAAAATTTTCTCTAATAATGACGGCTTCATTGCAGAGCTTGCTTTGGGTATAACGCTATCACTGAAATCTTGCCAAAGATCTTCTCTTAAGACTGTTAAGTTTGTTTATGATACCAAATGTTAGTTTTAACAGTTTCATGCAACGTCCTTATTTTTATCTCTTAGAGTATATGCTTGAAAGTAATTAGGTATGCGAAATCTTTACTTAGGCCTAAAAATAAAAAATTTACAAATTGGTCACCAGGTATTGTTCATTGTTCATTTTCAATATTTGGTAGTCCAATTTTAAAAAATAATAATTAATTCTACAAAAATCATATAGAGGTTCTCCAAATTTATGATATAATTCATTCAATTTTCTTTAAAGAAAAAAATATAAATCTAGAGTTTTACTAAACTAATCAATAAATTTGATGTTAATTATTACTATTTATATGGTCATTTTTTGAACTTCTAGATTCTCTATCTCAAATTTAGAAATTCATATATCTTAATATACACATCTAGTTGAGGCATACTTTTAAATCTTAGGGTGTGTACTACTTACTCACCAAATTTCAGAGTCAGATTCATCAATTTGCTAGGTCAAACTGGAATTAAAAGGTCACTACTACTTTTTTACCTTCCTAACTTCTTTTTTTTATTTCTCATTAATTATTCTAGTGTGTAAAAACCATCCTCTTCACTTCCCATTCATTCATATACATCATGTAAGCATGCTATAATTATTCTATACAAGTCCATTAAATAACTTGGTACATTGTACAACATTTACATAAATAGATAATAATGAATTACATGCTAGAACATACAATTCTCTACTTTTCATCTTTCATTCTTTGGCTCTTCTTCATGTATACATCTTCCATCATGCTTGACCTATATTTGTTGGTTAAGGGAGGGGTGAGATTTGGGGGAATCTCAGTAGTAAATATTATCACTAATGCATGCAAGATTAATGCTTGGTACATGACATGCTTGCTTACCATAAATCATGCTAACATAATGACATATATGCATGCTCAATATTTCATGTATTATGGATATGGCCATTACATTCATAAAATCAAGGCTTCAACTATTTATATATGATTTATATATTCAAGTAAAACAATCAACACATTAACATAACACAACACAAACATAAATATGAAGTATACAAGCTAGTTATTCTTGATTTGAACTTGCTCCCTAAGCTTCCCAACCAACGAGTGGCTCGATCAACCTCATTAATTTATCCTCTTGGGTTTCTCAAGCCATAAATATAGTCACATTGATCATACAACTCTTTAGGACTAAGAACTCACCCCAAATAGAAGACTAGCTTACTTTAGCTTGATATTTTTCTCTTAATTTTAGAATTAGTATTCCAACTTTTTAAAAATTATTTTCATAAGCCAGTCCTACACAATTTTGAATTAGGAATAAAAATATGATATTGGATTTATCAAACTCATACTCTTTCTGCAATAAACTGCATTGGCAAATATCTACCCATTCTTGGTGCCAAAATTCTATTTTTTTATTTTAATGCTTCCAACTTCACTTTCTTAACTTAGTTTCACATAATTTTTCATGTATAACCTATTGGGAGCCTTAAAATCATCAACATCACATCCTAGAGTATAGAACATAGCAAGTTCATGGCATCCCTCTAAGCAACCAAGTCATAAAATTCAATCAACTAGCAGCTAGAACTACTTGACGCATACTATTTTCTATCATTTAAACATATATCTATCATCATGCTTATCTCTCTCTAAAATTTTAGATTCAATCAATAGCATAATCACAAAAGTTCAAGCTTTCAAATTCATTAAAATTCTTACCTAAGCTCAAGAATATAAACTACTAGACAATCAAGAGCTATATTGGTCATTTTACCTAGATTGAAGATTGAATCTTGCTCTTTCTATCACATCCTAATTTTCCCTATTTGTATGGAACCTATAAGGGATAGATAGAGCAAAGAGTTTTGAAAGGATTCTGACGATGATCAATAGAGTTAAAGTTTATAGTCTAGAGTACAAGGTATTCATAAGTCTGTAGGGAGAATATCTAAGAAAGATAAGAAGAGTACCCTCAAACCTTACTCATAGAATAGAGAAGAATATAACAGTGATATATCTAAAATAGTTTGACTAAGGTATGAGTTAAATTTTGATGACAAAATTTATTTAAGGGGAGAAATATTACATCCTAATTTTTTCTATTTGTATGGAACTTGTAAAAGACAAATAGAGGAAAGAGTTTTGAAAGGGATTATGACAATGATCAGAATAAATGATAAAGGTTAGATGAGTTTTGAAGAAAGAGAGGGACTAAACTGAAAAGTCTAAAAGTTCCATGGTGCAAAATGGAAGTAGACATAAATTATGAGCTATTAAGTGAAATTTAGAAAAGTTTTAGGGGAAAAAATTAGAGATAAATATTGGGCCAAGAAGTGTAATATTAAAAAGTTTAAGGGACTACAATACAATTTGTCAAAAGTTCAAGGGTAAAATTGTAATTATGAGAGGAAGTTATGATAAAAAAGGCCCAGAACTTCCAGAAAATACTGTAGTCCTGAATTTTACTAGAAAATAGAAAATGGTAATTAGGTCAAGTTAATTTTTTAGAATTTTGATTTGAGGCCCTAGATAATTGATATTAATTTATAAAGTCTAGAATAAGTAGAGGACTTTTTGATCTCCTAATCAGATAAAATTTGACAATACATTCCTATTCTTAATATAGAAATTTATAAAACTGACAGCTCAGAAAGGAGTTTTGTATAATTTTTTATGGAATTTATAATAGAATAATATACCCAATACATTATTTCAGGTGAGTTTTTGTGGAAATTGAGCCATAAATGTATTGGACCCATATAAAGGCCTAAGTTGGCATCCCATAGGCTAGTAAAACATTTGAACAGTCATATGGGCTAGTGACAAAAGGAACCCAAAAAATACAAAATTATAAAAATGCCCCTGTGTTATAATAGTGAACAAGAGATGAATTAGGACATTTTGGTCATTTAGGCATAGTCAAAATGTCAAGGGAGATATAGGAATGATTGATCAGAGTCAAAATATGCCCTAATGAAATTTAAAGAGGTATGAAATGACAATTGTGCCTTAAGGTTAATATAGTGTAAAATGGTAACCAAGGGTATTTTAGTCATTTTATAAGGGGCAGTAATTAAATTTATACCAACACTGACAATAATTAAGTACATAATACATATTTTAGAATATTAAAATTAGAATTAGTAAACAGTCTGATTTTTTAGAAATTGGACTGAACCAGTACTGGATTATACTAGATTTTCTAAACAAGCCCTTAGCCTTTGGAAGATGCCACACATGTCCTTAAGTGATGTCATAGATGATGTCATAATTTAGCTTGGTGGGCAAGTCAAGATTCAAGTTGCAATCATAGCCATTAGATCAAATACTACACAAAGTAATTTAAGCCCTTGATTCATCTTGCCAAAAATCTATAAATACACCCGCCAAAAATCTGTAGCACGTAAAGCATAAGGAAGCTATGGGGAACCTCTTGTAAAATAAAATCTCAAGCAAGAACAAGACAAATCCAAGAACTAATTGATGCAAGAACAAGACAAATCCAAGAACTAATTGATCAAGCAACTAAGATAATTTCTTCCTCCTATCTTTAGATTGTGTTGTAGGAAGATTTCTCTTGGATTTGGATGGTTGAAACATCATTTTCTTTCCTTGGGATACTACTACACAAAATTTATAAGTGAAAGGAAAGGATGAATTTTATGTTATAAATAGCCTATATAAGCTTAATCAAGCTAGAATCTAGTAGTTTTAACTTGTAAAACCATGCATTCTTACAAATCCATATTTAGTGATGATTCTGCCACTAGTCCAAAGTCTAGGTGGGATATGAAATATGATGATTTTGATGCTTCCAATGGATTTAGAAAGAAAAATTGTGTGAGGATAAGTAGAGAAACAAGTATTGGAAGCAATGAATCAAAATAGGATTTTTTGTAGAAAACTTTGTGTGACATTTCTATTATGTGCAGGCCTCAATGAAGGAGTTATAATTTGTCGATTATAACTTCATATTTGGATTCCTTGGGTAAAATTGTTTGGGAAATTGTTAAGACAATAATTAATTCAAAGAGCAAGATAATTAACCGAAATTAAGAGAAATAAGTTAAGATAAAGAGAACTAGTCTTCCATTTGGTATATGATCATGGTCTTAATAAATTATGTGATAATATGAATGTGTTTAGGACCTTGAGACATCCAAAAATATTTTGGAAAGTGGTTAACCAAAAGGCGTCATGGTTGGAAAGTTATGGAGCAAGTTTAAGAACAAGGAAGAAAGCTTAATTCTAGGTAGTAGACTTACCTTTTTATGTACTTGATGTGGTATGCTTATGCATTGACATGTATATGATGATTTAATGATGTTAAATATGTTATGAATAATATATTTTCCATGGCCATGCATTTTTACACAAAGCATATAGCATGATGGAATGTTACTAAATAAAGAAAGTTCAATGAAATTACATATCATACATTAGCATCCATCTTGCATATTTAAGTGGTAATGTTTGTACTGAGATTCCCTAGAATCTTACACTCCTATAACCAACCATAATAGGTTATTTATGATGGAAAAATGATGCTTGATACATGAGCTAAGGATGAAAGGGAAGAAATAGACAAGTGATGGCATGTCATGTATGTTATCCTTTTTATGTAATGTTATGTAATATACCATTATAGGTAAAGAAAAATGCATGAAATAATTATGGCATAACCCCATGATGTATTTGAATGTACGAGAAGCAAAAGAGATGGTTTATACATGAGGGAACAATAATTGGGAATTAAAGAAAGGAAACTGAAATGGTAAAAGCGTAGGTCGTGAAACAATTTTGTTGTAGCTTCGGTTTGACCTAGCAAATAAAAAAATTAATTCATGAAATTTTATGACCGTGTAGTACACATTCAGATCATTAAATTCATAGGTAGCATGTCTCATTTGGAAGTGTATATCAAGAGAAATGAATTTCTAAAGTTATAAGACAATATGAAATTTCTAGAATTTGCCATATGAATAGTAAAAGTAACAATTTAACTGTATTGATTGGTAAAGTAAATGTTCATATTTATATTTTTCCTTGAAGAGATATTAAAGAGATTCAAATAAAAATTTTGAACACCTCCATATGATTTTTATAGAATTAGTTATGAATTTTTAAAGTTAGACTGTCAATATGGAAATTATAGAATGAATAGTACCAGAGAAGTAAGTTTTAAAATTTTAATTTTTGAGCCAAAGTAAGGCTTCCGCTAGTTAAATATGCTTTCGAATACATACTCTGAGGGATAAAAAGTAGGATGTGACACTTTCTCACTCTAATATATGGTTGCCTCTTCTTTGTCTCTACACTCCAAATTTTAGCAACATTTGCCTTCTATTTCCATGCTTGGATGTCACTTGAAGGGAGGGGTGTAACATCCCTATTTTACCCCTCATATATGTACAATTGGAAGATAAATGAATCACTTAAAAACCTGTTAAAGTGAAAAGAATGAATTTTCAAAAATTCCTTTCCAGGTACTATTCATATGGTCATTTTTAGATTTTTGACCCAAATTTAAAAATTCATAATTATTTCTAAAAAAAATTGAATAGGTGGTTGAAATTTCTAATTGAATTTCTTTTAGTTCTCTAAGAGGGAAAAATATTTAACTAGAGTTTCATTGGCCTAATTGATAAGGTTTAATCGTTGAAAAATCATTATTCATTTGGTCTTATTGGAACTTCTAGTTTTTAAACCTTAACTTTAAAAATTCATTTCTCCTCCTCACAAATCCAAATAAGGTGAATTACCTCTGTTTTCAAATCTTAAGAAGTTTAATTTAAGATCACCAAATATTATAGGCAAAGCCATTCATTTGTTAGGTCAAACTAGAGCTAAAAGCTTGTTGCTCTAAGACCTATGAAATTGTTTAATTCCAGAATGAACTCTAACTTTGAAAAAAAATCATATTATATTGAATTCTTATCCAAATAAAGTGAACTTGGTGTCCATTTAAATCTCTTATCTTAACTTTAAGAATGCCAAGTTTTATACCAAAAATCATCTAGTAAGGTATTTAATTTGTCAACATAAAGTCACTGACTCCTTATAATTTACATGCTAATATCCATTTTAGTTCTTCACAATGTATAGCATCACAAATACATCACAAGTCATGCTTAGTGATACTCATTTAAGCCTTTCCCTTTTGAAGATTTAGCACCTATAGCATGGTCAATTTATGAAAGGAATGAGATTTTAAAGAAATCTCAATAGCGAGAGATAATACTTTAACATTCATCAAGTTGAGTTATTCAATCATATGAATATGACATGCAAGCAATATAGCCTCATCATCAAGCATACTCTAACATGCATATTGTCTTGACATATATAGCAGGGAGATGCAACAACTAACATAGCTCATGGCAACATAGTCCATAACATCAAACATAACAAGCTCAACCAACCATCATACAATAATGCAATTAAACGATCTACTAAACAAATTTTAAAGTAATTTATCCTTGAAGATCACTTGATGTTTTCCTTTAGGATTGGTGTTCTGCTTAGGAAAATGTCAAAGCCTATACATTGCAAAGTTGGCATGTTATAATTCATTCCATAACTCAATTCCAACATTAAGCTCTTTAGGTAACCTTTTCCTTATATATTTTAGGACTTTTAGTTCCTTCTATCTAAAATTAATTCCCAATGTCCAATCCTGCATCATTTTTCATACAAAATTCAGTTGTGGAGTTATAATTTTGAAAATCAACCTCCTCCCTTAAATATGGAGAAAGCCTATGGCATCCCTAAAATTTTTCAAAAATTCCCATTTTAATTCAAATGCTTGCAAAGCTTATTCCCTACTTAATCCCACACAATTTTCTATTTTAAATTCATTGGATGTATCAAAAACATCAAATTCCAACTCTTGACGAGATATCCATACAGTAGCAAAACATGTTCCAAAAATGAAATCCAAGATTACATTGATTTCAGAAGCTTAATCTCTTAATTCTAGCTTGTTTCAACTTATCTACACTATATATGACATAAAATTAATCCTCCCCTTATAACACAGTATTTCATCCAGCACCTCTAAGGGAAATAAAATGGTATTTCAATCATCTAAATCTAAGAGAAATCTTCCTACAACATAGTCCAAGATTAGAGTAAGAAATTACCTTAATTAACTTGAAGTTTGGAAGCTTGATTTTGGGGTGAATGGATATTTTTGCAAGAGTTTCCCCTAGGTTCATCTTGGCTGCCAAAATGCTACTAGTTGGGGGGTATTTATAGAAAAATTTGAGATTAGATCAAAGGTCAATATCTAATATTGAAATAGATGAGCAAGCTTGTATCTTGAAATCAATGGCCAAGATTTAACCATCCAACCACCCCTTAACATCACCCATGACATCACTTAGTTAGTTGTCATGCTATGTGGTGTCCTCACATGGTGTAAAAAGCTCATTAGAAAAATCTAGTTCAATTCGGTATTGGCCCGGTTAGATTTTTCAAAAAACTAAATTGTTTTCTGAATATAATTTTTTTGTGAGATTCTGTGATATACTTTTTGACATTAGAATTAGTGTCTATTATTTTTTCTACCTCTAACGTTCTTAGACTTGGTATGAATTTAATTATTGGCTCTTAAAAATTACCAAAATGCCCTTGATTCATTTTTATTCACTTTAATAACCTTAGGGGCATTATTATCTTTTTATACTTCATCAAGGTTATATGACCCTCTTTGACTTTCTGTCCAGATTATTAACCAAAATACCCTCATTTCACTTTTATTTATTTCAATAATACTAGGAGCATTTTCGTCTTTTCACATTCCATAGTATTTCTTAGCCTTAGTCCCTAATT
The DNA here is from genome assembly GCA_037074615.1 of Leucaena leucocephala. Classification (NCBI taxonomy): domain Eukaryota; kingdom Viridiplantae; phylum Streptophyta; class Magnoliopsida; order Fabales; family Fabaceae; genus Leucaena; species Leucaena leucocephala. The sequence goes on from CM073538.1 coordinate 15,509,547, forward strand.
CTTGTAGCCCTTTTTGACTTCCTGTCTAGGGTGATCTCTTTTTTTAAATATTTAATCTAAAAATATCTAGAAACATTTACTAAAAATTTAATTATTTTAGTAATTTATATCAATTAATAGTGATCTCAAATGAAAATTTGGATGCACAACATACTTATTAGAAAAATCCTCTATTTCATTATGTGATTTCATATCATTGAGTTTCTAAACTTTTTCCATAATTAAGTTTAGGTCTCTGACTTTATCATTAATGACATCGATATCCCTTCTTTTTTAAAATTCCTCTTATGTCCCTAAATTTTCCATAATTATACTTTATGGCCTTAACTTTTGTCTCCTTTTACTTTTGACCATGGAACTTTTAGGATCTTGATTCTAGTCCCTTAAGGGGTTATTCAATTTAAAGGAAGGGGAGGGAAGGGAAGGTAAAATGAACGCCTCCCCTCATTCAGAATGAAATTTTTAGGGGAAGCGAGCCAAAATTTTGGCATGCTTCCCTTCCCTTCTCTTCCCCAAATTTTATGTCCTTCTAAATCGGGGTTTTCCGAGGGAAGCCAAATTTTGGGAGAATTATATCCCACCTCCACTTACCTCTCTTCTTTATCTGAAGCTTCTCTTTTGTACCCATATCACGTTTATGTCGACTTGCCAATTCTATCCTGTCTCTATGAAAACCTCCCCCACTATGTCTCTAAACATTCGTTTCTCTTTCCCTAACATTATCATTCACAATCCTTGACCTTAACCATAATGTCCTCACTTATGGCCTCTTACAACGATGATGATGAATTCTCCCTCCTCAGTGACGATCATCACCAATCAAACGCTGGCCCTAACCACCACCTTTACCAAACCTACGAACCACATTCCTTCTCATCACCATCACGCTTGTGCTCTCAGAACTAGTAGGCGATGTAGGGATTATAGGAATAATAGGGAGGAATAGAACGATGCGGCAATTGTTTGCCTTCTTGAGGCCTATACCAGCTGAATTGAGGAAATCTTAAAGGCAAGGATTGGGAGGAAATGGCAAAAATAGTTAGTGAGTAATGCAAAAATTAACACAAGAGTATGGAGCAATACGAATAAAATTGATAATTTGAAGAAGAGGTATAAGTTGGAAAGGCACAGGATGAGCAATGGTAGCATTTCAACCAGTTATTGGCCTTCATTAAAGCAGATGGAACATATCGTCGACAATTCACTTTCTACAAAGTACATCCAGGATGAAGATAAGGGGATCAGTTCTAGGGGAATTCGCCCAGACAACTAAAGAGGTACGATAAACTCATTTCTTTCTTATTAGTGCCTAGGTGCTTACATATTTTTTATGCCTTAGCTTGCTATTGGGATTTAATTCATGCTGATATTTTTCTTTCGATGAGCCTTCTGTTCCAATCTCATCATAAGTATACCAATCACTTAAACAGTAAAATTTTGGACTTTTAGATGCCATTATGAAGAAGTTTATATAGATTTAGCTCAAGTTTATGACTTTAAACCATATTCCTTACTTCGTAATGCAAGCTTCATCTTGACATTTTTTCACAATACTTAGAATAGAGAGTGAATGAAGGGGAAGATGAACCAAAACTCAATTTTGGCTAAGGAACTTAAGTTTTTGAAGTAATATATTACTATCATTTAGATGACAAAACTCGAGTTATAGTGACAGAACTCGAGTTTTATAGTGACAGGACTCGAGTTTTAGACAAAAACTCGAGTTCCATAACACTGCTAACTGGTCAAACTCGACTTTGTCTTAGGAACTCGAGTTTATGAAGTAAATATATTACTATGGTTGAAGTGATCGAACTCAAGTTATGTATGTTAAACTCGAGTTTTACGGTGATAGGGTTCAAGTTTTAGAGGTAACTTAAGTTTTACGCTAAGAAGCATTATAAATCTTAGGTTTCATACAAAACTCCAATTTTTATACACAAGTTAGTCGGTAACAATAAGGGTATAATGGTAAATTAATCATATCATTCCCTCCCCGTCCCTCTTTTAACTAAGCAAATGATCATTAAAGCATATTCCCTGAATTCCCTTCCAAGCAAACTAAACAAGGAAACATTTAACCTTCCCCTTCTTTCCTTTCCCTTCCCTTCCATCCACTTCCTTCGAACCTAACACCCCCTAAAACCTCATATTTAGGTCATTTTTGAATTTTATACATATGCCATAAAGTTTTTTTCTTTCAGTATGATTTAGTCCCTTTTAATCAACCATTTCCTAATATTTTCTCTCACTAGGCTTCATTTGCCTAGATAGGAAATTTAGGGATGTCACAAGGGATAGTTATAGAGAAATTTTGAGTGTAGGGATAGTTATACCCCTCAAAGTCTTAATATTTACAACATCAAGCCATTTTACATCATCTTTTCCTCCTCTTGTGTAAAATCCTCCTAAAACACAACTATTATTAATTATTTAGACATATTTGTACCCAATATAATTTAAAAATAATATTATAAATAAATTTAGTTTATTTTAAGAGAGTTAACCATGGTGAAAAAATAATTTAACTAAAATTTAAAAGAACTCTAGCATGGTTATAAAAAGAATTTTCTTAAAATATAAATCGAATAAAAGGATATATATATATATATAAGCATGCAAAATAAAACTTATTATGGCACTATATAAGTATTCTACACATACCTTCAAAGGGAATACTATACAATTAATATAGATTTAATCACACCTCTGAAGTTTTCCCGGGCATCCTAAGATGATATTATCACCTGAAAAATATTAATAATAATAGGTAAGACAAACATCTCAATAACCGTCAATCCTACTCATTATGAATACTAAAATATGCTCTTGAGGTGTCAAGTGATACTTCACAAAGCACAATATATATACAAAATAATACTATTATAATAAAATCAAATGAATAACCCACACAAGTTCCTCCCCTCAAACTAATAACCAACTTATTCCCGTCGACCAAACACATGGTCTAGTGATAACTGACCACTTAAAAGCTAACCGATCAAGTTGTACAGATAGGTCAAAATCCATATAGCACCTGACCGGACCATGGATATATTCCCCTCGGTAAATAGGTGGGGGTGTCACAGCCCCTCGATAATATAGGTGGGGTACGTCCATCGATAAACTGGTGGGACAAAAGCCAACCATCAAGCTCCAATGGAATATATACCACATGGAAGAAATATAACTCAATCATCACCTACCTCAATACATAATTCTCAAAATAATCATATTAATCAAAATCTCAATAACTTGATAAATATCACAAAAAAGGTTTTTCTCAAGATAACTTTCTTCAAATTCTAATCTCAATATATAACAAGTTTATAATCTCAATTCAAACTTAAAAATTAAACTTTAAATCCCACAAGACTATTTTCAATAAAAATAATTAAACAAATTTTCTCAATATAATTATATCAATATCAATATATTTATATATATATATATCAAATCACTCACAAACATCATATTAACACACACAACGAGTAGAAAGTGGTTACCTTTTACCTAAATATATGAATAATTACCACAAATATATGAAAGTTAAATTTTAGCTTTGAGTGAGTTGAACTAATGGCATGTTTGGAAGGAAAATAGATGTGAGATTCTTTTGGGAACAGGAAAGAGACTGAGAGAGAAGACTAAAAGAGAGAAGTCACTCAATAATCAAATTGAGAAATAACTTAGAACCTTAGATCTATTTATAGCCATAATAATAATTTTAATTCAAATCCATATCTAAATTTAAACTCAAATCCTAATAATTCCCTAACTAATAACAATCAAATCATAAAATCCTAAATTAAAAAATCCAGGTATCATATTTTATTAAAAATAATAAAAATATTAAAATAATAATTTAATTAGATAATATTTTTAAGTTATTGATAAATAACATGTTTAATTTTACTTAAATATAAGGATAAAAATTGGGATATTATAATTCTTTCCTCCTTTTAGGAATTTATCCTCAAAATTCAGTATACTATAAAGCTTCATTATTTTATTTTCTAATAGTTTATCTAATCTTACACAATTTCTCCTCTCCTAATGATACGACCTGCATTAATAGTCAAGTACTATAATAGAGTAATTTTTATAAACTAACAGGGAATAATATGTGTGAATAATGTATATTGTCCTTACTATACAACGCAATATATAAGAAGATGCCCCATACACAAATATCAATTATGAGTATTTAATTACAAAAGATGCCCAACAACTTTATAAGAATTTAAACATTTTATATGATTGCTTTAAATTATATACTAAATATTTAAAAAATTTAAATAACTTATAAAATAAATTTGAAAAGCTCTCAAAAATGTTAAAATAGTCAAATCCCATAAATAATTAAAATGGTATGTAAATTAATTTGGTAATCAAATCTTCAATTTTTAACAAACTATTTATGGAATAAAACATAATTAAACCGAACATAATATTCAAATATTTTATTGAATAACTTTTTGGACATTCAATAAAAATGGTTCAAAATAAAATAGAGTCCAACAATTTTTTTTTTGTCTTTTTAAACACAAATGGCAACACAAAAAACCATATTTCTAAAAAAATAAATATAAATAATTAAAAATAAAAAAAAATCTCAACACCGAATTGAAATATATATATAAGTACGTAAAGTAAAAATGGCACTGTAAAAAAAGGTAAACTTTCTTCTTCTTCATCTTCTTCTCTTTTTTTTTATAATAAAATAAATTTATAATATATCATAAAAATTTAGGAGGATCTGAAACCTAAGCTCTGATACCAAATTGTAAAATTCTCATAAAATATAACTATTATTAATTATTTAGACATATTTTATACCTAATATAATTTAAAAATAGTATTATAAATTAATTTAGTTTATTTCAAGAGAGTTAACCATGGTAGAAAAGAGCTTAACTAAAAGTTAAAAGAACTCTAACATAGTTATAAAAAGAATTTTCTTAAAATATAAATAAAATAATAGGATATATATAAGCATACAAAATAAAACCTATTATGGCAATATACAACTATTCTACACATACTTTAAAAGGGAGGGCTATACAATTAATATAGTTTTAATCACGTTTTTGAAGTTTTCCTTGAGGTCCTAATATGAGATTATCACCTGCAAAATATTAATAATAATAGGGTGAGACAAACGTCTCAGTAACCATCAATCATACTCACTATGCATACTAATATGTGCTCATGAGGTGTTAGGTGGAACCTCATAAAGTACAATATATATACACAAAATAATATATTATTATAATAAAATCAAAGAAATAACCCACCCAAGTTCTCCCTTTAAACCAACCGAACTGATTTATTCCGGCCGATCGAACCCATAGGCTAGTGACAACTAACCACTCAAAAGCTAATAGATCAAGTGGTATGGATAGGCCAAATTCACAGAGCACCTAACCGGACCATGTATTCATTCCCCCTTAGTAAATAAGTGGGGGTGTTGTAGCCCCTCGATAAAAAGGTGGAGCACATTCCTCGATAAACTGGTGGGACAAAAATCAACCATTGAGCTCCAATCGAGGCTATACCACATGATAAAAATACAATTCAATCATCACCCACCCCTAATGCATAATTCTTAAAATAATCATATTAATCAAAATCTCAATAACTTGAAAATATTACAAAAAAGGTTTTTTTCAAGATAAATTTCTTCAAATTCTAATATCAACATATAACTAGTTTATAATCTCACTTCAAACTTTCTAAATTAAACTTTAAATCCTACAAGACTATTTTCAATAAAAATAATCAGATAGGTTTTCTCAATAAAATTATATCAATATCAATAGATTTATATATATATCAAATCAATCACAAATATCATATTAGTACATACAACGAGTAGAAAGTAGTTACCTTTCACCTAAATATATGAATAATTACCACAAATATATGAAAGTTAAATTTTAGCTTTGAGTGAGTTGAACTAATGGCGTGTTTGGGAGGAAAATAGATGTGAGATTATTTTGGGAACAGGAAAGAGATTGAGAGATAAGAATAAAAGAGGGAAGTTGACTCAATAATCAAGTCTGAGGAATAACTCAGAACCTTAACTCTATTTATAAAGCTATAATAATAATTTAAATTCAAATTCATATCTCAATTTGAACTCAAATCCTAATAATTCGTTAACTAATAACAATCAAATCATAAAATCCTAAGTTAAAAAATCTAGATATATTTTATTAAAAATAATAAAAATACTAAACCATAATAATTTAATTAGATAATATTTTTAAGTTATCGATAAATAATATTTTTAATTTTACTTAAATATAAGCATAAAATTAGGATGTTACGTCTTGCATCATCCTCATGATATCAACATGCTATGTGGTAAAAATCCAAGGGAAGAAGGAAGATGAGATCAAATCTTAGGCCCTTGATTTCCTTTGACCAATTGGATTATGTCACTTATCTTCCTATTATTGGTCCACATATTAGCCACGTGCCCTTCCTATTGGTCCACATATTCATAGTCATCATTAACTCATCATCTTCCTTGCTAAGTGGCTACTCCTCATTAGTCTACTTAGCAACAAGTGCCTTCTTTTGATCTCTCTTGATTAGTCCACGTGTTCTCTCATTAATTGCTTAATTGATTAAATTAATGACTAAGCATGTGACTAAAAACTTTTGAGGCCTATGTGGCACCATCTTAAGTAAAGGAGACTAAGATTAAAACTTGGCCCTTAGATCCAACTTGTTCTCCAAATTTCTTCCAATCTACACGACTATCATTTATTTATATTTATTAAAGGCCTTCTAGAGTTTAAAAATTCTTCTATCTATTCCATAATCTTCCTTTAATTATAGAGAAATTTTATAAATTTTCTTAGGCCATAACTCTTCTTTTAATTATTTGTTTCTGAATTTCCCTGTAAAATGTCACTTACTAGTATTCTGAGCTTCCAGTATTTATGTAGCTCACACTACTAACTTTTTGGGAATGAGACTAATCTCATACACTTTTTAGTCTCTTAACTATTTATTCCCTATTTTTACATACACTTTCCAAGCCTCCTTATGGCTCAAACAATTAAATCTGGCTAAATAACTCACAATTAACCAATATCTAAACAATTGTTAAAATTCTTTCTAGGGCTATTTTCATCATTTTTTACCTTAATAGGCCTGAATAAGTCATTTTCCATTTTATGGGATTTCTTTAAAAAATTTGTGCATTTTTTATAATTACCCCTATTGGCCGAAAACTTTATGAAATTACAATTGTCTTTGTGAAACATCCTCATTTTCATACGTCTTAGGGACCAAAAGGTAGCATCTGGAACCACTTTTAAGGCTATTAAAGTCAAATTACTCAATCTGGAATTTTACTCTTAGCGAGTACTGTTCACTGTGTAAATTCTAGAGGAGTGACCTGACTTCAAAAAATTATAACTAATTCTAGAAAAATTGAAATGGAGTGGTTTAAATTGATACACGAAGCTAACATAATGCTCTTTCAAGGAAAAATAACTTGTTGACCACGCCTTGACCAGGTTAACATCAGTCAACATCTGAAGTTTACTCTTCATCTAGCATGTTTCCCTAATTCCAGCATTTTAGTCCCAACATCTGCACTATCCAATCCCCAGCTTCTCTCCATGATTCTTCAATCCTCTTCTAACATACCTGTGGGATTGGGATTACATGGAAGGGGATGAGATTTTTAGGGAAATCTTAGTAGCAAATGGAAACCATACAATGTATGCAACTATATGCTTGATGTTACTATGTGTGCACTTAATGATCATGCTTGTATCATGATAACTTACATGCTTCCATGTTACTTAAATATAACATATGGCCATAGTATAAAAAGAAATAGAGCATTACTTAATCATACATGCTTCACATCATCAAGGTAAGAAAATATCACATAAAATATCCAAGTAGTATAAGCATACAAGTAGGTAAGTCTACTACCTGGCGTGTAGCCTTTCCTTCCAGCTCTTAGCTTTGCCTCTAAGGTCCCTTCTTTTCATAAGTTATAGCCTATACATAGCATAATAATATCTTTATTATTATCCAGTATAGCTCTACTTACCTCACGCTTAACTAGGGGTAATATTCTTAATCTGACATTCCCCTAACTCTCTTTCTACCTTTAGCTACCTTTATTAATAGAGATATTTCTCTATTCTAACTATTAAGAGAAATCCTCTACTTTATTAGAACAGGGACTAGATAACTTACTTACCTCATTCCTAAACTCTGCCCAGTCCCTCAGCTCCTTAGACTGCTCATGGCTCTACCAAAACTCCTTCCTTTCTTTCCCTTTCTCTCTTTCTCTCTTCTTTTTCTTCTTCCTTTTACTCCTTGGCCGTGGCATTCTTTGAGGGAGGGGTGGCCTATTTATAGGTGAGTAGAGGTGGAATGAATGGCTCAGATCAAATCGTGATGAATGGCCCAGATTGCTTAGCTTCTTCAAGAAGCTTTGCCTGCATCATCATGATGACATTATCCTCCTCCATGACTCACCATTATGACATCATCCAAGGACATCTCAGGGGACACCTCAAGGGGTATGTGGCACAAATAGTAGGGCCCATGGGATACCTCACCAGCTGACTCAGCTTTCCAGAGAATTCCATAGCCTTTTTCTGGAATGAGCAGTCGAAATTGTGCCACGTGTCCTCTTTACTTTTTCTCCTTTTTCTAATCTCATGACATGTGTCATTAGCTTTTCTTCTTTTCCTGTAATAATTCCATGTGGTGTATTGTGGGTCCTATAAGGACACCTTTCATGCTATCTCATGATCTAAAGTCATATCTGATCACTTTTCCTAGTTTTATCCTTAACCGGGTAACTTTACTTTATGGAAAAGCACTAAAATATTATTTTAATGCCTCTAAAACTCCATAATTCTTGGGCCTACGTTTTTGGGCTCTTGGATTGCTATCTTGGGTTTCTAACCAAGCCCAATTACTCTGGTGGCTCGGTTCCCACGAAACACCTCTTACTTCTTCTTTATGCCCACAGGGACTTTCACTATTTTCCCTGAATTTTCACTTTCTTGCAGTTTAGTCCCTAAACATCATCTGTGCACTTTTGGGACCCCTACACAATAAGGTCTAGTTGCCTTCCTTTTTCAGGCTACATACTGGGTTTCTAGGCCTAAAAATTGGGATATGATATTTCTCCTCCCCTTAATATAATATAGGTTATTTGAGGAAAATCATTATAAATAAGTTTTCTATAGGAGTTAATCAACTTGTGAAGCTCCTTACCTTAACTTCATCTTTGGTACTCATCTTTCTAGAGAGATACTGTATTGTTCCCATTTCTTCATGGCTCCTTACTTTCCTTAGGCGAGGTCTAACTGCGACCTCGGTATCTAACTGCGATCAACTGTAAGCCTCTTCATAATATAACTACGACTCTGAAGCTGTTAGGATCTAACTGCGACCCTTGAGCCATGCTAGGATCTAACTGCGATCCTCCAGAATCATCATCTTTAAAAGATCTCATCCAACAGACTAAGTTATAAGGTTAACTGCTTCCACTTGTTGATAACTCAATAAAAATTTTAAAATACATTCATTAGCCCATTTTATTTGCCAAGACTTTACTTATTTTCCGTCTTACTTAGGAGTTTCTTCTCATCTTTCTTACTCTGTTGTGGCTTACCAATCATGGTCTAACCACCTGCCATTGCATTCAGTTGCTATGGCATCATCATAACTTCTTATTTCAATCTGTGCTCTAACTACGAGCCATTTGAACTATGCTCTAACTGCGAGCAATCTGCATCATATCTAACTCTTATTTAAAGAGTGATCTGAACTCATCTGAATCTAGCTCTATCTGAGAGCCATCTGTTTCATATCCAACTCTTATCTAAAGAGTGATATGAAAACAATCTCTTTACTGCTATCTTTTACTCTTTCTGTATACTATTTCTTTTGATAGAGTACTTACTGTAACCCTAAAATAAGAAATAGCCCTAAGTACTGTATTCACAAGTTTGTAGAAATACCTGAGTAACCCCAATCATACTGTAACAACTGTCCTACTTACTAAGATTGTCTACCATTCTAGAAACATTCTTATTGCATGTCGTATGGTATAGGAGCAACATAACTTTCTTATCTCATCATAAACTCTTCCCTGCATGTACTGCATGAGGGGAGTATTCATAGCATACTCTAACATGCGTGTCATCATATGACAACTGCAAAGAGATACAACTATCCATCATAACTCATAACAATATAAGCCATATCATTATCATATAAATTTGCTCAACTATTCATCATACGTACACTGCAATTAAACATTCTTTCCTCTATCACCTTATCTTCCAGATCCCAAATATTCATTTAGGAATTAGAAATAACTACTCATTTAACTTAGGCTGCCACATTACCCTCTTATTAGGGTATAGACTCAACCCTTCATTACTTTATCTTACTCTTGATCATTACTCTTTCTTAAATTAGGGAGTCTCTTTATCTTTGAAACTGTGGCTACCTTTCTCTCTTTATACATCATAAACTTCTTTTTTTTAATCTTGACAAACTTATGTCATATGGATCTTATTCATCATCTATTACTTATATTTTCTAGGGTACTCTACCCTAGGTCTGCTAGATTACTATTCTTTCATGATGTAATTCCTTTATCTTGGGAACATCAGCTCTCTATCTATTAAACATTTTATCTCTAACTATTGATTCTTTTGTTTAGGAAACACTAGCTGAACAAATTCTTTCGTAATGTAGATCTACTCACATAGAGGATCTACTTCTGAATATCGTCTAATCTTTCATATCTCCTTACTTTATACTATCTGACTTGATTATACTTTGTACCAATCCTCTAGTTGATTAACTGTAACCAAGTTGGTAGCTTTATTATCATCGTCATTGTAATGTCTGGCAGCTTCCCTTGACCTGGGACTGGTCAGTTTTTGTCTCTATCCATAAAGGAAACTGCTCCCCAGACGTAAACCTGCTTAGTCCAGCCACATCGTGCTAAGAAACACGAGACCTCGGCAGTAACAGCTGACTAAGACTAACTACTTCCTTGAAGATTACCCTGTACCGCTGTAAGGTATGGGATTCTATTCTATCTATCTGGGTGTCATTGTCTCTAAGTAGTGAACACCATCCCCATATCTTCTGCTAGGGGGAGAACCTCTTAGTTCAAATCTCTAACCACACTAGAGCATCACTAAGCCAGAACCTTCTGTTCTATACCAGAATCTTATGCTATGTGCTAGAACCCTTTGCTCTATACTAGAACCCTCTTGATTATGTACTAGAACCTTATGCTCTGAGCCAGAATTGTTTTGCTCTAATACCAAAATGAAACATCCTCATTTTCATACGTCTTAGGGACCAAACGGTAGCATCTGGAACCACTTTTAAGGCTATTGAAGTCAAATTACTCAATCTAGAATTTTACTCTTAGCGAGTACTGTTCACTGTGTAAATTCTAGAGGACTGACCTTACTTCAAAAAAATCATAACTAATTCTAGAAAAATTGAAATGGAGTGGTTCAAATTGATATTACTATGTGTGTACTTAATGATCATGCTTGCATCATGATAACTTACATGCGTCCATGTTACTTAAATATAACATATGGCCATAGTATAAAAAGAAACAGAGCATTACTTAATCATACATGCTTCACATCATCAAGGTAAGAAAACATCACATAAAACATCCAAGTAGTATAAGCATACAAGTAGGTAAGTCTACTACCTGGCGTGTAGCCTTTCCTTCCAGTTCTTAGCTTTGCCTCTAAGGTCCCTTCTTTTCACAAGTCAGAGCCTATACATAGAATAATAATATCTTTATTATTATCTAGTATAGTTCTACTTACCTCATGTTTAACTAGGGGTAATATCTTAATCTGACATTCCCCTAACTCTATTTCTACCTTTAGCTACCTTTATTAATAGAGATATTTCTCTATTCTGACTATTAAGAGCAATCCTCTACTTTATTAGAGCAGGGACTAGATAACTTACTTACCTTATTCCAAAACTCTTCCCAGTCCCTCAGCTCCTTAGATTGCTCCTGGCTCCACTAGAACTCCTTCCTTTCTTTCTCTTTCTCTCTTTCCTTTCTTTCTCTCTCTCTTTCTCTCTTCTTTTTCTTTTTCCTTTTGCTCCTTGGCTGTGGCATTCTTTGAGGGAGGGGTGGCCTATTTATAGGTGAGTAGAGGTGGAATGAATGGCTCAGATCGAATTATGATGAATGGCCTAGATTGCCTAGCTTCCTCAAGAAGCTTTGCCTACATCATCATGATGACATCCTGCTCCTCCATGACTCACCATTATGACATCATCTAAGGACACCTCAGGGGGTATGTGGCACAAATGGTGGGGCCCTTAGGATACCTTACCAGCTGACTCAGCCTTTCTAGAGAATTCTAGAGACTTTTCCTGGAATGAGGGTCGAAATTGTGCCACGTGTCCTCTTTACTTTTTCTCCTTTTTCTAATCTCATGACATGTGTCCTTAACTTTTCTTATTTTCCTGTAATAAAGCCATGTGGCACCTTGTGGGTCCCATAAGGACACCTTTCATGCCACCTCATGATCTAAAGTCATATCTGATAACTTTTCCCAATTCTATCCTTAACTAGGTAAGTTTACTTTATGGAAAAGCACTAAATATTATTTTAATGCCTCTTAAACTCCATAATCCTTGGGCCTACCTTTTTGGGCTCTTGGATTGCTATCTTGGATTTCTAACCAAGCCCAAACACTCTGGTGGCTCAGTTCACACGAAACACCTCTTACTTCTTCTTTATGCCCATAAGGACTTTCACTATTTTCCCTTAATTTTCACTTTCTTTCAGTTTAGTCCCTAAACATCATCTGTACACTTCTGGGACTCCTACACAATAGGGTCTAGTAGCCTTCCTTTTTTAGGCTACATACTAGGCTTTTAGGCCTAAAAATTGGGATGTGACACTTTGCTTTGGCTTAACCTTATAAACCATCATTTTGAGGCCTTTACCTCCACCTTAGGCCTATAACTAACATCTTCACTCTTTCTGAGCCCTTGAAATGCTTCTAGAGTCTACAACTTTATTTACATATATGCCCCAAAAACTTTCTCTATTTATAGTTTAGTCCCTGAAAATTCTATATATTTTTCTAGGACTTTTACTCAAAGGGGCTGGGTAGCCTACCTATTTTAGACTATTTTCTATGCTTCTAGGCCTAAAAATTGGGATGTGTCATTTCACCTAAGAGGATGTGAATTAGGTGATATTTAAAATTTTAAAACTTTAATTAATTCAAAGACACAAGTAAAGAAGGATTTCATTGAAAGAAGCTAAAAGGCGAATGTTACACAGTAGATTTATAATGGTTCGACCCAACCACTTGGCCTACATCCAGTCCTAAGATTCCCTCTCAGTACTTCACTAACCTTCCAAGATTATATTGGCTTTTGTACCTAGTACATCAACCATAAGTTTCTCTCTTACTCCCTTTTACTGCCCTAAGGTGATAATCTCACTCAAGAGACCCACTCTTGAGTATCTTAAGTAATAAATGAAGATATACAACTATCTCTTAACTAGAGTTATGCTAAGCACTGAAGTATAAAATATCTCAAAATTTCTCTCACAAGAAAATTTTTTTGTTCACATAATGTGAAATAGGGTAAAACAGATGACAATGAAAGTAAGAATTAAATATTGAGTAATTTCACTATGATCACAGTAGTTGAGCTTCTTAACTTAGATGTTCAATTCATCTTCTTTTTATAGTTGAGCTCTTCAAAAATCTGTTAGACATATTCAATGTTAATGTTGAAGAAATAAAGCTGTTGAATGTAGTTGGTAGTTGGTAGTTGCATTTAATGCACTATAACAATTTCTCTTTGCCTGAAAATGATCTAGAATGATGTTGCACAAGAGATATATAAAGAGGTTAATCATATAACAATAAATTAGTATTGATTCAGATTAAAGCATCAAATTCTGTTAAAGTTTGGTTTAAAGTTCTATTAAAAAACTATTGAATTTATTAAAGCATTTATCAAAAAGATTCCTTATAGGAAAGATTATCAATAAATTTCAAACATATTGCATTAAAATAATTTTAGTTCTTATTGAATATAATTTCGTTTAACAGACTTATTGAATAGCTCTTCAAAAAAATATTATTTTTATAACAAAGGCTTTAAGCCTTATTGATAATTTAAAATTCATTTCAAAATATTTCAAATAGCCAATTTTTCAAAGTGTTATTCGATAAATAAACTTATCGAATAGCTTATCAATAAGAGTCTGAAGAGCAATGAATCATATTTTGAGACTTCCTTTCTTTGAGTTTATTCTCATCTTATATGCAATAGGGGTATGCATGGGTAGGGCAGCCCCCTACCTAGTGCCCTGCTCAAAAAAAGTATGGGCTGCATTTTGCAGCCTCATGCTTTGTCCTACCTGGTAAAAGCCCTAACTATTTTGCCTGGCTGCATATTATGCAAGATTTCATAAAATCATTTGAGAAATAAATAATTTAAGCACAACAACATCATTAACAGATATAAATCATCATTAAAAATCATTTATAAAAAAATAATGGTTGTGTTTTAGATATAACTAAAATTTTCTCTATTTATCGAATTACATATTGATAAATGTCCTTATCGATTAATAGTTCGATAAATGAAGTTTGAAATATATTTTACATTAAAAATGTTTACATTTATTGAACAGCTTTTTGATAATTTCCCTTATTGATAAGTTCTTCACTAAATCCCTTTGTAAGCAAATAGAGTTTTAGAAATTAAGTTCACTGATTATATTGATCGAAGTCTTTATCAATAAATACTTTTACCAATCAATTCTTCGATAAATCCTTTTATAGAAACTAGTTTTGCAAACTGAGTCTATTCATAACTTATCGAAGTCTTTATCGATAATATACTTATAAAATAGATCTTCAAAAAGTTTCATTTCTGAAACAAAGACTCATATTTTCATAAACTAAGTTTAAGTTCAATTTATTGAGGTTTATATCGATAAATATCCTTATCAAATAAGGTTTCAAAAAAAATGTATTTCATAAATCACTTTTCATAATAGAATTTCTTCCTTATTTATCGAAAAGCTTATCAATCAATACACTTATCAATAAACTTATCAAAAAAATAAGCTAAGTTAAAATAGGTTTTGAAAATCATTTGTCATCATCAAAATATTATAGTCTAACAATTATTAATATCAAGTTGATGTTTAGGGGAATATTTTATGGTAATTGGAGATTCCCTTATAATTATTGAGTATAAATAGTTTACATGAATTGGGTTAAATCATCATCTCAAATTATATTTTAAAAAATAAAATCAAAGATAAAATATTATCAATATTTATAAATTATTTAAAATTATTTAAGTAAATGACACAAATTAAGTTTAATTATTGTTGCTTTTGAAGAATCTTGATAAATAATGGTTAATTAATAAAGACGATTTTGAGCTCGAAATATGAATTTATGAGTAATTATAATTGTGTATTTTAAACAAAAATAAAGAAAGAATAAAAGAAAAAATGAAATGAAATGAAATGAACAAAAGAAAAGAGAAGAAGAAGAAATAAATTTAATAATATTAAAACAATGGGACCCACACACATTTTCATATATATTTTAAAACACACATAGTGACCCACGGCTTCTTTATCTTTCATCATTTCTGCCAGCAAGAGCACATTTACTGCATTAATGGAGATTTAGGATTTTTTAAGCTCTATTCTTACTCATAAAATTCTCCCAACCACAATACTTATTTCCTAAACATTTTTTCTATTCCATGAGAGCTTTCTAGTTGTGTGAATCTTGTTGAGAGCAAAGCAAATTTGAAAATTAGGGTTCAAACAACTATGAATTTTCAACAAATTGGAACCACAGAGTTATAAATGTAATAACTGTCATTTTAATTATCAAACAAGTAACTAACCTAATCAATAGTAGAGTGAAACTAACCTAAGTTAATTCACAAGAAGCCTAAATGGATGCTAAAGTATATAATTAATCCAATGAGCCATAAATTAACAAATTAATACAATGATCTGTGAGATGAGATGTTTGAACAAATTATGAATGTAAATCCTATGCTACTTTTTATGAATTTAGGTATTTATGATGATGAAATAAATCAATGACAAGGTATTCCCTTAGAGATTACCTTACCTTCATTATCCACATAATAACTAAAGTTAATTAGTTGAACTATAATATGTTAGCTAACAACTCACCAGCTAAATCTCAATCAAAACTACAGACCACAGACATTCAATAGAGAATTATGAACCATTCAACTCAAGAAATAAAAGATGAATTAAACAAATACAACTATACTCTATTATATAATTTCTCTAATTAACCACAACCATGTCCAACTAGTACAAGGATGAGAATCAATCAAAGCTCAATTATGTAGAAATAGGAAATTCAACTTGGTTCCCTAATCCTTTATCATCTATTACTTTAATTGAATTAATAATACCTGAATTAACTACATCAACTCTATACAATTAAATCTAAATTAAAGATACAATGAACTCCCTATTTTAGATCAAGAATTATGGTTCAATAGTATCTCCAAGATTGCACAGCAACTCTAGCCTTCTATTACTGTCAAGACTTCAATAGTAGTAACAAAGCCAACAGCAATCATGGGCAGTGTAAAAAGAAGATGAAAGTGAAAGTGATAAATTCTTCTAGTTTTCCTGCCCATAACAGAGCATAATTGTAGATGAAAGAGTGATGAATAGCATCAGGAGAGAGATGGATCTGGATGGAGTGAGAGAATAGAGTAGAATGAATCTAGGTGGAAGTTGTGTGAAATGTGCCTTGCTTGTGATAAGTGGGAATGCGTGATTGAGTATGTGTGGGAGCTATGATGTCTGATGTGTGGCGTGTCTTTAGAGCTGTAGAATGAGTGATGATATATAGGAGAAGTATATGAATGGTGTGACAAATCTAAATTGGATGAATGGTGTGACATAACTGAATTGGATTCCTTCCTGCTATCAGCATATGCCCAATTTGTTACAACATATTTGTGAATCTCCCACTTGCTTATGTTATCATCTCCTTAATTCCTAGATCCAGCACAGGCTCAATCTATCAACAATTTTGTTAAATCCACCTTCCAGCTATTAAACCCATCTAATTACATTATAACTGATTCTCCTTCTCATTCTATTATAGCAGCAAGATGACTTGGTGATTAATGAATATTTTCCTAAAATGGGAAATTAAAAGATATAAATTATTTATCTAATTCCAATATATGACTAAAATTATATCAATTAATTTTCTATTATTCTAATTTCATTTTATTAATTAATTGCTCATCATGTTGGTAAATAGGGACAAAAATCAATAATAAAACTTTCTTTAAACACATTAAAATTAATACAAATAAGAGTTTATTAAAAGCTAAGTAAATACTTTTATTTAATGGTTTTAGAACTTTTCTATTGCATTATTTACAACATTTAGAGTTAGGGTTTGAATGTTAGAGGAATGATGTGATTGAATATGATAATTTTACTGATTAAATTTGAGTTTAATAATTAGGTTATGTTTATTAGATGTAAAATTAATATTTATTCCATTTAGATTGTTGTTAGAGTTTGTAAATTGAAAGTTGATATTTTTGTTGAAACCTTAAATTGGAGAAATTAAAAATTTAGATCAAATTGAATAATTGTGGGTTAATTGTTAGTTCAAATGAGCTATTAAATTCTAGAAATGATGATATTTAATCTTGAAATGAAGATTTTGACATTATAAGTGAGATTTGGAAGTTAAAGGTGAAATTAATAACTTTAAATCTATGTAATATAATTGATTATTTGTCAAAAAAATTGATATTGATGATTGGATTAATTGATTTTTTATGTTTATGATGAAATGTGAATATTTAAGATTTTTGAGTAAAACTTTAAGAGTTGGAAATTGGAGTTTTTGGATGGTTTGAGGAGTTTAATATTATATATGAATTTAAATTGGTAGAATACAGTTGAGAAAATATAGAATTGTGATGGGAATGATGATTTGTGGGATAGTGTATTTATGGATATTTTTCTAATGATTAAAGTGAGCAATTTTGGGGATTTTCTTATGATTAGAAGAAAGTATTGTTTTTAATAATTTTAATGAGTAAAATAGATTTATTGGATAATAGGAAAACAATGATTGGGACAAAGAAATTAACTTATGGTAGTGAATTGAGAATTTTTGGATAAATTAAAGTTAGAAGAGAAAGTGAGTTTTTATTTAAAATTAAATACATATTGTTGTGTAAAATTAGTGTATTATTGATGAACACTTGTATTAATTATGTAGATCAGTTAGTAAATTGTGGTCTATGTATATGCTCTTTATTTATGGTACTTTTATTAGTTTTGGTGACATATAACTACTTTCCATTTGTTATACATGCTAATGTGATATTTGTGAGTATTGTGAAATGTGAGTTTAATGAGATTATTATTCTTTGTTGTTATGATATATATTCTTATTGATATTGCCTTGTCGGATTTAGTGTCATGATTAGAGAAGAAATGATTTATCTGTTGTTGAATAGTACCATGATTCGTATTATGAAATTGGTTTATATTATTAAATACCATGTTATCTTTATATCAAAACTACGTAAGAGTACTATGACTTATTTTGAGAATTTGATAGAGTACCATGTTATGCATTGAGAAATGATAGAGTACCATAACATGCATTAAAAATATGTTAGAGTACCTTGATGTGTGGTGTTCATCAATTGGTATAGAAATGGAGTTATTATTTTATCATGTGGTATAGCTTTCATTGGTGCACGATGGTTAGCCTTGCCCCAACCATTTCATGAGGGGTTAATATGCATTAACAGTTCTAAGAGGGGCTTTGACACCCTGACAGTTCCATGAAGGGGTCCTATAGTCCAGTTATATGCTTTATGATTATTGGCCGGTCTATACCATGAATCAGTGAGCTTTTTAGAGTAACCAGTTGCATGCGTAGTTTATCTTAGCCCATGGGTTTAGTCAAGAAGAATAAGGAGATTTGGTTGGTTTGATAGGATGTAATTGGGTTATTCTTGTTGGTTAAATCTATGATTATTATACCTTTCTTTACCCATCATAATTGTTTTATAATTTCCCCACTTGGCACCTCACGATCATATATTAGTATGTATGATGAGTAGGATTGCTAGTTACTGAGACACTTGTCTCACCCATAGTTATTAATATTTTTCAGTTGATAGTCTAATGCTAGAACCTCAGGGAATGATTCAGAGGCTTAATTAGTGTTATATCAATTGTATAGCCTCCTCCTTTTGATTTATGTGTGAAATAGTTATATATGCCACAGTAGGGCTCATTTTGCACACTCTGATGTGATGTAATACTTTATTTGTATTTGATTATAGGAATACGTGCTCATAGTGGGCTTGAGGCCCTAGGTTGTTGCTTGTGATTTGTTGATTGTGAATTCACTTTTAGAATGTATGATATTTAGAATTTATTTACGAACGAATATTATACATGATCTTAGTGGAGAAGTGGGTTTATGTGATGTTATTCCTGGTTCAATGTCCAGAGACCTATTTGAGATGATTGTGTTGATAAATGTGATATTACTTTGATAATTAGGGGTTTGAATAGAATAGCCATGTTAGCAAGGTTGAATCCTTCATAACATGGTTTTGCATGCAATAGATAAGTTTATTTATCCATGTTAGATTCTAGAGTTGAGTTTAGTTCTTTTTCCAACATGGATAAGTTTGATTGATGGTTAGTGTTTTAAATATCCATGATAGACTCTTCTGAGTTATTGAATATTTCTTTTAACCATAATAGTGTTTGAAGGGTAGTTTTGTCTTTTTTATCATTGTTAACTCTTTGGAAGTAAAGCTTTTTCTATAGCCATGATAGGTTTCAAATGAATAACAAAATTTATTGTCAGTTTAGGCATATATACCCAAAAGGGGTAAATTGAGTGTTTTAAAATTTTTAATGGAAATTGAGAACTTAATGATAACATATAATTGAATAAAAAGACCAGGGATCAAAAAGATTTCATCGAGACATAGAAGAATCAATACAAGTCAGTTTATCCTTGTTCGGACTAATCCTCATCTTACGTATAATTCCTAGAGGCCTTCTGAGATTTTTAACTATACCCCAATATTTGAATGGGCTCTTGGCACCTCAGTACAACAATTGATTCACTCAAGTTCATATGGCTTCCAAAAAAGTATACTATATTAATCGATTAACTAATCAATTAATTATCATTAATTCGATAAATGTTTCAATTAATGAAAGAAAAGAAAACAGATCATCACACTTATCAGATTATTCAAGCATATATGATGTGATTTCAATAAGACAAGTTTCTCAAAAGGTTTATACTGAAGAATGATAAGAAACATAAGCATATTTTAACTTGAATCAATCATATGTAATATCGAAAGTGATTAAATCCATTTTTTAGAGTAAGCATAGAAGGATATTTGAAATTTATGATGTTAATTGATTAATATAAGTTAATCGAATGCCTAGTCGATTAATGCCTCTAGAAGAATTGAATTAGATAATATTTCAAACCAGATTAATCGAACAGTTAATTTGTTAATTAAATTAATTGATTAATGGAGTCATTTTTGTTTATTTGAGAATTGTTCCTAAAAGATTAATCGAATAAGTAATCAATTAATTGTAATTACTCAATTAATTGACTTATCAATTCAATTCCAGAAGACAGCTATCATATCCTACTTTTTTCCTGTCTATATAATATTGATAGTGGAAAGAGGTTTGGAAATGATTGTGACGATGAATAGAAAGGAAAAACAATAATTGGACAAAGGTATAAAGAGAGGGACTAAAATGAAAAGTTTAAAGGTTCTATGGTAGAAAATGAAAGTAGACAAAAACTTTGGGCCATTAAGTGTAATTATGAAAAGTTGAGTTTTTAAAAGTTATGAGACTCAATGGTAATTATTGAAAGTTGGGCCAGAAAATGTCTAGAAATGGCCATAATCAGATTAGTCTCAATTTTTTCCAGTAAATAGAGAAAATTATTCTAATCAGTTTGACGCAACATAGAATTTTGGTATGAGATCCCGAAAAATTTATATTAATTTCTGAGAAAAAGAAAATTAACATAGTATCTTCTGGATCTCAAAATTACATAAAATTTGGCAATAAATTTATATATTTAATATAAGAATTTATGAAAGTGACAAAGCTCAAAAAGGAGTTATGTAAAATTTATTATAGAATTTACAGTGGATTAAAACACCCGATAAATATGTTTCGAGGGAATTTCTCGGGAATTGAGCCCATCAAGGCAATAGATCATGTAAAGAGCCTAAAATGGAGCCTTATAGGCCCAATGATATTTTCAAATAAGTATATGGACCAGAGCTAATAAAAATCGGGAAAAATATAAAATTACAAAAATGCCATTGAAGGTATGCCACTGTGTTGTGTTATTGAGTCAGAGTTAGAAGATGGGCATTTTGGTCATTTGAGCAAGTCAAAAATGTCCAGGAAAGTGTAAGAGTGATTAGCCAGTGTCAATATATGCCCTGATAAGAAGTAAGGAGGTGTAAAAAGACAATTATGCCCTTAAGGTTAATATAGTGCAAGATAGTGAACCAAGGGCATTTCAGTCATTTGCCAAGGGATCTGTAATTAAGTTTTGACCCAGTACAAGAGTGTCAATAGTAGGAAGAATTCGGATACTAGATTTAAGGTAAGAAATCATAATATGGAATCTTAGAAAAATTAGATTCAGAAAATAGTCTGGTTTTTGGGGAATCTGATTGAATCGGTACCAGATTGGACCAAAAGTTTTCCAGATGCTTCATCCCTTTGTAATTTTTCCACATGCCCTATGAGTTGTCCCTTGGTGATTTTATGGATTATGTCATAATTATCATTTTTGAAAAGTTAAATTCAAGATTAAATGTGAGCCATTTGATCAAATAGTGCACAAAGTGATCTTAGCCATTGATTTTCCATGGGATTTGGCTATAAATACCCCCACAAAATTTGAAGCAAGTCATGGCATGACAACCCTTGGGGAAACTCTTGCAAAATAAAAACTCAAGCCAAGACAAAAAATATTCAATGTACCAAAGTTCAAGCAAGCTAGAGATTAAAGGTAAGAAATCTATCCTAACTTATTTTCCTTTAATTTGGGAGCTTGAACGTAAGGTTTTCATGGAAGAAAATTGAGTTTTCTCTAAGTTGTTTGTGCTATCTAAAACCTTAGATGAAAGGAGAAAGAAGAAATTAAAGTTAGAGTTATATGATAGAAGCTTAAGCAAGCTAGTTAAGTGATTGGTTGTTGAATCAAATACACTTCCAAATACGTACTTTGAGGTGGTAAAAGTAGGATGTCTCATTTTGGTATCAGAGCAAAAGTTTCTAGCATTGGTATAGAATAAGGTTTTAGCACAGAACAGAGGTTCTGGTGCAAGATAAACTTGTTCTGATTGGGAAACAGAGTATGCAGCGGTTACCTAAGGCCCAATTGAGGTTAAAGTTAGTAATGGGTTACTTGTTCATAGTCCAACTAAGACTATGGATTAGTGATGAATACTCTAGGGAAATGGAACATTGAGGCTTAATAAGAGATACATTCTCGCCTGTTAGTGATCCAAGAGGATAAAGGAAAACTTAAAAGTATGAATGACATAGAGATGTGAGCTAAACCCTTCCTCAGTTAGCTGAAAGAAAACAGCCAACTCAGTTTTGGATTATAGTTAGATTACAGTGAGGCCAAGGATACATAAGTCCTTCAAGCTAGGGACACAAAAGTCTTACAGGTGATGAGAGATGTTATGATTGAATAAATATAGTCTAGTTAAGGTAAAATGGTCTGACATGATAAGCTATCACAGATTCCTAAATAAATATATAGGATATTGGAGATGTAAGCTAAAGATAAATAGCCTTAAAAATTTCTTGAGGATTAGTAGAAAGGGATGATAAGAGATATAATATGAGTTTTGGTAGTGCCTTCTAAACCTAATGTAAGTCATATTCCTCCTATAAGATGACATATTACGGCTGAGGAAGGTAAGTACTAGTACTGGATTATGGGTAGACCAGATATTAGTCCTTCCTCACAAGAGTTTGAGGATAGATTTACTATGAGTAATATACAATAGTTCCTTAATCCAAAAATCCAGTTAGAGTTAATGACAATCCCTGTCCATTCTCAAAGTCTAGGAATATGATATTTTATAGAGAAAGATCAGTATGATGTTTCTAGTTCTAGTCGACCCCAGCCTTCTTTGCTAAAGATAGATAATGTTGACCATATCAGTCTCAAGAAAGCTGTGGAGAGTGAATTACTCAGTCTAGGTAAAGGGATGGACAGAAGTAGAGATCAAGAGCAGTCAGTTTATCTACAGTTCCTCAATACTATAGCAGGGATGATAGATATATATACAATAGATGACATTGACCTAAATCAAGTTTACACTCTAGAAGATTGGCAAGAGATGGTAGTAAGTCAAATACTGCCATATACCCCTATGTGGCACGTAGATCTAAGTGAGTTTTAGGCAAATGATCCGCCAACTGATATACAAGGGTGGCATTTCTGTATACAGAAGTATTTACAATTCACTATTCCCTAGAAAAGAATGTAAAAAGAGATTAGGGGTAATGTAAATTTATAAATAGTGTAAATTAAATACATACATGTATGGCAGTTATGATGTACCCTGAATATGTAGTGGACATGTATGTATTGTATGTATAAATATTATAGTGATATGAAATATGAGTTTTGATGTGATATAATGAAATGATAGTTAGTTGAACATCTATATGAATATGTTCCCAATTTAATGTGATTATAGTAGATAAATATTAATGAGTTTTAAGTGACTCAAGTTTATCAAAGCCAAGAACAAGACTTGACCATTGGCCGTGAGGGAAAGTCACAGACTTTTCAGGTCACAATGAGTCAAGTCATAGGACGTGATTAATATATACGAAGCAATTCAAGTCACGACAAAAGATGACCTATGGTCGCGACTAAAGGGTACAGAGCTATCAAGTCATGACAAGTTGAGATGGTCGCGACTAAAGTTCACAGAGAGTATGAGTCACGACTAGCTAATATGATGAGAATACACAGAGACCTGATGACAAGAATGAATATACTAATCTCACTGAAGTTTATTAGTTAGAGGTTTAGCACAGCATGCAGGCAAGCTGAACAGTACGAGGCACTGAGATACAGAAGATTAGTTTAAGAAAATATTCAAAAGTAGATCCTCCGTATGATTACTAGGAGTTAGAATGAGACTTGCCTAAGAATTAGCCTAATACAAGACTTAAGGTTAGAAACATGATGGTTAATAGATAAAAAGTTAAAGTTCCCGGAACATAGGGATACCATCATGAAGAGATAATAACCTAGTAGACCTAGGGTAGAGCACCCTAGAGAATAGAAGTAATAGTGCTAGATGATGAATGAGATCCAAGTGACTTAAGTTAGTCAGGATCTAGAGACATACCAGAAAGGAACCACAGTCTAGTCCAGAGTTGACTGAGACTGACAGATAGAAAGATTTAAGAGATAGTAGACAGATACAAAAGTTACTCTATATGAGATGGAGATTGATCCGCTCACCTAAGAAGTTTTTATCGAATAGTTTACCAGAGGCATTCCTCTCAGTTAGATAAAGATGAGTATGAGGCTAAGGGTTAAAGCAAGGAAAGAGAAACCCTTTGATGAATACTTAGCCAAGTTCATCCACATGAAGAGTGAGAGTTGAATGATTAAGAAGTTAGTTCACGGATTAAATTATGTGTTACAAAGAAAGTTTTTCTCAAGTAATTGTAGAAGTTTAACAGAATGGTAGATGTACGTAAAATAAGAAAAGAAGTTTATGGTGTTTAAAGAAAGAAAGGTAGCCACAGTTAAAAAGATAAAGTGACTCCCCTGTTCCCTATATAAGA
This sequence comes from Leucaena leucocephala, assembly GCA_037074615.1. Lineage (NCBI taxonomy): Eukaryota > Viridiplantae > Streptophyta > Magnoliopsida > Fabales > Fabaceae > Leucaena > Leucaena leucocephala. Next base: position 15,534,559 of record CM073538.1, read on the forward strand.
AAGAGTAATGAAGGGTTGAGTTTATACTCTAGTAAGAGGATAACGTGGCAGCCTAAGTTAGATGAATATTTAATTCAGATTTTTGAATAAATTGTCAGAACCTGACCAGATAATGTGATAGATAGTCTGACAGATAATATAACAGAGGAAAGAATGCTTTAAAAGATTACCTAGTTAATTGTTTAATTGCAATATGCATATAAGGGATGGCTGAGCAAATTATGTAATGATGATATGGCTTATGTTGCCATGAGTTATGATGAGAAGTTGCATCTCCTTGTAGTTGTCATATGATAACACTCATGTTAGTGAATGCTTAAATGATTGCATCTCCTTGCATATTATGCATGTTAGAGTATGATATTATGATGAATACTTCCCTTTCGCATTTCATTAAGGGTAGAGTATAAATGATGAGAAAGTTTTTTAAAAAAAAATTGCTCCCATACCATACGACATGCAATTAGATAATTCAACTTGGTAATGATAAAGCAATAGATGAGATTAGAGATAAAGGTTAATAGTGAATCTATAGACAAATGATCATAGTACTCAGGACATATCCCTTTAGTAGAGATAAGATACATGAATAATGTACCATGAATATGAAATGAAATAAGAAGCATTTATGAAAGATGATGCATCTCTAAGAAGGAGCAGTGTTTATGTAATAAAAGTTAATGTTCTCACAATAAAGCTAGATTATTATTGCGATAGAGTCAGATTGCTCTTGAGATAAAGCCAAGAGAATTAACAGTGCAGCTCATGTAGAGTAATATCCTCCATATGAGATGAACATATTATGATAGATATGTTTATGGTAGAGCTTGTGTAGCTCTCTATAGTAATAGACATAGTAAAGTTATGAATGATGGGAAGATATGAGAAATTCATGAGTCATAGAGGACATGAGTAAAGTCTTAATAGATAATATTGGCTTCTGTGATCATTTTTGGGGGAATTATCTATTGAGTTAACAATTATGTGGAAATGACTAACCTTGTAACTTTGTCCGTTGGTTTAGGTCTTCCAGAGATGATAATACAATACAATAGAATCGCAGTAGATTTTGGAGGTTGCAGTTAGATCCTAGCATAACTCACAGAAAATAGAATTACAGGGTCACAGTTAGATCCTGAAGAGGCTTACAGTTGATCGCAGTAGATCCCAAGGGTCATAGTAGACCTAACCTAGAGAAAGAAAGTAATGAGCTATAAGTACAGTAATTCTTTGGAAGGACGAATACCAATAAAAAGGTTAAGGTATAGAAGCTTCACAAGTTGGTTAACTCATAACAGCAAGAGTACTCATGATGTTAATTTCAGATAGCCTTATTACTATTACGAATTGAACTCATAATCTTCTTACACGCAACAGGAACTAAGTGATCAAAGTTAACATTGTTAATCCTAAGTACCAAGAATTTATGATAATATCCCATAAGATATAAGAAGGGGTCAAATAAGAATAAAGAGATCCCTACGATGAGATTATAGAGAATAAGAATGAGAGACAAATAGATCCTCTAGATGAGGATAAAGAGAATAGAAGGACAGATAGACCTAAGAGAGATAGTATAAGAATGGTCTAATATAGTAAAGTATCAGGGTTAGAGCCTGTTAGCACCAATGCTTTAGATATTTATATGCATTTTCTAGTTAAGTGTGCTCAAGCAATAGTAGCCCAATGATAGGTGACCCCTTGGAAAATGATGAGAAAGGTGTAAATGCCATAAAAGTTTGGCATATATGCATAGAGTTATATAAAATGATAGAAAAGCTATGAAAAGTTGGAAAGGGTTATAAACAGTAAGAGACTAGAACCCTTATATCAAGTCCAAATGAAATAGATTTGAAAGGAAATATTTAAAAAATATTTCTTAAAAGCTAGCAAAGTTATAAGTTAAAGAGAATGTTTAACTTATGGTATCTCAGAATACGTTATGATAAGGCAAGATAGACTATGATATAGCCAAATTTGGTTAGATATGCCATGATACGACATGAAAAGTATGTAATGAGATACATTATAAGAAATATGTAATGTGATACATAATGAGAAATATGTATCAAGAAGTATAATATGAAGTGACTTTATAGCTAGCTTTGTAAACAGATAGAGAGGCTCCCTTTTTGAAAGGGATAAGATGTTTAAATGTTATGTTACATGTGAAATAACAAATGAGAGCTTCCACTCCTTGCATGAAATGCCAGGCATTTGTTATGTTTATAAAATATGCTAAAACTCCAAATATTAGAGCAGTGTAAGCTCTATGTGATAGAGCTGTGCAAGCTCAGAGTGTTAGAGTTATGCATATTAAGAAAAGGAATGCTTGAGCTATGATGTCAGATATGTGCATTCATGGGTAGGTATGTAGTCCTGCGATAAGTTGGCCAGGCATTATGCATGTTAGAGTATGTGCTCCTATTTAGTAGTAGAGTAAAGAAAGAAAGAATAATGACATAAGTCATCTCTCTTTATTATGATGAGTTATTAAAGATGATAAGAAGAAAAGAAGTATGATGATACGAAAATGAGATATAAAGCTTTGCGGATGTTAAGAAGATTCCACTAGATACTCAGAGAAATAATAAGAGATACGTGTTAAAGGTATGATGAGTAGTTGACAGAAACTCTAGAATATAGCAATATTCAAGAGAGCTTAATATGAAAGAAATGGATACTACTCACAAGTTTCATATGGTGAGAAGTCCATAAGCAAATAGATGCATAGCAAATAAGCAAGTAATAGCATGAAGGAGAGTTCAACTCTGATTGAGTTGATTCTGAACAACAGAATAATCACAGCAAAGATATGAGGATCTATGGACATGGAAAGTACTTTGCTAAGATGTCAAAATAGAAGATAAGAGATAGATACCCCAATCTCTAGTCATAAAGTAAGAAAATAATATCTATCCAAGATTGTTGACTAAGGTGCTAAATAAATTTTGAGGACGAAATTTATTTTAAGGGGTAAAAATGTCACAAACTACTTTTTCCCTGTCTGTATAATACTGATAGTGGAAAGAGGTTTGGAAAGGATTATGATGATGAATAGAAAGGAAAAATAATAATTGGACAAAGGTATAAAGAGAGGGACTAAAATAAAAAGTTTAAAGGTTCCATGGTAGAAAATGAAAGTAGATAAAAACTTTGGGCCATTAAGTATAATTATGAAAAGTTGAGGGCCTAAAGTGTAATTTTCAAAAGTTCTAGGACACAATGATAATTATTAAAAGTTGAGGCAGAAAATGCCTAGAAATATCTAAAATCAAATTAGTCCCAAATTTTCCCAATAAATAGAAAAAATTATTCTGATTAATTTGATGCAACATATAATTTTGATATAAGGTCCCGAAAAATTTATATTAATTTTTTAAGAAAGAAAAATTAATACAGTATCCTTTGGACCTCAGAATAAGATGAAATTTGGCAGTAAATTCCTATAATTAATATAAGAATTTATGAAACTAACAAAACTCAAAAAGGAGTTATGTAGAATTTATTATGGAATTTACAGTGGATTTAAACACCCGATAAATATGTTTCGGGGGAATTTCTCGATAATTGAGCGCATGAAGGCAGTGGATCATGTAGAGGGCCTAAAATGGAGCCTTATAGTCCCAATGATATTTTTTGATGAGTATATGGGCCAGGACTAATAAAGACCGAAAAAATATAAAATTACAAAAATGCCACTGAAGGTATGCCACTGTATTGTCATTGAGTTAGAGTTAGAGTTAGATGAAGGGTATTTTGGTCATTTGAACAGTTCAAAAATGTCAAGGAAAGTATAGGAGTGATTAGCCAGTGTCATTATATGCCCTGATAAGAAGTAAGGAGGTGTAAAATGACAATTATGCCCTTAGGTTCATATAGTGCAAGATAATGAACTAAGGGCATTTTAGTCATTTGCCAAGGGATCTGTAATTAAGTTTTGACCCAGTACAAGAGTGTCAATAGTAGGAAGAATTTGGATACTAGATTTAAGGTTAGAAAACATAATATGGAATCTTAGAAAAATTATATTCAGAAAATAGTTTGGTTTTTGGGGAATCAGACTGAATCATACCAGATTGGATTGAAATTTTTCCAGATGCTTCATCCCTTTTTAATTTTTCCACATGCCCTATGAGTTGTCCCTTGGTGATTTTATGGATTATGTCATAATTATCATTTTTGAAAAGTTAAATCCAAGATTAAATGTGAGCCATTTGATCAAATAGTGTACAAAGTGATCTTGGTCATTGATTTTCCATAGGATTTGGCTATAAATACCCCCACAAAATCTGAAGCAAGTCGTGGCATGACAACCCTTGGGGAAACTCTTGCAAAATGAAAACTCAAGCCAAGACAAAGAATATTCAAGGTACCAAAGTTCAAGCAAGCTAGAAATTAAAGGTAAGCAATCTATCCTAACTTATTTTCCTTTAATTTGGGAGCTTGAACTTAGAGTTTTTATTGAAGAAAATTGAGTTTTCTCTAAGGTGTTTGTGCTATCCAAAACCTTAGATGAAAGGAGAAAGAAGAAATTAAAGTTAGAGTTATATGATAGAAGCTTAAACAAGCTAGTTAAGTGATTGGTTGTTGAATCAAGTTGATATTCTTGACTTTGCCATAGTTGAACCATTTTGGTTTGCACTATTCATGATGGAAGGAAATGGAATTTCAATGATCTAATACTTCCATTGATTTTATATGATGATTTTGTGTAGGATTAGATAGGTTTTGACCTTGGAAGCATTGGAATTCCAAGTTATAGTTTTGAAATTCTTCTCTATACTGTTCACTTGCATGAATAGTGATTAGAATTTCTTGATTTTGATGCTTCCAATGGTTTTAAAATGAAAATTTGTGTGGGATAAAGTGGAGAAACAAGTATGGGAAGCATTAGAATCAAAATGGGAATTTTTGAAAGAAAAGAGGGTGTTATGTAATTATGTACAGAACAGTGTACAGGAGCTAGAATTTCATGATTCTAAACTCATAAATGGATTCAAAATATGATATTGTGTAGGGTAAAGTGAATACATCAATTGGTTCAAGGGCCAAGTTAATTAGTGAAGATTAGAAAAAGTTATGTTAGTAAAGAGTTAAGAAATTATCAAGGATAGTCTTGAACATTGTTGGAGTGTATGGTCCTAATGAATTATGTAATGAATATGAATGTGTTTAGGACCTTGAAACATCCAAGAAGATGTTGGGAAGTGATTGACCGAAAGGCTTCATGGTTGGAAAGTTAGGGAGCAAGTGCAAAAGATCAAGAGAAAAGCTTAAGTGCAAGGTAGTGGACTTACCTCTTTATGTGCTTGATATGGTATGCTTATATGTTGACATATATATAATATTTGAATGATGTTGTGACATGATAAATGATGTTGAATGTATTGTGAATAACATGTTTTCCATGGCCATGCACTTTTATGCAAAAGTATATAGCATGATGGCATGTCATTAATTAAAAAAAATTAATGAAATTACATATCATGCATTAGCATCCATCTTGCATATTTAAGTGGTAATGTTTGCTACTGAAATTCCCTAGAATCTCACCCTCCCATAACCAACCATAATAGGTTATTCATGATGGAAGAATCATGTTTGATACATGAGCTAAGGAATGGAAGAGGAAGAGTAGACAGGTGATGGCATGCATGTATGTTAGCCTTTTTATGTAATGTTATGTAATATCCATTATATGTAAAAAAATGTATGAAAGAATTATGACATAACCCCATGATGTATGTGAATGCATGAAAGGAAAAAGAGATGGTTTATGCATGCTGGAACAATTATTGAAAGTGAAAGAAAGGAAACTGAATTGGTAAAAACGTAGGTCCTAAAGTAGTTTTGTTGTACCTTCAGTTTGACCTAGCAAATGAAGGAATTAATCCACAAAATTTTATGAGCATGTAGTACACATCCATATATTTAAATGTATATGTAATACGCCTCATTTGAATGTGTATATCAAGAGAAATGAATTTTCAAAGTTAAGAGACAGAATCTAGAATTCCTAGAATTTGCCATATGAATAGTAAAAAGTAATGATTTAACTATATCAATTGGCAAAGTAACTATCCACATTTATATTTTTTCCTTAAAGAGCTATGAAAGAGCTTCAATAAGAAATTTAGATGACCTCTATGCTATTTTTCTACAATTAGTTATGAATTTTTAAAATTGAACTATAAATCTGAAAATCACCAAATGAACAGTACCCGAGAAGTAAGTTTTAAAATTTTAATTTTTGGGCTAATGTAATGCTTCCACTAATCAAATACACTTTCAAATACATACTCTGAGGTGGTAAAAGTATGATGTTTCAACAGCTGATGAAATTAAATGAACACTTAATTGATTAATGTTTACTCATTAATAGATTAACTAATTATAACTCAGAATGATGTCTTTACATTAATCTAATAGCAAATTGATTAATTGATATCATTAAATGATTAACTAATCAATTAAGTATCATTAATCAAATGACTAATTGGTATACTCTTTTTATTTTTATTTTTAACTTCATTTGAATAAAAACAATTTTTATCACTTTAAAAAACACTTTTTACATCATTAAACAACTTAATTCTTTGATTCTCTTCTGGTATCATTAAAACATATAGAAAATAAAATTTATTTCTACCATGGTTAGTTTGTAATCAATTTTGGTAAAAATGATTTAAGGTATTGTTATTAGAATGAGAATTTTACAGCACACTATTAATGAGTCAACATGAGCTAAGATGTCCATATTTTTTTAATTTAGAAAATGTCCAAATTCAACAAATATAAAATGTCCTCATTTAATTTATAAACTTTCTTATTCCAAAATAAGAAAATTTTAGAATATCTTCTAATATGGATTAAAAGAATATAATATTATTAATAGTTAATAATATTATCTTATTATTTTTAGAGAAAATAATAATATTATATTTAATTTAGGATTTGAATTCTTTAGAATATTTGTTCTAAAATATGATATCTTTAGAAGGTTTCATATTGTAGATAATATATTCTAAATTAAATAGAATAATAATCAATTAAAAATATTGGTGGTTGAAAATCAATGTATATCTGATATACATAATTTTCAAGCAGATATTTCAATCAAGATAAATACAATATTTCTTTTATATTAATTGTGAACAAATTTTATATATTTAATATATAAAATTGGTATATAATTTATTATTGAACTTAAATATAAGATTTAAGTTAAATAAGAGGATATCTAGGTGATCAGGGTAATTGACTTGATCCATATGAGATTGGGAGTTCTTTGAGAGTCAAAAAAAGAAAGAGACAACTGTGAAAAGAGTTGAGGATGATTTGTCAATTGAGAATGTGTGATCCTCTTAGATAGCAAAAACCAAGCATGGCTCGTAAAAGGTGCTTACACACTTTTTGTGTCTCATTCGTGTGGATTCTAGTGGAGGTTGTTCGTTTGATGAGTAGCACCTGTGATCTAAGTTAAGCACCCTATTTGAGTTTGTGTGATCTCGTTCATGAGGATACTAGTAGAACGTGTTAAGTGGAAGAGTGGTACTAGTGATCGGAATTACCAAATAGAATCTTAGAGATCGAATCTTGAGTTCAATTAGTAAGTTTCCGTCCCAAAAAGACTCTTGAAAAAAAAACACAAATTGAGACTCAAATATTTGAAAATGACATAGAGGTGTAAGGATGTATTTTGTCATTTTGAATATCAACATGAAATGACCTAAGTGCCCATTTGATTTTAAAAAAATAAACATAATAATAGACAAGAACTCAGTGATAATGATTGACTAGAACTCTTTAGGTATTGCTTAAATTGCACAAGGTATTAACAAGTACATTGAATAACATATTTCCATTAACAACAATAAATCAACCATTAACAAATTTTGTTTAGGCATTGACATAAAACTCAAATTGAGTCACATTGTTGGCATTTTAATCCTATTCACTTGCAATGGATATCAATACAAGAACCTAAAACAAAACTGAACAAGCCAAAACCAAAATCTTATATTCATGTAAACATCATCACTACGAAGCAAACAACTCTTCCCAAATCCAAAACCCAAAAAATCTTGAAGGAAAAAAAGGAGTTTAAAGGAGGTCTCGGTCACGATAGGTGGCTACTAGAACTGTTATGCTCCTGAGCTTCCACCTTCAGATATCCATGACCTGAAATCCAATCTAGGCATATCTCCATCTCAGGAAACACATACTCACTAGAGTTCATATCTAGACACTCCACAATCAATTGAAGAAGGTGAAGTCACCGACGTTGAAGATCTAAAATCATGATGTGCTTAAATTTTTTGTCTTGGTTGTCCTAAAGATGTCACCATCACTAAGGAAGTTGACATTGCCTTTAGGTTGTCGGGCTGAAGGTCTGTCATCTCCAGGATAAGCTTGAAGGCTATGTGTAAGGAAACGGGCGATCCACCCATGGTGGATCAGACCCGACCGTGAGAAGCAGGGGAAGGAACTCGTTTGTGTGAGAAGCAGGAAACCATTTGAATTTGAAATGAGGGAGTTAGATACGGTTATCTAACTCCCCTCCCCACAGGCTATATATATGCATACACGGACAGAAGAGAGGGGGCAGTTTTTGTTGTAGAAAAAGCATTTTCTCCTCCTCTATTTCCGACATTTCTTCATTTTCTTCCAGTGCATTTGTTGTGAAAATGAACCAGAGCATGGTATCAGAGCATGGTTATTCGCTTCCGCATGCTTCTTTGTATTTTCCATTTTTTCTGGTTATGCACTGTTCCTTTGCATAAATATGTCTTAAAGTGTTTATTTAGTGATAATATGCTTAGAACATGCATCTAAACCATAAAGAGAAGCATTTCCAACATAAACTGAAATGAAAATTTTCGTTTTTGAAATTAGGTCACTAGAAAATAGAGGATTTAGGCCTTGAAAATGATCCCATTACATAGAGCACAAAAAAACGATGGAAAACAACTCTAAGAATGTCAAAATTGAACGTCGGACGGAGAAGTTATGAGTGAAAAACGAGTTGGATCGTCGGACCTAACCTGTTTTCTAGTCGGGTTTGTGCAGACCCGACTGGAGGTAGGGGATGACACTGTTCATCCCCCAAAATGAACCCGTTTTTCTTTTTTAATAAAAAAACAAAAAAAATCACGAGGGTACTGTTCACGACGGAATGGGCTGCGTCCAGCCCAGTCCTAAAAAAAATTGAATTAGAAAAATTCATTTTTTTAATTTATAAGAAAAATATTTGGGGAAATTCTGGTGGTGACATGTGGCATCACCAGACTGGCGCGTATATATGTGCTAGCAGCTGAGAGTTGGCTTCATTCAGTTTTTTTATTTTTTCTTAATTTTTCCTTCTTGGGGCCCGTGAGGGAGCGTGGGACCTCCGATTAAGGTGCGGTTTGTTCCTAAAAATCCCTAAAATCAAGATCTTTATTTTGACATATAATTTGCCTAATTTTGGGGGCAACTCTAGACCTATTTATGAATATTTAGTGTATTTTCTAGTGTTTTTTAATGTATAAAAATTCCAGAAAATTATGATAATTAATGTGTTATTATTTAGGTGAAAATGACTTCATCTAACACTGAATCTCTGGGATATAATTTAAATGATGACATCTCATTCTTGGATAAGGTCAATAACCCAGAGGAAAACCTTCAAGAGGATCCCGAGATGGAACCTGATGAAAATCCAGAGCAAGATTTTGATAATCTTTCTGAAGAAGACCCAGAGGAGTTGATGGAGGAAGTTCCACAAGAGGAACCAGAAGAAAGAGATGATTCCGGACCGTGCTCAGAAACATTATTCCCCATCAAATCACTTCCTCTACAGCCTTTAATGGTGTCTTCATATTTAAACTCCAAGATAGTGCCTACTCTTAACAGTGAATCTCAAATTGAGGATGAAGAAGAAGTAAACCAACCTCTTACCCATACTTTGGCCATGAACATAGCTGAAAAAGATGCAACTAGATTAACAAACATAAAAGGCATCAATGGCGTAATTGGTAAATATATTGAAGGCATGACAGATAAGACGCATACTGAATTCTACTTGAAAGTCATAATGGAATTTATAAGAGCTACAAGAGTTAAAGGCAAGCCCAAACCAGGACGCATGAGCAAGAAAAATTGGCTTAGAAGAATAGAATTTGTATTTAACCTTAAAAAGCCACCTCGTGAGCTTAAGAAGCTAAGAAAAGCAATGCTAGAATATTGTAAAACTCATATCAAATTATGTATGTTTGTACTTTGATTTCCATTGCTTTACTTTATGAAAGACATGCTTTTATACTCTTTCGTTGTAAAGACTTATCATTATTACATGCCTTGTATGCAAGAGAAACATGTTTCATTTCCTTTTCTATTTATGATTCATGTATACTTTTTTATAAGTGGGAGCTTTTTTAGATGATGAGTATTCTGAAAAGCAATATTTGATGAGAATAATACTTATATTAATTTTGATAGAGAATGATGACGTTGCTAGTGCTTGTGTGATGTGAGGTACAAATGTATTCTCCTGATCATGGGTCTAGTGATATTATTATTTTCTAATTAAAAATTAATAAAAGTACATGATATTATATGCTTTACATGTGCTATATATATGTAAATTCACTTAAATATTCTATGGTTCAATAAATTAATGTGGGAAAGGTTTGTCACAGAACTGATATTGAACAATGGCATCAAAGAACATTATTGCTGAATTAAACAAGGGGGGAAAACTCAACGGGGACAATTGGGATATTTGGCACTGAAAGGTCCAATATATTTTACAAGAACAAGATGCCATTAAACCATTGATAATGGCCATGGTAGAGCCTAAGGCTGGAAACACAGCCTAGCACAGGAGAGACTAGGAAGCCTACCTATCCTAGAAAAAGAAGAATAGCATTGCAAGAATCATCCTACTGAGCACAATGGCTAATAACTTAATGTGTGAGTTTGAGACACACAGAACGGCACAGGCAATGTGGATTGCCTTAAAGGATAAGTTTGGAGGAGTGTCCACGATTAAGCTTAGAAGGTTGATGATTAAATTTGATACCTATAAGCTAAAATCAAATAATCCTATGAGGCAACATCTACGAGAGATGTCCATAATGATCTGTGAACTGAAGGAAGCCGGACATAATCTATCTAACGAACAGCAAGTGCAGGCTGTAATCATATCGCTCCCTGCCAGTTGGGAGCACATGAAAGTTAATCTGACTCGTAATAAAAATATCATTACTTTCAATAATGTAGCTAAGCATTTGAAGCTAAAGGATGAACGTCTGGAGGCTTATAAAGCCACTGGATAAGCCTATTTGACCGAAGGTGTTGGTCTTTCCCAATCAAAGCCTGAATCCAAAAAGGGCAAGAAATCTCAGAAAAATGGGAAGAAAGGCGGTCCTCCACCCAAGAAGGGCAAGCAATAGTACAAGAAGAAGGGAAAGAAAGGAGGCAAGAAAAAGCTAGACCTAAAGAAGGTCAAATGCTTTGCCTGCCAGAAAATGGAACACTTCGCACGTGACTGTTCTAAACAGGCCGAGAGCGAAAAGGTAATAGTGAACTATGTGAATTCAAATGTCTCATTTGTTTCTAGCACTATTTTTCTGACAGAACCTATTTATTTTTCTTGGATTATTGACTCAGGCTCCACATACCACGTAAGTCGAGATCAAGTATCTTTCGTGAAATATAGTTGGTTGCTATATCAAAGCAAGTGGCTTTTCATTGGCAATAATGCAAGGTTCGAGGTTCGAGGTATTGGCACTTGCAAACTTGTTTTGCGTAGTGGAAAAACCTTGATACTACATGATGTGCTTCATACTCCTGACATCCGGTGGAATTTAATTTCTATAATTTGCTTACTAGACTTTGGGTTTAATGTAAACTTTCATGGTAAAGTTGCAAACATTTGTAGCAACTCAATATTTTATGGTTCAGCTTTCTGTTTTCAAAGCTTCTTTATTTTGGATCTTGCTAATGATTTTAATGTTCATGATTGCTTTGCTATTACTTCAAATAATCTTGATATGAATATTTGGCATACTAGACTAGGACATATTAATCAAAATAGAATGATTAAACTGGCTAAAGAAGGCTTGTTATGGGTGATCCCTAACATGGATATGTCATTATGTGAAAGTTGTCTAGCTGGTAAGGCTACTAGGAAACCATTCAGTAAGGGAATACGAGCCAAAAACCCATTGCAATTAATCCATTCTGACATTTACGATCCAATGAGTGTGAGGGCAAGACACAGAGCTTGGTATTTCATTACCTTTATTGATGATTTTTAACGATATGGTCATCTCTATTTGATTTCACATAAGTCTGAGGCACTAGAGTGCTTTAGACGATACATGAATGAAGTAGAGAATCAAATGGACAATAGAATCAAAGCATTACGTACTGATCGAGGTCGTGAATACCTTTCAGAACAATTCAAATAGCTCTGTGAAGAAAAAGGGATTATTAGGCAACTAACTATCCCTGGTACACCTCAACAGAATGGGGTTGCCGAAAGAAGAAACAGAACTCTTCTGGACATGGTTAGGTCTATGACGGCCCAAGCAAACCTTCCAATTTCACATTGGGGTGATGCTTTATTAACGGCAACTTTCATACTTAACCGTGTGCCCTCAAAATCAGTCGCTTCCACACCCTACGAGTTATGGACTAAACATCAGTCAGATCTAAGCATCCTTGGACCTTGGGGCTCGGTGGCATACATCCATGACAATTCTCATAGGCATGGAAAACTGGGTCCTAGAGGGAAGAAATGTATTCTTATAAGGTACTCTGAACCCTCAAAAGGATATGTATTCATAAGTGAAATTAAAGATGGAACAGTGACTGAAACAGAATCAAGAGATGTTGTATTTATTGAGACGGAGTGTCCCAGTAGGGGAGATGTTGACCGCACTATATCTCTTTATGAGACTCAGGAATAGGATAGTGCCAAACAAATTGACAGACCATAATCGTCTAGGCATGTCAATCTGAGTGGGAGCCAAGAACGGTCAACACAAAGACCGAGATAAATGAGAAAAGATAAGCAAGTTGCTCCTACCAGAAAGAGTAATAGGGAAAGTGTTCCAAAGAGACGCTTTCAAATAGAAGGTGAAGCACTCTTAGTTACTCCAGAAGGGGATGATGAACCCCGCACTGTTCTTGAGGCCTTAGCAGGTCCTACAAAGGAGGAATAAAAGAAAGCAATGAAAGAGGAAATTAACTCAATGATAAAAATCAAGTTTGGGAATTGGTTTATATGCCAAAAGGGCGTAAAGCTATTGGGAACAAGTGGGTTCTCAAAATTAAGAGAAAGATGGACAAATCAATTGACAAATTCAAAGCTCGATTGGTTACAAAGGGATATATACAACAGGAAGGAATAGATTATGAGGATACTTTTTCACCTGTTGGGCGCTTCAATTCAATAAGACTTATTCTGGCAATAGTAAACAGTTTAAACTTATAGTTACATCAGATGGATGTAAAAATCGTATTCCTGAATGGTGATCTGGATGAAGAAATCTATATGGAATAACCAATAGGTTTCATTGAAAAAGGGTTTGAACACAAGAAGTGTAAACTCAAAAGATCCATTTATGGATTAAAATAGTCATCCAGACAGTGGTACTTGAGGTTTTATAAGGCGATTACCTCATATAACTTTCAGATGATAGAGGAAGACCACTGTATCTACGTTAAGCGGTTTAAGGGTAACTTTGTGATATTATCCTTATACGTAGACGATATACTATTGGCTAGAAATAGTCTTGACTCTGTGAAAGCTATTAAAGAATGGCTTTTATCAAATTTTGAGATGAAAGACATGGGTGAAGCAGAATACATACTTGGAGTCAAGATTCGAAGGAATCATTCCAAGAGAATCCTCACTCTTTCACAAGAGAATTATATCAATAAGATACTTGAGCGATTCAATATGAGTGAATGCAAACCCATGGATATCCCTGTGGCCACTGGAGTGGCCTTGAGTTCTGACATGTGTCCTAAAACTGAACCATAGAAAAAGCAAATGGAAAGAGTTCCATATGCCAGTGTCGTTAGTAGCCTGATGTATGCAATGATTTGTATAAGACCATATATTTGTTATGCCGTAGGGCTGGTTAGCAGATTTCAGTCCAACCCTGGTGAGAAACACTGGAAAGCAGTGAAAAGGATCTTGAGATACTTAAAGGGCACAGCTGACTATGCATTATGTTATCAAGGAAGTGATCTATGCCTAATCAGATATTCCGATGCTGATGTAGGCGGTGATGAAGAAGAACAAAGATCGACTTCAGGATACACCTTCTTGCTTAACAACGGCGCCATATGTCAGAGTAGCAAGAAGCAAACGGGCATTGCTTTACACTATATAGAAGTTGAGTTTGTGGTATGCACTGCAGCAGTGCAAGAGGTTGTTTGGCTGAAGAGATTTATCGAGCACCTAGGATTTAGGAACGAGAGTACCAATCTAGTGTTGATATACTGTGACAATATTGCAGCTATAGCCTACACAAAAGACCCTAAGTATCACAGCAAGACCAAACACATTGATATAAAGTATAACTTTGTGAGGGATTATATAGCACATAAAATTGTAACTGTACAATACATTTTAACCAAGTGTATGGTTACAGATCCCCTGACTAAGCCAATAGACAAAGAAACATTCGAGAAACATGTAAAAGCCATTGGCATGTTAAAAATGTAAAGTTGCAGACTGTATGTAATACTTTTATTTTTATTAATGATATCATGTCATTTATTATTACTTATATGTCTGGGTAAAAGTATACAATGTCTAGTATGTCGTACAGGTTGAAAAGGGTAGCTCTCTCACATGAGCAACCACCTTTGATGCTATAGAAACATTCAAAGATGAGACATGTGTTCACCAGTAAAACAGCAAGAATGCTGATATGGTAGAGAAAAAACACTATAAGTGTCGCCTTGGTTTAAAAGTGCAGTGAGTCTAGATGAGATCCATGAGTAAGGGTATAGATCGAACAATGAATTCCCACATCCATAAAACCTGTTGCCAGATGACAAATTCTTCAAAAAATGACATCATATTATATTAATAGAATTGAAGACTTAAGTCTGTACGGTGTGATTGATAGAATCAAAATGACGTACACTCTTTAAGGATAAGAGGAACACCATAACATGTGATTCATACCACATGTGCTAAAGAACCACAAATGGAAAGCAAGTGAATCAATCCCTGCTTCATTGTTGTGTGAGTTCTAGAAAGGTATAATCCTTTCCTTAATGTCCTTTGACTTTGACAATATTATGGAGGTATATTTCAGTGATTGCTACTTTAGTATATGTCCTATGGTCAAAATTATATATAAACCAAAGGTATTATGCTAGAAAAGCAGTTGATTCATATCAAAATGATATATGGGCGAAAGAAAGATTGCCAGAATATACATATCCATGCTAATGTCTATTATTGTTCCCTTATGATATTATTTTGTTAATTTCATAAGTGTGGATACTATGCATAAGTGGAGGCTATCTGAGTTATATACTGACTCAAGAGGGATTAGATTAGCCATGAAAAAAGTGTATATGGGCAAATCTAGGACATTCAAGGCACTATAATTTATTTGATTGAGCTGCACTAAAGGGTTGCTTTGTGCTGGTCTCTGTAAAAGGGATTTCTAGTACAAACGCCCAAAAGAAGACGTCATGCCTACGCGGTCACGACAAAGTACCTGGTATGAAAGAAGAAAGAAAATGAGATTGGAGCCATAATATATAATCCACCATGTGTGAGTGGGAGATGTAAGGAAACGGGCGATCAACCTATGGTGGATCAAACCCAACCGTGAGGAGCAAGGGAGGGAACCCGTTTACATGAGAAGTAGGGAACCGTTTGAATTTGAAATGAGGGAGTTAGATATGGTTATCTAACTCCCCTCCCTACAGGCTATATATATGCATACACGGACAGAAGAGAGGGGCATTTTTTGTTGTAGAAAAAGCATTTTATCCTCCTCTGTTTCCAACGTTTCTTCATTTTCTTCCTGTGCATTTGTTGTGAAAATGAACCAGAGTCCATACAGGGTGCTCTGGTTACGTGTGGGTATCTAGTGAGTCAAGCAAAAGATTCCAGGTACGCCCAAAACCTTCACTATAGGTGTCTATGGCTGGCGATAAGTTTCAAATATCTCATCTCATCATCCCCTGTTTCCAACCTTTCTGTTCCAATCCACATGTCTCTCTGACTTTGATGACAACTTCCTCTAGAAAAAGGAAGCGATGTGCTACCTCTCAAAGAACACAAGTTGAAGAACAAGAGGAAAGAAGGAAGAGAGAAGTTAGGGTTGCAGGTGGAGGCGAGGGGGTGTGTGTGTTTTTTTAAATCAAGTGAGGACCAAAATGTCATAATGTCTTTATACTTTTGTGTCATTATAAATGTTAGAGTTTTAATTTGAGTTTCTTTTTTATTTTTTTTTCCTTTACTTTCATTTTTTTGTATTTTCTTTTATTCTCTATCTATTTATTTTTATATTGCAAAAATTTTATTCTAATTACCCTTAAGCTTATATCTTAACATTGGAAATTCCCTACATCTAATTTCATAATTAATCATCATTTGTCAATATTCTCTCAAAATTCAAATAATTAAGCTATATTTATATATTTTATTTAAATACTTTTTTATAATATATAAATGACTATAATATTTTAGGTGAAAAAATATTTTAAATACTTTTATTCAATCTCAACAAGTCTTAGGGCTTGTTTCGATTAGCTTTTAGATAATAGATTATAGAAAGAATAGATTTGCAGAATAAATTTTGGAAATAATAGATTTTAAAAATGGAGATGTTTGGATGATTAGTAGTACAATTACTTTTATATTAGTAAATTACCAAAAATAGTATGATTTGATTAAAAGTATGAGAGAGGAGATATGGTAGAGAAGAAAGAGGAGATGGGAGAGAGTATAGAGAAGAGAGAGTAGAGAGTAGATAGGGTGGAGATGAGAGAGGAGAGGTGAGAGAGGAGAGAGAGTGTAAGAAAAAGTAAGGGTAAGATAGTAATTGGATAGTCCATAAACTCTTTTACTGTTCCAAAAGCTAATTTCAGTAGTTTATTCAAAACTATAGTTTTGGCCAAAATCACTTTTAGACAAATATAACTATTTGTTTAAAAAAATTTCAAACCAAAATTTTACCCAAAAGAGCTTTTCAAACCATGGTACCAAATACACTTAATAATTTTTTTTTCTTTCTATTTGTTTTAATAGATACTGCCTTCACTTTTCAATTATATTTCATTATTTTCTTAATTTTATGTTTCTAGATCTTAAATAATGTATTTGATCTAATTTAAACCTCAAATTATTTAATGAATCTCATTCTAATAATACTTAAATACTAAAAATAGAAATTGAAATGTTACAAAAGACGTCTCTAAACATCGTCCTCCGTTACAAAACTGACATCATTAAATAATGAAAACAAGCTTGATTCTATTATCCAGACATGTCTTCTATGGCTTTGTTCACTCGTTCTTCACTTCCCCTCTCTAGAATTAGATTTTCCAACCCCCAAATCACTCTCAAATCATCCATCAAATAGCAAAACTGAGGGTAGAATAATCGCTTGGAGACTTAACTTAGTTCAAGATCATGCTGGCATAGATGGCGCCTCCTTCAAGCTCTTCTTCTCCCTCAAGCTCCTCTTCCTCTCGATCTCTCTTTTCCTCTCTCTTTGTTTCTGTTTCAGATTGAATTGTGAGTGAGGGGAAACTGCTGAGATGGTATAGAGAAAGGGATAAGTTATTCTATTATCTCTTAGTCCCACATACAAGCTTACTACATAAGCTTTAAGACTTCACCTTTTTTTTCATTTCCTTAGACCAAAATTAAAATATGAAGCTACTCTCTTTTGGACTTGGTGGAGTCCTAAGCTCCTTAAATTAGGGTTAAGCAAGTAGTTCCATTTTTGAGCTTGGAGTAATGAAATTACCATTTTATTCCATTGTCATCCTGAAATTCCCTAATAAATTCTAGAAATTAATCCGGGACAATGTATATGAATTTTTTACCTTAATTAGCTCATTTTATTTACAAAATAATTTTATTAATATTTTCAAAATAATATCTTATATTTTTTTTTCAATTTTCCTTAACCCTTAAATAATTTTAATAATTATTTTTTCATTTCTTTCCTTAGAATAATATCACTCAAAAAATAGGCCTTTTGGCTAAATAATTCATTTCCTTGCATCTTAATTTTAAATAATATCTCTAGGCCTAAAATATGTTTTATAAAGTTTTATAAAATATCTTCTTCTTTTTTGGGATTTTTCTCTCATTTTTGGGATATTTTTCATAATTACACTTTTGACTCGATATTTAGGCTTATTTATACTTTTTGCCCATGAACTCCTCATATTTTGAACTTTTGGTCCAACTTAACTTATTTAACTAGTATTTAAAATTTTGGGATGTTAGAGATATTAATTGTTCCCAAAATTAAATTGAATAATTTATTTCAATTGATTTTACTTAAGTAAACTATTTTTAAATAATTATATTTAATTTCAAATTTTATTAAAAATGAATAATTATATTAACTAGTATTAGGGAGAAAGGGTTTCCAAATTACATTTTTGTCAAAGTTATATATGCATTCAAGGTTTTCCTCTCATTGAATTCATATGAAAAAATTAAGAATTTTACATACTACATTTCTTAATTAAATGTCTCTGCGCCTCTCTCATATGGATTCACAAATCCAATCTCTTGCAAGACTTTCCTGTGCTACACTTCAACATTAACTGTGTTGGCCTTGGATTCATTAATTTTGCTAAGGATTCAAGTCACTGCAGTTCATTTTATATCTGTTGAATCATACTCTAAAATTTTTACTAATATTATATGCTCTATATATTTTTGCTTCTTTGTAAGACTGTAATTAATTATTAATTTCACTTTTTCTTTTTATTAAAGAAAAAGGAGAAAGGGTTTCAATACTGTCTTAGAAATAACAAGAAAAAAGGAGGCATGAGTGTGGTCGTTGGGCTTTCGTTAGATGTTGACCGTTAGTCTGCCTCATCACTTCCCACTAATTTTCTTATTTTATTTATGGGCTAAAATAAAAAAAGCTATCCTATATGTTTACCTATTTTCCCTCTCACATATATTATAATATCTTTCCACATATTATTGTATTGCCAAATTTTATATAAAATTAGTTAAAAAATATGATTAATTGCGTGCTTCTCACCCAATGACTATATATTATTTAATCCCCTCTCCTTTTTATAAGATATAATTAATGGAATTACGTTAATCAAAATATTGGTTAGAATTAATAAATATATAAAAATATAATTTATTTTCTAAAAATATATTATTTATGGGGTAAAGGTGGGTGGGAGAGAATGAGTGAAAAAAACGATGAGAAATAATGAATGAAAAAAAGATATTAAAGAGACATGTATTTAATTAATTTAGGGTACAAATAGAAAAAAATTATTAAATATTAAGACATTTTAAAAGTGTATTTTGTAAAAGGAAGAACATATGTATTTAAAAAATTGTATCTTATAAAAAGGAAAGGAGGGAAGAGAGTAAAATTATAAGGTTATGGATATTATACATCTAAAAATAAATAATATGGATGATGTAAATTCTTAGGCCTTCCATGTTCCTCATAATTTAGTTGTTTACTTCGTTTATTTGACCATTCCACTCAGTGGCTCACAAGTCCCAATTAAACTTAAAAAGACCAATATTTATAATGTATTCTATAATACATTAACCAACATTGTTCAGAACTTGTGTATCAAAACAACATTGTTTAGAAACTGCTTTGAAAAAAAAAAACAGAAAGAAAAGGCATTGATATTTGTAGATAGATTTGTTATTCACGCTCTCCATCGAGGAGTTACTTTTTTTTTTTTGGAAAAAAAATGCTTGTTAAATTTTATCCAACAATGAGCCATGCAGTTTCTGGAAATCATCTCGCAATGTTTTGATTAAAAAAACAATGGGAAAATTAATAAGGAAAATTATTGTTACATCTCAAGCAATTGATTTAATTCATAAAAGATGCTAAGTAGCATACATTTATTGTCATTTATTTACTTGAACTTATAACTGTTAACTCCTCAATTGTCATTGAGAATGTTAATTAATTAAATCCCTTACTTAGAACCTCATAATAATTCTTTCAAATTAATATATATATATATATATATATATTATTTGCTATAGTCATAATTTATAAGAGAAATAATATTAATTAGTAGCTAATAACATGAATCTCACTTAACATACACCTATATTACTTTTATCATATGCATTTAAGTAAAATTGAAATCAATTAAATTAAATTATAGATTATATATGGATGTAAGAAAATTATGATGATAATATTTTTATTTATATGTTGATAATAAATATATTGATAATTAATTACTATAAAAATTAAATCAGTTTAATAGTAAATAAATTTTATTTATCATTTTACCTTTTAAAAAGACACGTTTTTTATTTTATATTTTGTGACAACATATATATCAATAAGTCAACATTTACATCAATAGAAATTAACTGATTATATATAGACCATAGAGGCTAATGTCTATAAGTGAGAAAATTATAAATATATAATAAAAAGAAAAAAAATTATAAAACTTAACTAAAAATTAGGAGAAAAATATAAGAGATAATTAATTATTTTTTTAAAAAAATAAGTAATATATTACAGAGCTCATGCTCAAGCTCAGCTATGGGGTATATTTTAATATTTTACTATTAATAATTAATATTGATATTATGATTAATAATAATAGGAGTGGCTGCTTTGAAAGAGATAAGTGACTATCTATACTAATGACATGAGACGCAGGAAATACTTATATACTTTAGAAATGATATGTCATTTAAATTATATCCAATCAAATTACAACAGTTTAATATATTTTAATTCTCCAATGATTCATTTAAAATAATTCATTTTTTTAAAAAAATAAATCTCTTAATTTGGTTCAGATGAATATTTATTTTTTAAAATTAAAATATATATTTTTCTTAAAAATAAAATAAATCGTAAATTATTTTAGATGAGTTATCAATTGAATTATTATATTATACTTTTTATTTTATATTTTGTGACAACATATATATCACTAAGTCAACATTTACATCAATAGCAATTAACTGATTATGAGTGACTATAGAGCCTAATGTCTATAAGTGAGAAAATTATAAAGATATAAATAAATAAAAAAAATTATAAAATTTAACTAAAAATTAGGTGAAAAATATAAGAGATAATTAATTATTTTTTAAAAAATAAATAATATCTTACAGAGCTCATGCTCAAGCTCAACTATGGGGTATATTTTAATATTTTACTATTAATAATTAATATTGATATTATGATTAATAATAATAGGAGTGGAGACATAGGAAATACTTACATACTTCAGGAGTGACATGTCATTTAAACTATATCTAATCAAAATACAGCAATTCAACACATTTTAATTCTCCAATGACTCATTTAAGATAATTCATATTTGATTTTGTTTTTAAGAAAAACAAATTTCTTAATTTAGTTAAGATGAATTTTTATTTTTACAAATTAAAATATCTATTTTTCTTAAAAAAATAAATCGTGAATTTTTTTAGATGAGTCATCAATTGAATTGTTATATTTTAATTAGATAAAATTTAAATGATGTTGTAATATCTAAATATTTCTTATTAGATGCATGAAGAGGAACTTAAATTGTCCATTATTATGAATTTTCCATGAAATAAAAATTAAAGTATTAAAATATAATATATGTTGTCATATTTTTAAGGGGAACTAGACATACTTTTTTTAAACAAAATTAGACATATTTTTTATATATTCATATTACACAAAAGTGTAAGAAAAACTACATTAATTATGACCTACCAATCATTTAAATATTTAATAATCTATATTTATTTTAATATTTGAATTTTATTAAAAATAAGTCATACATTTCAATAACTACAAAAAAATAACAAGAAGACAAACGAGAGGGGAGTTAAAATGTTTATAAATAGATAGTGTATTATAAGGGCTTTTTAGCCAGATAATGTGCCTTCACGCAATTTTGCACAAAAGCATTATCTGTTGTTGGTATACTTCATGATCCCCACCTCAAACTTGGGTTAATGTCTTCTTGGATGTTCAGATGATGAAACTCTGGGTCATTTAAGGTATGTTTGGTAGGTGAAAAGTGAAAGTGATGAAGTAGAAGTAGAAGTGGAAGTGGAAGTAGAAAAAGATTCCCTCGTTTAGTACAATGGGAGTCACTTTCACTTCTACTTCCACTTTCAATATTTTGAGTTATTTCAGTTTTATCATAAAAGTTAGGAATTGAAATGATAGAAGTGGAAATAAAATTTTTTGAACCATTTTATCACAAGTTATAAAAAATATATATATCAATTCCATATACATTTCTATCCTACCAAACAGACTTTTTAAAGCCAAATTTTAGTCTAATTTTACTTCTACTTCTATTTTTACTTATATTTTTACTTCTATAAAAAAACTCTTCTATCATACCAAATGTGCTGTTAATGTTTAGATGCCCCTACTCAAAAGCCATATAGTTTGGATGCTTTTCAATTAGGCCAACTAACCTATCAAGCCTTTATCTCCTTCAATGGCTGAAAGACTTTTTGCTTCATCTTCGCTCGTTATAAGTTAGATATATCTAAAGGTATTATTGTCTTGCTTAATACATATTGGTGCAAGAGGAACCTGGCACTTCATGAAGGAAAGACTAGTTCACCACAATTGGCTATTCATAAAATTTTTGGAGCAATTTCATTCTCCTCTTTGGCCTTCACTAACCTAGCTTCGCCTTGGTTCTTACAACCCTCCTCTTCAAGCCTTAAACATTGCAGCAATGGATATGAGTGGTCAATAGTACTCCACAAGAACAGACAGGCTAGAAGCATATTTTACCATGCCTTCATTTGTCATAATCCTTGTCCAATGCAATATTACATTTGGAAGAAAGTTTATGCTGCAGGTCATATTTTCATTCCTAGATGTATATGTTGTTTATTAGATGGGATTTGCAACTATGGTATTTTTGGATTTAATGCGTGTTTGGATAGTCTCCAAAACCATGGTTTTGGATCAAATAACCCAAACACCCCATATTTTCCACAATCAATTTTTTTTACTAAAACTAATAAACTATCCAAACACTAATATAGTTTTGGTATAAGTCAGGGGGAGCAACTTCTAATAGTTATGTTTTTTTTACAAAATTTGTCCTACTAAAAAATAGATTTCTCATAAAATCTTCTACTTAAAAAAACATATATTCTCTAAAAGATAATATAAACACACATTAAATCAACAAGTACTAGGAATTGCTGGCATCTAACACGACCATTTGATCTAAAAGCTACTTTCATGAATGTTTCCAATATTATCTAGGGGATATTATCTAGGTCTCGTGGAAGGAATTAAATTGCAAAAAATTCCTAGAAAATGACAAAATTATTGTGAAATCCCATGCACTTACGGTTAATTTTTTCCAATTGTCAAAAGAAATAACTACCCCTGGTGTTTAAAAATGTTAGGAAATGGGTCTGTACACCCAAGTCCATAAGAGGCAAAGATTAGGGGACAATTATATTTTTTGAAAGAAGGAAAATAAGGGAGTGGGAAGTTATAGGTATCCCACTCCCTACCACATATACATGTATAGAAACAGATGAAAAAAAGGAGCAAGTGCTTTTATTTTTCTGAAGGTTCCCTCCGCAGAAAAGGTTGATGTTCTACATTTGTGACATCTCTTCTTTCTTCTTCTGCATCTAACGCTCTCATATTTCTTCTGTGGGTACATTTGTTGTATGAATATACCATAGTCCATACAAGGTGTTATGGTTGTATGTGGGTATCTCGATAATAAAAGAAGATTCAAGGTACTCCCAAAACTTACAAAAAATATACCTCAATTGTTATTTCTTAACTATATAGTTGTTATTCGTAGTGGTGTAGTTGTCAATTTTCACCAAGACTAACTTTTTTGGTTCATTCCTAGGAAAAAGTGTCTAAATTATTATTCTTTCACGACATAGTTGTTATTTCCTAGTGATTGTGTTATTATTCTTCCACCCAGTACATTTTCCATCTTCCAAAATGGCATAAAAAACTATGCCTAAGTTGTTATTCATTTACCATGTAGACGTTATGTCCTAGTGGTGGAGTTGTTATTGTTCCAATTGTCGAGTTGTTATTTTACCATTGGTGGAGTTGTACGTGGTAGAGTTGTTATATTTCCAGTTGTAGGGTAGTTATTTTTCCAGTGATTGAGTTATTATTCTTTCACCTTAGAGTTATTATTTCCTAGTGGTGGAGTTGTTATTTTACCATTAGTGGAGTTGTTATTCCTTCACCTTGGACTTGTTATGTCCTAGTAGTAGAGTTGTCATTTTTGCAGTTGTGGGGTAATTATTTTTCCAATGGTTGAGTTGTTATTCCTTCACCATAGAGTTGTTATTTACTAGTGGTGGAGTTATTTATTTTCTAGTTGGGGGTAGTTATTTTTCTAGTGATTAAGTTGTTATTCCTTCACCATGGGGTTATTATTTCCTAGTTATAGAGTTATAATTATTCACCCCACAATCAACTCTCGTTAGGTTCATTCCAAGTGTTGGTATGACATGTACTCATAATTTCTTATAAGTAAAGTTATTTTATCCTATTCACATAGTCTTGGTATTTTGGTTCATTGCATGTGTTGGACTAGCGTGCTCAATAGATTCTTGTGTCTCCCAAAATCCTTGCATTAAATATGCCCATATTGTTATTCATTCATTGTGAAGTTGTTATTTTCTACTCGTGAAGTTGTTATTTTTCCACCCACACAGGAACTATTTTGGTCCATTTCAGGTCTTGGGATGCCGTCATAAGTGCCTTGTGTGAGTGACTAGTATTATTTCATACACCTATTTTTATTTATTATGTTGCAGTTGTCAAATTTCTTGCCTAACCAAGCAACAAAATGACACACCACATGATTGAACAATATTAAATTATTTCATTAACAACATAAAAATGTTACATTTCTTAATCTGCTTTGATGACTCGATTGGTTAATAATTGTCAAAATCCCAATTACACAGAAGTAGTAACTATTTTCTTGTTCGTGCTGGAGTCTTTGCCACATGAGATGGACAATAGTTGGTCTCAATGTGAAGGATGATTTTGTAGTAGCTTGACATATGCCAATAAAGGGTTACAATTGCAGCAGTTAAGTAACAAATAACTAAAGCAGCTCTGGAGGTAGATTTGCCTACTGTTCTTGTTGAATGGAATCAACTAGAGGTAAGGTGACATCTAGAGCGATATATAATTTTGCAGGTTCACGTTTCTACCTGTGAAACCCCAAAAGAAAAATAAAAGTCAAATAAATAAAAAATAATGGCCAAACAATAACAACAGAATCTATATTCACTTCTACATACCTGCAAAAATAGAATCCGTTAATATAACAGTGCACAACAAGACACATAAAATTTAAAACACTGTCTATCAAATCATAAGTGACATCTTCATAAAGATTTTCCTTATTCAGGCAAGGATAGAGCAAGTACTAAAGATCTCCATATTGTTTTTCCAAAAATTTCCCTCATCCTTGTTGGAGATAAGAAAAATAAGAAAAGAAATATTCTAAAATGAAGGGTTTAAAACATGTATGTCAATTTCATGAGTGACATGAAGGACTAACACAATGTAGCTAATCAACATTGACTATATGGAAACACCTTTAAAAGATATAAGGCAGTCATCATTATTGAACACCATTATGTTGGATATGATCCTTACATTTGTGAAAGTTCTATGAAGTTTTTGTCTTAGAACAAGTTACAACTAAAAGAAGAATTTACTGCAGTTAAGAGGCAAAAATAACAACAGAGCGTAAAACATTCGACAAAATTGAACATGCAAACCTCTTCTATCATATCACCAAATCTTGCAAAGAATATTAACATAGGAATGCATGTTCCCTACAAAGTACAAATGAAAATTGGGAATCCACATCAGCTTATTATTATAATAAATAACAATTGATTGTCCCCATTTTTTGTACTGGCAAAGTTGATTGATATTCTAAATGCATTGAAATGTACTGCTCCTAGTTTCTGGTGGAAGTTAAACTAACAATCAATGAACTATAGTTAACTAGCTCATCAAACGCCATGGGGGAAAACGAGGTCTGACCTTAAACACAAGATTCAAATTTTCATTTCCCCCTAAGAGAATGCTATTTGTATTAAACCAATCTTAATGATACATGGATACAGATAGTTACATTATACAGAAACAAACCCGGGAAAAAGAAGAAGAAGCTGTGGCAACAATTACCCCTCAGAAGATCCACAAAAACATGGACCAAAAACTTATACACTCAATATTTTCACATAGTAACAAGGATACATTAATCAATCCCATTGTACAGAGATTAAGTTAGCTAAGAGTATTTCTCCATGGCATCTCAGAGACATGATTTCAACTTCCACTTCATTCATAAATATAATTCCTATAAATGAGGAAGGGTTCTCTCTGGTGTAGAAGTTATCATGTAAAGCATCATGCACAATGAAACGATTCACACCAATAATGATTAAATGGAGTACAAGTGATGCTAGATTCATGTCATTATTGGATCTAAGTAAATGGATCATAATTAAATGATGCCAATTGCATGGAAAGTGAGATCAGTTATCCCTCTGATCACTGTTGAAATGATTTGCACAGAAGAGGGAAACTTGTTAAGATTTTCAATAGAAAACTCTTAAATATTATGTAAAATATCAGTCACCATAGCTACATTAATAAATTTCAAACTGCACAAATTAAGAAAAAAATTAAGCAAAACTATCCAAACATGAATGATAGAGTACCTAATTACTCTACTGTAAGCTATAATAATCTAATTTATAGTATCCGAGTCCATAAACTAACACTCATGCATATGGTATATGTCTGGAAAATACACTTCATGCTTGATAGTACATTATTAGCAGCTTAGTATTCTTTATGGCTCAGTCATTGCCAGACTAAAAGTAAGTTATTTTGAATATTTAAATGTTGTTTCCCTTTCATATTGTGATAGATTGCTCATACAATAACAATATTTCTAACATTTTACAAAAGAAATCATATTTCAACACTAATTGGTACAACAGTAAGAAGTAGTGCCTATGAAACTTTCATATCTATCTATTGGCTATAAGTAAAAGAAAAGATACGCAAGAGAAGCAAGGGGTATTTAATGGTAGTAACCTAATACTTGGAAACCGCATACCTATACATGCTCGTAATGAGCATTCCGACAAATATCACATTTACTGGCAATAGACATTCAACAATCTCCATGTTAAGGGTTTTGTTGATATACACTAGAAATAAACCCAAAAGGGGATCCACGGTCAATACAAAAACACATAATCGAATCCCCAATGGGGCGTTTCTGGCTGCAAGAGAATCTTAGCAAGAAGATTGCAAAGACAGGGAGAGACAGAGAGGAGATTCAGGCTGAAACATCCTACTTTTAACCTCTCTGAGTATGTATCCGGAAGCGTATTTAACTAAAGGAAGCATTACTTTAGCCCAAAAATTAAAATTTTAAAACTTACTTCTTGGATACTATTCATTTGGCAAATTCTAGATTGACACTACAATTTTAAAAATTTATAACTAATTCTAGAAAAATCGTATGAAGGTAATCCAAATTTCTAATTGAATCTTTCATAGATATTAAAGGAAAAATTTAAATCTAAACAATTACTTTTTCAATCAATATAGTTAAATTATTACTTTTTACTGTTTATATGGTAAATTCTGAAAATTCTAGATTATGTCTTGTAACTTTATAAATTCATTTCTCTTGATATACACATTTAAATAAGGCGTGTTACCTATAAATTTAAAGCTTTTGATGCTTATTACATGCTCATCAAATTTTGTAAATTAATTACTTCATTTTTAGGTCAAAATGAAGCCACAACAAAATTGCTTTAAGACCTACATTTTGAACATTTCAGTTTCTTTTCTTTAATTCTCAATAATTGTTCTAGTATAAATAAACTATCTCTTTGACCTCTCATACATTGATATACATTATGGGGCTATGCCATAATTTTTTCATGTATTTTTCTTTACATATATTGGCATATTACATAACATTACATAAAAAGGATAACATACATGACATGACATTACTTGTCTACTTCTCTTCTATTCCTTAGCTCAGGTATCAAGCATGATTCTTCCATCATAAATAACCTATTATGGTTGGTTATGGGAGGGTGAGATTATGATAATCTCAGTAGTAAACAGTATCATTCAATGCACACAAGATGAATACAAGTGCATGACATATTTCATTTATCTTTCTTTAGCTTCCATTTGCATACTATAATGCTCCATACATATCACTATCATACATGACCATAAACTTATAAAGGGCAGATCATATATTATTCATACATATCATACATCATCATCACATATCATAAACATATCAATACAGAAGCATATACATCAAGTATATAAGATGGGTAAGTTTACTACTTTAAACATAAGCTTTCTTCCTTACTCTTGTACTTGCTCCTTAGGCTTCTAAACATACATATCTTTGGTCAACTACTTCCTAACATTCTCTTGGATATTTCAAGGTCCTACACAAATTCATAGGTCAATCCCATACAATTTTTTATTAGGAATCTAAATATGAGCTAATATTTCTGAAAATTAAACTTATTCCTCATGAACTGGACAGAAATCGTGGTACCTTTTAACATTTTTTAAAAATTCTCATTTTAATTTCAATACTTCCAATACTTGTTTCTCTACTTTATCTCACAAAATTTTTCATTTTAAATCTATTAGAAGCATCAAAATCATGCAATTCTTACATATGAACAGTGATTCGTACAGTGGCAGTCAAGAACATAAAACCCTAATTGCATGCATACTTGAATTTCCAAACCAATACTACTTGATTCAAGTTTGTTTAACCTTGTTTAAACATTCTATAACTTAAAATTCATATTTCTCCTTTAATTCTAGATCATGTCTAGTAGCTACAATAGAGAAAAAAATGGGGTTTCAACTATCCAAATCTAAGAGAAATCTTCCTATAACATAATCTAAAGATAGGAGGAAGAAATTACCTTATTCGCTTGATCAATTAGCTCTTGGATTTGCCTTGTCCTTGATTGAGATTTTATTTTACAAGAGGTTCCCCAAGCTTTCTAATGCCTTGCGTTTTGTGGCTGAAAATGGGGTTTTATAGGTTTTTGGCTTGGAAAATCAAGGGCTAAGATTACTTTGTGCACTATTTGATCTAATGGCTAAGATTGCACCTTGAATATTAACTTGCTCACTAAGCCAAATTATGACATCATCGATAACATCACTTAAGGCCATGTTTGGCCTCTTTCAAAGGGTAAGGACTTGTTTAGAAATCCAATCCAATTCGGTATCAACCCGATCAAATTTCACAAAAACCAAATTGTTTAATAATTCTAATTTTTCTAAGACTCCATAATATGTTTTCTGACCTTAAATCTAGTATTCGGATTTTTTCTAATATTAACATTGTTAGACTGGATATTTATTTGCTGTCATCCTTTGAAAAATGACTAAAATGCCCTTGGTTCACTATCTTATACTATATTAACCCTAAGGAAATAATTGTCATTTCATACCTCTATATTTTATCAGGATATATGCTGACTCTGATTAATCATTTTGTACCTACCTTGGCATTTTGACTTGTCCAAAATGCACTCTATACATCACTTGTTCATTATTAAAACACAGGGGTATTTTTTTAATTGCACATTTTTTAGGGTTCCTCTGGATACTGGCCTAAATGACTGTTCAAATATCTTACTGAGCCTATAGGATGTCAACTTGGCCTTTACATGGGTATAATACCTTTATGGCTTAATTCACACAAAAACTCACAAGAAAGTATTTATCATGTGTATTATTCCACTATAAATTCTATTATAAATTTTACATAACTCCTTTTTGAGTTTTGTTAATTTTATAAATTTCTATATTAATTATGAGAATTTATTGCCAAATTTTATCTGATTAGAAAATCCAGAATGTCCTCTAATAATCTTTAGACTTTATAAATTAATATTAATTATCTCAAACCTCAAATTAAAATTTTGAAAAATATGCTAAACCCAATTACCATTTTCTATTTATTGATAAAATTTGGGACCACAGTATTTCTAGGCAGTTCTAGGTCTTTTTTGACACAACTTTATATAATTATCATTTTACCCTTGAACTTTTGACAAATTATATTTTAATTCCTCAAACTTTTTAAAGTTACACTTCTTAGCTCAACATTTATCTCTACATTTTATTTTGGCTTTAAAAATTTTCTAAATTTCACTTAAATCCTTAAATTTTTTATTATTTACAATTTAATCCATTTCCTTCATTAAATTGTAACATTTTTCTTAAAGAATCTTATATATATTATATACAAATTGTATATACATACTAGATAAAAAAATTAGGCATATGGCAAAGGCAGTGGAATGAAAAGAGAGAAGAGAGTAGATTCCTAATCCTGAGAGAGGGAGATTATGGGGAATGAAAGAAAAATGTAAGTTTCAAGTGCAGTTATATATTTTTATAATTAGAAAAAAATAATCTAAGCTCCTATAAGACTTGATATTAATTATATAAATTTTTAGAATTTTTTTATAATTTAATTCCTTCTAGAGGTCATTATCCCTAAATTGTTTTACTTCTTTCTTATGTAAGGATATTAGTTATTTTAATAGGTTTAGAAATGTTTTTATTTTTCTTTAGTTTATTGAAACTCTGTAGACTGCAGCTGTTGTTATTACCTTAATTAATACCATTTTACCTTTCATTAAAAAAATATTAATATTAATATTGATTTTTATTCACACTTTTAAGCCATAGGACTTTTTGAAAATTACTTCCACCAACGAAATACAGTCTCCATTCCAGGGTTGGGCCAAAATATACGAAAATAAAAAATGAAAAAACAGAGGCTAAAGGACAGGATGATTGAGATGACCATATTTATTTGGCCATTTGATAGACCATGAGCAAAGCAGAGAACCTAAGTTGAGGGTTTGTTCAGTGCGGATCGGATCCAGCCGGTGAAGCGACCCTTGTATATCGATAGAGGTCTGTTAATTTTTGTTGATGATCTTGCTTCACCTTTATGGCTTTTGAGTTTCTTTCTTCCCATTTCCTACACTGAATTGATTAGTTGGTGTTCCTACAAATTTTTCCTCAAAATTTGGAAAAATCTAAGCATCTGCTATAGTTTCATTTGGATCGATGCTTGTCCTTTGATCCTTTCGTCCATATTTCATTTTAGGATTGAAAGCTTAAACCGAACAAAACAATAAGATGTGGGGTGTTCTAAGGCAGAAAGTTTGTGCTGGTGGGCTTCCTGGGACGGTACGCTATTTTCTATTAGTCTTTTGATTTTCAATAGTCTTCCATTTTTTTAATAATAATACTGGGATTGTTCTGCAGGGTATTCGTCATGCTGTTGCCGCATTCAGAAATTACTCAGCGAAACAGGCAATGCACTTTATTCCCACTTTCTTCTATATGCGTACTTGTTTCCTTTGCAATTTTTGTTAGGTGTGGAAATCACAATTCTTCTTTCCTTTTCCTTGCAAAAATGGATGCCATTCTTTTTCTACCTCTTTAAGCTTTAAACGGATTAATTTTGTAGGTGACGGTCAGAGATGCCTTGAATTCGGCACTTGATGAAGAAATGTCAGCTGATCATAGAGTCTTCTTGATGGGTGAAGAGGTGATGAAAGTGACCCATTGATATTCTCCGTTTTCTATTAGCTGGTCTTTACTCCATTCCTATGTTGACTTTCGATATATATGTGCAGGTTGGAGAATATCAGGGTGCATACAAGGTTATAAATGGACTTACTGCTTTTGATGATATTCCTATGGAACATGTTGATTTATGAATTAAGTTGATAAATAGTCATATTTCTCCACTTTTACGTTATAGATATCCAAGGGGCTTCTGGAGAAGTACGGTCCAGAGAGGGTTCTTGATACTCCAATCACCGAGGTTTTATCTCTTACTCGACTCACTCTTGCTAGTTTCCCCCTCATTTAATATTCTGCAACCACTATTGCGAGTTCTAAGTTGCATTCTCTTCTTCCTCATTTATTTGTTCAAAATTTATGGTTTCAATATGTTGAGTTTTTTCTCACAAACTCCTGGCAATTAAGAGAAATTCTTTAATGCTCATGGCCCCATTCTTCCTCCAGTTTGAGATAATCTAATTTATCAGATGACAAGAATCCTGAATTTTCTGAAAGCTTATACGAACAAAATGCTTTAGTTTTAATCTTTCAGAAAGCAAGGGTTTCAACTTTTGGTTCCTCATAAATTGTTTTCAATATATTGATTTTTCTTGTCTCTAATTCTAAATTTAACTCTTAAAGATCCCATCTTTCTGGACAATTTCATTGCGGCGATGTATTTCCCATCTTAAAAGTTACAAGAATGCAAATTTCCCTAGAACCAAAGTAAACAGAGTGTTTCTAGGGAAAGAATATGATTTATATTTTGCTGTTAGTAATTGTTGTTTTACATTCTATTTGTCAATCTTAATGCAGGCTGGGTTTGCTGGGATTGGAGTTGGTGCTGCTTACTATGGCCTAAGGCCTGTTGTGGAGTTTATGACATTTAACTTCTCCATGCAGGTTAGAGTTTCTCTAGCTTGATTGTATTGTTTACATAATAAATCTAGTGTGTTCTTGGGTTGGCTACATCTTCTTGAGTTTTGACTGTAATGTTTGTCAAAATCTTCCCTCTAATATAGACTATTCAATCTTAAAAGTTCTATAAAGTAAGACTATTACTGTTCTGAAGCATGCTATGATTGATGCTGTAGGGACAAATGTTGGACTTCCCCCTTGATCTTTAAAGAAGTAGAGCTGCAGATTGTGTTATTAAGCATTTAATTTGACCTCTTTGATAAACCTTAATCAAAGAATAGTGATAGATTGTTTATTTAATTTTACCAGAGCAAATCATTGTTGATGATGGTGACCAATTTAGTATGAATTGCCCAGTTTCTCAGAGTAATATGGACTGCAATATGAGATATTCATATAAGTTGGTTTTCTTACTTCAATAGCAAAATTTGGAGGGTCCCTTACCTTGCATGGGTGACCATCAAATGACTTTATGAACAAAATGTGTTTTCTTTGGGTGTTTTGCTGGTTGTTAGTATATGCCTAAATGGGTGTCATATAAATCAATAAGTTTGTTAGGTAGCAGATATATTTTGGTGGAATTTATTTGCTTCTTAGTTCCTATTACTCGTGTTGTCCTTGTGAAATTAACATCAAATCATTTTTGAAGGTCTAGTCTCTTTTTGCTACGTGCTTTCAAGTGTGCGCATTTAATGTTGAGATTTGTTGACTCAGTTCGATCTTGACTTTCTAGTATTGCACCCTGTTTTCTCTCCCTCTTTCAATTTCCATGGGGGGCTGTGGGTGAAACGATTATGCTTTATTTTCATTCTAATGGGGAGGGATAAGTTTACATGCCTTGGGGAGTTTTCCTCTTGAAACTACTTTGTTCTTAGTTTATTTCATAAAGAAAATATTGGATTATAAACAGAAGAAAGTGCAATATGTTGATGATAAGAAATCCTCAAACCAGAAAATACCAAGAAGAGAGAGAGAGAGAGAAGTAACAAAAGCTTTTTAAAGGTAGAAGAACTATCTGATCTCTTTGCATATAAAAGTTAATTACATTCTTTAAAAGAAAAACATAGCTTGGCTGCTTGGGCACCAAAGAGAAACCATATACCCAACTATATCCCATATCCCATAATATAGTTAAAAGCACATAAATTCCCTTGAAAATTCTGTTGTGAAAGAAGATAGATGGAAGAAATGGAAGAGAGAGAATGATAGAAGAGAAGGAAAGAATAGATGGATAGAGATGTGGGAGAGATGAGAGAGAGAGTTGAGAAACAGAACTCAAATTCTCATTATTCCAAAGAGCCTGATACATATGGACCCTCACATGCGTTTTATACATAAAATGTAGCTATAAATTAACTAATTATTTATTTACAATTATCATATTAAATTTAGCCGTCTCTGCATATAGACAAACCATAGTCTCATGAACTGTACACTGTCCAATGTTCTTATTTCCTTCTTGTTACCAAATCCTTTACATTGAATTTGTAGAAACTAATCCAAAATGCTAGGAAACACCCAACTCTTTTCAAGAATAGCGAAGAGCTTATTCCTAAAGTAACACTCTGCTGGCAATTGAGAAATAGGTGGGGAAAGTTTTTGACTCAGATATGCGTGTTGCGCATGTCAAGAGATAAATGGGTCCTTCACTCCTCAACTCCTTTTTTGTACCGTCACTTCATCAGGTTCTTGCAACAAGTATGATCTGGATGAGTGGGCCAGATGTTAATCCTGCAACTATTGCTAATTATGTTTTCCCTTTGAAATTAATTGCTTAGGTGATGTGTCTTTGGAGTTCTGACAGGAGAGAGAAAGGGAGGGAAAGTGAGGGAATGAGAGAAAGATAGAGAAGAGATAAGAGAGAGAGAGAGAGGAGAAACATAGGATTGCATTTTTGTTAACCAAAGGCCTACTAGTCCCTAATCCATGTGTTTATAGTCGTTAGTTGCTAACGTTCATCAATCCTAATTACCCCAACTAACCCTTAACTACTTTTATTTATTACATTATCATATCATTAGGCTTCTGGTTTGTTTAAGGGTTAGTAATTACTGTCACATTGGATTTTTGAGAGGGACAAGAAGCCGGCAGGAAATATTCATTCAAAACTAGGAAAAGTTTTGCAAATCCTTGTAATCTTTTGTTTCTGCATAATACATCTTTTGAATAATTTTGTTTAAGGGATTTGTGCAGTCTTCAAATTTTCTCTTTTCAAGGGATCTTCCCTATATAAATGTGGATGAATTAGATTCATACCTTGTGACACTGTTTTCTTTAAGAGTAAGAGAGTTTGCAACTTGGATATTTCATATTATAGTTAATCCTACTTTCATTTCCTGGTTGCATCTCCTACCTAGTAAGTTTTCCTTCTTGACAGACCCATTTGGATTTTTACGACTCCTCTAAAAGTCAAGTCTCTTATCTGGAAACTAGTTCCCAACAGACTTAACATGGTGGGTCTGTGGACCTGATCCAACATTGTCTCTCAAGATTTTATTATGGAACGCATAGCCTCGAAACTAGATTTCATTTATTTTTACATTACCAAGATGCAACTTCCTTGTCTAATAGGTTGTGTGGGCTCTTTGCAGGCCATAGACCATATCATCAATTCTGCAGCAAAATCAAATTACATGTCTGCTGGGCAAATATCTGTACCTATTGTCTTTAGAGGACCCAATGGTGCTGCTGCAGGAGTTGGTGCCCAGCACTCTCAAGTATGGTTCCTTGGGCTTTTTTTATATAAATGTGTTCAGTAGCTAGTGGTTTTTCTCCCTTTGTGATCTTATTGCAAATTGTTTGGGATATGGCGTTTTCTTAGATCACTCAACCTTTTTTTATATGCAGTGCTATGCAGGTTGGTATGGTTCATGCCCTGGATTGAAGGTCTTGTCACCATATTCATCAGAAGATGCTCGGGGTTTACTGAAAGCTGCTATAAGGGATCCTGATCCTGTTGTTTTCCTTGAAAATGAGTTGTTGTAAGTTGTCAAACGCTTGGATAGATCCCATGAATGTGAATACTTGAAATTTTTAGTATTGCTTCATGTTTTAAAAATGTTTAATTGGACATGAGTTTCATACTGTAGATATGGCGAGTCATTCCCTGTTTCTGATGAAGCTCTTGATTCAAGTTTTTGTCTTCCCATTGGAAAAGCCAAGGTAAATGATTTATACTTGATACATGAGTTATACCTTAGAAAGCCTTTGTGGGGTCACCTTTGTTATTTAACAGGTGTATCCTGTTTTCTTTCTGCATTTTACTCTTAGATTGAGAGAGAAGGGAAAGATGTGACTATAACAGCGTTTTCAAAAATGGTTGGCTATGCTCTCAAGGTTTGTTTTATCCCTTTGATCATTTTGCATTGTATTAATGTATTTTCCACCATGGTTTTGTGTTCATATATGTTGAGAGTTATGGAAATAAGATATAGATTTATTTCTCACTTGAATGATAACTAGAGGGGAGAAATGTTACACATCCATGTAACATGGTTTTTGTATTAAAGAAAAATTGGATTGCCATTCCAAAGAATGGGTCATCTAAATCAATTCTTTTACTCGATGTTTAGGCTGCTGAGATGTTGTCAAATGAAGGGATCAGTGCTGAGGTAAACCTTGCCATAATTCAGAGAACATGTGGGCTTTCGATTCCTTTTTCTCTTCTTTGGATAACATTAATGATTTATCTTCAACATAGGTCATAAATTTGCGTTCAATCCGACCTCTTGATAGATCCACAATCAATGCTTCTGTCAGGAAAACCAACAGACTAGTAACAGTTGAAGAAGGATTTCCTCAGCATGGTGTTGGTGCTGAAATCTGGTTCATCCTTTTCCATTGACAGGTTTATTTATTGCTAATTAAATGTTCATCTTGTAAATTTATGCATATATTTTTCCTTCTCTTGTGCAGCACCTCTGTTATTGAGGAAAGCTTTGGTTATCTTGATGCTCCAGTTGAGAGAGTTGCTGGGGCTGATGTTCCCATGCCTTACGCAGCCAATCTGGAGAGAATGGCTGTCCCTCAGGTAATGCTGTTTAAATATTGTTTACAGTGGAATGCCAATGTAAACAA
This sequence comes from Leucaena leucocephala, assembly GCA_037074615.1. Classification (NCBI taxonomy): domain Eukaryota; kingdom Viridiplantae; phylum Streptophyta; class Magnoliopsida; order Fabales; family Fabaceae; genus Leucaena; species Leucaena leucocephala. The sequence continues at coordinate 15,571,467 of CM073538.1, forward strand.
TATGTCCAAATATCTGACTAGGTAGCATAATGTCGTTGTGCAGTTTATATAGTCAACCTCATCTAGTGAAATAAGGCTTGTTGTAGTTCAATGGATGCCATACCTGATTATGTATGTATATTCACTTTCTTCACATTGATCCTAGAAAGTCATTCTTCTATTAGAAATAAGTTTTGTAGCTGCCAATGGCATGTCATAGTGGCATGAAATGTTGCTTGAAGTCATGGGTCGATCCATGGTGCATGTGAGTTAGTAAATGGGTGCGTGTGTTAGTTGTTGTGTAATTAAAAAGAAAAAGAAAAAGTTTAGTAGCCCTGAGGATTAGCTCTATATCTAATGAGAAATATGAACTGTTGATTGGTTGCAAGTGTTCAGAGACAGTAGTGGATTTGTCTTTGGCTGCTTACTTACTGATATGGGTGTACAGGTTGAGGATATTGTCCGAGCTGCAAAGAGAGTTTGCTACAGATCTGTGCCAATGGCTGCCACTGCTTGATTTTATTGTTCCAGTTCTGAAATTCTGGAAATCCTGGTCAGTTCTCTGACCACCTTTTGAATATCACTAATATTTATGTGGAGAATGCTGGTTTTACACAATTAGGTACATATAAGCTTTGGTTTAAAAGTTCTAATGCATCCATAAACTCCTAAATTTTCAGGGATTGGGATATATACACTGTTTTGCAATCTCCTCATCTGAGGGGAACATTAATAACTTGGACACATTGACACAAGGAGGGGAGAATTTTTTTTGTAGCTTTGCTGATTTGTACTTATCAATAATTTAGAAGCAAACTTTTTGAATACTGAAGCTTCTCTTGTTGAGTTGGTTCACCCCTGTTTCTTGTATTGTAGTTCGGTGGAACTAGAGAATTTTCATTTGATGTGTGGGTTTTATACCCAATTGGGCAAGAGAAGAAATGAAAAAGCGCTCTCACCACATTTCCGAAATGTTGGGAATGATGAAATATTGTTGAGTAAATTTGTGATATTTACTTGAGTCATTAAATAATTCAATCAATTTAGTTATGCAAGAATGAAATTTTTCAATTTAATCTCCGACAATTGATGGACAATAAGAGCGAAGTTTGATGCACGCCTGTTTCTTAAATTTGCCACTTGAGTTTAATCTGTCATCACTAGGTGTTGATTATAAATATATAGTGCAAATTCTTACGGTGATCGGTTACTATTAGCCTTCCTCCCAAAACTACTTATTCGGGCATGCAAAATCCTAACACGTAAAGGAACCAAACTTTGTTGAGTTTCAGAATATGGAATATTAGAATGAAATGTGCATCTGTTTCAACAGCTAGGAGGTTGAGGAGCACATAGTGCATGTTTAGATTGGTGATTGGTGATTTGAAGTTGTAATTTAATTTTTCTATTGTGATTTTATATTTTTCCATGTAAACAAGGGAGAAGAGTCTTGTCTTGATATGTATGAAATCATCAAGAAGTTTGTAACCGGCAAATCAATTGTGGTTCATGCCATTTTTCAGAATTTAGAATGAATGATGCCGCTGTTTTATCCTTTTCAACTAAATTATGAGTTCGTTCAATGTAAGAAATTTAAGGTGATTTGTATTAATCATAACTTATAATAAGCATACTTTTTTAGATTTAAATGTAAGAATTAGATAATTTATAAATATTAAAAAAATTAGTGTGTTGTTTTTTTAAGTATTTATTCTAATAATTTGCATGAGAAACTATTTTCTTGATAGAAAATGTGTGATGAGAATTCACCGAAAAAAATTTACTCTCCCAATCCTTAATATATATGAGGTAGTGGAGGGGATGGATTATTAATCTAAATACAAAATCTTAATATACTGTCTTTTATGTTTATCATTTTTTTCATATTAGTTTATTTAATGATAAAATGATATATATATATATATATAATCTAATATTATATAGGGATATTTTAGTGATATTATGTCATATCTATTATAATTAATTAATTTATCTTATTTTTTTAATATACTCAAATTAATTAAATATTTTTTATATTTAAGATCGAATGAAATATAAATTTGGAAGATAATGGGTTGAGGTTTCATGTGTGTATAATATATTTATGATAATTGAATTCTTATATTTAAAATTAAAATTAATTTATTTATTAGTTTTTATATTTTAGGATATGAGGAACTATTGAGGATTTTCCTGGAACTTCTTTGAAATATTCCGCCTTTGATTAGTAAACATTCAAATATTTCAAGACTTTGGGGTTGTTCACTCCTTTTTTGTGAATCACTCTGAAAATTAGCTGAAAGGCACCCTCGTTTCAGGAAATTACAAGCTTTTTTGTTGAACATCTTCGAGCTCGCAATTCCAGATGAGTGCCTTCTGGTGATTTACAAATTTTGTATAGCCACAAGAAAACTTCTTTTTTTGTTGCCCACCCGGTTCATTGGAACTTTGCCCCGACTACATTCAGATTTAACTTGTGTCACGTACCTAATTATGGTAGGTGAGTCTCCCAATGGAGATTTTCTACATACAACAAAATTCGAACTCGAGACCTCGCTTAAGCGATACTGAGTTGCTTGCTATTCAAACTAACTCCCGTTGGTGCCGTAAGAAAACTAACATGAAGGAAGAGACTTAGACTAAGGGCCTGTTTGGATAAGATTTTGGAAGAGAACTTATGAAAAAAATGGCTTTTTGATAGCTTTTAGAAAAAGGTTTTTGAATAAGAGTTTATAAAAAAAAGTGATTTTGAATAAATGAATGTTTGGATAGTTATTTCTAGAAGTACTTTTATTATTAGTAAATTACAAAAAAAATGTATGATTATTAAATATAGGAGAGATGAGAGATGATATAGAAGAAAGAGTGTAGAAAAGAGAGGAGAGAGGGTGTAGAAAGAAAAGAGAGAGGAGAGAGTGTAAGAAAAAGAAGGTATAATTGAATAATTAGTTAGTCCATAAGCTCTTTTACTGTTCCATAAGCTACTCTAACCAGCTTATTTAAAATTTTAGTTTTAAACTATAGTTTAATCCAAAAGCTCTTTTAAACAAATATAGCTGTTTGTTTTTAAAAAAATTAAAAGTTAAATTTTGTATAAACTTAAGTTTTACATGTATTTAAACACACACTAAAGTAAATCCGATCTCATAGTTCAACCAATGTACTCATTACTCAATATACTTGTTTCAGTAGATTTTATTATGCACTAGTAGATGATGAAGAAAAGATTGGTAGGTATAAATTCTTCAATAGAGACCTCAATGGGCTTTCGTATAATTTGGATATGTTATTTTGGGATCAATCTATTAGGAATAGGACTACATAGTTATGGTTTATTTACATCTAATTTAATTTAAATAAGTAAAGGGCCTGACAAATAAAAAAATACATCATACATGTAAAACCTATATTGCAAGTGGGAGAATGTATTAAAGGAGTGCAATAAATTCTACTTACCAGCATGGTAATTAAGAATAGATTTTGGAGGACGAGTGTTGTCGTCATAGGTTTTTTTTTTTTTTTTGGTGCACCCACGCAGAACTCTAGCTTCCCAATGGTTTTCTTTCTTTTCACTAAGTTGTTTAAGAAGAATCCGGTACTCTTCCTCAAAGTAAGGCCTCCTAACATCATCAATGAGTTTATCTCTGAATGCTTTATGTTTTTGTGCAAGGGCTTTATGTTTACGCCACAACTTATTATTGATGAATCTTTATTTTATTATATTATATTTTTATCTATTTTAGAGATTTTATCATGTTTAATAGATATTATTATAGTAGTTGTGATTATTTTATACTTTAATTAATTAAATAAATTAAATGATTAAAAATACAATTTCTTGTGTTTTATTAATTTTATAATTTTTCTTGATTAAATTTATTTTTATAAAGGTATTTTACTTTTATATATTTTAGAAATTTGAGAAAAATAAATAAATGATAACTATGACTCATATAAACTACTACACAATTATATTATATGAGGAAAGTTAATTGAGAAATTGCCAAATTGAAATATAAAATTATAATATCTAATTAGAGAAAATTAAAATACCTTCAATAATATTATATTATATATTACTATATTAATTCATCTTTTTAATATAATTTTATATTATATTAGTATTATGTTATATTATATTAATTAATATCATTTGAATTAATTCAAAGACAATTCCTTAATATCTATCGTTTGAATTTAATTAAAAGATAATAGATAAAGTGTTATCTTTTCCTATTTTCTTATTACTTATTTTATCTCTTTTATTCTATTACTTTTTATTTGAATTAGTTATAGAATATTTGAGTTAAAAAATTATCTATGGAGATATTAGAAAAGATGACAGCTTAAAGATAACTGAAGATCATAAAAGATAAATCAATGATAAATCTTTATATTTTGGGAGAGCCACTTATTAAAGACTTCCATGTCGACAAGAAAGAGAACAAAGAGCAAAGCACTAACCTAAGGCTATATAAAGGACTTGAAGACTCGTCCATTCAAAAACATCATCTCACTCAAAGTCATTCTATCTATTATCTCATCCATTATTTCCTTACTTCTATTATTCATCAAGGTATCATCTAGCAACATGAGTGGCTAGTTCTCCTCTTTCTTGAGAATGGAGGTTATAAGCTCGAGTTTTATATTTTTTATTATTTAGGAGTTGTAATAGTTTTTATTAAGATTTGATCTTTTATGTTTAAGTTTTAGGATTTTCTGAATTTGTAGGATTTTGAAGACTTACTTATAAACTTATTTATTTCTTTTTGAATAAATTTGTGATCAAACTATTATGATCATTTTATCAGTTGTGATTTTTGTTCTTCATTCATATATTTATTTCTCTTATATATGTTCTTATCACTTGTTCTTAAAGTTCTTTTTGAATTATGTGATTGAATATATTTTTGAAATGATTTCGTTAGAAACTCTAAAAGATTTTTTCATTGAAAGTTCTTAAATTTCTTAGAGGATAGATCATCACTAGTATTAGGATTGTAAGCTAAGTGGTTCTTGAACAATTATTTATGAATTAAATTCATTATAGGGTTCTAGGTACTTTTTTTAAAAATAAATAATTAAACTTAGGAAGTTTCGACTTAGCTATTATTTTATTTCATAACTCCGATATGTTGGATAAACACATAATTAAATAGTAATTAAATGATTACACAGTCACAAGATAGAGCAGCAAAAGAAGACTTAAATGAATATCTCTTGCCATGTTAGTTGATCAGAAGCAGAAAATCATAAGGCTCCAACAAGTACTGAAATATAAAGCATAATGTCAGAAAAAATATAAGGTCAAAAGAACACAAATAATAATAAGGAATTCTTCTGAATGAAAATAGGCATAGTGATGGTCTAGGGTTAAGGAACCTCAAGGAAGTAAAGTATTTATTTTGATTCAATATCACTTACTGCAACCCTAAATTAGTCTATCTTATTTTTTATAGCCTCCCATCAAAGTTAATAATAATAGGTAATTTGATTTAATAATATCATAAACTAAATTTGGTACGACTGAGTCAAAGGTTACAATTAGAAAATATGTTATTCAAATTAGGAAACCATAATCTTTAGAATATATTATAATTATTGTAATATTCAGAATATATACAATTTCTAATTTCCAAATATATCACAATAATATCGAGATGAAATCCATCTATTTGAATTAACAAGATATTTCATAATAATAATTAATAAAATATATAACATTCTTTCACTTGGCCCACACAATAAAGTTAGTTGTCCTATATAAGTTCATTTAAGCAATACTACAAGAATCATGGTGACTAGTCCTCTTCATTCGAGTATCACCTTCCATGCATTATAAGTAGTACCCCTTACTTAATAGATCAAAAGCTTATGAATAAACTTGAAGATTTATTCTGCTCCTATCTCAATATTTATTTAACTAAAACAACATGAATGTATATATAACTTAAATGTAGATATGATAAATCATTAATTGAAAATTTATTGTCTCATATACCTTGATTCATAACAGTAAGGGCTCAAGCCCCATATGAAGAATATGTGAAACAAAATATTTTGGTTGTATCCTTTAGTCAAAGGATGAGCTAGTATTTCCTTTGCATTGATGTGTTCAACCAAAATTTGGCCATCCCTTACTCTATTCTTCAAGGAAAGGAATTTCATTTTGAAGAACTTACTTTTACTCCCACTCATTTTGTTATTGGTGATGGTCACTACAGCTTTGTTATCACAATACATCTTACTAGGGTTAAAGATTAAATCCATAATCTTAAACCCAGTAATGAAATTTCTTATCCACATTCCTTGTAAACTTGCTTTAAAGCAAGCAATATACTCAACATCATGATTAAAAGGAATTACAAGTGTTTTCTTTTCCATAATATAGCATCCTCTGTCCTAATAGAAAGATATAGCCAATAATATATCTACTTGTATCTTGACATCTAGCTAGATCATAATCAAGAGTACCCAATCACTTCAAGATTGTCAATTCTTTTATATGTAAGCATATGATGTTTTATATCTTGAAGGTACCTCAAAACTTTCTTTGCAGTTGTCCAATAAGTCTCCCCAGGATTACTTTGATATCTTCCCAATATACCTATAGCAAAAGCTATATCAGATCTTGTACAAATTTGTGCATACATTAAACTTCCTACCGTTGAGACATATGAGACTCTTTCTATTTCTTTCCTTTTAAGATCATTATTAGGACATTGGTCTAAACTGAATATATCTCCTTTCTCAATAGGTGCTATATTAGGTGAATAGTTTTTTTATCTTGAATCGTTCAAGAATTGTGTTGATATAGGTTTCTTGGAATAGGCCTAGAAGGCCTTGAGCCTTCTCTCTATTAATCTTAATGCCAATGACATAAGATGACTCACCCATATCTTTCATGTCAAAACTCTTGAATAAAAATTGTTTACCTTTCTCAGTAGCCCTAGATCATTTGTGCAACCAATATGTCTTCCACATACAAAATCAAGAATATAATCTTACTCCAACTGACCTTATGGTATATGCATTAATCCATCATGTTCTAATGAAGCCAAAAGATAAGATAACTTTCTCGAACTTCAAATACTATAGTTGTGAAGATATTTTAAGACCATAGATTGATTTTCTCAACTTATAAACCAAATGTTCTTTGCCATTTTGCAATTAATCCTACAAGCTATGTAGACTTCTTCCTCAAGTTCACCATGAAGAAATACAATCTTAACATCCATTTGATGTAACTCTAGATCAAAATATGCAACTAATGCCATGATGATATAGAAAGAGTTCTTTGTGGATATAGGAGAAAATGTTTCTCTGTAGTCAACTCCTTCTACTTGTGTGAAACCTTTAGCCATCCAACCTAGCCTTGTAGCGATCAATGTTACCTTATGAGTCCCTTTTTGTTTTGTAAACCCACTTACATCCAATGGTTTTGTCCCCATTATGTAACTCTACAACCATCCATTTAATAATGTTTTGAATGATGTCAAAAGTGATTTAAAATAATTCAAAGTGTTTATGTATTTAAAAGATGTTAAAAAGAAAAATCATAGGAGTTAATCCATTAGTCAATCGATTAATGATTTCAATTAATCGATTGGTTGTTCGATTAATGAAAGGATAATGTTCGTGAATATCAATTAATCGATTAGTTAATCTATTAATAAGTGTCCATTAATCGATTAAGTGTTCGATAAATGTCATAATATTGCTCTCTGGAATTGAAAAGATAAGTCAATTAATCGATTAGGTGTTCGATTAATTATAATTAATGGATTATCTGTTCAATTAATCTATTGAGAAAAGTTTTTCATTTGGACAAAGATAACTCTATTAATCGATTAGTTAATCAATTAATTCACATTAATATATTAATTGTTCGATTAATCAGTAGAGAATCAATTTGTAAAATTAAAATTTGAATTCCTTAATCGATTAATTTACATTAATAGATTAATTATTCGATTAATTTGTGTTGAAAATATTTCTATTTCCATTCCTCCAGAAACATTAATCGACTAAGTATTCGATTAATTAACATTCATCGATTATTCTCATATATTTCAAATATCTTTTTCTGTTTAGGTTGAAATTGATTACATCTCTCTATGAGCTATATATGATTGATTTAAATATCAAATATACACATTTCTCCACATTTATTATATATCTCTAGAGAAACTTATCTTAACAAATTACATTAGAAATTCTGATAATTGGATGCTCCATTTTCTGTTTCTTTCATTAATTGAAGCATTGATCGAATTAATGATAATTTATTGACTAGGTATTCGATTATTCTCATATATTTTAAATATGTTTCTCTGTTTAGGTTGAATTGATTGCATCTCTATGAGCTATATATGATTGATTCAATTATAAAATATACACATGTTTCTCCAGATTCTTTATTATATATCTCTTGAGAAACTTATCTTAACAAATTATATTGAAAACTCTGATCAATTGGATGCTCCATTTTCTATCTCTTTCATTAATTGAAACATTGATCGAATTAATGACAATTAATCGACTAGGTATTTGATTAATTTACATTAATCAATTATTCTCATATATTTCAAATATGTTTCTTTGTTTAGGTTGAAATTGATTGTATCTCTCTATATGTTGTATATGATTAATTCAAATATAAAATATACACATGTTTCTCCACATTCTTTATTATATATCTCTTGAGAAACTTATCTTAACAAATAACATTGGAAATTCTGAACAATAGGATTCTCCATTTTTTGTTTATTTTATTAATTGAAACATTGATCGAATTAATGATAATTAATTGATTAGTTAATCAATTAATATAGTATACTTTTCTGAAAGCCATTTGAACTTGTTTATAACCTTGATCTTTAACAATGACTTGATAATTAGTAGTTTATACACTTATTCAATGCTTTAATTATTGACAAATCTTTTGAGGTTGAGTGTGTTCAGAAAAGGCTAAGAGTTTGAAATGATGAAGGTTGCGACAATGTAAACTAGCTACTTCTAGCAAAGCATTAAATGTTCACCTACCCGCCAAATAGCATCACTCCAACAGTTGCAAATTTGAGTCTAACAGTTATCGACCAAAGTAAATGCTATTTAAAAACTTGGCATTGATGAAGAAAAGAATAATGAACAAACTGATCAACTTTTGAATTTAGTACATTCTCTGTTTCTTCATTCTGTAACCCGATATTTATTGAGCTTCAGTGTTTATCGCCATACATACTCTTTGAGAGAGAGAGAGATAGTGAAAATATTTTTTATTCATTCTGTTTACTTAAGAGATTAGTTCTCTTAAGTTAGGAATATTACCTTACAGGAAGTAGAGCTGGTAAAATGGGCCCAGCTCGCAAGCTGGGCCTATTTTCTCAAGAAACAGGGTGGGCTTGGGCTAGCATTTTGATAGCCCATTTTGGGGGGCTGCCCAACCAGCTCTTTTTTTTATAAATTATTAATATTATTATTTATTTTACCCAAATATTATTTTAAATACTTTTATTATTGAATACTAGTAAAGATAATTACTTATTTGTTAATATGTGTTGACATATTATAATTGATTAATATTATATTAATGTTTATTTAGATTTATAGTTATAAAATTTGAGATTTTTTTATAAAAAATAGGAATTTTTAAAAGTATAACATTAAAATTTTTTTAATTATACTAATATAACATTAGAAATTTTTTATTAGTATTTTAAAAGTTTAGAAATAATTTTTTAAAAATATTTTTTTTAAAAAAAGCCCGCCCCTTAACGGGCTGGCCCATTTTTAGCGGACTAGCCCGTTTCCCACCTCTGACGGAAAGTAAGAGAGAGTGATTGAGTGAATCAATTGCTGTACTGAGGTGCCAAGAGCTCGTTCAAATTATGAGGCATAGTTGAAAATCTGAGAAGGCCTCTAGATAAACTGACTTGTGTTTATTCTTTTATCCATTGGTGAAATCTTTTTGATCCCTGTTCTTTTTATTCAATAATATTTTCATTGTTATTAAGTTTTCAATTTTCGTTAAAATTTTAAAAACACCAAATTTAACCCCTCTTAGGGTATTTGCCTAGACTAACAATTTTAAACAATTACCTCACTGTCACACTCAATATGACACACTATATAGTCACTAGGTAATGCTAACTTTTTTCCTCTTGTTAACCTCCTTAATCTAACCTCTTGATTTTGTTGAGGGTGTTCATTTGGAACATTTTCTATCATATTTTGTTGTTGTGCGATAAATTGATCAACCTGAATATGTTTCTCATGTCAAGCATTGTCAAATTGAGTTATAATAACAATATATTCTATGACAACTCTAACTAGAGGAGTGTCATGGATCATTGATGTTCCTTTATTAGTGTTAATGGTTTGCTTAATGTGATTATCTAGCAATTGATCACTCCCACTAATCACGTCATTATCAAAAAATTTAAATTTTCTAGATTCCAAAAACTTTCTTGAAGGTAGAGGATAATAGAATTTGTAACCTTTAGACTTTTCAGCATAGCCAACAAAATATGCTCTAATAGTCTTAGGATCCAATTTCTTTTCCTATGAATTTTACATTCTTACTTCTGCAGGATAACCCTATACCTTAAAGTGACTTAAACTAGGTTTCTATATTTTCCAGATTTTAAAGGGTGTATTTTACACTACCTTTGTTATAACACTGTTTAAGATGTATGTAGTTGTCTTGAGTACTTTCTTCCATAAGGGAACAGGAAGTTTGGAGCTATTTATCATGCTCCTAACTATATCTAGCAATGTCCTATTTCTTCTTTCAGCTACACCATTCATGTCAGGTGAGCTAGACATAGTATATTGTGCAATTATACCTTGCTTTCAAAGAAATTCTACAAAAGGATCAACTGCTTGTCCTTTACTAGTGTATCTACCATAATATTCACCACCTCTATTTGATCTCGCAATCTTAATTGGTTTCCCAACATTCTTTTTCACTTCTACTTTATATTCTTTAAAGGTATCTAGTGCCTCACTTTTATTATAAATCAAGTATACATGCATATATCATGAGAAATCATCAATAAATATAATAAAATACTTTTGATCATGTGTATTTAAATCAAGACAACAAATATCTATGTGTATAATCTCAAGTAATTCAGAACTTTCCTTAGCTCCTTTATGTGACTTGTTGATATGCTTTTCCTTAATACAGTTCACACATGAACTAAGATCATAATGATCTAAGGATAGAAGAACTCCATCTTTAGTTAACCTCTTGATTCTATCAATGGAGATATGTCTCAATCTCATATGCCATAGCCTAATTGAATTCTCATTAATTTCACTGCGTTTAATACTATATGTAATAGCTAAAAACTGCAGCAAATCAAGAACAATTTTAAATAAATCATCAACCATAACCATATTTGCAATTGGAACAAAGTATTTACAAAAAATCATAAGATCTCTTGAAAGGTTTATGCCATAACCTAAAAGAAGTAACTTAGAAATAGAAATCAAGTTTCTCTTATAGGAGGGAATGTAAAATGTCTCAAAAGATCTAAAATAAAATTATTAGGTAAGATAATCCTATAGGTTTCAACTACCTTCACAGGGTCTCTTTTCCCACTACCTAATAAGACTATTCCTTCATTAGGACGCAGAGGCTTGCTGGTTAGAAAGCTCTGCATAGTAATAGCAATGTGGATCATGGAACTGATATCAATCCACTAAGTGTCATTACTAATAGAAGCAAAAAGAGATTCAAATATAACACAATGATTCATTATATGTTGCCTAATGCCTCCAAGACCTGCAAGTCTCATATAACATAATTCAAAAATAATAGTTCCACCCATTTGTTTGTCAGATGGTTTGAATTGTTTATCTAAAACTTACAGGTATTCTTTGGCAGTTATGCATTCAAGAATGGTACCTAAATGCCTCTTGCAATCCATATCTTTATCAACATAAGAGATAAGGGGTTAGACAACTCCCAATGATCATAATAGTTTTTATCATCTTGATCATCAGAATTATCTGTAAGCCTAGGAGGTTCTTCAACCCTCAAGGTAAAATACAGATCAAACAACCAAATTGCAATAAAACATCATTTTTCAATCAGGATAGTTAGTACCATCCAGGATAGTTTTGTTACTGACATCAGTAACAATCCTAGGGGTAGCAATAGGAACTGCAAGTTTGGACAAAACAAATGAACTCACATAAGTGTTTAAGCAATAACAATTATTGTGCCATGTATGCTTAACACAAATAAGGAATACAAAATATAAATATGTATCACTAATATCTAACTGCGGGGAAAGATACCAGCTAACATGCATTTATCTGAAAATTGATGAAATTAAAATGCATTAATATTTTTCAATACATGAGGGCTACTTGGAAAATACAAGGACATTCTATTCCATCATAATTAGATATGCAACTATAATTATCTACTTGTGGGCAAAGATAAGTTATAGCTACACTTTAATTACAATTGATATTTTATAATCCCATATGGGATTATATTATGCATGCAATAATAACAAGGATGATGTGGCTAGTCCTCAAGTATAGCATTCTAATAACAAATATCAAGTGCATTTAAAACATAAATATGCACATAGCTTAATGAGAACTTAAATAGTCATTTTAATCAATAGAGATTAACTAAAATTCTAACATTTATGCATCTAAACAATTGTTTATAAATTCAAGTTCAGCATATTTTCCCTCAATTATGATTTCTGTGAAATTCTAATTGTCAGATAATTGTCCAACTAGTTATCCAAATATTCAAACAATTAAATAACACGCAATAATGAACTCCACAATTTTTTTAGAATGAGAAAATAGCCAAAATTGAACTTTCTTTATATTAAACAACAATAAATGGTGAATAACATAAATTACGATTGCTTAAATAAATAAGGCTTGACTCAAAAATTATACATTTAGCTCAAATTAATTTCTAAAAAAAGGAAATATGGGCTAAACAAATAGAGAATTAAAATTGAGCCCAACATATAATTTTTAGAAACAAACAAAATATACAATGATTTCATGAATTTAAACTTAACCATATAGAAGCCAAATTTAATGCAATCTTCATAGCAATAAGTTCTTCTAATTTTGTTTAGGAATGTCCGTCTTATGTCAATTGGATCAAAACGAGGTAAGACACTAGATGTCCCATTCCATATTTTTTTCTTGGTTGTCATATTTTACACCTACACACGTGCTTGCTCAAACTTACATAAATTATAAGTCTCTTGACATTTCTACCTCCAAAAGGAAATACGGCTCAAGTACGGTGGAGCCTAGATAATATGTAATGTAACCTGTGTCCCATCGTTCGGGTGGACGATTTGGCCATTGATGTAAGAAGAGCAATGGTTGAAAGCAAGGAGCACATAAGAAGGAGCCATCTCAATAGGCTGACCAACCCTATTCATGGGCATCTCCTTACTAAACTGACTAGTTTCTCTCGTAAAGATTCAGACCAATACATATGATGCTCATATCAATTTTTTCTAAAATAATTTTCTAAATAGAAAAACTAAAATATATCCATAATGAATCATACATAGAAATTAATAGGTAGAGGAGACTCAAAGAACCTGGGTACTAAGTCCCATGTTGGGCAAACATATTACTAAATGGTAATATTACACGGTCCACAACATAAAGCAACAATGGAAGACTTAAACGAATATCTCTTTCCATGTTAGTTGATCTAAACCTGAAAAACACAAGGCTCTGGCTTTGATATAACAAGTACTGAAATACAAAGCATAAAGTCAGAAGAACACAAATAATAATTAGGAATTATTCTGACTGGAAGATGCACAATTGTGGTATGGGAATAATAGTCACTAGTCAAGGAACCCTCAAGGGAGCAAGGTATCTATTTTATGATTTTAATTCAATATCATTTACTATAACCCTAAATTAGTTTATCCTAATTTTTTTATAACCTCCCATCAAGATTAATAATAATAGGTAATTTGACTTAATAATATCCAAAACTAGCTTTGGTACGACTAAGTAAAGGGCCACATAGGAGATATTTTATTCAAATTAAGAAACCTTAATATATGGAATATATTATAATTATTGTAATATTTAGAATATATAGAATTTCCAATTTTCAAATGTATCACAATAGTATCCGGATGCAATCCATCTATTTGAATTAATAAGATATTTCATAATAATAATAATTAGTAAAAATATCTAACACAGTATATTATTTGTGAGCAATGAAGCCATCTATTCTTAGGAAGTCTTAGCATACTAGTAATCGTTTCTAATAACTCCCTACTTTGTTTACTTTTTGAGATCATCCCCTAATCGAACTAAACTTTCTTCTCTACTCTTACTTCCTCTTTAATCACTTAAATTCAATCAAGAGTTAAGTCATGCATTGACTTTACCTAGAGATCGACCTAAGGTTATCTTCTATGCATACAATGGTTAAAACTAGTAATTAATTTGAGTACTAAGGTTAGCTTCAGTTTTTTTGACTCAAATCTAGCAAACAACATGCATAAGGAAAAACAAAGAATAAAGAAATTTAAAATGAACAAAAATGAAGGATTCATCAACTTTATGTTACGTACAAGTTCTGGTCATTTTATAAGGGACATGTTTATGTCAAGTTGATGGTCATCATCATCTTCTTTCACTTCAAAATCCAATTTCGATTGAACAACGGTGCTAGGGGAAAGAGGTTATTTTTGTTTACTACCCCTACGTGTTTTCGACTTTGTATCCACATTTGTTTAAGGAGGTTGGTTTTGTTTCATACCAGGTGGTTTACAAGCTTCTCTGCCTCAGAATTAGACCCAGAGAATGTTGCAGTTGGTAATGTAGAATCCTCTATTTCCTCTCCCCCATATTTAACAAAGATACCGTCTTACGAAATGTTCTTGTGTTGCAGGTTCTTAATTGTGTATTCTAAAATTTGCCTTGATATCCAGATTGACCTACAGTACAATTTAACCTTGTAATATCATATATTCTTAATAATGAAATCAATTTCAACGTAATCATTGAAAATATGACAATGTTTTCCTTTTTAAGCCCTAATTACATGCAATGACTCTAAGTCCCAAAATATCATAACTATATTCAATAATACCCAAAGAACTTGCTAATAAACCCACAAAATGACATAACATAATGTAATAATCATGGGTTAGATCACCCTCTTCAAATGATTTACCGCTTTTGTATAGCAACAAGAAAGTAGAGGGAAATAAGGCCTCAAAATATTATAAATTCTTGAATAAATTAAATGTAAATACAAATATATTTTTAAATAGATAAAAATATAAGCTAATAGGCTAAACCTAAAATCCTATAATAATCATAATATCTCATATTTATTTTTTTAAGATATGATAAGATAATATTCAAATATAATCATAAATAATATCCAAATTTAATTCTATACAATTAATTAACAAAATATAATAGTAATTAATTAATTAATTCTAAACCAGAGCATCATATTCTCATGTCTATAGATTTTATCATGCACTAGCAAATGATGATAATGATAGTATCATACCTATAAAAGCTATATTGAAAGTCAGAGAATGTACTAAATCAAACTAATGAAGTATAGTGATTTGTTATATAATGTAATAGTTGTAAATCACTACTACATAAAAGGCTTTCTAAATCAGTTGAAAATGGCATTCTATACCGAACAATGATCCGGTGTAGAAATAAACCATGTAGAAAGTGTACACTTTTTAAACCAGGTGATTCACTGGTATAGAATGAGTAGAATTTAAACCGGTCATGTAATAGTTGTAAATCACTACTACATAAAAGGCTTTCTAAATCGGTTGAAAATGGCATTCTACACCGAACAACGATCCAGTGTAGAAACAGATCATGTAGAAAGTGTACACTTTTTAAACCAGGCGATTCACTGGTATAGAATGAGTAGAATTTAAACCAGTCCCTTTTAAAATCAGGAGTAGAATTTACTAACATCTTCACATGTTATGTGAACATGAGCTGATTAATGATTCTTTAACACTGGTTGTGTTTACACCCTATGTAGAATAATCCATTTTCTACACCTCACCATAAATACAATTGGCGTAGATGTTGTAATATTTACATATTATTTTTAAACATGACATTATTCTTTATACGGTTTAAATGTACTTTTAAAAAATAACCTCTTCAATGTTTCATTAATCCCATCCCCTGAAGCTTCATGAATAAACTACCCAAATATACAGACTTAAAAAGACAGCAGCAGAGACAGATTTTGTAACACCTTATTTTTTTAATGTCTTAGGGACCATTCGATAGCATTTAGAACCACTTACAAGTTCATTTAAGTCCAATTACAAAATCTGGAATTTCACTCTTTACGAGTATTGTTCATATGGTAATTCCATATTAAACGATGAACTTCAAAAAAATCATAACTAATTCTAGAAAAATTGAAATAGAGTGGTTCAAAAAACTACATGAAGCTAACATCTTAAAATTTAAGGGAAAAATACTTCCTTGGACCCATTGATCAGTTAACTTAGTCAACTATAACGTCAAATTTACTGTTCATTTGGTCAAATTTTTTGAAAAACAGTTCCTGGTCCAAAACTTTAAAAATTTTGTTCTCTTTGCATAGACGTCAGAATAAGGCATTCTTAGTTTCAAAATGAATCTTGACATGTTAACTAAATACCTATAAAATATCATACATTTATTTGATCATTTGCTATTTTTATAAATAGCTACAAATGTATTGCCTCTAACATACATTACATAAGTTATAACATAAAATTACACTTAAACATGTCATCTATCCCCTAAATCCTCTTCTTGCATCTTCATCTTCTTCCATCTTTGATGAACCTGTTGGTGTGGGGGTGACATGTAGGGGATGAGATTTTGGGAGAAATCTCAGTAGTAAACGGAAACTATACAATATATGCAACTATATGCTAGATGTTACTATGTGTGCACTTAATGATCATGCTTGCATAATGATTATATGCTTCCATGTATCTTAATTATAACATATGGCCATAGCATAAAAAGAAATAGAGCATTACTTAACCATACATGTTTCACATCATCAAAGTAAGTAAATATCACATAAAGCATCTAAGCAATATAAGCATACAAGTAGGTAAGTTCACTACCTCATACTCCTTGCTTTCCTCATCCTTTTCCTTTACCTCTTGCTTCCTAGTTTTCCTTGAGATATGATTGCCCTCTTTGAGTTCACAAACCAAATCCTAACATTGTATTACCATTAATTCATTACAATCCAACTTCCTTGAACATTAAACTTTATCTACTAAAGTAACTTTCTTAAATATTTGTTAATTAGCTTGGTCTTTGAATCAATTGAAGTATTGACTTTACCCTGCATAATTTGGCCTTCTAAATCCATTTATGAACTCTAAATGGCCAAATTCCAGCAATTGTAACATGTTCTGAACAATACCGAAAAGCTTCTCTTTTTCTTTAAAATATTCTCATTTTGATTCCAATACTTCCAATACTTATTTATCTATTTTCCTCCACACAATTTTTCATTTTAAAGCCATTGAAAGAATCAAAATCATGATATTTCAATCACTGTTTATGCGTGTGAACAGTAACAGAGAACACTTAAAAATTATAACTTTGAATTCCAATGCTTCCAAGGTTTCAAACTTATTCAATCCTATACAAAATCATCTTTTAAATTCAATGGAAGCATTAGATCATTGAAATTCCATCTTCTCCTATCCATAACATCCTTGGCCGAAAGGCCTCAAGAAAGAGCAAAGTCAAGAATATCAACTAAATTCAATAACCAATCATCAAACTAGCTTATATAAGTGTCTTCTACTTGATTCTATCTTGCTTTTCTTCTTTCTTTATTTCTGTCTAGATTTGAACAGCAAGCATACTCTAGGTTTAATGGAATTTCCAACCACTAAAACCTAGGCCTTCCAAAATACATCTAAATAAATTAGGAAGGATCACATACCTTATGCCTTGACTACCTTGATCTCTAAGTGCCTTGAATTGCCTTTATCTTAGTTGAGTTTTCAAATGACAAGAGTTTCTCCAAGGGAACCAAGGGGACACTATTTTGCAATGAAATGAAGGGATATTTATAGCCAAAACTTTAGCATCTTCGGACAAGAATATCCCTCCTTCAACTAATTATTACAACTCCTTGATCTTGAATTTGATTGGTTACTTTTTGGATTAGTTAACCTTAATCACCATTAGATTAATTCTTATATTATTTTATTTCATTTTAGCACATGTCCACACTCTTCTTCCTCATTCTTGTTTCCATGTGGCATATTGCACATGGTGTATGGGTCCCACCATGTGCAACCCTTGGCTTCCTCTTAAAGCTCCTTTATTTTCTTTGGATTTTTTTATTTAAAAATTCATAAAATATCCAAAATTGACTTAAGCTCCAACACTTGATCTTGGGCTTATTGGGCTTGTCTAGGATGCTATATTGGGTCTCTTTTAGGTCCAATAACTAGTTGGCACTTTCCTTATACCGATATTCTTAAATCACCCTGATTTTTGAAATAAATGCTAGACACCTCTTTCAATGGTTGTAACATTTTTAGAAATTCATCATAATATAAAATAAATTTTCTACAAAGTCTCATAATTTTCTGAGACCCAGAAGTCCTGATAAAAATTTATACATCCTCTTCAAATCCTTTATCGGTGTCTGATTTCACCGTAAATTTCATAATTAATTATACAGGACTCCTTTTTGAGCTCTATCAATTTCATAAATTCTTATATTATTTATAAGAATTTAATAGCAAATTTCATCTGATTATGAGGTCGAGAGGATACTATAATAATCTCCTGGCTTTAGAAATTAATATTAATTTATCAGGACCTCAAATCAAAATTTTGTGTTGCGTTAAGTTGATTAGAATAACTTTCTCTATTTTATGGTAAAATATGAGACTAAAATGCTTCTGGGCAGTTTTTAGCCTTTTCTAGCTCAACTTTTCATAAATACCATTTTACCCCTGAACTTTTAAAAATTGCACTTTAGGCCCTCAATTTTTCATAATTACACTTAATGGCCCAAAGTTTAGTCTACTTCCATTTTGCACCATGGAACTTTTAGAATTTTCACTTTAGTCCCTTTCTTTTTTTCTTTGGCTAAAAACTTATCTTAATCATTATCTTTTCTTTTGATTACCATTCCAATCCCTTCATAATCTCTTTCCTCTATCAGCTTATACAGATAGGAATAATTTGGGATGTTACATATTTTAAGATAGTAGATATAGATCTTCAATTGCTCATTACATTATTCATTTAACAAAATTCAATAAAAAGAAGCAACAATTTTAACAGAAAAATAAACAAAAATATATTCAATTAATGACAAATACTATTGAGAATGAATGAATTGAACAAAAAACTCAGCTCAACTATTGTGCAGGTCCTCAATATCTTATTCAGGAAAGGGTCAAATTGATCAAATATCTAAAATATCAAATTAAAATAAAAGAAATTAAGGAATTACTAATATATATTAAATTGACAAGAAATATAAATAATTAAAAACACCATTTAGCTCCTCAGTTAGGTCATTCCTATTTGACAAGATGATATTGATCATGTGTTTGACCATGTAGAAGCCGCACAAGTTACTTTATTTGGGTTACCTTCGACTTTGTAATATTAACATGAACAAAATTATTTGTCATCAGCAAAAAATAGTGGAGCATAAGACTTAACACTTTTATTATCTTCGGTATGATCTATTTAGGGTCCCTTCCTGAGTTGGCTTTCTTAAGACCCTTTGCAATTGCAAACATCCTCATAGCCCAATGACCAAAAGTTATGAATTTAGTAACACATTTATTACAAAGACCATATTTATTACAAACACTATTGTTCTGTATAGAAGAAAACTCATGTGTTCATAATCTTATTGGAATCAATTGATGGCTTGTAGTGGAGAAAGCATAAGAAGAAAACTTTTTAAGTGTGCTTACATAGTATGATCAATTGTGAATGATTGTTGTAGAAAATAATTAAACAATAATAATTACTAGCATTAAGCAAATACAAAACTAGTATATAATAAAATGAAATATTCTTACTCCTGGATATATGGTAAGAAGAAACAATCAATATCAATTTCACTAAGTCTCCTTGAAATGTACTGAAATATCAAAGATTAGGAGGTCTTTTTTGCATAAATCTAAAATGGGCAAAGGAATCCATACTGACATCATTTGCCCTTGGAAACCAACTCAACTTGCATGTACCTATAGTTAATGCAAACACTCAGTTTGCATGAATTTTGTTATTACATATATTTACATTTAAATTAGACTTACATAAAAAATACTTAGATGCACCCAAAGGTTAGTTCATTCTTAGGAGTCATAATAGATTTCACATCTGTATGGTCAACAAAGGCAGGTGCCCCCACGTCACCCACAATTGAATCCATAGGGAACACATCCACATAGAACGTAGAATCAGATGCCAATCGGATCACACATTGCATGACACTCAAATTGGGAGGTATGGAAAGTTCACTCAAGGATGACGCGACATGATATAAAACAAGATGCTTTGGCCATAATATGAAAGTCCCCTTTGCCTGACTCATTGTCTTCACCTCATCAGTGGGAATTAGGACAAGAGCATCTTCAGTTATCATATATTTAACTGTCACCCTTAACTGATCATCCTGAATTTGGATGTGGTGGGCAGTTGCCCCTAAACTATGGATGAAACCATGTGCCACTAACCTTTTAAGAGGATCCTTCACATAAAGATCACAAGGTTCAACATCCTCTAACACAGACCCAGCCATTCAACATCTCCCTTTAGTGCTAGGACGGGCTACATTTGAGAGCATTTAGGGGCACTTAACTCCTGTTGCCTTGATGTTATCATGGATAACATTTCTTCCTTGATCTTTACCAACCCTTCTTGTAATCGTGCCTCAATTGAAGCTTATGCATGTGCCTTAGCCTCTGCCCTCATTGTGGATAACAATGATTCTAGTTCTACCCTCAGCACATATGAGGAATATTGTGGAGATACTCTAAAGTAATCTCTTATACCGACACCTCCTCCAACTCCCCTAACATGGGCCCATGCTCTTGCTTGTGTATGGCAACAGTCAAGATGTCATTTCTACTATCTTACTTGAAGGAGACATGTGCTTCTTATTATTTAAGATTAGTCTATAACATATAAAGAGCAAATATAAGAAATAATATAATTAGCATAAAAATAATATAATTAGTCTACTAAAACAAAATAGTAGAAGTAGTATTTACAATGTTTTAATGAATCATGCGAGCTTGATCTCTTGTAAATGATCCACTCTTTATTTGGTGAGCATACAACCATTTATCTTTACGACATATTGGAGATAGGGGAGTAAGTCTTCCTCTTCCTCTTGGCCCCAACAAGTCTATTTCAGCCTTCGCGTAACACCCTTGAGACATTGTGTGTGGGCAATCATTCTTGAGAGCGTAGTTAATGGCTTTTGCTCTTTTTTCTACAAAACTTGAAGTAGTTAAAATCAATACATACAAAAGGAAGAAACATGGGAAATACAAGTAGCTTCGTCAACTTACCATAGCTGCTGGCATAGTCCGAACCCTAACAATTTCTTCTCAAGTAGCTTCATTAATGAATTGATACTTACTGCATAGAGAAGAATGAGGCTGACCATCTTTGTCCCTGTCATACACATACTAACGAGCTAGTTGTGCCTTGAATGCCCATTAACGCTTTGCGTAATAAGATAATGTCTTCTTCTTCAAGATTTTATTATTGGGAACATCATAAGTGAGATTCAATAATTGCCATTGAAAGTAGAGTTATCAACAAACAGTTGTGTTTTTTGGTATTGCTCTACATATAGTATACAATAGTTAGTTCATATACCTTAATAGAGTCCCAAATTTGATTCTTCACGCAATTAACAACAACATCCCAAGTCTCTATGGCAATTTTAGTCTTGTTGCGTGCTAGGAGGCTAACATAACTCATGTACTTGGTCATGTGTTCACCAATTGAGTTCCAACGTGTATCAAACTCAATCGGTAGTAATTTCCCTTCCTATATTTCGTAATGTCTTTCAATCGCGTAGTACTTCTGCCCCTCATTTGTTTTGAATCGTTTGGAGCATTGCTAGTCTCATGCTAATTATCACTACCCCTTATATTCCTATATACGCAATAACAAAATCAAACATAGTAAACAGACTTAACCCTTTTGCCTTCTGTCAGAATACACAAAACTTGTTCCTTTAAAATTTATCCATGGAAAGAAGCTCAAGCATTTATCGTAGGAAAACTACAAAACTTAGATTAAATGAACATATAAACAATGAAGCACGTACACAAGAAAATAAGTGTCAAGAACACATACAAGGCAAAGCACAACGAGAGCGATAATAAAGAAGAACGACTTAGCACAGCGAAGCCCGACGAAAACCATAGAGCACGACGACAGGAGTAAGATAGAAGTAAGAAATAAGAATGAAGAAAATCTGAGAAATGAGAAATGAGAGACATGCTAAGGGGTGGGTTTCAAAAATATTTTGTGAGGAAGACTTTTCACACCGGTTGACATATAAATCCAATGTAGTAAATCATATTTCTAAACCTGACTAATACAATAACTGGTTTAAAAAGATGTTTACTTATTTTTAAAATGTCACGACTAATATTTTGAATTTGAGAAGACTTTCTACACTGAATAAAATATAAATTCGATGTAGTAAATCATATTACTAAGCCTGACTAGCACAATAACCGGTTTAAAAAGATGTCTACTTATTTTTAAAAATACCACGACTAATATTTTGAATTTTAGAAGACAGAAACACTAGATAAAATTTTAAAAAAATTGCAAATTAAGTTTTCACGTCATTTTTTATACCAGATAACATGTACAACCGATTTAAATATTGGAGTTATTTTTCCCACCTACTTTCTTATTACCCCATCACTTGAAGTTACAACATATATATATGCAATTAGAACAATAAACTTGTGCTATTATTATATCAAAACAATATATCCAATAAGAACTATAAACATAATTGCATTAATGCCTCAAAAATATAAAACACTCACATACAAATCAATTACAATCCACTTCTTCTTCATTCAATTTTGGTAAACCTACTAAAAAAGAAGGGGTCTCACAAATTGAATCATCATCGTCAATAACCCTTTTTCCTTGGAGAGCGACATGCTATCTTTTATTTGCTGGATCAGTGATATAGAACACTTCCTTTGCTTGGTCTGCCATAATAAAAGTCTTAATCCCAAAACTTATACTCTTCAAATCAACCAATATAAATCCTAATCGATCCACTATAACACCGTTATTTACATTATCCCACTTGCATTTGAATATGGGAACTGTGAATTTGGTGTAGTCTAACTCCTAAATCTCTTCAACAACGTCATAATAGGGGATGGCTGCTAATTTAGGAGTGTTGTCTTTTGAACTAAAGAAGTGCATAGCTTCAGCCACTAACATAACACCACTATTTTGCACGCTACTTTTATCATTTAGGGATTTCATATAAAAGGAATACCCATTGATATCAAATTAATTTTAACATATCACATTTAATTCAAGACCATATGCCAACCATCTAACTAAATTAGATACACAATCATCATTTTAAACCTTCTGTTTGAACCAATGTGCAAAAGATTTGTTATGTTCTCTCATCAGCTTTTGCTCTACCATTCTTTTATTTTATTTCCAAATAAGCTCTTTATGAACAGCTATATAGTCTTGAACTTCATCAATGTTATTCAAGATGTGTAAGTGTATTTGTTGCAATTCATTATGATCCACGTTCTTCACCGACATTCCACATTAACCCCTATTTGACATAGGGTTTAGCGAGACTAGTAAGTCTTACTTTAGACAGGTAGTGTTGACAAAAATCTATAGCTTCTTCAGAAACATATTTTTGAACAATAGATGCCTCAAGCTGATTTGGATTCTTCATATACCCTTTAAGAATTTTTATGTATCTTTCAAATGGGTATATCCATCGTAAGTATACAAGGCCATACAGTTTTATCTTTCACACTAAATGAACGATGAAGTGTACCATGTTGTCAAAGAAGCCAAGAAGAAATGGTTTTTCAAGATGGAACAAAATAACATAACCTTCGTACTCCAATTCATCCAACTTTTCAATCTCAAAGACTTTGCCACATATAGCATTGAAGAAGAAGCAAAGTCGGGTTATAATGTGTCTCAAATCATCTTGAAGGATTCCTCAAACAGCTACTGGGAGTAATTGTTGCATCAAGACATGACAATTATGAGACTTTTGGCCTACTAATTTTAAATCTTTCATCAACAAAATTTTCTTAAGATTAGATGAGTACCTAGAGGGAACTTTGATTCCTTGCAAACATTCACAAATACTTCTTCTCTCATCCTTGGACAAAATATTAATCTCTTCAACACAATAACTCCCTTCATCTGGCCTTAGATGGAAATCCTCACGTATTCCCATTTCTTGTAAATCTAATCTTGCCTTCAAAACTTATTTAGAACTACCATGTATGTTGAGAAGTGTTCCAACAATGCTGTCACACACATTTTTCACCACATGACATTAATACAGTGCCTTACATGAAGATGTTGCCAAAACCGAAGCTCAAAGAAGAAGATCTTTTTTTTCATATATTTTTCTCACTTCTCTTAATAGTCTTTCCAAAAGTAATATTGATGTCTTTCACCTTTTCATAAACTTGTTCTCCAGTCAATGGCTCTGGAGCATTTTCAAATTCTTGGCCGCAAATTTTTTTTCCTTCAGTCGACGGTATAGGTGGCCTTGTCTTAGAAATCTCCTATAACCTAGATAGATTGTCCTTCTTCCATGATGAAGTTGATAGTAGCAAGTCACTTCCTCGCACATCGGACATACTTTATGGCCCTTAACACTATACCCTGACAAATTTTCATATGCAAGAAAGTCATTAATTGTATAAAAGATCGTGTACCATATATTGAAGACCTCCTTCCTAATCGCATAAAAATATCCACATCTTCCCATAGCTTCTTTAAATCTTCGATAAAGGGAATTAGGTAAATGTCTATGTCATTTCCTAGTTATTTCGATCCTGAGATCAACATAGACAACATTACGTACTTGCGTCTCATACACAACAAGAAAGATATGTTGTAAATCCCCAAGAGGATGGGCCATGAACTATATAGTACTAAGGCTACCATAAGGCTTCATGACATCTGTACTAAATCCAAGACTTAGGTTTTATAGTTCAATGCCAAACTCTATAAATAAGTGATCAATCTTCTTCCATTTTAAAGAATTAACCAAATGACAAAGCTTACCATCACAAATCCTTTTAGTCACACGCCATAACATTTTTTTGCATCATCTTAATTAACAAAAAGTCGCTTAAACCTTAGTATAATTGGAAGATACCATAACACCTTTGCAGGAGACTTGTTTGATTTGTACCTTGGTGTCTTACATATTGGACATTTCTCCTCATCTTCAAAATCTTCCTTGTACAATATGCAATCATTTGGACATACATGAATCTTTCTATATTGTATTCCTAAAGGACATATTATTTTCTTAGCATAATAGTAGTGTTTAGGTAACACATTTTCTTCTGAAAACATGTCTTGTAACAACTCAAACAATTCTAAAAAACCTCGGCCATGTCATGCTTTCAACTTACCAATCTCAACACCGCATTCAACAAGTTGTATTTTCTGCATCTTGAGTATACAAGTTTTTCTACATCATTGCACATATTACCATATGCATGTGACCGCATGAAAGCATCTTTTCCAACATCACGAATAATGTCCTCTACCCTGATCATCAGTATCTGTTATCATCAAATGTATGTTCTAACTATTTAGATGCACTCGACCTTTCCACATTTTCACCATGTCATACCCATACTGTGTAACTCTTGTAAAACTTCTCACAAATTAAATGAGTATACATATCTGCAGGACTTTGTTTCCTCTCATTCAAACAACTCACACAATGATAATAAAACCTTCTATTGTCATCATCACCATTTTGTTTAGCAAAATCCAAAAACTCCTTTACCCCTTAGCATACTCAATACTTGTTCATTTAGCATTTATCTAACTACGATCCACATTTGTGGAAGACTAAAAAACTACCAAAATAGAAAATAAGAAAACCTAGGTTGTAGCTAATTATGGGAGAAAATATATAATGCACAAGTGGAAGAACTTACCAAATGAAACAAGTAAATGACATTAATGAATCCAGCAAATAATAGCAAAAGCTACAGTCAGTAGCACATAAACCTTCAGTTATCGAGACAAGGAGTTCAAAACAAAACTCACCAACTGTAAAGGGTCGAGAGGACTTAAACGCGTGAGCTAGTAAAAATGATAGATGGGAGGTACAAAGGGGTTTTGATTAAATTAAAGTGTATTTCCTAAGCAAATCTACACTTAATAAAATGCAACAACAATGTAGAAATAACTTTTTCTAAATTGGATATTATATTCTACACCAGTCACTTTTACACCTATATAAAATATTATAAATTGCACAAATCTACACCGGATGAAATGGAAGACTGGTGTAGAAATAATTTTTTCTAAACCGGATATTATATTATAAACTTGACATTGACATGTCCAGTTTCAATTTATTACATTTTTTTTATTTTTGAAAAATAAAAGAATACCATGTCATTAGAATAAGAATTCATTCAATTTTACTAACAACTTTACATCAAAGTATGAAATTTTCAAAACAATATCTATCAGAATATATAATATATTCTCTCTTTTTATCATTATGTACAAAAATAAAATAAAAGGGGCAGATAAAGGTTGTAGGCTTTCACTCCTCATCAGACTTAGAGGTTTGGGTTTCATCAAAGTCGGTAGGATCAACAGGATTATACAAGCTATCATTCTGTTGATTGCAGCGAACTTCTGAGCGGAAAGCTTTAAAATTGTCTTTCAATCTATTAACTTTCTAAGTTAGTTCTTCCACTGAGTCCTTCAGGCCATTGAAGCGCATAATGAGTTCCTCAAGGTGTTTCATCAAAGTGACAATCAGGGGAGGATGAGAATGAACTATAGGGTGAGGTTTGGGATGTTTGTCTTCAAATTCATCTCTATTTCTTTTGTGCACCTAAGAAGGAGGTATGCGTGAGAAAGAAGCCATTGGAGGGTTCAAATAGAATAAAAGAAAAGAAAATAGAGAAATAAAGTGATGAGACGAAAAGTATTGATCATAGGAATGGTATACATATGGTTGAAGAATAAGAACTGTTTCAAAAAAGAATATCAAAGAAAAGAAGCGAGAAAGCATAAACAGAAAACTAAGAGTCAAAATATAAAGTATATTTAACACCGGTTACATGTAAATTCGATGTAAATATTTTATCTTATTTACAAAAATGCTACCTATCATTTTTTAAAGTGTCTCCACAAGGTCTAAAGAAGTTATAGAAAAGAAGTGGGAAAACATAGACAAGAAACTGATGAAGGGTCATAATATCATGAAACTAATATACACCTATTGATATTAGTATCTGGTGTAATAATTATCTTTTACATTGGTTACATATACATCTACTGTAAATATTTCATCTTATTTACAAAAAAGCCACCGATCATTTTTTTAAACTGTCTCCATAAGGACCAGTTTAAAACTTGGGTATCACCTGAAAATATGACTTTTTCATTTATTTTAACAAGCTTAAAATTTGGAAAAATAGCTATCAATTGTGAAATCTTTATAATAAATAGCCAATGAAATACAGTGATTTGTTATACAAAAACTATAAATCACTTGTAGGTAGTTAAATTATATATTTTTTTTTTGCACCATTTCATAGAGATTGATTAATGACTCAATGGTCATACTATCTACTGATCAAAGCTCCTATCCCTATCAAGGGGGTTGTCGGGGATAGAATGATGGTTGATATAGTGTTTTTTTTAATGAAAAAAATGTAAAAGGTCATGTGACATTTTTAATTCCCACTTTAGTACTTGTGTGATGAATTGTCCTTTTTCATATTGAAGGCATCCAAAGTAGGGGTAGGCAAAATTTCCTAAACTGGGTTATCCCGACTCAATCCTGGGTATTGCAGGACGGGTCTGTCCCTTTCCGTGAAGGATCGGGATAGGATTTTTTAGGTCAGGATGGGGGGATGGTCGGGACAAGACAGGTCTCGTCTAGACCCTCGGGACATCCTGTCCCATCTCGATACTGTATATATATATATATTTATAAAAAAACAATTCACATGAAGGTCAGGCTGGAAACTGAAGAACTTTCCCTTGTCTCACTTCAGGTCAGGTCAGTCGCTCACCTCTGGCTTCACTCTTCTCTCTTCTCTCCAGGTTAGTAACACTGCTTCACCAGACGTCCAAGCACGCCGCACCACCAGCCACGGCCAGTTCCTCTCCGATTTAGGTCTCCCATTCTCTGCCGCCAATCCTCCTCCCCTTACGGCCTCGGTTGCTCCTCAGCGGCAAGCCATACTTGCAAATTCAAAATCTCTTTAGGTCTCCCATACTCTGCTGCCAGTCCCCTTCCCCTCACAGCTTCAGTCGCTTCTTTAAGTCAATTCGTGCTGTCTCCAGTAGACCAGTACTCTACCATCTTTGATTGACTTCCAATTTCCATCGCTCTTTGTCGCTCTTTGCTTCACTGAGAAGATGAACGGTAGCCCATCTGGTTTTAGTGTGTACTATCTCTGCCTCTTCTTTAACCCAATCATAATTTGGGTGTGCTTACTAGAAATATTTTATCTCAGATTCATAATCAAATGTTTGGTCCTCTGTGTTTATTACAGCTAATGCTCCCATCACAAGAACTTTCATTATCGCCTTAGCGGTTTTTACTATCTTCTTGGGGATCCAAGGTCATTATAACAGATTGGGATTGTCTTATCAAGTGATGCTCCTAATTTGTTCGATCTATTTTTATTTTCTCTTATTAAGTATCTTGTGTCAGATAAATTCACGAATAGATGTGAATGCAATTGTACATTCAAATTGATAGTGTTTGTCTTCTTTAGATTATGAAATTGAACTGTCCATTGGGCAATTTGATATGAAAATTAAGTTTGACGCCTGAGGATATTGTTATCAATCCTTAAATTTGCAGTTTTGTTTCTACTTTGATTTCTTTTAAAATGGGTCACTGATACTTTTTGCTACCATTATTTAGGTTCCTAGCATGCTAATATTCAATTTGTGGTGCTAATGTCATACAATTGATCTGACATAATTTTCATTTGGTATAAATTAGACTTCATTATTAGACTTTGTTTTCCTTATAAGTTGTTGTTAGGATCTTGTTAGTGTTAAACCAGTTTGGAGGAAGAATACTTACAAAGAATTATCTGACTTTTGTTGATTGCCAATAAAAATGAAAGGAGTAAACGACTTGTGCACCTCATACAATTTTTGCACATTCTTACCCTAGATTGCTCACTCCCTGGCAGGACATATTTGGAAAGCTTCACCTTTGGAAATTAGTTGTGTCCATATTTGCTTTTTCATCAACTCCAGAGTTGATGTTTGGACTATTTCTGTTATGCTATTTCAGGGTCTTCAAGAGATAGATAGGTTCCAATAAATACTCAGTAAGTCAGTTGTAATTTTATATTCCAAAATTTTTGGGCAATCTCCTAATATATTTCCAGGACCAAGTCTGGCCTGATCAAAGATCAATGAATAGATTAGCATATGTTTAATTAAGGTTGATGCCTTTTGCTGAAGCATTTTTATGTTGCTATTGTCAATGCCCTTGTTACCTCCCTTGTACTATAAATGTGAATTTTCTCTTCAGCAGCTTCTGCACTTTGATTTCAATCCATATGCATCTATTTTATACGCATCATGTTCTGTTTGTAGGAATTTTGTTCTTGCCTTCTAAATTTTCTTTCATTTAGGGATCTGTTTTAGTTTGTCAGTTTATCACTTATATTTGCTGATAGTTAAATGAATGTTAGAATTGTATCATGGTTTTTGTCAAAATTCATTTTGAGACAAAAGGAAATGTTGTGGTGTAGAAGGAATGAGGCCAATGCCCCCTATATGTGGTACACCTGCTTAATTGAAGCTTGATGATTATTTTTTGTTACAAATGACTAAAATAGTATCATGGTTTTTATGTTTTGGCCTTTTAGGGCTCATGACAAATGACACTGCTTGGCCACTGAAGTGATAAGAGGCTAACTATTTGAGAGTGTCATCAATATAAGAGGCTAATTATTGGTATACTTTTTTTTTTAAAATATATCAAGAATTCAAGAATTCCCGTTTTCCAGTCCCGATCAAGATTGGGACAAGCTCGAGACGGGACAAGACACAGGATGCAAAAAGTGTCCCTTATCCATCCTCAAGATGGGGCATGAGACAGGGGTGTCCCAATCCTGACCCATCCTATAAACACCTGGGACACCTCTGTCCTATGAACACCCCTAATCCAAAGTATTTAACTATAATTTTCTCATATAAACAAAATAAATTTAAAAACGTCAATATTATATTTAAATGGAAAAGTATCAAGTGCTTGCCCTAATGAAATATCACTTAATCTCAATTTAGAGATAAATTAAATACTAACTATTCCCTAAAACAGATATACCCGTATAATCAGATTACCGTTCCTTCACAGGACTTTAGTGTCCCAAGGAGATGACAGCAAAAATGAATAATTTAAGCAAGAAAGAATAAAAACGCTCTTTTTGGGATCTGGAGGTGTTATTGACTTTGACTATTCTATTTCTGCCAGTGTTGCTTTGATTTGACCCAATAATGAGAATATGTTGAATTCCAATTTCCATATTAATTAATTCATAATTTAATAATTCATGACGGGGCGGGTCTATTGTTGCTCTGCAGCGTGTTGCCGAAACCAGCGAATGCGGTTTTGAAGAAGGGAATGATTTCATCCGGAGGTTCCCAACTTGGTCCATTGCGTTCGGTGATGGAATTTTCATCGGAGAGGTAAATCACAAAGTGAGGATTTTGATTCCTTCCGTCTCGATGAAGAACTCTCTGAAGAAATTGCGAGGTCTCGGACTTCACAAGCATCATCACCTTCATCATGATTCCATGGGCCGTAGGGACTTTCAATCTTTGGCTCAGTTGGACGAGCTCGCTCAGGCTACCCAGGTTCGTTTTCGTGCTTTTCTTTTCCTTTCTTTTTTGATATGATTCCCCTCCCCTTTTGTCCGATTTGTCCATCAAGTATTCCCAATTTCACCATCATACGGCCTTCTCTGGAATTCAGCACCAACCCCAGCTCACTATTCATGTTCTCTCCCACTAGGACTCTTTTTATATTTCTGTCGTCGCCAGAAATCAATACAATTGTTTCATATTCATCTCAGAGCTGATGAAAAATCAGTTTTAGGGTAGAAACCAATGAATGGGCTCAGTGTAATATTGTTTTAATTTTTTTTTTTTGAAACTGAAACTTGAGAAAGGGTGCAATTGTGTTGCCAACCTCACCGATCACCAAATTTTACCTGTGCTTCTTGAAGTTACCGGGCATGTTACCCCTTCAGTTTATTGATTAGGCAATATTGTCAATTTTGTAATCAAATAAGACACCGGTTCTGTTTCTTCATTCTTTCAGGACATGCAAGATATGAGAGACTGCTATGATAGCTTGCTTTCTGCGGCGGCAGCTACAGCCAACAGTGCTTACGGTATTTCAAAGATATTCAAGTTTTATAAATTACTGGGTGCTAAAGTTGCATATTACTGATTAAAGAAACATACCAGAGCCAACAAAGTCTTCATGATTTACTTTGATAAAATGTGCACATCAGATTCCATGCTTCTATTCCCCGTCAATGGTATTTTTGGTATGCAGTTGTCTCTTTTTCAAACAATTTCACATTATTTCCTCTTTTTACAGAATTCTCAGAGTCCCTGCGGGAAATGGGCTCTTGTCTTCTCCAGAAAACTGCATTGAATGATGATGAAGAAAGTGGTACAGTCAATGAGACTTGTCTAAGATTGCATCATGGTTTCTTTATCAAAAAAATTTCCCCCCCTATTTGGTGATTTAATGGATAGGCATTATCTTGCAGGGTGAAAACAAGAAAATATTATTTTGGTATTTTTGTCTTATTCAGTTCTTTGGCTATAACCTGATTATGGTGTAATAAATTGCCATCTAGGACTAGGCAGATGCTACTTGAAAGTGTAAAAGACAAATCATATCAGTTTGGAATCTAACTGTAGTTGGTATTTCATTCATAAATATCTTTTTTCAAATTAAGAGAAGTAAAATATTGCTACTAAATTAAGCTTCCTAGGGTGGATGATATTTATCTAAATATTTCTGTGTTTTTGTGAATTCTGTAAAATTGATACGATAACATGTGATTTTTATTCTTCAAGCTTGTAGAAAACATAGTTATGTGTTGTTTTGCAAATTATTCAGTGGTGGATTCTCCAATGATGTAATATAACTATTTATGCAGGTAAAGTTCTGCTAATGCTGGGGAAATTGCAATTTAAGCTGCAAAAGCTTGTTGATAACTATGTGAGTCTTGGTTGCAAATGTAAAATGAAAAAAGTTGGATTTTTTTTATTTGTTTTGAAATTATTGCTTTGTTCATTTCAGCGTGGTCATATAATCAAGACAATCACAACTCCTTCAGAGTCTCTAATGAATGAACTTCAAACTGTTGAGGTTTGTTCTTATGAACCTTTACATTCATGGCAAGCATAAACTTTTAATAGGTAAATATGTTATGCATATTTCTTACCATCCTTGACAGGTTTCTGTTGTTTCTCATCTCTTTAATTTCTTTTATCCTGTATTTGACCCTTTTCATTATTCAGGCTCAGTTAACTGTAATGATTAGTATTAAGGCTTTTTAATAGTTGTACTTGTTAGTGGAAGATGTATAAAGCTCCATATAATTAAAAGTTTGACCAGAGGGTTGCACATCCTAATCGGACCAGAAACTATCTTTGAGCTTCTTGTATATTAATATAGAAGCTTGAAGTGTATTAATAGATTATATTTGATCTTCTACAAGGTAAAATCTGTCTATTTCATAACATTTCATTAGACTTAAGCCTCTCCAGGTGTTCTGTGGACTTCTGAGTCTTGATGTTGCAGATCTGGGATATGCTTTTGGTGTTCCCTGAAAAAAGAGCTGATCCCGTGGAAATCCTCGATTGTGGTCTTTCTTCCAATCTGTCTATTTCATAACATTTCATTAGACTTAAGCCTCTCCAGGTGTTCTGTGGAATTCTGAGTCTTGATGTTGCATATCTGGGTTATGTTTTTGGTGTTCCCTGAAAAAAGAGCTGATCCCGTGGAAATCCTCGATTGTGGTCTTTCTTCCTTCCTTAGTATGTTAGTTTACTCATCAGTTTTCGCTATGGGGTTAATGGATACAAAACAATTATGGCAGCACCACTGGAAAATTGATGAAAGTAAAATGCTTCTACCATCTGGTAGTTGAAAGTAAAATGCTTCTAACATCTTGTAGTTGCACGTTGGAAACTATTGTTTTTGTCATTTGAGTTGCATGTATTAACATGTCTATGCTGTTTGAATTTACAATTGTTATTGCTATAACCAAAGAATATATTTACTTTAATGCTCAAATTTTCATTCACCAAGCTTGGTGATGTGATAATTGTGGTTGCATTAACCATGTGATGCATTGTTGATTATCAATTCTATGTGTGGGACTTAAATTTAGTTAATAAAATTTCCCCCTCTTCATGTTGAAGCAGGAGATGAAGCGACAATGTGATGAAAAAAGGTATGAAAGTATTGAATTTATGCGTGTCCTTGAATCTGATGTACGTCTAATCATTTTGGGTAAATGACGGGCAGAGATGTCTATGAACATATGATTGCAAGATACAAAGAAAGAGGCAAGTCTAGAGCTGGGAAGGCAGAAAGTTTTACCTTGCAGCAGTTGCAAACTGCTCATGATGAATATGACGAGGAGGCAACATTATTTGTTTTTCGGTTGAAATCTTTGAAACAAGGACAATCGAGGAGTCTTCTCACACAGGCAGCACGTCACCATGCTGCTCAGGTTTTGCATTCTCTTTCTTTGCCTTTGTAGATGTTATATTGATTTGAGCTGAGAATTGTACATGTTATGTTGATTTGCTATGTTCTATTTTATGACCAAAAACAGTTGCATTTCTTTAAGAAAGCACTTCAGTCTCTTGAGACAGTGGAGCCACATGTAAAATTAGTGACTGAACAGCAACACATTGATTACCCCTTTAGTGGTCTTGAAGATGATGATGGAGATGACGGTGATGATGGGGAATATGATGAGAATGATGATGGGGAGTTGAGCTTGGATTATGGGCAAAGTGAACAAGACCGAGATGTTTCTACACCACAAAACTCAAAGGAGGTAACCCAGAAATTGCAATATTCTTAACCCTTCTCCCTTAAAGATTGAGTGAAGCACAGCTAATGAAGATCAAGTAATTACCCCTACAAAAACTTGTTGATATGATTAGCCTGGAGATTTATAACACACTAGGGGTTCAAATGTTATCATATGCTAAAGAGAACATACATAAAATTAAAGCGGTGGGCAGAAAAGTTGCAGGCTTATGTACAGAAACTTTACATCCTAAATTTGTTCGAAAATGGCTTACTAAATTGTGTGCATGATTAAATAGTTTAGGGAGAATGCTGGATGAAAAGTTTAAGAACCTCTAAGGAAAACCGTAGGATATTCAATTTTCTGGTCAATGGACTAAAATGCTATTGTTGTTATCATTTAAGGATCTTTTATTTTTTGGGAAGATTTTAGACTTCACCATATATATTTTTAATGTACTTTCAATCTCAATTTCAAATCTATAAATTTGCTAGAGTTGCTTAATTTAATCACGTTTAGCAAGTTGCTTCTTATACTTCTCTTCAGTTCTTCCTGGCAAAACATGACTTTCCTGAAGGTACAACAATAGAAGCTTTTATGGAAAAAGAGAAAAGGAAAAAAGAGTTAATTCCAGGACTGGAAATATTTCATGAGTT
This sequence comes from Leucaena leucocephala, assembly GCA_037074615.1. Lineage (NCBI taxonomy): Eukaryota > Viridiplantae > Streptophyta > Magnoliopsida > Fabales > Fabaceae > Leucaena > Leucaena leucocephala. Next base: position 15,606,514 of record CM073538.1, read on the forward strand.
GATGTCATATACATGTCATCAGACAAAATGTTTTTAAAGCCTTTGGAAATTTGATGTATATAGTCTCCTATTAATATATATATTTATGAGTATGCACATTAAATATATGTTGTACTCCTTTGCAGGAAAAGCTCGACATGCTAAACAGGAATTCAGTTTCCTTTATGTTTAGGAAAGTGAGCCAATCTGCCCCACTTTTCATTGATAAACCTGACTTTAGTGAAAAACCAAAACAGATGCAACCGTCTTTATCGAGGAAGTTCAGTTCATATGTGCTACCTACACCAGTTAATGCTAGGAGTTCTATATCTTCAGGATCAAGTAATCTAGCACCTTCTGGAATGCATATTAATTTAAATGAGCCTACAAAGAATTTGTGGCATTCATCCCCGCTGGAACAAAAGAAATATGGAGAAAATTTGGCAGAAGAGAAATTTTCTGGTTCTGCTGTTGCAAATGCACAATCTGTGCTCAAGGAAAGTAACAGCAATATTGCCTCCACAAGATTGGCACCTCCTATGGTTGATGGCCTTTTATCTTCAACTCATGATCCTTTACATGTTCACTCTAAGAAGATTAAAAGACAAGCCTTTTCTGGTCCATTGACTGGTAAACCATGGCCCACCAAACACGCTTCTGTAGAATCTGTTCGATTATTTTCTGGACCTCTTTTGCAGACTCCAACAGCACAGCCTCCATCGTCGTCTCCAAAACTATCTCCTAGTACTTCTACTTTTACATCTTCACCTAAAATAAGCGAGCTTCATGAGCTTCCAAGGCCTCCGGCTGTTTTTTCTGGTTTTTCATCCACTTCTTCAAGACTTGTCGGTTTGGTGGGTCATTCAGGCCCACTGGTGTCCAGAGGTCCAAAGCTTCCTACTGCAAATAAATTGGTTACATCAAATAAAAATGCTGCGTCTCCTTTGCCAACACCTCCTCAGGCCATGGCTCGTAGCTTTTCCATACCTTCTAGAGGTGCAAGAGCTGAAGCATTACATGATCCAAGGCCGCTGGAATCCCCTAATAGATCATCCGTAGCTGAAACATTACATGATCCAAGGCCAATGGAATCTCCTAATAGATCATCCGTGTCTGAGGATCTCACATCTCCGCCAGTAGTGTTAACAAGCAGTCAACTGTCTTCTGATGGTTCTGAGACTGTTTCTCAGGCTGTCTAGATTGGAGGTAATTTCTTGTAGTTTTTATTCCTTTGGCTTTTTCTTGGGTTTCTCTCTTTTTTTCCTAGAATATTTTAAACATATAAATTATGAAATCTAGACAATGTGGAAAGAGTTTATATATATATATATATATATATATATATATATAACATAAAACTGCCATAGCCTTTGGAAATTGCCTGATTTCATGTGGAATAAAACAGACATAAGGGTGAATACCTGATCCTCAAATTTTCATTATTTCAAGTACCTGAATGGGGTGGGGGGAACTTGACCAAAAAACAAAGTGGAAGGTAAAATATTGTTTGATCAGTTTCCACACAAGTTGCTCAATTGTGCATATGGTGATAACATTATGTTTGTCAAGTTTGCCAGGCGAGCTTATTGACAATTTACTACTTCCTCTATTTATGATTTGTCGTTTTAAATTTAAAGTTTCTACACATATAAAAGATTAAAACAATGTAAACAATATATCAAAATTTCTTTCAACTGTCTTAATGTACCTTATTATAGTTTGTTTTCTTTAGTTGAGAATTGTACCCAATTAAAGAAAAAGGTATGATTACAAAAATAAAAATTAATATTTCCTTGAATTCTGAAGTAACAAATAAATTGAAACCAGTGTTCTCTAAAAGAAGTGATGTGTGAAAAGAAACAGAGGGAAGGTACACAATACATCTCCCAAGTACGGTCGAGACCCAGCGATACTATTGCTAATACGTCAAGTTATTAACAATGGTTCTGTTTTTCAAGCCAAAAAGAAAAGCAATGGTTCTTTCAGTTCTGAGGGTATTACGGCTGCGTAACATACATTTACAAAGAGCATTATGCAGATAAATTGGTAATACATGTAAAAGCCAATTGTAGAGGATGCTAACAATAGAAAACACAGCTAAACCTGTAAATAGTTCAAGTCAAAGCATTATGGCATTATGCAGACAAAGCAAAGCTCATTCTAGATAAAAACCAAGCTGTTTATTGATTTATATTGATTTCAGGAAGTGATTCCGACTTATCAATCCCAAAGTTATCAGTTGCAACTTGAAAGCGACTACCAGTGGGTTGTGATTCCAAGTAATAGCAAACTCAGACTCACTCAACGAAGGCTTTATCTCAAGACTCTCAACTAAATGTAACTAGCAACCTGGAACCTTAAACAGAACCTTGATCAGTTTTGGGTAATACGCATTCCCCTCTAATCTTAACCTACGTGAAGATAAGGTCCTCAACCACATCTTCTATGGCATGCTTTTTATTGATGCATATGCCTGCAACAAACTTGCTTCTTTTTCAATCATTAGTTGACCCAGAAAGCAGAATACAGATTGACAAACAAAAATGAAGTTCCATTAAAAGAGGGGAACAAATCCTGTCATCTTAACTGAGGCGAATTGTTCCAGACAAGGCCCAGCTATATAATAGAATCCTCAAAACTTTTGAAAAGACAGCATCCTATACTTCTTTGATGTCCCGGCTCCAGATTTTTTGAAAGTATATCGAACAATATGACCACTCTATAATCAATATTCAACTAATTGCAAGTTATCACAGAGTTAGCAAATTTAGGAGAAAAGAAACCAACAAATAACAGAGAATTCAAGGAAATCTCTTACTAGGAATTATCTTATACATAATAAGCTAGACATATTGACCACCAACAGCCTCTATAAATTTGTGATTTGAAGGCCCAGTCGAGACAACTGGAAATGGATAGGTAGGAGAAATTCTGAGAACTAAAAACATGCAATTAGCCAATCAAAAGCATCAGGTTTTTACCAACGGCGGTTGGTCAGAGTGGTAAGCGGCTCGGTATCGCTTAAGCGAGGTCTCGAATTCGAGTCTTGGTGTATGCAGAAAATTTCTATTGGGAGACTCACCCCTATAGCCAAGTGCGTGATGGAGGTCGAATCTGAATATAGTCAGGGCAAAGCTCTTGTGAATCGGGTAGACAAAAAAAAAGGAAAGCATCAGGTTTTGTATGGCTTTGAACTAATTTGAATATTTCTCAAAAGCAAACTGATTATGTGAATTCAGCTCCCAAAACATTATTTCTTGGGTGGAGATCACAAATATCAGATTCGATTAATCAGAAGTGTTTCACCATAAAACAACAAAAAAGAAGGAGAAACGTAAACAAGGGATTAATAAAGAAACGATGAGGGACGAAATTATAGAAATACCTGCAGTAGTGAGGCCAATGTTAGAACAGTGAACGCAATTGAAAGGCGCAGGAGTGTCGTGGTACAGTTTGGTGGATGGGTACGCCTTTGGGATCGCTGACGACAGCGTTGGGAGGGATGACGCCGGCTTGATGAGGGTTTCCGACGGAATAGGCGTAATACGGAACTCCCCCCGCCACTTCTTCTTCTCCCATTTTCGCCATTCGATTATTGATTTTTCCCTGTTCGTGATTCCAATCAGAATTGCCTGTACTGGTTTGAACAGTCCCTTTTATATCTGAGTTGATTTCCCCACCGCAAACAACCGCGTCTTTGACCCTTCTTTACGATACGATTCAATGACTCTTCCAAGGCCCGTTTGTGTGGGCGAGAATTTTTTTTTCAGCAAAACTTTCGACAAGTATAAGATCTAGAAAGAGTGGCCAATAAATTAATAAATATAGTATACTTATATATAGAGACACACACACAAGCAAAATTCATGTAGTATTATGTTAGAATTACTTTTTATTTTTCATTTTTATCCTCTATTTAATGTTACATTATTTTAAACCTTAACTACGTATTCTAAAATTTAAATTAGAAAAATTATTAAAATAAATAATGATTACATCTTGAAATTTGATAGCGACTTATATTTAAGGGATAGGATGAAAATTTAAATCAACAATAGAATGATTAATAGCATGATTAAATTTATATACAAGGATAGGTATAATAGAAGATCAACAAAACAATACAATGAGATGGAAGGGGAAATCAGTGAAGTACTTAATTTTTTTTCCTTCAAATACTTCCTACATTCTTAATTATAAGATATACTTTATTAATTTAAGTTAAACAAGTTAAATAAATTAGTTAATTATAATAATTATGTGTTGGTATATTTAAATACCCCCTTTAATAAAGTGAATTTTAATTATTATTGATAGACACATTTTAATATGTGTAATTATATATAAATATATTGGAGAAAATTACAAGTTAGAAAAAAAAGTATATTGGAATATTATATTTATAAATAGATTCAATTCTCCATCTAGCTTTTATAAGTTTAAACAGTAGGAGTATATAGCTAATACATCATCTATATAGTAATATAAAATATAAATTCAATAACACATGTAAATATAAATTTTTCATAAATCTTACGAGCCCAAGCAAATATGACACAAGTAAATACTGAATAAATAAATACTTTTACCATTAAATTCAATAAATGTAGCATTATTTTATTCATAATAATATAAATGTAAAAATTTGAAGGATTGAAAATAGAGGGAAAAAAGTCTCAAAATATTATTAATCCTTTTGAACAAATAAGAATACAAATAGACATTTATATAAGTAAAAATATAAATTAATAAGCTAAATCTAAAATTTATCATAATTCTAATATGTCAGATTTATTCTTCTAAGATATGATAATTTAATATTCAAATATGATCATAAATAATATCTAAACTTAAACTTAGATAATTAATTAAATAACTAACAAAATATAATATTAATTAATAATTAGTTTTAAATTACAACATCTCAACACTCCCCCTCAAGCTGGATCTACAACTTAAATACTTGTACTTCTCAACACTCCCCCTTAAGCTGGGAGGCAGTTTGGATGTGAGTAGCATCATTATAGAAGAACCAGAACTTTGAATCCTTAAATCAGTAGTAACTATTGAACTGAAGTTGATTGGATCTTGAATCTGTATCTTAAGACAAAGTTGTGAACTTGATGAAGAACTTCTATGTTAGAGGCTTAACAAGAATACTTGCAAGAGAGGAACTTAATGAAGAATTATATGTACTGATCCCATAACCTATGAGATTTTGTGGGAAAAAATCCAAGTTATCATATGTATTATTTAAGAGCAACATACTCATAGAATCATGGTAACCCACTTAGATTTATACACTAATCTAACCTCACGTGAAGGAAATGAACTAATCCCATAACCTATGAGATTTTGTGAGAAGAGATCCAAGTTATTCTCTTCCATTATAACCTACTTAGGTTTACACATTAATCTAACTTCACTTGAGGTAGATAAACTAATCACATAACGTATGAGATTGTGTGGGAAGAGACCTAAGTTATCTTCTTCCATTGTAACCCACTTGGGTTTATACACTAATCTAACCTAACTTGAGGTAGATAAACTAATCTCATAACCTATGAGATTTTGTAGGAAGAGACCCAAGTTACCCTCTTCCATTGTAACCTACTTGGGTTTACACACTAATCTAACCTTACTTGAGGTAGATAAACTAATCCCATAACCTATGAGATTTTGTGGAAAAATACTCAAGTTATCCTCTTCCATCATATGTAACTAATCTTCACTTGAAGGCGCGCCTTCTCTTCAGGCATGACCTTTTTCTTCTTCTTATTCTTCTTCATCAATACCTTAACCAAGATTTAATATTACTGCTTTGATACCATGTGAAAATTTGAAGGATTGAAAGTAAAGGGAAAAAATCTCAAAATATTATTAATCATTTTGAATGAATAAGAATACAAATAGGCATTTATATATGCAAAAATATAAATTAATAAGCTAAATCTAAAATTTATCATAATCATAATATATTAGATTTATTCTTCTTAGATATGATAATTTAATATTTAAATCTAATCCTAAATAATATCTAAACTTAAACTTAGATAATTAATTAAATAACTAACAAAATATAATATTAATTAATTAATAATTAGTTATAAACTACAACATCTCAACACTCCTCCTCAAACTGGATCTACAACTTAAATACTTGTTCTTCTCAACAATAAAACATATTATTTTTCCAATGAACATATAAATATAATAGTTGATCCAATATATATATCATACTGTTATTTCAAAAAATATACTGTCTACAAAAAGCCACAGAATTTATTTATTTATTAGGATTCATAGAGTATAAGAATTAATGTGCCTAATTTAAATTTTACATTAATATCATTCTTTTACAGAGAGCAATCTATATGCTTTTTTCTTAAGAGAAGATGGAGGGGAAAGGGGATACTCAAGTAAGCTAGCATCTTCCGTTACAAATAGTGTCCCTTAATTATGAGAACTTGCTTATTCTTTTATTATTATTATTATTATTATTATTATTATTATTATTAGGGAAAATGACATATGGGTCCCATGGAAGCAATTGAATGACAAAAAAATCCCACCAAATACTATAATTCATTTCAAATCCCATGAGACCTCACATGAATTTTTTCTAGTTTTAAAAAGACTTAAATGACCTTGTGAAATAAAAAAAATAAAGAAGAAATGAGAGTTGGCGCGCTTTACTGTTAAATAAGATAACAGTAAGGTGTTGACGCGCTTTGTTGTGAATTAAAAAAACAGTACGGTGTGTTCACATGTGGATTTACTCATCGTGGTTGGGGTTGTTAGTTTCAAGGGCTGGGGTTGTTATTTCAGGCGCTGGGGTTATTATTGCAGGTGCTGAGTTGTAACTGATGGAGTTGTTAGTATAAGGGCTAGGGTTGTTAGTACAGCTGATGGTGTTGTTAGTTGCAGCTGATGGGGTTCTTAGTGCAGGCGATGGGGTTCTTAGTTACAGGTGCTAGGGTTGTTATTTCAAGCATTGAAGTTGTTAGTTCAGGTGTTGGGGTTGTTAGTGCAGCTGATGGGGTTGTTAGTTACAGTTGATGGGGTTCTTAGTTGTAGGGGCTGAGATTGTTAGTTGCAGGTGCTAGGTTTGTTATTTCAGGCACTAGGGTTGTTATTGTAGGTATTGGGGTTGTAAATGCAGCTGATGGAGTTGTTAGTTGTAGATGATGGGGTTCTTAGTTGTAGGGGTTAGGGTTGTTAGTTACAGGTGCTGAGGTTATTATTTTAGGCACTAGGGTTGTTATTACAGGTGCTGGGGTTGTAAGTGCAGCTGATGGAGTTGTTAGTTGTAGCTGATGGGGTTCTTAGTGCAGGTGATAGGGTTCTTAGTTGTAGGGGCTAGGGTTGTTATTTTAGGCGTTGGGGTTGTTATTGCAGGTGCTGGGATTGTAAGTGCAGCTGATGGGGTTGTTAGTTGCAGCTGATGGGGTTGTTAGTTGCAGCTGATGGGGTTGTTAGTGCAGGTGATGGGGTTCATTGTAAAGTAAATTAGATTTGCAACCAAATTTTCTTTCACCAAAGAAAAATATCTAATGGATTTTAAAAAACCATAAAGTTAAACTAGACATATATATAATCAAAAAAAGATTATTAATAGTACGTTTAAGTGAGAATGCATAGCTATAGCAAACTTTGGCTTGATGTTACAACTCAACTATAAGTAATGACAGCCTATGGCAGATACAAATTATTAACAACTCAACCACTCATATAATGATTATATAAGAGAAGTGCTAACTTTATTATTTTGTTAACATTTTGTTGTCAATTGGTACTGGTTGGGATGTTATGTTCGATAAAGCAATTGTTGTATGTGCAATTATTGTCAATTAGTGTAGTTGTTGTCTGTGTTGTCGTAGAGAAATTGTTATTTTAGGTGGTGCAGTTGTCATTCCTTCACTATGGGGTTGTCATTTAGTATTGGTGCAGTTGTTATGCATTGAATACGCGGTTGTCACTCTGCAGTGCAGTTGTTGTTTGTGTTGTCGTCAGGAAGTTGTAATTATAGGTGGTGCAGTTGTCATTCCTTCACCATGGTTATCATTTCTTATTGGTTCAGTTGTTAATATTCCCTAATATATTATTGACTTTGATGCATTTGTTGAACCTGACATAAAATACAACACCTGCTTATTCAACATGACAACATTCTTTCCGCAACAACTTAAAAACTTGACATTTCTTCAAAAGTGTTCAATTACATATATTGTTTGTAAATTTCACAGTCCAAAATGCTTGGGTTAGTAAGTTTTTTCTTCTGATGTCTAGGCCCTTTGCCACATGCATGGGCCAACATCTTCCCCATGAAATATGCAAAAAAGATGTGTCTTCTGACAGAACAAGTCATTTCCTTTTTCATCTTGAACTAATGTCTTGGCCACCATTGTCATCACTTGTGAATAGAAACAACATAATTTCCTTATAAAATCACATAATTTCCTTATTAGATCCTCTCCACATAATCACATATTCAATAACTTCAATATGAAAGAGCAAGGGGGAATCACATTTTCAATTGTGAATATTATTCCACATAATTTCCTTATGTCCTGATGAATTCTAAAAGTTTCATCTAGATGATTATATGTCCTGCTCGAAAACCATCCAGCTTAACTGAAATTGCCATGCTTCTCCTCTTGCATCATTGTCAAACAAGAAAATAGGGGAAAATATTGAAATTAAATACAAGAAATGATATTCAGATGACCATATTAGACTGCTTATCTTTCTCCAAATCAACTGCAATTTCCTTCATCAAACTAATAAACCTTCTGGTATCTTGGAATAATGACACATGATGCAACCAAATCAAGCACAACTCAGCAAATGAAAGCCAAAAATCTATTGGGGGAAAAATAAAAAGGAAACTTTATAATGAGTTGTCTTCCTCTACATAAGCAATCTTTTATCACTGATCTCCAGCATATTTAAATGTGTAGACAATGATAAGACAACTTAGTTTTTTCCTTAAGACAAATGTGTAGACAATAACTTAATATAACTAACTGGCTTTTATACAATCAATACTAACAAACCATTTATTAGAGAAGCAACACATGCAAGGCTATGACAGGTTCAACAAATATGTTAATCGAACAGCCTGACAACTTCCTCAAACGAAAACTATTGTGGAAGAGAATACATTATGTATATCACCCCAAAGGTAGACAAACATAGATTGAATCTTATTAACATACGACTGAAGTTTTAACATGTTAGTTTGAATTGGTAAGATATGCTATGGGAAAAAGATCATGCATCTAAGATAAACTTACAGGAGCGCCACATCTGTTTAGGGAAATTGTTGCCATAAGAGTAGCCTATCTTAGAATGATAGCTGATTATGAATGAGACGACGACAAAGAGAAGGAAACAAAGATTGCATGGAGAATAAAGAGGTTTATGACTTAATAAGAACCAAATGGTCATAAAGATCATATTGTCAAAACTTGTATTATATAATGCCTAATGACTCACTTCAGGACACGACAATAAGGGCTTGTAGGGCTACTTGTACAAATTATTATATATATTGCTAATAATCCAATTAATTACACAATTAGTGCAAGTTTAAGCAATTGAATTAAAGTCATTAAGCCAGCAAAGTCCAGTAATTAGCTGGTGTATTTCTTAGAACCCTTAATAAGTTTAGTTCATGAAACAAGAACATGCTTGGTTAGTGAATGTTTGGTTCTAAAATGGTGCCTTATGGCTTTGGTGGGTATTTTGAAAGTGGTAATCATCATTTGGTGGTGTTCATATGTTATTTCCTGTTTAATTAAAAAAAATGATACGTTTGATAAGGGAGGTTTGGTCAATATCAAATGTAATCAACTTATCAAATGTCATGGATGGCAATGAATGAATTTATTCTGAATTATCAAAGAAAATGGAACTTGAGGAAGTCACAGGGACAAGAACAAAGGTTCTTAATTTTGCATTGGTGCACTTTTTACTGTCAACTTCTGCTTGATTATTGCAAATATATTTAGCTTATTTGTACTCTATGTTTATGTGTCATTTGCTTCATATTTGTTTAATATAAATGTTATCAAAAAGATAATAGATAGATTTTAGAAGACACGAGTATATTATTCTATAAACAAATAGAATACTCTCTAATCTAAGCAATGCAGCTAACTTCCACCCCTCTCAAGTCCCGCCCAAACATCAAATGCATGCTTGATGTTTAAAAGAATTGGGTTAATCGATTAACAAATTTTTTATCTATAAAATATAAATGGCTCGTTAAATTAGACCATCTTCAATGTGGGCATTTACATCTGTAATCTTACATCTCAATGTTGTTACTCCTGCCGATTACCATAAATTGATAAAACTCTTGTAATTCATTTCAGAAGTCTTAGTGCTTCAGATGCAATGTCATAGCTTAGCCATTAATGGATGTAATGCTTAGCAAGGCACCCCTATGTTAAAGTTGATGAAGACTCCAATTTAACAACCCTCACATCAGTTGTCTGGAAAAGAAAATGCATTCATCATTAATGACTTATATGGGTTAACTTTAAATTTACCATTGAACAAAAAGGATTATATGACCATTCAGAGCATTTAACTTGAGTTTCTTCAGTGCATAGTCTAAAGCTACCCAACAAATAGTACACAGAACAAGCATATTCTTTACCTCTGCCTAGTCTTGATCTGCGAGATGATCGAAAAATTATACCATTTTCATTCCTCTGTAATTACTCCATGATTCTATTTGGTTGAGATTATAATTCCGAGAGATCACCTTACTTTCTATGGCAGAGACCATTACAGTAGCCTGCTAAAACATCGGAGGAAGGGAAAGAGAAGGAGGGTACGACAATAAGAGAATCTGAGCAACAATTGTAGAGAGATAGAGAGGAGATTAAGTTAGTCGAATGAAGAAAGAGAGTTCTGATGCTTATGAGAGGGGATTACGAGAAAAAGAAAAGAAAGGGAAAATTTTAGTCTTAAGGATAATTATGTCTTTTTACAATTAGAAAAAAATCATATGAGGTCCCATGGGACTTGACATTAATTATATCATTTCTTGAGACTTTTTTGATATTTTATGCCTTCCATGAGACTTAAATATCATTTTCCCTTATTATTATTATTATTGAAAAACTTGCTTATTCAATTCAATCATCATATTAATGCCCTTACTTAGGTTATAAGCTAGCTTTACCTAACTCTGTGCAGCAATCTATATTCTATATATATTCATAACTTATAAACCTTGTTAATTATTGAAACACCATTTTTTCTTTTTTTTCTTTTTAAAATATCAATCCATGGTTTTTTTTCGTAATTTTATTTTGCATGAGATATAGACTTTAGGCATTCTCTTTCCTACGGCCCAACGTCCTAGAGCCCACTTTTCTCACAACGCCCCTAAAGGCATACATCTAAACACAGTTAATCAGCTAATCATTGTACTCCCTACCCTCCGTGTTATAAAATTTAATTAATTAATTAATTTAAATAGATTAAAAAATTAAAAAATTTATTTAATTATAGTAAATGTCCCATGATTTTTTAAAAATATTTATATATAACATTAGATTATATATCAATTTATAAGTTAGTTAAATTAGTTAAAAAAATGATAAATATTAAATAGATTAAAGTCTTATATTTATAATCAAATATAATACTCTAGCTAGCTCCTATATTAAAGATATTAGATAGTAATTTTTTTTTTGTAATTTTATTTTCTATAAAGATATAGATTGTGGGCATTCTTTTACCTGAAGATGTGTATAGCTGAATTGAGGGAAAGAAATGTGAGGGATTTGAATAGAGGGGGAGGGGAGAGAAGGAAATAAATAAATTTTAATATTATATCATTTGAATGAAAAAGAAGGAAAGTGGGAAGATTTTAATGTGATATTGTTTAATTCAATAGAGGAAGGGAGAAAAATATTTTTATATAACTAACTGTAAAGTATATAAGGGTATTTTAGGTATATTAAAAATATGAAGGATATAATAGTTAAAATAAGGTAAAAATTTTATTTTTCTTTAAATTCTTTAAATTTTAGAAGGGAAGGAAAATATTAAATAATCTTTCTTTTTCTCTTAAAAATTTTATAGTACTAAATAAAGAGAAATAGACAAAATTCCTCCCATTTCTTCCCCTCTAAATCCCACTTTCCAAACACACCTTAAAGCCCAAATTCAGAGAAGGAGTAACGTAGCTAATGAGCTAACCATTGTAGTGTTTTTTGTTTTTTTGCACTTTATTTTGGATAAGATATAGACTTCTAGTATTCTCTTCAGTAGGTCCAACTTCCTATAGCCCACTCTCCCACAAAGCCTCAAAAAGCATAGATCTAAACCCAACTAATACTATCAAATGTTGAGTCTAATGACATAATCTAGTTCTAATAAATTAAAATTTAAATATCTATTGATAAATATATATATATTTAGTATTTGATAGTATTTTAAATAAAATTATTTTTAATAAGATGATATATATATTTAGGGGGGAAAATAAGCTAATGAGCTGACCATTGTATTTTTCTTTTGTTTATGAAAAGTCATAAAATTAAAACTAGTGAAGTACAAAGTACTTGAGAAAGACCCCAATGTCATCTTGCAAATTTTGGGGAGACCATGGGGTCCTGCCCTTATTAGTTGAAAACTCAAGGGGATATAAGAAACATATGATACAATGTTAAGTGAAAATATCTTGAAGAAAGACTCTTGTCTGTGCTGGTGCAGAGTAATTCCAACACTAGAGGCAATGTTGCTTTGTGCGCTTTTAAATTGGTGATTTGAAATTTTAATCTAACTTTTTAATTATGATTTTAAGGTTTATAAGGTAAATATATAAAAAGAGTTTTATCTTGACTTATGTGAATGTGCTTACTGAAAGCAAATAACAAATAAACACCAATGTTTGATTGATATATCAATGAAAGGTTGGTCATCCCCTGCACGCAGCAACTTGGAACTGATCACCCAGCAATGTGGAAAATGGCAAGGGACGACATTTTTCCGTACATGAAGCTAAGGGTGTTTGGTTAGAGCATTTTATAGCGAAAAAGATAATTTGACGTGTGCTTAATGGATACAATAAACCTTTTTTTTACTAGGGAAAATAAAACCAAATAATCTGTAGTATAGTACTATAGTTAATATCTAATAGATATACTTTACCCTTTATTAATAATAAAAATACTGGTAAACGAAGTATTATCATAATTTAATTTAATAAAGAGTATTTTAATCAAATTAAAATTTACTGTACTTTAGTTATTTAACAAATTGTTTAATTGTTGTTTTAAAAAATATTTGGATCTTTAGACACATCTTCCCACATTCTTATCATCCAAACTTTCTTAATTTGTAGGTATAATATTAAATGTCCATTGTCTTAAAATAAAGATAGCAATATATTTTTTTGGCCAAAAAATGACCGCAATATGTTGACACGGGCGATTATAATTGGTTGCAAAGTTAATTTTCTCTAGGTAATATACAAAAAGAAAAATTAATATTTTAATTCTATATAATTATCTTAAAACTAATGAATTAATTTTCCCTGTACGAGATATAAATAGTATGGTGTAAACAGTTTGTATTTTTAACCTCACACTGGGGATTTTCAGGAGAGATGGTGAAAGGAAGGAGAAGGAATATATGACATGTGAGGGAGAATGAAAGGAGGGGACGCAGCGGGGGGGTGGTCAGAATGAGGGCGCAACACTTGACAAACAGATTCCGCAAACAGAATACGTGCAGAAGGCTCTGCATTGGCTCTCCCACACATATTCCAGACCCTTTTAACTCTGCCTTCTCGTGAACCCTTCCCCTCCCACTTTCCTTTTCCTCTTCATGATTTCAATCGCAACCATTAAAAACATTTTTAAATTTTTAAATTTTTAAATTTATATTTATAAATAATTGATAAATTATTCTATTTAATATTAATATCACTTAAAAATAATTTTTTTACTATATCTTTAAATTATAAATAAATTAAAAAAGACTTCAAAGTCCCCAAGTTTATCGAACTTCATGCTGTCATAACACTCACTGTACATATATATATTTATCTAAATATTTATAAATTATTATGCACCAGCAAAATCTTCTTGTCCCTTCCAAATCTCTCAAACATGAATATATATTTTATTATTTTAGGACTTTTTGTAGGGGACATCTAACAAAAATACCATTTAGAATTTTTGAAATTTCAAATCAATGAAAAAGAAGTAAATAATAGCATAATTTTTATTTTTAATTTAAAATTTTAAAATTCAAATATAATTTTTTGTGGATTTTTTTTTTGGTAAAAGTCCAAATAGCTAGTGATGTAGTTCTCTCACTCCTCCTGCTGGTTGGCGGTTGGACGCTCCTGTGCCGCGCGTGCCGTGTCTAAGCATGTAGCTCACAGTTCGCGGTCCCACCATCCATTTTGCTAGCTGTACGCGCCCGTTAGGGGGCGTGACTCACCCTCACCTCTTATATCTATGTATTTCAAGTTTAAACCCTCCCCGTTTTCACCACATAAACCCAACCAAAACTTAGTAAGAAGTAATTATGACGGCTCCCAATATGGAGAAGATCACGGCCTCGTTGGAGCGCTGTTCATTATACAACCACCACGGCAATTCAGGTTCCGTCTCCAACGCCGTCGGAACTGACACTTCCTCCAACTCCCACGGTGCCGCCGCCGCCGCCACCTTAGACCTCAACTCCCACATCTCCCTCCCTTACCACTGGGAACAATGCCTCAATTTGAAGGTTTATTTTCTCCTCTCCTTCCTGCCCTAATTTACTTTGATTTCTTCAATCTTAAGCTCTGATTCTAATTTGCTTTGATTTGATTTCAGACGGGAGAGATATATTATATAAACTGGAGCAACGGCGGCATGAAGGCGAGAGAAGACCCTAGAATGATAGGAGAAGAACACGGCGGCGGCGGCGTTGAATACTACTACTCCGAAGATGAAAGCTGGTACGACAGCGAAGAGTCGTCGTCGGAGTCGTGTCCGTCGTTGTCGAGAGAGCATACCAGTCCGGCGGCGGAGAAGCAGAATAACGTCCTGGTGGTTGCCGGGTGCAAAAGCTGTCTCATGTATTTCATGGTTCCCAAACAGGTCGAAAACTGCCCCAAATGTAGCGGTCAACTTCTTCATTTCGATCGATCCGATAATGCCTCTCCTTCTCCATGAATAAACCAAACAATTACCTTGTTTTCTCATCTATTTTCCAGTTTTATTCTCTCTGTACCACTCCTGTTTTTTCTTCTTCTCTCTCTTGTTTACTGTGTAAAAATTTTCTCCTTTGAGAATTTTTCTTCTTCTCGCAACCCAGATCGCTCGATCCTCTTTATGTTTGAGAGATTTGCAAAGATGGCTGTGCGGATTCAGTAGTAGGAAGAACGAAAAGAGATTTTTGTTTTTTTTTTCTCTTACCTTTTTCTTTTTGAGTTTATTAATGGATTGATGCAATGATATTATTATGAACTCGTTAATTCTTAGATTATTCTTCGGTATTCGCGATTAATGAATAAAGCCCGCATATATTCGGTCAAGCTCTACGGAGCTGGCACTGAGGTCAGTTTTACCAGAAGGAAAGAATAATATTGGTAATGATTGCGACGGGGAGCATTCATCTTTCTTTTCATCCATTATTTTTCTTTTTTATTAAAAAGAAAATAATCGATAGAATCCAGACATTTCTTGTCTTTTCTCTCTGTTGCCGATCAGCTTCTAAATTCTCTGACTATCTTCAAATTACTAGTAACAATCTTCAAGCTCTCTCAAGGGGCAAACAAAAATGGTTGGTGGGGATTAAAATTTTCAAATGGTGTCTCTTAAATTGATGGACCAGATGATCTTGTTGCTAGGATCTTTGTGCTAGGAGTCTCTTCAAGCTTTCTCATGGGGTTTTATTTTTTGATGTAGAGCCAATGACAGAGAAGCACATAAGCGTGTGGGAGAAAAAATTAGGGTTTAGTCAACGTAGAAGAAAGGCGTGTTTTACAAAACAAAATGGTTGCTTTGTAAGTAGGTGGCTCTATCGTTAGAATTTAGGAGTTATAACTATTGGTTGTTTCTAAGCTAGCTATTCAAAATTCAACTCCTCCAATCATCAAATGACATGTACCTCCCATATTTCAAGTTAACCATAGGCTTTCTCTCTAATTACAGGCCTTCTTGGCTAATAATGGCGGTGGAGTGTTTTTTGGAGTTTTTGAAAACTCAATTTCCAATTCTAAAATTAATACCACCGAACAAGCATTAATCAAGAAAACATCCTATAATGGTGACATGTTGTCTTATTCATAAGTCATAACAATATACATAAGTTGAGCTGGCGTGATTTGTTATTTATAGAATGAGAGATATGAATCCGACAAAAGTGGAAGATTTAACTCTAAACACAAGTTTAGTAATAACAAGTTTGACGGGAAACACAAATACATAAAGTATAACTTATAATCTAGACAACTTGTCAAGAATCTTAATTATCAAAATGTAATAGCGATTTTAGCACATTGTTATAGAATTTCAACTTCAATGTATCATCACAGTCTACCAATAAGATGTTATTTGATCTAATTAGATATTCTTTTTAAGATTTTGTTTAAAACAATATATAATGTCCATTTAAATTATTTTATTAATTTTGTTAGTTGAAAATCATTTTTATGTTATTTATTGGTCATTTTATTTGAATTATTTTATTAAATCAGTTTATCGATATAATAAGATATCAAGTAATTATAAGAAAATAATGCAATATCAATTATATAAAATAAGGTAATCAAACAATTCTTTTCTTTTCCATAATTTAATTTTAAGAACAATTATTTTAAATAATTTTTTATATTTTTTATTCTTAAATATATTTTTTAGAACCATTATTTAAATAGATTGTTTTTCTAAAACTTGTTCTAAAAAATATTTTTATAAAATTATTATAAGAACATAAAAGTAAAAAAATAGAATCAAACCAGGCTTTAAAGTTTTTTTTTTTCTATTTTCTTCTTTCCTATCGAGAGGGTTTGCAATTTTATTCAACGTGTGAATCCTTGATAAGTTATATTTTCCAGTAATCCGTGTATCAAACGAGTAATTAAAGTACCCCTGCCCTTGCTGGCTGCCACTTGACTTTGGATTTTGTTTTTACTGTTGAATGTTGCTGAAGTTCTTGTCAAAGTCGAAACTGTTGATGATGATGATTTCTCTGTTTTAGTTTTTTTTTTTAAAAAAAGAAAGTCAATTAGAGACTTTTTTCAAGATTCTTAAAGATCCGCCCCGTAGCCCATGAATATCAGAAATTGTGTAGTTGGACCTCACCACCTTACGAACAAATTTAATTTTGGGAAAAAAATAAAAGAAAGACAATGTGAATTAAAAAGGATAATTTGGACACACAAATATAAAAAATGATAGATTAAGCAAGAGGCGCAATCTATCTTTTATAAATTTAAATAAGAATACCAAATTACCCTTATAAGACGAAGACGGAGCTTTAGCATCAATGTGTGACAATAACTTCATGAGATTCCATTTCATGTTTTTATATATAGTAATTAAGTGTTATTTATATATTTTGTGATATACATTTTTTTCTTTCATCTCGTTCTTGAGTTATGTCTACAATAATTAAGTTTAATTTAACTCTTTCAGTATCATTATTAAGAAGAAGATTTGTTAGCAAATACTTGTCATTCAGATGCGGTTTTAGTGAAGAAACTAATTAATGATAAGTTATACCAACATTTGACTACCAAACTAAATGCACCGAGCTTCATGGCAAGATCAATGGGTATAGATATGATGCCATCATATGCTAAATCTACAGTTCCATTAGATAAACTTGCAAGATATAGCTTTAAGGTTTATAACTCTTGCAATGGGATTTACAACTCCCCTAAACCCTAAACTCTAAAATTTACAATTCCTAAGACATTTATAACTGAAATTGCAGTACAATGGCCTTCATGTTTGCAATTCTTCTAATAGAATTTGTAACTTCAATAATGAAATTTGTAACTTTCACTAAAACATTTACAAATCTAACCAATTTACAATTTTAATTGTAAATAGATTAGAGAAAGTTGCAAATCACATTGTTCAAGTTGCAAATATCATTGTAAGAGTTGCAAATCTCATTACATGAGTTGCAAACTCGAAAGCAATATATTGAAATTTTGGTTGTAAATAATTTAAAGAAAGTTACAAATTTTATTGCATGAGTTACAAATATGAAAATAATATCTTGCAATTTTACTTATGAATGTCTTAGGGAAAGTAGTAAATGCCATTGCAAAATTTTGTTCTTATATATTTATTTATTTATTTATTTTTGCTTCTGCTGTATTTTTATGTTGTTCCTCATTACTACTTTTCAGTTGATAGCAATTATGGTGGAAGAAAATTTTTGAGACATAGTTTGATGGAAATTCAAGTTTGTTCTATGTTGAACTATAGGGAAGCACAATATTGTTGCATCAGGTTGAAGATAATGAGAATTTTTCTGCCCAATTTGGTCGTGAGGTTGGCTTGTGGAAGAGATTTGCTGATATCTATTTACTTTCTCCACAATTCTTATAGGAGATGCTACATGTTTGACTCTCACAATTAGCTAATTTTAAACTTTTACTTTCTATAATTTGTGTTTAGGTGACTTCATAATGACATTGGTCATCAATCGCTTACTTTGTATTGCTAGTCTAGTCCTATGGTGATCTTCCCTGTCATTAGACTGATTGATTTCTTGTAACTGGTGCCCCTCAACCTGGTTAAAGTTTGATGTTCAACATTCTGCTCACAATTTATACCCCCTCATTCTTATTGTTTTAAGTACTAACTTAGAAGGGATTGGCCCATACCCCTGAAGTTCATATCATAGCATTCTCCTTGCATATAGTGGGTAATGAGCAATGTCACAGTCTTGGAACTTTTGCCATGATCTTTAACCATGCTAAGTAGCTTTCTTCAAGCATAGACATAGGTTGGATGTCTAGATGCTCTATACACGAAGCTGAGAATGGTTTGTTGTTGGGAAAGATAGGAAGGCTAAGGTTTTGAAGGTGATTGTTTCCCCAGTTGAATATGTAACTTCTTATGGATCTTACAAAATTGACACTTGCGATGAACTAGAATTTGTATTTGTAATATGCAACTTAACAATAAAGAATTTTGTTAGTTCATAGCCTTGTGGTAATCCAACTTCAATGTTGTTTTAGTCCTTATTATCTAAAATTGAGTCTTAATTATGATTGTTACCTTTTATTGTAGCTTGCACTTTAATTGACTAAATGACAGCAAAAATGTTAGAGCATGAAGGTTGTTAGGATTAGAAGATTATTCTTGTTGATATATTGCCTTGGAATAATGTCTTTTAGTGCAAAAGAGATAAAGCTAAGTTCAATTTTATTACTTTAAACTAGGAATAAGGGATCATGGATGATTTTCTAGGAGATATCTCAGTAAACTTGGAGGCAACATTTTACATTGAACATTTTGTATATTGGGACCATAACTTATAATTTAAGTCTACATATACCTCTTGCTTACATGTAAGTGGACACACTAGAGTTTTTGTCTGCATATACCTCTTGCCAATCTTCTAGGAGTTACCAGCCTTGTAGCTGGTTTGCTGATATGAGTGACCTCTTTTTCTCCATTCTCTAGTGAGGAAGTGGAATTTTAAGTTGTTCTTCTACACTCATAAATTATGTGATTTTTGTTGTCTTTTTGGCTTTGCAAGAGTTTAGACAAAACCTAATGTGGTAGTTAGTAAATCACTAGCTTAACTCAATGTAAGAATTTGCTTTAAGCCTACTTCCACCAAGTGAGACAGCCACATTGACTAAATGATGTTTCAATTTTTTGTAATATTCAACTTTTATAATGTTCAAGTTTTGTAATGTTCAACTATTGACCAACTTATGTTCAAACTTAGGTAATCACTTTTTAGTATTCAACTTTTATAATGTTAAACTTTGTAATGACCATTACCACATTCTGTAATAACTATGACCATATTTTCTAATAACTATGTACAAATTTTCTGTTAGATATTTACAACTCTAAAATTGAAAGATATTACTTTCAAGTTTGTAACTCTTCTAATAGTATTTGTAATTTCTCTAATGTGATTTACAACTTCACCACTGAGATTTTCAATTTTCCCTAATACATTTACAACTTTGTAACAATTGCAATTGCTTTTGGGTTTGTAACTCTTGCAATGGTATTTGCAACTCATGTAATAGGATTTACAACTTCTATTATTGCATTTGCAACATTCCCTAAGATATTCACAAGTAAAATTGTAAGATATTATTTTCAGGATTGCAACTCATGCAATGAGATTTGCAACTTTCTCTAAACTATTTACAACTAAAATTTCAATATATTACTTTCGGGTTTGCAACTCATGCAATGAGATTTGTAACTCCTACAATAGCAATTTGCAACTTAAACAATGTGATTTGTAACTTTCTCTAAGCCATTTATAACTGAAATTGCAACTTTGTTAGATATGTAAATGTCTTAGTAAAAATTATAAATCCCATTATTGAAGTTACAAATTCTATTAGAGGAATTGCAATCATGAAAGTACTTGTAATGCAATTTCAATTATAAATGTTTTAGAAAAAGTTATAAATCTCATTAGAGGAGTTGCAAATGCCTTGCAAACTCGAACGATATATCTTGCAAATTTATCTTATGGAACTGCAGATTTAGCATCTGATGGCATCATATATATACCCATCAATCTTGCCACGAGGCTCGGTGCATTTAGTTTGGTGGTCAGTTGTTGGCATAACTCATCATTAATCAATTTCTTCACTAAAATAGCATCTGAATGACAAGTATTCGCTGACAAATCTTCTTCTTGATAATGATACTGAAAGATTTAAATTAAAGTTAATTGCTGTAGATAGAACTCAATAACGAGATGAGAGAAAGAAATTTATATCACAAAAAATATAAATAGCACTTAATTGCTATAGATGGAAACACGAAATGGAATCTCATGAAATTACTGTCACACATTGATGCCAAAGCTTCGTCTTCGTCTTCCAAAGATAATTTGGTATTCTCACTCAAATTTGCAAAAGACAGATTAGGCCTCCTGCTCAATCTGTCATTTTTTATATTTGTATGCCCAAATTATCTTTTTTAAACTCACATTGTCTTTCTTTGTCTTTTTTCCTTTAATTTTCCAACAAATTTCAAATATTTAATAATTAAGGCCATGATACTGTACTCCTATGTATGCACTTACATTTTGAGGAGGTTAGTTTTGATCATAAATATAATATCTCAATATTTTATTGTTGATTCTTAATATAAGAGCTATTTAATTAATTTAAATAGATTAAAGAAGTCAAATAAATCAGTTAATTATAATAAAACTGACTTGATCTCCCTAAAATATTCCATATATAATATTAAATTATATATATGTTTATAACCTAGGTGTATTAATTTAGAAGAAAAAACAATAAATAGCGACAAAATGAATTAAAATTTTATATTTTAGACTAAATTTAACTCATATCTAACTCTTATATTAAGGATAAAAGGTAGTATATTGTTATGTCACCTACCGTGGTTTCTTTTGTTATAAAAATCTTGTTTTTGTACATATCCAATATTATTTAGTCTAGTAAAGGGACCAACTAAATCAAAATGGGTCTGCTTGGAAAATAATTTAAAAAATGACTTATAAAAAAAAAGAGATTTTGGATAGCTTTTAGAAAAAAGATTTTAAAGAAGTGATAATGGAAAAAAGTGATTCTGAATAAATGAGTGTTTAGATGATTATTATTAGAATGACTTTTATAATTGAAAAATTATTATGAAGGGTATGATTTTATTAAAAATTTGAAAGAGGAGAGAGGAGAGAGAGAAGATAGAAGAGACAAAATAGAGAGGAGAGAATGTGTAAAAAAAGTAAGGATAAAATAATAATTAAATAATTTAAAACTCTTTTACTGTTTCATAAGCTAGTCTCAGTAATTTATCTAAAACCTTACTTTTAAACCATAATTTGATCTAAAAACTTTTTTAGACAAATATGACTATTTATTTTAAAATTTTTCTAAACTAAGATTTTAGCTAAAAGCCATTTTAAAATGATGATTTTGTTTGTTTCCAAACAAGTACAATATAGGAGGATTGAGGTTCAATCCCCACTTGTTAAAAATTAAAAGACCTTTGGGGAGTAATATTCTAATCCTAAAGTTTTGATCTTGATTAGTGATTGTTGGGATATTTATTAATAGTATTTATAGAAAATGCCAATATTAAATGACTCAAAACGATTAGACAAAAATACTACTCTCATTCCTTGACAAACAGTACTCGTTGCCTTTAACAAAATGAAGCATTAGTATTTGATATTATATTGGCGTATAAAATGGTCACATTTGTGGTACTGCTACTACATATTACATCTTAATTAAGTGTTGACAATGTGCTCAATCACAAAAAAAATTTGTTACTCCTCCTATACTTAAAATAAAATTTATTAAACTAATTTTGGTAAATTAATCAATAAAATTATATATAAATAATTTAATTATAATAAATGTGACTTGATTTTTCTAAAATATTTTAATATAATATTATATTATATATCAATTTATAAATTAGATAAATTAATTTAAAAAAATAATAAAGATAAAATATAAAGTAAATTAAATTATTATATTTAAAACTAAAATCAACTATTAAACTAACTCTTACATTTAGTATTGAAAGAGTACATCACACATAGAGATTGAGGGAGAGTTAATTCTAGGTATCAATTTCACCATTTTATTCATATAGTAATTTAGTCTAAAAAAATTGTTTATAAAATGTTTAGAAATAATGATAAAAAAAGATTATGAAAAATAATAAATTTTAAATTAAGTCTATTGATAACAATAGATATTTTATTTTTTTTAGATAAAAAGGACGGTGCCTCGAGAATTTTATTCAATATCCTCATTTAAGTGATAAGTGATGGAGAAATACTATAGTTTCAAAATAAATAAAAACAAAACTATACATGTTTCTATCTAAAATTCATGTGAGAAGAAAAATTCTTAACAGGGTGATCTGCCAAAATCCTAATGTTAGTAATAATGCTTTCAGTGGGGTAAGTGTCAGATGTAAAGATGCGATGATTCCGGGCCTCCCATATTTTCCAGTAAGTTATACAGAGCCTAATTGTCCATGAAACATCAAGTTTTGACTCCAAGTTTCTTCTTGAGCCGAGGCACTAGATCATTTATAAAAAAATCCATGATCATGTCTTGAGGTAGCACCTTCTTCCAAACTGAGGCAAGCAGACAACTTTTTAAAACATGATTGAGGTTTTCTATATAAGCGTTGTCGAGAGTGAGCATCTATTAGTGTTCATGTTCCTCCAATAGATATAGTATTAACACTACAAAATTCTAATTTAACATTTATCATTTTTTAAAATCTTTTTCTATTATGTTCCTAAAAATTTATATGCATAAAAAATGTCCAGAAATTTTCTTATAAATATTTGTTTAGAGAATTAATTATTCAACTATATTCTATATATTTTTATACGCAAAAAGTATCAATACTATAAAAGATTTCATATACATAGAAAGTACTCGAAGTCAAGTATCATTTGATAATTAATTCTCCAAATAGATATTTATGAGTAATTTTCTCACAAATATAATATAAAAACTACTGTATTTTAAAAATTACACAAACTATATATATGTGTGTGTGTGTGTGTGTGTGAATAGCCTAATGTGGTATAGTAGTATCCAGCCTCGGATAGCTCTCTTAAAAAGAGATATCGTAGGCTTTGAAAAATGGGAAGGAAGGTTTATAATTTGTCAAATGTCAACTAATTATAAATAATTTTGGTTTACGTTGACTTGATTGAGAATGACGAGACGCGGTTATACCAGGTCGGGAGTGACGAGTGATGAGTGTCAAGCGAAGATAATACCAAAGTGAGAGAGGCGTTTTACTAGAGCAAGAATGAGAGACTGAGCGATGAGCATGCGTGAGTGAGATAACTCTACAATACCGATGGAGGCACGGTACGCCTTCCTTCAGAGTCAAAAGAAAGTCCAATCAGATGTGGCCTATTTCTCGAATGATCAGGTGCTGGTGCCTAGGGAGGAGGTTTGGATGCAGGATGACGGATCTGAGGATGCGACTGGGGGTTAGGAGGCGAGTCACCATGTTGCTGGTGAAGCATGAGCATGTCAGAAAGTCATTTAAGAAAGGAGAAATTCCCTGAGGATGACAAGGAGGACTGGTGGAGTGAAGGTAGATAGAAGATAAGGATTTACATCGTAGCGACTGATCAAGGCCCAAATATGATTATACTGCCACAAGAGAAAAAGAGACTAGCAAGACGATGGCACCGTGCTCTAATTGTAAAACTCATGGGCAGAATGGTTAACCCATATTACTTTGAAGCAAAAATTCAGCAATTATGGGTGAAAGAAGGAGTGATCGAACCAATTGATGTGGGCTCAGGCTTCTTTGTGGTGACTCCCCTCAAGAGGATTACATCTTGGTGTTAACTGGTGGACCGTGACTCTTATTTGATCATTACATGGCTGTGCAACCCTGGAAGCAAGATTTTGACCCTGATAATGAACAAATAATAAGAATTGCTGCCTGGATATGTATCTCACATCTATCTCTAGATTACTATGACCAGGGCATTTTGCATGTACTAGGTTATCAAGTCTGGAAGGTATTGAAGATTGATAACCCAACTCTTAAATGAAAGAAGGGGTATTTTGCTCGTATATGCGTTGAGCTTGATTTAACAGTACCGCTACATCTTTTGATCTTGATTAATAGGAAGGCGCATAGGGTACACTATGAGGGTATACATTTGATTTGTTTCCACTATGGTCGATATGGGCATGATGTGAGCCTCTACTCATCTAGAAATGTCGAGCGGGCAGTGGGTAATAGAACACAAATTTGCTCTCCTCAAATCGCGACTAAAGGGAGAGGCAACCATCTAACTCGGTGTTGGTGGTGGTCGAGTCAAATAGTGTAAAGAAGAGTGGAGGAGAAGAAGTGTTGAACATGGAGCTCAGTAACTGGATAGTGGTTTAATGACCACGGTGGCTCCAGCGATCAAACCTAAATGGAAAGGGGATTGATAGTAGGTGGGATTCTCATCACGATATTATGGGAGGGCGTGGATCACACTTTACTGCATTGAATGGGGAGGAAATTAGGACTATATCTGATGGGACATATTAGAGTGGAGAGAGAAGATCGTTGGGAGACATTACCAATATAGGAGGAGAGCATCAGTAGATAAATCTAGGTGTTGGAGTAGTTGGGCAGCAAGCAAAAGGAGTAACAGTGATGGGCCACATGAATAGGTTGAACAAGAGATTGTTAAGGTTACAAATACCATTAGGTACAATTGTAAGCTAGACATGACTGAGCCAAATGGAATGGATGTCTTAATGCAAGCTAGGGCTAGATTAGATATTGGGAAAGATGTACCAATGGGGGTTAGTCTGAGTAGTAAGCAGTTCAGTATTGCTTAAGCCAGGTCTTGAGTTCGAGCCTTAGTATATGCAGAAAATCTCTGTTAGGAGACTCACCCACCATAGCTAGGTACGAGACACAGGTCGAATCTGAATGTAGTCAGGGCAAAGCTCTGGTGAATTGAGTGGGCAACCAAAACAAAAAGATATTGGGAAAGATGTGATGGTTGATATTGTGCACGGGGCCATGAGTAACAGTGAGCATGCAGGGAGAGTAGTGAGATGATGGTGGATGGAGTGCCTGGTAAAATATATTATGCATAATGTCATGATTTACTCTTCTGAGAATGTTGATGCATTTGATGGCTTCTTGGAGGACGTGATAGAAGATAATGACCTACTCGACTCCAACGAGCAAACTAGGAGTGAGGTCTTTACCCATTCGAGTCCATTGTCTATGGTACAACAGGAGGCTAATGTGGTTGATGTGAAGGCAGTGCCTGAGTATGGTCAATTATCATCGACCTTCTGCTTTCATACTATCATTCTTTTATTTTGATGAGTACACAACTTTTAATTTAGAATGCTCGTGGGGCAGGCGAGAAAACCTTTACTCGACTTCTTGTGGAACTATGAAGATGGTATGGTTTTATATTCCTAGCAATTCTTAAACCAAGATAGATGAGTGAGAAAGTCAAGTTTTTAGCCAAAGGGATTGGCTTTAGCAATATGGAGTTGGTGGAAACAAATGGTATTAGGGGTGGTATTTGGTGTATGTGGGATAATTAAGTAGATTTCATTGTGGGGCATAAACACCCTCAAATTCTGCATGGCACATTCAATAAGGGTAAACATAATGCATGGGATTTGTTGGCTATGTATGGAAGTCCCAATTGTAGTATTGTAAGGCGTTATGGTAGTAACTTAATCATATAGAGGAGATGGGTGTGGGTTGATGGTGTATTGGAGGTGATTTTAATGCTATTTTGCATGTAAGTGAGAGAATTTCAATATCCAACTCCAACACAGGCCCATATAGAGATTTCACTTCATGGGTTCGTCAAAGTAGAGTTGTTGAAGTGGACACTTGTTGAAGCTCGGGAAGGGGTGGGATACTTGTGTAGAATGGTGTGGTCGGGAGGCTAATCATGTCACTAATTATCTAGCTCAAAAGGCCTTGGACGGTGCTCCAGGACTGGTGACATTTAGTTTAACACATATTTTTTACTTCCTTTGCTTCATATAGATATAGGCACGTAGTGTAGTTTATGGTTTCCATTAAAAAAATTGGTTTCCAATAATTTATTTGAAGAGGTTATTGTCTGGTACTTTGACTCTTGGCTTCTCATCCCAGTTCCAGTTGTATCATCGTCATCTCGATCTCATGCCAGTTGCCATGCACTATCGCCTCGCTTGCCTCTCATGTTAGTTCCCTCACGCCATCTCCCCAGCTGCCTCTCATGACAGTTACCTAACCCCATCACCCTCGCCTACCATCGTTTACTGAAATTGAAGTCGTGAAGGTTTGATTTCAAAGACAACCTATTTCTTCTGCTCTCTAATTGATGCCATGAAATCGATGCCGTGAAGGTTTGAAATCGACATCGTCTGCTCTCTAATATCTTTCTTTTCTTCTTGGTCACCATGAACTCCTTGATCTATATTTTGTAAATCCTTTAGAGATTTTTGTTGTATAATAACTGCATCTCTATATTGAATTATCTTGTTTAAAATATATACTTCATTTATTACAGAAGAATATGGTTTCTATCGATGCAAAATGTTCATTTACCTAGTAATTTCTTCCTTATAGTTTACTTGATGGTTTCCTCATTTGACATGTCTACTGACTTTAAAATTAAATTATCCACCATAGATGTTTTGTTTTAAACACCTGTTATTGGTTGATACTAGTTGTTACTATTATATAGCATCCATGACCAGAAAAAATATATGTATTTCTGAATTTGTTCTCTTCTTAAATATTAATGTCTGATTCATTAATCTTGGAAGTCATGAAGGAAAATCTGGCAGAATTTGTGTAATTTTTTGTGGTTTTATGGTATTATGTTATGTTTTACTTTCAAATGTGGCATAAAACTTGCCCTCTATTTCTGCTGATCAAATTATGTGATGGATACTTGTTTGCTTGTTAATTTTTGCATAATTTGTACAAATTTAAGATGGATTCTGGTAACATTGTCACTAGGATTGGGAAGTATAAAAGAAAGAGTGTTGAGGATGCAACTAATATGATTTTGGAAAATCAATCTGGACAAGATAACCCTTTTGTTTATGCAGAAGGAAATTCAAGTAAGAAAACAAAGAAAAATACCTCTGATGTTTAGAACTACTTTACTAAAATTAGTAAATTAGATGGAAAAGAAAAAGTTGTATTAAATACTCATTGACAAAGCTTGTAGGTCCCACCTGGCTTGGTCTAAATGAGTCAGAGTCCATCGAACTCTAGATATTAGCTGATAGGGCTGAGCAACAGGTGGGGTGGGCTAGTCCGATGGTCAGCCCATGCCCTGCCCATTTATTTTTTTCTTGGGCACAGGTTATGCCCCATCCCATTTAAGCCAATATTAAACGGGTTGGGTTGAACCCGTTTTGGCTACAATGAGCATGTGTAGCCCATTTATAAAAATAAAAATATTTTCTTATTTAATCTCATTTGAAATTCTAATAACAATGAGAATAAAATAACAATAGTGCATACATAATATGATTGTTCATCCTAAAATCAAAAAATAAAATACCATAATAATAACTACAAATTTATAACCACACAATCCATAATGCTCACATAATATAATCATTCATAATCTTCATTATTCAATTGAATTATGATTAAGCATTATCTACATCATATTCACTTGTGATGATTATAAATGGAGCTGTCTTTACCTCTACAAAAAAAATTTAAAAAATATATTAGTATGTAGTAAAAATAAATTAAATAAATATAATATAACAAATTAAATAATAAATTAATAAAAAAATATATATGGGTAGCTATGGGCTGCTCATTACTGTTTGAGCCCTTTTAAACCTACCCGTTACGGGCCTATTTTGGGCGGGCTTAAACGAGTAAAATGACATCGAGTTGTGGACAAGTGCATCGGGTTACGGGCACCTTGCTCACCCCTATTAGGTGCTATTGTAAGAACAAACAAGAAGAGGTCTTGTGTTTGAACTATTAACATGCAGTTGTGTTAAATACTCAGTGGCAAAGCTTGGCACCTAAAAAGATCCCACTTGACTTGGTCCAAATTAGTGTCCTTTAAACACTAGATAACGGGGGCTACTAAAAAAAAATGGAAGAGTGTGTGTGTGTGTGTGTTTTGGGGGGGAGGGGGAGTGAGACAAAGGGAGGCTGGCTGGGTCCTGAAAGATTCGAAAAGGAGGAGGGGAGAGCATTGGAAGAGATGAAGAGATGGTCCAAAGAGTGATAGGGCATCTCGTAGCTGGACTCTAACAAAACAAGGCAACCTTTGTCCCACTTTTACTTTCTTTACTTTGGTTAATTTCACTGAAAGGAATCTATGCATATAAAAGGACGCACAAGCTGTTGTTGCAGGCCTCAGCATTGTCGTACCACTCTTCTCTCGTCTTCCTCATTCATTCATTCATTCATTCATTATTAAATTTGTATTATCATGCATCTTATTATTATTACTACATATATGCCTTGCTTTTACTGATCCCTTTAGCTGTATAAATTAATTACTCGGTCAAAACACTGCATGACGACTGGGTTTGGTTTATTGTGGAAGAGTTCGCCTTTTTATCTTGTTTCATTTCAAAATCTTCTCACCAAGGAATCTAACCTTGTCTCTTTCTCTATCCTTTCTCTCCCTCTTTCTGCTTTGCGTCTTTCTACTGTGTCACCCGCACGTCTCTCTCTGTCTGCTCATTCGGACTTTAGATAGTTATGCTTTTTTAAAATAAAATATTGGATTACTCCGTCCTTAGATGATTCATGGTTTCTCTACTATTCCATTTTCTTCCCATAATAATCATTGGGCAACTTTAATTTTTTTTTTGGTTAACAAGCCATTCAGATTTAGAATCTGGTATTGCTAACTAATATGGATTCAAGTTGAGAGCCAAAAAAAATAAATAATAAACTACTCTTTTCATTTTTAAAATTGAATTTTGATACAAGAATCAAATATACGTCTACAATTACCATATAATACAAAAAAAAAACAATTACCTAATATATTACAATAAAAACCTATGCTATTCCTAATGAAATACCCCCAATTCATTTGATCTCTTCGAAGAACCAAAACTCTTGAGTGTTGAAATTAAGAGAGTTACTAATAGGGGTTGATTTGAGTGGTAAGCAGCTCAGTATTGCTTAAGTGAGGTCTCGAGTTCGAGCCTTAACATATGTAGAAAATTTTTGTTGAGAGACTCACCCACCATAGCCAAGTGCACGATGCTAGTCAGATCTAGATGTAGTTAGGATAAAGTTATGGTGAACTGGGTGAATAACAAAAAAAAAATAGAGAGTTAACGGACTAGGACAGCCTATGGGCTAGTACCCTGCATGCGATCCATCTTAGCCCAATGCAAAAACAGGTTGATGAAGAATTTTGAGTATAGGAAATCTGTACCTTTTTGGGCATACATATCTAATGATTCCTTCTCTGTTAGTCAAATTTTATCGAGTCTTTAGTTTCACGCGGTATATTAAAATCTGAGAGCGGATTTTCAATAATTGTTCACAGCACATTGGAGGAAAAACCAAGAGTTTTAGAGGAGTAAAGAGTTACCTATCCTCTATAGATTTAACTAATAAAGAGGTAAAATTTGCAACTATTTAGAAAATATTCAATCTCTAGAGAATATTATTTTTTTATAGTTTAAATCATAGAGTTTGGGGAGACATCTAAGATCTTAAGTGCCTAGGTTTATGCCTGAGAATAATTAACGGCTCAATCTACCCAATATTAATATCACTTAAGAGGAATGAAAATTTTGACCAACTATTAAATCATAAGTGAACCCAACTTCTTTCTAAAACAAAATTATAATAAGATGAGTTACTTTTTTTTTATTTCAATCGCCTGGCTCCTTTTGAAGGCTTTGTATTTATGATAAAAATAACTACCCGGCTTAAGCCTTCAATTAAATGTGAAATCCAAAGATTAAATTAATTAATTTATCATAGTTAATTTAATTTAATTTTATCATACCTCGGCCATGGACATGGTTAGCACATTAAGAATGGACTAAATGCAAAGCCCAACGTATCCCACTAACAATGATGGGATAATGATACCAAAAAACAAAAAGCCTATTATTGATGGAATTAGCAACAAAATTCTATTCATAGTTAATTCTATCACTAAAGACTTGTTTGGTCCGAGAGATTTGGAGAAAAAAGAACTTGTTTTGAGATGTATTTTAAATGAGTGAAGAAGTGGAGTTATAAAATTTTAATAAAGAGAAGTTGTAAAATAAAAGAATAAAAAAATTAATTAAAAACTCTTAACTCTACTTTAATTTTTTAAAATTTAACTTAAAAAACTATCCTTCTCCTCCCTTTTAAATCTTTCATACCAAATAGCTCCTAATCTTCGGGATGGAATTTTTTCATCACGAATTGTCATTAATCCTTAGGAGCAGTCAAAATGGGAGGAGAAATAAGACTAACCTTGAGTTTATTAAAAGCATATTTACAAGCATCATAACAAATAAACTCTACATCTTTTTATAATAACATAGACAAAAGGTAAAACAACTTTAATAAATTTGCTATAGAACCCAGTATGACCCAAGAAAGATCTAAATTCTTTTGGGTTAGTTCGATAAGGCAAGGAAGAAATTATCTTAATTTTAGTTTTATCAACTTCTATTCCTTTATTAGATATTAAGTGTGCATAAAATAATTTTTCCTTCATTAACCATAAATGACATTTTTTATTATTAAGAACAATGTTCTTTTCAATGGTATAGCAAGAATCTTATTTAAGCTATCTAAATATGTATCAAAAGACTCACCATAGACCTTAAAGTTGTCCATAAATAAAACTATAAACTATTCAAGAAAATCAGAAAAATTAGACATTATATAAAGTTGGAATGTACTAGGAGCATTATATAAATGGAATGACACTCTTTAGTGCGCACAAGTTCCAAAGATACATGTCAATGTAGTCTTTTCCTAGTCTTTTGGCGCTAAAGAGATTAGAGAGTAACCTAAAAAACTTCTAAAAAATAATAATGAGATTTTATTGCTAAACGTTTAAGCAT
Organism: Leucaena leucocephala; assembly: GCA_037074615.1. NCBI lineage: Eukaryota > Viridiplantae > Streptophyta > Magnoliopsida > Fabales > Fabaceae > Leucaena > Leucaena leucocephala. The sequence continues at coordinate 15,638,264 of CM073538.1, forward strand.
TTGATTAATAAAAAGAGGAAGATAATAATTTTTTTAATAGCCTCATTTAATTTTTTGTAATCAATATAGAAATGCAATAAAATTTCCACTCAAGTTGGTATTAATTTATTATTTCGATCCTTAATAACTAAAAGTTTTTGGGCGTACCAGAGATAGTTTCCTTTCCACTTAGATACCCAAACGTAACTGGAGCACCTTGGATGGACTCTAGCACATTTTCACAGCAAATGCACCAAGGAAAAGTTTTGGTGAACAGAGGAGAAGCAAAAAAATGAAGAGCTCACTTCTACAGAGCAAAAACCACACACCAAGCAATCTGAACACCCTCCCTTGAATATTCTGTGCGTGCTTGTATGTGGTAAGGGGGTGGGATACTTGTAACTTCCCACTCCCATATTTTTCTCCTTTTGAAAACTAAGGAAAAAAAATTATTCCCTCTATTCCCTGTTATCCCAATACCCATTGGGTTTGGGTCTAATTCACTAAAGGTGGATCAGCCCACTTTCTTACATCTGCCACTCACATTTGGTGGATTAGATATCATAGGTCCAATCTCATGCTCTTCCTTTTTTCATACTAGGTGCTTTGCCATGATCGCGTAGGCATGACGTCTCCTTCCGGGCGTTTGTACTAGAAATCCCGCATTTGTACTAGAAATCCCTTTTTCAGAGACCAACACAAAGCAACCCTTTAGTGCAGCTCGATTAAATAAATTATAGTGCCTTTAAATGTCCTAGATTTATCCATATACACTTTTCTTATTGCTAATATAATCCCTCTTAAGTCAGTATATAACTCAGATAGCCTCCACTTAAGCATAGTATTCACACTTATGAAATTAACAAAATAATATCACAAGGGACAGGTCACAAACACTAGCATGGATGTGTATATTCTAGCAATTTTTCTTTTGCCCATATATCATTTTGATATGAATCAACCACTTTCCTAGCATAATACCTTTGGATCATATATAATTTGACTATAGGACATATACCAAAGTAGCAATCACTGAAACATACCTCCATAATATTGTCAAAGTCAAAGGACATTAATCAAAGGATTATACCTTTCTGGAACTCACACAACAATGAAGCAGGGATTGATTCACTTGTTTTCTATTTGCTGTTCTTTAGCACATGTGATATGAATCACATGTTATAGTGTTTCTCTTATCCTTAAAGAGTGTACGTCATTTTAATTCTGCCAATCACACCATACAAACTTAAGTCTAGACACTGATAGTATCTAAGCCCAAACTCTTCAATTTTATTCATATAATATGATGTCAATTTTGAAGAATTTGTTATCTGGAAACAGGTTTTATGGATGTGGGTATCCATCGTTCAATCCATATCCTTACTCATGGATCTCATCTTGACTCACTGCACTTTTTAAGCCAAGGCGATACTTATTGTGTTTCTTCTCTACCATATCAGCACTCTTGCTGCTTTATTAGTGAACACATGTCTCATCTTTGAATGCTTCTATAGCATCAAGTGCGGTTGCTCATATGAGAGAGCTATATTTTTCAACCTGTACAACATACTAGACATTGTATACTTTTACCCAGATATATAAGTAATAATAAATGACATGATATCATTAATAAAAACAAAAGTATTACATACAATTTGCAACTTTACATTTTTAACATGCCAATGGCTTTTACATGTTTCTCGAATGTTTCTTTGCCTATTGTCTTGGTCAGGGGATCTGCAACCATACATTTGGTTGAAATGTATTATACAGTTATAATTTCTGTGCTATATATTCCCTCACAAAGTTATACTTTATATCAATGTGTTTGGTCTTACCGTGATACTTAAAGTCTTTAGTATAGGCTATAACTGCAGTATTGTCACAGTGTATCAACACTAGATTGGTACTCTCATTCCCAAATCCTAGGTGTTCGATAAATCTCTTCAGCCAAACAGCCTCTTGCGTTGCTGTAGTGCATGCCACAAACTCAGCTTCCATAGAGTATAAAGCAATGCACGTCTGCTTCTTGCTACTCCAACATATAGCGCCGTTGTTAAGCAAGAATATGTATCCTGAAGTCGATCTTTGTTCTTCTTCATCACCGCCTATATCAGCAACAGAATATCCGATTAGGTGTAGATCGCTTCCTTGATAACACAACGTATAATCAGCTGTGCCTTTTAAGCATCTCAAGATCCTTTTCACTGCTTTCTAGTGTTTCTCACCAGGGTTAGACTGGAATATGCTAACTAGCCCTACGGCATAACAAATATCTGGTCTCGTACACATCATTGCATATATCAAGCTACCAATGGCACTGGCACATGGAACTCTTTCTATTTATTTTTTTATCTAATTCATTTTCGGGACACATGTCAGAACTCAAGGCCACAGAAACATCCATGGGTTTGCATTCACTCATATTGAATCGCTCAAGTATCTTCTTGATATAATTCTCTTGTGAAAAAGTGAGGATTCTCTTGGAACGATTCCTTTGAATCTTTACTCAAAGTATGTATTCTACTTCACCTATGCCTTTCATCTCAAAATTTGATGAAAGCCATTCTTTAATAGCTATCACTGAGTCAAGACTATTTTCGGCTAAGAGTATATCATCTACGTATAAGGATAATATCACAAAGTTACCCTTAAACCGCTTAACGTAGACACAGTGGTCTTCCTCTATCATCTGGAAGTTATATGATGTAATCGCCTTGTGAAACATCAAGTACCACCATCTGGATGACTGTTTTAATCCATAAATTGATCTTTTGAGTTTACACTTCTTGTGTTCAAATCCTTTTTCAATGAAACCTATTGGTTGTTCCATATAGATTTCTTCATCCAGATCACCATTCAGAAATGCGGTTTTTACATCCATCTGATATAACTCTAAGTTTAAACTATTTACTATTGCCAGAATAAGTCTTATTGAATTGAAGCGCATAACAAGTGAAAAAGTATCCTCATAATCTATACCTTCCTGTTGTATATAGCCCTTTGCAACTAATCGAGCTTTAAATTTGTCAATTGATCCATCCATCTTTCTCTTGATTTTGAGAACCCACTTGTTCCCAATGGCTTTACGCCCTTTTGGCAGATCAACCAATTCCCAAACTTGGTTTTTCATCATTGAGTTCATTTCCTCTTTCATTGCTTTCTTCCATTCCTCATTTACAGGACCTACTAAGGTCTCATGAACAGTGTGGGGTTCATCATCCCCTTCTGGAGTAACTAAGAGTGCTTTGCCTTCTATTTGGAAGCGTATCTTTGGAACACTTTCCCTGTTACTCTTTCTAGTAGGAGCAATTTGTTTATCTTTTCTCATTTGTCTCAGTCTTTGTGTTGACCATTATTAGCTCCCACTCAGATTGATATACCTAGACGATTATGGTCTGTCAATTTATCCAGCACTATCCTGTTCTTGAGTCTTAAACGCCCTAAGAAGAAAAAATTCAGAAAAAAATAAAAACTGCACGAAGCCCACTCTCAGCACGCGCCAGTCTGGTGCTGCCACGTGTCCACTGCCACGTGTCAGCCACCGGATTTTTCCCTTTTTCTTTTTTTTTTATATTTTAAATTCAGAAAAAAAAATTTTAATTAAAAAACTCCTTTTTTTAATAATTAAAAAAATTGCTTTTTTTTATTGGGCTTTTGTCAACCCAATTTTTTTTAGACTGGGCTAGACGCAGCCCAGTCCGATGAACAGTGCCTGTTAAACTTTTTTTTCTTAGATGAACAGTGTCATCCCTAACCTCCATTCGGGTCTGCACATACCCGATTGGAAAACAGGTCGAGTTCAACGGCCTGACTCATTTTTTGCCCGTAACTTCTCCGTCCGACGTCCAATTTTGACATTCTTGGTGTCATTTTCTTCATTTTTTTGTTCTCTACACAATGGGACTAATTTCAAGACCTAATAACTCTATTTTATAATGACCCAATTTCAAAATGAAAGTTTCTTATTTTAGTTAACGTTGAATTTACTTCTGTTCATGGTTTAAATGCATGCTCTATGCATATTATCACTAAATAAACACTTTAGAATAGAAATAAGCATAGAAAACAATGTATAACTAGAAAATGAAAAATCACAGTGAACATACGGAAGTAGAGAACCTTGCTCATGATACCAATGAAGGTTTTCAGGTGTACCTGAGATGGTTTCCTTTCCACTTAGATACCTACACGCAACTGGAGCACCTTGTATGGACTCTAGCACATTTTCATAGCAAATACACCAAGGAAAAGTTTCGGTGAATAGAGGAGAAGCAAAAAAATGAAGAGCTCACTTCTACAGAGCAAAAACCCCATACCAAGCAATCTGAACACCCTCCCTTGAATATTCTATGCGTGCTTGTATATGGTAAGGGGGTGGGATACTTGTAACTTCCCACTCCTACATTTTTCTCCTTTTGAAAACTAAGGAAAAAAAATGTATCATCCATTCCCTGTTATCCCAATACCTATTGGTTTTGGGTTTAATCCATCAAAGGTGGATCAACCCACTTTCTTACAATAACATTAATACTACTCTTTTTTGGAACCATTTGGACATCTGTTAACTATCGAATATTGAATAAATAATACTTATGCTAAGAAGCTTAGTATAATTATTATTTAATAAAATCATGTGAGTTCAAACATAAAGGTAGATTCTTGGAATGTTAGCTAATGTTCAACCTATAGCATCTATATTATTTTTAAGCACATAAATTAATAATTAATGGTAATTTTTCATTTATTTCAATAAAAACATAGTTCAAAGTAGAAGGTAAATGTTTCAATTCAAGAACAAGATGTTGGATAATAGAAGGAATTAATTTCAGAAAGTTCTAAAGAATAAAGAGAACTTATTCTTTTATTTCAAGATGAGATTGACCTCAATTTCATCTTGGATGACATATTGCTCTTTGTTGATGCCTCCAATGATGACGTCAATCTTCTCCATAGCTGCAACTTTCTTGGCGTCTTCTTCCTCTTTCATCATGTTATAAATTTCTTGCATACCACTAACAGTATGTGGTGAAATAGGAATTTCAGAAGAAGAAGATGATGAAGAAAATGATAAAGCATTAAGCAGACAAAACTAGAGAAAGAGATGAAGATGTAGAAAAGGAGTCAAAAGACTCTTGCTTGTTTTCAGTTTCACCCTTTCTTTGCATCATGTGCGGTGGTAGCGCATTCTGCAAGAGAGACGTTGCAGATTCTTGTTTTGTTATATCCTGTATCTGCAAGATTTGAAAACAAATATTCCTCAGAATTATGACTTATAAAAAATAAAGAATCAAGAAAGACCAGGCAACTGACAATATCTACATCATCAAGATTAATTATGATGCAAGATAAGGAAGACAAAGGAGAGGAGGGTGGCATCAAGAAAGAAAAGAAGATATTCCAGAAGAGCTACAAGATGAGTAAGAAGATGAACCTTGTTAGAATTCAAGAAAATTATTCATATTTAATTAATGCTCTCTTATAATATTATCAACAGATAAATCAATAACATCAATAGAAATCTAATGGTAACTGCACTTAAGTCGTTTCTGACTATTTTGCCATTGATTTTTAGTCATTTGTCATTGCTTTTTACAATTAAACGGCTCCAAATTGGTGGCTTGAACTATCTTTATTGGGGTGCGTGACCTGATTGCTTTCTTTGGGCTTTTGTGTGGATGGTTTGTAGTAATAATACTAGTAACCATATTTGTTTCCACACACTAACAGGGTTTGGTCTGAGGGGTAAGTGACTTGGTATTGCTTAACAAGATCTCCAATTCAAGTCTTGGCGTATGTAGAAAATCTCCATTGGGAGACTCACCCACCATAGCCAAGTGTGTGACACGAGTCGAATCTGAATATAGTCAGGGTAAAGCTCTGGTGAACTGGGTGGACAAATTTTTTTTTTGTTTCCACACGTGCATTTGTCATTTTGCATTATGGTTTGCTTACCACATTTCTTTAAATGATCTGGTTCAAGGAGAAAGAAGAGTTGGTTCAGGTACAACTTTAATCATTAATGTGAATGTTCTTCCTTCACTCAGCATATATTTGGTAGGTTGTAGTATGTTTACTGGAACTTTGTTTTTATTGGTATCTCCCACGTTTTAGATCATGGCTTACCAAATTCTTTCTTCAGCAATCATCACTCTATACATGCTTCATTGCACTTATTTATTGTGGTGGTTGTTACTATCATTTAGCGTGTTATTGTGAGAAATAAATGTTAGCTTCTCTTTTGTTCATGTCCATATTTTTTTACTTTCTCTCCTTTATTTTTATAGGACATTTTCTGTCATTTCCTCCTTGCCTTTTCAGTTTCTTTCTTCCTTATCAGTCTTATCTGCCGTCTTTGTATTTTCTCTATCAACTCTTCATGTCTTTATTCTTGCTAATCAGAAACATGACTACTTCTTTCCATGGGCTTCACGAAATCACCCCTGATTCTATGCTATGGAGGGTAATGGTGATGGTGGACTAAGCCTTTCCTCGGACTTCTTTTGATTTTGATGAAAAAGATTATAGTTATCCGAAGAGGGTGCTATGTTTTGACGTCATTGTGTTTGATGACAAGGTATGTCCTTTTTTATATTCAGAAGTCTACGTTTATACCTATGTGTTTCTTTCTTCATGCTTCGCCTATTGCATGGTACTCGTATGATTGTAAGGATGGATGAGAAGAGGATGATGAAACATTTCTTCAACATTCTTGTATAGCAGAAGGTATTCTACATCCAGAATTTCATGGTTGGTCTTGGAGGAGAAGGCTTGCATGACAACTACCACATTGTTATTGCCTCAAACTATGGTGGATAAGAGTTTTCACATATTTCCAAATCATGGCTTTTAGCTGCTGGATGTTTATAAGCTGAGGACTGAGTTGCATCTTGTATGTAAGGGGAGAGGTAATAGGTTGTGTGTTTAAGATTCATTCTTCTAGTTTTTTTAGTACAAAAAAGTTAGGTGAGTTTGGCAAGCATCAGTCCCTTACTAAGGCTAGGGCATAACCCTTACAAGAACTTATGAGATCGTTTATTAAAGAAACTTTCATAATAGTAGTGAAAATTGAACTTACATCTTTGTGGGATATAAGTCCATTCCTTACCATCTGAGCCAACTTTCATTAACCATTCTTTTTGTGTGTTTTTAAGATTCATACATTTTTCATCTATATTATGCATATATATGTGTGTGTGTGTGGTATTCTCTTTAATACAAGCTTGAGACTGAGTTTGTTGGTGAACTAATGACTAAAGTTTTGTCTTTTATGGTGGAGGACATAAAGTAAAGTTCTTATTGTAGTTTGTTTATCGGTGTTTTAGTATTTTTTGTATTTGTTTTATCTTAGTTTTTGGTTTGTTGTGTAGGGGAAAAGGATCACCGATATATGGTGACAATGCTAAGCATGCTTGGGATGATTTTAAGGACCTCGAGAACATGTCAAATGTTATTTGTTTGGTTCAGTTTGGTTTGGTGAAGAATGATGGAGGTATGAATGCAATTCATGGTGTAGTATAAGAATCCTGTTGTTATCTTCTTTGTGTTCAGTATTGTATGTTATGCTAATTAATATTTTTTGTATCTTAGTTTTCTTTGTTAGCTCATGTTTCATTGCCCAACTTATGTTCTGCAATGAAGGTATACTAGAATCCCCTTTCAATGAGATGATTCCGGTGACGAGGCAGCTGATAGCAATTGGTATGAGGAGGAACCCGACATTTAAGTTTTGTTGTCATGGACTAGATTCTGTTGTTGTTTTCCATTTTTTTTGTCATTTGAATTGGACAATAGATAGGTTATGTAGTCATCCTTTTTTTGATTCTTGGACTTTGATCCAAACATAGTTGTATTAAGTTTGACAGCATGGTTTATTGTTTAGTATGGTGTAGTCTATGATTTTTTGTAGCTACCTATCAACTCTGTATTTCAACTCTTTTGTCTCAGTCCTCTATATGCTCATGTTGATCTATGTAATTAATGTTCAAATAGGCAATGTACATATTTTGTCAAGATCTTAATTTTCCCATTATTTTGCCAACAGTGAACTTAATTTCTGTCCTATGGGTGAAGTTTTCATTAGTTTGGGTTGGTTTAAAAGTGAAAATGGTTGAAGTTAGGCATGTATGAATTTTATTACTGTTTAAAATAAACTTCAGTATGGCAAGAATTTAGTTAAGATATGGTGAAGTCATATGTGATTTCTACATTTTATTTTTAACAGTATATAGTATAGTCAGGTCAAATAATAACATGTGTTTGTGGTTTTTAAAGATTTATTATATTAGACTAAACAAGACCTCAGCCTATGCTAGATTATCATGTTGTAGGGTTAGTTATTTAGGGTTGCATACAGAACTTCAAATTTTATTTTTATACCCCTCAATATATCAGATGTTAGTAGATAATTAGATATTGAGTGATTTTGACTTGGTTGGCACTTGGAAGGGTGATTTTTGAAACACTGTATGCACGGTGAAGTGGTTGAGTTGCTGTTGACGGGTAAGATTTGATGGAATTGAAAATATTATTTCTTTATGTAATAGTTGGTGGGCCCATCAAGTATAGCTCCATAGGATACAAGGTTTAAAATATACGCGTCACGTGTTCTATTTTTTAGAGAGTATTATTTTATTATAATTTTAAAGTTTTTAAATTTATATTTAAAAATAATAGATAACTCATCTTATCTGATATTAATATTATTTAGGAAGAAAAGAGATTTCATCTTACCTTTAAACTGTGAACAAATTTAACTAGTTTTTAAAAATTTTTATATAAAAAAAATCTACGCCTCAAGGGTAGTACTAAAATATCAGCAACAGTTTCCTATTAGTTGCTCACCCATCTTTAAGCATTAAATGATTAATCACATCAGCTCTTTCAAGAGATTTTCATGGCTCAGGATATTGAGATCTTCTTTGTTTAGTTGGTTTGGTTTCCTTGAAGATTTTAAAAGAAGATTTTCCTCCCTGGGAGCTGATTTATTCTCTAGCCCAAAAGTCTACTACTAGATCTAATATCTGTCTTCGTCAGATGATGTTGCTTATATTTTTTTTTTGATGACATGGCTCTATTAATGGGAGTTAACCAGCCTATATCTTCAAATCTGTTTTGATTTTGAAGTTCACAATAAGCTGTGTGCTTGGTCAACTCTTAGCTATACTTAATGTTGTTTTATTTTTACTTTTTTATATTTACTCTATATAAAATGTGATCTGACAATTTTACATATCAAAGGAACCTAGGTTCAATCAAGTAGTTATCTATTAGATCTATGCTTAGTGTTTTTGCTGTGAGATGTAAGACACATACTTCAGTTTTCTTAAATTATGAAGTAAATTTCTTTTTTTTTATGTTGGGAAGTAATTGCAAGGTGTTTGTGAATTTAAATTTAATTTCAACTATGTATATTATTTAGAACTGTAAATTATAAATATCACCACAAGCAAATGAATACAACATTGTATCTATATTTTCTTTTCATTGCATCGTTATGTGAGAAGTAACTTTATGTTAGGAAATGGGTGATCCACCCATGGTGGATCAGACCCGACCGTGAGAAGTAGGGGAGGGAACATTTGAATTTGAAATGAGGGAGTTAGATACGGTTATCTAACTCCCCTCCCCACAAGCTATATATATGCAGACATAACAAAGCAAAAGTGGTTGAATGAAAAAAACGTTTCCTCCTCCTTTATTTATGACGCTCTCATTCTCCATTTTCTTCTTTCGGTGCATTTGCTGTGTAAACGTGACTGGGAGCCTTTTGTAGTGCTCTAGTCTTCGTGTGGGTATCCAATGAGTCAAGCAAAAGATTTCAGGTACGCCCAAAACCTTCAGTGGTATCAGAGCCAAAGTAATTCGCTTCCGCATGCTTCTCTGTAATTTCTGTTTTTTCTGGTTATTCACTATTATGTTGCATACATATGTCTTAAAATGTTTATTTATTGATAATATGCATAGAGCATGCATCTAAACCATAAAGATAAGCATTTCCAATGTAAACCGAATTGAAATTTTTTGTTTTTTTAAATTGGGTCATTAGAAAATAGAGGATTCAGGCCTTGAAAATGATCCCATTGCATAGAGCACGAAAAAACAAAGAAAATGACACAAAGAACGTCAAAATCGGACGTTGGACGGAGAAGTTATGAGCAAAAAACGAATCGGGTCGTCGGACTCGACCTGTTTTCCAGTCGGGTCTGTGCAGACCCGGCTGGAGGTAGGGAATGACACTGTTCATCCCCCAAAACAATACAATTTTATAAAAAAAATAAATAATCATGGGTACTATTCACAGAAGATTGGGCTGCGTCTAGCCCAGTCCCAACAAAAAAAAACTTTTTGGGCTGACAGAGGCCCAAAAAAAATTATTTTTTTTAATTTAAAAAAAATGGGGAAATTCTAGTGGTGACATATAGCAGCACCAGACTGCACGCTCTAGCAGTCGAGAGTGGGTTTCGTTCAGTTTTTTTATTTTTTTGAATTTTTCCTTCTTGAGGCGCGTGAGACCTCCGATTGAGGTACAATTTATTCCTAAAAATCCCTAAAATCAAGATCTTTATTTTGACATATAAATTGCCTAATTTTGTGGGGCAATTCTAGACTTATTTATGAATATTCAGTGTATTTTCTGGCATTTTTTAGTGTTTAAAAATTCTAAAAAATTATGATAATTAATGTGTTATTATTTAGGTGAAAATGACTTCATCTAGTACTGAATCTCTAGGATATACTTTAAATGATTATATCTCATTCTTGGATGATGTCAATAACCTAGAGGAAAACTTTCAAGAGGATCCCGAGGGGGAACCTGAGGAAGATCCAGAACAAGATTTTGATGAATTTTCTGAAAGTTGATGGAGGAAGTTCCATAAGAGGAACCAGAAGAAAGAGATAATTCTGGATCGTGCTTGGAAACATTATTCTCTATCGAACCACTTTCTATACAGCCTTTAATAGTGTCTTCAGATTTAAACTCCAAGATGGTGCCTACTCTTAACAATGAATCTCAAGTTGAGGATAGAGAAGAAGTGAACAAACCTCTTACCCCTACTTTGGCCATGAACATAGTTGAAAGAGATGCAGCTAGATTAACAAACATAAAAGGCGTTAATGGCATAATTAGTAAATATATTGAGGGCATGACAGATAAGAAGCATACTGAATTCTACTTGAAAGTCCTTATGGAATATATAAGAGCAACAAGAGTTAGAGGCAAGCTCAAACCAGGACGCATAAGCAAGAAAAATTGGCTTAGAATAATATAATTCGTATCTAACCTTAAAAAGCCGTCTTGTGAGCTTAAGAAGCTAAGAAAAGCGATGTTAGAATATTGTAAAACTCATATAAAATGATGTAAATATGTACTTTCATTTCCATTGCTTTACTTTGTTCAAGACATTATTTATTACTCTTTCTTGTAAAGACTTATCATTATTATATGCCTTGTATGCAAGAAAAACATGTTTCATTTTATTTCTTTATATATATTATGATTCATGTATACCTTTTTATAAGTGAGAGCATTTTTAGATGATGAGTATTCTGAAAAGCAATATTTGATGAAAATAGTGCTTATATTAATTTTTATAGAGAATGATGGTGTTGCTAGTGCTTGTGTGATGGGAGGTACAAACGTATTCTCCTGATCATGGGCCTAGTGATATTATTATTTTTTGATCAAAATAATAAAAGTACATGATATTGTATACTTTACATGTGCTATATATATATATGTAAATTTACTCATGTGCTATATATATATATGTAAATTTACTTAAATGTTCTATGGTTCTATGGATCGAACAATGGATACCCACATCCACAAAACCTATTGCCAGATAACAAATTCTTCAAAATTGACGTCATATTATATGAATAGAATTGAAGAGTTTAGGTTTAGATGCTATGAGTGTCTAGACTTAAGTCTGTACGGTGTGATTGATAGAATCAAAACGACGTACACTCTTTAAGGATAAGAGGAACACCGTAACATGTGATTCATACCACATGTGCTAAAGAACCACAAATGGAAAGCAAGTGAATCAATCCCTACTTCATTGTTGTGTGAGTTCTAGAAAGGTATAATCCTTTCATTAATGTCCTTTGACTTTGACAATATTATGGAGGTATGTTTCAGCGATTGCTACTTTGGTATATGTCTTGTGGTCAAATTATATATGAACCAAAGGTAGAAAAGCGATTGATTCGTATCAAAATGATATATGGGCGAAAGAAAGATTGCCAGAATATACACTTCCATGCTAGTGTCTGTGACTGGTCCTTTATGATATTATTTTGTTAACTTCATAAGTGTGGATACTATGCATAAGTGGAGGCTATCTGAGTTATATACTGACTCAAGAGGGATTAGATTAGCCATAAGAAAAGTGTATATGGGCAAATCTAGGACATTCGAGGCATCATAACTTATTTGATCAAGCTGCACTAAAGGGTTGCTTTATGCTGCTCTCTAAAAAGGGGATTTCTAGTACAAACGATCAAAAGAAGACGTCATGCCTACGCAGTCACGGTAAAGCACCTAGTATAAAAGAAGGAAGAAAAATGAGATTGGAGCCACAATAACTAATCCACCATGTGTGAGTGGGAGATGTTAGGAAATAGATGATCCACCCATGGTGGATCAGACCCGACCGTGAGAAGCAGGGAAGGGAACATTTGAATTTGAAATGAGGGAGTTAGATACGGTTATCTAACTCCCCTCCTCACAAGCTATATATATGCAGACATAACAAAGCAAAAGTGGGTGAATGAAAAAAACGTTTCCTCTCCCTTTGTTTCCGACGCTCTCATTCTCCATTTTCTTCTTTCAGTGCATTTGCTGTGTAAACGTGACGGGGAGCCTTCTATAGTGCTATAATCTTTGTGTAGGTATCCAGTGAGTTAAATAAAGGATTTCAGATATGCCTAAAACCTTCACTTTATATAATATGTCAACTTACACTGCTCATCATCTGCTCAACCAAGATGCAATCCAATGCTGATTTATAAAATGTAGGATTAGCCTTCTCGGATAGAGTACATACCATATCCTCCTCACTGTTTAGGAATGTCATTTTATACCAACACAAGTGTTATATAATTTTTTTTTAAACATGTTGGTTTTAATGAGAGATGGACTTGCATTTATAACCATTTATTGAACCCTTGTGCAATCAAGTGCCTTTTGACAGATGTAGGATTAGTCTATTTGTCTAGACAAGGAAAATATATGCTGCGTTTCTTTAATCTATGCTCTAGATGTTTTCTTTTTTCCAAATGGAAATGGTGGGCAAAGTGTTTCATCATGTAAATTTAATTTCAGAAATATATATCATCCACTCAGATAATTGTAGACTAGATATTCAATTCTGATGTGATCTCCAACTTGATGGATACATGGCTGTTATGTCATTTGCTACAGATACCTTTGCTTATTCGCTTCACTTTGTGACCAGTTGGTTTATGTAAATGGCGGATTCACAATTTTAACCATTTTTTGAACCAACGCGCAATCAAGCACTGGTCTGAGTTGTAGGATTAGCATTTTATTCTACAGAAGAGATGGAATAACTTCACGTGGTATAACACTTCGGTAATTTTTTTGGGATATATTTTTGCTTACTTATTTTTTGATGTGACGAGTTGGTTTATATAAACGATGGACTGACACATTTAAGCATGGAGTTAACCAAGATGCAATCACGTGTTGATCTATGATTTGTAGGATTAGTCTCTTAGTCTAAAGTAGAGAACGATCAGTTTCATTTTGTTCAAATTAGTTTTGATATTGTTAGGCTTATTTAAGTGGGTTAATTAACAGGTTGATATCAATTCATTGCCATGAGTAAGACAGGCGTACTAATTTTTATCGGAAGAAAAGCATGCGATTACTACTTTTTATCGTCAATTTAAGATCAGGAAAGCCTATCTTTACAGTGAACTGAGGGTTCTTTTTATAAATTATATAACATCAATAAACCTAATGGCATTTATGCAGACTAGATGCTCAAATAAGTTAATTTTCAAGTTCAGGTCCTCAAATCATATCTAGAGGTTCACACGGGACTGATATAGGACACATAATGTAAAATATATCCTATATCCCATCCCAAATACGTCATAATCCATTTTAAGACTGAGACGAATTCAAAAATTTCTAAAACCCATTTTTTTAAAAATAAAATATAACAAAATCATCTCATAATTCAATTTATATAAAATAGTACAGTAATTTTCTCTAAATATCACTATTACTGTGTAATATAAAATTAAAATAATTTACCCATACAAGGAAACAAAAAAACCCAAGAAAACATCCTAAAGAATAAAATAAAGAAACAAACAAACAATAGGATACTTCACAGTTAAATCAACATTTTTGCATAACTCTCCATTTTTGCCTCGGATGAAAGTAGCTCGAGTACCAAGGGCATCGCTCGCTAAGTAAAACGATATAAAAATTTTCAAATCAATTAAATGTCTCTAAATGAATACTAGCATTAAGATGATATAGTCAAAAGAAAAAAGAAAAGAAAAATTACATCCACATATCCTGCAATAGGAGAACCCATGTTTTGAGCCACTTCAGCAAGGCAAGCAACTACCATGGTTCTATCTTGAGGCGGACGGGAAGCTTTCTGCATTTTACAGTGAGTACAAGGTTTATCATTGATACCTAATTATTAAGTGAGAGAGAGAGAAAATGAAATTTTCTAGATCTCTAACTCACAGCAAATTTCATTAAAGGTTCAAAGAGCTGAGCAAAGACGGGAGCAAATTGAGAACCCATGGCCTTTGCAAATGCAGGCAAAAGATCAGAAACTGCATCCATAAGCACTTCATCATGCTCACTATCATCATCATCAATATCACTGTCTGATTCTACCAGCTGATAAGCAGATTCCTCCCGAAGCAACAATGAAGTTGCTTCAACAAGCTGAGGCAAGTCTAAAATGAGCACAAGTGAAAAGCAAATACACAAGTCCAAAACCCATGGGTGTATTCCCTAAGCTCACTAAACTCAAGTCTGAAACCCTGAGCGAAATAGAAACATATCAATAACTACAGGGACATGGAAAGTGAGGAGTGCTAAATGTTGAGTATTGAAGGCAATTACAGATATAGCAGCTTCTATATAAGGGGGTAATATTGGTCCAATTCTCATTTTCCTTTCAGACATTGCAACAATTCCAACTAGTTCAGTAGCTCTTGCACGTGCACGGAGATCTTCATCGTTAGTTAAAGAATGAATGCTTGCTCAGCAGCAGATGCAATAGAACCAATTGCAGACTGCAAGAGGAATCCAGCATAGAAATCAACAATCAGGCTGCAAGTGAATCACTATCGTTTCCAATGTGTACCTTTACTTCATCAGATGCATCCTCAAGGGCATTCAAGATGCAAGGAAGAATGCTCAGCAAACTGACCCAAAGCAAATGAAGCTGCCCCATTCAACAATCAGCAGGACCAATAATAACTGGAGTCCCAAGGCATCCAACCTCATCCACAACCCCATTCAACAATCAGCAAGATCAATAATCAGCAGGAACTAAAATTATAACACTAAATCAGAATTGCAGGGGAGGAATGACGGTTACAGCACAATTAAACCTTAAATCATCTCCACAACACAATTAAACTCATCTCCACAGGCCACAACAACTCTGAATTAAAATCAAGAAGGAAGATCACTTACCTTGAACAAAAGCGATAGTCTGAGGCAAACAACAACGATGTACTGACCTAAACGACGGCAAGGAGACCAGGTCATGGGCAGCAATTCTTAAACTAAAACTGAGGGAGATGAAGCAAAGCTGAATCCGAGGAGCGACGATGAAGCGGGTCTACAGCCAAGGAGGAGCGACGACTTGGCGAGAGGCCGACTGGGGAGAGAGGAAGAGTGCTAGGGCTTAAACAAATTGAGGAAGAATGTCATCCGAGAGGAACTGGCGGTGGCCGGTGATGCCCCGTGTGTGGACGCCTGGTGAAGCCGTGCTGAGAAGAGTGAAGCCTGGTCAAGAGAAGCCAGAGACCCAGAGTAAATCACGCCTTCCCACTTTAATACAGAGTGAATCACGCCTTCCTAAAGTGATGAGGCGCAATTCACAACCAGAATAAAGCCTGCACGTGAATATTTTTTTTAAAAAAAAATATATACATACAATATCAAGAGATGATAGGAGTGGAGAGTTTAACTGAGACCCATCTCATTTTAATTTAAAAAAATCTCATATTAATTCTTTATAAGATAGAATGAACCCATCTCATAATACTCAGAGTTAGATTAGGACAAATTAGATTAGGACAATCTGGTTCAGAAAATTTTGTCCACTCCAATTCATATATATATTTATTATTTTTTATATAAAAATTTAAATAGATTCAATATCTATTATTACTAAAATTAAAATATAATCTTAAAATTTAAAAAAATATTTATAAAAAATTTATAAAATTATTTACTAAATGAATTCTCATTAAAAATTAAATTTATATTTTTATAAAATATAAATACATTTTTTATCGCTATCTGTGTCAATTTTTAGCCTTGGCATGCTTTTCTTTACGCAGCCAAGAGTTTCAATTCTGTTGTGATTTTCGAGCTTATTCGTATGTATATAATTTATGTTCATTAGATCGTTTTTAAGTTCTTGGTTTATATAAAATATGGATTTTCCCTTTCATGATTTATCGAACCAATGTGCAATCAAATAATGATCTACAAGTTGGAGGATTGGCCTTTTTGCCTAGACAGGATAACCATTACATTGACTCTTTTTTTTTTTTTAACATTGTTGCAAGAGTTTTTTCATGGTGTAGGAACGAAGGGCAAATTGTTTGGGCCTCTATATTTGACTTCACCAATCTATGCCATTCAACCAGCTTGAATACATTTTTTTTTCCAGTGAAGTCAATTTTTTTTGGGATATATTTCAGCTTATTTATTTTTGCACGTGGATTGTTCGTTTATGTGAAGGGTGGACTCACACTTTTCACTATTTATCGAATCAAGATGCAATCATGCTCTGATCTATGAGTTTTCGCATTAGCCTTATAGTCTACAGCAGAGATGGATTACCTTCATTTTGTAAAACACTGCTGTAATTGTTTGTGGACTTATTTTGTCTTATTTTCTTTTATGTGACAAGTTGGTTTATATAAAAGATGGACTGACACTTTTCACAATTGATTGAACCAACATGCAATCAAACCCTTATCTATGAGTCTTAGCATTAGCCTTTTAGTCTACAACAGAGATGGATTACGTTCAATTTTTTAAACACCGCTGTAATTTTTTTTTTGGGATTTATTTTGTCTCATTTCCTTTTATATGTGACAAGTTTTATATAACAAGATACAACGAAGTCGTGATCTATGAGTCTAGGATTAGCCTCTTATCATGCAGAAGAGAAGAAGGATCAACATTTTTTTAACATTGCTGTAATTGTTTTTTTTTTTTGGGATATATTGCGTCTTATGTATTTTTGTATCTGACAAGTTGGTTTATATTTAATCATTTTCCCAAATATCTCTCAATCCAAGCGATTTATGGATATTAATTGTCCAATTCCGTAGTGATTTTGAAGTTGCCAGATACATGGTTGTGATGGTATTTGGGATATGTATTTTGCTCTGTTTACTTTGTTATGTGAGATGTTGGTTTGTGTAAAATGTAGACTTACACTTTTCACCATTTCACCATTGCACCATTTAGTGAATCAAGGTGCATTCATTTACTGATATGTGCGGAGTGTTATTAGCAAATTGGCCTAGAGAAGTGATACACATCCTTCAAATTTTTTACTTGTCAATTTTTTCCTCGATGGAAATGAAAGCCAAAGTGTATGCTTGAAAACTTTTCTTCTCTTGTATGAAGTTGGTCTGTGTCAATTCTGGTATCACACTTTCCACCATTAATTGAACCCAGATATGCAATCAACTACTGATCTATGAGTTGTAAGATTAGTTGTTTACACTACAGAATATAATCATTACCTGCTTCTTATTTAATAATTATGCAATTTATTTTCCTGGATTGAAACAGGAGGGGAAGTGTGTGGCTATTTGTCTTTAACTTCAGTATATATTTAAGGTAGATAATGGTACCTACATCTTTCTCCATAAATGCTATCAATGATGGGACTTATGCATAATACACTTGAAATCTGATGTGATTTTCAACTTCATTGCAAATGGCTGTGATGTCATTTGAAATATATAAGATGAGTACTTACAAGCTTCACCATTTAATCACCCAAGGTATAATCAAGTATTGATCTATGGAATTTAAGATTAGCCATATGGGCTAGCAAGTAAAGCATATACTATATTTTTTTAAAAATTATTCTATTAATCTCTTTTCATTTACTTAATAGAGGATATGTTGTAGCTAGCCTCAGCCTTTTCGTCTGCATAATGTCAACTATATGTGTACACGAATCTATATGGACAACTCTTTGCAGGTGCAGCTAATTCATGCAGTCAAATCTATGGGACATAAAATTAATTTTTTTAATTATAAAATAATAAAATAATTCTTAAAAAAATATTTTAGTTGTTATTTTTTTTGTCTCTAATTATTTTTTTTAAATTTATTATTTATATTATTTGAATTATTTTTTTTTCTTTTTACTTGAATTATTATTTTTTTAATAGAGTTGTCAATCATATTGTTGGGTTATTTCTTCCGCTAGGCAGTTTTATTATTTTATAATTTAAAGAAATTAATTTTAAATTTTATAGAATTTTATAGTCATTTGATAATTTTGTGAGATTTTTTTACAAATAGATTATTTACATATGACTTAAATACAATTTTCTTTTTCTCTTTTAGGGATTATTTTTCCATTTTTTTGTTTGCTATATGTGGATATTGAATGTTGATATGTTACTACTTTTTTTTTATTAATCCAATGGTATATATATATATATATATCAATGTTATTTTGATGCACAAAATGTGAATAATGCAAGTGCACATGTTGAAACAAGTAATAAAGAGTAAATAGAATATCATTCCTATGGAGAATCATACAAAATAATATTTAGACATTAGAATTCTAATTTTTATTTAAGTTAATCAAATCAAAATATAATGAATAAAAATAAACACCGAGTTTTTTAAACTACAAACTATGAATACTAAAGACAATCTAGAATCATTAATCCCTTACTTGTTTTATAGACCTTTGCTTTCACTTGATTAATTAGTCTTAATGTTAATTTAATTAATCTAGAATATTAGTAGCTACAAGTGTCTTTTGATTCACTTATAATCCTCTCCTAAATTTAATGATAACAACACAAATTCACTCTCCATCAATTATATGGGCCCCTATATATATTTCTATCTTAATTACAAATTATATAAAAATCTAATGCCACACTATTCAATCCTAGATCCTAATTAAGGTTTTCTAACCATAATGCCCAAATTCATTTTTAGTAGTGGCTAAATATTAAATAGATAAATAAGAACAAGATTGAATAGCTAAAATTAACATTAAGAATAATTAATCAATAAAAAAAAACAGAGTCTAATCTATAAATAAGTTCATAGTTCCTCTAAATCTAAAAGAAAACTAGCCACACACGGCTAGAACAAGACTCAGAAAAATAAAACCGAACATAAAAAGTAAAAAGAAGGAAGATGAAGGAAGCAATCGTGCTGTCGCTCGCTGAAGTTGTTCCTCACATCCGTCCGTCCTCTCCTCAAAACGTTGATTCATGTGTATATTATAATTCTAATGCCTCTGCCCTGATGCTTCAATCTTAATTTTCCTTTGGGTACGGCTCTATCCAATCTCTGATTCTATCCCATTAAAACAATATATTATATTATTCTCTTCAATTCGGTTGGTCCGAGGCATTGTATGTTTTGATTTCTTCTTGTTGGGTATTTGATTTTAAATAAATAATTTTAAAATTTTTTAAATAAACCATTTTTTTATTTAAATATTTATAAGTTAAACTATTATTTAAAATTATAATTTTATATAAAATTATAAAAATAATTTTTAAATAAAAAAATTATAAATATTAGAATTTTACTATACTTTCTCCATTTACTCTTCTTTTAATATCTCTCCCTCTCTTCTCTACTATTTCTTTCAGACACTCTCCATGAGCTATCTCCGCCGACACTTGTTAGTCGGATGGCCTCTCTCTCTCCAGGTCGTCTGATAGCAAGCACGGTGGTGAGCACAATACCGTTCTGTCTTCTTCTCATAGCAAGCATGACACCATCCATGTCATCTCTGCCTTCTCTGCCTCCGTCCATGTCTTCTATTCTCTCTTCTATCTTGCTCGTCAGCCATTATTGAAAGCTCTAGTCTAAGCAAGCGCTGACCCATTCAGATTGGAGATTCACCAACTTGTGGTGTGTTCTTCGTCATGGTTGTGCTTTAGTTGTAGAGAGAGAGGTTACCAGAGGTCTCGTCTTCTTCTCGTCAGATCTATTGTCGTTGAACCTACCCCCACTATGCCTCTCTCTCTCTAAATGGATCTGGGTTTTTGGTTTCGATTTGTGCATGTGTTAACAATCCTTGATACTTCCAGATAAAAATATTTGATTTGTGCTATTGAATGTTCGTTTGAATATCTGAGGTTGTGATTTGTGCTACTCGATGCTTCCATTTTGTTTTCAATTTGGTTTGTATTTCAGATATGGGTTTGGTTAATTGGTTAATAGATGTTTTGATTTCTTGATTTGAGTTCGATTTCAGGGGGTAAGATGAAGATAACGATGAATTTGAGAAGAAGAGAACGAATATTTTTTCTGGCGAAGAATTTTCCATCATCGATTCAGATATTGAGAATTATTTTTTTTATTGAAACTCTTCTAAGAATTTATCTAATAACTTTAAATTATTTTTTTATAAATTATTTTCTAAAAAATAATCTAAATAAGTTTTTTGATTCATATGAGATTAAATTAATTATATATATTATCTTTGATGATTTGATAAATTCCTTCTATGCCTTTAATATTATTTGATGTTAGTGTTTAAATTAATTATTAATTTTAATTTTATGTATATAGAAGTTAACTCTATCAATTTTAAGGCATAATCTATACGTGATTTAACTCTTGATTTAATTAAAATGACTAAAGAGGAGATATAAGTATAAAAAAAAATTTAGTTTGATTATAGGGATGATATTAAAAAATAAATAAATTAGAAAATTATTTAAAATGATTACTTGAGACTTTCTAAGAATAGATAGCTTTGACTATCATTACTCATAAATAATATATCAGAGTTATACAATAAAATAATAGCTAAGTCAAAAGGACAAAATTCTAATAAGTTTTTCAAGTTTAATTATTTATTTTATAAAAATACCTAGAACATTAATTCATAAATAATTATTTAAAAATCATTTAACTTATAATTCTAATACTAATTATGATATATCCTCTACAAAAATTAAGAACTTTCAAAGAAAAATCCTTTTAGGGTTTCTAACAAAATCCTTTTAAAAATATGTTCAACCATACAATTAAAAAAGAATTTTAAGAGCAAGTGATAAGAACATATATAAGAAGAATATATGAATGAACAAAAATCATAACTGATAAAAGGATCACAATAATTTGATCATAAATTTATTCATAAAGAAATAAGTTCATAAGCAAGTTTTCAAAATTCTAAAAAGTTAGAAAATTTTAAAATTTGAAAATAAAATATCAAACTATAGTAAAAACTATTACAACTATTAAACAATAAGAACATAAAGCTCAAGCATACAACCTCTATCCTCAAGAAAGATGAGAACTAGTGGCTAGATGACACCATGATGAATAGTGGAAGCAAAGAAACAATGGAGGAAAAAAGAGATAGAATGATTGTGAGTGAGATGGTGTATCAAATGGAGGAGCCTTGAGGTCTTTTATATAGTCTTAGGTTATAGCCTTGGTATCTTCCTTGTTGATGTGAGACTCTTCACTGATTGACTCTCTAAAAGATGATGATTTATCATTGATTTATCTTCCATGATCCTTCCAAACTGTCATCTTTTCTAATATCTCTAAATATAATTTTTTTAACTCAAATATCCTAAAAATAATTTAAATAAAAAATAATAGGATAAATAATATAAAATAATTACTAAGAAAATAGAAAAAAGATAACACCCTTATCTATTATCCTTTAATTAAATTTAAATGTTGGATATTGAGGAATTATTTTTGAATTAATTCAAATGATATTGAATTAATATAATATAACATAATACTAATATAATATAATATAATTTAAATGAATAAATGAATATAATAAAATATAATATTTGAGATATTTTGATTTTCTCTAATTATATATTATAATTTCCTCCCTCAATTTGGCAATTCCTCCATTAATCTTCCCATATAATATAATTATGTAATAATTGATGTGAGTTCTATTCATCATTTATTTATTTATTTCTAATTTTTTAAAATACATAAAAATAAAGTACCTTCATGCCAATCAATTTAATCAAGAGAAACAATAAAAACATAAGAAAATGATATTTTTAATAATTTAATTCATATAATCAATTAAAGTATAAAGTGAGCAAAACTATGACAATAATGCCTATTAAATATGATAAATTTTTTGAAATAGATAGAAAATAGTATGATTAAATAGGGATTCATCAAATTCTTCTACACTTAAACCTTTGCACTCTTAGGCAAAGCTTCAGAAAATATTATGATAAACATTGAAAATAAATAAATGAATCAAACAAGTTCGAGAACGAAAGTGTTAATTAATCAATAAAATCCTTCAAGTTAGCTATAGTCACATAATAACAAATATAATATGATCAATCTCTATGAAACAGTTAAAACAGAGGATTAGGATGGAAGAGAGTGCACTTAGGGATATAATTATTTCACTCGTCTCACCTTATATTGGGGTTCTTTCACTCAAACCTCCCTAAACTAGCCCCTACTATAAGCATGTAATAGTTCTAAGTCTCTGTCATCAGTTACATGTACATTCTTTAATCAAGAGGACTTTATAAGCTTATAATGTTAGAAATATGCCACGTATAATAGAATATGAAGAATATAAAGTAGTATATGCATGTAATAATGAATAGATAGCATGAATTCATGTCATAAGAGATGTAGGGATGGTGATTGTGCTAATAATAGTTGATAATGATGCCTTTTTTCCTTTTTCTTTCCTTTTTTTTTGTATTTTTAATGCACATCTTTCTTTTCTTTTTCTTTCCCTTTTTTATTTTGTGCAATATGCTTTTCCTCTTCCTTCTTTTTATTTGGCACCTTGTATATAAACGATGTAGCACAATATCACAATAATAATAACTTTCTGAATGAATAAAAATTTTATTTTGAAAAGATGTTTAGGCATGTATGACTTTTTATAAAAATGATGGAAAAAAGTGATAGGCTCAAAAGGGGTGACTACGGATATAATATGTAAGGGGCTTATGTTTGGGATAAAAGGAGTTTAGAATATGATAGCCTCAATCATTTTAAAGAGTTGCATATGAGTTAGATAGCAGATAAAAGAACTAAGACAAGTTCTGTAGAGAAACTAGTGTAGGAGATACTTACTCAATTTAAGGATTTAAGACTTAGAATCCTTCCAACAGGGCTATTTATTTTCATTCCTATTCATAGAGCCTCACTAAAGATTTTAACTATTTTCAATGCATTACATTAACTGTTTATAGGATAACTCTCAGAGTATTGACTAGTTGAACTATTACAATCAATAATGGATTTGAAAGATCATACATGTATCAGTATAATCAAGATGATATTGTAATTTAAAATAGGAGTGTTTAGAAACATAAGTATGGAATTTTTTTGAAAAATAGACATTTTTAAGAGCTTAATCAAACATTCATTCAAATTCATTCCCTCCCCATACTTAAACCATGCATTGTCCTCAACGCAACACTAAACCATATATCAAAGGTGAAGGGAAGATGGTTGAAGTGTTATATGCTAAATGGGAGATTTATTCAAAGAAAATTAACCTAAAACTAAGAAATATTTAACATGCAACCTATTCTAGAAAATTGTTAAAAGACATAAAGCAATAAATCTAAATTATTCTACCTTTACTACTAGGATTGTCCATCTCCCACACTCATCTTAAACAATAAACCTTAGAATATATAAAAGGATAAGATAAGGAAAGAGACAACCTTGCCTTTATGCAACTTGAGGGTCTTGAAATTGAAATTTTTATATGTGATGAGAAGCATGCTCTCACGTAAGTATACCTTCTCTGCATAGCTTTCTTTAGGTGTTTGGCATAGTGGCTCGGGATCAATTATGGAGGCACCTCAATATAGGGAATATAGTGATCACCATACAATCCTCCTAAGTGAGGTACCTACAAGAGATTCAACAAGCCACAAGCAGCACCTTTTCTAACTCCAAGTATGGGACATGAATCAAAGTAGTTGAAGCTGTGGAAAGCCTTCAAGCATGCAATGTTAGTAATCAAGACATCAAATGTGAGAACTCTGTTAGAATGACTGTTTCACACAAGAGGGGGGTGAATTGGGTATTTTGAAAAAATTAAGAACTTTAAATAAAATCAAAAGATCAAGTTCAAAAGGATATCAAGAAGAAGAAAAATGAGAAGTTAAACATTGATAATTTATGCTAGTTCAACCCAACCACTTGGCCTACGTCTAGTTCTCAGTGTTCCTCTAAGTAATTTTGATAACTGTCATTTTAATTATCAAATAAAACTAAGCTAATCAATAGTAAAACGGAGGCTAACATGGGTTGATTCATAAGGAACCTAGATGGATGCTAAGATGCCTAATTAATCTAATGAGCCACAAATTAACAAGTTAAAGAGATGGTGTTTGATGAGTTTCAATCTAACTAATGAAAGTAAATTCTATGCTATTCTTTATGCTTTTAGTGTTTATGATGATAAGATGAATGAATGACAAGTGTGTTCCCTTGGAGATTACCTTACCTTCATTATCCACAGAATATGAGAATTAGATCAGTTGAATTAGAATATGTTAGCTAACAACTCGCTAGCTAAATCTCAATCAAAGCTATAACTCACAGACATTAAAAGAGATTAAGAATCATTCAACTCAGAGATAGTAGAATATGAATTAAACAGAATCATTTTAATTAATCATAACTATGTTCAACTCGATTAAAGATATAAATCAATAAAAGGATAGTTATGCAGAAATAAGAGATCCAACTCGGTTCCTTACTTCTTTGTCCTCTGCTACTCTAATTGCATCATTAATTACATAATTAACTATATAAACTCGATACAATTAACTCTAAATTAAAAACACAATGAACTCCCTGTTCAAACTCAAGGATTTAGGTTCAGTAACATCTCCAAGAGAGCATAGTAGCTTAGCCTTGCATTACTATCTGAAGTTCAGCAGCAACAGAAAACACAGTAACAGTCATGGTGAAAATGATAGAAGAAGATGAAGATGAACTGCAGAACTTTCCTCTAGTTCTATTGACTAGAATAGAGGAAAGTACATAATAGAAAATGGGGAGGGAAATGGAGAAGAAGATGATGTCTGGTATAGTGGAATGGAAGAATGAATGATGCAGAATGTGTGTGAGCTGGAATATGGCAGAAGCAAACCCCCTGATATGGAATGGTGTGGATGTATATATAGGTGTAGAATGATGTGAAGGGTAGCTGAAATGGTGTGAATGATGTGTGGAGTGCATGAGCTGTTGCTGGAATGTGTGATTCTGTTGTGTGTGCGTGAACAATGCTATGTGCGTGAACAGTACTTCAGCATATGCATGAGCTCCCACTTGCAATCTGTTCCTCAATTCCTGGATCTAGCCCATGTGCTATCAAATATCATCAACTCCTTAAGTCCAGTTGTCATTTTCCCTTAATCCACTGATATGTGATAGAAAATTAGAATAAACAGATTATTTGTTCACTTTAAGCACTAAATTGATATCAATTAATTCTCAACTATTCTGAATATTGTTTATTTAATAATTGCTCAATATATTGATAAATGGGGATAAAATCAATAATAACTCACTTTAAACACACTAAAAATCACTACAAATATGAGTGTATAAACTCCCCCACACTTAGCTTTTGCGCTTTGAGCAAAATTATGGATCAAAATTGAAATTCAAACTCTTGTTGGAAAACGTGCCCTAGGGGCCAATCATTGTCTTATGAACATTATTGATTTATGAATTTATTAATTGTGTTATCATATTATTTGCATGTTTACTGTGATGACCATCCTTGGATAATTCATGATCTTATCCTAAATGTCCCTGGTCGGTCATCTATGCGGGAGCAGAGATGAAACAAGACCAGTATGACTTTGAAGATGTATAGAGATATAAATCAAAGTCATATGCACATGTAAGAGTACAAGGTGTTGGACCGACCCGCTATGAGAGAGTTGCATGGGTTACGTCATAATCTTCTCTCATATACAAACCATGTCACTATGCCCTTTGACCTGAGATCATCATGGATTCCTACATGACAAACGCTCAGCTTTGGCCTAGTCAAAAGTCACTTTTGACCGAGTGATCATAAAGACTATGTTCGGGCTTGTGGTTTTTCATGCGGAGGAATGTGAATGGTCAAGATGGAATTTGTCCCTCACATTCGTAGAGAGATATTACTGGGCCCCTCGATGAGTAAGTCTGAGAAATGTATGACCATACTGTAATGGAAAGGTAGTTCCATTTCTATAGTCAGACTACTCAGGGATCGAGAAAGTAATGGTCAGGAATAGGAGGATGACATTATCCATGCCTCATCCATGACCAAAATATCGCGTGACAGAAGGGACATGATATGGTTGTATAAAAGGTTACATCGTTTATCGATTCTCATATGATTTGGGTAGTCGTTATGCCTTGCTAGAGACCGCTCGCGACTTGTGGGCCAGTATAGCAAATGGCCCACTGCCAACTTCATATGGGCCTACAGGGTCGCACACAAAATAGCCCAACACGAGCTATGATGTCCAGATTCATTAAATATAAGACGTGTCTAGATTCAATGAATGATCCAGGGTTGATGTATATATTTATTTATATTTATATTCGTATATATATAAATTCATATATATATATATTATATATAAGGGATATATAGGATTTAATTTATAAGGATAAATTAAATCTCTATCAGGTTTGAATTTGAAATTCAAATTGATAGGATATCTCATATAAGAGATATTTACAAGATTTAATTTATAAGGATAAATTAAATCTCTATCACGTTTGAATTTGAAATTCAAATTGATAGGATATCTCATATAAGATATATTTACAAGATTTAATTTATAAGGATAAATTAAATCTCTATCACGTTTGAATTTGAAATTCAAATTAATAGGATATCTCAAATTTGATTTATGAGAATAAATCAAATACAATCCAATCTTATCTTTGTTTAAATTAAATAAATAGGTGAATTAAATCTGTGGGACAGATTTAATATAAATATTATTTATTTAATTAGTTTCTTATCAAATTATACAATATGTGATATTGTATTCGGAATTAATATAGATTAATTCCAAAATCCAATTCGGTTGAGAAAAATGCAGAGCATCCTATATATCCGATTTTAGGAGCTACGTTTTGAAGACAACACATAACACAAAAGGGCCGAACGGAATCTGCAAAAGGTTTGCAGATAAGAAACTGCTGAAGTAGAGACGGAGAGGACGAACTCTTGAGAACGCTGTTCGTGTGGATACTAGTAGAGGAAGACGACCTGAGGAGTCGACTTCTTGCAATCAAAAAGAGAGCACGAGCCGCGGAGAGAAGCTGTGGAAGTTGCTGAGAAACACTGAGGGTAATGCTTCTTCCTACTTGACTTAAACACATACGGTAGATCCTGTCAAGGAATGGAAATTTTTTTTAAAATTAATTTCCGCCGCGTGTCTTCCAATTCCTTACAACTCTCATGTTCAGCATATGTGGCAAGAGATTCGGCATAAACACTTATAGTAATAAACCTTTTCCCTTTAATTGGCAGCAGTCCAAACTAATCTCATATTAAAGAATCCAAATTATGCAATGAAATCATAGTAAGCAACTAGGTTGAGATTTCCTCACAAGGTGTAGTGTTTCACTCATTCTCTTATTAAGGTAATTTCACTCAACCATCTAGCTTAGGCTTCCCATAGGCTTGTAACCATCCTACATCTCCACTACTAACTGCTACAAGGTTGTGAATCAAAGGGTCTTTATTAGGTTGTAATGTTAGAAAGGCCAAGTGATGAAATGAAAATACATGTTAATGATTAATGAAATACTGCATATGATCTTACTTCTTCAAGCTAATTCAATATTTGATCATAGTCTCAATTGTGCAACTGCAGAAAGTATCACAATTCACCAAATATTTTCCTTTCATGCAAGTTGAATATCATATCTTTCTATCTAGTCTATCTCTTCTTTCTTTTCTCTTTTCTGTACGTTTTCTTTTTGCATTTTTCTATTTTTTTCACTATTGAACCATATAGTAAATATATTAAAATTCAGATATCCAACAAGTGGTGCAATTTATCAGTTATTGCACAATTAAGACTAACTACAGCAGCAAAAATCTTGTACAACATTCATTAACCAAGGATGAAATTTTGAAAGAAAGTGAAGGTCTCAAAGGCGTTAAGCAATGGATTTAATTTTTTATGTGGCTACTATTTGGGTAAAAGGGTTTTGAAATAAATGGCCTTATCATATTCACTTTTCCAAGAAGCTAATGTGGTTTTGAATCAAGAATTGAGACAAGTTCTGTAAAGTTACTAAACTAGATGGTGTCACACAATGTAATGAGTATCTGTTGGAGGTTCAAAGATCCTTCTATCTGGCTTACTCACCCCAATCAACTCACTATGACAAGATTGCATGAATATTAAATAGAATACATGAGATCAATCATTCATGCTGCACAATTTCCAGTAGTAAATCAAAGAAACAAGTAACTTATACTTTATAAAGCTTGCCTATGTTCAAAAGTATGTGCTCAAAATTCAATTTTAAATCCATGACAGTAAGTTCAATCAGACCAAGCAATAATTAGATGAAATAAGAGATTTTTTCTACTAAAGTTCACGTATAGTAGCAACAAAAAGGTCTTCAGGTTGCAACTGTTTTACACAGAGAAGAAATTTTTAGAAAATAGGTAATATTGGTCGCGACTAACAAGTACACTAGTCACGACTCATGATCACAGAGAATAATCCTAACAAACACACAAGCTCAGGTCGCGACCAAGTGTCCATCCAGTCACGACCAAAATTCATAGAGAATTACAGTCGTGACAAAGATAAGCACAGAACACGACTAACACATCATAGACAAGTAAGTATCAGATAATAAGAATTACTGGTCATAACAAAAATGTTAATTGGTTGCGACTAATTTTCACAGAAAAGAAACTTGACATTTTTACGCATTTTAGTCACGACATGAACATTTAAAGGTGGCAACCAGAATACAAAAGCATATCAATTATCTTATTTTTATTTACCAATTTCATAAACTACTCCCCACACTTAATTTCTACATTATTCTCAATGTGAAGAAGTAGAGAAACACATGCAAAGGCTGAAGTAATAAAGATGACAAAGCTGAATTAGAATCCAAGATGAACTTATTAATTTTTATCTACCCCTACTGACTTGGTCTCCTCCCCCACACTTAATCAACAATTTATAGCTCAAGTATATAAGTAAAATAATATAAACCATACTATTGTAAGTGGGGAAACAAGGAAAGAGACAACCTGAGTATCATGAGGTCTTAAAGTTGTCCTTGTACAGCTTGAATACTTGGCCAATATCTTAGAATGATGTACCATTTGCTTTATCTTGTCTTGTCGGTATAGCCTTTATCCATCTTAAAAGATAATCTATAGCTTGCAAAATATAGGCATATCCAACAGATAGTGGGAATGATCTTGATGATATAACTGCTGCATTATCCATCTTTGCCAAGTAATTATGTTGATGTTGGACCATATCTTTCAATTGTTGCAGTCCTAAAATGTCTAAAAATTCCAATTTGAATATCTCATGAACAGGGTTAGAATGCAGTATATAATTGTTGAATAGAAAATTCCCAAGCTCAGAGGTTCCAATTCCTTCTCTCTCAAAGTATGCTACATAAACCTTGTCCTGCAACTCTGTTAAATCTGCTACAAACCTTCCTGGATATTGTTCATCACTTGAAACAGTGAGGTTAGTTCCAATAGAGAAAATATTAGATGAAGATAAAGAGAAATCATCCATAGTGGTAAGCCAGCCATCAATTTTAGAATTAATGCATAACACATCATCATTGGATGAAGAAAAAGTAGAGAAATCAGTGGAAGGGTTAAAAATGGAAGATTCTTCAACTTCATCATTTTTAAGCTCATGAATATTATGACACTTATTTCCAAGTGATGCACTAATCATGTTAAGTCCTAGGAGAGAATGATCCTGATGTGGGATTCTATACAGGTTAAACTGAATTATGTACCCATCAAATTCCATTTTAATAATTCAATCTTTCATGCAAATCATGGTGTTAGTTGTTTTCAAGAATGGCCTTCCTAGAATAAGAATACTATCACCAAGAGATTTATTTGACATATACAAAACATAAAAGTCCATAGGAAAAATAAGTTCCTTAACTTGAACAAAAATATTTTCTAAAATTCCCTTAGGATTAATAATTCTCTTATCAGCCAATTGAGCTAATACCCTAGTTGGTTTGATCATATTTACTCCTAAGGCATGATAAATAGAACTTGGCATAATATTGATAGCAGCACCTAAATCTAGCAATGCTTTAGGAATAGTTAACTTGCCAATTGTATAAGGAATAGAAAATACATTTGGATCTTTACACTTCATTGGAAGTTGAGAGTTGAAGAGTGCAGAAACTTTAAGTCTAACTTGCACCAGTTCATTAGGTTTATGTCTTTCCTTGTGTGTACAACTGTCCTTCAAACATTTTGCATAATCTGACACTCTTTGAATTCTCTCAAGCATAGGCACATTCACTTCAATCTTGTTGACAAAATTAAGCACTTCCTTATTCTGCTCTTTTAAGGCTTTCTTCTCATTGCTTATGAATTTCCTTGGAATAGGTAGTTCCTTCAAATGCACATTTTTCTTAGCTACAACAGAGGTTGTTTCTTGCTACTTGAGCTCTGAGTTTACTGCTGGTTGTGTTTCATCAGTTATGTCCACTCTAAGATTCCTTAAATCAAAATCCATAGCTTCAGGTAGTACAATTTCCTTATTGTTAAGCTATCCACAACCTTCTAAATTAGGGGCAGAATTGATTTGACTTTTTGTAACTTCTTCCTTCCCCAATGGTTATGCTTCTTTTGTATTTTCAAACTTCTCAATGTTACCATTGGAATCAGTGTCTACCTCATATTCCCCTTTACTGTTAACATCTGTAGCTTGTTCCCTAACTTGTTCTTCAACTGTCAAACTTAGAACATTCACATATTTGGGGTTAAAACCTGTATTTAAAGGTATATCTTTACTGATTCTTGCCTGAACATCATTAATTGAATTGGCTAGTTGTAATACATAGCCATTCATGTTTGCAGCTTTTGTTTCCTACTGTTCCATCTTATTATCCAAGGCAGCAAACCTGGACTCTGTCATTGCTTGATTGTTCTCCACAGTAGATCTCAAGTTCTTGAAGTTAGAGCAGAAGTTTGTGTTAGTGGAGTTTATATTTGACTTCATCATATTAATGCTCTTCTTTATCTCAGATATTCCATCATCCTTTACAGCATAAGGTAATTCTATAACTCTAGAAAAGTCAGCCAATTGTCTATTATTGTTGAATTTGTTCTACCCAAAATTCCTGTTTCCACCTCTATCCCTCCATCTAAAATTAGGATGATCTCTGCATCCTTCATTATATATGTTGGAGTATGGATTCCTTTGTGAATATTGATTCTATTTGCCTTGATAGATAGTCGATACATCTTTATAGTGTGTAGGGCAATTGACATGGTGTGCATAGGAGAATAGCAAAGTTGACAACTAGGAACAATAAGAGCTTGAGAGTGTGGGCTTTGAACATGTGAATTTCCCAATTGAGCAACTAGGTTGTTGATTTGAACATTCATGGCGACAATTTGAGAGGACAAACGATTATAATATTGAGAAGGCCTTGCAAAAACCTCATGGACTTGCCTAGTATCATATTCCCATACTGCTGGTCATTACTTGTTATTTTCTCAATCATGTTCCATGCTTTATCTGGTGTTAAATCATCAATGGAGCCTCTAGCAGCTGCATCCAAATTCTTTCTGCATGCATAACGCAGTCCTAAATAGAAATATTGCACCAAATGCTCAGTTAGAATCTGGTGGTATGGATATCTAGCTAGCAGCTCTTGAAATCTTTCCCAAAATTCATGAAAAGATTCTTGATCGTACTGTTTTACAGCAAAAATCTCCTTTCTTAATGTAGCTGTCTTTGAAGTAGGGAAGTATCTCTCTAGGAAAGCAGTCCTCAAGTTGTTCCAAGAATCTAATGCTTGAGGTGTATGATATGGCAGCATATAAAACCATTCTTTTGCCTTTTCTTCAAGCGCAAAGTGGAATACTTGTCTCTGCACAGCATCTATATCAGCACCTATAGGTTTCATGGATGAGCAAACCCACTACATAGTCTTCAAGTGCTTGAAAGGATCTTCACCTGCCAATCTATAAAATTTTGGTAAGTTACTTAACAAAGGTTCTTTCAACTCAAAATTAACATCCAAAGTAAGACAAGTGCGGAAAGGATCTAAGTTTACATGAGAATAATTCAATTCTCTTATACTTCTACATGCTCTTCTATTGTTTTTGTTATTCTCTCTATGTTGCTCATTTTGAATATTTTGGTTATGAGTATGAGTTTCAGCTTCATTATCATGCTCCATGACAAAATAATTATCTAATATAGTACCAGATATAAAATCAGTCTTAGCTACAATAGATTGACCAGAAGAAGAAAATGCAACACTAGCTTGATTTAAAATCTTAGCCTTCTTAATTTGCCTAAGTGTTCTATTGATTTATCTATCCAAAGGAAAGAATTCACAGCTTCTGTTCATGTAAATCACACTCAATAATGATGCAGAATATCAAATATGTCACATATGCAGCAATTACAGGAATTACAGATCAAATAATCATAGTTTAAAACAGTAAGGTTGTGACTAAATGGTCATCAGGTCACGAATAATAAGCACAGAGAATAGAGATTGTGACATAAATGAACTTCAGGTCGAGACAATCAGTCACAGAGAGGAAAAATTCTGAATCAAGATTTTTGGTCACGACTAAATGTCACTTTGGTTGCGACTAAAAATCACAGATAGTAAAATGCTTGTACTTTTCAATTTTTAGTTACGACCAATTATCACTTAGGTCACGACAAAAAATTACAGAAAGTGAATATGATTGAAATGATGATTTTTGGTTGCGACTAAGTGCCAAACTGGTTGCAACTAGAAATCAAATAGAATAAAACTGGATGAAAAATATTGTTTGGTTGAGACAAAAAAGTAGTTAGGTCACGACTAAAAGTAACAGAAAGCAAGATGACTTGAAAATAAATTTTTGGTTGTGACCAAATGTGCTTATGGTCGCGACTAAAGTTCACAGAGACGCTCATAAATCAATTTTAAGTACTTTGGTCATGACTTAGCAAGACAAAATACTGAATTCACAGAAAAACTGAAACACCTATATGCTTTTTATGATTTTTAGGCCTATGAGATTGGTTAGGAAACCTTAACAAGTAAGGCTCCCCGGTAACGACACTATTTTGATAACTGTCATTTTAATTATCAAACAAAACTAAGCTAACCAATAGTAAAACGGAGGCTAACCTAGGTCGATTCACAAGGAGCCTAGATGGATGCTAAGATGCCTAATTAATATAATGAGCCACAAATTAACAAGTTAAAGAGATGGTGTTTGATAAGTTTCAATCAACTACTGAAAGTAAATTCTATGCTATTGTTTATATTTTTAGTGTTTATGATGATGAGATGAATAAATGACAAGCGTGTTCACTTGGAGATTACCTTACCTTCATTATCTATAGAATATGAGGATTAGATCAGTTGAATTAGAATATGTTAGCTAACAACTTGCTAACTAAATCTCAATTAAATCTACAACTCACAGACATTAAAAGAGATTAAGAATCATTCAACTCAGATATAGTTGTAACATCCTTACTTTTTTACATCTTAGGGACCATTCAATAGCATTTAGAACCACTTACAAGACCTTGGAAGTCCATTAGCCAAATCTGAAATTTTACTCTTTCTCGGGTTACTGTTCATATGGTATTCCAGATTACGCAACGAACTTCAAAAAATCATAATTAATTCTAGAAAACTCAAAATGAAGTGGTTCAAAAATATACATTAAGATAAAATCTTGAAATTTAAGTAAAAAATCATTTCAATACCAAATGATTAGCCAATTGATACAGTTTATTTGTTGAAGTTTACTGTTCATTTGGTTAAAAACTCTGGAAACAGTTTCTGGTCCCTTATTTTGGAATTTCATTTCTCTTGATATACACATCCAAATGAAACGTTCTACCTATGCACTTAAAGCTCTGGATGTGTACTGCATGATCATAAAATTTCTTGAAATAATTCCTTCATTTGCTAGGTCAAACTGAAGCCACGACAAAACTGCTTCAGGACCTACGTTTTTACCATTTCAGTTTCCTTTCTTTCACTTTCCATAATTGTTCCAGCATACATAAATCATCTCTTTTGCCTTTTCTGAATTCATATACATCACGGGGTTATACAATAATTGTTTCATACAATCTCATCACATAAATAGATACTTTACATGGCTTTGACATACATGGAAAGTGCATAGCATATGCTAACATCTTAAATACTTCACTTTTCTTCTTCCATGCTTTAACTCTTCTCCATGCATACATTATCCATAATGCTTGACCTAAATTGGTTGGTTATGGGAGAGTGAGATTCTAGGGAATCTCAGTAGCAAACATTACCACTTAAATATGCAAGATGGATGCTAATGCATGATATGTAATTTCATTAACTTTCTTTGATTAGTGACATGCCATCATGCTATATACTTTTACATAAAGTGCATGGCCATGGAAACATGTTATTCACAATACATTCAACATCATTTATCATGTCACAATATTATTCAAATAACATATACATGTTAATACATAAGCATACCACATCAAGCACATAAAGAGGTAAGTTCACTACCTTGCACTTAAGCTTTCCTCTTGATCTTTAGCATTTGCTTCCTAGCTTTCCAACCAATAAACCTTTATGCCAATCACTTCCCAACATGTTCTTGGATGTTTCAAGGTCCTAAACACATTCATATTCATCACATAATTCATTAGGACTCATGAACTCCAACCATGTTCAAGATTAACTTTGTTACCCTCTTTATTGTCATAACTTTCCCTAATATTCACTAATCCACTTGACTCTTGAATCAATTGATGTCTTGACTTTACCCTACATAATTTCATTTTTTGAACTCATTTATGAGCTTAGAATCATGAAATTCCAGCTCCTTCATGGCCTGCTGTACAGAATTCTTTCAAAAATTCTCATTTTGATTCTAATGCTTCCCATACTTATTTCTCCACTTTACTCCACACAACTTTTCATTTTAAAACCATTGGAACCATCAAAATCATGAAATTTCAATCACTGTTCATGCGAGTAAACAGTAAATGTAAGGAATCTCAAAGACTACAACCTTGAGATTTTAATGTTTCCAAGGTTCAAAACCTTTTCAATCCTACACAAAATCATCATACAAACTCAATGGAAGCATTAAATCATTGAAATTCAATTTCCTTCCGTCATAAACAGTGCATACCGAACAGGGCACACCATGGCAAAGTCAAGAATATCAATTTGATTCAACAACCAACCATTTAACTAGCTTGTTTAGGCTTCAATTATATAGTTCTAACTTTAATTTCTTCTTTCCCCTTTCCTTTAAGGTCTTTGGGAAGCACCACCCCTTAGAGAAAAATCAACTTTTATCCCATCAAAACCCTAAGTTCAAGCTCCCAAATCAAAGAAAAATAAGCTAGGAGAGATTGCTTACCTTTAATCTCTAGCTTGCTTGAACTTTGGAACCTTGAATCTTCTTTGTCTTGGCTTGAGTTTTCATTTTGTAAGAGCTTCCCCAAGGGTACATGAGCTTACGGTTCTGAACCAGAATTGAGGGGTATTTATAGCCAAAATCCCAGAAAAATGAATGGCCAAGATTGATTTGGTTACTATTTGATCTAAAGGCCCACATTTAATCTTAGATTTAACTTTTTCATAAAATAATAATTATGAAATCATGTGGGACCCATCAAGGGACACCTCAAGGGGTTAGGTGGCGTGCTCATAGTGTAAGGAAGCTTCTGGAAAAATTCCAGTCCAATCCAGTACCGATCGGTGTAGTTTCACAACAACCGAACTGTTTTCTGTTCCTAATTTTTTATAATATACCAGGATCTGTATTCTATCCTGGAAATCAATGTCTAGGCTTCTCACACCATTGACATACTTGTACTGTCCACAACTTAATTACAGATCCCTTGGAAAATGACCAAAATACCCTTGGTGTCCTTTTTTGCACTATATTGACCCTAAGGGCATAATTGTCATTTCACCCCTCTTTGTACTGCCTCAGGGCATATATTGGCTCAAATAATCATATTTATACCATGTGCCACGTTTTTAGCCTGTCCCAGATGACCAAAATGCCCTTCATCCATCTCTGGTACAATCTGGGCATCCAGGGGCATTTTTGTAATTTCACACTTTTTTTGGCACTGGCCCCTTCTACTGATAGACTGGTACCCTGGGTTTTGGGCCTTCCTTGACGTCATTATGGGCCTATATATGAGGTCATCTGATCTCATTCTATCCAGGCTTACATACCGATAAGTTCCATTATCGGATCACGGGTGTTAACAAACTCCCGTCAAAATTCACTGATATGTGAATAACTTTTTATACAGAACTTATTCTGGAGTTCTGTCAGATCCAGGACATCTGACACTGTAGGGTACACTTTCTTGTAATTTGCCCACTTATATCTGAAGTCCATGAAATCTGATAAAATTTCAGATAACTTTTAGACTATCAGATAAATGTCTGCTGTCTGGAGCCCTAATAAAATTTCTGTATCATGTCAGATTATCCAGCATACCTTCCTCTATTTACTGATGGAATATGGGACTAAAATACTTCTGGGCAGTTCTAGCCCTTTATGGGCTGATCTTTCTATAATTACAATTTTGCCCTTGAACTTTTTACTTAATTACATTTAAGTCCCATAACTTTTGGAAATTACCACTTTTGGCCCAAATCTTGTTTCTACTTTAACTTTTGGCCTTTAACCTTTTCTACTTTGCGTTTTAGTCCTTCTCCTTCTTCAGGACTCATATAACCTTTATCA
Organism: Leucaena leucocephala; assembly: GCA_037074615.1. NCBI lineage: Eukaryota > Viridiplantae > Streptophyta > Magnoliopsida > Fabales > Fabaceae > Leucaena > Leucaena leucocephala. The sequence goes on from CM073538.1 coordinate 15,675,730, forward strand.
TTCCTTCTTATCTTCGTCATAATCCTTTCTGAACCTCTTTCCACTATCAGTACTATTAAGATAGGGACAAATTAGGATATGACAATAGTAGAATATGAATTAAACAGAATCACTTCAATTAATCATAACTATGTTCAACTTGATCAAAGATACAAATGAATCAAAGGATAGTTATGTAGAAATAAGAGATCCAACTCGATTCCTTACTTTTTTGTCAACTACTACTCTAATTGCATCATTAATTACAGAATTAACTACATCAACTCAATACAATTAACTCTGAATTAAAAACACAATGAACTCCCTATTTAGCTAAAGGATTTAGGTTCAGCAACATCTCCAAGAGAGCTTAGTAGCTTAGCCTTACATTGTTATCAGAACTTCAGCAGCAGTCATAGTGAAAATGATAGAAGAAGATGAAGATAAACTGCAGAACTTTCTCCGGTCCTATTGACTAGAAGAGAGGAAAGTGTAGAGTAGAAAATGGAGAGGGAAATGGAGAAGATGATGGTGTCTGGTGTGGTGGAATGGAAGAATGAATGATGCAGAATGTGTGTGAGCTGAAATATGGCAAAAGTAGACCCCCTAATTGTTGGAAAACGTGCCCTAGGGGCCAATCATTGTCTTATGAACATTATTGATTTATGAATTTATTAATTGTGTTATCATATTATTTGCATGTTTACTGTGATGACCATCCTTGGATAATTCATGATCTTATCCTAAATATCCCTGGTCGGTCATCTGTACGGGTGCAGAGATGAAACAAGACCAGTATGACTTTGAAGATGTATAGAGATATAAATCAAAGTCATATGCACATGTAAGAGTACAAGGTGTTGGACCGACCCGCTATGAGAGAGTTGCATAGGTTACGTCATAATCTTCTCTCATATACAAACCATATCACTATGCCCTTTGACCTGAGACCATCATGGATTCCTACATGACAAACGCTCAGCTTTGGCCTAGTCAAAAGTCACTTTTGACCGAGTGATCATAAATACTATGTTCGGGCTTAGTGGTTTTTCATGCGGAGGAATGTGAATGGTCAAAATGGAATTTGTCCCTCACATTCATAGAGAGATATTACTGGGCCCCTCGATGAGTGAGTCTGAGAAATGTATGGCCATACTGTAATGGAAAGGTAGTTCCATTTCTATAGTCAGACTACTCAGGGATCGAGAAAGTAACGGTCAGGAATAGGAGGATGATATTATCCATGCCTCATCCACGACAAAAATATCGCGTGACAGAAGGGATATGATATGGTTGTATAAAAGGTTACATCGTTTATCGATCCTCATATGATTTGGGTAGTCGTTATGTCTTGCTAGAGACCGCTTGTGACTTGTGGGCCAGTATAGCAAATGGGCCACTGCCAACTTCATATGGGCCAACAGGGTCGCACACAAAATAGCTTAACAGGAGCTATGATGTCCATATTCATTGAATCTAAGACGTGTCTAGATTCAATGAATGATCCAAGGTTGATGTATATATTGATTTATATTTATATTCGTATATATATATATATAAATTCATATATATACATTATATATAAGGGATATATAGGATTTAATTTATTAGGATAAATTAAATCTCTATCAGGTTTGAATTTGAAATTCAAATTGATAGGATATCTCATATAAGAGATATTTACAAGATTCAATTTATAAGGATAAATTAAATCTCTATCACATTTGAATTTGAAATTCAAATTGATAGAATATCTCATGTAAGAGATATTTACAAGATTTAATTTATAAGGATAAATTAAATCTCTATCACATTTGAATTTGAAATTCAAATTGATAGGATATCTCAAATTTGATTTATGAGAATAAATCAAATACAGTCCAATCTTATCTTTATTTAAATTAAATAAATAGGTGAATTAAATCTATGGGACGGATTTATTATAAATATTATTTATTTAATTAGTTTCTTATCAAATTATACAATATGTGATATTGTATTCGGAATTAATATAGATTAATTCCAAAATCCCATTCGGTTGAGAAAAACACAGAGCAACCTATATATCCGATTTTAGGAGCTACGTTTTGAAGACAACACATAACACAAAAGGGCCGAACGGAATCTTTAAAAGGTTTGCAGATAAGAAACTGCTGAAGTAGAGCCGGAGAGGACGAACTCTTGAGAAAGCCTTGGAGGGACAGGAGACGCTAGCACGTCGTTCGTTGTTGGAACGCTGTTCGTGTGGATACCAGTAGAGGAAGACGACCTGAGGAGTCGACTTCTTGCGATCAAAAAGAGAGCACGAGCCGTGGCGAGAAGCTGTGGAAGTCGCTGAGAAACACTGAGGGTAATGCTTCTTCCTACTTGACTTAAACACATACGGTAGATCCTGGCAAGGAATGGAAATTTTTTTTTAAATTAATTTCCGCTGCGTGTCATCCAATTCCTTACACTAATATGGAAAGGTGTGGATGTATATATATTGGAAAATATGCCCTAGGGGCCAATCATTGTCTTATGAACATTATTGATTTATGAATTTATTAATTGTGTTATCATATTATTTGCATGTTTATTGTGATGACCATCCTTGGATAATTCATGATCTTATCCTAAATGTCCCTAGTCGGTCATCTATGTGGGAGCAGAGATGAAATAAGGCCAATATGACTATGAAGATGTATAGAGATATAAATCAAAGTCATAGGCACATGTAAGAGTACAAGGTGTTGGACTGACCCGCTATAAGAGAGCTGCATAGGTTACGTCATAAGCTTCTCTCATATACAAACCATGTCACTATGCCCTTTGACCTGAGATCATCATGGATTCCTACATGACAAATGCTCAGCGTTGACCTAGTCAAAAGTCACTTTTGACCGAGTGATCATAAAGACTATATTTGGGCTTAGTGGTATTTCATGTGGAGGAATGTGAATGGTCAAGATGGAATTTGTCCCTCACATTTGTAGAGAGATATTACTGGGCCCCTCGATGAGTGAGTCTGAGAAATGTATGGCCATACTGTAATGGAAAGGTAGTTCCATTTCTATAGTCAGACTACTCAAGGATCGAGAAAGTAACGGTCAGGAATAGGAGGATGACATTATCCATGCCTCATCCACGACCAAAATATCGCGTGACAGAAGGGACATGATATGGTTGTATAAAAGGTTACATCGTTTATCGATCCTCATATGATTTGGGTAGTCGTTATGTCTTGCTAGAGACCGCTTGTGACTTGTGGGCCAGTATAGCAAATGGGCCACTGCCAACTTCATATGGGCCAACAGGGTCGCACACAAAATAGCTCAACAGGAGCTATGATGTCCAGATTCATTGAATCTAAGACGTGTCCAGATTCAATGAATGATCCAAGGTTGATGTATATATTTATTTATATTTATATTCGTATATATATATAAATTCATATATATACATTATATATAAGGGATATATAGGATTTAATTTATTAGGATAAATTAAATCTCTATCAGGTTTGAATTTGAAATTCAAATTGATAGGATATCTCATATAAGAGATATTTACAAGATTCAATTTATAAGGATAAATTAAATCTCTATCACATTTGAATTTGAAATTCAAATTGATAGAATATCTCATGTAAGAGATATTTACAAGATTTAATTTATAAGGATAAATTAAATCTCTATCACGTTTAAATTTGAAATTCAAATTGACATGATATCTCAAATTTGATTTATGAGAATAAATCAAATATAGTCCCGTCTTATCTTTATTTTAAATTAAATAAATAGGTGAATTAAATCTGTGGGACGGATTTAATATAAATATTATTTATTTAATTAGTTTCTTATCAAATTATATAATATATGATATTGTATTAATTTTAAAATTAATATAGATTAATTTCAAGATCCAATTCGGTTGAGGAAAAAGCAGAGCATCCTATATATCTGATTTTAAGAGCTACGTTTTTGGTACACAACACACAACACAAAAGGTCGAACAGAATCTGCAAAAGGTTTGCAGATAAGAAACTGCTGAAGTAGAGACGGAGAGGATGAATTCTTGAGAAAGCCTTGGAGGGACAGGAGACGCTAGCACGTCGTTCGTGGTTGGAATTCTATTCGTGTGGATACCAGTAGAGGAAGCCGTCCTAAGGCGTCGACTTCTTGCGATCAGAAAGAGAGCACGAGCCACGGAGAGAAGCTGTGGACATCTTCTTGCGATCGGAAAGAGATCACCAATCGCGGAGAGAAGCTGTGGAAGTCGCTAAGGAACACCAAGGGTAATGCTTCTTTCCACTTGACTTAAACACATACGGTAGATCCTGGCAAGGAATGGGAAAAAATTTTAAATTAATTTCCGCTGCGTGTCTTCTAATTCCTAACAATATATAGGTGTGAAATGATGTGAAGGGTAGCTGAAATGGTGTGAATGATGTGTGAAGTGCATGAGTTACTGCTGGAATGTGTGATTCTATTGTGTGCGCGTGAACAGTGCCAGAGATGTGCGTGAACAGTGCCAGATGCATGTGAATAGTGCTGTGTGTGTGAACAATACTTCAACATATGCATGAGCTCCCACTTGCAATATGTTCCTCAATTCCTAAATCTAGCCCATGTGCTATCAAATATCATCAACTCCTTAAGTCGAGCTATCATTCTCTTTTAATCTATTGATTTGTGATAGAAAATTAGAATAAACAGATTATTTGTTCACTTTAAGTACTAAATTGATATCAATTAATTCTCATCTATTTTGAATATTATTTATTTAATAATTGCTCGATATATTGATAAATAGGGATAAAATCAATAATAACTCACTTTAAACACACTAAAAATCACTACAAATATGAATTTATCACCTACATCTAGTCCTCAGAGTTCCTGTAAGTGTTCCACTGTCTTTCATGATTAGTCAGGCTCTTGGCACCTTAGTACATCAACTTTGAGAATCCCTCTCACTTCCCTTTACAACCCGTAAGGTAACAACTGTGAGAATCCCTCTCACTCCCCTACAACCTATAAGGTAATATCTGCTCAAGAGATCCACTCTTGAGTATCTCAGGCATGAAAAAGAAGTTTTATAAATATCTATCTTAACTAAAGGAATTGTGATAATTACTGAAATATAGACTCTGTAACCTTCTCTCTCTAAGAATACAACATGCTCTGTTAAGAGAATGAGAAATAGAGTGAAACAGAGATACTAATATATCAGTAATACTTTTTATCATAATGCATTGTTGTCGTTCTCTCCTTTTCTCTTGACTCTTACCTCTCTTAACTTTCTTATCTCTTCAGCTTTTCTCTTCGGCTTATTTTATAGATAGGTTCTTCATAAATCTATTAGATAGCTGTTAAAATAGCCGCTGATGAATATAGTCATTATTACTGATATATGCAGACCGTGTAAATCTTCCTAAAATATAACTAATATTAATTACTTGGATCCATTTTATACACCATATAAATAAAAAAAATAATATTATAAAAGAATTTGGTTTATTTTAAAAAAGTTAACCATGGTAGAAAAGAGTTTTACTACAATCCAAAAGAAACTCTACCATGATTATAAAATGACTTTCCTTAAAATTCAAATAATTATGATAGAAAAAGAATAAAATGAGTCAAATTATTTAGGATATATAAATTGCTGATTATTTTATAAATTGTATATTATAACTAGATAGATACTAAAGTATACATTATTTTATAATATAAATATTACACTTTTCTATAAACATATATATTAATTAATAAAACAGTAATTATAAAATCTTTTATAAAATATTCTTAAAGATATTAAAAATTAGATTAAAGTGTATATATAAAAATAATATAAAAGTATGTGCAATTTTAATAAAATTGAAGAAATAATTAATAATAGAAGAGTCTATTATGGATATTTAGAATATTAAAGTATGCATAACGAACCTTACTATGGCAATATATATGTATTATATACATACATTCAAAGGAGAATGCTATAAAACTAATATAACTTTAATCACGGCTCTAAAGTTTTTCCTAGGGTCTTAAGATGATAATATAACCTAAAAAATATTAATAAAAATAGGGTGAGACAAACATCTCAGTAACCAATAATTCTACTCATAATGCATATTAACATGTATTTATGAAGTGTCAAGTGGAACAGACCATAAAGTATAATATATGAAAACTAACATATATTATAGTAAAATCAAATGTGTGAACCACCTAAGTTCCTCCCTTCAATATAGCCGAATTGCCTTATCCCCTCTAACCAGACCCATTGGCTACAGATAACTACCATATATCTAGCTACTAAAAAAAGCTAACTAGTCAAATGGTATGGATAAGCTAAAATCAACAGAATATATGATTGGACCATGGGTTCATTCCCCTCGGTAAACAAGTGGAGTGTCACAGCCCCTCGGTAAATAGGTGGGGCACATCCCTCAGTAAACTGGTGGGAAAAAGCTAACCATCGAGCTCCAATAGAGGTTATATCACGTTGTAGAAATACAATTCTATCATCAATCATCCCCAATGCATAATTTTAAAATAATTATATCACGTTGTAGAAATATAATTCTATCATCAATCATCCCCAATGTATAATATAACAAGTTTATAATCTTAACTCAAACTTTTAAATTAAACTTTAAGTCCCACAAAACTATTTTGAATAAAAATAATCAAACAAGTTTTTTTAATACAATCATATCAATATCAATATATTTATATATTTATCAAATCACTCACAAACATCAAATTAGCACACATAACGAATAGAAAATGGTTACCACTCGCTAAAGTAAAGAATAATCTAGTGGCCCCAGTACAATAATATTAATCACAAACAATCTGGTGCTTTATCAAAAGTTACTCTAAAACCTCAAAGACAATTTGATGGGAGTGAAGAGATAAACTAGATGGTAATAGGAGTTAAAGATTAGGCTTAGGGTGCTTATATATAATTCACAAGGTTTAAAATTCTAATCTTATATAATATGATCTTATTATTTTTCAGTATTATTATCATCTTCCTCAAAATCCTATTAGATATAGTAATTTAAAAATTAAACTATATTTTTAAAATTCAAATGCATATCTAAATGTGAATTCAGATCCTAATAAATTTTTAATTAATAATAACAATCAAATCATCAAATCCTAAATAAGGTAATCGTAGGATAATCTATATATCATTTTTTATTGAAAATAATAAAAATACTAAACTATAAGAATTTATTTATATAATATTTCTAAATTATTGATAAATAATATTTTTAATTGTAGTTAAATATAATAATAAAAATTGGTGTGTTACAGACATACTTTATGCTATTTAATCAATCTCTTCATTTTGATCTTGTTTCAGCCTACAAATGATATTGAAACATATTTTAGAGAAGATATATAAATAGTACAAGCATTTAATAATTGTTTCCAAATGATTTAAATTGATGTATCCAATCTGTCATAGTTTAAAGTTGTTTTCAAAGATAAGATAAATTTATTGAAGTGTTTATTGAAAGTATGCCGTATCGAAAAAGACTTCGATAAATATCAAATGAATTTCATTCAAACAGTTTTAGATTTATCAAATAGGACTTCGATAAATGGCCTTATCAAAAAGCTATTTGAAAAATATTATTTTTAAAACATATGCTTTCAGAGTTATTGATATATTTTAAAATATTTCACAACACCTATTTATCGAAGTGTTTTTCGATAGATAGGCTTATCGAATATGTTATTGATAAATGCTTGAAGAACATTTTTTTCAATCTTTCAAACAAACTTTCAAAAATCTTTGATCATGTAATATTTTTGGAAACAAGAATACATAAGATCATTCAACAAATCAGATCAAAGCACAAGATCATATGCTCATTAAAATCATTTAGCATATCATCATCTTATAAAGATTACTCATAGAATCATAGCAAATTCAGAATTTATTTCTTAGAAAGTCCTTATCGAAGTGAACTTCAAAAATTAGGTTGATCGAATATCTATTCAATAAATTCATAAGTTATTCCAGATTCAGAATATCCAATTTATTGAAGTGTTCTTCAATAAATAGGCTTATGAATAGCTTATTGATAAGAACTATAAAAGTAATATCATACTTATTTAATCTCTCCTCTTTTTACAAGATTTCTTAACACATTTTTAGAGATAGACAATTCAAATTAATCACTATTAAAATCATTTATCAAAATTAGTGCTTTAATGATTTGAATAAAATTACAAACAACATATAAATGAAAAATAATGAAGTGATTTTAGATCTTTCTTTCTTAGATTTGATTTTAAAATTTGCAATTCCAAGTTTTTCATAAATTATCTAAGAAGAAAGCTATATGTTAAAAACAAGATTTTGTCAAGAGCAAGTAGCAGGCTATATGCAAAATCGTCTATCATTACTTTTGATAAAATATAAATCTCCTCTATTTATTAAAGTATTCTTCGATAAATAGCCTTATCGAATAGTACTTCGATAAGTGAGTCTCAAAATATGTTCAGTTAAAAGCCTAAACACTTATCAAAGAACTTATCGATAAATGTTTTGAGAAATATATTTGAAAAACATGTTTCACAGAGTCGACTAATCGAAGTATTTATGGATAAATTTATTGATAGATTAATACTTTGATAAATATTTTATAAAACTCTTTTCTCAAATTTAGTCTGTGTCATACTTATCAAAGGCTTCTTCGATAAATCCTCTTATCGAATAAGTCTTTGAACAATTCTAGTTTCAAAACTAGTGGCTCAAGACTAAGTTTATATTAATTTATTAAAGTTTTTATCGATAAGATCCCTTATCAAATAAGTCTTCGATAAATGCTTTTCAAAAATCAGGTTTCCTTCCAAAGTTATTTCTTATTTATTGAAGAGCTTATCTAGCAAATACCTTATCAATAAGCTTATCGATAAATACTCTTATCAGATTAAATTAAGTTGAAAAATACTTTTTCATACTTTTATCAATTGTCATCATCAAAATATTAGAGTATAACATTTCTCTTCTTTTTTATGATGATAAAACTTAATTGAAACAATTCTTAGAACATTTTGAAAAACACTAAATGACAATTAAAATCAAATATTAGCACAAAAGCATAAAAAAAACACTGAAGCAAATTTTCATTGAATTTATAAAAGTTTGCATGCAATTGCTATTTGTTTTTAAAAAAATACAAAAGACACTTGAGACACTTGACCCTGCTATCAGTTCACCCTAATTGCCCCCTTTTCGACATCATTAAAAAATAAAGTTAGAGGAGGAAGAGGTAGGTTGTTTTCTTTGTTGGGTTGAGAGGGTTGGTTTGGCTGAGAATCTTGCTCAGAGGGAGTATTTGGTTCACATTGTTCAGTAGGAGCAAAAGTAACAGGGTCTCAGGCTCAAAAGTCTATTGAACCTCAATTTTTTGAGCCATAGGAGTAAGAACTAGGTCATCAAGGATATGAGTTATGGTATGGTCAGTGAAAGCTAGTGTCTCACCTAGGAGATCTTCAACGTTGAACACAATCTTGTTGGAATCTAACTTCTATTCCAATTCTTGTACTTGCTGACCAAGAACCTTTATTGCTTGTCTTTTAAAATCAATAATTTTTTTAGGTTGATTATCATAGTACGAGTCTTATCATTCCCTTTTGCTACTTCATATATCAATTTGTGCTACAATGAGTTACCAAATTCATTGAGCATCTAAGCTATGTTGTGTATATGTGAATCTACTAGATTTATTGACCATACTCCTTGAGTAAACATAGTGGATTATCCTGTGATAATCGCATATCTCTTTAGTTAGAAAATTAAGATCACCTAAGAATTCATTATATAACATGAGAATCCTATAAATTTCTCTTAAAGATAGTGTTGGCCCCCTCTTATGTTCTGTTGTTTTATGCAAGAAGTTGATTATGTCCCCATCTAATCTAATCTCTCTTCCTCTATGCTCTGTGCTCCTGTTTTATGCAAGAAGTTCATTATGTCCCCATCTAATCTAATCTCTCTTCCTCTATGCTCTGTGCTCCCCATCCTCATTTGCCTCATCAAATAGGATAGGTTGATTCCTAATGAATTCTTATAATATCTTAAGGGATTAAAAAGATCTAATTGAATCTTGTCATTGGAAGGAATTGGAAGACACGCAGCGGAAATTAATTTAAAAATTTTTCCATTCCTTGCCAGGATCTACCGTATGTGTTTAAGTCAAGTGGGAAGAAGTATTACCTTTAGTGTGCCTTAGCGACTTCCACAGCTTTCGGTCACGACATTCACAGCTTTTCTCTGCGGCTCGTGCTCCCTTTTTGATCACAAGAAGTCGACGACTCAGGTCGGCTTCCTCTACTGGTATCCACACGAACAGCGTTCCAACCATGAACGACGTGCTAGCATCTCTTGTCCCTCCAGGGCTTTCTCAAGAGTTCGTCCTCTCCGTCTCTATTTCGGCAGTTTCTTATCTGCAAACCTTTTGCAGAGTCCTCTTCAGCCTTTCTATGTTCTATATGTTTCTCTGTGCAAAACGCAGCTCCTAAAATCAGATATATAGGATGCTATGCGTTTTTCTCTGTCAACCGAATTGGATTTTGGAGTTAATCTTATATTAATTCCAAAATTAATACAATATCATATATTGTATAATTTTATAAGAAACTAATTAAATAAATAATATCAAATCCGTCCCACAGATTTAATTACCCATTTATTTAATTTTAAATAAAGATGAGACTGAACTATATTTGATTTATTCTCATAAATCAAATTTGAGATATCCTATCAATTTGGATTTTGAATTTCAAACGTGATAGAGATTTAATTTATCCTTATAAATTAAATCTTATAAATATCTCTTATATGAGATATCCTATCAATTTGAATTTCGAATTTCAAACATGATAGAGATTTAATTTATCCTTATAAATTAAATCTTATAAATATCTCTTATATGAGATATCCTATCAATTTGAATTTCGAATTTCAAACGTGATAGAGATTTAATTTATCCTTATAAATTAAATCTCATATATACATATAATGTATATATACGAATTTATATATATATATATATATACGAATATAAATATAAATAAATATATATACATCTATCCTGGATCATTCATTGAATCTGGACATATCTTAGATTCAATGAATATGGACATCATAGCTGTAGGCCCATATGAAGTTGGCAGTGGGCCATTTACTATACTAGCCCACAAGTCGCAAGCGGTCTCTAGCAAGACATAACGACTACCTAAATCATATGAGGATCGATAAACGATGTAACCTTTTATACAACCATATCATGTCCCTTCTGTCACGTGATATTTTGGTCATGGATGAGGCATGGATAATGTCATCCTCCTATTCCTGACTGTTACTTTCTCGATCCCTGAGTAGTCTGACTATAGAAATGGAACTACCTTTCCATTACAGTATAGCTATACATTTCTCAGACTCACTCATCGAGGGGCCCAGTAATATCTCTCTACGAATGTGAGGGACAAATTCCATCTTGACTATTCACATTCCTCCGCATGAAAAACCACTAAGGCCGAACATAGTCTTTATGATCACTCGGTCAAAAGTGACTTTTGACTAGGTCAAAGCTGAGCGTTTTGTCATGTAGGAATCCATGATGATCTCAGGTCAAAGGGCGTATTGACATGGTTTGTATATGAGAGAAGCTTATGACGTTACCCATGCAGTTCTCTTATAGCGGGTCGGTCCAGCACCTTGTACTCTTACATGTGCTTATGACTTTGATTTATATCTCTATACATCTTCAAAGTCATAATGGTCTTATTTCATCTGTGCTCCCGTATAGATGATCGACCAGGGACATTTAGGATAATATCATGAATTATCCAAGGATGGTCATCATAGTAAAGATGCAAATAATATGATAACTCAATTAATAAATTCATAAATCAATAATGTTCATAAGACAATGATTGGCCCCTAGGGCACGATTTCCAACAACCTCCCACTTGCACTAGGTACAATCATTAATTTGACTAATTCCCATTGACCTGACATGACGCTCATGCTTTGCCTGCACAAACGGCTTTGTTAGAGGATCAGCAACGTTATCTTCTCCTGCTACTTTGCATATTTTTATATCACCTCTATCATTGATTTCTCTGATGAGATGAAATCGCCTGAGTATATGCTTGGTCCTTTGATGTGACCTAGGCTATTTAGCCTGTGCAATAGCACCGCTATTGTCACAGAGCAAAGTTATTGGATCTGAGATGGTAGGTATCACCCCTAGTTCTATGATGAACTTTCTGATCCAAACGGCTTCCTTAGCTGCATCAGATGCTGCTATATACTCAGCTTCTGTCGCATAATCTGCTACAGTGCCCTGCTTAGAGCTCTTCCAGTTTACTGCTCCATTATTGAGGAGGAATATATATCCAGACTGTGATTTTTGGTCATCCTGGTCAGTTTGGAAACTGGCATCTGTGTAACCAGTTACACAGAGTTCGTCATCCAATCCACCATAGACCAAGAATAAGTCCTTAGTCCTTCTTAAGTACTTAAGGATATTCTTGACAGCAGTCCAATGGCCCTCACCAGGGTCCTGTTGATATCTGCTAGTCATACTCAAGGCAAACGAGACATCCGGACGAGTACATAACATGGCGTACATGATAGATCCTATGGTCGAGGCATATGGAACTTTACTCATGCGACCTCGCTGATCAGATGTACTAGGACATAGATCTTTGCTGAGTTGAATACCATGAGACATGGGTATGAAACCCCTCTTTGATTCGTGCATACTAAACCTATGCAGTATTTTATCTATGTATGTACTCTGACTGAGTCCTAGAAGTCTTTTAGATCTATCTCTATAGATCCTGATTCCTAGGATGTAGGTGGCTTCACCCAAGTCTTTCATCGAGAAAGACTTTCCTAACCAAGACTTGACAATCTGCAAGGTAGGAATGTCATTCCCAATAAGTAGGATGTCATCGACATAGAGTACCAAAAACACAACTGTGCTCCCACTAACCTTCTTGTACACACAAGGTTCATCAATGTTTTGAAGAAATCCAAACTCTTTGACTACTTCATCAAAACATTGATTCCAACTCCGAGAGGCTTGCTTCAGTCCATAAATGGACCTTTGAAGCTTGCACACTTTGCCAGAGTCCTTGGAACGCACAAACCCTTCAGGTTGTATCATGTACACATCCTTAAGGAGCTTTCCATTAAGGAAGGATGTCTTGACGTCCATCTGCCATATTTCATAGTCATAATATGCTGCTATGGCAAAGAGGATTCTGATTGATTTGGCCATGGCAACTGGGGAAAAGGTCTCATCATAGTCCACACCATGAGTTTGAGTAAATCCTTTTGCAACCAGTCGTGCCTTGAAGACATTTACATTGCCATCCATGTCAGTTTTCTCCTTAAAAACCCACTTGTACCCGGCGGTTTTTACACCTTCAGGCGGATCGACTAAGGTCTAAACCTTATTGTCGTACATGGATTGCATTTCAGACTTCATGGCATTAAGCCACTTCTCAGAGTTTGGTCCCACTATAGCTTCTCGATAGGTAGTCGGCTCATTATTCTCAATGAGCAACACTTCACGACTATATGAAATCAGAAATCCATATCTCTGAGGCTGAAGTTGTGTCCTATTAGATTTATGTAGACCTTGCGTGACTTGAGGAGTCTCAACAACTTGTTGTGAGTCTTCTTTATTTTCCATCTGCAGTTCTATGGTGTCTTGTGGCTCTCGAACTTCTTCGAGGTGTACCTTACTCCCACTGGTTCTTTTAGAGATAAATTCTCGTTCGAGAAAGATACCATTTCTGACAACAAACACTTTGTTATCAGCAGGGTTGTAGACGTAATATCCCTCGGTTTCCTTAGGATATCCCACAAAAAGGCACTTTGAGGATTTGGGCGCTAATTTGTCTGAGGTTTGTTGCTTAACATAGACCTCGCATCCCTAAATCTTGAGGAAAGACAAACTAGGCGTCCTCCCAGTCCATATCTCATACGGAGTCTTTTCAATTGCCTTTGATGGAACACGATTGAGTGTGAACCCAGCTGTCTCTAGGGCATGGCCCCAAAAGGAGGGCGGAAGATCTGTTTGACTCATCATGGATCGAACCATATCTAATAGTGTTCGATTCCTCCGTTCAGAAATGCCATTCCATTGTGGTGTCCCTGGAGGAGTCAATTGTGAGACTATCCTACAACTCCTAAGATGATCTATGAACTCTTGGCCCAAATATTCACTACCCCGATCAGATCGAAGGGCTTTAATTGTTTTGCCAAGCTGGTTTTGTACTTCATTTTGAAATATTTTGAACTTTTCAAAAGATTCAGATTTATGTTTCATCAGATAGATGTACCCATATCTGCTGAAATCATCTATAAATGTTATGAAGTACGAATAACCTCCTCTGGCATTTGTGTTCATCGGTCTACACACATCTGTATGTATGAGGCCCAATAAATCAGTCGCCCTCTCACTGTGCCCAGTGAAAGGTGACTTTGTCATCTTTCCTAACAAGCAAGACTCGCAAGTGTCATATGATTCAAAATCAAATGAGTTTAGAAATCCATCTTGATGGAGTTTGGAAATGCGTTTCTCATTTATGTGGCCCAGACGACAGTGCCAGAGGTATGTGGGATTCAAATCATTTGGTTTGACCCTTTTGGCGGTTATGTTATAGATATTTCCATGATTGAGTTGTTCCAAATTTAATATGTAATGATCAACATGCAAATCACCATGAGCATAGAAAACATCATTACGATAAATAGAACATCTACTATTCCCAGCAATGGAAGTGAAACCTTCCTTATCCAAATAAGAAAGTGAAACAATGTTACTACTTAAAGCAGGAACATAATAGCAATTGTTCAAAACTAACAAAAGCCCAGTGGGCAGAACTAATTCATAAGTGCCTACAGCTAACGCAGCAACCCTTGCTCTGTTTCCAACTCGTAGGTCAACCTCGCCCTTTTTCAGCTTCCTACTGTCCTTTAGTCCCTGCACATTTGTACAAATGTGAGAACCACACGCAGTATCTAATACCCATGAGGTGGAAGTAGAAAGATGAATGTCTATAACATAAATACCTGAAGTGATAGCCTCGCTATCCTTCTTGTTCTTTTTTAGATCTTCGAGGTAGAGTTTGCAATTCCTCTTCCAATGACAGGGTTCATTGAAGAAGAAGCAGACTCCTTCCTTCGGAGGCTTTGCCTTCTTTGGTGTAGGCTTGGTTTCAGGCTTGCCTGACTCTTTGGTCTTACCTAATGAGTTATGACCCTTCCCCTTGCCTTTGCCTTTCCTTTTAGTACCGTTTCCTTTCTGAACCATCAAAACACTACTGGGTTTCTTCTTAAGACTCGGCTCAGCAGTTTTAAACATCCCATACAGTTCAGAAATAGATTTCTCCATGTTGTTCATGTTGTAGTTCATGACAAACTGGTCATAACTTTCTGGGAGTGAGTTCAAGATCAAATCCGTAGCTAACTCCTGGCTCATGGGAAATCCAAGCCTCTCAAGGTGATCAATGTACCCCTTCATCTTTAAGACATGAGTACTGACTGATGCACCTTTAACCATCTTGCAGGAATGTAAGGCCTTAGTGGTCTCATACCTCTCTTGCCTTGCCTGTTGCTGGAACATTTCCTTGAGATGCACAATCATCTCATAAGCTTCCATGTGTTCCAGATCTCTTTGGAGCTCCGGAACCATGGTGGCTAGCATCAAGCATCCCACATCGACAGAGTCTTCCTTATGCTTCGTGTAAGCATCTCTCTGAGCTCTAGGAGCATTGGCGGCTGGCTCCTCAGGAATGGGTTGATCTAGGACATGCGCCTTTCTTTCCTGCTTGAGAACAATTCTTAAGTTCCTAAACCAGTCAAGAAAGTTTGTCCCATTGAGTTTGTCCTTCTTAAGGACAGATCGTAGCGATAATGTAGCAGTATTACTAGTCGTCATGATTCTATAATTAAAATATGCAATGTAATTAGTAATCTCCCACTAAATAAACAACCCTCAATACAATAGTTAGTGGGCTAAGATCCATATTTGGCTCAAACTTAAGTCCCCTTTGGCAGGACGCTTAAATTAAGTTATTTAGGTAGGTAACACCTTTACCAATTACATCAAATGTAACTCTTAGATGTTCATGGGATCCTATCATCATATGATCTGGCATGTTCTAATCCCATCTAATGCCTTGAGATCCAAAACCGTTTTGTTAATCTCAATTAAGTCAAACAATAATGAACATATGAGAGTAGCACCATTACTCTTTGCTTATCTCCCCAAGATGACTCAAAAGCACCCACTTTGGCAGAGTCCACAATTGAGCGATCGAGGTTTTGACAAGTGTTCATAAATTGACGGCATTATGACTTAAGATTTCATTTAGAAGGCTTAATTTAACTGTTTAGTTTATGAGAATGCATGCTTCTCAGTTTGTATCTCATACAATTAATATGCATGTGCTGATATAATCATAAGATGCATAATTTAAACGTGATACAATATGGCTCACCTATCCTAAGTCCCCTCAAGCCAATGAGAGAAGCTCTCTAGTAAGAAAAGGGAAATTACATATAGAAACCTCTTTTAACATTCGAGGGGAGTGAGATGAGAAGAGAAGGTACATTGAGAGTAAATATATAGGAAGGCACGACACGCAGGCCGTATTTAAAAAATTACAACACTTGTAAACTAGAGCCATATTGTTCACCATACCCAAGCATTCAAGAATCAACATTCAGATTTAATTGCAGGGCAATTGATGTTTCAAATCTTAAAACATTCACAAAATAGCATATTTTATGGTTATATTACGCTACGAACAGGTAGCCACGGTGGTCCCGCTAGCCGGTTAGCGGGCGAATGGAAAAATTTTTAAATTAATTTCCGCTGCGTGTCTTCTAATTCCTTCCAGTGGTATCAGAGCATGTGTTTAAGTCAAGTGGGAAGAAGTATTACCCTTAGTGTGCCTCAGCGACTTCCACAGCTTTTGGTCACGACATTCACAGCTTCTCTCTGCGGCTCGTGCTCCCTTTTTGATCACAAGAAGTCAACGACTCAGGTCGGCTT
This sequence comes from Leucaena leucocephala, assembly GCA_037074615.1. Lineage (NCBI taxonomy): Eukaryota > Viridiplantae > Streptophyta > Magnoliopsida > Fabales > Fabaceae > Leucaena > Leucaena leucocephala. The sequence goes on from CM073538.1 coordinate 15,692,804, forward strand.
CCTCTACTGGTATCCACACGAACAGCGTTCCAACCACGAACGACGTGCTAGCGTCTCTTGTCCCTCCAGGGCTTTCTCAAGAGTTCGTCCTCTCCGTCTCTATTTCGGCAGTTTCTTATCTGCAAACCTTTTGCAGAGTCCCCTTCGGCCTTTCTATGTTCTATATGTTTCTCTGTGCAAAACACAGCTCCTAAAATCAGATATATAGGATGCTATGCGTTTTTCTCTGTCAACCGAATTGAATTTTGGAGTTAATCTTATATTAATTCCAAAATTAATACAATATCATATAATGTATAATTTTATAAGAAACTAATTAAATAAATAATATCAAATCCGTCCCACAGATTTAATTACCCATTTATTTAATTTTAAATAAAGATGAGACTGAACTATATTTGATTTATTCTCATAAATCAAATTTGAGATATCCTACCAATTTGAATTTCGAATTTCAAACGTGATAGAGATTTAATTTATCCTTATAAATTAAATCTTATAAATATCTCTTATATGAGATATCCTATCAATTTGAATTTCAAATTTCAAACATGATAGAGATTTAATTTATCCTTATAAATTAAATCTTATAAATATCTCTTATATGAGATATCCTATCAATTTGAATTTCAAATTTCAAACATGATAGAGATTTAATTTATCCTTATAAATTAAATCTTATAAATATCTCTTATATGAGATATCCTATCAATTTGAATTTCGAATTTCAAACGTGATAGAGATTTAATTTATCCTTATAAATTAAATCTCATATATATATATATATATATATATACGAATATAAATATAAATAAATATATATACATCTATCCTGGATCATTCATTGAATCTGGACATGTCTTAGATTTAATGAATCTGGACATCATAGCTCGTGTTGGGCTATTTTGTGTGCGACCCTGTAGGCCCATATGAAGTTGGCAGTGGGCCATTTGCTATACTAGCCCACAAGTCACAAGCGGTCTCTAGCAAGACATAACGACTACCCAAATCATATGAGGATCGATAAACGATGTAACCTTTTATACAACCATATCATGTCCCTTCTGTCACGCGATATTTTGGTCATGGATGAGGCATGGATAATGTCATCCTCCTATTCCTGACCGTTACTTTCTCGATCCCTAAGTAGTCTGACTATAGAAATGGAACTACCTTTCCATTACAGTATGGCCATACATTTCTCAGACTCACTCATCGAGGGGCCCAGTAATATCTCTCTACGAATGTGAGGGACAAATTCCATCTTGACCATTCATATTCTTTCGCATGAAAAACCACTAAGGCTGAACATAGTCTTTATGATCACTCAGTCAAAAGTGACTTTTGACTAGGTTAAAGCTGAGCGTTTTGTCATGTAGGAATCCATGATGATCTCAGGTCAAAGGGAGTATTGACATGGTTTGTATATGAGAGAAGCTTATGACGTTACCCATGCAGTTCTCTCATAGCGGGTCGGTCCAGCAGCTTGTACTCTTACATGCGCTTATGACTTTGATTTATGTCTCTATACATCTTCAAAGTTATACTGGTCTTATTTCATCTGTGCTCCCGCAAAGATGATCGACCAGGGACATTTAGGATAATATCATAAATTATCCAAGGATGGTCATCATAGTAAACATGCAAATAATATGATAACTCAATTAATAAATTCATAAATCAATAATGTTCATAAGACAATGATTGGCCCCTAGGGCACGATTTCCAACAGTCATGCACTTGAGGTATTTTAAGTATACATAGACAACATGACAAAATTCCCTTTCTCTAAAAATAGCCTTGAGTTTACCTTTTTCCACCCCTTTATCTAATTCCCTAGAGAGTAGAGCCAGAGAAGCATGTGTACAGGATAGTGTAGGGATATAAATTGGAATAAAAGGAGGAGATTTAGGAGCAATTTCTGAGACACCTTGATTAGGAACATTTCTACTTTTCTTATAAATTGCTTTTCTCTTTGACTAGACGGAGGAATAAGAGAGTTGTAGAGGTTCCTATGTTAATAGTAGTGTGAATGACCTATTTTATATTGCTATCTGATTTAGTATGCTTAGACCTAGTCTCCTCAAACACCATTGATAATAAATTCCTTTTCCTTTTAGAAGCTTATCAAGTACTCTATCTAAATGGGCTCCATGTCTCTTGTATTAATACCTGAACTTGAGCTGTTAGCATCGTAGGAGCTTGGTCTCTCGATAGGCTCTTATCTTTTACACCCTTAGGCTTGCATTTAGGCCTAGAAGATGAAGGCTTTTGCTTGCTCTGGACCACCTCCTAGAGTCTTTGTTCTCTACGTTTATAAGAATAAAGAATGATAAATAATGGTTACGATGATAGGGTAATTTAAGGATTTTAAGATGGAATTTGTTATTGGAATGTTGGGAAAACTGATTTTGAGTGGTTTAATTGATGTTTGGAAGGTATAAAGTTAGATATGGTTTTATGGGTACAGAGAGAATAATACATTGTTCAAGGAGGAATTTGATGAACTGAACAATAATGATAATATTTTCACTAATAATAGATAATTTATCGATAAGTCTTTTAATAAGTGCCTTTTTCAAAGTGTTTATCGATAAATCTTCAAGCAACAGTAATAAATTTATCGTATAGCTCTTCAATAAGCCTCTTTATCGAATAGGTGTTGATAAATAACAACTATTTTTATTAAAAACACAAGATTTATCAAAGAATTATTGGATAACTAGCCTTATCAAAGTGTTATTCAATCAAAAATATCATTTATTTTAATAGAGATAGCTAATTTATCAAATAGCTTTTTCACAAGTACCCTTATCAATAAGTTTAGATGAGTGTTCTTACCCAAGACTTAATTGATAAATTCATTTATCGAATATGTTTTCAAGAAGACTCAGTTCATTGAATATCAAAATATTGTCACTTTCATCTCATGCTTTACCAAAACCTTTATCAATAAGGTCCTTTATCATAACTTCTTCAATAAATGCATGAATTCTTTCACAAATTCATGTTATTTTAAAAATATGAACTTTAAAAAAAATCCTACTCACAGTTAACACATAATGTATCAAAGGAAATTTTGATAAAACACATACATATATAGCTTGAGAAAGAATTATCATCAAACTAGCCCAAATATATTCAATAAAGAGAGAGTTTAGAAATGCCCATTTAATTTAGGCAACTATGAGTCCTTATTCTCTTATTGTGTGTGTGCATCTTTTGTATTGGCATGTATGATGATTCTTTTAATTTATTGCCAAATGAACTTTGTAGCTCTAGTACTCCCTTGTCTACGTATTCCACTAAGATTTTCTTTCCTCAGCATAGATTCTCCTCCTATCATAAATGTAAATTCTTTCTAGGAGAATAGTTAGTATGATCAAGTATTTAAACATATAGAGAATAATTTCTATATATAAGGCCATATAATAACTCATCATCAAAACTAATCAATCAATTGACAATTGATGCATATTAGCATGATAATAACTCATCTTTGAAAGGAGTATACTTGAAGAATAATGTTTATTTTTAAAGAAAATAAATTCAATGTCATTTTAAAAAAATATAGACTTAAAAATTAGTTTTGTGAAAACATTAAATGTCATCAGATTGGAGAAAAGTATTTTTGTAAGATCACATATTGAACAAAAATGTTAAAATGTTTTGGGAACTTTTGTAGGAGCAAAAGTCATATAGGATAGGATATCAGCTAAAGAAGAAAATGAAAGTTTAAAGACTTTGCTCAGTTTTAAATGATATTTAAACAATGAAGCACATTAACTCATTATTCCAAATTGCAGGTATATTCTAGCAAATAAACACTTTTAAGCATAAGGTTTTGATGTTCTAGAATATTTATTTGTCTAAATAGATAGGTTTGAACTTCATGTAGATGATTAATTTTGTTAACCAAAAGAATGTTTAACTCATTGGAGGATAAGGAGTTCAAGCAATTGATAGCACAATTAAGATCTTAATTTTCAACAAGAATAATAAAATACCTACTTTTATGGCTAAATTCATCCATATAGCTGACAAACGAGTGTTTCAAACTAGTATAAGGCAATATAAGAGAACTTTTGATCGTATTTCAGAATTAACTAACAACACACCACACATCTTAACTTTTATTGAGGATTGTAGAATGCTTACTTTTATTGCTAACTTTATCAATATAGGTGACAAATGATTGTTTCAAGCTATTTTAAGGCAACAATTTTTTGAACTTTTTCCACTATTTCTGAATTGAGTAAAAACTCACTACATAACTTAACTTTCAATAAGGATTCTAGATTGCCCATATTTGTTGATCAATTTATCACCATAGGTCATAAGGATGGTCAAGTGTTTCTAACCAACTATTTTGAATATTTATTTTGTTCCGATATTGAGTGAAATCTCGCCGCCTTTCTAAACTTTCAAAAGGAATTATAAAATGACTACTTTAATTGCTAAATTCATCTATATAGATGATAAACGAGTGTTTCCAGCTAGTATATGGTAATGGAAGAGAACTTTCAGTTCAATTTTGGAATTGACTAACAACTCACCATCCATCTCAACTTTCATTGAGGATTGTAGAATACTTACTTTTGTTGATAACTTTATCAATATAGGTGACAAATGAGTGTTTCATGCTAGTTTTAAGAAAATATATTGAACTTTTTGCATTATTTTGAAATTGAGTAAAAACTCACTATCCATGTCAACTTTCAATGAGGATTCTAGATTGCCAATTTTTGTTGATTAATTCATCCCTTTAGGTTATGACCAATAATAGAGTGTTTCTAGCCAATTATTGTGAACTTTCACTTTGTTCTATAATTGAGTAAAAACTCATCACGCATCTTAACTTTCAACAGAAATTATAAAATGTCTACTTTTGTTACTAAATTCATTTATATAGATGACAAACGAGTATTTCAAGCTAGTATAAGGGAATAAAAGAGAACTTTTGATCCTATTTCAGAATTGACTGACAACACACTGCACATCTCAAATTTTATTGAGAATGTAGAATACTTACTTTCATTGCTAACATTATCGATAGAGATGACAAACAATTGTTTTAAGCTATTTAAAGGCAAAAATTTATTGAACATTTTGCATTACTTTTGAATTGAGTGAAAACTCACTACCCATCTTAACTTTCAATGAGGATTCTAGATTACCAATTTTTGTTGCTCAATTCATCACCATAGGTTATGAAAATGGTCAACTTTCTAGCCAACTATTGCGAACTTTTACTTCATTCTAGTATTGGGTGAAATCTCACTGCCCATCTAAACTTTCAAAAGGAATTATAAAATGACTACTTTTATTGCTAAATTCACCCATATAGGTGACAAAGGAGTGTTTTGAGATAGTTTAAGGAAATAGAAGATAAATTTTAGTCTTATTTTAGAATTAAGTGACAACTCCCCACCTATCTTAACTTGCAACATGAATTGAAAAAAGCCTACTATTTTTGCTAAATCCATCCATATAGGTGATGAATGAGTATTTCGAGTTAGTTTAAGGAAATAGAAGAGAATTTTTTGTCTTATGTCAGAATTAAGTGACAATTCTTTGCCTAGCTTAACTTTAAATATAACTTCAAAAATACTTACTATATTGTTTCTAAATTCATCCATATAGGTGACGAAGGAGTATTTCGAGGTAGTTTTAGGAAATAGAAGAGAACTTTCATTCTTATTTCATAATTGAGTGACAACTCCCTACCTATCTAAACTTTCAACATTAATTGAAAAATGCCTACTATTGTTGCTAAATTCATTCATATAAGTGACAAACGAGTGTTTCGAGTTAGTTTAAGAAAATAGAAGAGAACTTTCAATCTTATGTCAAAATTGAGTGACAACTCACCGGCCCAGCTTAACTTTCAAGATGACTTGAAAAATGCCAACTATATTGTTTTTAAATTCATCCATATTGGCGACGAAGGAGTGTTTCAAGGTAGTTTAAGGAAATAGAAGAGAACTTTCAGTCTTATTTTAGAATTGAGTGACAACTCACCGGGAAACATCCTACTTTTACCACCTCAGAGTATATATTTGGAAGCATATTTGATTAGCGAAAGCATTACATTCGCCCAAAAATTAAAATTTTAAAACTTACTTATCGGGTACTATTCACTTGATAATTTCCAGATTTACAGTCCAACTTTAAAAATTCATAACTAATTGTAGAAAAATCGTAGGAGGTGCTCCAAATTTCTAATTGAAGCTCTTTCATAGCTCTTTAAGGGAAAAATATCGATGTGGACATTTACATTGCCAAGTGATACAGTTAAATTGTTACATTTTACTGTTCATATGTCAAATTCTGGAAATTCTAGATTCTGTCTCTTAACTTTAGAAATTCATTTATCTTGATATGAACATCAAAATGAGGCTTACTACCTATAAATTTAAAGATCTAGATGTGTACTACACGGTCATAAAAGTTTGTGTATTAATTCCATTTACTAGGTCAAATTAAAGTCACAACAAAACAGCTTCAGGACCTACTTTTTTTTATCATTTTAGTTTCCTTTCTTTCACTTTCAATAATTGGTCCAGCATGCATAAACCATTTCTTTTGTCTTTCATGCATCATATACATCATGGGGTTATGTCATAATTCTTTCATTCATTTTCTTTACATATAATGGACAATACATAAAAACTAACATACATGCATGCCATAATTTGTCTACTCTTCCTCTTCCATTCCTTAGCTCATGTACCAAACATGATTCTTCCATCTTGAATAACCTATTATGGTTGGTTATGGGAGGGTGAAATTCTAGGGAATCTCAGTAGCAAACATTACCACTTAAATATGCAAGATGGATGCTAATGCATGATATGTAATTTCATTAAACTTTCTTTTATTAGTGACATGCCATCATGCAACATACTTTTACATAATAGTGCATGGCCATAGAAAACAAATTAGTCACAATACATTCAACATCATTTATCATGTCACAACATCATTCAAATATCATATACATGTCAACACATAAGCATACCACATCAAGCACATAAAGAGATAAGTCTACTACCTTGCACTTAAGCTTTTCTCTTGATCTTTTGCACTTGCTCCCTAGCTTTCCAACCATAAAGCCTTTCAGTCAATCACTTCCCAACCATCTTCTTGGATGTTTCAAGGTCCTAAAAACATTCATAGTCATCACATAATTCATTAGGACCATGAACTCCTATAATGTTCAAGATTTGCCTTGATAAACTCTTTACTAACATAACTTTCTCTAATATTTACTAATTACCTTGGCCCTTGAACCAATTGATGTCTTGACTTTAACCTACACAATTTTGTCTTTTGAATCCATTTATGAGCTTAGAATTATGAAATTCTAGCACCTATGCACTGTTCTATACAGAATTACATAACACTATCTTTTCTTTCAAAAATTCCCATTTTGATTCTAATGCTTCCCATACTTGTTTCTCCACTTTATCCCACACAAATTTTCATTTTAAAACCATTGGAAGCATCAAAATCATGAAATTCTAATCACTGTTCATGTGAGTAACAGTAACAGAGAAGAATCTCAAAAAATATAACTTATAATTCCAATGCTTCCAAGGTTTAAAACCTATCCAATTCTACACGAAATCATCATATAAATTCAATGGAAGCCTTAAATCATTGAAATTCCATTTCCTTGAATCATGAACAGTACAAACTGAAATGGTTCAACCATGGCAAAGTCAAAAATATTAACTTGATTTAACAACCAATCACTTAACTAGCTTGTTTAAGCTTTAATCATATAACTCTAACTTTAATTTCTTCTTTCTCCTTTCATCTAAGGATTTTGTACAGCACAACACCTTAGATAAAACCCAAATTTTCTTCATGAAAACCCTAAGTTAGCTCCCAAATCAAAGGAAAATAAGTTAGGATAGATGGCTTACCTTCAATCTCTAGCTTGTTTGAACTTTGGTACCTTAAATCTTCTTTGTCTTGGCTTGAGTTTTTATTTTGCAAGAGTTTCCCCAAGGGTTCATGCTTCTCGGTTTTCTTCAGATTTGTGGAGGTTTTTATAGAAAAATCTCCCGGAAAATCAATGGCCAAGATTAGTTTGTGCACTATTTGATCTATTAGCTCATATTTAATCTTGGATTTAAATTTTTGAAAAAGAGACTTATAACATCATCAAGAGACACTTCATAGGGCTAGGTGGCAAAATTTCAAGGGGAGGAAGCTTTTGGAAAAATTTTAGTCTAATCCGGTATCAGTTCAGTCTAATTCCTCAAAAATCAGACCGTTTTCTAAATCTAATTTTTCTGAGATTCCATATTATGGTTTCTGTCATATCCCCAATTTTCTTATCTGATGTATATGTACAGTTTATATGTAATAGACATGAGATTCTTGGAATAAACTGTATCAGAATGATGAAGGAAATAGAGGGATTATTAACTAAGGAAAGTTCAGGGACCTAAATGAAAATTTGAAAAGGTTGAAGGCAAAAAGTGAAAGTAGAAATAAAAGTTGGGCCAAAAGTGATAATTATCAAAAGTTTAGGGACTTAAATGTAATTAAATAAAAGTTCAGAGACAAAAATATAATTATGAGAAAGTTAAACTAGAAAATGTTAAAAAATACCTAGAATCAGATTAGTCCCAAATTTTACCAGTAGATAGACAAAATTATTCTGATCAGTTTAACGCAACACAGAATTTTGATTTGAGATCCCGATTAATTGATATAAATTCCTGAAGTCAGGTAGAATTATTATAGTATTTTTCATACCTCATAATCAGATGAAACTTTACAGTAAATTCCTATATTTAATATAAGAATTTATAAAATTGAAAGAATTAGAAAAGGAATCCTGTATAATTCTTATGGGATTTTATAGTAGAATAAAATACTCGATAAATATAGTCGGGAGAGATTTCTTAGGATTTGTTCCATAAAGGTAATGGACCAATACTAAGCCCAAATGCTGTGCCAATAGGCCCAAGAAGGTGGTGAGACAGTTAAGTGGGCCAGAGTCCAAAGCAACCCAGGAAAAGTGTGAAATTACGAAAATGGCCCTAAGTGGCCAGATTGAACTAGTGATGAATGGAAGGTATTTTGGTCATTATGGATAGACCAAAAATGTCCAATATAGTATATAAATGATTAGTTAGAGGCAGTATATACCCTAATGTAGTATAAAGAGGTGTGAAATGACAATTATGCTGTTAGGGTTAATATAGTGCAAGAAAGAGCAACAAGGGTATTTTGGTCATTTTCCAAGGGATGGTTGGTAGATAAATACTCAGTCTAACAATGTAAATGGTAGGAGAAACCTAGACACTAATTTCCATGATATAATACATATTCTGAAATATTATAAAATTTAGGAACATAAAACATTCTAGTTTTTGTAAAACTGCTCTGATCGGTACCGGACTGGACTAGATTTTTTTTATCAGTGTTTTTACCTTTTTCTAGTCAAACATGGACTTAAATGATGTTATGCATGGTGTCAACTTATGGCTTCTAGGGCAAGCTTGGTTTAAGGTAGAATATGGACTATTAGATCAAATAGTAACTAAACTAATCTGGGCCATTCATTTCCACCCAAGATATTCTATAAATACCCCCCAAACCAGACCTTGTGTGGCATGCATGGTACCTTAGGGAACCTTTGGCCAAATTTTATTTGAACAAGAAAGAAGCACACAACTTAGAGCAACAACCAAGGTAACTAGCTCCCTTGTTCTTAGACTTTAATCTAGTAAGTTAGCTCTTGGTTTTAAGAGGTTTTTATGACATATTTCCCTTAAGGTTGCTGTTAGAAGTGCCATCCACATGTGATAAGAATATGAGTTTTATGTTATGGATTGTTTAGACAAGCTTGAACAAGCTAGAATCAAGTGGTATATGCTTGAAAATTTAAGTATGCATGTAGTTAGGGTTTTGTGTTCTTGGCTGCTACTGTATTAAATACTATACATATGTTAGAATTTCATAATTTTAATTTTTCCAATTAGTTTAAAATGAAAAATTGTCTGGGGATAAAGTAGGAGAACAAGTATAGGAAGCATTGGAATCAAAATGTGAATTTTTGAAAAAATAAGGGTTCACTTCGGTTCTGTACACCAGCTTATGGTGTGTTTAGATTTTGGAAATTCTGGTTTCATATTTGGATTCTACATGAAAAATTATGTGGAAATTAACCACGAGAATTTATTTTAGAAAAATAGAAGTATGGAACATAAAATGGAAAAAGAATAAAAGTTAGTGAAAACCTAATCTTGAAATTGTTTTCAAGTTGAGTTGTAACTTGATATTACTTTATAATGGCTAAATTTTGACATTTGTGAAGGAAGGAAACCATCTCAAGAAGACTTTATCAAGGATAGCTAAAGAGATAGCAAGAATACCTAACTATAGTTTCATGTTTGCTTGATTGTATGCTTGCTTGTTAGTTATGATGTTTGGTTGAGCTCGAGATTATGCCATTATGTTGATGATGAAGTATAAATGATTGCAACTCCTTGCAACTACTCATGACAATATGCATGTTAGAGTTTTCTTATGTATTATTATGAAGTAACTCCCACCTCATGATAACATGTTAAGCATCTAATTAATCATGCATGATATTATAATTTGTATGACTTGCTAGTGAGATTCCATGAAATCTCATTCTTTCCATATGCATAACCATGTTATAGGTGCTGAAACATCTCAAGAAAAAAGGTTAAATATAGATGGTTGAACTTTTATAATAAGTCATATTGGTTACTTGACACTATGGAATGATATGATGGGATGCATAGTGTATGATCATGTAGTTGTATTATGAGGCCGTAGTTGTGTGGCAATGTTTAATATGCCTTATCCAAGGAACTTGAACTTGAAATTTGGTATGATAATATCTAAGATACATAGCTTTAAATAGACACCAAGAACACCTTAATTGGTTAAGTATTCGATTTATTATGATTTTTTCTAAGTTGGAGTTAGCAACTGTAGGAAGTAATGTTCTAATGTTAATTTAGTATAGCAAATGAATGATTTTTTCTATGAAATTTTATGAGCTTAAAGAACTCTTCTGTTACTTTAAATCCATAGGTAACATGGTTCATTTGGACAAGTAACGGAAGAGAAATGAATTTTTGAATTTAAGGCAAAGAAACGGGAACTTTCAGATTTACCAAATAAATAGTATTTTTTAATGAATAAACTGATATCGTTGGGATAATGAAACCTCAGTTTTACATTTTTTCTTCAAAGTTAAATGAAATAGATTTCATTAGAAATTGGAACCAAACTATTTTGAGTTTTCTACATTTAATTATGAATTTTTAAAGTTAGATACATATTCTGAATTACCAAATAAACAGTAACCATGAATAGTACCTGAGAAGCAATCTTTTGAAAATACATGTTTCTAAGGCAAAAGGCTATATAATTGATTCAAATGACTTCCAACCAAGTATAATTGAGTTTGAAAATAAGGATATGACATTTTAGTATTAGAGCAAAGATTCTGGCTTAAGAAATGCTCTGAATTGATTATTTATAAACTGATACATAATTAAATATCTTCATAATTGACACTAAGTTAGTTATTGCATGGTAAAGATGACTAGGCCTAGGACTGGATCATAAACTATGGTGAACCAAGGAGAGCCTATGCCTGAAGTGTTTAGTTCAGATAAGTCAGGGTTGAATTCAGAGGAGGTCTTTATATTGATTAATGATCCTAACTTTAGGCTCTCTCTAGTAATCCATATTCTAGATTCTAGTGACTCAGAACTAGATAGATCAGATAGTTCCTCAGTAGGGTCTAATGAAATGGATGATATATCAAATGATGATATATTTGAGAAATCTATCCCAGCTTCTCCTATTAATGATGTACCTCCAGAAGAAGTTGACCCTAGTATAGAAGGGAATGCAATTCAGGGGGATGAAAGAGCCATAGTGTACCCCTAGGCAGTACAGTCTGATGAGGGTCATTCATATGTTGTGAGTATTACAGAACCTACATATCGACAGTCTGTTGACGTAGATATTCCTGGTCCTAGCCAATTACCTAACCCAACTGATATTCCTGGACCTAGCCGTGTACCAAACTAAAATGATATCCCAAGTCCTAATAGAACAAAGACACCAATTGTGGAGATATACCTGGACAACAACAAGATTATAGAACTAGCCCCAGGGAGGAATATGAATGAAGAACGATTCGAGAAAGCCGTAGAGCTGGCTAGGCAATTATATGACCTAGGATGACGGTTGATTAGGGAAGTAGAACAAGATTATATATTTATATGGACTTTATAACCAGAGTATGGGAGGCCTATAAAGCTTTTGATCCAAATACTCTTACTCTTAAAGACTGGATTAACATTATAGATGATATTTTACCTCTCACTGCAACTTGGAGAGTGGGGCTGGATCAGTATTTTGAGGAAGAACCTTATGAAAGCATTCCCTGACTGGATTTTTATGGTAGAAGAGTTTATTAGGTTTACTTATAAGAAAGCGTAGTATAATGGTTGTACTTATGAATGCTACTGTTGTATATGTACTTGTGAAAGATGATGAGAATGATGTTGTACATGTACTTATGTTATGTGTGAAAGATCAGTGTAATATTACTGAACTTATTGTATGTTATGTTTGAATGAAATATAAGTTATTTTAATTATGGTATTTCTCTCCTATTTAGATAGTAAAATAAAATGGTAAGAATGAGAAGGACTATTTTCTCAGTTGGGGACATTAATCAGCTAATTTTAGAACGATTAGAGCAGCAGCAGAAGATGATAGAAGAAATGTGAGCAACTTAGGTAAGAAGTGATCAAGAGAGAGACACTGCCATAGTAGCAGCAGTAGCAGAGGCAGTAGAGAATCTAAGGACCTAGAATCTATAAGCGTAGCTGATATAGAACCAGAAATGGTGCAACAACCATCAGAGCCACCTAGGCAGATGGGATAGGTGGTTGATTCTACTGGTATTCAACAGTGGATGACCAAGTTCTATAAGCATAATCCTCCAATGTTTGAGGGGACATTTGATGTCCAAAAAGTAGAAGATTGGATTAGCTGGCTAGAGAAAATTTTTAAAGTACTTGATTGTCCATCCAAAAGTAAAGCTCAGATGGCAATCTATCAGTTAGAAAGGGATGCAGATCGATGGTGGAGGAACACCGAACTGTTGCTACATGCTAGAAACATTCCTATTATATGGGAAGTGTTTCTTGAGCAATTTTGTAAGAAGTATTTTCCTCAGTCAGTACGTGATGAGAGAGAAACAGAATTCCTTGTACTGAGGAAATGAGAGAAGGAATCATTTGATGAATATCTGGCTAAGTTCATTCGTCTTTCCCAATACTCCACTTATCTTCGACAAGTGGATGATGAGCATTGATGATAGAAAGGATGATAAGAGGGTTTAATATTACTTTGAAAGAGAAGATGACTCCTCAGCAATAGGCTTGTAGAATAATTGAGAACAATTTGAATCATCGAATGCTGATGATACCAGTGAGCAGAGGGAATGTTATTCCTGAAAGAACTAGTCAGAATAGAGATGTGGCCAGTGGTTGTGGCTATTATAGAAAGAGGAAGAGGTAGTGGCAGAATAGAAGGCCTGCTCGAGGGAACTTCAGAGGCAATACAAGCAATAAAGACTCAAGATTCAGAGTATGTGATTAGTGTAGGAAGAATCATGGTGATAGACTGTGCTTGATAGGACAAAATGTCTGTTACACATGTGGGAAACCTAGACTTTTCTAGAAATTGTCCTTAGGCAGTGAATGATCAAAGGTCATGGACTTAAGGTCAATTATTCGCACTGATAAGGGAAGTGTTGGAAATCGTGCCCTAGGGGCCAATCATTGTCTTATGAATATTATTGATTTATGAATTTATTAATTGTGTTATCATATTATTTGCATATTTACTATGATAACCATCCTTGGATAATTCATGATCTTATCCTAAATGTCCCTGGTCGGTCATCTCTGCGAGAGCACAGATAAAATAAGACCAATATGACTTTAAAGATATATAGAGATATAAATCAGAGTCATAGGCACATGTAAGAGTACAAGGTGTTGGACCGACCTGCTATGAGAGAACTGCATGGGTAACGTCATAAGCTTCTCTCATATACAAATCATGTCAATATGCCATTTGACCTGAGATCATCATGGATTCCTACATTATAAACGCTCAGCTTTGACCTAGTCAAAAGTCACTTTTGACCGAGTGATCATAAAGACTATGTTCGGGCTTAATGGTTTTTCATGCGGAGGAATGTGAATGGTCAAGATGGAATTTATCCCTCACATTCGTAGAGAGATATTACTGGGCCCCTTGATGAGTGAGTCTGAGAAATGTATGGCCATACTGTAATGGAAAGGTAGTTCCATTTCTACAGTTAGACTACTCAGGGATCGAGAAAGTAACGGTCAGGAATAGGAGGATGACATTATCCATGCCTCAACCATGACCAAAATATCGTGTGACAAAAGGGACATGATATGGTTGTATAAAAGGTTACATCGTTTAACAATCCTTATATGATTTGGGTAGTCGTTATGTCTTGCTAGAGACCGCTTGCGACTTGTGGGCCAGTATAGCAAATGGACCACTGCCAACTTCATATGGGCCTACAGGGTCGCACACAAAATAGCCCAACACGAACTATGATGTCCAGATTCATTGAATCTAAGACATGTCCAGATTCAATGAATGATCCAGGGTGGATGTATATATTTATTTATATTTATATTCGTATATATATAAATTCGTATATATATATATATTAAATATAAGAGATATATGAGATTTAATTTATAAGGATAAATTAAATCTCTATCACGTTAGAATTTAAAATTCAAATTGATAGGATATCTCATATAAGAGATATTTATAAGATTTAATTTATAAGGATAAATTAAATCCCTATCACGTTTGAATTTGAAATTCAAATTGATATGATATCTCAAATTTGATTTATGAGAATAAATCAAATATAGTTCAGTCTCATCTTTATTTAAAGTTAAATAAATAGGTAATTAAATCTGTGGGACAGATTTAATATTATTTATTTAATTAGTTTCTTATAAAATTATACAATATAGGATATTGTATTAATTTCAGAATTAATATAAGATTAACTCCAAAATCCAATTTGGTAGAGAGAGAAACACATAGCATCCTATATATCTGATTTTAGGAGCTGCGTTTTAGTGAGACACATAGAACACAAAAAGGCCGAAGGGGAATCTGCAAAAGGTTTGCAGATAAGAAACTGCCGAAATAGAGATGGAGAGGACGAATTCTTGAAAAAGACTTGGAGGGACAAGAGACGCTAGCACGTCGTTCGTGGTTGAAATGTTGTTCGTGTGGATACCAGTAGAGGAAGCCGACCTGAGTCGTCGACTTCTTATGGTTGGAAAGGGAGCACGAGCTATAGAGAGAAGCTGTGAACGTTGTGACCAGAAGCTGTGGAAGTCGCTGAGGAACACTGAGGGTAATGCTTCTTCCCACTTGACTTAAACACATACGGTAGATCCTGGTAAGGAATGGAAAAATTTTTAAATTAATTTCCCCTGCGTGTCTTCTAATTCCTTTCAGGAAGATGCTCAGAAGTCACCCGAGATGATACAAGGTACCATCTATCTCAATAATCACTCTGTGATTGCTATGTTTGATTCAGGTGCAAGTCATTCCTTTATTTCCTATGAATGTGCTAAATATTTAGGCTTACAATTAGCAAGTTGCATTATGCCATATGTGTGACAACTCCTACAAATGCCAGAGTAGTTACGTCATATGTGTGCCTAAATAGTGTTATTTGATATGAGCATTGTTGTACTACTCTAGACCTGATATGTATGCCATTCCACGAGATCGATGTCATAATTGGATTGAATTGGTTATCTGCCAATAATGTGATGCTAGACTGTAAGATCAAAACTCTAGTTCTTTGTCCAAAAGCCACAGACATGAATCCAGAAGTGAAACTGAATTTCATAATAGAGGCTCATGCAGATAAATGTTTATGAAAAGGATGTCAAGGATATATGGTCTTCTTTCCTATTCAAACAGAAGTAGAATAAGGGATCAAAACAATTCCAGTAGTTAAGGAATTTCTAGAAGTTTTTCCAAAGGAAATTCAAGGATTACCCTCAGAACGGGAAGTAGAGTTTGCAATTAACATTGTACCTAGAGCTGGGCCAATATCTAAAGCCCTATATCGTATGGCTCCTAATGAGATGATTGAACTAAAGAAGTAGATTGAGAAGCTTTTAGAGAAGGATTTCATCTGACCCAGTATTTCTCCTTGGGTTGCTCCAGTGCTATTCGTTAAGAAGAAGGATGGTAGTCTCAGACTATGCATTGACTATAGGGAGTTGAATAAGATTACTGTTAAGAATAATTACCCTCTTCCTAGGATTAATGATCTATTAGACCAGTTGGTTGGAGCAAGTTTATTCTTCAAGATTGATTTGAGATCAGGTTATCACCAACTAAGGATCAAAGCACATGACATTTAAAAGACTGCTTTTAGGACTCGCTACAGTCATTTTGAATTTCTAGTAATGCCCTTTGGTTTAACAAATGCACCTACAATTTTTATGGATTATATGAACAGAATATTTAGGCCTTATCTAGATCAATTTGTTGTGGTCTTCATCGATGATATTCTGGTATACTTCAAATATGCAGAAGAGCATGAAGAGCATTTGAGAATTGTTCTTAGTACTCTTAAAGAAAAATGACTCTATACTAAGCTTAGTAAATATGAGTTTTGGCCTCAAGAAGTCAAATTTCTCAGTCATGTCATATCCCATGAAGGGGTAGCTGTATATCCTAGCAAAGTTGAAGTAGTGTTAAGCTGGGAACAACCAATGACAGTGACAGAGATCAAAAGTTTTTTGGGCTTAGCAGGATATTATAGAAGATTTATTAAGGACTTTTCTCGAATTGCTTTATCGTTAACCAAGCTGACCAGAAAGAACCAACAGTTCAAGTGGGATGAGAAGTACGAGGCTAGTTTTCAAGAATTAAAGTAGAGATTAACCACGACTCCTGTGCTGATTATTCTAGACCCAACTCAGACTTATGTAGTCTATACTAATGCTAGCAAGCAGGGGTTAGGATTTGTATTATTGTAGTAGGGTTGAGTGGTAGCCTACGCTTCTCGACAACTAAAGCCACAAGAAGAAAACTATCTCACTCATGATCTGGAGCTTGTAGAGGTAGTGTATGCTCTTAAGATCTGGAGACATTATCTGTATGGAGCTATCATAGAAATGTACTATGACCAAAACCTGAAGTATCTGCACGATCAGAAAGAATTGAACATGATATTGGAAATCATGCCCTAGGGGCCAATCATTGTCTTATGAACATTATTGATTTATGAATTTATTAATTGAGTTATCATATTATTTGCATGTTTACTATGATGACCATCCTTGGATAATTCATGATATTATCCTAAATGTCCCTGGTCGATCATCTATGTGGGAGCACAGATGAAATAAGACCAGTATGACTTTGAAGATGTATAGAGATATAAATCAAAGTCATAAGCACATGTAAGAGTACAGGGTGTTGGACCGACCCGCTATGAGAGAACTGCATGGGTAACGTCATAAGCTTCTCTCATATACAAACCATGTCAATATGCCCTTTGACCTGAGATCATCATGGATTCCTACATGACAAAACGCTCAGCTTTGACCTAGTCAAAAGTCACTTTTGACCGAGTGATCATAAAAACTATGTTCGGGCTTAGTGGTTTTTCATGCGGAGGAATGTGAATGGTCAAGATGGAATTTGTCCCTCACATTCGTGGAGAGATATTACTGGGCCCCTCGATAAGTGAGTCTGAGAAATGTATGGCCATACTGTAATGGAAAGGTAGTTTCATTTCTATAGTCAGACTACTCAGGGATCGAGAAAGTAACGGTCAGGAATAGGAGAATGACATTATCCATGCCTCATCCATGACCAAAATATCGCGTGACAGAAGGGACATGATATGGTTGTATAAAAGGTTACATCGTTTATTGATCCTCATATGATTTGGGTAGTCGTTATGTCTTGCTAGAGACCGCTTGCGACTTATGGGCTAGTATAGCAAATGGCCCACTGCCAACTTCATATGGGCCTACAGGGTCGCACACAAAATAGCCCAACACGAGCTATGATGTCCAGATTCATTGAATCTAAGACATGTCCAGATTCAATGAAAGCTCCAGGTGAATGTATATATATTTATTTATATTTATATTCGTATATATATAAATTCGTATATATATAAATTATATATATGAGATATATGAGATTTAATTTATAAGGATAAATTAAATCCCTATCACGTTTGAATTCAAAATTCAAATTGATAGGATATCTCATATAAGAGATATTTATAAGATTTAATTTATAAGGATAAATTAAATCTCTATCACGTTTGAAATTCGAAATTCAAATTGATAGGATATCTCAAATTTGATTTATGAGAATAAATAAAAAATAGTTCAGTCTCATCTTTATTTAAAATTAAATAAATGGGTAATTAAATCTGTGGGACGGATTTGATATTATTTTATTTAATTAGTTTCTTATAAAATCATACAATATATGATATTGTATTATTTTGGAATTAATATAAGATTAACTCCAAAAATCCAATTCGGTTGACAGAGAAAAAACGCATAGCATCATATATATCTGATTTTAGGAGCTGCGTTTTACACAGAGAAACATATAGAACATAGAAAGGCCAAAGGGGACTCTGCAAAAGGTTTGCAGATAAGAAACTGCCGAAATAGAGACGGAGAGGACGAACTCTTGAGAAAGCCCTGGAGGGACAAGAGACGCTAGCACGTCGTTCGTGGTTGAAAAGCTGTTCGTGTGGATACCAGTAGAGGAAGCCGACCTGAGTCGTCGACTTCTTGTGATCAAAAAAGGGAGCACGAGCTGCAGAGCAAAGCTGTGAACGTCGTGACCGAAAGCTGTGGAAGTCGCTGAGGCACACTAAGGGTAATACTTCTTCCCACTTGACTTAAACACATACGGTAGATCCTGGCAAGGAATGGAAAAATTTTTAAATTAATTTCCGCTGCGTGTCTTCCAATTCCTTACACATGAGGCAGTGGAGATGGATGAAATTTCTGAAAGATTATGATTTCTAGATTAAGTACCATTCAGGAAAAATAAATGTGGTAGCTGATGCATTAACCAGAAAAGTGGTGCATGTGGCAAGTCTAATGATCAAAGAGTTAGAACTAATGGAAGATGTTAGAGATTGGAGTCCTTTATACCAAATGCAGACATCAAAAAATTCTTATGGAGGAATGCAAATTAAAGTTTTCATTGAGGATAAGATAAAAGAAGCTCAAGAGCATGATAAGCTCGTAGCCATTTTCAAGAATAAGCTGGAAATAGGGGAAACTAAAAATTTTGATGTCTCCAGGATGGATTACTATGATTTAGAGGAAGACCATATATTCTAAATATAATGGGATTAAGAGAGAAGATCTTAGATTAAGCACATAAAAGACGATATACAGTACATCCAGGTATGACCAAGATGTATCATGATGTTAATAGTTTATTTGGTGGCCTGGATTAAAGATGGATGTTGTGGCTTATATGTTAAAATGCTTAACATGTCAGAAAATAAAGGTTGAGCATCAAAGGCCAGCAGGAAAACTACAACCACTAGATATACCTGAGTGGAAATATGACAGTATTGCCATGAATTTTGTTGAAGGATTGCCCATGACTCCTATGAAGTATGATGCTATATGGGTAGTAATTGACCGATTGACAAACTCAGCTCATTTCCTGGCAATCAATAAGAAAGATTCTTTTGAAAAGCTGGTGAAGCTATATGTGAAGGAGATTGTTAGATTACATGGTGTCCCAAGTAGTATTGTATCTGATAGAAATGGACACTACTCTTAGATTTAGTATAGCATATCATCCTCAGATAGATGGTCAATCTGAGAGATCGATCTAGACACTAGAGGACATGTTGAGAGCATGTGTTTTGGATTTCAAAGGGAGTTCGGATATCCATCTACCATTAATAGAGTTTTCATATAACAACAATTATCAGGCTAGTATTCAGATGGCCCCATTTGAAGCACTTTATAGATGTAAATGTAGATCTCCCTTGTGTTGGTTGGAGTTGAGCGAAAGAAGGATGTTTAGTCTTGATATAGTATATCATACCGCATCACATATTGATAAGATTAGGAAAAGATTGTTGACGGCTTAAAGTAGACAGAAAAGTTATGCTGATGTCAGAAGGAAGCCATTGAAGTTTAAGGAAGGAGAGTATGTATTCCTTAAGTTAACTCCAACTATAGGAGCCGGACATTAATCAAGGTAAAGAAGTTGCATCCTAGATACATTGGTCTATTCTAGATCCTTACAAGAATAGGATCAGTGGCTTACAAGTTAGCACTTCCTTCCAACCTCAGTAAGATACATGATGTATTTCATGTTTCCCAGTTGAAGAAGTATGTTCTAGACCCATCACATGTGATTGAATAGGATGATGTTGCACTGCGAGATGACCTAACTTATGAAGTTGGATTAGTATGAATTATGGATCGAAAGGTCAAGCAGTTGCGGAATAAACAGATCTCTCTTGTTAAAGTGGTATGGAAGGGATTAACTAAGAATGAGGTTATGTGGGAAGCAGAAGAAAGAATGAAGGAAGCATATCCTGAATTATTTTCTTAGTATATATGTAATATAAATTTTAAGGATAAAATTTATTTTAAGGGGGAGAGAAATGTCATATCCCTAATTTTCTTATATGATGTATATGTACAGTTTATATGTAATGGACATGAGATTCTTGGAATAAACTGTATCAGATTGAGGAAGGAAATAGAGGGATTATTAACTAAGGAAAGTTCAGGGACCTAAATGAAAATTTGAAAAGGTTGAAGGAAAAAAGTGAAAGTAGAAACAAAAGTTGGGCCAAAAGTGGTAATTATCAAAAGTTTAGGGACCTAAATATAATTAAGTAAAAGTTCAGGGACAAAAATATAATTATGAGAAATTTAAACTGGAAAAGGCTAAAAAATACCCAGAATCAGATTAGTCCCAAATTTTACCAGTGGATAGGTAAAATTATTCTGATCAATTTAACGCAACACAGAATTTTGATTTGAGGTCCCGATTAATTGATATAAATTCCTGAAGTCAGGTAGAATTATTATAGTATTTTTCATACCTCATAATCAGATGAAACTTTACAGTAAGCTCCTATATTTAATATAAGAATTTATAAAATTGACAGAATTAGAAAAGGAATCCTGTAGAATTCTTGCGGGATTTTAGAGTATAATAAAATATCCGATAAATATAGTCGGAAGAGATTTCTTAAGATTTGTGCCATAAAGGTAATGGACCAATACTAAGGCCCAAATGCTGTGCCAATAGGCCCAAGAAGGTGGTGAGACAGTTAAGTGGGCCAGAGTCCAAAGCAACCCAGGAAAAGTGTGAAATTACGAAAATGGCCCTAAGTGACCATATTGAACTAGTGATGAATGAAGGGTATTTTGGTCATTATGGATAGGCCAAAAATGTCCAAGATAGTATATAAATGATTAGTTAGAGGCAGTATATACCCTAATGCAGTATAAAGAGGTGTGAAATGACAATTATACTGTTAGGGTTAATATAGTGCAAGAAAGAGCAACAAGGGTATTTTGGTCATTTTCCAAGGGATGGTTGGTAGATAAATACTCAGTCTAACAATGTCAATGGTAGGAGAAGCCTAGACATTGGTTTCCATGATAGAATACATATTCTGAAATATTATAAAATTTAGGATCATAAAACAGTCTGGTTTTTGTGAAACTGCTCCGATCGGTATCGGACTGGACTAGAATTTTTTCTATTAGTGTATTTACCATCTCAGAGTACATATTTGGAAGCATATTTGATTAGCAAAAATATTATATTAGCCCAAAAATTAATATTTTAAAACTTACTTATATGGTACTGTCACTTGGTAATTTCCATATTTATAGTCCAAATTTAGAAATTCATAACTAATTGTAGAAAAATCGTATGGAGGTGTTCCAAATTTATAATTGAATCTCATTCATATCAATTTAATAGAAAAATATAAATCTAGATATTTATCTAGCTAATTGATACAGTTAAATCGTTACATTTTACTGTTCATATGGCAAATTCTGGAAATTTCATATTCTATCTTTTAAATTTAGAAATTCATTTCTCTTGATATGCACATCCAAATGAGGCGTACTACCTATGAATTTAAAGATCAGGATGTGTTCTACATGCTCATAAAATGTCATGGATTAATTCCATCATTTGCTAGGTTAAATTGAAACCATAACAAAACTACTTTAGGACCCACATTTTTTACCATTTCAGTTTTGTTTCTTTCACTTTCAATAATTGTTCCGGCATGCATAAACCATTTCTTTTGTCTTTCATGCATTCATATACATCATGGGGTTATGTCATAATTGTTTCATACATTTTCTTTACATATAATGGACAATACATAATAATACATAAAAACAAACATACATGCATGCCATCACTTGTCTACTCTTCCTCTTCCATTCCTTAGCTCATGTACCAAACATAATTCTTCCATCTTGAATAACCTATTATGGTTGGTTATGAGAGGGTGAGATTCTAGGGAATCTTAGTAGCAAACATTACCACTTAAATATATAAGATGGATGCTAATGCATGATATGTAATTTCATTAAACTTTCTTTGATTAGTGACATGCCATCATGCAACATACTTTTACATAACAGTGCATAGCCATGGAAAACATATTATTCACAATACATTCAACGTCATTTATCATGTCACAACATCATTCAAATATCATATACATATCAACACATAAGCATACCACATCAAGCACATAAAGAGATAAGTCTACTACCTTGCACTTAAGCTTTTCTCTTGATCTTTTGCACTTGCTCCCTAACTTTCTAACCATGAAGACTTTTAATCAATCACTTCCCAACCATCTTCTCGGATGTTTCAAGGTCCTAAAAACATTCATAGTCATCACATAATTCATTAGGACCATGAACTCCTATAATGTTCAAGATTTGCCTTGATAAACTCTTTACTAACATAACTTTCTCTAATATTTACTAATTACCTTGGCCCTTGAACCAATTGATATCTTGACTTTACCCTATACAATTTTGCCTTTTGAATCCATTTATGAGCTTAGAATTATGAAATTCCAGCTCCTATGCACTGTTCTGTACAGAATTACATAACACTATATTTTCTTTCAAAAATTCCCATTTTGATTCTAATGCTTCCCATACTTGTTTCTCCACTTTATCCCACACAAATTTTCATTTTAAAACCATTGGAAGCATCAAAATCATGAAATTCTAATCACTGTTTATGTGAGTAACAGTAACAGAGAAGAATCTCAAAAAATATAACTTATAATTCCAATGCTTCCAAGGTTCAAAACCTATCCAATCCTACACAAAATCATCATATAAATTTAATGGAAGCCTTAAATCATTGAAATTCCATTTCCTTCCATCATGAACAGTACAAACTTAAATGGTTCAACCATGGCAAAGTCAATAATATCAACTTGATTCAACAACCAATCACTTAACTAGCTTGTTTAAGCTTTAATCATATAACTCTAATTTTAATTTCTTCTTTCTCCTTTCATCTAAGGCTTTTGGACAGAACAATACCTTAGAGAAAACTCAAATTTTCTCCATGAAAACTCTAAGTTCAAGCTCTCAAATCAAAGTAAAATAAGCTATAATAGATTGCTTACCTTTAATCTCTAGCTTGTTTGAACTTTGGTACCTTGAATCTTCTTTATCTTGGCTTGAGTTTTCATTTTGCAAGAGTTTCCCCAAGGGTTCATGCTCAACAGTTTGCTTCAGATTTATGGGGGTATTTATAGAAAAATCTCATGGAAAATCAATGGCCAAGATTAGTTTGTGTACTATTTGATCTAATAGCTCATATTTAATCTTGGATTTAACTTTTTCAAAAAGAGACTTATGACATCATCAAGAGACACTTCATAGTGCTAGGTGGAGAAATTCCAAGGGTAGGAAGCTTCTGGAAAAATTTCAGTCCAATCAGGTACAGGCTCAGTCCGATTCCTCAAAAACCAGACTATTTTCTTAATCTAATTTTTTTGAGATTCCATATTATATTTTCTGACCTTAAATCTAGTATCCAGATTCTTCCTATCATTGACACTCTTGTAATGGGTCAAAACTTAATTACAAATCCATTAACAAATGACTGAAATGCCCTTGGTTCACTGTCTAGCACTAAAATGACCATAGGGGCATAATTATCATTTCACATCTCTTTATACTGCATCAGAGTATATATTAGCTCTAACTAGTCACCCTTGTACTTGCTTGGACATTTTTGACCTATCCAGAATGACCAAAATGCCCTCCATCCATCTCTGGCATAATATGCTAAAAGGGGCATTTTGGTAATTTCACACTTTTCCAGTGTTGCTCTGGACTCTGGCCCACTTAACTATCCAACCACCTTATTGGGCCTCTTGGGATGCCATTTGGGCCTTAATATTAGTCTATTACCTTTATGGCACAAATCCCAAGGAACCTCTCCTGACAGTGTTTATCGGATATTTTATTACGTTGTAAAATCCTGTAAGAATTCTATAGGATTCCTTTTCTGACCCTATTAATTTTATAAATTCTCATATTAATTATAAGAAGTTACTGTAGAGTTTCATCTGATTATGAGGTCTGAAGAATACTGTAATAATTTTTTCTAACTTCAAGAATTTATATCAATTAATCAGGACATCAAATCAAAATTATATATTGCATTAAACTTATTAGAATAATTTTTTCTACTTACTGGTAAAATTTGGGACTAATCTAATTTTGGGTATTTTTGGGCATTTCCAACTCAACTTTCTCAGAATTATGTTTTTGCTCCTAAACTTTTCATAAATTACATTTAAGTCACTCAAATTTTGGTAATTACACCTTTTGGCCTAACGTTTTTCTCTACCTTTAGTTTTGGCCTTAACCTTTTCTAAATTTCATTTAGGTCCTTGAACTTTTAAAAATTACACTTTAGGCCTTTAACTTTTTATAATTACACTTAATGCCCCAAAGTTTATTTCTACTTTTTTTTTTCACCATAGAACTTTTGAACTTTTTATTTTTGTCCCTCTCTTCCTCAAGACTCATTTGACCTTTATTATTCCTTCTTATTATCATCACAATCCTTTCTAAACCTCTTTCCTCTATTAGTATTATACAGATAGGGAAAAGTTAGGATATGACACACTGCCCATCTTAACTTACAACATAAATTGAAAAATGCCTATTACCATTGATAAATTCATCCATATAGGCGACGAACAAGTGTTTTGAGCTTGTTTAAGGTATAGAACTTTATGCCCAATTTCAGAATTGAGTCACAACTCCCCACCCATCTCAATTTTCATTGTAGATTGTAGAATGCTTACTTTCTTTGCTAACTTTATCGATATTATTGAGGGAGGAGTGTTTCCTACTTATTTTAAGAGAAATATACTGAACTTGTTGCACTATTTCAAAATTGATTGAAAACTCACTCCCCATATCAACTTTCAAGAGGATTGTAGATTGCCCATTTTTGTTGCTCAATTCATCCCCATAGGTCATGATAAAAGATCCAGTGTTTCAAGCCAAGTATGGAAAACTTTTACTTTCTTATAGAATTGAATGACAACTCACCGCCCATATGAACTTACAATATGAATTGAAAAATGCCAAGTATTGTTGATAAATTCATCCCTATAGGTGACAAACGAGTGCTTTGAGTTAGTTTAATGTAGTAGAAGAGAAAATTTTCCCCATTTCAAAATTGAGTGACAACTCCCCGCCTATCTCAACTTTCATTGAGGATTGGAGAATGGTTACTTTCTCTGCTAACTTTATCGATATTGGTGACAAAGGAGTGTTTCATGCTAGTTATAAGACAAATGTATTGACCTTATCTTACTATTTTAGAATTGAGTGAAAACTCATTCCCTATGTCTGCTTTCAATCCGGATTCAAGATTGCCCATTTTTGTTGCTCAATTCATCCCCATAGGTCATGTACAATGATCTACTGTTTTAAGCCCATTCTTGCTAAGTTTCGCTTTGTTCTAGAATTGAGTGATAACTCACCACCTATCTTAACTTTTAACATAACTTAAAAAAAGTCTACTATTTTTGATAAATTCATCCATATAGGTGACAAATGAGTGTTTTGAGTTAGCTTAAGGAAATAAAAGAGAACTTTTTGTCTTATGTAATAATTGATTGACAACTCAATGCCCAACTTAACAATCAATATAACTTTAAAAATGCCTACTATATTGTTGGTAAATTCATCCATATATAGGTGACGAAGGAGTGTTTCGAGGTAGTATAAGGAAATAGAAGAGAACTTTTACACTTATTTTAGAATTGAGTGATAACTCACCACCCATCTTAACTTACAACATAAATTGAAAAATGGCTACTATTGTTGCTAAATTCATCCATATAGGCGACGAATGAGTGTTTCGAGCTTGTTTAAGGTAGAAGATAACTTTCTGCCCAATTTTAGAATTGGGTCATAACTGCCCACCCATCTCAACTTTCAATTTTGGATTGTTGAATGCTTACTTTCTTTGCTAACTTTATTGATATTGTTGAGGAAGGAGTGTTTCTTGCTAATTTTAAGAGAAATATACTGAACTTTTTGCACTATTTTAGAATTGAATGAAAACTCACTCCCCATATCAACTTTAAATGAGGATTCTAGATTGCCTATTTTTGCAGCTCAATTCATCCCCATAGGTCATGAATAAACATGCAGTGTTTCTAGCCAATTGTGGCAAATTTTCACTTTATTATAGAATTGAGTGACAACTCACTGCCCATATTAACTTACAACATGAATTAAAAAATGCCTAATATTGTTGCTAAATACATCTATATAGGTGACAAATGACTATTTCGAGTTAGTTTAAGGAAATAGAAGAGAATTTTAGAATTGAGTGACAACTCACCTCCCATCTCAAATTTTATTGAGGATTGTAGAATGTTTACGTTCTCTGCTAACTTAATCGATATTGCTGACGAAGGAGTGTTTCATGCTAGTTTTAAGGCAAATATATTGCCCTTATGTCACTATTTCAAAATTGAGTGAAAACTCACTCCCCATATCTACTTTTAATGAGGATTCAAGATTGCCTATTTTTGTTTCTCAATTTATCCCCAAACGTCATGTACAAAATGATCTACTATTTCAAGCCGATTCTTGCTAAGTTTTACTTTGTTTCAGAATTGAGTGATAACTCACCGCCCATCTTAACTATCAACATGACTTAAAAATATCTGCTATTTTTGCTAAATTCATCCATATAGGTGGCGAATGTGTTTCAAGTTAGTTAAAGGAAATAACACATAACTTCTGTCCTATTTTAAAATTGGGTGACAAATCCCCACCTATCTTAACTTTCAACAAGAATTGAAAAGGCCTACTATTGTTGCTTAATTCATCCATATAGGTAATGAACGAGTGCTTTGAGTTAGTTTATAGAGAAGAGAACTTTTCATCTTAAGTCAGAATTAAGTGACAACTGACTGCCCAGCTTAACTTTCAATATGACTTCAAAAATGCCTACTATATTGTTGCTAAATTCATCCACATAGGTGAAGAAGGAGTGTTTCGAGCTAGTTTAAGGTAATATAAGAGAACTTTCTGCCCAATTTTAGAGTTGAGTGCCAACTCCCCACCCATCTCAACTTTCATTGAGGATTATAGAATGCTTACTTTCTTTGCTAACTTTATCGATATTGTTGAGGAAGGAGTGTTTCCTACTAGTTTTAGGAGAAATGTACTGAACTTTTTGCACTCTTTTAGAATTGAGTGAAAACTCACTCCCTATATCACTTTTAGTGAGGATTATATATTACCTATTTTTGTTGATCAATTCATCCCCATAGGTCATGAACAAACATCTAGTGTTTCTAGCCAATTGTGGCAAATTTTCACTTTGTTACAGAATTGAGTGACAACTCACCACCCAATTTAACTTACAACATGAATTGAAAAATGCCTAGTATTGTTGCTAAATTCATCTATATAGGTGATGAATATGTGTTTCGAGTTAGTTGAAGGAAATAGAAGAGAACTTCTGTCCTACTTTAGAATTGAGTGACAACTCACCTATCTTAACTTACAACATGAATTAAAAATTGCCTTCTATTATTGCTAACATCCATATAGGTGACAACTCAACACCCAGCTTAACTTTCAGGAAATAGAAGAGAAGTTTTTGTCTTATGTCACATCCTTACTTTTAACCTCAATTATACTCCATTAGAAGTGATTGGAACCAATTACATGATCATTTACTTTGAAAATATCCATTTCCAAAAGATTTGCTTTCGGGTACTGTTTTCTGTTACTGTTCATTTGATAATTCTAGAACATGTACTCTATTTTGAAAATTCATAATTAATTGTACAAAAATCAAAATAATATGGTTCGAATTTCTAATGAAATCTCTTTCACATATCTTTGAGGAAAAAATATGAAACTGAGGTTTTCTTGTCCCAATGAAATCAGTTTAATCGTTGAAAATCACTGTTCATTTGGTAAAATCTGGAAGTTCCAGTTTCTTTGCTTTAAATTTAAAAATTTGTTTTTCTTTGGTTACTTGTCCAAATGAAATTTGTTACATATGGAATTAAATCTCTAGACGTCCTCTTTAAGATCACCAAATTTTATAGAAAAATTCGTTCATTTGATATATGAAATCATTGCATGAATGTCACTGCCTCTCAGCACTCGTTTTATCTCAATTTCAGATCTTACTTCCAACTTTGGAAAATCATAACAATTCGGATACTTATCCAATTAAGTCGTTCTTGGTGTAAATTTAAAGATATGTATCTTAGCTAACTTCACACCAAATTTCAGACTAAAACTCGTTGGTTTACATATCAAAATCAGCGTCACATCACCACGGCCTCAAAATAGGGTTACAGAAACATACACCATACACACTAACATATCATCCCATATTGTCATGTAAGTCATATAACTTGTTATACAAACTTAATCATCAACAATTACTCTCTTCCCTTGAGAGGATCCAGCACCTAAAACATAGTTATGCATGTGGAAGGAATGAGATTTCATGGAAATCCCAATAGCAAGTTACACAAACTATAATATCATGCATGGATAATTGTATGCTTAACATGTTATCATGAGATGGGAGCTACTTCATAATGGTACATAAGCAAACTCTAACATGCATATTGTCATGACATAACTTGCAAGGAGTTGCAATCATTCATACTTCATCATAACATGATGACATAAGCTCAAGCTCAACCAAACACCATAATCAACAAGCAAGCAAAACAATTAAACAAACATGAGTTATAGTTAGGTATCCTTGCTACCTCTTATCTATCTTGGTCAAGACCTTCTTGAAGTGCTTTCCTTCCTTCACAAATGTCAAAACCTAGCCATTACAACATAATATCATGTTACAACTCAACTTGAAACCAAATCCAAGACTAGGTTTTCACTAGCTCCCTTTCTTTCTCTAATTTATGTTTCCTACTTCCACCTTTCCAAAATAAATTCTCATGGTTCATTTCCACATAATTTTTCATGTAGAATCCAAATATGAAATCAGAATTTCCAAAATCAAAACATACCAATTGCTACAGTGCCAAACCGAAATGCATGCTCTTGTTTTCCAAAAATTCTCATTTTGATTTCAATGCTTCCAATACTTGTTCTCCTACTTTATCCCCACACAACTTTCCATTTTAAACTCATTGGAAGCATCAAAATCATGAAATTCCATCATATGAACAGTACCCTGTACAGTACCAGCAAGAACACAAAACCCTAAATCCAAACATACTTGAATTCACAAGCTTATACTACTTGATTCTAGCTTGTTTAAGCTTGTCTAAACTATCCATAACATGTTGGAAAACGTGCCCTAGGGGCCAATCATTGTCTTATGAACATTATTGATTTATGAATTTATTAATTGTGTTATCATATTATTTGCATGTTTACTGTGATGACCATCCTTGGATAATTCATGATCTTATCCTAAATGTCCCTAGTCGGTCATCTGTGCGGGAGCAGAGATGAAATAAGACCAGTATGACTTTGAAGATGTATAGAGATATAAATCAAAGTCATATGCACATGTAAGAGTACAAGGTGTTGGACCGACCCGCTATGAGAGAGTTGCTTTGGTTACTTCATAATCTTCTCTCATATACAAACCATGTCACTATGCCCTTTGACCTGAGATCATCATGGATTCCTACATGACAAACGCTCAGCTTTGGCCTAGTCAAAAGTCACTTTTGACCGAGTGATCATAAAGACTATGTTCAGGCTTAGTGGTTTTTCATGCGGAGGAATGTGAATGGTCAAGATTGAATTTATCCCTCACATTCGTAGAGAGATATTACTGGGCCCCTCGATGAGTGAGTCTGAGAAATGTATGGCCATACTGTAATGGAAAGGTAGTTCTATTACTATAGTCAGACTACTCAGGGATCGAGAAAGTAACGGTCAGGAATAGGAGGATGACATTATGCATGCCTCATCCATGACCAAAATATCGCGTGACAGAAGGGACAAGATATGGTTGTATAAAAGGTTACATCGTTTATCGATTCTCATATGATTTGGGTAGTCGTTATGTCTTGCTAGAGACCACTTGCGACTTGTGGGCCAGTATAGCAAATGGCCCACTGACAACTTCATATGGGCCTACAAGGTCACACACAAAATAGCCCAACACGAGCTATGATGTCCAGATTCATTGAATCTAAGACGTGTCTAGATTCAATGAATGATCCAGGGTTGATGTATATATTTATTTTTATTTATATTTGTATATATATAAATTCGTATATATATATTATATATAAGGGATATATAGGATTTAATTTATAAGGATAAATTAAATCTCTATCACGTTTGAATTTGAAACTCAAATTGATAGGATATCTCATATAAGAGATATTTACAAGATTTAATTTATAAGGATAAATTAAATCTCTATCACGTTTGAATTTGAAATTCAAATTGATAGGATATCTCATATAAGAGATATTTACAAGATTTAATTTATAAGGCATATTACATATTAATTTAAATATATGGATGTTTGTTACATGCTCATAAAGTTTCTTAGATTAATTCCTTCATTTACTAGGTCAAACTTAAACCATAACAAAATTGCTTCTGGACCTATGTTTTTACAATTTCAGTTTCCTTTCTTTCACTTTCAATAATTGTTCCAGGATGCATAAACTATCTCTTTTGTCTTTCATGCATTCATATACATCATGGGGTTATGCCATAATTGTTTCATACATTTTCTTTACATATAATTGTTGGAAAATGTGCCCTAGGGGCCAATCATTGTCTTATGAACATTATTGATTTATGAGTTTATCAATTGTGTTATCATATTATTTGCATGTTTACTATGATGACCATCCTTGGATAATTCATGATCTTATCCTAAATGTCCCTGGTCAGTCATCTGTGTGGGAGCAGATATGAAATAAGACCAGTATGACTTTGAAGATATATAGAGATATAAATCAAAGTCATAGGCACATGTAAGAGTACAAGGTGTTGGACCGACCCCTGCTATGAGAGAGTTGTATGGGTTACGTCATAAGCTTCTCTCATATACAAACCATGTCACTATGCCTTTTGACCTGAGATCATCATGGATTCCTACATGACAAACGCTCAGCTTTGACCTAGTCAAAAGTCACTTTTGACCGAGTGATCATAAAGACTATGTTTGGGCTTAGTAGTTTTTCATGCGGAGGAATGTGAATGGTCAAGATGGAATTTGTCCCTCACATTCGTAGAGAGATATTACTGGGTCCCTTGATGAGTGAGTTTGAGAAATGTATGGCCATACTGTAATGGAAAGGTAGTTCCATTTCTATAGTCAGACTACTCAGGGATCGAGAAAGTAACGGTTAGGAATAGGAGGATGACATTATGCATGCCTCATCCATGACCTAAATATCGTGTGACAGAAGGGACAAGATATGGTTGTATAAAAGGTTACATCGTTTATCGATTCTCATATGATTTGGGTAGTCGTTATGTCTTGCTAGAGACCACTTGCGACTTGTGGGCCAGTATAGCAAATGGCCCACTGCCAACTTCATATGGGCCTACAAGGTCACACACAAAATAGCCCAACACGAGCTATGATGTCCAGATTCATTGAATCTAAGACGTGTCTAGATTCAATGAATGATCCAGGGTTGATGTATATATTTATTTTTATTTATATTCGTATATATATAAATTCGTATATATATATTATATATAAGGGATATATAGGATTTAATTTATAAGGATAAATTAAATCTCTATCACGTTTGAATTTGAAATTTAAATTGATAGGATATCTCATATAAGAGATATTTACAAGATTTAACATAGATGGGGTCTAAGAAAACCGAATGCAGATTCGTGATTATTTATGAAACAAAAATTTTCTTCTAGCGGGACCGCCGTGGCTACCTGTTCGTAGCGTAACATAATTGTAACATATGTTATTTGATGAATGTTTTAGATATGAAACATTAATTTCCCTTAAATTAAATCTGAATATTGATTCTTGAATGTTTGGGTATGGTGAACAATATGGCTCTAGATTGCAAGTTTTGTAATTTTTAAATACGACCTGCGTGTCGTGCCTTCCTCTATATACTCTCAATGTACCTTCTCTTCTCATCTCACTCCCCTCTAATGTTAAAAGAGGTTTCTATATATAATTTTCCTTCTCTTACTAGAAGATCTCCTCTCATTGGCTTAAGGGGACTTAGGATAGGTGAGCCATATTGTATCACGTTTAGATTATGCGTATTATAATTATATCAGAAACATGCATATACTTGTATGAGATACAAATTGAGAAACATGCATTCTTATAAACCAGATAGTTAAATTAAGCCCTCTAAATGAAATCTTAAGTCATAATGCCATCAATTTATGAACACTTGTCAAAAACTCGATCGCTCAATTGTAGACTCCACCAAAGTGGGTGCTTTTGAGTTATCTTGGGGAGATAAGCAAGAGTAATGGTGCTACTGTCACATGTTTGTTATTGTTTGACTTAATTGAGATTAACAAAACGGTTTTGAGTCTCAAGGCATTAGATGGGATTAAAGACATGCTAAATCATATAGTGATAGAATCCCATGAACATCTAAGAGTTACATTTGATGTAATTGGTAAAGGTGTTACCTACCTAAATAACTTAATTTAAGCGTCCTACCAAAGCGGACTTAAGTTTGAGCCAAATATGGATCTTAGCCCACTAACTATTGCATTGAGGGTTGTTTATTTAGTGGGAGATTGCTAATTAAATTGCATATTTTTAATTGTAGAATCATGACGACTAGTAATACTGCTACATTATCGCTGCAATCTGTCCTTGAGAAGGACAAACTTAATGGGACAAACTTTCTTGACTAGTTTAGGAACTTGAGAATTGTTCTCAAGCAGGAAAGAAAGGCGCATGTCCTAGATCAACCCATTCCTGAGGAGCCAGCGGCCAATGCTCCTAGAGCTCAGAGAGATGCTTACACGAAGCATAAGGAAGACTCTGTCGATATGGGGTGCTTGATGCTAGCCACCATGGTTTCGGAGCTCCAAAGAGATCTGGAACACATGGAGGCTTATGAGATGATTGTGCATCTCAAGGAAATATTCCAGCAACAGGCAAGGCAAGAGAGCTATGAGACTACTAAGGCCTTACATTCCTACAAGATGGCTGAAGGTGCATCAGTCAGTACTCATGTCTTAAAGATGAAAGGGTAAATTGATCACTTGAAAGGCTTAGATTTCCCATGAGCCAGGAGTTAGCTACGGATTTGATCTTGAACTCACTCCCAGAAAGTTATGACCAGTTTGTCATGAACTACAACATGAACAACATGGAGAAATCTATTTCTGAACTGCATGAGATGCTTAAAACTGCTGAGCTGAGTCTTAAGAAGAAGCCCAGTGCTATTTTGATGGTTCAGAAAGGAAAGGGTATGAAAAAGAAAGGCAAAGGCAAGGGGAAGGGTCATGGCTCATCAGGTAAGACCAAAGAGTCAAGCAAGGCCGAAACCAAGCCTGCACCAAAGAAGGCAAAGCCTCCGAAGGAAGGAGTCTGCTTCTTCTGCAATGAACCTGGTCATTGGAAGAGGAATTGCAAACTTTACCTCGAAGATCTAAAAAAGAACAAGAAGGATAGCGGGGCTATCGCTTCAGGTATCTATGTTATAGACATTCATCTTTCTACTTCCACTTCATGGGTATTAGATACTGCATGTGGTTCTCACATTTGTACAAATGTGCAGGGACTAAAGGACAGTAGGAAGCTGAAAAAGGGCGAGGTTGACCTACGAGTTGGAAACAGAGCAAGGGTTGCTGCGTTAGCTGTAGGCACTTATGAATTAGTTTTGCCCACTGGGCTGTTGTTAGTTTTGAACAATTGCTATTATGTTCCTGCTTTAAGTAGTAACATTGTTTCACTTTCTTATTTGGATAAGGAAGGTTCAACTTCCATTGCTGGGAATAGTAGATGTTCTATTTATCGTAATAATGTTTTCTATGCTCATGGTGATTTGCATGTTGATCATTACATATTAAATTTGGAACAACCCAGTTATGGAAATATCTATAACATAACCGCCAAAAGGGTCAAGCCGAACGATTTGAATCCGACATACCTCTGGCATTGTCGTCTGGGCCACATAAATGAGAAACGTATTTCCGATCTCTATCAAGATGGATTTCTAAACTCATTTTATTTTGAATCATATGACACTTGCGAGTCTTGCTTGTTAGGAAAGATGACAAAGTCACCCTTCACTGGGCACAGTGAGAGGGCCACTGATTTATTGGGCCTCATACATACAGATGTGTGTGGACCGATAAACACAAATGCGAGAAGAGGTTATTCGTACTTCATAACATTTATAGATGATTTTAGCAGATATGGGTACATCTATCTGATAAAACATAAATCTGAATCTTTTGAAAAGTTCAAGATATTTCAAAATGAAGTACAAAACCAGCTTGGCAAAATAATTAAAGCCCTTCGATCTGATCGGGGTGGTGAATATTTGAACCAAGAGTTCATAGATCATCTCAGGAGTTGTGGGATAGTCTCACAATTGACTCCTCCAGGGACACCACAATGGAATGGCATTTCTGAACGGAGGAATCGAACACTATTAGATATGGTTCGATCCATGATGAGTTGAAC
The DNA here is from genome assembly GCA_037074615.1 of Leucaena leucocephala. Lineage (NCBI taxonomy): Eukaryota > Viridiplantae > Streptophyta > Magnoliopsida > Fabales > Fabaceae > Leucaena > Leucaena leucocephala. The sequence goes on from CM073538.1 coordinate 15,728,177, forward strand.
AGATCTTCCGCCCTCCTTTTGGGGCCATGTCCTAGAGACAGCTGCGTTCACACTCAATTGTGTTCTATCTAAGGCAATTGAAAAGACTCCGTATGATATATGGACTAGGAGGATGCTTAGTTTGTCTTTCCTCAAGATTTAGGGATGCGAGATCTATGTTAAGTAACAAGCCTCAGAGAAATTAGAGCCCAAATCCTCAAAGTGCCTTTTTGTGGGATATCCGAAGGAAACCAAGGGATATTATGTCACAACCCTGCTGATAACAAAGTGTTTGTTGTCAGAAATGGTATCTTTCTCAAATGAGAATTTATCTCTAAAAGAACCAATGGGAGTAAGGTACACCTCAAAGAAGTTCGAGAGCCACAAGACATCACAGAACTACAGATGGAAAATAGAGAAGACTCACAACAAGTCGTTGAGACTCCTCAAGTCACGCAAGGTCCATGGAAGTCTAATAGGACACAACTTCAGCCTCAGAGATATGGATTTCTAATTTCTGACAGTCTTGATGTGTTGCTCATTGAGCATAATGAGCCAACTACCTATCAAGAAGTTATAGTGGGACCAAACTCTGAAAAGTAGATTAATGCCATGAAGTTTGAGATGCAATCCATGTACGACAATAAGGTTTGGACCTTAGTCGACCCGCCTGAAGGTGTAAAAACTGTCGAGTGCAAGTGGGTTTTTAAGGAGAAAACTGACATGGATGGCAATATAAATGTCTTCAAGGCACGACTGGTTGCAAAAGGATTTACTCAAACTCATGGTGTCGACTATAATGAGACCTTTTCCCCAGTTGTAATGGCTAAATCAATCAGAATCCTTTTTGCCATAGCAGCATATTATGACTATGAAATATGGCAGATGGAGGTCAAGACAGCCTTCCTTAATGGAAAGCTCCTTGAGGATGTGTACATGACACAACCTAAAGGGTTTGTGTGCTCCGAGGACTCTGGCAAAGTGTGCAAGCTTCAGAGGTCCATTTATGGACTGAAGCAAGCATCTCGGAGTTGGAATCATCGTTTTGATGAAGTAGTCAAAGAGTTTGGATTTCTTCAAAATATTGATGAACCTTGTGTGTATAAGAAGGTTAGTGGGAGCACAGTTGTGTTTTTGGTACTCTATGTCGATGACATCCTACTTATTGGTAATGACATTCCTACCTTACAGATTATCAAGTCTTGGTTAGGAAAGTCTTTCTTGATGAAAGACTTGGGTGAAGCCACCTACATCCTAGGAATCAGGATCTATAGAGATAGATCTAAAAGACTTCTAGGACTCAGTCAGAGTACATACATAGACAAAATACTGCATAGGTTCAGTATGCACAAATCAAAGAGGGGTTTCATACCCATGTCTACTGGTAGTCACCTCAGCAAAGATCTATGTCCTAGTACAACTGATCAGCGAGGTCGCATGAGTAAAATTCCATATGCCTCGGCCATAGGATCTATCATATCCTAATTTTTTCCCTATCTGTATAGTACTGATAGTGGAAAGATGCTTAGAAAGGATTATGACAAAGATCAGACGAAATAATAAAGGTTAGATAAGTCTTAAAGAAAGAGAAGGACCTAAACGCAAATTGGAAAAGGTTAAAGGCCAAAAGTTAAAGTAGAAACAAAAGTTGGGCCAAAAGTTGTAATTTCCAAAAGTTTAGGGACCTAAATGTAAATATCCAAAAAGTTAGGGACATAAATGTAATTAAGCAAAAAGTCAGCGACATAAATGTAATTATGGAAAAGTTCAGCCAGAAAAGGTTTATAATTGCCTGTAACTATTTCAGTCCCACATTCTATCAGTAAATAGAGGAAGTCATGCTGGTTAATCTGGCATGATACAAAAATTTTATTAGGGCTCCAGACAGCAGAAAATTATCTGATAGTCTAAAAGTTATCTGAAATTTTATCAGATTTCATGGACTTCAGATATAAGTGGACAAATTACAGGAAATTGTGCCCTACAGTGTCAGATGTCCTAGATCTGACAGAACTCCAGAAGAAGTTCTGTATAAAAAGTTATTCACATATCAGTGAATTTTGACGGGAGTTTGTTAACACCCGTGATCCGATAATGGAACTTATCGGTATGTAAGCCTGGATAGAATGAGATCAGATGACCTCATATATAGGCCCATAATGATGCCAAGGAAGGCCCAAAACCCAGGGTACCAGTCTATCAGTAGAAGGGGCCAGTGCCAGAAAAAGTGCAAAATTACAAAAATGCCCCTAGATGCCCAGATTATACCAGAGATGGATGAAGGGCATTTTGGTCATCTGGAACAGGCTAAAAATGTGACACATGGTATAAATATGATTATTTGAGCCAATATATGCCCTGAGGCAGTACAAAGAGGGGTGAAATGACAATTATGCCCTTAGGGTCAATATAGTGCAAGAAAGGACATCAAGGGTATTTTGGTCATTTCCCAAGGGATCTGTAATTAAGTTATGGTCAGTACAAGTATGTCAATGGTGTGGGAAGCCTAGACATTGATTTCCAGGACATAATACATATCCTGGTATATTATAGAAAAATTCAGAACAGAAAATAGTCCAGTTGTTGTGAAACTACACTGATCGGTACCGGATTGGACTGGAATTTCTCCAGAAGGTTCCTTGCATGGGCAGCACGCCACCTAACCCTCTTAGGTGTCCCATGAGCTGTCCCACATGATGTCATAATTATTATATTATGAAAAAGTTAAATCCAAGAATAAATGTGGGCCTTTAGATCAAATAGTAACCAAATCAATCTTGGCCATTCATTTTTCTTGGATTTTGGCTATAAATACCCCCTCATTCTGCAGCAAACCGTAGCTTCATGGACCCTTGGGGAAAATCTTGCAAAATGAAAACTCAAGCCAAGATAAAGAAGATTCAAGGTTCCAAAGTTCAAGCAAGCTAGAGATTAAAGGTAAGCAATCTCTCCTAGCTTATTTTCCTTTGATTTGGGAGCTTGAACTTAGGGTTTTCATGGGGAAAAAGTTGAGTTTTCTCTAAGGGAAGGTTCTGCCCAAAAACCTTAGATGAAAGGGGAAAGAAGAAATTAAAGTTAGAAACATATGATTGAAGCTTAAAGAAGCTAGTTAAGTGGTTGGTTGTTGAATCAAATTGATATTCTTGACTTTGCCATGGTGTGCCCTATTCAGTATGCACTGTTCATGAGGGAAGGAAATTGAATTTCAATGATCTAATGCTTTCATTGAGTTTGTATGATGTTTTTGTGTATGATTGGAAAGGTTTTGAACCTTGGAAACACTAAAATCTCAAGGTTTGTAGTCTTTGAAATTCCTTACGGGTACTGTTCACTCGCATGAACAGTGATTGGAATTTTATGATTTTGATGGTTCCAATGGTTTTAAAATGAAAAGTTGTGTGGGGTAAAGTGGAGAAACAAGTATGGGAAGCATTAGAATCAAAATGAGAATTTTTGAAAGAATTGTATGCTTATGTTCAGTTATGTACAGCAGGCCATGATGGAGCTGGAATTTCATGATTCTAAGCTCATAAATGGATTCAAAAGATGAAATTGTGTAGGGTAAAGTCAAGACATCAATTGGTTCAAGAGCCAAGTGGATTAGTGAAAATTAGAGAAAGTTATGACAATAAAGAGTGTAACAAAGTTAGTCTTGAACATGGTTGGAGTTCATGAGTCCTAATGAGTTATGTGATGAATATGAATATGTTTAGGACCATGAAACATCCAAGAAGATGTTGGGAAGTGATGGACATAAATGCTTCATGGTTGGAAAGCTAGGGAGCAAGGGCTAAAGGTCAAGAGAAAAGCTTAAGTGCAAGGTAGTGAACTTATCTCTTTATGTGCTTGATATGGTATGCTTATATGTTGACATGTATATGTTATTTGAATGATGTTGTGACATGTTAAATGATGTTGAATGTATTGTGAATAACATGTTTCCATGGCCATGCACTTTATGTAAAAGTATATAGCATGATAGCATGTCACTAATCAAAGAAAGATTAATGAAATTACATATCATGCATTAGCATCCATCTTGCATATTTAAGTGGTAATGTTTGCTACTGAGATTCCCTAGAATCTCACTCTCCCATAACCAACCAATTTAGGTCAGGCATGAAGAAAAGGTATGCATGGAGAAGAGCTAAAGAATGGAAGAAAGGAAGTGAAGTATTGAGATTTTAGCATATACTATAAATTGTCCATGTATGTAAATGCCATGTAAGGTGTCCATTTATGTGATGAAACTATTTTAATACTTATGGCATATGTACATGATGTATATGAATGTTAAGAAGCTTATTTGATGGCTTGTGCATGCTGAAACAATTATTGGAAATGAAAGAAAAGAAACTGAAATGGTAAAAACGTAGGTCCTGAAGCAGTTTTGTTGTGGCTTCAGTTTGACCTAGCAAATGAAGGAATTAGTTCACAAAATTTTATGATCATGTATAACACATCCAGAGCTTTAAATTCATAGGTGGAATGTTTCATTTGGATGTGTATATCAAGAGAAATGAATTTCCAAAGTAAGGGACCAGAATCTGTTTCCAGAGTTTTTGACCAAATGAACAGTAAATTTCAACGAATAAACTGTATCAATTGGCTAATCATTTGGTCTAGAAATTATTTTTACCTTAAACTTCAAGATGTTATGTTCATTTACCTTTTTGAACCACTTCATTTCGAATTTTCTAGAATTAATTATGATTTTTCGAAGTTCGTTGCGTAATCTGGAATACCATATGAACAGTAACCCGAGAAAAAGTAAAATTTCAGATTTGGCTAATGAACTTCCAAGGTCTTGTAAGTGGTTCTAAATGCTACTGAATGGTCCCTAAGACGTATAAAAGTAAGAATGTTACAGGATCTATCATGTATGCCATGTTATGTACTCAACCGGATGTCTCGTTTGCCTTAAGTATGACTAGCAGATATCAACAGGACCCTGGTGAGGCCCATTGGACTGCTGTCAAGAATATCCTTATGTACTTAAGAAGGACTAAGGACTTATTCTTGGTCTATGGTGGATTGGATGACGAACTCTGTGTAACTGGTCACACAAACGCGAGTTTCCAAACTGACCCGGACGACCAAAAATCGCAGTCTGGATATATATTCCTCCTCAATAATGGAGCAGTAAGCTAGAAGAGCTCTAAGTAGGGCATTGTAGCAGATTTTGCAACGGAAGCTGAGGATATAGCAGCATCCGATGCAGCTAAGGAAGCCGTTTGGATCAGGAAGTTCATCACGGAACTAGGGGTGATACCTACCATCTCAAATCCAATAACTTTGCTTTGTGACAATAGCGGTGACATTGCACAGGCCAAAGAGCCTAGGTCACATCAAAGGACCAAGCACATACTAAGGCGATTTCATCTCATTAGAGAAATCAATGATAGAGGTGATATAAAAATATGTAAGGTAGCAGGAGAAGACAATGTTGCTAATCCTCTAACAAAGCCGCTTGTGCAGGCAAAGCATGAGCGTCATGTTAGGTCAATGGGAATTAGTCAAATTAATGATTGTACCTAGTGCAAGTAGGAGGTTGTTGGAAAATGTGCCCTAGGGGCCAATCATTGTCTTATGAACATTATTGATTTATGAGTTTATCAATTGTGTTATCATATTATTTGCATGTTTACTGTGATGACCATCCTTAGATAATTCATGATCTTATCCTAAATGTCCCTAGTCGGTCATCTGTGCGGGAGCAGAGATGAAATAAGACCAGTATGACTTTGAAGATGTCTAGAGATATAAATCAAAGTCATAGGCACATGTAAGAGTACAAGGTGTTGGACCGACCCTCTATGAGAGAGTTGCATGGGTTACGTCATAAGCTTCTCTCATATACAAACCATGTCACTATGCCCTTTGACCTGAGATCATCATGGATTCTTACATGACAAACGCTCAGCTTTGACCTAGCCAAAAGTCACTTTTGACCGAGTGATCATAAAGACTATGTTCAGGCTTAGCGGTTTTTCATGCGGAGGAATATGAATGGTCAAGATGGAATTTGTCCCTCACATTCGTAGAGAGATATTACTGGGCCCCTCGATGAGTGAGTCTGAGAAATGTATGGCCATACTGTAATGGAAAGGTAGTTCCATTTCTATAGTCAGACTACTCAGGGATCGAGAAAGTAACGGTCAGGAATAGGAGGATGACATTATCCATGCCTCATCCACGACCAAAATATCGCGTGACAGAAGGGACATGATATGGTTGTATAAAAGGTTACATCGTTTATCAATCCTCATATGATTTGGGTAGTCGTTATGTCTTGCTAGAGACCGCTTGTGACTTGTGGGCCAGTATAGCAAATGACCCACTGCCAACTTCATATGGGCCTACAGGGTCGCACACAAAATAGCCCAACACGAGCTATGATGTCCAGATTCATTGAATCTAAGATGTGTCTAGATTCAATGAATGATCCAGGGTTGATGTATATATTTATTTATATTTATATTCGTATATATATATTATATATAAGGGATATATAGGATTTAATTTATAAGGAAAAATTAAATCTCTATCACGTTTGAATTTGAAATTCAAATTGATAGGATATCTCATATAAGAGATATTTACAAGATTTAATTTATAAGGACAAATTAAATCTCTATCACATTTGAATTTGAAATTCAAATTGATAGGATATCTCAAATTTGATTTATGAGAATAAATCAAATATAGTCCAGTCTTATCTTTATTTAAATTAAATAAATATGTGAATTAAATCTGTGGGACGGATTTAATATAAACATTATTTATTTAATTAGTTTCTTATCAAATTATACAATATGTGATATTGTATTAATTTTGGAATTAATATAGATTAATTCCAAAAATCCAATTCGGTTGAAGAAAACGCAGATTATCCTATATATCTGATTTTAGGAGCTACATTTTCAACAGACAACACATAACACAAAAACACAAAAGGCCGAACGGAATCTGCAAAAGGTTTGCTGATAAGAAACTGCTGAAGTAGAGATAGAGAGGACGAATTTTGGAGAAAGCTTTGGAGGGACAGGTGACGCTAGCACGTCGTTCATGGTTGGAACGCTGTTCATGTGGATACCAGTAGAGGAAGCTGACCTGAGGCGTCAACTTCTTGCGATCAGAAAGAGAGCACGAGCTGCGGAGAGAAGCTGTGGACGTCTTCTTGCGATCGGAAGAGATCACCAGCCGCAGAGAGAAGCAGTGTAAGTCACTGAGGAACGCTGAGGGTAATGCTTCTTACCACTTGACTTAAATACATACGGTAGACCCTGGCAAGGAATAGAAAAAAATTTTTAAATTAATTTCCGCTGCGGGTCTTCCAATTCCTTACAATAATGGCATATTACATAATATTACATACAAGGCTAACATACTTGCATGCCATCACTTGTCTACTCTTCCTCTTCCATTCCTTAGCTCATGTACCAAACATAATTCTTCCATCATGAATAACCTATTATGGTTGGTTATGGGAGTGTGGGATTCTAGAAAATCTCAGTAGCAAACATCATCACTTAAATATGTAAGATGGATGCTAATGCATGATATGTAATTTCATTAACTTTCTTTAATTAGTGGCATGCCATCATGCTATATACTTTTGCATAAAAGTGCATGGCCATGTTATTCACAATACATTCAATATCATTTATCATGTCACAACATCATTCAAATATCATCTACATGTTAACACATAAGCATACCACATCAAGTACATAAAGAGGTAAGTCCACTACCTTGCATTTAAGATTTTCTCTTGATCTTTTGCACTTGCTCCCTAGCTTTCAAACCATGAAGCCTTTCAGTCAATCACTTCCTAACATCTTCTTGGATGTTTCAAGGTCCTAAATATATTCATATTCATCACATAATTCATTAGGGCCATGAACTCTAACAATGTTCAAGACTAACCTTGATAAACTCTTTACTAACATAACTTTCTCTAGCCTTCACTAATTAACTTGGCCCTTGAACCAATTGATTTCTTGAATTTACCCTACACAATTTCTTCTTTTGAATCCATTTGTGAGCCTAGAATCATGAAATTCTAGCTCCTATGCACTATTCTGTATAGAATTGCATAACACCCTCTTTTCTTTCAAAAATTCCCATTTTGATTCTAATGCTTCCCATACTTGTTTATCCACTTTATCCCACACAACTTTTCATTTTAAAACCATTGGAATCATCAAAATCATGAAATTGTAATCACTGTTCATACGAGTGAACAGTAACAGAGAAGAATATCAAAAATTATAACTTGGAATTCCAATGCTTTTAAAGTTCAAAACTTATCCAATCCTATACAAAATCATCATATAAATTCAATGGAAGCCTTAAATCATTGAAATTCCATTTCCTTTCATCATGAAAAGTGCAAAATGAAATGGTTCAACCATGGCAAAGTCAAGAATATCAACTTGATTAAACAACCAATCACTTAACTAGCTTGTTTAAGCTTTAATCATATAACTTTAACTTTATTTTCTTCTTTTTCCTTTCATTTAAGGCTTTTGGACAGCACAACAACTTAGATAAAAATCAACTTTTCTCCATGAAAATCCTAAGTTCAAGCTCTCAAATCAAAGGAAAATAAGTTAGGATATATTGCTTAGCTTTAATCTCTAGCTGCTTGAACTTTGGTACCTTGAATATTCTTTGTCTTGCTTGAGTTTTTATTTTGCAAGAGGTTCCCCAATGTTTGTCATGCCACGGTTTGCTTCAAAATTTTTGGGGGTATTTATAGAAAAATCTCATGGAAAATGAATGGCCAAGATCACTTTGCACTATTTGATCTAATGGCTCATAATTGCTCTTACATCAAGCTTACACACCAAGCTAACTTGAGATAAGATCACATGACAAAAGTATTCTCCTCTCCTTGTCTTGGATGCCATGTATGAGTTCTCGTGGGTCCCACCATGTGCAAACCCTAATTCTCACTTTATTCCTTTTTCTTTTCTTTTTCAAAAATTCAAAAATTATTCATTCTTGGACTTGGACTCCAAGATAACTTTTGGAACTTATTGGGCTGCCCTAGGATGAAATTTTGGACTGCCCTAGGCCTTCTTTGGGTCCAATAGCTAATTGGCATAAATCCCAAGGCACTTTCCTTATACCGATATCCTTAAAATATCGTGATTTTGAAATAAATGCTAGACACCTCTTTTAATGGTTCTAAAATTTTTAAAAATTCATTCTAATATAAAATAACTCCTTTGTAAAGTCTCATAATTTTCTAAGATCAGAAGTCGTGATAAAAATTTTCTACATTTCTTTAAGACCCCTTATCGGTGTCCGATTTCACTTTAATTTCTCAAAGGGCATTATAGTCTTTCCACACCTCATTTGAGTATTCCCTGACCTTGGTCAACTATTTTGGAAACTCTCCTTGACTATCTAACCTTAGTCAAATGACCAAAATACCCTTCATTTATTTCTAGCTTTTTGACACAACACAATGGCATACTTAATAGCATTTTAGTAATTTTATATTTTCCTGGTTTTTATTAGCCTTGGCCCACATACTCATCTAAAAATATCATTGAGCCTATAATACACTATTTTGGGCCCTCTAGATGATCCACTACCTTTATAGGCTCAATTCCTGAGAAATTCCCCCGGAACATATTTATCGAGTATTTTAATCCACTATAAATTCCATAATAAATTCTACAGAACTCATTTTTATGCTATGTTAGTTTTAGAAATTCTTATATTAATTATAGGAATTTACTGCCAAATTTTATCTGATTCTAAGCTCCAGAGGATATTGTATTAATTTCCCTTTTCTTCAATATAAATTTTTCGGGACCTCTTATCAAAATTCTGTGTTGCGTCAAACTAATCAGAATAATTTTCTCTGTTTATTAGAAAAATTTGGGACTAATCTGATTCTACCATTTTTGGGCATTTTCTGACTCAACTTTCTCATAATTACCATGTTGCCATTGAACTTTTGAAAATTATACTTTAGGCCCCCAACTTTTCATAATTACACTTAATGGCCCACAGTTTATTTCTACTTTCATTTTCTACCATAGAACTTTTAAACTTTTTATTTTAATCCCTCATTTTTGTACCTTTGTCTAATCATTATTTTTCCTTTCTATTCATCATCACAATCCTTTCCAAATCTCTTTTCACTATCAGTATTATACAGATAGGAAAAAAGTCAGATGTGACAATTTTCCTCACAAGGTATAGTGTTTCACTCATTCTCTTATCAAGGTAATTTCACTCAACCATCTAGCTTAGGCTTCCCATAGGCTTGTAACCATCCTACATCTCCACCATGCATGCCACAAGGATTGGGAATCGAAGGATCTTTTTTAGGTTTTACTGTTGGAAATGCTAAGTAACGAAATGGAAATGCATGTCAATGATTAATGAGATACTATACATGATCTTACTTCTTCAAGCTATTTCAAGTCTTGATCACAGTTTCAATTGTACAACTTTAAAGAATCACAAGTCATTAAATAATTTTCTTTCATACAAGTTGAATATCACATTTTTTTATCTAGTCTATCTCTTCTTTCTTCCTTTTTCTCTCTTTCCTATATTATTTTTCTTTTTGCTTTTCTTTTCTTTCAACTATTGAACTAGAGAGCAATATATTAAAATTCAAATATCCAACAAGTGGTGTAATTTATCAATTATTTCACAATTTAAGACTTACTACAGTACCAAATATCCTATACATCATTTGTTAATCAAGGATAGAATTTTAAAAGAAAGTGAAGGTCTCAAAGGGGTAAGCAAATGATTTAATTTTTATTTGGTTACTGTTTGGTAAAAAGGGTTTAAAAAGAAATGCCCTTATTATATCCATAATTTCAAGAAGCTAATATCGTTTTGAATCAAGGATTGAGACAAATTCTGCAAAGTTACCAAACTAGATGGTGTCACACAATGTAACGAGATTCTATTAGAGGCTAAAAATCCTTCCATCTGGCTTACTCACCCTAATCAACTTACTATGACAAGATTGTATGAATATTAACTAAATACATGAGATCAATCATTCATGCTGCACAATTTCTAGTAATCAAACAATGAAATAAGCAACTCAAACTTCATCAAACTTGCCAATGTTCAAAAGTATATGCTCAAAATTCAATTTTAAATACATGGCATTAAGTTCCATTAAACTAAGCAACAATCAAATGAAAGAGAAGAATTTTTTTCAGCAAAAGATCAATTCTAGTCATGACAACAAGGACTTCAAGTCGTGACCATTTTACACAGAGAGAAAATTTTAGAAAATAAGGAATACTGGTTGCAACATACATAGACACTGGTCATAACTCATTATTACAAAGTAATCTTGCCAAATATACAAGCTCAGGTCACGACCCAAGTGTCAATCCAGTCATGACCAAAATTCATAGAGAATTACAGTCACGACAAAGATAAACACAAATTACTACTAAACATCACATATAGGTAATCATCAGAAAATAGGAATTACTAGTTGCGACAAACATATTCATTGGTTGCGACTAATGGTCACAGAGAAGAAACTTGACATATTTGTACATATTAGTCACGATAAGAATAATACAATGTCACGATCAAAATATAGAATCACTGCAATTATCTAATTTTATTTACCTATTTCATAAACTACTCCCCCACACTTAATTTCTACATTATTCTCAATGTGAAGAAGTAATAAAGCATATGCAAAGGGAGAAATAATAAGGATAAATCAAACCAAAAATCCAAGATGTACTTATTAATTATCTACCCCTACTAACTTGGTCTCCTTCCCAACACTTAATCAATAATTAACAGCTCAAGTATATAAGTAAACTAATTAAAGCAGACTAAGTAAGGAAACAAGGAAGGGGACAACCTAAGTATCATAGGGTTTGAAGTTCTCCTTGTACAACTTCAATAAGTGGCCATTGACCTGAAAAGCTCTACCATCTGCTTTATCCTATCTTGTTGGTATAGCCTTTACCCATCTTAAGAGATAATCTATAGCTAGAAAAATATAGGCATAGCCAACAGATAGTGAAAATGGTTTTGTTGATGTAACTACTGTATTCTCCAGGTCTGTTCGTGCCATAAAATTTTGTTGACGTTGGGTAATATCCTTTACTTTTTGTAGCCCTGAAATGTCTAAAATTTCTAAGTTGAAGCCTTCATGAACAGGGTTAGACTGTAGGATATTATAATTATTGAATTGAAAACTCCCTAGCTTAGAGATTCTAGCTCCTTGTCTCTCAAAGTATGCTGTAATATCCTTGCACTACAATCCTATTAAATCTGCTACAAACCTTTCGGGGATATTCATCACTTAAAATAGTAATTTTAGTTCTAATAGAAAAAATAATAGATGAAGATGAAGAAAAATCACCCATAGTGGAAAGCCAACCATCAACTTTAGAATTAATGCATAACACATCATCATTGGATAATGAAAAAGTAGAGAAATCAGTGGAGGAATAAGAAATGGAAGGTTCTTCAACTTCAGCATCATTTTCAAGCGTATGAATATTATTACATGCATTTTCAAATGATGATCAATCATATTAAGTCCTAGGAGAGAATAATCATGATGTAGGTGTCTATGCATGTTAAACTGAATTATGTGCCCACCAAATTGCATTTTAATAATTTTATCTTTTATACAAGTCATGGTGTTAGCTGTTCTCAAGAATAGCCTTCCAAGAATAAGAGTACTATCATCAAGAGACTTACTTGACATATCTAAAACATACAAGTCTATAGGAAAACAAGTTCCTTAACTTGAACTAAAATGTCTTCTAAAATTCTTTTAGGATTTAAAATTCTCTTACCAGCCAATTAGCTAACACACTAGTTAGTTTAATCATATTTACTCCTAAAGCATGATAAATGGAACTTGGCATCACATTAATAGTAGCACCTAAATCTACCAATGCTCTAGGAACAATTATCTTGCCAATTGTACAAGGAATAGAAAATGCACTTGGATCTTTACACTTGATAACTGTAGTTTTAATTATCAAACAAAACTAAGCTAATTAATTGTAAAATGGAGGCTAACCTAGGTTAATTCACAAGGAGCCTAAATGGATGTAGAAGTTCCTAATTAGTCTAATGAGCCACAAATTAACAAGTTAAAGAGATAGTGTTTGATGAGTTTTAATCTAACTACTAAAAGCAAATCCTATGCTATTGTTTATGCTTTTAAGTGTTTATGATGATGAGATGAATGAATGACAAGTGTGTTCCCTTGGAGATTACCTTATCTTCATTATCCACGGAATATGAGAAGTTAATAAGCTGAATTAGAATATGTTAGCTAATAACTCGCTAGCTAAATCTCAATCAAAGCTACAACTCACAGACATTAAAAGAGATTATGAATCATTCAACTTAGAGATAGTAGAATATGAATTAAACAGATACAACTATCTCTACCTCCATCACTCCATCTAAGATTAGGATGATCGTTCTATCCTTCATTATGTGTTAGAGTACGAACTATACTCTACCTCCATCACTCCATCTAAGATTAGGATGATCATTCCATCCTTCATTATGTGTGTTAGAGTACAGATTCTTTTGTGGATACTAGTTATGTTTGCCTTGATAGATGATTGATACATCTGCACAGTGTGTAGGACAATTAATAATAGTGTGTATAGGAGAATAACAAAGCTAACAACTAGGAGCAACAAGAGTTTGAAAGTATGAGCTTTGAACATGTGAATTACTCAGTTGAGTAGCTAGATTATTGATTTGATCATTTATAGTAGCAACTTGAGAAGATAAGCTATTATAATCTTAAGAACGCCTTGCAGAAACTTCATGACTTGCCAAGCATCATAGCCCCTATACTACTGGTCATTGCTTGCTATCTTCTCAATCAAGTTCCATGCTTCATTTGGAGTCAAATCATCAATGGAACCCCTAATAGCTGTATCTAAATTCTTTCTACATTTATAGTGCAATCATGAAATAGAATACTACATCAAATGCTCATATGGAATCTGATGGTATAGACATTTGGCTAGCAGCTCTTGAAACCTTCCCTAAAACTCATGGAAAGACTCTTGATCATACTATTTTGTAGCAAAAATCTCCTTTCTCAATGTAGCAATCTTGGAAGTAGGGAAATATCTCTCTAAGAAAGAAGTCATCAAGTTATTCCAGGAGTCTAATGCTTAAGGTGTATGATGTGGTAGCATATAAAACTATTCATTTGCCTTTCCTTCAAGTGTAAAATAGAATACTTGTCTCTATACATCATCCACATAAGCACCTATAGGTTTAATGGATGAGCAAATCCACTATATAGTCTTCAAATACTTAAAAGGATCTTCACCTACCAATCCATAAAATTTTAGTAATTTACTTAATAAATGACTTTTCAGCTCAAAATTAACATTCAAAGCAAGACAAGTGTGAAAAGTATTAAAGTTTGCATTTAAAGAAGTGAGTTCTTTTATGCTCCTACGTGCTCTTCTATTATTCATGTTATTCTTTCCATATTGCTCATTTTTAATATTCTGATTATGAGTATGAGCTTCTCCTTCATTAACATGCTTAATGACAAAATGATTATCTAAGATAGCATCAGATGTAAATTCAATTTTAGCTGCAATAGATTCACCAGAAGAACTAAATTCAACAACAGATGCAACACTAGCTTGATTTAAGATTTTATTCTTCTTAATTTACCTAAGTGTTCTATTGAATTCTTTGTCTAAAAGAAAGAATTTAGAGATTCTGTTTATACAAATCACACTCAATAATAATGCAGGATATCAAATATATCACATATACAGTAATTCTAAAAATTTAGATCAAGTAATCATAGTTTAAAACAATTAGGTCACAACTAAAAGGTCACCAAGTTGCGACTAAAAATCCCAGAGAACAGAAATCTTGACAAAAAAGAACTTCGTGTCATGACTGTCAATCACAGAGAGTAAAATTTCTGAATCAAGATTTCTGGTCATGACCAAATGTCACTGTGGTTGTGACTAAAAATCACACAGAGCAAAATACTTGAAGTTTTCAGTTTCTGGTTGTGACCAATTGTCACTTCGGTCGTTTCTAAAAATCACAGAGAGTAAATTTAATTGAAACACTGATTTTTGGTCATAACTAAGTGTCAATCTAGTTGCGACTAGAAATCACAAAGAAGAAAACTTGATAAAAAATATTTTTGGTTGCGACCACAAAGCACTCTGGTCTCGACTAAATGTAATAGAGAGCAAAATGAGTTGAAAAAAAAATTTTGGTTGCAACCAAATGTATTTCTGGTCACGACTAGAGTTCACAGAGAACTCAAAAATAAATTTTAAGTAGTTTGGTCATGACTAGAAAGGCAATTGGTCGCAACTCAACAAGACAAAACACTAAATTCGCAAAAACACTGAAACACCTATATATTTTTTATGATTTTTAGGCCCAGCAGATTGATTAGGAAACATTAACAAGTAAGGCTCTATAGCAACGGTGCCATTTTGATAACTATCATTTTAATTATCAAACAAAACTAAACTAACCAATAGTAAAGTGGAGGCTAACCTAGGTCGATTTACAAGGAGCCTAGATGGATACTAAGGTACCTAATTAATCTAATAAGCCACAAATTAACAAGTTAATCAGCTGATGTGTGATCAGATATTATCTAACTTCTGAAAGTAAATCCTATACTATTGTTTATGCTTAGGCGTTTATGATGATGAGATAAATGAATGAAAAGTGGTGTTCCCTTGGAGATTACCTTACCTTCATTATCCACAGAATATGAGAAGTTAACCAGTTGAATTAGAATATGTTAGTTAACAACTCGCCAGCTGAATCTCAATCAAAGCTACAACTCACAGATATTTAATAGAGATTATGAATCATTCAACTCAGAGATAGAAGAAGACGAATTAAATAGATACAACTGTACTCTATTATATAATCACTTGAATTATTCATAACCATGTCCAACTACTGTAAGGATGAGAATCAATCAAATATCAATTATGTAGAAATAAGAAATCTAACTCGTTTCCCTACTTCTTTATCATCTACTAACTATAATTGAGTCAATAAACTAGAAGTAACTACATCAACTCGATACAATTAAATCTGACTTAAGACACAATGAAACTCCTTGTTCAGCTCAAGGATTATGGTTCAGCATCATCTCCAAGAGAGCACAACAGCTTAGCCTTATATAGTTGCATTACCTTCTAAACCTTAGCAGCAACAGAAAGCACAGCAACAATCGTGGTGAATGTGGAAGAAGAAGATGAAGATGACAGCTGAACTTTACTCTAGTTCTATTGTCTAAAACAGAGAAAAGTTGTAGATGAGAGAGAATGGAAATACAAATGAGAGGAGATGGAGAATGGCATATGGATTATGTGTAGAGAGGAATAAGTGAAGTGATGATGTGTAGATGGGATCTGAGTGTAAAGTGTATGCCCTATGGGATGATGTGCGTGAGCTATGATATATAGCAGAGTGTGGAATGAATGAGGTCCTGTGTGCTCTCCAGAATGTGTAATGCAAGTTGTGTCATCTGCATGATAGCATGTGCATAACCTTTAGCTTTCCCCTCCATGTAACTTTTGTTGTGCTGCACATGTCTTGAATCTTTCACTTGCTTCTATTATCAACTCCCTCCAGCATGTGATCTTGTTAGCCCACTTGTTTACTCTAGCACATGCTTCTCTTGTCCAACTTATCAATCATTTCTATTTCATTCTCACAGTAGCAAGTTGTCTTGGTAATTGATAAGCATTTTCCTAAAATTAAAATAAGAATATTATTTACCCAATTAATCACTAAAATCATTTCAATTAATTCCCAATTGTTCCAATTTTATTTTATTAATTAATTGCTCATTATATTGATAAATGGGGATAAAATCAATAATAAAACTCTTTTTAAATACACTAAAAATCACTACAAATATGAGTTTATCAGCCATTAATCTCAACTTTTATTGAGGATTATAGAATGGTTATTTTCTCAGTAAACTTTATTGATATTGATGAGGAAGGAGTGTTTCTGTTAGTTTTAAGGCAAACTGTATTGACCTTATCTCACTATTTTGGAATTGAGTGAAAACTCACTCCCCATGTCTAGTTTTAATGAGGATTCAAGATTGCCTATTTTTATTGATCAATTTATCCCCATAGGTCATGTAAAACTATCTACTGTTTCAAGCCCATTCTTGCTAAGTTTCACTTTGTTCCAAAAATGAGTGATAACTCACTCACAATCTTAACTTTCAACATGACTTAAAAAAGACCTACTATTGTTGCTAAATTCATCCATATAGGTGACGAATGTGTGTTTTGAGTTAGTTGAAGGAAATATAACATAATTTCTGTCCTATTTGAGAATCAAGTGACAACTACCCACCTATCTTAACTTTCAACATGAATTGAAAAATGCCTGCTATTATTGTTTAATTCATTCATATAGGCGACGGATGAGTGTTTCGAGCTAATTTAAGGTAATAGAAGAAAACTTTATGCCCAATTTCAGAATTGAGTGACAACTCCCCACCCATCTTAACTTTCATTGAGGATTATAGAATGCTTACTGTTTTTGCAAACTTTATCGAGATTTTTGAGGGAGGAGTGTTTCCTGCTAGTTTTAAGAGAAATGTACTGAAATTCTTGTGTTATTTTGGAATATTGAAAACTCACTCCCCGTGTAAACTTTAAATGAAGATTCTAGATTTCCCATTTTTACTGCTCAATTCATACCCATAGGTTATGAACAAACATCTAGTGTTTCTAGCCAATTATGGCAAACTTTCACTTTGTTACAGAATTGAGTGACTACTTACCGCCCAACTTAACTTTCAATATGACTTCAAAAATGCCTACTCTATTATTGCGAAATTCATCTATATAAGGGACGAACAAGTGTTTCAACCTAGTTTAAGGTAATTGAAGAGAACTTTCTGCCCAATTTCAGAATTGACTGACAACTCCTCACCCATCTCAACCTTCATTACACATTGTAGAATGCTTACTTTCTTTGCTAACTTTATCGATATTGTTGAGGAAGGAGTGTTTTCTGCTAGTTTTAAGGCAAATGTATTGACCTTATCTCACTATTTTGGAATTGAGCGAAAACTTACTCTCCAAGTCTACTTTCAATGAGGATTCAAGATTGTCCATTTTTGTTGCTCAATTCATCCCCATAACGATCTACTGTTTCAAGCCCATTCTTGCTAAGTATCACTTTGTTGAGGAATTGAGTGATAACTCACCGCATATCTTAACTTTCAACTTGACTTAAAAATACTTACTATTGTTGCTAAATTCATCCATATAGGTGACGAAGGAGTGTTTGGAGGTAGTTTAAGGAAATAGAAGAGAACTTTCAGTCTTATTCTGTAACTGAGGGACAACTCCCTACCTATCTTAACATTCAACATGAATAGAAAAAAGCCTACTATTTTTGCTTAATTCATCTATATAGGTGACGAGTGAGTGTTTCGAGTTAGTTTAAGGAAATAGAAGAGAACTTTTCATCTTATGTCAGAATTGAGTGACAACTCACTGCCCAGCTTAACTTTCAATATGACTTCAAAATGCCTACTATATTGTTGCTAAATTCATCCCTATAGGTGACGAAGGAGTGTTTTCAGGCAGTTTCTGTTGGAAAATGTGCCCTAGGGGCCAATCATTGTCTTATAACATTATTGATTTATGAATTTATTAATTGTGTTATCATATTATTTGCATGTTTACTGTGATGACCATCCTTGGATAATTCATGATCTTATCCTAAATATCCCTGGTCGGTCATCTGTGCGGGAGCAGAGATGAAATAAGACCAGTATGACTTTGAAGATGTATAGAGATATAAATTAAAGTCATATGCACATGTAAGAGTACAAGGTGTTGGACCGACCCGCTATGAGAGAGTTGCATGGGTTACGTCATAATCTTCTCTCATATATAAACCATGTCACTATGCCCTTTGACCTGAGATCATCATAGATTCCTACATGACAAACGCTCAGCTTTGGCCTAGTCAAAAGTCACTTTTGACCGAGTGATCATAAAGACTATGTTCGGGCTTAGTGGTTTTTCATACGGAGGAATGTGAATGGTCAAGATGGAATTTGTCCCTCACATTCGTAGAGAGATATTACTGGGCCCCTCGATGAGTGAGTCTGAGAAATGTATGGCCATACTGTAATTGAAAGGTAGTTCCATTTCTATAGTCAGACTACTCAGGGATCGAGAAAGTAACGGTCAGGAATAGGAGGATGACATTAACCATGCCTCATCCATGACCAAAATATCGCGTGACAGAAGGGACATGATATGGTTCTATAAAAGGTTACATCGTTTATTGATTCTCATATGATTTGGGTAGTCGTTATGTCTTGCTAGAGACCACTTGTGACTTGTGGGCCAGTATAGCAAATGGCCCACTGCCAACTTCATATGGGCCTATAGGGTCGCACACAAAATAGCCCAACACGAGCTATGATGTCCAGATTCATTGAATCTAAGGCGTGTCTAGATTCAATGAATGATCCAGGGTTGATGTATATATTTATTTATATTTATATTCGTATATATATATAAATTCGTATATATATTATATATAAGGGATATATAAGATTTAATTTATAAGGAAAAATT
The DNA here is from genome assembly GCA_037074615.1 of Leucaena leucocephala. Classification (NCBI taxonomy): domain Eukaryota; kingdom Viridiplantae; phylum Streptophyta; class Magnoliopsida; order Fabales; family Fabaceae; genus Leucaena; species Leucaena leucocephala. The sequence continues at coordinate 15,747,799 of CM073538.1, forward strand.
AAATCTCTATCACGTTTGAATTTAAAATTCAAATTGATAGGATATCTCATATAAGAGATATTTACAAGATTTAATTTATAGGGATAAATTAAATCTCTATCACGTTTGAATTTGAAATTCAAATTGATAGGATATCTCAAATTTGATTTATGAGAATAAATCAAATACAGTCCAATCTTATCTTTATTTAAATTAAATAAATAGGTGAATTAAATCTGTACGACGGATTTAATATAAACATTATTTATTTAATTAGTTTCTTATCAAATTATACAATATGTGATATTGTATTCGGAATTAATATAGATTAATTCCAAAATCCAATTCGGTTGAGAAAAACGCAGAGCATCCTATATATCCGATTTTAGGAGCTACGTTTTGAACACAACACATAACACAAAAAGGGCCAAATGGAATCTGCAAAAGGTTTACAGATAAGAAACTGCTGAAGTAGAGACGGAGAGGACGACCTCTTGAGAAAGCCTTGGAGGGACAGGAGACGCTAGCACGTCGTTTGTGGTTGGAACGCTGTTCGTGTGGATACCAGTAGAGGAAGACGACCTGAGGAGTTGACTTCTTACGATCAAAAAGAGAGCACGAGCCGTGGAGAGAAGCTGTGGACGTCTCCTTACGATCGGAAAGAGATCACCAGCCGCGGAGAGAAGCTGTGGAAGTCGCAGAGAAACACTGAGGGTAATGCTTCTTCCCACTTGACTTAAACACATACGGTAGATCCTAGTAAGGAATGAAAAAAATTTTATATTAATTTCCGCTGCGTGTCTTCCAATTCCTTACAGTTTTAGTAAATAGAAGATACTTTCAGTCTTATTTTATAATTGAGTGACAACTCCTAGCCTATGTGAACTTACAATTTGAATCAAAAAATGACAACTATTGTTGTTAAATTCATCGATATAGGAGACAAACGAGTGTTTCAAGCTAGCTTAGGGTAATAGAAGGGAACTTTCTACCTAATTTTAGAATTGAGTGACAACTCCCCACCCATCTTAACTTTCACTGGGGATTATAGAATGCTTACTTTCTTTCCTAACTTTATAGATATTGTTGAGGAAGGAGTGTTTCCTACTAGTTTTAAGAGAAATATACTGAACCTTTTGTATTATTTCAGAATTGAGTGAAAACTCACTCCCCATGTCTACTTTCATTGAGGAATCTAGATTACCTATGTTTTTGCTCAATTCATTCACATAGGTCATGAATAATGATCTAATGTTTCTAGCCAATTATAGCAAACTTTCACTTTGTTCTTGAATGGCGTGAAAACTTAACTTTCAAAATGAATTAAAAAATGCCTAGTATTGTTGCTCAATTTATCTATATTGGTGACAAATGAGGGTTTCAAATTAGTTTAAGGAAATAGAAGAGAAGTTTTCGTCTTATGTCAGAATTGAGTGACAACTCACTACTGCCCATCTTAACTTTCAATATGACTTCAAACATGCCTACTATATTGATTTTAAATTCATCCAATATAGGTGATGAAGCAATATTTTGAGGTAGTTTAAGGAAACAGAAGAGAACTTTCAGTCTTATTTTAGAATTCAGTGACAACTCCCCACCTATCTTAACATTAAACATGAATAGAAAAAAGCCTACTATTTTTGCTAAATTCATCCACATAGGTGATGAACAAGTATTTTGAGTTAGTTTAAGGAAATAGAAGAGAACTTTCGGTCTTATGTCAAAATTAAGTAACAACTCACCGCCCAGCTTAACTTTCAATATGACTTCAAAAATGCTTACTATATTGTTTTTAAATTCATCCATATAGGTGATGAAGTAGTGTTTTGAGGTAGTTTACGGAAATAGAATTGAACTTTTTGTCTTATTTCAGAATTCAATGACAACTCCAATCTATCTTAACATTCAACATGAATAGGAAAGAGCCTACTATTATTGCTCAATTAATCCATATAGGTGACAAATGAGTTTTTAGACTTTGTTTAAGGAAATAAAAAAGAACTTCCTATCTTATGTCAAAATCGAGTGACAACTCACTGCCTAACTTAACTTTCAATATGACTTCAAAAATGCCTACTATATTGCTGCTAAATTCATCCAGGTAGGTGACGAAGGAGTATTTTGACTTAGTTTTAGGAAATAGAAGAGAACTTTCAGTTTTATTTCATACTTGAGTGACAACTCACCGCCCATCTTAACTTATGACATAAATTGAAAATGGCTAGTATTGTTCATGAATTCATCTAAATAGGTGACAAATGTGTGTTTTGAGTTAGTTGAAGGATATAGAAGAGAACTTTTATCCTATTTTAGAATTGAGTGACAACTCCCCACATATCTTAACCATCAACATGAATTTAAAAATGCCTACTATTGTTGCTAAGTTCTTCCATATACATTATGAATAAATGTTTCAAGTTAGTTTAAGGAAATGGAAGAGCACTTTCCATCTTATGTTACAATTGAGTGACAACTCCTGCCTAGCTTAACTTTCAATATGACTTCAAAAATGCCTACTATATTGTTGCTAAATTTATCTATATAGGTGATGAAGGAGTGTTTCGAGGTAGTTTCAGGAAATATAAGAGAACTTTTAGTCTTATTTCATAATTGAGTGACAACTAACCGTCCATCTTAACTTTCAATATGACTTCAAAAAGGCATACTCTGTTGTTGGTAAATTCATCTATATAGGTGACGAAGGAGTGTTACAAGGTAGTTTCAGGAAATAGAAGAGAACTTTTAGTCTTATTTCATAATTGAGTGACAACTCACCTCCCATCTTAACTTACAACATGAACTGAAAAGTGCCAACTATTGTTGTTAAATTCATCCATGTAGGCAAAGGATGACTGTTTCGAGTTAGTTTAAGGAATTAGAAGAGAACTTTCTATCTTATGTCAGAAATGAGTGACAACTCACCGCCTAGCTTAACTTTCAAAATGACTTCAAAAATGCCTAGTATATTGTTACTAAATTTATCCATATAGGTGATGGAGTGTTTCGAGGTTGTTTCAGGGAATATAAGAGAACTTTCAGTCTTATTTTATAATTGAGTGACAACTCACCTTCCATCTTAACTTCCAACGTGGATTAAAAAATGTATTGAACTTTTTACACTATTTCAAAATCGAGTGAAAGCTCACTCCCCATGTCTACTTTTAATGAGGATTCTAGATTGCCCATTTTTTTGCTCAATTCATGCACATAGGTCATGACCAATGATCCAATATTTCTAGCAAATTATGGCAAACTTTAACTTTGTTCTAGAATATAGTAAAAACTCACCGCCTATCTTAACTTTCAAAATGAATTAAAAAATGCCTATTGTTGTTACCCAATTCATCCATATAGGTGACTGATAAACTCATATTTATAGTAATTTTTAGTGTGTTTAAAGTAGTTTATTATTGATTTTTATCCCCATTTATCAATATATTGAGCAATTATTAAATAAATAATATTCAGAATAGTTGAAAATTAATTGATATCAATGTAGTGCTTAAAGTGAACAAATAATCTGTTTATTCTAATTTTCTATCACAGATCAATGGATTATGGAGAATCACAGCTGGACTTAAGGAGTTGATGACATGTAACAGCACATGGGCTAGATCGAGAATTAAGAAATAGATTGCAAGTGGGAGCTCATATATATGATGGCACATGGAGAAGCACTGTTTATGCACATAGCACTATTCATGCACACATACTGCATAGAATCACACACGTGCTTGATCTGAACAGAATCACATATTTTAACAACTACTCATGCATTTCACACATTATTCACACCATTTTAGCTACCCTTTACATCCTTCCACACACACCATTCTAGATATAGGGGGATTCATGCCTGGAGTGGACACACAGACCATTCTGCATTAATCATCACTGCATTTACTCCATTCTCACTTGTATTCCATTAAACTGACACGTACACACTCCATTCATATTGGCTCCATTTCCTTCTCCATTTCTATTCTGCACTTTCCTCTATTATAGTCAATACAACTAGAGGAAAGTTCTACAGTTTATCTTCATCTTCTTCTATTATTTTCACCATGACTATTGCTACATTTTCTGTTGTTGCTAAAGTTCAGATAGTAATGCAAGGCTAAGCTGTTGTTCTCTCTTAGAGATGATACTAAACTAGAGTCCTTGAGCTGAACAGGGAGTTCATTGTGTCTTTAATTTAGAGTTAATTGTATCAAGTTGATGTAGTTAATTCTATAATTAATGATGCAATTAGAGTAATAGAGGACAAATAAGTAGGGAATCGAGTTAGATCTCTTATTTTTGCATAACTATCCTTTGATTGATTTGCATCTTTGATCAAGTTGAACTTAGTTGAGATTAATTGAAGTGATTCTGTTTAATTCATATTCACTATCTCTGAGTTGAATGATTCATAATCTCCTTTAATTTCTATATGTTGTAGCTTTTATTGAGATTTAGCTAGCGAGTCATTAGCAAACATATTCTAATTCAACTGATCTACTCCTAATATTCTATGGATAATGAAGGTAAGATAATCTCTAAGGGAACATACTTGTCATTCATTCATCTCATCATCATAAACACTTAAAAGCATAAACAATAGTATATGATGTGCTTTCAGTAGTTAGATCAAAACTCATCAAACACCATCTCTTTAACTTGTTAATTTGTGGATCATTAGATTAATTAGGAACTTCTACATCCATTTAGGCTCCTTGTGAATCGACCTAGGTTAGCCTCCATTTTACAATTGGTTACCTTAGTTTTTTTTGATACTTAAAATGTCAGTTATCAAAATAGCACCGTTACCGGGGAGCCTTACTTGTTAAGGTTTCCTAAGAAATCTCTTGGGCCTAAAATCATAAACATTATATAGGTGTTCAGTTTTTTCTGTGTATTCAGTGTTTTGTCTTGTTGAGTCGTGACCAATTGCCTTTCTAGTGTGGCCAAAGTACTTAAAATTGATTTCTGAGCGTCTCTATGAACTTTAGTCGTGACCAGTAGCACATTTGGTCACAACCAAAAATTTGTTTTCAAGTCATTTTGTTCTCTGTTAGTTTTAATCGTGACCAGTTTGTCTTACGGTCGCAACCAAAAATATTTTTCATCCAATTTTATTCTCTGTAATTTCTAGTCGCAACTAGTTTGACACTTAGTCGCGACCAAAAATTATTGTTTCAATCATATTTACTCTTTGTGATTTTTGGTCACAACCTAAGTGATAATTGGTCGCAACTAGAAAGTGGAAACTTCAAGCATTATACTTTTTGTAGTTTTTAGTTTCAACCAAAGTGACATTTGGTCGCGACCAAAAATCCTGATTCAAAATTTTTCCTCTTTGTGACTGAAAGTAGTGATGTGAAGTTCATTTTTGTCACGATCTCTATTCTTTGTGCTTATTAGTCATGACCTTATGACCTTTTAGTCGCGACCTGACTGTTTTAAACTATGATTATTTAATCTGAATTCCTAAAATTGTTATATCTGTGACATATTTGATATTCTGTATCATTGTTGAGTGTGATTTACATGAACATAAGCTCTAAATTCTATCCTTTGGATAGAGAAATCAATAGAACACTTGGGAAAATTAAGAAGGCTAAAATCTTAAATTAAGATAATGTTGCATCTTCTGTTGAGCCTAGTTCTTCTAGTGACTCTATTGCTGAAATTGACTATGCATATGGTGCTATATTAGATAATCATTTTGTCATGGAGCATGATAATGAAGCTAAAACTCATACTCATAATCAGAATATTCAAAATGAGCAACATGGAGAGAATAACATGAATAATAGAAGAGCACGTAGGAGCATAAGACAATTGACTTCTTCTCATACAAACTTTGATCCTTTCCATATTTGTCTGCTTTAGATGTTAATTTTGAGTTAAAAGGTCCTTTGTTAAGTAACTTACCAAAATTTTATGGATTGGAAGGAGAAGATCTGTTCAACCACTTGAAGATAATGCAGTGGGTTTGCTCATCCATGAAACCTATAGGTGCTGATATGGATGATGTGCAAAGATAAGTATTCCACTTTACACTTAAAGGAAAGACAAAGGAATGGTTTTATATGCTGCCATATCCTACACCTCAAGCATTGGATTCCTGGAACAACTTGAGGACTGCTTTCCTAGAGAGATACTTCCTTACTTCAAAGATAGTTACATTAAGGAAGGAGATTTTTGCTATAAAACAGTATAATCAAGAATCTTTCCATGAGTTTTGGGGAAGATTTCAAGAGCTGCTAGCTATATGTCCATACCACCAGATTCTAACTGAGCATTTGGTGCAGTATTTATACTCAAGATTACGCTATGCATGCAGAAAGAATTTGGATGTAGCTGTTAGAGGCTCCATTGATGTTTTAATTCCAGATAAAGCATGGAACTTGATTGAGAAAATAGAAAGCAATGACAAGCAGTGTGGGGGATATGATGCTAGGCAAGTCCATAAGGTATCTGCAAGACCTTCTCAAGATTATAACTATTTATCCTCCTAAGTTGCTGCCATGAATGCTCAACAACCTTACTACTCAATTGGGAAATTCACATATTCATAGCCCAATTATCTAGGCCAAAATTTGGGGAATTTACCTTCAAACACAGTTGTTAACCCAAAATCTGTAAATGCTATAAGCTTGAGAAGTGGAAAAATAGTAGGGAAAGTATATACAAAACAGGATACAAAGGATAAGGTAGCAATTGAGTAGTAGAATAGATCTAGAGCTGCATAAGAGATTAGAGAAAAGCCTTCACCTATACACGAATCAGAAAGTAGCAAAGAGCATAACATGTTGCAGTAGAATATTGAGCAAACTACATTAAATGAAGCTGCCAATCATCTACTGTGCTGCAAATAGTAGCTACTTCCAGCAGTGCAAATCATAAACCAAGCAAAAATCATAATAAGAAGGAGCATGAAGATGCAGAACAGAAGGATAGAGAAGTAAGCATTAAACACCTACCTTTCCCTAATGCATACATGTGTCCAAAGAAGGTTTTGAAAGATAAACACGAACAAGATATTCTAAATTTGTTAGGGAAATTAAAAGTTAATGTGCCACTTGTAGATGTGATTAGAAGCATACCCAAGTATTGAAAATTCATTAAAGAACTCTGCAATAATAAAAGAATCTGCAAACTAAATGAAAAGGTTCAAGTAGGATCTAGTGTGTCAGCTTTATTTAAGCCATAACTTCCTATTAAATGTGATGATCCATGTTCCTTTACAATCCCAATTACCATTAGTAAATTTTAGTGTGCTAGTACTCTATTAGATCTTGGTGCAACAATCAATGTGATGCCAACTTCTATTTATAAATCATTAGGCATAGGCACAATCTCACTTAAGGAAACATCCATGATAGTACAACTTGCTGATCGAACCACTAGAAAACCTGAGGGACTGTTAGAGGATATATTGGTTAAGGTTAAAGACTTGATTATACCTGCAGATTTTTTGTCCTGGATATGTTACATGAGTCAAATTTAGAAGGACCTATTATCTTAGGTACACCATTCCTTGGAATAGCCAACACTGTGATAAGTAGAAAAATGGGAGCGTCACAATGGAAGTGGGTGATAGTGTCATAGCTTTTAATGTCTATAAAGCAATGAGACATCCATTTGAAGATTACTCACTGTTAGGCTTAAGTGCAATTGATGCATACATTAAAGAGGCTAAAGAGGAATATGAAAAGCTTATGCTGAAATTTGATAGAGCTGAATGTGAATTGCTTGAATATGAAATTTCTTCTTCTTCTGTATTTTCTTTGGATAGTAGTGCTGATGTGTCAAGTATTAACTATATCTCAGTTGATAGCTTACTTTCCACCTCAATCTTTTTCTTTATATGTTACTAACTTTTTGAATGAAGGATTTGGAGAGAAACAATAGGATAAAATTATAGGAGAACTAGTTGCTGGAACTCTCATTACAGGGATAGAACTAAACAACACAAAACCTATAAGGACAGACTTGATAAAGCAAGTTACAGCTCTGGAAACTAAGAAGTTGGTTCCATCAATTGACCAACCACCTAAGTTGGAACTCAAACCACTTCCTAGTAACCTTAAATATGTGTTTTTAGCTGGAAATAATACATTACCTGTTATAATTGCTAACTCACTTTCTGTTTATGAGGAAGAAAAGCTGATTTCATTTTTAAAAACACATAAGAGAGCAATAGGATGGGCTCTAGCTGATATACCTGGTATAGATGCATTTGTATGCACACAAAAAAATTTGTTGAAGGAAGGAGCTAAGCCTATTAAACAGCAATAAAGAAGGTTAAACCCCTTGATATCCGATGTGGTCAAGAAAGAGGTAACTAAGTTATTGAATGTTAGCATTATTTACCCAATTTCATACAGTGAATAGGTAAGTCCAGTTCATGTTGTGCAAAAGAAAAGTGGAATAACTGTGGTAAAGAATGAAAAGAATGAACTAATCCCTACTTGGGTGCAGAATTCATGGAGAGTATGTATTGATTATAGGAAATTTAATGATGCAACTAGGAAGGACTATTTTCCTTTACCATTCATAGATCAAATCCTAGAAAGACTTACCAGGAAGTCCCATTACTGTTTTCTTGATGGTTTTTCAGGATATTTTTAGGTTCCAATTGCACCGAAAGATCAAGAGAAGACCACATTCACGTGCCCATTTGTTACCTATGCTTATTGGAGGATGCCTTTTGGCTTGTGCAATGCTCCTGGAACATTTCAAAGATCTATGATGTTTATATTCAGTGAATTCTTAGAAAACAACATGGAGGTATTCATGGATGATTTTATATTATATGGTAAGGACTTTGATGAATATTTAGAAAGTTTGAAGACAATTCTAGCAAGATGCATTGAGGAAAAGCTTGTACTGAATGTTAAAAAATGTCACTTCATGGTAGATAAAGGCATAGTTCTAGGACATTTGATATATAAAGATAGGATCATGGTAGATAAAGCTAAGATTGAGGTCATTTCTTCTCTTCCTTATCCCAAATCTTTGAAGGGACTAAGGTCATTTCTAGGACATGCTGGATTCTATAGAAGGTTCATTAAAGACTTTAGCAAGATTGCATCTCCACTTTTTAAACTCATGTAAAAAGATATAGAGTTCTGTTTTGATGATACTTGCAAGAGAGCATTTAACACTATGAAAGCTATACTTACACACCACCTATACTTGTTGCACCTAATTAGCATTTAGATTTTGAGTTTTTATGTGATGCACCAAATGAAGCTGTAGGTGCAATGTTAGGACAGAAAGATGTAAGCTGTCTAAAGTCATTTCATATGCCTCAAAGAGATTAGATAATGCTCACAAGAACTACACTATCACAGAAAAAGAACTCTTTGCCATTGTGTTTGTATTGGATAAATTTAGATCTTATCTTCTGAGTCTAAAGTGATTATATACACTGACCATACTGCTATTAAGTTCTTATTTAAGATGCCATAGTTTAAACCTAGACTCTTGAGGTGGATGCTGTTAATCTAAGAATTTGATATGGAGATAAGGGAAAAAATTGGAGCAGAAAATATGGTAGCTGATCATTTGAGCAAGTTGCCTAAAAATACAAGGGGAGGATTAGATTTTGACCTTATTTGTGATATATTTAGAGATTGTTCTATTTCTATAATTTCTATAGTTACACCTTGGTACTGCCACATAGTGAATTATATTGTTACTGGTTTAATTTCATATTCCTTATCTCATTTTTAGGGCCAAAAGATCAAGCATGAGGCAAAATTTTACATTTGGGAACCACCCATTCTATGAAAAATATACATTGATCAAGTTATAATAAGGTATGTGCCAAGTGAAGAAGTGGATAGAATTATTGTAGCTTGTCATTCTTCTATTTGTGGAGGCCATTTCAGTGCAAAGAAAACATCAAGGAAGATTCTTGATGCTAGTTTTTATTGGCCACAATTATTCAAAGACTGCTATGAATTTTGCAAAGATTGTGACAGGTGCCAACGATTTGGTGGACTGACTAAAAGCCATGAAATGCCTCAGCAAACCTATACTATTTTGTGAGGTGTTTGAAGTATGGGGCATTGACTTCATTGGACCATTTTCACCCTATTTTGGATATACATATATTCTGCTAGCTGTGGACTATCTTTCAAGATGGGTGAAGGCTATACCAACAAGGAAAGATGATGCAATAATAGTTTTTAAATTTCTCAAGTCAGACATCTTCTCAAGGTTTGGTATGCCAAGAGCTATAGTGAGTGATCAAGGCTCTCATTTCTGTAATCAAATTTTAGGAAAGTTATTTGCCAAGTTTGGAATCAAGCATAAGGTTTCCATTGCTTATCATCCCCAAACAAATGGTCAAGCTAAAAATTACAATAAAGATATCAAGAGGATTATGGAGAGGATAGTAAAAGGTTAAATGAAGCTTTTATGGGCATACAGAATAGCTCATAAAACCCCACTTGAGATGTCCCCATGCATAATGGTCTACAGTAAATCATGCCATCTGCCAGTGGAAGTTGAGCACAAAGCATTCTGGGCAGTCAAGGCTTGCAACATGGATTTTGACACTGGTGGAGAAGAAAGAATGTTACAGATTCAAGAGTTGTAAGAAATAAGGCTAGATGCTTATAAGAATTCCAGGATATACAAGGAAAGAGCCAAATTTCTTCATGATAAACCGATTTTGCGTAAGGAATTTTAGGTTGGATATAAGGTTATGAGATTTAAAGGTAGATGTGCATTCAAACCTAGAAAACTTGCTACAAGATGGGATGGTCCATATGTGGTGACCAAGGTTCATGACTATGGAATAATTCAATTAATGGATGAGGTAGATGGTACAGATTTCAAGTCAATGGCCACTTATTGAAGCTGTACAAGGAGAACTTCAAGCCCCCATAATGCTCAGGTTGTCTCTTTCCTTGTTTCCCCACTCACAATAGTCTATTTTATAGTGTTTTACTATATATTAGAGCTGATATTTGTTGATTAAGTGTGGGGGAGGAGACCAAGTCAGTAGGGGTAGGTAAAAATTAATAAGTTCATCTATGATTCTGGATTTGCTTTGTCTTTATCACCTCAGCCTTGCGTGTGTTTCATTACTTCTTCACATTAAGGACAATGTAGAATTTAAGTGTGGGGGAGTATGAACTTTAGTGTGAAAAATGGGTAATAAAAATTAGATAACTGCTGAGATTCTATATTCTAGTCGTGACCTTGTGCTTTTCTTGTCTCGACTAATGTGTGCATATATGTCAAGTTTTGTTTATGTGAAAATTAGTCACGACTTTTGCATATGTTTGTTGTGACCTATTCTCTCTGTGCAAAGTAGTGGAGACCTATGAACATGTTTGTTGTGACCAGTAATCCTTATTTTTTTATGCTTACTTGTATGTGATGTATTAGTCGTGTTCTGTGCTTATCTTTGTTATGACTGTAATTCTCTATGAATTTTAGTCGTGACTGGATGGACACTTGGTCGTGACCTAAGCTTGTGTGTTTGTTAGGATTACTCTCTGTGATCATGCATCGCGACCGTTGTGCATATTAGTTTGACCAATATTCCCTATTTTCTGAAAATTTCTTCTCTGTGTAAAACAGTCGCGACCTGAAGACCCTTTTTGTCGCGACTATACTTGAACTTCTACTGAAAAATTCTCTTGTTTCATCTAATTGTTGCTTAGTCTAATGAAACTTACTGTCATAGATTTAAAATTGAATTTTGAACACATACTTTTGAATATTGGCAAGCATGATAAATGTATGAGTTGCTTGCTTTCATGCAATCTTGTCATTGTGAGTTGATTAGGGTGAGTAAGCTAAATGGAAGGATCCTTGAGCCTCTAACAAATACTCATTACATTGTGTGACACCATCAAGTTTGGTAACTTTGCAGAACTTGTCCCAATCCTTGATTCAAAACCACAATAGCTTCTAAGAATTGTGAATATGATAAGGGTATTTCTTTTAAAACCCTTTTGCCTAAACAGTAGCCACATAAAAATTAAATCATTTGCTTAACCCCCTTTAAGACTTTCATGTTCTTTTAAAATTTCATCCTTGATTAATGAATGATGTACAAGGTACTTACTGCTGTGAAATAACTGTTAAATTGAACCACTTGTTGGATATTTAAATTTTAGTTTATTTGCTATCTAGTTTAATATTGAAAGAAAAGAAAAGCAAAAAAAGTACAGAAAAGACAGAAAGAAAGAAAGAAGAGATAGTCCAGAAAGAATAAAAGTGATATTCAACATGAATAAAAGGAAAATGATTGGTACTCTCTGCAATGCAAGTTCAGATTAGATTGGAAAATTAATATCATGTGCAGTATTTCATTAGTCATTGACATGTATTTTCATTTCATCACTTAGCCTTTCCAACATTACAACCCAATAATCACCCTTTGATTCACAATCCTTGCAGTAGTTAGTGGTGGAGATATAGGATGATTATAAACCTATGGGAAGCCTAAGCTAGATGGTTGAGTGAAAATTATCTTGATAAGAGAGTGAGTGAAACACTACACCTTGTGAGGAAATCTCAACCTAGTTGCTTATTATGATTTCATTGCATGATTTGGATTCCTTGATTGATATGAGATTAGTTTAGACTGCTGCCAATTAAAGGGAAAAGGTTTATGGCTACAAGTGTTTATGCTGAATCTCTTCCCAAATATGCTGAACATGTGCGTTTGAATTTCAATTTTGATCTATAATTTTACTTGGAGTGCAAAAGCTAAGTGTAGGGGAGTTTATAAACTCATATTTGTAGTGATTTTTAGTGTATTTAAAGTGAGTTTATTATTAATTTTTGTCTCCATTTATCAATATATTGAGCAATTATTAAATAAATAATATTCAAAATAATTGAGAATTAATGGAAATCAATTTAGTGCTTAAAGTGAACAAATAATCTGTTTATTCTAATTTTCTATCACAGATCAATCGATTAAAGGAGAATGACAGCTGGACTTAAGGAGTTGATGACATGTGACAGCATATGGGCTAGATTCAATAATTAAGGAACATATTGCAATTGGGAGTTCATGCATATACTGGCACATGGCGAAGCACTGTTCACGCACACACACTGCACAGAATCACACACATAATTGATCTGAACAGAATCACACATTTCAGCAATAACTCATGTACTCCACACATTATTCACACTATTTCAGCTACACTTCACATCTTTCCACACCTATATATACACACCATTCTAGATCATAGGGGGATTCATGCCTGGAGCTGGACACACAGACCATTCTGCATTAATCATCATTACACTTACTCAATTCTCACTTGCTATTCCATTGAACTGACATGCACACACTCTATTATATCATTTTCACTATGACTGCTACTGCATTTTTTGTTGTTACTGAAGATCAGATAGCAATGCAAGGCTAAGCTGTTGTGCTCTCTTGGAGATAATGCTGAACCAGAGTCCTTGAGCTGAATAGGGAGTTCATTGTGTCTTTAATTCAGAGTTAATTATATCGAGTTGACATAGTTAATTTTGTAATTAAAGATGCAATTAGAGTAGTAGAGGACAAAGAAGTAGGAAACTGAGTTGGATCTCTTATTTCTGCATAACTATCATTTGATTGATTACAAATCTTTGATCGAGTTGAACTTAGTTGTGATTAATTGAAGTAATTCTGTTTAATTCATATTCTACCATCTCTGAGTTGAATGATTCATAATCTCCTTTAATGTCTGTGAGTTGTAGCTTTTATTGAGATTTAGCTAGAAAGTTGTTAGGTAACATATTCTAATTCAACTGATCTACTCCTAATATTCTATAGATAATAAAGATAAGGTCATCTCCAAGGGAATACACTTGTCATTCATTTATCTCATCAGCATAAACACTTAAAAGCATAAACAATAGCATAGGATTTACTTTCAGTAGTTAGATTAAAAATCATCAAACATCACATATCTTTAACTTGTTAATTTGTGGCTCATTAGATTAATTAGAAACTTCTACATCCATTTAGGCTCCTTGTGAATCGACCTAGGTTAGCCTCCATTTTACTATTGGTTACCTTAGTTTTGTTTGATAATTAAAATGACAGTTATCAGTGACAAAGGAGTTTTTCAAGTTAGTTTAAGGAAATAGAAGAGAACTTTTAGTCTTACGTTAGAATTAAGTGACAACTTACCGCCCAACTTAACTTCAATGAGTTCAAAAAAGCCTACTATATGTTTTGCAAATTCATCCATATAGGTGACATAGTAGTGTTTTGAGGTAGTTTAAGGAAAGAGAAGAGAACTTTCAGTCTTATTTAAGAATTGAATGGCAACTCCCCACCTATCTTAACATTCAACATGAATAGAAAAAAGCCTACTGTTTTTGCTAAATTCATCCCTATAGGTGACAAACGAGTGCTTCTAGGTAGTCTAAGGAAATAGAAGAGAACTTTCCATCTTAAGTCAGAATTGAGTGACAACTCACCGACCATCTTAACTTTCAATATAACTTCAAAAATACCTACTCTATTGTTGCTAAATTTATCCATATAGGTGATAAAGGAGTGTTTCGAGGTAGTTTCAAGAAATAGAAGAGAACTTTCAGTCTTATTTCATAATTAAGTGACAACTCACCGCCCATCTTAACTTACAGCATGAATTGAAAAGTGCCTACTATTGTTGTTAAATTCATCCATATAGGCGATGAACGAGTGTTTCGAGTTAGTTAAGGAATTAGAAGAGAACTTTCCGTCTTATGTTAGAATTGAGTGACAACTCACCGCCTAGCTTAGCTTTCAAAATGACTTCAAAGATGCCTAGTATATTGTTACTAAATTCATCCATATAGGTGACATAGTGTTTTGAGGTAGTTTCAGGAAATATGAGAAAACTTTTAGTCTTATTTTATAATTGAGTGACAACTCACCTTCGATCTTAACTTCCAACGTGGATTAAAAAATGCCTACTATTGTTGCTAAATTCATTCACATAGGTGACAAACGAATGTTTGGAGCTAGTTTAAGGTAATAGAAGAGAACATTTCGCCCAATTTTAGAATTGAGTGACAACTCCCTACCCATCTCAACTTTCACTAAGGATTGTATAATGCTTCCTTTGTTTGCAAACTTTATCGATATTCTTGACAAAGGAGTGTTTCCTGCTAGTTTTAAGAGAAATGTATTAAACATTTTACACTATTTCGGCGTGGAATAAAAGCTCACTCCCCATGTCTACTTTCAATGAGGATTCTAGATTGCCCATTTTTTGCTCAATTCATCCACATTGGTCATGACCATTAATCCAATGTTTCTAGCCAATTATGGCAAAATTTCACTTTGTTATAGAATAGAGTGAAAACTCACCTCCCATCTTCACTTTTAAAATGAATAAAAAAATACCTACTATTGTTGCCAATTCATCCATATAGGTGACAAAGGAGTCTTTCGAGTTAGTTTAAGAAAATAGAAGAGAACTTTTCATCTTATGTTACAATTGAGTAGCAACTCACCGCCTAGCCTAACTTCAATATGCTTCAAAAATCCTACTATATTGTTTCCAAATTCATCCATAAAGGTGACGAAGGAGTGTTTCGAGGCAGTTTAAGGAAATAGAAGAGAACTTTTAGTCTTACTTTAGAATTGAGTGACAACTCACTCCCCATGTCTACTTTCAATGAGTATTCTAGATTGCCATTTTGTTGCTCAATTCATCCCCATTGGTCATGAACAATGATGAAGTGTTTCTAGCCAATTACGACAAACTTTCACTTTGTTCTGGGATTCAGTGAAAACTTACCTCCCATCTTACCCTCCGACAGGAATTTTAAGCAAGGCTATAATTGTTGCTAAATTTATCCATATAGGTGACAAAATAAGTATTTAGAGTCAATTTAAGGAAATAAAAGAGAACTTTGCCTCTCATTTCAGAATTGAGTGACAACTCACAGCCCAACTCAACTTTCCTTGAGGTTTGTAGAATGCTTACATTCTTTGCGAACTTTACTGATATTGGTGAGGAAGGAGTGTTTCTGCTAGTTTTAAGGCAAATGTATTGAGCTTTTTGCCATATTTTGGAATCGAGTGAAAACTCACTCCCCATGTCTACTTTCAAAGAAGATGCTAGATTGCCATTTTTGTTGCTCAATTTATCCCTAGAGGTCATGAACAATGATCCAATGTTTCTAGCCAATTACAACAAACTTTCACTTTGTTTTGGAATTTAGTGAAAACTCACCTGCCATCTTAACTTTCAACAAGAATTTTAAAATGGCTACTATTGCTGCTAAGCTCATCCATATAAGTGACGAAACGAGGGTTTATAGTTAGTTTAATAAAAATAAGAGAACTTTGCTTCTCATTTTAGAATTGAGTGACAACTCACCGCCTAACTCAACTTTTATTGAGGATAGTAAAATTCTTACTTTCTTTGCTAACTTTACTGATATTGGTGAGAAAGGAATGTTTCTGGTACTTTTAAGGCAAATGTATTGAACTTTTGGCACTATTTTGGAATCGAATAAAAACTGACTCGCTATGTCTACTTTCAATGAGGATTCTCATTTTGGTTGCTCAATTAATCCCTATAGGTCATGAACAATGATCTAGTATTCTTGCCAATTAAAGCAAACTTTCACTTTGTTCCTGGATTTAGTGAAAACTCACCTCCCATCTTAACCTTCGACAAGAATTTTAAAACTGGCTACTATTTCTGCTAAATTCATCTATATAGGTAAGGAAACATTTATTTAGAGTTAGTTTAAGGAAATAGAAGATAAATTTTCTTCTCATTTCAGAATTGAGTGTCAACTCACCACCTATCTCAACTTTTATTGAGGATCGTAGAATTTTTATTTTCTTTGCTTACTTTACTGATATTGGTGATGAAGGTTTGTTTTGAGTACTTTTAAGGCAAATGTATAGAACTTTTGGAACTATTTTTGAATCGAGTGAAAACTCACTCCCTATGACTACTTTCATGAGGATTGTATTTTTTTTGCTCAATTCATCCCTATTGGTCACAAACAATGATCCAGTGTTTCTAGCCAATTACGACAAACTTTCACTTTATATTGCTATTCAATGAAAACTCACCTCCCATATGAACTTTCAAATGAAATTTTAAAATGGCTACTATTGCTGCTAAATTCATCCAAATAGGTGACGAAATGAGTGTTTAGAGTTAGTTTAAGGAAATATATGAGAACTTTTCTTCTCATTTTAGAATTGAGTGACAACTCACCACCTATCTCAACTTTTATTGAGGATCGTAGAATGTTTGCTTTCTTTGCTTACTTTACTGATATTAGTGAGGAAGGAGTGTTTTTGGTACTTTTGAGGCAAATGTATCTAGCTCCTCACACTATTTTGGAATTGAATGAAAACTCACTCCCCATGTCTACTTTCAATGAGGATTCTCATTTTTGTTGCTCAATTCATCCCTATAGGTCATAAACAATGATCCAGTGTTCTTGCCAATTACGGCAAACTTTCACTTTGTTCCAGGGTTGATTGAAAACTCACCTCCCATCTTAACCATCGACAGGAATTTTAAAAATGGCTACTATTTCGGCTAAATTCATCTATATAGGTGATGAAACATTTGTTTAGAGTTAGTTTAAGGAAATAGAAGAGAAATTTGCTTCTCATTTCAGAATTGAGTGACAACTTACCGCCTATCTCAACTTTTATTCAAGGTCATAGAATTCTTACTTTCTTTACTAACTTTACTGATATTGGTGGGGAAAGAGTGTTTCTGGTACTTTTGAGGCAAATGTATTGAACTTTTGGCACTATGATCCAGTGTTCTTGGCAATTATGGCAAACTTTCACTTTGTTCTGAGATTCAGAGAAAACTCACCTACCATCATAACCTTCGACAGGAATTTAAAGGTGGCTACTATTTTTGCTAAATTCACAAAAATAGATGACAAAACATTTGTTTAGAGTTAATTTAAGGAAATAGAAGAGAACTTTATTTCTTATTTTAGAATTGAGTGACAAGTCAACGCCCATCTCAACTTTCCTGAAGGATTGTAGAATGCTTACTTTCTTTGATAACTTTACTGATATTGGTGAGGAAGGAGTGTTCTGCTAGTTTTAAGGCAAAACTATTGAGCTTCTCACACTATTTTGGAATCGAGTATTCTAGATTGCCATTTTTGTTGCTCAATTTATCCCTATAGGTCATGAACAATAATCCAGTGTTTCTAGCCAATTACGACAAAATTTCACTTTATACTAGGTCACAGTGAAAGCTCACCTCCCATATGAACTTTTGAAGGAAATTTTAAAATGGCTACTATTGCTGCTAAATTCATCCATATAGGTGACGAAATGAGTGTTTATAGTTAGTTTAAGGAAATAGAAGAGAACTTTGCTTCTCATTTCAGAATTGAGTGACAACTCACCGCCTATCTGAACTTTTATTCAGGATCATAGAATTCTTACTTTCTTTGCTAACTTTACTGATATTGGTGGGGAAGGAGTGTTTCTAGTACTTTTGAGGCAAATGTATTGAACTTTTGGCACTATTTTGGAATCGAGTAAAAACTGACTCACTATGTCTACTTTCAATGAGGATTCTCATTTTTGTTGCTCAATTCATCCCCATAGGTTATAAACAATGATCCAGTGTTCTTGGCAAGTACGGTAAACTTACACTTTGTTCCGGGATTTAGAGAAAACTCACCTCTTTTCATAACCTTCGACAGGAATTTAAAGATGGCTACTATTTTTGATTTAAACTAACTCTAATTTCTCAACTATATGGATGAATTTAGTAGTAATAATAGCCATTTTTAAAATCTTATCGAAGGTTAAGATAGGAGGTAAGTTTTCACTAAATCCTCTAACAAAGTGAAAGTTAGTTGTAATATGCTTCAAATACTTTATCATTGTTTATAACTTATGTGGATAAATTGAGTAACAAGATTGGCAATCTAGAATCCTAATTGAAAGAAGACATGGGGAGTGAGTTTTTACTCGATTCCAAAATAGTGTGAAAAGCTCAATACATTTGCCTTAAAACTACAAGAAACACTCCTTCCTCATCAATATCAGTAAATTTAGCAAAGAAAGTTAGCATTCTACAATCCTCAATGAAAGTTGAAATGGCCGGTGAGTTGTCACTCAAGTAAAAAATGAGAGGTAAAGTTCTCTTCGATTTCCTTAAACTAACTCTAAACAATTGTTTTATCACCTATATGGATGAATTTAGCTGCAGTAGTAGCCATTTTAATTTAAAATTCCTGTCAAATGTTAAGATGGGAGGTGAGTTTTCACTTAATCCCGAAACAAGAAGAAAGTTTACCATAATTGACTAGAAACACTGGATCATTGTTCATGACCTATGGGAATGAATTGAGCAATAAAAATGAACAATCTAGAATCCTCATTGAAAGAAGACTTGGGAGTGAGTTTTTACTCAATTACAAAATAGTGCGAAAAACTCAATACAATCCTTAATTAAATGTTAGCAATATCCTTCCTCACCAATATCAGTAAAGTTAACAAAGAAAGTAATCATTCTACAATCCTTCATTAATGTTGAGATGGAGGGTGAGTTGCACTCAATTTTAAATTGAGAAGGAAAGTTCTCTTCTATCACTTTAAACTAACTCTAAACACTTGTTTTGTCAACTATATGGATGAATTTAGCAGCAATAGTAGCCATTTTAAAAATTCTTGTCTAAGGTTAAGTGGGAGGTGAGTTTTCACTCAATCCCGCAACAAAGTGCAGGTTTGCCATAATTGGCTAGAAACACTGGATCATTGTTCATGACCTATGGGTATGAATTGAGCAACTAATATGGGCAATCTATTCAAAGTGACCTAGGGAGTGTGTTTTAACTCCATTTCTAAATAGTGCAAAAAGTTCAATACATTTGCATTAAAATTACCGAAACACTCCTTCCTAACCAATATCAGTAAAGTTAGCAAAGAAAGTAAGCATTCTACAATCCTAAATGTAAGTTGAAATGGGCAGTGAGTTATCACGCAATTCAGAAATGAGAGGCAAAGTTCTCTTCTATTCCCTTAAACTAACTCTACCTAATTGTTTCGTCACATATATGGATGAATTTAGTAGCTATAGTATCGATTTTTAAATTTCATGTCGAAGGTTAAGATGGGAGGTGAGTTTTAGCTCAATCCCGTAACAAAGTGCAAGTTTGCTGTAATTGGCTAGAAACACTGGATCATTGTTAATGACCTATGGGGATAAATTGAGCAACAAAATTGGCAATCTAAAATCCTCATTTAAAATACACATTGGGAGTGAGTTTTCACTCAATTATAAAATAGTGTGAAAAACTCAATACATTTGCCTTAAAACTACCAGAAACACTCATTCCTCACAAATATCAGTAAGGTTAGCAAAGAAAGTAAGCACTCTACAATCCTCAATGAAAGTTCAGACGGTGGTGAGTTGTCACTCAAGTCAGAAATGAGAGGCAAAGTTCTCTTCTATTGCCTTAAACTAACTCTAAACACTTGTTTCGTCACTTATATGGATAAATTTAGCATCAAAATTATCCATTTTAAAATTCCTGTCAAAAGTTAAGATGGGAGGTGAGTTTTCACTGCATCCCATAATAAAGTTAAAGTTTGCAATAATTGGCTACAAGCGCTGGATTATTGTTCATGACATAGGGATAAATTGAGCAACCAAAATGGCAATCTAGAAAACACCTTGAAAGTAGACATGGGTAGTGAGTTTTTGCTCGATTCTGAAATAGTGCTAAAAGCTCAATACATTTGCCTTAAAACTAGTAGAAACACTCCTTCCTCAGCAATATCAGTAAATTTAGCAAAGAAAGTAAGCATTCTATAATCCTCAATCAAAGTGAAATGGGCGGTGAGCTGTCACTCAATTCAAAAATGAGAGGCAAAGTTCTCTTCTATTCCCTTAAACCAACTCTAACCACTTGTTTCGTCAACCATATGGATGAATTTAATAGCAATAGTAGCCATTTTAAAATTCCTGTCAAAAGTTAAGATGGTAGGTGATTTTCACTGCATCTTGGAACAAAGTGAAAGTTTACAATAATTGGCTAGAAACACTAGATTATTGTTCATGACGTATAGGAATAAATTCAGCAACCAAAATGGCAATATAGAAAACACATTGAAATTAGATATGGGGAGTGAGTTTTCCCTAGATTCCAAAATAGTGCGAAAAGCTCAATACATTTGCCTTAAAACTACCAGAAATATTGCTTCCTCACAAATATCAGTAAGGTTAGGAAAAAAAGTAAGCAGTCTACAATCCTCAATGAAAGTTGAGTCAGCGGTGAGTTATAACTCAATTCAGAAATGAGAGGCAAAGTTCTCTTCTATTGACTTAAACTAACTCTAACCACTTGTTTTGTCACCTATATGGATGAATTTAGTAGCTATAGTAGCCATCTTTAAAATTCTTGTCGAAGGTTACGATGGGAGGCGAGTTTTCACTACATCCCAGAACAAAGTGAAAGTTTGTTGTAATTGGCTAGAAACACTAGATCATTGCTTATGACCTATGGGGATAAATTGAGTAACAAAAATGAAAATCTAGAATCCTCATTGAAAGTACATATTGGGAGTGAGTTTTCATTTGATTCTAAAATAGTGCGAAAGGCTCAACACATTTGCCTTAAAACTACCTGAAACACTTATTCCTCATCAATATCAGAAAGTTAGCAAAGAAAGTAGGCACTCTATAATCCTCAATAAAAGTTGAGACGGCGGTGAGTTGTCACTCAAGTCAGAAATGTAAGGCAAGGTTCTCTTCTATTACCTTAAACTAACTCTAAACACTTGTTTTGTCAACTATATGGATGAATTTAGTAGCAATAGTAGCCATTTTTAAAATTCTTATTGAAGGTTAAGATGGGAGGTGAGTCTTCACTAAATCCCACAACAAAGTACAAGTTTGTCATAATTGGCTAGAAACACTGGATCATTGTTCAGGACCTATGGGTATGAATTGAGCAACTAATATGGGCAATCTAGAATCCTCATTGAAAGTGACCTAGGGAGTGTGTTTTAACTCCATTTCTAAATAGTGCAAAAAGTTTAATACATTGGCCTTTAGTACTACCAGAAACACTCCTTCCTCACCAATTTCAGTAAAGTTTGCAAAGACAGTAAGAATTCTACAATCCTTAATGAAAGTTGACATTGGCGGTGAGTTGTCACTCAATTCATAAATGAGAGGCAAAGTTCTCTTCTATTACCTTAAACCAACTCTAAACACTTGCTTTGTCATCTATATGGATGAATTTAGCAACAATAGTAGCCATTTTGAAAATTCCTATCAAAGGTTAAGATGGGAGGTGAGTTATCACTGAATCCCAGAACAAAGTGAAAGTTTGCAATAATTGGCTAGAAACACTGAATCATTGTTTAGGACCTATGGGTATGGATTGATGATAAACTCATATTTGTAGTGATTTGTAGTGTTTAAAAGTGAGTTTTTTTTATTGATTTTATCCCCATTTATCAATATATTGAGTAGTTATTATATAAAATAATATTCAGAACAATTGAGAATTAATTGATATCAATTTAGTGCTTAATGTGAACAAATAATCTATTTATTCTTATTTTCTATCGCAGATCAATGGATGAAGGGAGAATGATAGCTGGACTTAAGGAGTTGATGACATGTGACAACACATGGGCTAGATCTTGGAATTGAGGAACAGATTGCAAGTGGGAGCTCATGTGTATGCTGTCATATAGAGAAGCCCTGTTCAGACACAGAGCACTGTTCACACATATCTGGCACTGTTTACTAACACTGTTCATGCACACACAACAGAATATAAATAGAATCATACATTTGAGCAGCACAAGCACATGAGCAACACAACAGATTACAAGTAGGGATCACAGCTGGCTAGAAAGCATGTAAGAGCTGATACATACATGAGCACACCATCTGTACATGCTAATTCCATACATGACCTCACCTATTCCATACTTCCCTATATATCACGCATCACATCTTCTGTAAATAGGATTATACTTCTGCCTTATTCCAGCTTACACACATTCTACATCATTCATCACCCCACATCCATCCTATTCCACCTCTGCTTTACTATTGGTTAGCTTAGTTTTGTTCGATAATTAAAATTACAGTTATTAAAATGGTGACGTTGCCTGGTAGCCTTACTTGTTAAGGTTTCCTAAGCAATCTCCTAGGCCTAAAATCATAAAAAGTATATAGGTGTTTTAGTTTTTTCTGTGTATTCAATGTTTTGTCTTGTTGAGTCGTGACCAAAGTGCTTCAAATTGATTTTTGAGTGTCTCTATAAACTTTAGTCATGACCAGAAGCATATTTGGTTACAACCAAAAATTTTTTTTCAAGTCATTTTGCTCTCTGTAACTTTTAGTCACCATCGAAATACTTTTTGGCGCAACCAAAAATATTTTTCATCTAGTTTTCTTCTCTGTGATTTATAGTCACAACTAGTTTGACACTTAGTCACAACCAAAAATCATTATTTCAATTAGATTTACTCTCTGTGATTTTTAGTGGCGACCTAAGTGACAATTGGTTGCAACCAGAAATTGAAAACTGCAAGCATTTTATTGTCTGTGATTTTTAGTCGCCACCAAAGTGACATTTGGTCGCAACCAAAAATCCTGATTCAGAATTTTTCCTCTCTATGATTGATTGTCATGACCTCAATTCATTTTTATCACGATCTATATTCTCTGTGCTTGTTAGTCGCAACCTTGTGACCTTTTAGTCGCGACCTGACTATTTTAAACTGCAATTATTTGATCTGAATTCCTGGAATTGTTGCATCTGTGACATATGTGATATTATGTATCATTGTTGAGCATGATTTACATTAATAGAAGATATGAATTCATTCCTTTGGATAGAGAAATCAATAGAACACTTAGGCAAATTAAGAAGGCTAAAATTTTAAATCAAGCTAAGGTTACATCTTCTGTTTAGCCTAGTTCTTCTAGTAACTCTATTGCTATAACTGATTGTCCATCTAGTGCTATGTTAGATAATCATTTTGTCCTAGAGTATGTTAGTGAAGCTGAAACTCATACTCATAATTAGAACATTCAAAATAAGCAACATGGAGAGAATAACATGAACAATAGAAGAGCATGTAGGAGCATAAGAGAATTGACTTCTTCTCATGCAAACTTTGATCCTTTTCGCACTTGTCTTGCTTTAGATGTTAATTTTGAGTTGATTTGCTAAGTAACTTACCAAAATTTTATGGATTGGTAGGTGAAGATCCTTTCAAGCACTTGAAGACTATGCAGTGGGTTTGCTCATCCATGAAACCTATTGGTGCTGACATGGATGATATGAAGAGACAAGTATTCCACTTTACACTAGAAGGAAAGGCAAAGGAATGGTTTTATATGATGCCACATCATACACCTCAAGCATTGGATTCCTAGAATAACTTAAGGACTATTTTCCTAGAGAGATGCTCCATACTTCAAAGACAACTACATTGAGGAAGGAGACTTTTGCTACAAAATAGTATGATCGAGAATCTTTCCATGAGTGTTGGGGAAGATTTCAAGAGCTGCTTGCTAGATGTCCATACCACCAGATTCTAACTGCACATTTAATATAGTATTCCTATTCAGTATTGCGCTATGCATACATAAAGAATTTGGATACAGCTACTAGAGGCTCTATTGATGATTTAACTCCAGATGAAGCATGGAACTTGATTGAGAAAATAGCAAGTAATGACCAGCAGTATGGAGGATATGATGCTAGGCAAGTCCCTGAGGTTTCTATAAAGCCTTCTCAAGATTATAAGTGTTTATCCTCTCAAGTTACTGCCATGAATGCTCAGATCAACAACCTAGATGCTCAATTGGGAAATTCACATGTTCAAAGCCCATACTCTCAAGCTCTTATTGCTCATAGCTGTCAACTTTGCTATTCTTCTATACACACCACTGTCAATTGTCCTACATATTGTGCAGGTGTATAAGCTATCTATCAAGGCAAAATAAACCAGTATTCATAAAGGAATCCAAACTCTAACACATATAATGAAGGATGGAGAGATCATCCTAATTTCAGATGGAGGGATGGAAGTGGAGACAGGAATTTTGACCATAATATATTCAACAAAGATAGACAAGTGAATGAATCTTCTAGAGCTATAGAAGTACCCTATGCTATAAAGGATAATGGAATATCTGAGATAATAAAGAGCATTAATATGATGAATTCAAATATAAACTCTATCAACATAAACTTTTGCTCTAATTTTAAGGACTTGAGATCTATTATGGAGAACAATCAAGCAATGACAAAGTCAATTCAATTAATGATGTTTAGGCAAGAATCAGTGGAGATATACCTTCAAATACAGTTGTTAACCCCAAATCTGTGAATGCTATGAGTTTGATAGTTAAACAACAAGTTGGGGAATAAGCTACAGATGTTAACAGTAAAGAGGAATGTGAGGTAGACACTGATTCTAACGGTAGCATTGAGAAGTCTGAAAATGCAAAAGAAGCACAACCACTTGGGAAGGAAGAAGTTACAAAAAGTCAAATCAATTCTACCCCAAATTCAGAAGGTTGTGGACAGCTTAAAGCAAGAAATTGCACTACTTGAAGCTATGGATTCTGATTTAAGGAATCTTAGAGTGGACATAACTGAATAAACACAACTAGCAGTAAATTCAGAGCTCAAGTAGCAGGAAACAACCTCAGGTATAGCTGAGGAAAAGGTACAGATAAAGGAACTACCTATTCCAAGGGAATTCATGAGCAATAGGAAGAAATCTTTAGAGGAGCAAAACAAGGAAGTGCTTAATTCTTTCAACAAGATTGAAGTGAATGTGCCTATGCTGGAGAGAATTCAAAGAGTAATAGAATATGCAACATGTTTGAAGGACAGTTGCACACACAAGGAAATACATAAACCTATTGAATTGGTGCAAGTTAGACCTAAAGCTTTTGCACTCTTCAACTCTCAACTTCCATTAAAGTGTAAAGATCCAGGTGCATTTTCTATTCCTTGTACAATTGGCAAATAACTATTCTAAAAGCATTGCTAGATTTAGGTGTTGCTATCAATGTTATGCTAAGTTTCATTTATCATGTCTTAAGAGTAAATCTGATCAAACCAACTTGGGTGTTAGCTCAATTGGCTGATAAGAGAATTATTAATCTTAAGGGAATTTTAGAAAACATTTTAGTTGAAGTTAAGGAACTTGTGTTTCCTATGGACTTTTATGTTTTGGATATGTTAAATAAATCTCTTGGTGATAGTATTTTTATTCTATGAAGGTCATTCTTGAAGATAGCTAACACCATGCTTTGCATAAAAGATAGAATTATTAAAATGGAATTTGGTGGGCACGTAATTCAGTTTAACATGTATAGACACCCACATCAGGATCATTCTCTCCTAGGACTTAACATGATTAGTGCATCACTTGGAAATGAGTTTCATAATATTCATGAGCTTGAAAATGATGATGAAATTGAAGAATCTTCCATTTCTAACCCCTCAACTGATTTCTCTATTTTTTCTTCATCCAATGGTGATGTGTTATGCATTAATTCTAAAATTGATGGCTGGCTTATCAACATGGGTGATTTTTCTTCATCTTCATTTAATATTTTCTCTATTGGAACTAACCTCACTGTTTCAAGTGACGAGCAATATCTAGGAAGGTTTGTAGTAGATTTAACAGAGTTATAGGATAAGGTTTATGCAGCATACTTTGAGAGAGAATGAATTAGAACCTTTGAGCTTAGGAATTTTCAATTTAATAATTATATACTGCATTCTAACCCTGTTCATGAGAGCTTCAAACTGGTATTTTTAGACATTTTAAGACTACAACAATTAAAGGATATGGTCCAATATCAACAGAATTTCTTGGCAAGGACAAAAGAGAATAATGCAGCAGTTATATCAACAAGACCATTCCCACTATCTTTTAGATATGCATATATTCTGCAAGCTGTAGATTATCTCTTAAGATGGATAAAGGCTATATCAACAAGACAAGATGAAGTAGATGGTACAGTATCCCAGGTTAATGGCTAAGTATTCAAGCTGTACAAGGAGAACTTCAAGCCCCATGATACTCAAGTTGTCTCCTTCCTTGTTTCCCCACTTACAATAGTCTGGTTTACATTGTTTTACTTATATACTTGAGCTATAAATTGTTGATTAAGTGTGGGGGAGGAGACCAAGTTAGTAGGGGTAGATAAAAATTAATAAGTTCATCTTGGATTCTAATTCAGCTTTGCCCTCTTCATTACTTTAGCCTTTGCATGTGTTTCACTACTTCTTAACATTGAAGACAATGTAGAAATTAAGTGTGGGGGAGTAGTTTATGAAATTGGTAAGTAAAATCAGATAATTGTTGCAATTCTGTATTCTGGTTGTGACCTTGAGATGTAATTGTCGCGACTAATATGCGCACAAATGTCAGGTTTGTTCTCTAAGAAAATTAGTCGCGACCAATGAACATGTTTGTCATCACTAGTAATTCTTATTTTCTGATGCTTACTTGTCTGTGATGTTTTAGTCATGTTCTGTGCTTATCTTTGTCACAACTATAACTCGGTGTGAATTTTAGTCGTGACTGGATGAACACTTAGTCGTGACTTGTGCTTGTGTGTTTGTTAGGATTATTCTCTGTGATGATGAGTCGCAACCAGTGTACATGTTAGTCGCGACAAATATTCCCTATTTTCTAAAAATTTATTCTCTATATAAAATAGTCACGACCTGAATACCCTTTGGTCGCGACTAATCATGAACTTTAGTAGAAAAATTCTCTTGTTTCATCTGATTGTTGCTTGGTCTAATGGAACTTACTATCATAAATTTAAAATTGAATTTTGAACACATACTTTTGAACATTGACAAGCTTGATGAAGTATGAGTTGCTTGTTTCATTAATTTACTACTAGAAATTATGCAGCATGAATGATTGACCTCATGTATTCTATTTAATATTCATGTAATCTTATCATAGTGAGTTGATTAGGGTGAGTAAGCTAGATGGAAGGGTCTTTGAGCCTCCAACAGATACTCATTACATTGTGTGACACCATCTAGTTTAGTAACTCTGCAAAACTTATCTCAATCCTTGATTCAAAATCATATTAGCTTCTTGGAATTGTGAATATGATAAGGGCATTTCTTTCAAAACTCTTTTGCCCAAACAGTAGCCACATAAAAAAATTAAAATCCCTAAGATACTCATTATATTATGTGACACCATCTAGTTTAGTAACTTTGCAAAACTTATCTCAATCCTTAATTCAAAATCACAATAGCTTCTTGGAATTGTGAATATGATAAGGGCATTTCTTTCAAAACTCTTTTGCCCAAACAGTAGCCACATAAAAAAATTAAAATCCCTTGCTTAACCCTTTTGAGACCTTCATTTTCTTTTAAAATTTCATCCTTGGTTAATGAATACTATACAAGATTTTTACTGCTGTAGTTAGTCTTAATTGTGTAATAACTGATAAATTGCACCACTTGTTGGATATCTGAGTTTTGATATATGTACTATCTGGTTCAATAGGAAAAAAAATAGAGAAATGCAAAAAGAAAAAGTATAGAAAAGAGAAAGAAAGAAGAGATAGACTAGATAAAAAAGAGAGAGATATGATATTCAACTTGCATGAAAGGAAATATTTGGTGAATTGTGAGACTTTCTGCAGTTGCACAATTGAGACTATGATCAAATGTTTAATTAGCTTGAAGAAGTAAGATCATGTGCAGTATTTCATTAACCATTGACATATACTTCCATTTCATCACTGGGCTTTTCCAACATTATAACCTAATAAAGACCTTTTGATTCACAACCCTTATAGAAGTTAGTGTTGGAGTTGTAGGATAGTTACAAGCCTATGGGAAGCTTAATCTATATGGTTGAGTGAAATTACCTTGATAAGAGAATGAGTGAAACACACTACACCTTGTGAGGAAATCTCAACCTAGTTGCTTACTATGATTTCATTGCATGATTTGGATTCTTTGATTGATATGAGATTAGTTTAGACTGCTGCCAATTAAAAGGAAAAGATTGATGACTACAAGTACTTATGCTGAATCTGTTTTGCCAAATATGCTGAACATTTGTGTTTGAATTTTAATTTTGATCCCTAATTTTGCTCAGAGTGTAAAAGTTAAGTGTAGGGGAATTGATAAACTCATATTTGTAGTGATTTATAGTGTGTTTAAAAGTGAGTTTATTATTGATTTTATCCCCATTTATCAATATATTGAGCAGTTATTAAATAAAATAATATTTGAAACAATTGATAATTAATTGATATCAATTTAGTGCTTAAAGTGAACAAATAATCTGTTTATTCTTATTTCTATCACACATCAATGAATTAAGGGAGAATGACAACTAGACTTAAGGAGTTGATGACATATGACAGCACATGGGCTAGATCCAGGAATTTTGGAACATATTGCAAGTAGGAGCTCATGCATATGCTGGCACATGGAGAAGCACTGTTCATGCACATAGCACTATTCACAAACACTGTTCACACGCACACAATAGAATATAATAGAATCACATATTTCAGCAGCACAAGCACATGAGCAGCACAATTGATTGCAAGTGGGGATCACATCTGGCTGGAAAGCATGTAAGAGCTGATACTTATATAAGCACACCATCTGCACATGCAGATTCCACACATGACCTTACCCATTCCATACTTCCCTATATATCACGCATCACAGCTACTGCAAAGGGGAGTTTGGTTCTGCCATGTTCTAGCTTACACACATTTTACATCATTCATCACTCTATATCCATCCCATTCTACCACACCAGACGCCAACTTCTTCTCCATTTCTTTCTCTATTTATATTATACACTTTCCTCTGTTCTTTTCAATAGACCAGAGGAAGGTTCTACAATTCATCTTCATCTTCTTCTATCATTCTCACCATGACTACTGCTGCATTTTCTATTGCTACTGAAGTTCAGATAGCAAAGAAAGGGTAAGCTATTGTGCTCTCTTGGAGATTATTATAAATCAGAATCCTTGAGCTTAATAAGGAGTTCATTATGTCTTTAATTCAGAGTTAATTGTATTGAGTTGATATAGTTAATTCTATAATTAATCATGCAATTAGACTAGTAGAGGACAAAGAAGCAGGGAATCGAGTTGGATTTCTTAATTCTGCATAACTATCATTTGATTTATTTGCATCTTTGATTGAGTTGAACATATTTATTATTAATTGAAGTGAATCTATTTAATTCATATTCTACTATCTCTGAGTTAAATGATTCTTAATCTCTTTTAATGTTTGCGAGTTGTAGCTTTGATTGAGATTTAGCTAGCGAGTTGTTAGCTAACATATTCTAATTCAACTAATATAATCCCCATATTTTGTGACTGTAACATCCTTATTTTTATACATTTTAGGGACCAATCAGTAGCATTTAGAACCACTTACCAGACCTTGGAAGTCCATTAGCCAAATCTTGAATTTTACTCTTTCTCGGGTTATTGTTCATATGGTATTCTAGATTATGCAACAAATTTTAAAAAAATATAATTAATTCTAAAAAATTGAAATGAAGTGGTTCAAAAAGCTACATGAAGATAATATCTTAAACTGTAAGGGAAAAATAATTTCCATACCAAATGACTATCCAATTAATACAGTTTATTCATTAAAGTTTACTGTTCATTTGGTCAAAAACTCTGGAAACAGATTCTGGTCCCTTACTTTGGAAATTGATTTCTCTTGTTATACACATCCAAATGACATGTTCTACTTACTTATTTAAAGCTCCAGATGTGTGCTATAGGCTCATAAAATTTTGTGAAATAATTCTTTCATTTGCTAGGTCAAACTGAAGCCAAAACAAAACTGCTTTAGGAACTACGTTTTTACAATATCAATTTCTTTTCTTTCATTTCCAATAATTCTTTCAGCATGCACAAGCCATCAAATGAGCTTCTCAACATTCATATACATCATGTACATATGACATAAGTATTACAATAGTTTTATCATATAAATGAACACCTTACATGGCATTTACATACATGGACAATTTATAGTATATGCTAAAATCTCAATACTTCACTTCCTTTCTTCCATTCTTTAGCTCTTCTCCATGCATACCTTTTCTTCATGCTTGACCTAAATTGGTTGGTTATGGGAGAGTGAGATTCTAGAGAATCTCAGTAGCAAATATTACCACTTAAATATGCAAGATGGATGCTAATGCATGCTATGTAATTTCATTAAACTTTCTTTGATTAGTGACATGCCATCATGCTATATACTCTTACATAAAGTGCATGGCCATGGA
Source organism: Leucaena leucocephala (assembly GCA_037074615.1). NCBI lineage: Eukaryota > Viridiplantae > Streptophyta > Magnoliopsida > Fabales > Fabaceae > Leucaena > Leucaena leucocephala. The sequence goes on from CM073538.1 coordinate 15,779,078, forward strand.
AAACATGATATTAACAATACATTCAACATCATTTATCATGTCACAACATTATTCAAATATCATATACATGTCAACACATAAGCAAACCACATCAAGCACATAAAGAGGTAAGTTCACTACCTTACACTTAAGCTTTCCTCTTGATCTCTAGCATTTGCTTCCTAGCTTTCCAACCATGAAGCCTTTATGTCAATCATTTCCCAACATCTTCTTGGATGTTTCAAGGTCCTAAACACATTTATATTCATCACATAATTCATTAGGACTCATGAACTCCAACCAACTCAAGACTAATCCTTATTACACTCTTTATTGTCATAACCTTCTCTAATCTTCACCAATCCACTTGGCTCTTGAACCAATTGATGTCTTGACTTTACCTTACACAATTTCATCTTTTGAATCCATTTATGAGCTTAGAATCATGAAATTTCAGCTCCTTCATCACATGCTATACAGAACTGAAACTTTACTCAATTCTTTCAAAAATTCTTATTTTGATTCCAAGACTTCCCATACTTGTTTCTCTACTTTATACCACACAATTTTTCATTTTAAAACCATTGGAAGCATCAAAATCATGAAATTCCAATCACTGTTCATGCGTGTGAATAGTAATAGATAAGGGTTTCAAAAACTATAACCTTAGAATTTCAATGCTTTCAAGGTTCAAAACCTTTCCAATCCTACACAAAATCATCATCTAAATTCAATGGAAGCATTAAATCATTGAAATTCCATTTCCTTATCTCATGAATAGTGCAAACCGAACAGGTTCCATTAAGGCAAAGTCAAGAATATCAACTTGATTCAACAATCAATCTCTTAACTAGCTTGTTTAAGCTTTAATCATACACTTATAACTTTAATTTCTTCTTTTCACTTTCATCTAAGGTTTTTGGGCAGCACAACCCCTTATAGAAAACTCAACTTTTCTCCCATGAAAACCCTAAGTTCAAGCTCCCAAATCAAAGGAAAATAAGCTAGGAGAGATTGCTTACCTTTAATCTCTAGCTTGCTTGAACTTTGGTACCTTGAATCTTCTTTATCTTGGCTTGAATTTTCATTTTGCAAGAGTTTCTCCAAGGGTCCATGAATCCACAGTTTTTCTGTAGAATTGAGGGGGTATTTATAGCCAAAATCCAAGAAAAATCAATGGCCAAGATTGATTTGGTTACTATTTGATCTAAATGCTCACATTAAATCTTGGATTTTACTTTTCAATAAAAGAACAATTATGACATCATGTGGGACAGATCATGAGACACCTCATGGGGGTATGTGGAGTGCTCATAGTGTAAGGAAGCTTCTAGAAAAATTTCAGTCCAATCCGATACCGATCGGAGCAATTTCACAACAACCAGATTGTTTTCTGTTCTAAATATTTTTATAATATACCAGGATATGTATTTTGTCCTGGAAATCAATATCTAGGTTTCTCATACCATTGACAATGATATACTAAATATTTATCTGCCATCCATCCCTTCAAAAATGACCAAAATACCCTTGGTGTCCTTTCTTGCACTGTACTAACCTTAGGGGCAAAATCGTCATTTCACACCTTTTTATACTATCTCAGGGTGTATCTGGGCTCTAAATAATCCCCTTTATACTATATGACACGTTTTTGGCCTATCCATAATGACCATAATGACCTCCATCCTTCATTGGTATAGTATGGGCATTTCCATAATTTCGCACTTTTCCTGGACTGCTCTGGACTCTAGCCCACTTACCTGTCCAGTCATCACATTGGGCCTAACATGGAGCCATTTGGGCCTTGGTTTGGGTTCATTTCCTTTATGCCCTTTATGGCATAAATCCCAATAAACCTGACCCGATCCTATTTATTGGGTATTTTATTTCATCGTAAAATCCCGTAAGACTTCTACAAGATTCCTTTTCTGACTTTGTCAACTTTATAAATTCTTACATTAAATATAGGAATTTCCTATAAAGTTTCATCTGATTCTACTATCTGAAAAATACTGTAATAATTCTTTTGACTTCAAGAATTTATATCAATTAATTGGGACCTCAAATCAAAATTTCGTGTTGCGTTAAACTGACCGGAATAATTTTGTCTATCTACTGGTAAAATTTGAGTATGATCTATTTCTGGGCATTTTTGGCCTATTTTGGCTCAAATTTTCCATAATTACATTTAGGTCCCTAAACTTTTGCATAATTGCACTTAGGCCCCTGCACTTTTGGCTATTTGCATTCAAGTCCCTTAAATTTTGAAAATTACACTTAAGGGCCCAACTTTTGTTTCTACTTTCACTTTTTGCCTTTAACCTTTTCTACTTTTCATTTTAGTCCTTCTCTTCCTTAAAGAATCATCTAACCTTTATTATTTCTTCTGATCTTTGTCATAATCCTTTCCAAACCTCTTTCTACTATCAGTACTATACGGATAGGGAAAAATTAGGATATGACATTTCTATCCCCCTTAAAATAAATTTCGTCCTCGAAATTTACTTAGCACCTTAGTCAAGAATCTTGGATAGATATCCTTGTCTTCTTTTTTGACTAAGGATTGGGGTATCTACCTTTTATCTTCTATCTTGACATTTTAGCAGATTATTTTTCATGTCCGCAGATCTTCATATCTTCGTTATGACCATTCTTCTGCTCTGAATCAACTCAATCAGAGTTGAACTCTAGTTCATTTTATTACTTGCTTACTTGCTATACATCTATCTGCATATGGACTTCTCACCATACTAGACTTGTGAGTAGTGTCCATTTCTTTTATATCAAACTTCTCATATACTACTATATTCTGGAGTTTCTGTTAATGACTCATTATACTTCTCAGTGCAATCACTTCTTTCTCATCTGAGTATTTAACAGAATTCTCTAAACATCCGCAAAACTTTATCTCTCATTCTCATATCATCATACGTTTTTATCATCTTTACTAACTCATCATAATTCAGAGAGAGGACTTATATCATTATTATTCCTTTCATTGCTCTACTACTAAATAGGAGCACATACTCTAACATGCATAATGCCTAGCTAGCATGCTGTAGGACTACCTACCTGCACATGAATGCAAAGCTCTAACATCGGAGCTTGAGCATTCCTTCTCTTAATATGCACAGCTCCAACGCTCGGAGCTTGCACTGCTCTAACATTTGGAGTTTTAGCATATTTTACAAACATAACATAACATATCATAATGCCTGGCATTTCATGCAAGGAGTGAAAGCTCTCATTTGCTCTTTTATCTGTAATATAATATTTGAACACCTTATCCCTTTTAAAAAGGGAACCTCTCTATCTGTTTATAGGGCTAGCTATAAAGCCACTTCATATTGTACTTTTCAATACATACTTTTCATAACATATCTCATTTCATATTTTTTATGCCGTAACATGGCATATCTGGCCAAATGTGGCTACATCATAGTCTATATTTCAAATCTATTTCATTTGGACTTGACATAAGGGTTATTCATAACCCTTACTTGAGCATGCTTAACTGAAATATGAAAATAAAAATTTAAAGCACTGGTACTTGCAGGCTCTAACCCTGGTACTTCACTATCTTATACCCATCTTATACTGTCTCCTTAGGTCTATCTTGCCTTCTAATCTCTTTATCCTCATTTGGAGGATCTATTTACCTTTCATTCTTATTCTTTGTAATCTTATTGTAAGGATTGCTTTATTCTCATTTGACCCTTACTCGTATCTTATGAAATATTCTTATAAATCCTTGAAACTCAGGATTAACAACTTTAACTTTGATCACTTAGTTCCTGTTATGTGTAAGGAGGTTCTGATTTCAGTTCTTGATAGTAATAAGGCTATCTGAAACTAGCATCATGGGTACTCTCTCTGTTATGAGTTAACCAACTTGTGAAGCTTCTATACCTTAACTTTTTCTTGGTGTTCATCCTTCCAAAGACATACTGTACTTTTGGCTCATTACTTTCTTACTTTAGGCTTGGTCTATTGCAACCCTCGGGATCTACTACGATCAACCGTAAGCCTTTTTAGGATATAACTAAGATCTTGTGAGCCATACTAGGATCTAACTGTAATCCTCTGAAATCTACTGTGATTCTGTTATACTGTACTCTCATCTCTAGAAGACCTAAACCAACGGATAAAGTTACAAGGTTTGTTACTTCTACATAGTTGTTAACTCCACAGATAATTCCCTAAAAATGATCATAGAAGCCAATATTATCTATCAGGACTTTACTCATTTCCTCTATCACTCAAAAATTTCTCATATCATCCTCATCTTTTATAACGTTATTACATTTAACATTTCAGGGAGCTATACAAGCTCTACCATGCACATATCTGTCATCATCTATTCATCTCATCAGAGGGACTTGCTCTATATGAATTATTATCCCAAAAGCAATCTTACTCAATCGCAAGAGAAATCTAGCCCTATTGCGAGAATGTTAACTTATATTACATAGTCACTGCTCCTTCTTAGAACTGCATCATCTTTCATAAATGCTTCTCATTTCGTTTATATTCATAGCACCTCATTCATGTATCCTACCCTTACTAAAGGGATATATCTTGAGTATCATAATTATTTATCTGTAGACTCACTATTAATCTTCATCTTTAATCTCATTCTCTATTCCATTAACTATCATTGTCTAATCATAAATTCTCTTTCTATCTTCTGAGAATCAAGTAGCTAACTTTCTAGTTTAGTACTTTGCTATTGCTTCATCCTTGCTAAGTTGAATTATTTAATTGCATGTCGTAAGGTATGGGAGCAATATAACTTTCTTATCTAGTATACTCTACCCAGTACGTATTGCGTAAGGGGAGTATTCATTTATCATAGCCTACTTATCATTCATAATATGCAAGGAGATGCAATCATTTAAGCATTCTCTAGTATGCGTGTCATCATATGACAACTGTAATGAGATGCAACTTCTTATCATAACTTATGGCAACATAAGCCATACCATCATTACATAGTTTGCTCAACCATCCCTCATGCTCATATTGCCATTAGACAATTATCTAGGTAAACTTTAAAACATTATGTCCCTTTAACACCTCAACTGCTAGGTCTTGATCATCTATTCAGGTACTTGAGTCATTTATTTGTTTCACTTAGGTTGCCACATCACCCTCTTACTATAGTATAGACTCAACCCTTCTTTACTCTTTCTTACATGAGGAATAGGGGAGTCACTTTATCTTTGAATCTGTGGCTACCTTACTAGACCATATTCATTCTTATCATAACATTTCTCATCGCCTGTAAGACTTTTATATCTCTAACCTGAAGGACTTCTGTGTCCTTAGACTCATGGTAATCTAACTGTAATCCATAACTGAGTTAGCTATTTCCTTTCAGCTAACTGAGGAAGGGCTTGTTCTTTATGCCATTTATACTTTTAAGATTTCCCTTATCCTCCTAGATTACTAATAGGCGAGAAAGTATCTCTTAATAAACCTCAAGGTTTATGTAGATGAACTCAGCTAATTGTTCATCAAAGGGTTTCTTTTTCCTTTACTCTAACCCTTAGCCTTACATTTACCTCTATCTTTAATTGAGAGGAATGCTTCTTCTAAACTCTGAGAAAACCTTCTCAAGTGAATGGATCACTCTCCATCTCGTATGGAGTAACTTCTGTATATCTCTATTATCTCTTAACTATTTATATATGTCAGTCTCAGTCTGCTCTTGACTGGACTGTGCTTCCATTATGATATGTCTTTTGATCCTAACTAATTTAAATCACTTGAATCTCATTCATCACTAACATTACTATTTATGTTCTCTAGGGTAGAGCGTTATGTTACTCTCTCTTCGTGATAGAATTTCTTTACTTTAGGAACTTTCACTTTCTATCTATTATCCATTACATCTTTAACCTTAGGTCATGTATTAGATCACTCTTAGGCAAGTCTCATTCTAACTTCTTATCATTCTGTTCAGTAGAGACTAGCTGCACAAAGTATTTCATAATGTAGATCAACTCCTGATGATCATACGGAGAATCTACTTCTAAACCTTTTCTTAAACTGATATTCTGTATCTTATTGTTGTGTACTGTTTAACTTGCCTATACTCTGTACTAAACCTCTAACTGATAACCTTTAGTAAGGTCAGCATCTTCATTCCTGTCATCAGGTCTCTATGCATTTTAGTTGCCACTTGAATATGTCATATCCTAAATTTTCCCTATCTGTATAGTATTGATAGTGGAAAGAGGTTTAGAAAGGATTATGACGAAGATCAGATGAAATAATAAAGGTTAGATAAGTCTTGAAGAAAGAGAAGGGCCTAAACGCAAATTGGAAAAGGTTAAAGGCCAAAAGTTAAAGTAGAAATAAATGTTGGGCCAAAAGTGGTAATTTCCAAAAGTTTAGGGACCTAAATGTAATTAAGCAAAAAGTCAGGGACATAAATGTAATTATGGAAAAGTTCAGCCAAAAAAGGCTTAGAACTGCCTGTAAGTATTTCAGTCCCACATTCCATCAGTAAATAGAGGAAGTCATGCTGGGTAATCTGGCATGATACATAAATTTTATTAGGGCTCCAGACAGCAGAAAATTATCTGATAGTCTAAAAGTTATCTGAATTTTTATCAGATTCTATGGACATCAGATATATGTTGGGGAATTACAGGAAAGTGTGCCCTACAGTGTCAGATGTTATGAATCTGACAGAACCCCAGAAGAAGTTATGTATAAAAAGTTATTCACATATTAGTGAATTTTGACGGGAGTTTGACAACACCCGTGATCCGATAATAGAACTTATCGGTATGTGAGCCTAGACAAAATGAGATCAGATGACCTCACATATAGGCCCATGATGACGCCAAGAAGGGCCTAAAACCCAAGGTACCAGTCCATCAGTAAAAGTGGCTAGTGTCCAGAAAAAGTATAAAATTATGAAAATGCCCCTAGATGCCCAGATTGTACCAGAGATGGATGAAGGGCATTTTGGTCATCTGGGACAGGCTAAAAATAAGGAACATGGTATAAATATGATTAGTTGAGCCTAGATACGCCTTGAGCCAGTATAAAGAGGGGTAAAATGACGATTATGCCCTTAGGGTCAATATAGTGTAAGAAAGAACACCAAGGGTATTTTGGTCATTTTCCAAGGAATAGATGGCAGATAAATACTCAGTATAACCATGTCAAGGGTATGAGAAGCCTAGACATTGATTTCTAGGAAAGAATACATATCCTGGTATATTATAGAAAAATTCAGAACAGAAAACAGTCCGCTTGTTGTGAAATTGCTCCGATCGGTACTAGATTAGACTAAAATTTTTCCAGAAGCTTCCTGGCATGGTGAGCATGCCACATAACCCCTTGAGGTGTCCCTTGAGCTGGCCCACATGATGTCATAATTATTCTTTTATGAAAAAGTGAAATCCAAGATTAAATGTGAGCCTTTAGATCAAATAGTAACCAAATCAATCTTGGCCATTCATTTTTCATAGATTTTGGCTATAAATACCCCCTCATTCTGCAGCAAACCGTGGCTTCATGGACCCTTGGGGAAACTCTTGCAAAATGAAAACTCAAGCCAAGACAAAGAAGATTCAAGGTTCCAAAGTTCAAGCAAGCTAGAGATTAAAGGTAAGCAATCTCTCCTAGCTTATTTTCCTTTGATTTGGGAGCTTGAACTTAGGGTTTTGATGGGAGAAAAGTTGAGTTTTCTCTAAGGGGTTCTGCTGCCCAAAGACCTTAAAGGAAAGGGGAAAGAAGAAATTAAAGTTAGAACCATATGATTGAAGCTTAAACAAGCTAGTTAAGTGGTTGGTTGTTGAATCAAATTGATATTATTGACTTTGCCATGGTGTGCCCTGTTCAGTCTGCACTGTTCATGAGGGAAGGAAATTGAATTTCAATAATTTAATGCTTCCATTGAGTTTGTGTGATCATTTTGTGTAGGATTGGAAAGGTTTTGAACCTTAAAAACATTAAAATCTCAAGGTTGTAGTCTTTGAGATTCCTTATGATTACTGTTCACTCGCATGAACAGTGATTTGAATTTCATGATTTTTATGGTTCCAATGGTTTTAAAATGAAAAGTTGTGTGGGGTAAAGTGGAGAAACAAGTATGGGAAGCATTAGAATCAAAATGAGAATTTTTGAAAGACTTGTGTGCTTATTTTCAATTCTGTACAGCAGGCCATGAAGGAGCTGGAATTTCATGATTCTAAGCTCATAAATGAGTTCAAAATATGAAATTATGTAGGAAAAAGTCAAGACATCAAATGATTCAAGAGCCAAGTGGATTAGTGAATATTAGGGAAAGTTATGACAATAAAGAGGGTAACAAAGTTAATCTTGAACATGGTTGGATTCATGAGTCCTAATGACTTATGTGATGAATATGAATGTGTTTAGGACCTTGAAACATCCAAGAACATGTTGGGAAGTGATTGGAATAAAGGTTTATTGGTTGGAAAGCTAGGAAGCAAATGCTAAAGATCAAGAGGAAAGCTTAAGTGCAAGGTAGTGAACTTATCTCTTTATGTGCTTGATGTGGTATGCTTATGTGTTGAAATGTATATGTTATTTGAATGATGTTGTGACATGATAAATGATGTTGAATGTATTGTAAATAACATGTTTCCATGGCCATGCACTTTATGTAAAAGTATATAGCATGATGGCATGTCACTAATCAAAGAAAGTTAATGAAATTACATATCATCCATTAGCATCCATCTTGCATATTTAAGTGGTAATGTTTGCTACTGAGATTCCCTAGAATCTCACTCTCCCATAACCAACCAATTTAGGTCAAGCATGATGGATAATGTATGCATGGAGAAGAGTTAAAGCATGGAAGAAGAAAAGTGAAGTATTTATGATGTTAGCATATGCTATGCACTTTCCATGTATGTCAAAGCCATGTAAAGTATCTATTTATGTAATGAGATTGTATAAAACAATTATTGTATAACCCCATGATGTATATGAATTCAGAAAAGGCAAAAGAGATGATTTATGTATGCTGGAACAATTATGAAAAGTGAAAGAAAGGAAACTGAAATGGTAAAAACGTAGGTCCTAAAGCAGTTTTGTTGTGGCTTCAGTTTGACATAGCAAATAAAGGAATTATTTCACGAAATGTTATGATCTTGTATCACACATCCAGAGCTTTAAATTAATAGGTAGAACGTGTCATTTGGATGTGTATATCAAGAGAAATGATTTTCCAAAGTAAGGGACAAGAATCTGTTTCTAGAGTTTTTGACCAAATGAACAGTAAAATTCAACGAATAAACTGTATCAATTGGCTAATCATTTGGTCTAGAAATTATTTTTACCTTAAATTTCAAGATGTTATCTTCATGTATATTTTTGAACCACTTCATTTCGAGTTTTCTAGAATTAATTATGATTTTTTGAAGTTTGTTGCGTAATCTGGAATACCATATGAACAGTAACCTAAGAAAGAGTAAAATTCCAGATTTGGCTAATGGACTTCCAGGGTCTTGTAAGTGGTTCTAAATACTACTAAATGGTCCCTAAGACATATAAAAGTAAGGATGTTACAGAATAATTGCTAGCCATCTCATATTCTTTGTAACCTTTAGTCATGACCATCTTAACTTACTTGTCACAACTTAACAACTTTGTATTCTTCCATTGCGACCATAGGTCATCTCCCATCACATCCTAACAGCTCATGAAAACTCTTGTCTTTGAATGACTTTGAATCAATTAAAACTCATTTATATCCATACATCATACTCACATTTAAATAAGGAACATATTCACATATATGTTCAACCAACAATCATGTTTCATGTCATCATAACATTCATACATACATTACATACATGTCAATTACATATTTGGGGTACATTATAACTACTATACATATGATTAATTACTTTACTTTACACTTTACATCTATACATTAACCCTTATCTACTTCTACATTTCTTTCTAAGGAATCATAGACTACACATACTTCTGTATACGGATGTGCCACCCCTAAATATCAGCTGGCAGATCATTTGCCAAATATTCACTTAGCTCTATATGCCATGTAGGGGTATATGGCAATATTTGGCTTACTATCATCTCATGCCAATCCTCTAGAGTATAAACTTGATTTAGGTTAAGGCCCTCCTCTGTGTATCTGTTCATTATCCTTGCTACGGCATTGAGAAACTGTAGGTGAACTAACTGCTCTTGATTTCTACTTCTATCCATTCCCTGACCTAAACTGAGTAATTCACTCTCCACAACTTTCTTGAGACTAATATAGCCAGCATTATCTATCTTTAACAAAGAAAGCTTGGGTTGACTAGGACCAGGAACATCACACTTATCTTTCTCTATAAAGCCACATATTCCTAGACTCTGGGAATGGATATGATCTATCATAAACTCTGACTGGATATCTAAATTAGGGGACTATGGTATATTACTCATAGTAACTCTGTCTTTAAACTCTAGCAGAGAAGGAATAATATCTGGTCTACCTATAATCCAGTACCAGTACTCAGCTTCCTCAGCCGTAATCTGTCCTCTTACATCAGGGCTAAAGGGCACTCCAACAAACTCATATTGTGCAGAGTCACTAGACTCAGCATTATCTGGGGTATACTGGGCTTTAGGGTATCTCTACATGACCTCTAGACTACAGGTTTGAGTCTACAAAAACATATATGAAATGTTCTACAGTAGACATTCCTGATTGATACCCTATACTTTCATCTAAACTCTCTTCATTGTCTGAAGGATCAAAGTCTGGTTATACATCATCTTCATATATCACTACTAGACGGGGGTTTCCCTTATTAACTGAAACCTCTGACTTAACTTTCTGAAATCCCATATCTACTCCTGCAATATTTACTTAATTAAGCAATGCTAACCATTCCAATAAATACCCTAACTTAACAAAACACTTACTATTTAGACTTAGGGTCTGGGAACTATCTTAAATCATGCTAGAAACCTCTGCTCTGATACCAAAATATAACATCCTTACTTTTATACATTTTAGGGACCAATCAGTAACATTTAGAACCACTTACCAGACCTTGGAAGTCCATTAGCCAAATCTGTAATTTTACTCTTTCTCGGGATACTGTTCATATGGTATTCTAGATTACGCAACGAATTTTGAAAAAATATAATTAATTCTAAAAAAATTGAAATGAAGTGGTTTAAAAAGCTATATGAAGATAATATCTTAAAATGTAAGGGAAAAATAATTTCTAGACCAAATGACTAGCCAATTAATACAGTTTATTTGTTAAAGTTTACTGTTCATTTGGTCAAAAACTCTGGAAACAGATTTTGGTCCCTTACTTTGGAAATTCATTTCTCTTGTTATACACATCCAAATGACACGTTCTACTTACTCATTTAAAGGTCCAGATGTGGGCTACACGCTCATAAAAGTTTGTGAACTAATTCCTTCATTTGCTAGGTCAAACTGAAGCCAAAACAAAACTGCTTTAGGACCTATGTTTTTACAATTTCAATTTCTTTTCTTTCATTTCCAATAATTCTTTCAGCATGCACAAGCCATCAAATAAGCTTCTCAACATTCATATACATCATGTATATATGCCATAAGTATTACAATAGTTTTATCATATAAATGAACACCTTACATGGCATTTACATACATGGACAATTTATAGTATATGCTAAAATCTCAATACTTCACTTCCTTTCTTCCATTCTTTAGCTCTTCTCCATGCATACCTTTTCTTCATGCTTGACCTAAATTGGTTGGTTATGGGAGAGTGAGATTCTAGGGAATCTCAGTAGCAAACATTACCACTTAAATATGCAAGATAGATGCTAATGCATGCTATGTAATTTCATTAAACTTTCTTTGATTAGTGACATGCCATCATGCTATATACTCTTACATAAAGTGCATGGCCATGGAAAACATGATATTAACAATACATTCAACATCATTTATCATGTCACAACATCATTCAAATATCATATACATGTCAACACATAAGCGTACCACATCAAGCACATAAAGAGGTAAGTTCACTACCTTGCACTTAAGCTTTCCTCTGGATCTCTAGCATTTGTTTCCTAGCTTTCCAACCATGAAGACTTTATATCAATCACTTCCCAACATCTTCTTGGATGTTTCAAGGACCTAAACACATTTATATTCATCACATAATTCATTAGGACTCATGAACTCCAACCAATTCAAGACTAATGCTTGTTACACTCTTTATTGTCATAACCTTCTCTAATTTTTACCAATCCACTTGGCTCTTGAACCAATTGATGTCTTGACTTTACCTTACACAATTTTATCTTTTGATTCCATTTATGAGCTTAGAATGATGAAATTCTAGCTCCTTCATCACATGCTATACAAAACCGAAACTGCACTCAATTCTTTCAAAAATTCTCATTTTTATTCCAATTCTTCCCATACATGTTTCTCTACTTTATCCCACACAATTTTTCATTTTAAAACTTTTGGAAGTATCAAAATCATGAAATTCCAATCACTGTTCATATGTGTGAACAGTAACAAATAAGCGTTTTAAAAACTATAACCTTGGAATTTCAATGCTTTCAAGGTTCAAAACCTTTCCAATCCTACATAAAATCATCATCTAAATTTAATGGAAGCCTTAAATCATTGAAATCCATTTTCTTCCTCATGAACAGTGCAGACCAAATAGGGAACACCATGGCAAAGTCAAGAATATCAATTTGATTCAACAACCAATCTCTTAACTAGCTTGTTTAAGCTTCAATCATATGTCTTTAACTTTATTTTCTTCCTTTCCCTTTCATCTAAGGTTTTTGGGAAGCAACACCTCTTAGAGAAAACTCACCTTTTTCCCCATGAAAATCCTAAGTTCAAGCTCCCAAGTTAAAGGAAAATAAGCTAGGAGAGATTGCTTATCTTTAATCTCTAGCTTGCTTGAATTTGGTACCTTGAATCTTCTTTGTCTTGGCTTGAGTTTTTATTTTGCAAGAGTTTCCCAAGGGTCCATGAACTTATGGTTTGCTGCAGAAATGAAGGGGTATTTATATCCAAAATCCAAGAAAAATCAATGGCCAAGATTGATTTGGTTACTATTTGATCTAAAGGCTCACATTTAATCTTGGATTTTACTTTTTCATAAAAGAATAATTATGACATCATGTGGGACAACTCATGGGACAGCTCATGGGGGTATGTGGTGTGCTCATAGTGTAAGGAAGCTTCTGGAAAAATTACAGTCTAATCTGGTACCGATCAGAGCAGTTTCACAACTACCAGACTGTTTTCTGTTCTGAATTTTTTTATAATATGCTAGGATATGTATTTTATCCTAGAAATCAATATCTAGGCTTCTCATACCATTTACAATGATATACTAAATATTTATCTGCCATCCATCCCTTGGGAAATGACCAAAATACCCTTGGTGTCCTTTCTTGCACTATATTAACCATGGGGCAAAATTGTCATTTCACACCTCTTTATACTACCTCAGGGGCATTTCTGTAATTTTGCACTTTTTCTAGACTGCTCTAGACTCTGGCCCACTTAACTGTCCAGTCATCACATTGGGCCTAATATGGCGCCATTTGGGCCTTGGTTTGGGCTCATTGCCTTTATGCCCTTTATGTCACAAATCCCAATAAACCTTACCCGATCCTATTTATCAGGTATTTTATTTCACCATAAAATCCCTTAAGACTTCTACAGGATTCCTTTTTTGACTCTGTCAATTTTATAAATTCTTACATTAAATATACTAAATATAGGAATAATTTTGCCCATTAAATTCCATGTTGCGTTAAACTGACCGGAATAATTTTGTCTATCTATTGGTAAAATTTGAGTCTGATATGATTCCAGGCATTTTTGGCCTATTTTGGCTCAACTTTTCCATAATTACATTTAGGTCCCTGAACTTTTGCATAATTCCACTTAGGCCCCTGAGGTTTTGGCTATTTGTATTCAAGTCCCTTAACTTTTGGAAATTACACTTAAGGGCCCAACTTTTATTTCTACTTTCACTTTTTGACTTTAACCTTTTCTACTTTTCATTTTAGTCCTTCTCTTCCTTAAAGAATCATCTAACCCCTATTATTTCTTCTGATCTTCGTCATAATCCTTTTCAAACCTCTTTTCACTATCAGTACTATATGGATAGGGAAAAATTAGGATATGACAGTGACAATGAAGGTAAGGTAATCTCTAAGGGAACACGCTTGTCATTCATTCATCTCATCATCATAAACACTAAAAACATAAACAATAGCATAGAATTTACTTTCAGTAGTTAGATCAAAACTCATCAAACACCATCTCTTTAACTTGTTAATTTGTGGCTCATTAGATTAATTAGGCATCTTAGCATCCATCTAGGCTCCTTATGAATAGACCTAAGTTAGCCTCCACTTTACTATGGGTTTGCTTAGTTTTGTTTGATAATTAAAATGACAGTTATCAATTGAGCAACAAATATGGGCAATCTAGAACATCATCATTGAAAGTAGCCTAGGGAATGTGTTTTTACTCAATTTCAAAATAGTGCAAAAAGTTCAATACATTTGCCTTAAAACTACCAAAAATACTCTTTCCTCACCGATATTAGTAAAGTTAGCAAAGACAGTAAGCATTCTACAATCCTCAATGAAAGTTTAAATGGGCAGTGAGTTGTCACTCAATTCATAAATGAGAGGCAATGTTATCTTCTATTTCCTTAAAATAGATCTAAACAATTGTTTCGTCACCTATATGTATGAATTTAGCTGCAGTAGTAGCCATTTTAAAATTCTTGTCAAAAGTTAAGATGGGAGGTGAGTTTTCACTAAATCCCATAGCAAAGTGAAAGTTTGTTGTAATATGCTAGAAACACTTTCTCATTGTTCATGACCTTTACGGATAAAATGAGCAACAAAAATGGCAATCTAGAATCCTAATTGAAAGAAGACATGGGGAGGGAGTTTTCACTCGATTCCAAAATAGTGCAAAAAGCTCAATACATTTGCCTTAAAACTACCAGAAACACTCATTCCTCACCCATATCAGTAAAGTCAGCAAAGAAAGTAAGCATTCTATAATTCTCAATGAATGTTGAGATAGGCGGTGAGTTGTCACTCAATTCTAAAATGAGAAGCAAAGTTCTATTTTATTACCTTAAACTAACTCTAAACACTTGTTTTGTCACCTATATGGATGAATTTAGTAACAATAATAGCTATTTTGAAAATTCCTATCAAAGGTTAAGATGGGAGGTGGGTTATCACTGAATCCTGGAACAAAGTGAAATTTTACAATAATTAGCTAGAAACACTGGATCATTGTTCATGACTTATGGGTATGAATTGAGCAACTAATATGGGCAATCTAGAATCCTCGTTGAAAGTAACATAAGGAATGTGTTTTAACTCAATTTCAAATTAGTGCGAAAAGTTTAATACATTTTCCTTAAAACTACCGGAAATACTATCATATCCTGGCTTTTTCCTATCAATATACTACTGATAGTGGAAAAAGGTTTAGAAAGGATTATGACGAAGAACATAAGAAATGATAAAGGTTAGATGATTCTTTAAAGAATAGAAGGATTAAAATGAAAAGTATAAAAGGTTAAAAGCCAAAAGTTAAAGTAGAAACAAAAGTTGGGCTAAAAGTGATAATTTTCAAAAGTTAAGGGACTTAAATGTAATTAAGTAAAAAGTTCAAGGGCAAAATTGTAATTATGGAAGGGTCAACTCGAAAAGGGTTAGAACTGGCTGGAAGTTTTTTAGTCCCACATTCCATCAGTAAATAGAGGATTTTATACTGGTTAATTTGGCATGATACAGAAATTTTATTAGGGCTCCATACAACAGAAAATTATCTGATAGTCTAAAAGTTATCTGAATTTTTATTAGATTCCATGGACATCAGATATAAGTGAGGGAATTATAGGAAAGTGTACCCCACAGTATCAAATGTTATGAATCTAATAGAACCCCAGAAGAAGTCATGTACAAAAAGTTATTCCCATAACAGTAAATTTTGACAAGAGTTTGAAGCCACCCATGATCCGATAATGGGATTTATCAACGAATAAGCCTAGATGAAATGAGACCATATGACCTCATATATGGGCCTATGATGACACCAAGGACAGCCCAAAACCCAAGGTACCAGCTCATCAGCATAAGGGGCCAGTGTCCAGAAAAAGTGCAAAATTATGAAAATACCCCTAGATGCCCATATTGTACCAGTGATAGATAGAGGGCATTTTGGTCATTTGGGACAGGTTAAAAATGTGGCATATAGTATAAATGTGATTATTTATAGCCAATATAGTGTTGGAAATCGTGCCCTAGGGGCCTATCATTGTCTTATGAACATTATTGATTTATGAATTTATTAATTGAGTTATCATATTATTTGCATGTTTACTATGATGACCATCCTTGGATAATTTATGATATTATCCTAAATGTCCCTGGTCGATCATCTATGCGGGAGCACAGATGAAATAAGACTAGTATGACTTTGAAGATGTATAGAGATATAAATCAAAGTTATAAGCACATGTAAGAGTACAAGGTGCTGGACCGACCCGCTATGAGAGAACTGCATGGGTAACGTCATAAGCTTCTCTCATATACAAACCATGTCAATACGCCCTTTGACCTGAGATCATCATGGATTCCTACATGACAAAACGCTCAGCTTTCACCTAGTCAAAAGTCACTTTTGACCGAGTGATCATAAAGACTATGTTTGGGCTTAGTGGTTTTTCATGCGGAGGAATGTGAATGGTCAAGATGGAATTTGTCCCTCACATTCGTAGAGAGATATTACTGGGCCCCTCGATGAGTGAGTCTGAGAAATGTATGGCCATACTGTAATGGAAAGGTAGTTCCATTTCTACAGTCAAACTACTCAGGGATCGAGAAAGTAACGGTCAGGAATAGGAGGATGACATTATCCATGACTCAACCATGACCAAAATATCACATGACAGAAGGGACATGATATGGTTGTATAAAAGGTTACATCGTTTAACGATCCTCATATGATTTGGGTAGTTATGTCTTGCTAGAGACCGCTTGTGACTTGTGGGCTAGTATAGCAAATGGCCTACTGCCAACTTCATATGGGCCTACAGGGTCATACACAAAATAGCCTAACACGAGCTATGATGTCCAGATTCGTTGAATCTAAGACATGTCCATATTCAATGAATGATCCAGGGTGGATGTATATATTTATTTATATTTATATTCGTATATATATATTATATATAAGAGATATATGAGATTTAATTTATAAGGATAAATTAAATCTCTATCACGTTTGAATTTAAAATTCAAATTGATAGGATATCTCATATAAGAGATATTTATAAGATGTAATTTATAAGGATAAATTAAATCCCTATCACGTTTGAATTTGAAATTCAAATTGGTATGATATCTCAAATTTGATTTATGAGAATAAATCAAATATAGTTCAGTCTCATCTTTATTTAAAGTTAAATAAATAGGTAATTAAATCTGTGGGACGGATTTAATATTATTTATTTAATTAGTTTCTTATAAAATTATACAATATATGATATTATATCAATTTTGGAATTAATATAAGATTAACTCCAAAATCCAATTTGGTAGAGAGAAAGAAACGCATAGCATCCTATATATCTGATTTTAGGAGCTGCATTTTAGTGACACACATAGAACACAGAAAGGTCGAAGGGGAATCTGTAAAAGGTTTGCAGATAAGAAACTGCCGAAAGAGAGACGGAGATGACGAATTCTTGAGAAAGCCCTGGAGGGACAAGAGAGCTAGCACATCATTCGTGGTTGGAACGTTGTTCGTGTAGATACCAGTAGAGGAAGTTGACCTGAGTCGTTGACTTCTTGCGATTGAAAAGGGAGCACGAGCCGCAGAGAAAAGCTATAAACATCGTGACCAGAAGCCATAGAAGTCGCCGAGGATCACTGAGGGTAATGCTTCTTCCCACTTGACTTAAACACATACGGTAGATCCTGGCAAGGAATGGAAAAAATTTTAAATTAATTTCCGCTGCGTGTCTTCCAATTCCTTACATTAGCATCCATCTTGCATATTTAAGTGGTAATGTTTGCTACTGAGATTTCCTAGAATCTCACTATCCCATAACCAACCAATTTAGGTCAAGCATGAAGAAAAGGTATGCAAAGAGAAGAGCTAAAGAATGGAAGAAAGGAAGTGAAGTATTGAGATTTTAGCATATACTATAAATTGTCCATGTATGTAAATGCCATGTAAGGTGTCCATCTATGTGATGAAACTATTGTAATATTTATGGCATACGTACATGATGTATATGAATGTTGAGAAGCTTATTTGATGGCTTGTGCATGCTGAAACAATTATTGGAAATGAAAGAAAAGAAACTGAAATGGTAAAAATATAGGTCCTTAAACAGTTTTGTTGTGGCTTCAGTTTGACCTAGCAAATGAAGGAATTAGTTCACAAAATTTTAAGAGCATGTAGCACATATCCAGAGCTTTAAATGCATAGTTAGAATATGTCATTTGGATGTGCATAACAAGAGAAATGAATTTCCAAAATAAGGAACCAGAATCTATTTCTAGAGTTTTTAACCAAATGAACAGTAAAATTCAACTAATAAACTGTATTAATTGGATAATCATTTGGTCTGGAAAATATTTTTCCCTTAAAGTTCAAGATGTTATCTTCACGTATCTTTTTTAATCACTTCATTTCGAGCTTTCTAGAATTAATTATGATTTTTTGAAATTCATTGCGTAATCTAGAATACCATATGAACAGTAACCCGAGAAAGAGTAAATTTCCAGATTTGGCTAATGGACTTCCAAAGTCTTATAAGTGATTCTAAATGCTACTGATTGGTCCCTAGTATGCATAAAAGTGAGGATGTTACATTTTGTCACCTATATGGATGAATTTAGCAACAATAGTAGCTATTTTGAAAATTCCTATCGAAGGTTAAGATGGGAGGTGAGTTATCACTGAATCCCAGAACAAAGTGAAAGTTTGCAATAATTGGCAAAAACACTGGATCATTGTTCAAGACCTATGGGTATGAATTGAGCAACTAATATGTGCAATCTAGAATCATCATTGAAAGTAGCCTGTGGAGTGCGTTTTTACTCAATTTCAAAATAGTGCAAAAAGTTCAATACATTTGCCTTAAAACTACCAGAAATACTCCTTCTTCACCATTATTAGTAAAGTTAGCAAAGACAGTACTCATTCTACAATCCTCAATGAAAGTTGAAATGGTCGGTGGGGTGTCACTCAATTCAGAAATGAGAGGCAATGTTATCTTCTATTTCCTTAAACTAACTTTAAACAATTGTTTTGTCGCCTATATGGATGAATTTAGCTGCAGTAGTAGCCATTTTAAAATTCTTGTCAAAAGTTAAAATTACAGCAAACTTTCACTTTGTTCTGGGATGCAAGGGAGTGAGTTTTCGATTGATTCTATAATTGTTTGAAAAGCTCAATACATTTGTCTTAAAACTACAAGAAACACTCCTTCCTCACCAATATCAGTAAAGTTAGCAAAGAAGGTAGGTTACTATTGCTGAGGAAGGAGTGCTTATAGCAAACTTTCACTTTGTTCTGGGATGCAATGAAAACTCACCTCCCATCTTAAATTTTGACAGGAATTTTAAAATGGCTACAACTGTAGCTAAATTCATCCATATAGGTGACGAAACAATTGTTTACAATTAGTTTATGGAAATAGAAGAGAACATTGCCTCTCATTTCTGAGTTGAGTGACAACTAACCACCCATCTCAACATTAATTAAGGATTGTAGAATGATTAAATTCTGTGCAAACTTTACTGATATTGAGGAGGAAGGATATTGCTGACATTTAATTAAGGATTGTATTGAGCTTTTCGCACTATTTTGGAATTGAGTAAAAACTCGCTCCCTAGTCTTCTTTCAATGAGGATTCTGGATTGCCTATTTTTAATGATCAATTCATTCCCATAGGTCATGAACAATGATCCAGTGTTTCTAGCCAATTATGGTAAACTTTCACCTTGTTCCAGGATTCAGTGAAAGCTTACCTCCTATCTTAACTTTTGACAGGAATTTTAAAATGGCTACTACTGCAGCTAAATTCATCCATACAGGTGACAAAATAATTGTTTAAAGTTAGTTTAAGGAAATAGAAGAGAACATTGCCTCTCATTTCTGAATTGAGTTACAACTCACCACCCATCTCAACATTAATTAAGCATTGTTGAATGATTACATTCTCTACAAACTTTACTGAGACTGGTGAGGAAGGATATTACTAACATTTAATTAAGGATTGTATTGAGCTTTTCACACTATTTTGGAATCGAGTGAAACTCGCTCCCCATGTCTTCTTTCAATTAGGATTCTAGATTGCCATTCTTATTGTTTAGTTTATCCACATAGGTCATGAACAATGATAAAGTGTTTCTAGAATATTATAACAAACTTTCACTTTGTTATGCAATTTAGTGAAAACTCACCTCCCATCTTAACTTTTGACAAGAATTTTAAAATGGCTACTACTGTAGCTAAATTCATCCATATAGGTTACAAAACAATTGATTAGAGTTAGTTTAAGGAAATTGAAGAGAACTTTGCTTCTCATTTCTGAATTGAGTGATAACTCACTGCCCATTTTAACTTTCATTGAGGATTGTAGACTGCTTACTTTCTTTGCTAAATTTAATGATATTGATGAGGAAGGAGTGTTTCTCATAGTTTTAAGGCAAATGTATTGAGCTTTTCGCAGTATTTTAGAATCGAGCGAAAACTCACTTCCTATGTGTACTTTAAATGAGGATTCTAGATTCCCATTTTTGTTGCGCAATTTATCCCCATAGGTTATGAACAATGATCCAGTGTTTCTAGCCAATTACGTCAAACTTTCACTTTGTTATGCCCATCTTAACATTTGACAGGAATTTTAAAATGGCTACTACTGCAGCTAAATTCGTCCATATAGGTTACGAAATAATTGATTAGAGTTAGTTTAAGGAAATCGAAGAGAACTTTGCCTCTCATTTCTGAATTGAGTGACAACTCACCGCCCATCTCAACATTCATTGAGGATTGTAGAATGCTTACTTTCTTCCCTAACTTTACTGATCTTGGTGAGGAAGGAGTGTTTCGGTAGTTTTAAGGTAAATGTATTGAACTTTTAGCACTATTTTGAAATTGAGTTAAAACACACTCCCTAGGCTATGATAAATTCATATTTGTAATGATTTTTAATGTGTGTAAAGTGAGTTTATTATTGATTTTTATCCCCATTTATCAATATAGTGAGCAATTATTAAATAAATAATATTTGAAACAGTTGATAATTAATTGATATCAATTTAGTGCTTAAAGTGAACAAACAAATTGTTTATTCTAATTTTCTATCACAGATCAATGGATTAAGTGAGAATGACAGCTGGACTTAAGGAGTTGATGACATGTGATAGCACATGTGATAGATCAAGGAATTGAGGAACAGATTGCAAGTAGGAGCTCATGCATATGCTGGCACATGAAGAACTATTCACGCACACACACTGCACAGAATCACACACATGCTTGATCTAAACATAATCACAAATTCCAGCAGCAGCTCATGCACTCTACACATCATTCACATTATTTCAGCTACCCTTCATATCCTTCCACACCTATATATACACACCATTCCATATCATATGTAGGGATTCACGCCTGGACATATTCCATTCACACAGGGACACTGATTCATATAACAATTCCATTCCATATTCACGCCATACTTCTCTATTTCTCTTTATATCTCCATTTCCATTTCATCTTCTGCAACTTTCCTCTGTGCTAGTCAATAGAACCAAAAGAAAGTTTTGTAGTTCATCTTAATCTTCTTCTATCATTTTCACCATATTGCTGTTATGCTTTCTATTGCTACTGAAGTTCAAATGGCAATGCAAGGCTAAGCTGCTATGCTCTCTTGGAGATAATGCTGAACTAGAATCCTTGAGCTAAATAGGGAGTTCATTGTGTCTTTAATTCAGAGTTAAATGTATCGAGTTGATATACTTAGCTCTATAATTAATGATGCAATTAGAATAGTAGAGGACAAAGAAGTAAGGAACTGAGTTGGGTCTCTTATTTCTACATAACTATCCTTTGATTAATTTGCATCTTTGATCAAGTTGAACTTAGTTGTAATTAATTGTAGTGATTCTGTTTAATTCATATTCTACTATCTCTAAGTTGAATGATTCATAATCTCCTTTAATGTCTACAAGTTGTAGCTTTGATTGAGATTTAGCTAGCAAGTTGTTAACTAACAAATTCTAATTCATCTGATGAACTCCTCATATTTAGTGGATAATGAAGGTAAGATAATATCCAATTGAACAACATACTTATCGTTCATTCATCTCATCATCATAAACACTAAAAACATAAACAATAGCATAGAATTTACTTGAAGTAGTTAGATCAAAACTCATTAAACACCATCTCTTTAACTTGTTAATTTATGGCTTATTAGATTAATTAGGTATCTTAACATCCATCTAGGCTCCTTGTGAATCAACCTAGGTTAGCCTCCACTTATTATTAGTTAGCTTAGTTTTGTTTGATAATTAAAATGGCAGTGTTTTGTTAAGGTTTCCTAAGCAATCTCCTGGGCCTAAAATCATAAAAAGTATATAGGTGTTTTAGTTTTTTTTCTGTGTATTCAGTGTTTTGTCTTGTTGAGTCATAACCAATTGCCTTTCTCGTACTTAAAATTAATTTTTAAGCGTCTATGTGAACTTTAGTCGCGACCAGAAGCACATTTAGTCACAACCAAAAATTTGTTTTCAAGTCCTTTTGCTCTCTGTTAGTTTTAGTCGTTAACACTTTGTCTTGCGATTGCGACCAAAAATATTTTTCATCTAGTTTTGTTCTCTGTGATTTTTAGTCGCAACCAAAAATTGTTGTTTCAATAAGATTTACTCTTTGTGATTTTTAGTAGCGACCTAAATAACAATTGGTCGCAACCAGAAACTGGAAACTTCAAGCATTTTACTGTCTATGATTTTTAGTCGCAACCAAAGTAACATTTGGTCAAGACCAAAAATCCTGATTAAGAATTTTTCCTCTCTATGACTGGTTGTCATGACCTACAGTTTATTCTTGTTATGATCTCTATTCTCTGTGCTTATTAGTCATGACCTAGTGACCTTTTAGTCGCGACCTGACTGTTTTAAACTGCCATTATTTGATATAAATTCCTAGAATTGCTGCATCTGTGACATATTTGATATTTTACATCATTGTTGAGCATGATTTGTGTGAACAGAAGCTCTAAATTCTTTCCTTTGGATAGAGAAATTAATAGAACACTTAGGCAAATTAAGAAGGCTAAGATCTTAAATCAAGCTAGTGTTGCATCTTCTATTGAGCCTAGTTCTTTTGGTAACTCTATTGCTAAAACTGACTGTGCATCTGGTGCTATATTAGATAATCATTTAGTCATTGAGCATGTTAATGAAGTTGAAACTCATACTCATAACCAGAATATTCAAAATGAGCAACATAGAGAGAATAACATGAACAATAAAAGAGCACATAGGAGCACATAAGAGAATTGACTTCTTCTTATGCAAACTTTGATCATTTTCGCACTTGTCCTGGTTTAGATGTTACTTTTAAGTTAAAAGGTCCTTTGTTAAGTAACTTACCAAAATTTTATGGACTGGCAGGAGAAGATCCGTTCAAGTACTTGAAGACTATGTAGTGGGTTTACTCATCCATGAAACCTATAGGTGCTGACATGAATGTTGTACAAAGACAAGTATTCTACTTTACACTTGAAGGAAGGCAAAGGAATAGTTTTATATGCTGCCACATCATACACCTTAAGCGTTGGATTCCTGGAACAACTTGAAGACTGCTTTCCTAGAGAGATACTTTCCTACTTCAAAGACAGCTACACTAAGGAAGGAGATTTTTGCTACAAAACAGTATGATCAAGAATATTTCCTGAGTTTTGGGGAAGATTTCAAGAGCTGCTAGCTAGATGTCCACACCACCAGATTCTAACTGAGCATTTGCTCTAATTATCCCAATAGGTCACGAACAATGATCCAATGTTTCTAGCCAATTATTGTAAACTTTCACCTTGTTCCCTAATTCAGTGAAAGCGCACCTCCCATCTTAAACTTCGATAGGAATTGTAAAAATTGATACTATTGCTGCTAAATTCATCTATATAGGTGATGAAACAAAACTTTAGAGTTAGTTTAAGCAAAAAAGAAGAGAACTTTGCCTCTCATTTTTTAATTGTGTGACGACTCCCTGCCCATCTCAACTTTTATTGAGGATTGTAGAATGCCTACTTTCTTTGCTAACCTTACTGATATTACTGAGGAAGGAGTATTTCTGGTAGTTTTAAGGCAAATATATTGAACTTTTTGCACTATTTCAAAATTGAGTAAAAACTCACTCCCTAGGCTTCTTCCAATGAGGATTCTAGATTGCCCATATTAGTTGCTCAATTCATACCCATAGCTCCTAAACAATGATCCAGTGTTTTTAGCCAATTATGGCAAACATGCACTTTGTTGCAAGATTTAGTGAAAACTCACCTCCAATCTTAACCGTCGACAAGCATTTTAAAAATGGCTACTATTGCTACTAAATTCATCCCTATAGTTGACAAACTAAGTATTTAGGGTTAGTTTAGTGTAATAGAAGAGAACTTTGCTTCTCTTTTGAGCATTGAGTGACAGCTCACCCGCCCATCTCAGCATTCATTGAGGATTATAGAATGCTTGCTCGCTTTGCTAACTTTACTGATATTGGTGAGCAAGGAGTGTTTCTAGTAGCTTTAATGCAAATATATTGAGCTTTTCGCACTATTTTAGAATCCAGCGAAAACTCACTCCCCATGTCTACCTTCAATGAGTATTCTAGATTGCCATTTTTGTTGCTCCAATTATCCCCATATGTCACGAACAATGATCCAGTGTTTCTAGGTAATTATTGCAAACTTTCACCTTGTCCCTGATTTAGTGAAAACTTACCTCCCATATTAACCTTTCGATAGGAATTATAAAAATTGATACCATTGCTGCTAAATTCATCCATATAGGTGATGAAACAAATTTTTTGAGTTAGTTTAAGCACAAAAGAAGAGAACATTCCCTCTCATTTTAGAATTATGTCACGACTCCCCGCCCCTCTTCACTATCATTGAGGATTGTAGAATGCCTACTTTCTTTGCTAACCTTGCTGATATTTGTGAGGAAGGAGTGTTTCTGGTAGTTTTAAGGCAAATGTATTGAACGTTTTGCACTATTTTGAAATTGAGTAAAAACTCACTCCCTTGGCTTCTTTCAATAAGGATTCTAGATTGCCCATATTAGGTGGTCAATTCATAGCCATAGCTCCTAAACAATGATCCAGCGTTTCTAGCCAATTATTGCAAACATGCACTTTATTGCCCGATCTAGTGAAAACTCACCTCCAATCTTAACCGTCGACAAGAATTTTAAAAATGGCTACTATTGCTGCGAAATTCATCCGTATATTTGACAAACTAAGTATTTAGGGTTAGTTTAATCAAATAGAAGAGAACTTTGCTTCTCTTTTTATAATTGAGTGACAACTCACCCGCCCATCTCAACATTCATTGAGGATTATAGAATGCTTGCTCTCTTTGCTAACTTTACTAATATTGGTGAGCAAGGAGTATTTTTAGTAGCTTTAATGCAAATATATTGAGCTTTTCCCACTATTTTAGAATCAAACGAAGTCTATCATATCCTGATTTTTCCTTATCGGTATAATACTGATAGTGGAAAGAGGCTTGAAAATGATTATGACAAAGATCAGAAGAAATAATAAAGGTTAGATGATTCTTTAAGGAAGAGAAGGACTAAAATGAAAAGTAGAAAAGGTTAAAGGCCAAATGTTAAAGTAGAAACAAAAGTTGGGCCAAAAGTGGTAATTTTCAAAAGTTAAGGGACTTAAATGTAATTAAGTAAAAAGTTCAAGGGTAAAATTGTAATTATGGACCTGGGAGTTTTTTTAGTCCCACATTCCATCAATAAATATAGGAAGTTATGATGATTAATCTGGTATGATACAGAAATTTTATTAGGGCTCCAAACAACAGAAAATTATCTGATAGTCTAAAAGTTATCTGAATTTTTATCAGATTCCATGGACATCAGATATAAGTAGGGGAATTACAGGAAAGTGTGCCCTACAGTGATAGATGTTATGAATCTGATAGAACCCTAGAAGAAGTCCTGTACAAAAAGTTATTCCCACAACAGTGAATTTTGACGGGAGTTTGAAGCCACCCGTGATCTGATAATGAAATTTATCAGTAAATAAGCCTAGATGAAATGAGACCATATGACCTCATATATGGGCCTATGATGACACCAAGGAGGGCCCTAAACCCAGGGTACCAGTTCATCAGCAGAAGGGGCTAGTGTCTAGAAAAAGTCTAAAATTACAAAAATGCCCCTGGATGCCCATATTGTACTAGTGATGGATGGAGGGCATTTTGGTCGTATGGGATAGGCTAAAAATATGGCACATGGAATAAATATGATTAGTTGAGCCAGTATATACCCTGAGACAATACAAAGAAGGGTAAAATGATCATTATGCCCTTTAGGTTAGTACAGTGCAATAAAGGACACCAAGGGTATTTTGGTCATTTCTCAAGGGATGGATGGCAGATAAGTCTTTATTATATCATTGTTAATGTTATAAGAAGCCTAGACATTAATTTCCAGGACAGAATACATATCCTGGTATATTATAAAAAAATTAGGAACATAACACAGTTCGATTGTTGTGAAACTGCTCCGATCGGTATCAGATTGGACTGGAATTTTTCTAGAAGCTTACTTACATGGACAACACCCCACATACCCCTCTTAGGTGTCCCATGATCTGTCCCAAATGATGTTATAATTATTCTTTTTAGAAAAAGTTAAATCCAAGATTCAATGTGAGCCCTTGGATCAATAGTGTACAAATCAATCTTGGCCATCCATTTTCACCCAAATTTCTCTATAAATACCCCCTCATTTCAGGCCTATTCGGAATCCCTTGGAACCATGGGGAAACTCTTGTAAAATTTCCACTCAACTAAGAAAGAAGCACACAACTTGAAACAAGAAGCAAGGTAATCATCTTCCTTGATCTTGAGCTTTGTTCTAGCAAGTTAGCTCTTGGTTTTAAGGGGTTTTTGTTCTCTATTTCCTTCATGGTTGCTGCTGGAAGTGCTTTCCATATGGGGTTGAAATATGAGTTTTACGTTATGGATAGTTTAGACAAGCTTAAACAAGTTAGAATCAAGTGGTATAAGCTTGGAAATTCAAGTATGTTTGGATTTTGGGTTTTGTGTTCTTGCTGGTAGTGTATGTTGTACTGTTCATATGATGGAATTTCATGATTTTGATTCTTCCAATGAGTTTAAAATGGAAAATTGTGTGGGGATAAAGTAGGAGAACAAGTATTGGAAGCATTGGAATCAAAATGTGAATTTTTGGGAATCAAGGGCTTCACTTCAGTTTGGTACTGTAGCAACTGAAGTGTTTTGATTTTGGAAATTCTAGTTTCATATTTGGATTCTACATGAAAAATTATGTGGAAATTGACCATGAGAATTTATTTTGGAAAGATGGAAGTAAGAAACATAAAGTAGAGAAAGAAAGGGAGCTAGTGAAAACCTAGTCTTAGTTTTGTCTTCAAGTTGAGTTGTAACTTGATATTATTGTGTAATGGCTAAGTTTTGACATTTTTGAAGGAAGGAAATCACCTCAAGAATACCTTGATAAGGATAACTAAGAGGTAGCAAGGATACCTAACTATAACTCATGTTTGTTTAATTGTTTTGCTTGCTTGTTGATTATGGTGTTTGGTTGAACTTGAGCTTATGTCATCATGTTATGCTGAAGTATGAATGATTGCAACTCCTTGCAAATTATGTCATGAAAATATGCATGTTAGAGTTTGCTTATGTACCATAATGAAGTAGCTCCCATCTCATGATAACATGTTAAGCATACAATTATTCATGCATGATATTATAGTTTGTGTAACTTGCTATTGGGATTTCCATGAAATCTCATTCCTTCCACATGTACAACTATGTTTTAGGTGCTGGATCCTCTCAAGGGAAGAGAGTAAATATTGATGATTAAGTTTGTATAATAAGTTACATGACACCATAGGGAGATATGCTAGCATGTATGGTGTATGTTTATGTAACTATGTTTTGAGGCTGACGCTTTGTGATAATGGTTATAACATCTAAACCAACGAGTTTTAGTCTGAAACTTGGTATGATTAAATTTAAGATAAATATCTTTAAATGAACACCAAGAATGCCTCATTTGGATAAGTATCCGAATTTTTATGATTTTCCAAAGTTGGAAGTAAGATCTGGAATTGAGATAAAATGAGTGCTGAGAGGCAGAGACGTTCACGCAATGATTTTATATATCCAATGAACGAGTTTTTATATGAAATTTTATGAGCTTAAATAGGACATCTAGAGATTCAAATCCATAGGTAACACAGTTCATTTGGATAAGTAACCAAAGAGAAATAAATTTTTGAAGTTAAGCAAAGAAACTGGAACTTCCAGATTTTACCAAATGAACAGTGATTTTTAACCAATAAACTGATTTCATGTGGACAAGAAAACCTCTGTTTCATATTTTTCCCTCAAATATATATGAAATAGCTTTCATAAGAAATTAGAACCATATTATTTCAATTTTTCTACAATTAATTCTGAATTTTCAAAGTAGGGTACATGTTCTGGAATTACCAAATGAACAGTAAAAGTGAACAGTCCCCCGAGAGCAATTCTTTTGGAAATGAATGTTTTTGAAGTAAATGATCATGTAATTGGTTCCAATCACTTCTAATGGAGTATAATTGAGGTTAAAAGTAAGGATGTGATAAAAACTCACTCCCCATGTCTACCTTCAATGAGGATTCTAGATTGCCATTTTTGTTGCTCCAATTATCCCCATAGGTCACGAACAATGATCCAGTGTTTCTAGCAAATTATTGCAAACTTTCACCTTGATCCCTGATTAAGTAAAAACTTACCTCCCATCTTAACCTTCGATAGGAATTGTAAAAATTGATACTATTCCTACTAAATTCATCCATATAGGTGATGAAACAAATTTTTTGAGTTAGTTTAAGCACAAAAGAAGTGAACTTTGTCTTTAATTTTTGAATTGTGTGATGACTCCCTGCCCATCTCAACATTCACTGAGGATTGTAGAATGCCTACTTTCTTTGTTAACCTTACTAATATTGGTGAGGAAGGAGTGTTTCTGGCAGTTTTAAGGCAAACATATTGAACTTTTTGCACTATTTTGAAATTGAGTAAAAACTCACTCCCTTGGCTTCTTTCAACGAGGATTCTAGATTGCCCATATTAGTTGCTCAATTCATACCCATAGCTCCTAAATAATGATCCAGTGTTTCTAGCCAATTATGGCAAACAGGCACTTTGTTGCCCGATCTAGTGAAAACTCACCTCCAATCTTAACGGTCGACAACAATTTTAAAAATTGTTGCTATTGCTGCTAAATTCTTCCGTATAGTTGACAAACTAAGTGTTATTGGTGAGGATTATAGAATGCTTGCTCTCTTTGCTAACTTTATTGATATTGGTGAGAAAGGAGTGTTTGTAGTAGCTTTAATTCAAATATATTGAGCTTTTCGCACTATTTTTGAAACCAGTAAAAACAAACTCCTCATGTCTACCATCAATGAGGATTCTAGATTGCCATTTTTGTTGCTCCAATTATCCCCATAGGTCGCGAACAATGATCCAGTGTTTCTAGCGAATTATTGCAAACTTTCACCTTGTTTCCTAATTTAGTGAAAACTCACCTCCCATCTTAAACTTCAAGAGGAAAGGTAAAAATCGATACTATTGCTGCTAAATTCATCCATATAGGTCATGAAACAAACTTTTCGAGTTAGTTTACGCACAAAAGAAGAGAACTTTGCCTCTAATTTTTGAATTGTGTGATGACTCCCCGCCCATCTCAACTTTCAGTGAGGATTGTAGAATGCCTACTTTCTTTGCTAACCTTACTGATATTGTGAGGAAGGAGTGTTTCTGGCAGTTTTAAGGCACACCTATTGAACTTTTTGCGCTATTTTAAAATTGAGTAAACATTCACTCCCTTGGCTTTTTTCAATCAGGATTCTAGATTGCCCATATTAGTTGCTCAATTCATACCCACAGCTCCTAAACAATGATCCAGTGTTAGCCAATTATGGCAATCATGCACTTTATTGTCCGATCTAGTCAAAACTCACCTCCAATCTTAACGGTTGACAACAATTTTAAAAATGGCTACTATTGCTGCTAGATTCATCCGTATAGTTGACAAACTAAGTGTTTAGGGTTAGTTTAATCTAATAGAAGAGAATTTTGCTTCTTTTTATAATTGCATGACAACTCACTCGCCTATCTCAACATTCATTGAGGAATATAGAATGCTTTCTCTCTTTGCTAACTTTATAGATATTGGTGAGCAAGGATTGTTTGTAGTAGTTTTAATGCAAATATATTGAGCTTGTCGCACTATTTTTGAATCTAACGAACTCCCCATGTCTACCTTCAATGAGGATTCTAGATTGCCATTTTTGTTGCTTCAATTATCCCTATAGGTCATGAACAATGATCCAGTGTTTCTAGCAAATTATTGCAAACTTTCATCTTTATGTGATGTTTACAGAATATGCTAAAGCTCCGAATGTTAGAGCAGTGCAAGCTCTGAGTGTTAGAGCTGTGCATATTAAGAGAAGGAATGCTTGAGCTCCAATGTTAGAGCTTTGCATTCATGAGCCGGTATGTAGTCCTATAACACGTTAGCCAGGCGTTATGCATGTTAGAGTATGTGCTCCTATATGCTCATATGTGCTCCTGTTTAGCAGTAGAGCAATAGATGAAATAATGATGACATAAGTCCTCTCTCTATATTATGAAAAGTTATTAAAGATGATGAGAAGTATGATGGTATGAGAATGTTAGATAAAGTTTTACGGATGTTTAGAGGATTCCGCTAAATACTCAAATGAGTCATAAATGATTATACTAATAAATATGATGAATAGTTAGTAGAAGCTCCATAATATAGCAGTATTCGAGGGAGTTTGACATAAAAGAAATGGACATTACTCATAAGTCCAGCATAGTGAGAAGTCCATCTGCAGATAGATGCGTAGCAAGAAACTAATAGAATTAACTGGAGTTCAACTCTTATTGAGTTGATTCAGAATAAGAGAAAGTGATAATAGCAAAGATATGAAGAATTGCGGATATGAAAAGTACTCCGCTAAGATATCAAGATAAAAAATAAGAGATAGATACCCCAATCCTTAGTCAAAAAGAAGACAAGGATATCTATCTAAGATTACTGACTAAGGTGCTAAGTAAATTTCGAGGACAAAATTTATTTTAAGGGGGGTAGAAATGTCATATCCTAATTTTCCCTATCTGTATAGTACTGATAGTGGAAAGAGGTTTAGGAAGGATTATGACAAAGATCAGAAGAAATGATAAAGGTTAAATGAGTCTTGAAGGAAGAAAGGGACCTAAACGAAAATTGAAAAAGTTTAAAGGCTAAAAGTTAAAGTAGAAACAAAAGTTGGGCCAAAAGTTGTAATTTCCAAAAGTTTAGGGACCTAAATGTAAATATCCAAAAAGTTAGGGACATAAATGTAATTAAGAGAAAAGTTCAAGGGCAAAATTGTAATTATAAAAAGATCAGCCTGAAAAGGGTTATAACTACCCAAAAGTATTTTAGTCCTATATTCCATCAGTAAATAGAGGAAGGTATGCTGGATAATCTGACAAAATACAGAAATTTTATTAGGTCTCCAGAAAGCAGATATTTATCTGATGGTCTAAAAGTTATCTGAAATTTTATCAAATTTCATGAACTTCAGATATAAGTGGGCAAATTATAGGAAAGTCTGCCCTACAGTGTCATATGTCCTGGATCTGACAGAACTCCAGAAGAAGTTCTGTATAAAAAGTTATTCACATATTAGTGAATTTTGACGGGAGTTTGATAACACCCATGATCCGATAATTGAACTTATCGGTATGTAAACTTGGATAGAATGAGATCAAATGACCTCATATATAGGCCCATAATGACGCCAAGGAAGGCCCAAAACCCAGGGTACCAGTCTATCAGTAGAAGGGGCCAGTGCCAGAAAAAGTGTGAAATTATGAAAATGCCCCTGGATGCCCAGATTGTACCAGAGATGGATGAAGGGTATTTTGGTCATCTGGGACAGGCTAAAAACATGGCACATGGTATAAATATGATTAGTTGAGCCAATATATGTCCTGAGGCAGTACAAAGAGGGGTGAAATGACAATTATGCCCTTAGGGTAAATATAATGCAAGAAAGGACACCAAGGGTATTTTGGTCATTTCCCAAGGGATCTGTAATTAAGTTGTGGCCAGTACAAGTATGTCAATGGTGTGGGAAGCCTAGACATTGATTTCTAGGATATAATACATATCCTGGTATATTATAAAAAAATTAGGAACAGAAAACAGTCCGGTTGCTGTGAAACTGCACCGATCGGTATTGGATTGGACTGAAATTTTTCCAGAAGCCTCCTTACACTATGAGCATGCCACCTAACCCCTTGAGGTGTCCCTTGATGGGTCCGACATGATGTCATAATTATTATTTTATGAAAAAGTTAAATCCAAGATTAAATGTGGGCCTTTAGATCAAATAGTAACCAAATCAATCTTGGCCATTCATTTTTCTTGGATTTTGGCTATAAATACCCCTCAATTCTGGTTCAGAACCGTAAGCTCATGTACCCTTGGGGAAGCTCTTGCAAAATGGAAACTCAAGCCAAGACAAAGAAGATTCAAGATTCCAAAGTTCAAGCAAGCTAGAGATTAAAGGTAAGCAATCTCTCCTAGCTTATTTTCCTTTGATTTGGGAGCTTGAACTTAGGGTTTTAATGGGAGAAAAGTTGAGTTTTCTCTAAGGGAAGGTGCTGCCCAAAAACCTTAAAGGAAAGGGGAAAGAAGAAATTAAAGTTAGAACCATATGATTGAAGCTTAAACAAGCTAGTTAAGTGGTTGGTTGTTGAATCAAATTGATACTCTTGACTTTGCCATGCTGTGCCCTATTTGGTCTGCACTATTCATGAGGGAAGGAAATTTAATTTCAATGATTTAATGCTTTCATTGAGTTTGTATGATGATTTTGTGTAGGATTGGAAAGGTTTTGAACCTTGGAAACATTAAAATCTCAAGGTTGTAGTCTTTGAGATTCCTTATGGTACTGTTCACTCACATGAACAGTGATTGGAATTTCATGATTTTGATGGTTCCGATGGTTTTAAAATGAAAAGTTGTGTGGGGTAAAGTGGAGAAACAAGTATGGGAAGCATTAGAATCAAAATGAGAATTTTTGAAAGAATTGTATGCTTATGTTCAGTTCTGTACAGCATGTGATGAAGGAGCTGGAATTTCATGATTCTAAGCTCATAAATGGATTCAAAAGATGAAATTGTGTAGGGTAAAGTCAAGACATCAATTGATTCAAAGGCCAAGCCCATTAGTGAAGATTAGAGAAAGTTGTGATACTAAAGAATGTAATAAAGTAGTCTTGAACATTGTTGGAGTTCATGGGTCCTAATGAATTATGTGATGAATATGAATGTGTTTAGGACCTTGAAACATCCAAGAAGATGTTGGAAAGTGATTGACATAAAGGCTTCATGGTTGGAAAGCTAGGGAGCAAGTGTTAAAGATCAAGAGGAAAGCCTAAGTTCAAGGTAGTGAACTTACCTCTTTATGTGCTCGATGTGGTATGTTTATGTATTGACATGTATATGTTATTTGAATGATGTTGTGATATGATAAATGATATTGAATGTATTGTGAATAACATGTTTCTATGGCCATGCACTTTATGTAAAAGTATATTGCATGATGGCATGTCACTAATCAAAGAAAGTTAATGAATTTACATATCATGCATTAGCATCCATCTTGCATATTTAAGTGGTAATATTTGCTACTGAGATTCCCTAGAATCTCACTCTCCCATAACCAACCAATTTAGGTCAAGCATGAAGAAAAGGTATGCATGGAGAAGAGCTAAAACATGGAAGAAGGAAAGTGAAGTATTTAAGATTCTAGCATATGCTATGCATTTTCCATGTATGTAAGAGCTGAAACAATTATTGGAAATGAAAGAAAATAAACTGAAATGGTAAAAACGTAGGTCCTGAAGCAGTTTTATTGTGGCTTTAGTTTGACCTAGCAAATGAAGGAATTAGTTCACGAAATTTTTTGAGCATGTAGCACACATCCAGAGATTTAAATTCATAGGTAGAATGTTTCATTTGGATGTGTATATCAAGAGAAATGAATTTCCAAAGTAAGGGACCAGAAACTGTTTCCAGAGTTTTTGACCAAATGAACAGTAAACTTCAACGAATAAACTGTATCAATTGGATAATCATTTTGTCTAAAAATTATTTTTACCTTAAATTTCAAGATGTTATGTTCATTTAGCTTTTTGAACCACTGCATTTCGAGTTTTCTAGAATTAATTATGATTTTTTGAAGTTCGTTGCGTAATCTGGAATACCATATGAACAGTAATCCAAGAAAGAGTAAAATTCCAGATTTGGCTAATGGACTTCCAAGGTCTTGTAAGTGGTTCTAAATGCTACTGAATGGTCCCTAAGACGTATGAAAGTAAGGATGTTACATAACTAGCTTGTTTAAGCTTCAATCATATGGTTCTAACTTTAATTTCTTCTTTCCCCTTTATGTAAGGAATTGGAAGACACGCAGCGGAAATTAACTTAAAATTTTTTCCATTCCTTGCCAAGATCTACCGTATGTGTTTAAGTCAAGTGGGAAGAAGAATTACCCTCATTGTTCCTCAGCGACTTCCACAGCTTCTAGTCATGACGTTCACAGCTTCTCTCCGCGGCTCGTGTTCCCTTTCTGATCGCAAGAAGTCGACGACTCAGGTCGACTTCCTCTACTAGTATCCACACGAACAACGTTCCAACCACAAACGACGTGCTAGTGTCTCCTGTCCCTCCAGGGCTTTCTCAAGGTTTCGTCCTCTCTGTCTCTATTTCAGCAGTTTCTTATCTGTAAACCTTTTGCAAATTCCCCTACGGCCTTTCTGTGTTCTATATTTTTTAAAACGTAGCTACTAAAATCAGATATATAGGATGCTATGCCTTTTCCTCTACCAAATTAGATTTTGGAGTTAATCTTATATTAATTCCAAAATTAATACAATATCATATATTGTATAATTTAATAAGAAACTAATTAAATAAATAATATTTATATTAAATCCGTCCCACAGATTTAATTCACCTATTTATTTAATTTAAAATAAAGATAAGACTGAACTATATTTGATTTATTCTCA
This sequence comes from Leucaena leucocephala, assembly GCA_037074615.1. NCBI lineage: Eukaryota > Viridiplantae > Streptophyta > Magnoliopsida > Fabales > Fabaceae > Leucaena > Leucaena leucocephala. Next base: position 15,814,539 of record CM073538.1, read on the forward strand.
TAAATTAAATTTAAGATGTCATATCAATTTGAATTTTAAATTCAAACGTGATAAAGATTTAATTTATCCTTATAAATTAAATCTTATAAATATCTCTTATATGAGATATCCTATCAATTTGAATTTCAAATTCAAACGTGATAGAGATTTAATTTATCCTTATAAATTAAATCTTATAAATATCTCTTATATGAGATATCCTATCAATTTGAATTTCAAATTCAAACGTGATAGAGATTTAATTTATCCTTATAAATTAAATCTCATATATCTCTTATATATAATGTGTATATATATATATATATGAATATAAATATAAATAAATATATACATCCACCCTAGATCATTCATTGAAGCTGGACATGTCTTAGATTCAATGAATCTGGACATCATAGCTCATGTTGGGCTATTTTGTGTGTGACCCTGTAAGCCTATATGAAGTTGGTAGTTGGCCATTTGCTATACTGGCCCACAAGTCGCAAGCGGTCTCTAGCAAGACATAACGACTACCCAAATTATATGAGGATCGTTAAAAGATGTAACCTGTTATACAACCATATCATGTCCCTTCTGTCACGCGATATTTTGGTCATGGATGAGGCATGGATAATATCATCCTCCTATTCGTGACCATTACTTTCTCGATCCCTAAGTAGTCTGACTATAGAAATGGAACTACCTTTCCATTACAGTATACCCATACATTTCTCAGACTCACTCATTGAGGGGCCCAGTAATATCTCTCTACGAATGTGAGGGACAAATTCCATCTTGACCATTGACATTCCTCCGCATGAAAAACCACTAAGCCCAAACATAGTCTTTATGATCACTCAGTCAAAAGTGACTTTTGACTAGGTCAAAGCTGAGCATTTGTCATGTAGGAATCCATGATGATCTCAGGTCAAAGGGCATAGTGACATGGTTTGTATATGAGAGAAGCTTATGATATAACCCATGCAGCTCTCTCATAGCGGGTCGATCCAACACCATGTACTCTTACATGTGCCTATGACTTTGATTTATATCTCTATACATCTTCAAAGTCATACTGGTCTTATTTCATCTCTGCTCCCGCATAGATGACCGACCAGGGACATTTAGGATAAGATCATGAATTATCCAAGGATCGTCATCACAGTAAACATGCAAACGATATGATAATACAATTAGTAAATTCATAAATCAATAATGTTCATAAGACAATGATTAGCCCCTAGGGCACGATTTCCAACACTTTTATCTAAGGTTTTTTGGGCAGCACAACCCCTTAGAGAAAACTCAACTTTTCCCCATGAAAACCCTAAGTTCAAGCTCCCAAATCAAAGGAAAATAAGCTAGGAGAGATTGCTTACCTTTAATCTCTAGCTTCTTGAACTTTGGAACCTTGAATCTTATTTGTCTTGGCTTGAGTTTTCATTTCACAAGAGTTTCCCCAAGGGTCCATGAAGCTACATTTTTGATGCAGAAATGAGGGGGTATTTATAGCCAAAATCCAAGAAAAATCAATGGCCAATATTGATTTGTTTACTATTTGATCTAAAGGCTCACATTTAATCTTGGATTTTACTTTTTCATAAAAGAATAATTATGACATAATATGGGACAGCTCATGGAACACCTCATGGGGTATGTGGCATGCTCATAGTGTAAGGATGATTATGAAAAAATTCCAGTCAAATTCGGTACCGATCGGAGCAGTTTCACAATAACCAGACTGTTTTCTGTTCTGAATTTTTTATAATATACCAGGATATGTATTCTGTCCTAAAAATAAATATCTAGGCTTCTCATACCATTGAAAATGATATACTGAATATTTATCTGCCATCCATCCCTTGGGAAATGACCAAAATACCCTTGGTGTCCTTTCTTGCACTGTACTAACCCTAAAGGCAAAATCATTATTTCACACCTCTTTATACTGCCTCAGGGTGTATCTGGGCTCTAAATAATCATCTTTATACTATATGACACATTTTTTGCCTATCTAGAATGACCAAAATGCCCTCCATCCATCACTGGTACAGTATGGGCATTCAGGGGCATTTTCATAATTTCGCACCTTTTCTAGACACTGGCCCCTTCTACCGATGAACTAGTACCCTGGGTTTTGGGCCCTTCTTGGCATCATCATGGGCCTATATATGAGATAATCTGATCTCATTCTATCTAGACTCACATACCAATAAGTTCCATTATCAGATCACTGATGTTATCAAACTCCTATCAAAATTCACTGTTATAGGAATAACTTTTTGTACAGGACTTCTTCTAGGGTTCTGTCAGATTCATAACATTGACACTTTAGGGCACACTTTCCTGTAATTCTCCCACTTATATCTGATGTCCATGGAATCTACTAAAAGTTCAGATAACTTTTAGACTATCAGATAATTTTCTGCTGCATGGAGCCCTAATAAAATTTCTGTATCATGCCAGATTAACCAGCATATCTTCCTCTATTTACTGATGGAATGTGGGACTAAAAAACTTTCAGGAAGTTATAACCCTTTCCGGGCTGATCTTTCTATAATTATAATTTTGCCCTTGAACTTTTTACTTAATTACATTTAAGTCCCTTAACTTTTAGAAATTACTACTTTTGGCCCAACTTTTGTTTCTATTTTTACTTTCTGCCTTTAACCTTTTCTACTTTTCATTTTAGTCCTTATCTTCCTTAAAGAATCATCTAACCTTTATTATTTATTCTGATCTTCATCAAAATCCTTTCCAAACATCTTTCCACTATCAGTACTATTTTGATAGGGAAAAATCAGGATATGACACTTGCTCTCTTTGCTAACTTTACTGATATTGGTGAGCAAGGAGTGTTTCTGGTAGCTTCAATGCAAATATATTGAGCTTTTCACACTATTTTAGAATCAAGCAAAAACTCACTCCCCATGTCTACCTTCATGAGGATTCTAGATTGCTATTTTTATTGCTCCAATTATCCCCATAGGTTACGAATAATGATCCAGTGTTTCTAGCAAATTATTGAAAACTTTCACCTTGTTCCCTGATTTAGTGAAAACTCACCTCCCATCTTAACCTTCAATAGGAATTGTAAAAATCGATACTATTGCTGCTAAATTCATCCATATAGGTCATGAAACAAATTTTGCGAGTTAGTTTAAGCACAAAAGAACATAACTTTGCCTCTCATTTTTTAATTGTGTGACGACTCCCCGCCCATCTCAACTTTCATTGAGGATTGTAGAATGCCTACTTTCTTTGCTAACCTTACTGATATTGGTGAGGAAGGATTTTTCTGGCAGTTTTAAGGTAAAACATATTGAACTTTTTGCACTATTTTGAAATTGAGTAAAATCTCACTCCCTTGGCTTCTTTCAATGAGGATTCTAGATTGCCCATATAAGTTGCTCAATTCATAGCCATAGCTCCTAAACAATGATCCAGTGTTTCTAGCCAATTATTGCAAACATGCACTTTATTGTCCGATCTAGTGAAAACTCACCTCTAATCTTAACTGTCGACAAGAATTTTAAAAATGGCTACTATTGCTGCTAAATTCATCCGTATAGTTGACAAACTATACGGATGAATTTAGGGTTAGTTTAATCAAATAGAAGAGAACTTTGCTTCTCTTTTTATAATTGAGTGACAACTCACCTGCCCATCTCAACATTCATTGAGGATTATAGAATGCTTGCTCTCTTTGCTAACTTTACTGATATTGGTGAGCAAGGAGTGTTTCTAGTAGCTTTAATGCAAATATATTGAGCTTTTCGCACTATTTTAGAATCGATCAAAAATTCACTAACCATGTCTACCTTCAATGGGGATTCTAGATTGCCATTTTTGTTGCTCCAATTATCCCCATTGGTCACAAACAATGATCCAGAGTTTCTAGCCAAATATGGCAAACATGTACTTTATTGCCCGATCTAGTGAAAACTCATCTCCGATCTTAATTGTCGACAAGAATTTTAAAAACGGCTACTATTGCTGCTAAATTCATCCATATAGTTGACAAACTAAGTGTTTAGGGTTAGTTTAATCTAACAGAAGAGAACTTTGCTTCTCTTTTTATAATTGACTGACAACTCACACTCCCATCCCAATATTCATTGAGGATTATAGAATGCTTGCTCTCTTTGCTAACTTTACTCATATTGGTGAGCAAGGAGTATTTCTAGTAGCTTTAATGCAAATATATTGAGCTTTCCACACTATTTTAGAATCGATCAAAAACTCACTAACCATGTTTACCTTCAATGGGGATTCTAGATTGCCATTTTTGTTGCTCCAATTATCCCCATTGGTCACAAACAATGATCCAGTGTTTCTAGCCAATTATTGCATACTTTCACCTTGTTCACTGATTTAGTGAAAACTCACCTCCCATCTTAACCTTCGATAGGAATTGTAAAAATCGATACTATTGCTGCTAAATTGATCCACATATGTGATGAAACAACTTTTTAGAGTTAGTTTAAGCAAAAAAGTACATAACTTTGCTTCTAATTTTTGAATTGTGTGATGACTCCCCTACTATCTCAACTTTCAATTAGGATTGTAGAATGCCTACTTTCTTTGCTAACCTTACTGATGTTGGTGACGAAAGAGTGTTTCTGGTAGTTTTAAGGAAAATATATTGAACTTTTTGCCCTATTTGGAAATTGAGTAAAAACTCACTCCCTTAGCTTCTTTTAACGATGATTCTAGATTGCCCATATTACTTGCTCAATTCATACCCATAGGTCATAAATAATGATCCAATATTTCTAGCCAATTATGGCAAACATGCACTTTGTTGCCGGATTTAGTGAAAACTCACCTCCAATCTTAACCGTTGACAAGAATTTTAAAATGGCTACTATTGCTGGTAAATACATCTATATAGGTGACGAAACAATTGTGTAGAGTTAGTTTAAGGAAATAGAAGAGAACTTTGCTTCTCTTTTTATAATTGAGTGACAACTCCCCGGCCGTCTCAACTTCCATTGAGGATTGTAGAATGCCTACTTTTCCTTGCTAACTTTTCTAATATTGGTGAGGAATGAGTGTTTCTAGTAGTTTCAATGCAAATATATTGAGCTTTTCACACTATTTTATAATCAACTGAAAACTCACTCCCTATGTTTGCCTTCAATGAGGATTCTAGATTACCATTTTTGGTGCTCAATTTATCCCCATAGGTCACGAACAATGATCCAGTGTTTCTAATCAATTATTGCAAACTTTCACCTTGTTCCCTGATTTAGTGAAAACTCACCTCCCATCTTAACCTTCGATTGGAATTAGAAAAATGGATACTATTGCTACTAAATTCATCCACGTAGGTGACAAAACAAATTTTTGGAGTTAGTTTAAGCAAAAAAAACTGAGAACTTTGCCTCTTATTTTTTAATTCAGTGATGACTCCCCGCGCGTCTCAACTTTCATTGAGGATTATAGAATGCTTATTTTCTTTGCTAACCTTACAGATATTGGTGAGGTAGGAGTGTTTCTGGTAGTTTTAAGGCAAACGTATTGAACTTTTTGCACTATTTTGAAATTGAGTAAAAACTCACTCCCATGGCTTCTTTCAATGAGGATTCTAGATTGAAATGGCTACTAGTGCTAGCAACTCCTCGCCCATCTCAACTTTCATTGAGGATTATAGAATACTTACTCTCTTTGCATATTTTATTGATATTGGTGAGGAAAGAGTATTTCTAGTAGTTTTAAAGCAAATGTATTGAGCTTTTCACACTAATTTAGAATCGAGCGAAATCTCACTCCCCACGTCTACCTTTAATGACGATTCTAGATTGCCCATTTTAGTTGCTCAATTCATACACATAGGTCCAAAACAATGATCCAATATTTCTAGCCAATTATAGCAAACTTGCACTATGTTGTAGGATTTAGTGAAAACTCACCTCCAATCTTAACCGTCGATAAGAATTTTAAAATGGCTACTATTGCTGCTAAATTCATCCATTAAGGTGATAAAACAATTGTACAGAGTTAGTTTAAGGAAATAGAAGAGAACTTTGCCTCTCGTTTTTGAAATGAGTGACAACTCCCCGCCCGTCTCAACTTTCATTCAGGATTGTAGAATGCCTACTTTCTTTGCTAACCTTTCTGATATTGGAGAGCAAGGAGTGTTTCTGGTAGTTTAAAGGCAAATGTATTAAACTTTTTGCACTATTTTGGAATTGAGTAAAAACTCTCTCCCTAGGCTTCTTTCAATGAGGATTCTAGATTGAAATGGCTACTAGTGCTGGCAACTCCTCGCCCATCTCAACTTTGATTGTGGATTATAGAATACTTACTCTCTTTGCATACTTTATTAATATTGGTGAGGAAGGAGTATTTCTAGTAGTTTTAAAGCAAATGTATTGAGCTCTTCACACTAATTTGGAATCGAGCGAAAACTCACTCCCCATGTCTACCTTTAATGAAGATTCTAGATTGCCCATATTAGTTGCTCAATTCATACCCATAGGTCCTAAACAATGATCTAGTGTTTCTAGCCAATTATAGCAAACTTGTACTTTGTTGTGGGATTTGGTGAAAACTCACCTCCAATCTTAACCGTCGATAAGAATTTTAAAATGGCTACTATTGCTGCTAAATTCATCCATATAGGTGACGAAGCAATTGTGTAGAGTTAGTTTAAGGAAATAAAAGAGAACTTTGCCTCTCATTTTTGAATTGAGTAATAACTCCCCGCCCGTCTCAACTTTCACTAAGGATTATAGAATGCCTACTCTCTTTGCAAACTTTACTGATATTGGCGAGGAAGGAGTACTTGTAGTAGTTTTAAAGCAAATGTATTAAGCTTTTTACACTACTTTAGAATTGAGCGAAAACTCACTCCCCATGTCTACCTTTAATGAGGATTCTAGATTATCCATATTAGTTGCTCAAATCATACCCATAGGTCCTAACAATGATCCAGTGTTTCTAGCCAAATATGGCAAACTTGCACTGTGTTATGGGATTTAGTGAAAACTCACCTCCAATCTTAACCGTTGACAAGAATTTTAAAATGGCTAGTATTGTTGCAAATGTATTTGGCTTTTCGCACTATTTTAGAATCGACCCAAAACTCACTCTCCTTGTCTACCTTCATTGAGGATTCTAGATTGCCATTTTTGTTGTTCAATTTATCCCTATAGGTCACGAACAATGATCCAGTATTTCTAGCCAATTATTGCAAACTTTCACCTTGTTCACTGATTCAGTGAAAACTCACCTCCCATCTTAACCTTCGATAGGAATTGTAAAAGTGGATACTATTGCTGCTAAATTTGTCCATGTAGGTGATGAAACAAATTTTAAGAGTTAGTTTAATAAAAAAAGAAGAGAACTTTGCCTCTCATTTTTGAATTGAGTGACGACTCCCCGCCGTCTCAACTTTCATTGTGGATTGTAGAATACCTACTTTCTTTGCTAAGCTTACTGATATTGGTGAGGAAGGAGTGTTTCTGGTAGTTTTAAGGCAAATGTATTGAACTTTTTGCACTATTTTGGAATTGAGTAAAAACTCACTGCCTAGGCTTCTTTCAATGAGGATTCTAGATTTCCCATATTAGTTGCTCAATTCATACCTATAGGTCATAAACAATGATCAAGTGTTTCTTGCCAAATATTGCAAATTTGCACTTTGTTGCAGGATTTAGTGAAAACTCACCTCCAATCTTAACCGTCAACAAGAATTTTAAAATGGCTACAATTGCTGGTAAATTCATCTATATAGGTGACAAAACAATTGTGTAGAGTTAGTTTAAGGAAATAGAAGAGAACTTTGCCTCTCATTTTTGAATAGTGTGATGACTCCCCGCCCATCTCAACTTTCATTGAGGATTATAGAATGCCTACTTTCTTTGCTAACCTTACTGTTATTAGTGACGAAGGAGTATTTATGGTACTTTTAAGGAAAATGTATTGAGCTTTTCGCACTATTTTAGAATCGAGCGAAAACTCACTCCCCAAGTCTACCTTCAATCAGGATTCTAGATTGCCCATATTAGTTGCTCAATTCATACCCATATTAGTTGCTCAATGATCCAGTGTTTCTAGCCAATTATGGCAAACATGCACTTTGTTACTGGATTTAGTGAAAACTCACCTCCAATCTTAACCATCGACAATAATTTTAAAATGGCTACTATTGCTGCTAAATTAATCCACATAGGTGACGAAACAATTTTGTAGAGTTAGTTTAAGGAAATTGAAGTAAATTTTACTTCTCTTTTTCAAATTAAGTGACAACTCCTTGCCTGTCTCAACTTTCATTGAGGATTGTTGAATGCATACTTTCTAGTACTGCTAAATTCATCCATATAGGTGATGTAACAAATTTTTAGAGTTTGTTTACAAAAAAGAAGAGAACTTTGCCTCTTATTTTTGAATTGAGTGACGACTCCCTGCCCTTCTCAACTTTTATTGAGGATTGTAGAATACCTACTTTCTTTGCTAACCTTACTGATATTGGTGAGGAAGGAGTATTTCTAGTAGTTTTAAGGCAAATGTATTGAACTTTTTGCACTATTTTGGAATTGAGTAAAAAGTCACTCCTTAGGCTTCTTTCAATGAGGATTCTAGATTCCCATATTAGTTGCTCAATTCATACCTATAAGTCGTAAACAATGATCCAGTGTTTCTAGCCAATTATGGAAAACATACACTTTCTTGCCAGATTTAGTGAAAACTCACCTCCAATCTTAACCGTCGACCAGAATTTTAAAATGGCTACTATTGCTACTAAATTCATCCATATAGGTGACGAAAAAATTGTGTAGAGTTAGTTTAAGGAAACAGAAGAGAACTTTGCCTCTCATTTCTGAATTGAGTCACAACTCCCCGCCTATCTCAACTTTCATTTAGGATTCTAAAATACCTACTTTCTTTGCAAACCTTACTGATATTGGTGAGCAAGGAGTGTTTCTAGTAGTTTTAGGGCAAATGTATTGAACTTTTTCCACTATTTTAAATTGAGTAAAAACTCACTCCCTAGGCTTCTTTCAATGAGGATTCTAGATTGCCCATATTAGTTGCTCAATTCATACCCATAGGTCCTAAACAATGATCCAGTGTTTCTAGCCAATTATAGCAAACTTGCACTGTGTTGTGGGATTTAGTGAAAACTCACCTTCAATCTTAACCGTCGATAAAAATTTTAAAATGGCTACTATTGCTGCTAAATTCATCCTTATAGGTGACGAAACAATTGTGTAGAGTTAATTTAAGGAAATACAAGAGAACTTTGCCTCTCTTTTTTGAATTGATTAACAACTCCAGGCCGTTTCAACTTTCATTGAGGATTGTAGAATGCTTACTCTCTTTGCTAACTTTACTGATATTGTTGAAGAAGGAGTGTTTCTAGTAGTTTTAAGGCAAATGTATTGAAATTTTTGCACTAATTTGAAATTGAGTAAAAAACTCACTCCCTAGGCTTCTTTCAATGAGAATTCTAGATTGCCCATACTAGTTTCTCAATTCATCTCCATAGGCCCTAAATAATGATCCAGTGTTTCTAGCCAATTATGGTAAACTTGCACTTTATTGCGGGATTTAGTGAAAACTCACTTCCAATCTTAACCGTCAACTGTCATATCCCCAATTTCTTTATCTGATGTATATTTACAGTTTATAAGTAATAAACATGAGAATATTGAAATAAACTGTATCAGATTGAGGAAGGAAAGTGAGGGATTATTAACTAAGGAAAGTCCAGGGACCGAAATGAAAATTAGAAAAGGTTGAAGGCCAAAAGTGAAAGGAGAAACAAAAGTTGAGGCAAAAGTGGTAATTATCAAAATTTAGGGACCTAAATATAATTAAGAAAAAGTTCAAGGACAAGAATATATTTATGAGAAAGTTGAACCGAAAAATATCCAAAAATGCCCAAAATCATATTAGTCCCAAATTTTACCAATAAATAGACAAAATTATTCTGATCAGTTTAATGCAATACATAATTTTGATTTGAGGTCCCAATTAATTGATATAAATTCCTAAAGTCAGGAAGAATTATTACACTATTTTTTAGACCTCAAAATCAGATAAAACTTATAGTAAATTCTTATATTTAATATAAGAATTTATAAAATTAACAGAGTCAAAAAAGGAATCCTGTAGAATTCTTACAGGAATTTACAGTGGATTAAAATACCCGATAAATGCTGTCAGGAAAGGTTCCTTGGGATTTATGCTATAAAGGTAATGGACTAATATTAAGACCTCAATGGCATCCCAAGAGGACCAATAAGGTGGTTGGATAGTTAAGTAGGCCAGAGTCCAAAGCAACCCCGGAAAAGTGTGAAATTATGAAAATGTCCCTGTGTGGCCAGATTATACTAGTGATTGATTGAGGACAATTTGGTCATTCTGGACAAGATAAAAATGTCCAAGCTAGTATAAAGATGATTAGTTCGAGTCAGTATACACCCTAATACAGTATAAAAGAGTGTAAAATGACAATTATGCCCTTAGGGTTAATATAGTACAAGATAATGGACCAAGGGCATTTCAGTCATTTCCCAAGGGATTTGTAATTAATTTTTGGCCCAATCCAAGAATGTCAATGGTAGGGAGAATTTGGATACTGGATTTAAGGTAATAAATATATTATGAAATATCAAAAAAATTAAATTTATAAAACAGTCTGGTTTTTGGGGAATCAGACTGAGCCGGTACCAGATTGAACTGAAATTTTTCCAGAAACTTTCCCCCATTGGAATTTTGCCACCTAGCCCTGTGAAGTGTCCCTTGATGATGTCATGGATGATGTCATAATTATCTTTTTGGAAAAGTCAAATCCAAGATTAAATATGAGTCATTAGATCAAATAGTGCACAAAGTAATTTTGGCCATTGATTTTCCATGAGATTTTTCTATAAATACCCCCTCAAATCTGAACCAAACCATGAGCATGAGAACCTTGGGGAAACTTTTGCAAAATGGAAACTCAAGCTAAGACAAAGAAGATTCAAGGTACTAAAGTTCAAGCAATCTAGAAATTAAAGGTAAGCAATCTATCCTAGCTTATTTTCCTTTGATTTGGGAGCTTGAACTTAGGGTTTTCATGGATAAAAGTTGAGTTTTCTCTAAGGTTTTGTGCTGTCCAAAAGCCTTAGATGACAGGGAAAAGAAGAAATTAAAGTTAGAGATATATGATTGAAGCTTAAAAAGATAGTTAAGTGACTAGTTGTTGAATCAAGTTGATATTCATGACTTTACCATGGTTGAACCATTTCAGTTTACACTGTTCATGATGGAAGGAAATGGAATTTCAATGATTTAATGCTTCCATTGAATTTATATGATGATTTTGTGTAGGGTTAGATAAGTATGGAACCTGGAAGCATTGAAATTTCAAGATTATAGTTTTTAAAATTCTCCTATATTACTGTTCACTCACATGAACAGTTATTGGAATTTCATGATTTTGATGCTTTCAATAGTTTTAACACTTTCACAAGCAAGCACAAGTATTTACATTCATGCATGCATTGTTTAGTAATGTTTGCTACTGAGATTTCTCCAGAAATCCCATCCCCTTCCATCTAATCCAAATCCCACAGGTTTGTTAATGATGAAAGAGGATTGAAGAAGCATGAAGAGAAGTTAGGGATTGGATAGTATAAATGTTATGTGAGGAATTATTATATGTAATGTTACTATTTGACCAATGCAAGTAGTGATAATCATGATGTAATGAAAAATAGTAAATGATGAGATAAATGTATGAAATTTTACAGACATTTAGTTAACATGTCAAGATTCATTTTGCACCAAGAACACCTTATTTCGATGTCTGTACAAAGAGAACAAATTTTCTAAAGTAAGGGACCAGAATTTGTTTCCAGAATTTTTGACCAAATAAACAATAATTTTATGAATACTGGGAATGTCATCTTGGGTCTCTAATCAAGCTCAAGCACTCTGGTGGCTCAGTTCCCAAGAATCATCCATTAACTTTTCATTATTGCACTTAATGGCCCAAACTTTATGTCTACTTTCCTTTGGCATCATTAAACCTTTTAGACTTGTTAGTTTAGTCCTTAAATATCATATGTATACTTCTGGGACTTCTTCTCAATAGGACCTGGTAGCCTACCTTTTTCAGGCTACAAACTGGGCTTCTATGCCTAAAAATTGAGATATGACATGACTTAAGTTGTCAGGATCAAGAGACAGAGCAGAAAGAACCACAATTTGGTCAAGAGCATACTGGAACTGATATATAAACATAAAGAATAAGATATAGTAAAGAGATATAGAATTTACTCCATAGAGATGAAGATTAATCCACTCACCTGAGAAGTTTTTCTCAAATAGTTTATGAGAAGCATTACTTCAGTTAGATAGAGAGAGGCTAAGGGTTAAAGCAGAGAAAGAGAAACCCTTTTATAAATACTTAGCGAGTTCATCCACATGAGCAGTGAGAGTTGAATGACTAAGAAGTTAGTTCACAGATTGAATTTTATGTTACAAAGAAAGAATTTTTCTCAGGTAGTTATAAAAGTTCAATAAAGCGATAAATGTATGCAAGATTAGAAATAGAAATGTATGATGTTTAGATAAAGAAAGGTAGCCATAACTTAAAAGATAAAGAGATTCCCCAATTTAAGAAAGAGTAATGATCAAAAGTTAGATAGAGTAATGAAGGGTTGAGTCTATACCCTGGTAGGAGGTTAACGTGGCAACCTAATTAGATAAGTAAATATCACAGTATTCTTGAATGAATGATTAGGATCTGGTAGATAATGTGATAGAGGAAATAATGCTTTAAAGTTTACCTAATTAATTGTTTAATTGCAATGTTTGTATGATGAAAGTTGAGCAAATTATGTGATGATGATATGGCTTATATTGCTATAAGTTATGATGAATAGCTGTATCTCCTTGTAGTTGTCATGCGATGACATGCATGTTAGAGTATGCTATGATGAATGAATACCCCCTTTCACATTACATATAGGGTAGAGTATATATGATGAGAAAGTTATGTTATTCCCATACCATACGACATGTAATTAGATAATTTAACTTGGTAATGATAATAAAGCAATAGAAAAGTGATAAACGAGATAGTTAGCCAGTTAATCCCTAAAGTTTAGAATGAAAGTTTACGACCAGACAATGATGTCAGTTAGACAAAGACGAGATTAAAATTGAATGTTAGTAGCAAGCCTATAGACATATGATTATAGTACTCAGGACATGTCCCTTCAGTAAGGATAAGATACATAAACGATGTACCATGAACATGAAATAAGGCATAGTTATGAAAGATGATGCAGCTCTGAGAGGGAGTAGCTTCTATGTAATAAAAGTTAACTTTTTTGCCCTAGAGCTAGATTGCTCTTACGATAGAGTCAGATTGCTCTTAAGATAGAACCAGGAGAATGGATAATGCAGTTCAAGTTAGAGCTATGTCTACCATATGAAATATACAAATTATGACAGATATGTGATAGTAAAGCCTATGTAGCTCTCTACAGTACTGAATATAGTAAGGATATGAAAGATAAGAATGATATGAGAAATTCCTGAGTGATAGAAGAAATGAGTAAAGTCTTAATAGATAATATTGTCTTCTTTGATCAGTCTTAGGGAATTATATATTAAGTTAGCAACTAAGTGAAAGTAGCTAACCTTGTAACTTATTCCATTGATTTTAGGTCTTCCAGAGATAAGGATACAGTACAACAAAATGCAGTAGATTCTAGAGGATTATAGTTAGATCCTAGTATAGTTCACAGAGAATAGAATTCTAGGGTCATAGTTAGATCCTAAAGAGGCTGACAGTTGATCATAGTTTGATCCCAGGATCGCAGTAGACCTAACCTAAGAAAATGAATGAAACACAAGTACAATATTTATTTGGAAGGATGATTACCAAGGATAAGGTTAAGATAGGGAAACTCCACAAGTTAGTTAACTCATAATAGAGAAAGTACCCATAATGTTAATTTTAGATAGCCTTATTATTATAATGGACTAAACTCAAAATCTTCTTACATAAAAAAGGAATTAAGTGATCAGAGTTAAATTTTTTAGTCAAGAGTACCAGGTATTTATGAGAATATCTCATAAGATATGAGAAGGGGTCAAGTAAGAATAGAAAGATCCCTAAGATAAAGTTAGAGAGAATGAGAATAAGAGCTAGATAGACTCAAGAGAGACAGTATAATAAGGGTCTAAGATGGTAAAGTACCAGGGTTAAAGCCTATTAGCACTAGTGCTTCAGATTTTTATCAGTACTTCTTAGTTAAGCGTGCTCAAGCAAGAGCAGCCCAAGGATAGGTGACCCTGGCAAGAGTAGTACATTGAAGTTGTAATTCTTAGAATTATTCTCTATTACTATTCACTAGTATGAACAATATGGAATTTCATGATTTTGATGCTTCCAATGGTTTTAAAATAAAAAGTTGTGTGGGATAAAGTAGAAAAACAAATATTATAAGCATTGGAATAAAATGAGAATTTTTGAAGAAAAATGGGAGTTATGCAAATCTATCTAGAATAATGCATGGAAATTGGAATTTCATGATTCTAAGCTCATAAATGGATTCAAAAGATGAAATTGTGTAGGGTAAAGTCAATACATCAATTAGTTTAAAGGCCAAATTAACTAGTAAAGATTAGAGAAATTTATGTTAGTTAAGTGAGTTCAATGTTCAAGAAAGTTAGATTGTAATGAATGGATGGCAATGCTACGTTGGGAATGGATTGTGGACTCAAAAAAGGCAGCCACATATCAAGGAGAAGTAAGAAGAAAAAAGCAAAGTTAAAGTGAAAGAAGTCAAACATGTGAGAGAGTAAACTTATCCTAAACTTGTATGTATTAAATGTTATGCTTGGTGTGCTATAGCTATATTGAATTGTGTTGCATATATTTTTATGTTTGAAGCTATTTTTCTATTATTACTTTGAACAATTGTATTTCATATATTACAAGGAAGCATGCACTATTTATTTTCTCATTCTATAACATAATATATGTAACAATAAATATGTGAACTGCTTAATTGAAGAACGTTGATTGCCCCTTGAATATTTCAACATTTCAATGGACTTTTAAAACATTGATAATATACATAACGGAAACAAATCCTGTTAAAGGCATATGAAATATATAATGTATATTTAAAATACATAAAATCCAATCATATTAAAAGCCAATAAAGGACAAATCAATTACCCAATTTAAACATTAGTAATACTTTGGTTTCACCATGCATATGTTAATATTAACATAAATGATGAATGCCACGTATGCTTAGCCAAAGGAAAATAAAAACATGTATACTATTTGTTGTGTGCATGCAAAGTTACAGATAAGGAATGTACCTTTTCTAAAGCATAGCCATCTACGCTTCACCTTGAATATGGTAAACAACAATTTCTCAAATTAATATTCAGCAAATTATCAAATTGATATTCAGCAAATTCTCAAAATTACTTGATGTTGTAACACTTGCTTGTAACAGCCGCTGCTTTCATTTTAATCTTTTTACAAAACATTCTGAATTCAAAGTAAGGCATTTCTTCCTTAATTTTAAAAAAAATAATATCCTAAAGAGAAATACAGTTAATTATATTATCACCTTAGGAAGCAATATGATCCCCACTAATTACCACGCTTTAATTCCATGGAGTCAAATATGTAATCCTTTATCTCATGATGTAAAATATTTCTTCTTATAACTAATATTAATTATTTAAACTCATTTTTGTATATGATATAAATAAAAATAATATTATAAATATAGTTTATTTCAAAAGAGTTAACCATGGTAGAAAAGAGTTTACTAAAATTCAAAAGCAACTCTACCATAGTTATAAAAGACTTTTCTTAATTGATAATTAATATGGTAGAAAAGGCAAAATTACCCATCCAATATTATCAAGGTTAATAAAGTATAGCTCATTTTGAAAAGGATATGCATGATAGAAAAAAGTAAAACTTATAAAATGGTACTATCATGATATAAAATTTTTACATAATTTTCACACACAAAACCATGTTAGAAAGAATTCAACCCCACTAACATGGTCAAAGGATTCAAGCCCCCTTTTAAATAAAATTGTACTATCATAGATATAAAAACTTTACATAATTTTTACATGTAAAACCATGTTAGAAAGAATTTAACCCCACTAACATGGTTAAAGGATTCAAGCCCCCATTTACATTATCAAAGTTATCAATTCAAATTTCCCAGAGTAACGTACTCAATTGAATAACACCAATGCCCATAATGCTAGAAAAATTTTCAAATAATACTCATAATATATTAAATAGTCCCTATGGGTTTATCAAGTCAGATGCATAATCCTAAAAGGCTCTAGCCTTTTACCAGCACGCATTATTTAGTATGATCATAAAAATAGCAAATAATCAGAGTATAAATAAAAGTAAGCCCTATAGTGGCAATATACATCTACTCAACGTATAAATATAAGGGAGGATGTTGTACAGTTCAACTAGCACAACTATGCCTTCGACGCCTTCCCGATTGAACTAGCAATTGAACTAATTCCTGAAAAATATTAGTAAAAATAGAGTTAGACAAAAGCCTCAGTAACTATCAATTCTACTCATCATATATACTAATATGTGCTTGTGAGGTGTCAAGTGAGACAGTTTATAAAGTACAACATATAAAAAATAACATATCATTATATTATAATCTAATGGATAAACCACCCAAATTCTTCCTATCAATCCTACCAAACTACCTTATTCCTGCCAACCGAACACATAGGCTAGTGATAACTACCATATGATTGGCCACCTAAAAAGCTGACCAGTCAAAAGATATAGATCGGCCAAAATCTATAGACTATATGAACAGACCATGGGGTCATTTGTAAGGAATTGGAAGACACGCAGCGGAAATTAATTTAAAATTTTTTTTCCATTCCTTGCCAGGATTTACCGTATGTATTTAAGTCAAGTGGGAAAAAACATTACCCTCAGTGTTTCTTAGCGACTTCCACAACTTCTCTCCGCGGCTCGTGCTCTCTTTTTGATCGCAAGAAGTCGACTCCTTAGGTTGTCTTCCTCTACTGGTATCCACACGAACAGCGTTCCAACCACAAACGATATGCTAGCGTCTCCTGTCCCTCCAAGGCTTTCTCAAGAGTTCATCCTCTCCGTCTCTACTTCAGCAGTTTCTTATCTGCAAACCTTTTGCAGATTCCGTTTGGCCTCTTTTGTGTTATGTGTTGTCTTCAAAACGTAGCTCCTAAAATCGGATATATAGGATGCTCTGCGTTTTCTCAACCGAATTGGATTTTGGAATTAATCTATATTAATTCCGAATACAATATCACATATTGTATAATTTGATAAGAAACTAATTAAATAAATAATATTTATATTAAATCCGTCCCACAGATTTAATTCACCTATTTATTTAATTTAAATAAAGATAAGATTGGACTGTATTTGATTTATTCTCATAAATCAAATTTGAGATATCCTATCAATTTGAATTTCAAATTCAAATGTGATAGAGATTTAATTTATCCTTATAAATTAAATCTTGTAAATATCTCTTATATGAGATATCCTATCAATTTGAATTTCAAATTCAAACGTGATAGAGATTTAATTTATCCTTATAAATTAAATCCTATATATCCCTTATATATAATATATATATACGAATTTATATATATACGAATATAAATATAAATAAATATATACATCAACCCTGGATCATTCATTGAATCTAGACACGTCTTAGATTCAATGAATGTGGACATCATAACTCGTATTGGGCTATTTTGTGTGCGACCCTGTAGGCCCATATGAAGTTGGCAGTGGGCCATTTGCTATACTGGGCCATAAGTCGCAAGTGGTCTCTAGCAAGACATAACGACTACCCAAATCATATGAGAATCGATAAACGATGTAACCTTTTATACAACAATATCATGTCCCTTCTGTCACGCGATATTTTGGTCATGGATGAGGCATGGATAATGTCATCCTCCTATTCCTGACCGTTACTTTCTCGATCCCTGAGTAGTCTGACTATAGAAATGGAACTACCTTTCCATTACAGTATGGCCATACATTTCTCAGACTCACTCATCGAGGGGCCCAGTAATATCTCTCTACGAATGTGAGGGACAAATTCCATCTTGACCATTCACATTCCTCCGCATGAAAAACCACTAAGCCCGAACATAGTCTTTATGATCACTCGGTCAAAAGTGACTTTTGACTAGGCCAAAGCTGAGCGTTTGTCATGTAGGAATCCATGATGATCTCAGGTCAAAGGGCATAGTGACATGGTTTGTATATGAGAGAAGATTATGACATAACCCATGCAACTCTCTCATAGCGGGTCGGTCCAACACCTTGTACTCTTACATGTGCATATGACTTTGATTTATATCTCTATACATCTTCAAAGTCATACTGGTCTTGTTTCATCTCTGCTCCCGCACAGATGACCGACCAGGGACATTTAGGATAAGATCATGAATTATCCAAGGATGGTCATCACAGTAAACATGCAAATAATATGATAACACAATTAATAAATTCATAAATCAATAATGTTCATAAGACAATGATTGGCCCCTAGGGCACATTTTCCAACATCATTCCCCCTTGGTAAATAGGAAGGGGTGTCATAGCCCCTCAGTAAATAGGTGGGGCAAATCCCTTGGTAAATAGGTAGGACAAAAGCCAACCATTTAGCTTTAATAGAGGCTATACCATGTGGTCGAATATAACTCTCTCATTACCAATCCCCAATACATGATTCTCAAGATAATAATATTAATCAACAATCTCAAGCTTAATAATCAATAACATCAATAAGTCTCACAATAGAATTTTTCTCAAGATAAAAATTTTCTTCAAATGACAATAACAAGATATAACAAGTTTCTGCTCTCAATTCAACTTTCTAAATTAAACTTCAAGTCCCACAAGACTATTTTTAAAAAAATCCTCAATAAAAATTCCTTAATATAATCATGTAAATATCAGTATATTTATATATATATATATATATCAAATCACTCACAAACATCATATTAGCACATACAATTCTTGTCAAAACAAGGAATAATTATCACAAATCAAGCGGTCCTGCTTATAACAATCATAAACAATCTAGTGCTCCACTAGGAGTTACTCCAAAACCCCAATGATAGTCTACAAAGTCACCACACAAGAACTATCACTATATTACTTAATACTGCTCTAAAATTATTCTCAAACTATTATAGAGTTTTAGAGCTTATCCCCAAAAATATGAATCTCCTTCTAATTTACATTTATTTATAATTTAATTAGTTTAATATAATAATATTAAATTACGTTGAATCCTTGAATTCTTTTCAAAAACTCCTAAGTAGAGTTTCTATTTATAAACTATATTTATGTCTATATATACACACACATATATACAATTTGCAATGAAGTAAGTTTATTTCCTACTTATTTTATTAAAGAAGAAAAAGGATAAGGTGGAAGGTGATCACGCCACTTTTCATCTATATATACACATGGGTATGGATGGATGACATGATAGGTATGGTTGATGAAGACATATATCTACATATATATTAAAGATATAAATTGTACAGGAGAGGAGAAAAGAAAAGGATGATTCACGTGAATTGGTAGAAAGGTCAATCAATGAACAACATACTTCTTCTTAAGACTTTTGGATAATAAGTATATTTGATGACAAATAGGGAAAGTGAAGGATCATTACCTTCCTCAGTGAGTATATATATGCACAATATATGCAACAAAAGGGGTGATGGGTTATTCTGATAATGGAGGGAGCAATGCCACAGAATAATGAAAGGACTTGGCAAAAGAAAGGAGTATGACGCTAGATAATAAATAGTAATAGGAAGGGAGAGATCAATAAGAAGGGAAGGGATATGAGAAAGTGTATCTCTGCTGCAAGAGTAAGATTAGCCGAAGGAGAGAAAGAGTGATATGATGGAACAAGATAATAGGTGACGGCTTATGGCAATAAAAAGAGATAAGATAGGGATAAATCTATGTTTAACATTTTAATTTTATTTAATATAATCATATTATCTTATTATTATCATTATTATCTTTATAATTTGTTAGAATCCTATCAGATATGGTAATTTAAAATTTAAACCATATCTTCAAAATTTGAATTCATATCTAAATCTAAACATAAATCTTAATATATTCCTAATTAATAACATCAATCAAATCATAAACTTTAAGAAAGATAATTGTAGGATAATTCAAATATCCTATTTTTATTGAAAATAATAAAAATATTAAACTATAATAATTTTAAATTATTTAATATTTTATAGTTATTGATAAACAATATAATTATGCTTAAAAATCTAATAAAATTTAGGATGTTACAACTCTCCCTAACTGTTAGAATTTTGTCCCCAAAATTCACATACAAGCAAAGCACACAAGTAAGGGAGACATAAGAAGCTAACCAAGGAATAAATTTAGATACTCATACCGCATTCTTTCCTCGATCTCCCAAGTCATATCAGTTGATGTCATCCCCTTCCAGAAGACTTTAACAAGTCAAATGGTCTTATTCCTCAATTGTTTATCCTTTGTATCCAAGATGCTCTCTGGTTCTGCTTTATAAGTAAAGTTCTCAAGTAATTCTACCTCCTCCAGTTCTATGGTATGGGATGGATCTGGGTGTTACTTCTTTAATTATGACACATGAAACACGTCGTGCACATTAGATAGATGCGGAGGCAAGGCGATCCGATAGGCAACTTCTCCAATCTTCTTTAAGATCTCAAATGGACCAATAAATATAGGAGTCAACTTCTTCGCCTTAATAGTTCTTCCGATGCCAGTAGTGGGTGTAACCTTAGAAACACATGATCACCTTCATTAAACACCAAATGCCTCATCTTTCGATATGCATCCACTAACTCTGATCCTATCACAATTCTTTCACTCAGTTTAGTCCAGCATAGGGGCAATTGACCCTTTCTTCCATACAATAGCTCATAAGATTCCATCTAAATACTACCATTATAACTATTATTGTACGCGAACTCAGGCAGTGGCAAGTGATGGATCGAATTTCCCTTAAATTCAATGACACAAGACCTCAACATATCCTCTAGTGTCTGAATTATATGCTCTATTTGTCCATTAGTCTGAGGGTGATAAGTGATACTAAACTTTAATTTTGTACCCAAAGCCACATTGAGTGAACACTCCCCAGCACTCCATGAAGCCCAATACCTCATTCATGTATAATCGGCTCATTTTCTCTAAGGAATAAGTGTTTTATAGGGAAAAAGTGTGCAGACTTAGTCAACCTGCCTACAACACCCAAATGGCATCATATCCGCCTGATATTCTCAGTAATCCCACTAAGAAATCCATGGAAATACTATCCCATTTCAACTGAGGAATATCTAGTCCTTGTACTAAACCTCCTGACCTTTGATGCTCTATCTTAACTTTCTGACAAGTCAGGCATTGAAGCATAAAGTTTGTTACATCCATCTTCATCCTCGGCCACCAATACTATTGTTTCAAGTCGTGGTACATCTTGGTTATACCCAGATGTATGGCATATCTACTCCTATGGGCTTCTGCAAGTATAGTCTTCTTAATCTCTTCATTGTGCAGAATACAAATTCTCTTCTTATACATCAGTATCCCATATCGCCTAAAGTAAAATCTTCCATCGGCACTTCCTCTAACTCTTCCTAAATTCTTGCCAATTGTTCATCCTCTAACTATACTACTCTCAAGTCCTGATAGAAGCTATAGTCTCCAAGTACTACGATAAGGTAGCATCTTCTGTAGGTAAATATGAATATCTGTCAATCCTTCTAATAGATAGTGCTCATTCAAGCTCATGTCGAACACGTGCACTGACTTTATACTTAAGGCATCTATAACCACATTGGCCTTTCTAGGGTGATATTTAATCTCAAAGTCAAAATCTTTCAAGAATTACATCTATGGATGTTGCTTGTTATTCAACTCCTTTTGGTCAACCAAGTATTTCAAACTCTTATGGTCACTTAATACTTCAAACTGTGATCTGTATAGGTAATTCCTCCAAATCTTCAATGCAAAGACTACAGCCACCAACTCTAAGCCATGGGTCAAATAATTTCTCTCGTGTGGTCTCAACTGTCTTGAAGCATAAGCCACTACCTTATCATTCTGCATCAACACACAACTAAGACCCTTCAAGGATACATATGTGTATAGTATATACGGTACCCCTGGGGTAGGAAGAGTAAGTACCGAAGATGTGGTCAATCTAGTCTTCAATTACTAAAAAGTAGCCTTACATTTTTCAGTCCAAACAAATGGCTAGTCTTTCTTGGTCACGGCATAGCAATCTAAGAAAAATCTTAAATGAATCTTTGACAATAGCTAGCTAGACCCACAAAACTTCTCACTTTGGTCACTGACTTGGGAGCCTCCTATCATATCCCAATTTTTAGGCCTAAAAGCCTAGTATATAGCCTGAAAAAGGAAAGCTACTAGGCCCTATTGTGCAGGAGTCCCAAAAGTATACAGATGATGTTCAGGGACTAAACTCCAAGAAAGTGAAAATTTAGGGAAAATAGTGAAAGTCCCTGTGGGCATAAAGAAGAAGTAAGAGGTGTTTCTTGGAAACTGAGCCACCAGAGTGTTTGGGCTTGGTTTGAAACCTAAGATGACAATCCAAGGTCCAAAAACGTAGCCCAAGAGGGATGTGGGCCCAAGAGGCATTAAAATATTATTTTAGTCCTTTTTCAATAAAGTAAAGTGACCCGGTCAAAGATAGAACTGGGAAAAGTAATATGGAAACATGAGATGGCATAAATGGGGCCCACAAGGCACCACATGGCATGATTACAGTAAAATAAGAAAAGCCAAGGACACATGGCAGGATTACAGGAAAAGGAGAAAAAGCAAGAGGACACGTGGCACAATCTCGGTCGTCCATTCAGGGAAAAGACTCTGGAATTCTCTGGAAAGGCTGGGTCAACTGGTGAGGTGTCCCAAGGGCCCCACCATTATGCCACATACCCCCTGAGGTGTCCTTGGATGATGTCATTAGTGGTGATTCATAAAGGAGGGTGATGTCATCATAATGATGCAAGCAAAGCTTCTTGAGAAAGCAAGCAATCTGGGCCATCCATTACGATTCAATCTGAGCCATCCATTCCACCTCCCTCCACCTATAAATAGACCCTTCCCCCTCCCATTTCAAGGCACATCATGGCCAAGAGCCAAAGGAAGAAGAGAGAAAGAGAGAAAGAGAAAGGAAGGAAAGAAATGAAGGAGTTCTAGTGGAGCTATGAGTAGTCTAAAGAGTTGAGGGACTGGGCAGAGTATAGGAATGATGTAAGTAAGTTATCTAGTCCCTACTCTAATATAGTAGAGGATTGCTCTTAGTGGTTAGAATAGAGAAATATCTCTATTAATAAAGTTAGCTATAGATAGAAAGAAAGTTAGAGGAATGTCGGAGTAAGAATATTACCCCTAGTTAAGCATGAGTTAAATAGAGCTATACTAGATAATAATAAAAATAATATTATGCTATGTATAGGCTTTAACATATGAAATGAAGGGACCTTAGAGACAAGGCTAAGAGCTGAAAGGAAAGGCTTCACGCCAGGTAATAGACTTACCTACTTGTATGCTTATACTGCTTGGATGTTTTATATGATGTTTTCTTACCTTGATGATGTGAGGCATGTATGATTAAGTAATGCTCTGTTTCTTTTTATACTATAGCCATATGTTATAATTAAGTAACATGGAAGCATGTATGTTATCATGTTGCAAGCATGATCATTAAGTACACTCAAAGTAAAAAAAAAAGCATATAGTTGCATACATTGTAGGGTTTCCGTTTGCTACTGAGATTTTCCCAGAAATCTTACCCCTTCCATATCAATCCAATTATAGCAGGTCTTCTCAAGATGAAGGAGATAAAGATGCATGAATAAATATTAATTGCTTATCATGATTGATATGTGATTCATGTATGTATAATTGCTGGAAATTGTCACTATGAATGTAACTCATGGTGAGGCAGTGACATTTGAGCTGTAATTATAAATAGTAAATGATTGAATAAATATATGATATTTTTCCAGTAAATAGTAGACATGCAAAGCTTCTATTTGATATATATAACGTCTTATTTGGATGTCTACACATAAAGATATGATTTATCAAATTTGGGACCAGAATGCTGGAATCAGGACAGGATGTTGGAGGAATAGTGATTTCAGAACATTGACCAAAGTTGACTTGGTCAAGGAGTGGTCAATGAGTCATTTTTCCCTAAAAGAGCATTATGTTAGATTCATGTAGCAATTTGAACCAATCCATTTCAATTTTTCTAGAATTATTTATGATTTTTTGAAGTCAGATCACTCCACTGAAATTTACACAGTGAACAATACTCGCTAAGAGTAAAATTCTAGATTGAGTAATTTGACTTCAACAGCCTTAGAAGTGGTTCCAGATGCTACCATTTGGTCCCTAAGACATAAGAAAATAAGGATGTTACACCTCCCATTTTAATACTATGTCAACCTTTCTGTGGTCCATATTTATTCCTTCTGTGGAGACCACATGGCCTAGGAATTTCACTTCGTCCAGCCAGAATTCACACATCGATGGCTTAGCATATAGTTGATGATCCCTCAAAATTCATAATGCAATATGAAGGTGTTCTCGATATTCCTCCTCACTCCTAGAGTATTTCAATATGTCATCGATAAAAATCAAAATAAATCTATCAAAGTAATGTCTGAAAATCCAATTTATGTAATCCATAAAGATAGCTGGAGCATTCATCAACACGAACGGCATAACTAGGAACTCGTAGTGTCCATATCTAGTCCTAAAGGCAATATTAGAAATGTCTTTAGCCCAAACTTTTAACTGATGGTATCCTGACCTTAAATCAATCATAGAAAACACAGACGATCCTACCAATTGATCCAACAAGTCATCAATTTTAGGCAATGGGTACTTGTTCTTGATTGTTACCTTGTTCAACTAACGATAATCAATGCACAATCTCATACCGCTATCCTTCTTCTTTACAAATAAAATAGGAGATCCCCATGGTGAGACGCTCAGTCGAATGAAACCCTTCTTAAGCAATTCCCCAAGTTGCTTCTTCAGTTCAACCAATTTAAACGGAGATATTCTATATGGTGCCTTTGACATTGGAGCTATTCCCGAAATTAGCTCAATAGAGAACTCAACTTCACACTCTAGAGGTAAACCAGACACCTCCTTTAGGAACACTCCTAGGTATTCATTCATCACTTCAATATGATCAATCCCCACTTTTACATCCATATCAATAGAGAAGAAGACCACAAATGCTTGGCACCCCTTCCTGATGGCTTTGTCCACTCGCATAGCAGACATTAATATGGGACCTCTCAACATCTCAACAAGTGTAGTACTCATGGAGATAGTTACTACTTTATTTTTACAATCAAGAGTGGCATTATTGGCTATCCCCCAATCCATGTTGACAATCACATTAATGCCCCTCAAAGGCATGCAAATCAATCAAGGACTCTCGTTCTTGAAACCTAAGAGTAAGTTTTAAACATATATGAATGGTAATAACAGTAGCTCCCACAGGAGTTGACACTTTCAAATCATAAGGAAAATCAGTCATAAGAAATATCAATCTCCTAGCACAATCCACAGATATTAAAGAATGAGTAGCATCAAAATCAAACAAAGTAGATATATCATGCCCCTATAATAGAATAATACCTCTAATCAGATTAGGAGATACTTCAACCTCGTTTTGGGTCATCCTAAACATGCGCCCTATCTTGGCTAATCTAGCACTCTGAGCGGGTTGCCAATTCATGGGGCATAATTTGGCAATATACCCTAGTTTGTGACACTTGTAGCACTCCCAATGTTGTCACCCATACTTCTGACATGGGCCGCTAACACTAGGTGTAGACATTATAGACCCTCTATAGGGATTGTGAGCCCCACTCTGATGGCTCCTCTAGCCATAGACCTTATGAAATGGACCTATTTAATCCATCCTTCTCTAATCATGTCTCTTCTAACCACCACTCCTATTGTTATGCTAGTTAGTTGAGCTCCCACTACTAAACTAATTTTGCTTCCCTACACCTCCTGTGTGTCCCAATTGATGAGGCCCCCTGACTAGAGCCTACACCCTCTTAGTTTGGTCTACCTCTTGGGCCTTTCTAGCTATAACTCTAAGCTTGATACACATATCTTCAAATGACTCAGGCTTATATAGAGCCAACACTTGTTGCAGCTTTGGCTTGGCACGATACAATAATTGTTGTGCCTTCTAAAGAGAGTAATCCATATTTTTTGGGTGGGGAACATACTTTACCAATTCAATAAACTTAGTGATAAATATATCCTCATGCATATCATCTTGCCGTAAGGAGTAAAACTATAATTGTTTCTCCATACGCAGTTCCTTAGGAAAGAAATGATCATAAAACATATTAAAATATTCCCAAGTCATCTATGAGATATTAGCTGGCCTCACACTGTCCCACCAGTCTCTCTCCTCATCCTCCAGATATGTAATAGCCACTTACACCTTTAGTGGTGAGATACAAGGGACAGCTGAGAATATTGTCTCTATTCTCTTAATCCACTTCTCTGCCTCTGAAGCATCAAGTCCTCCCTTAAACTTTGGAGGGACATGCTTATATACTTCTTTCCATACTTTAGTGATGTCATGCAAAAGTGGTGGATAAAAGACTCTTCCTAATGTTTCTCCCTCTATGCTAACGCGGACATGCTCTTCATCATAGAGTCAAAACCATTCTCTATATTATTAGGGTTGCTCGATCCCTTATTGCCTGATTCTTAGTTCTCTAGCACCTTTTCTTCAAACTTCTTTAACCTCTCATCAATCACACCTAATATCATATCCTTTATATGTTCCATTATTGCTTTGAAATATGGTTGAGGCATATCATGCTGAGGCCCATAATCTAGTTGAGGTCTATCCTGTTAAGGTTTACTATCATTAGCTGCGCTCGATAGAGTTCGTACCACCTCTCACCACCTAAGGATGTAACCCACCAAAGAATTAAACACAAGAACAAAGACAAATAGGGAAGGTATGTGTGAATAATATATATTGCCACTAATATGCAAAATATGCAATGTCAAACTCAGGAAATGACCTTGAAACTAATACCAAGTTGTAAAATCTTTCTTCTTATAACTAATATTAATTACTTAAACTTATTTTTGTATACGATATAAAAAAATAATATTATAAATATAGTTTATTTTAAAAGAGTTAACCATGGAAGAAAAGAGTTTACTAAAATTTAAAATTAGATATACCATTATTATAAAAGACTTTTCTTAATCGATAATTAAATGGTAGAAAAGGCAAAACTACCCATCTAATACTATCAAGGTTAATAAAGTGCAGCTCATTTTGAAAAGGATATCTAATACATAATTTTTACACGTAAAACCATATTAGAAAGAATTCAACCCCACTAACATGGTTAAAGAATTCAAGCCCTCGTTCAAATAAAATTGTACTATCATGGATATAAAAATTTTACATAATTTTCACATGTAAAACTATGTTAGAAAGAATTCAACCTCACTAACATAATTAAAGGATTCAAGCCCCCATTTACATTATCAAAGTTATCAATTCAAATTTCCCCGAGTAACGTACTCAAATGAACAATACCAATGCCCATAACGCTAGCAAAATTTTTAAATAACACTCATAATATAATAAATAATTCCTATTGGTTCATCAAGTCACATGTATAATCCTAAAAGGCTTTGGCTTCTTACTAGCACGCATTATTCAGTACGATCATAAAAATAACAAATCATCATAGTATAAATAAAAGTAAGCCCTATAGTAGCAATATACATCTACTCAAAGCATAAATATAAGGGAGGATGTTGTATAGTTCAACTAACACAGCTATGTCTCTGGCGCCTTCCCGTTCGAACCAGCAATTGAACTAACTCTTAAAAAATGTTAGTAAAAATAAGGTGAGATAAAAGCCTCTGTAACCATCAATTCTACTAATCATATATACTAATATTTGCTCGTGAAGTGTCAGGTAAGACAATTTATAAAGTATAACATATAAAAAATAACATATCATTATATTATAGTCAAATGTATAAACTACCTAAGTTCATCCCATCAATCTAACCAAACTGCCTTATTCCTGCCAACTAAACCTATAGGCTAGTGATAACTATCATATGAATGGCCACCCAAAAAGCTCACCGGTCAAGTAATATAGACTCGCCAAAATCTACAGAGCACGTGATCGGACCATGAGTTTATTCCCCCTCGGTAGCCCACTCGGTAAACAGGTGAGGCAAGTCCCTCTGTAAATAGATGGGATAAAAGCCAACCATCTAACTTCAATGGAGGCTATTCAACGTGGTAGAATAGAACTCCCTCATCACCATTGCCCAATACATGATTCTCAAGATAATAATATTAATTAACAATCTCAAGCTTGATAATCAATAATATCAAGTATTACAATAGAATTTTTTTCAAGATAAAAATTTCTTCAAATGACAATGACAAGATATAACAAGATTTTGCTCTCGATTCAACTTTCTAAATTAAACTTCAAGTCCCATAAGACTATTTTTAATAAAATCCTCAATAAAAATTCCTTAATATAATCAAGTAAGTATCAGTATATTTATATATATCAAATCACTCATAAACATCATATTAGCATACACAATGAGTAGAAAGTGGTTACCTCTTGTCAGAATAATGAATAATTACCACAAATCAAGTGGCCCTACTTATAATAATCATAAACAATCTAGTACTCCGCTAGGAGTTACTCCAGAACCCCAATGATAGTTTACAAAGACACCACACAAGAACTATCACTATATTACTTAATATTGCTCTAAAATTATTCTAAAACTATTCTAGAGTTTTAGAGCTTATCCTAAAATTATTCTAAAATAATTCTAAAACTATTCTAGAGTTTTAGAGCTTATCCCCAAAAATGTGAATCTTCTTCAAATTTATATTTATTTATAATTTAATTAGTTTAATATAATAATAATAAATTAAGTTGAAGATTTGAATTCTTTTCAAAAATTCCTAAGTAGAGCTTCTATTTATAAACTATATTTATGTCTATATTATACACACGTACATACAATTTGCAATGAAGTGAGTTTATTTCCTACATATTTTATTAAAGAAGAAAAAGGATAAGGTGGAAGGTGATCACGTGACTTTTCATTTATATATATACACATGGGTATGGATAGAAGACATGATAGGTATGGTTGATGAAGGCATATATCTACATATATATTAAAGATATAAAATTGTACAGGAGAGGAGAAAAGAAAAGGATGATTCACGTGAGTTGGTAGAAAGGTCAATCAATGAACAACATACTTCTTCTTAATACTTTTGGATAATAAGTATATTTGATGACAAATAGGGAAAGTGAAGGATCACTACCTTCCTCAATGAGCATATATATATATATATATATGTGTGTGTGTGTGTGCAAAATATATGCAACAAAAGGGGCGATGGGTTATTCTGACAATGAAGGGACCAGTGCCACAGAATAATGAAAGGACTTGGCAAAAGAAGGGAGCAATAGAGTGACTTAACAAAAGAAAGGAGTATGGAACTAGATAATAAGCATTAATAGGAAGGGAGAGATCAATAAGAAAGGAAAGGAGATGAGAAAGTGTACCTTTGTTGTAAGAGTGAGATTAGTCAAAGGAGAAAAAGAGTGATATGAAGGAAGAAGATAATAGGTGACCACTGATGGCAATAAAAAGAGATGAGATAGGGATAAATATAGGTTTAACATTTTAAATTGATTTAATATAATCATATTATCTTATTATTTTTATCATTATTATCTTTATAATTTGCTAGAATCCTATCAGATATGGTAATTTAAAATTCAAACCATATCTTCAAAATTTGAATTCATATCTAAATCTGAACATAAATCTTAATATATTTCTAATTAATAACATCAATCAAATCATAAATTTTAAGAAAGATAATAATAGGATAATTCATATATCCTATTTTCATTGAAAATAATAAAAATATTAAACTATAATAATTTTAAATTATTTAATATTTTATAGTTATTAATAAATAATATTTTTAATTATGCTTAAAAAATCTAATAAAACTTGGGATGTTACACATGACATATTTGGAACGCACATCAAATAGTTGGTTAATTGAATTTATTCCCCATCACTTATTCCTTTTCTACTCTTTACTTTATTTAGTAAAACATGCATCAAGAATATAAAATTTTCACTTTCATGATTTAAGATGAAATCATGTTTAATTCTAATAACAAAATCATGCATAGATAAAATTTCAATAAATATAATATAATTTTGCATCCACAAATAATATTTTATATGATCTAATTAATGATTAAATAAAGCCAAAAACATATATATATATATATATATAAACTTATCTCATTCCCTTTCTTATGTGATCAGCCAAATGAATTTGAGAACAACTTGTGGCTGTGCAATTTGACCAACTCATTACAATGTACTCACGAGATAAGTAGGAAATATTTCCTAAGATTGTTAGCGACACCATTCCTACATAAAACAGGGTGATAGAATAGTAAGAAGATCATTGTAACTCAGGAGAGGAGAGAGATGAGGGAGCTCAGTGTAGAGCTTAGTGTTACTTGACCTTAGTTCTTACTAACATCGGTATTTTGGCTTATAATTAAAATCATATAACCTTATAGGCTTATAATTATTTCTTTTGATATTTTTCTCCACAACTTATTGCATTGAGAGTCATAATTACTTTTTATATTTTTTATAAAATCCCATGGTCCTTTTGGTGTCATCATCAATTTTGACATTTAATTTCAATAAATTGATGCATATTTGTACATACGACCTTCAGTCACATTTTAACATTTACCTTTCGTTCATATGACTTATAATCATATTATAACATTTTTTTATATATGACGTTTGGTCATCTTGTATTATTTTCTCATGGATTATCACCCTCATAGTTATGTTATATTACTTTCAATAGCATATCATCAATTTTCTAGTTATTAATCTTCAGGACTATAGCAAAAATCTTTCAAAGCTACAAGCTCTTTTGTATAATTAAATATTTCAGTCATTAGCTTTCAGGACTTTAATATTTGTAATCATTAGATTATCAAATTGTCACAATATTTTAATCCATCATGCTATCCGTAATAACCACAAGATGGTATTCTATCAAAGAACTATTATCAAAAGTGATATGACTTCTGGTCATAATCACTAAAATATTATGGCTACTAGCCATTTAATAACACGATATTATAATATTAACATATATAGAAAGAGACAAAATATAAAAAGAATAAATAAATCTATAAAACATAATATTGAAAGGGGTTATTGCAATATAAATAAATATAAATGGTATATATATGTATATGTATATGTGAATTATATATTAAGAGCAATATAACATAATATTTGTTATGTATATATGCTAGTAACTATTATAGTATATATGTGAGTATGATAACCATTGCTGCGATAATTACAAACAAAAGAAAAGAAATAATATGTATATAAAGGTATGAATAACATAATAAAAGAAATAAAAATGTAAAACAATAATGCTTGATATGTGAGCTGTTAAATATATAGGAAAGAAAAGGAAAAATAAAACAATATAATACTTCACATAATATAATAATAAAAGAACAATATGATAGGTAATAAATATATATAGTTAAAAATTCACTCCACAATTTGATAAGAGGGATAATTAAAGGAAAACTAATATAAAGTATTATTATACATAACATAAGAATACATAAATTTATAAGAAGTTCATATCTCAAATTTTTATAGCGAACTTGTGTTGATAATATTATGAAAATAAAGGAAAATATAAGAGAGATTTGAGATAAAAGAAATGAGAAAGACAAAAGAAAAATTGAAGAGAATGAGGGAGTGATTCTCATTCATTCAAGCTTATAATACTTGGTATATGTCCACTATTTATAGGCCATAAGTCCTTAAATTCTATTCAGAGTTACACAAAATATAAATCTACATAATTGTGGAATATATAACATTTAAAAGCTATATGTAATAATCATAGAAAACTCCCAAAAGGCCATTCATTTAAAGGTTACATAGTTTTAGTGTAGAACTACTCCAAAATATTACTTAGGAAGTTATGGACATTCACACTTAATAATGCAATATTCATAACAAATTTTAATTTATTTATGTATTTTTTAAGTAAAATAATATAATATTTTTATAAAATGTTAAATTTGGACTATTAAAATTTTAGTCCAATGGTGTTGAAGGAAAAAGAGGACAGAGGAGGGGGAGGATGTTATATTTAAAGAACTTTTAATTAGGCGCATTGACTGATAAAAGTTGGGATACTATATACAAATTAGGTTGTTAATATGGAAGGGGGTAATAAATCATAAAATATAGTAGGTTGTTATATAAATTTTAATTTGGCTCGGGGAATAATTTGAAACAAATTAAATTATAATTGACACTTTCAATCTGAATAAGAAATTTTAAGAAACAATTATTTATATGTTTAATATGCATGAGATAATAAATACTATAGTAAAAATCTACAACATGTTGGTGCATACTTGTTAATTAATGCGAGGGTAACACTTCCTAAAATAATAAATTTTTCTTTATAATTTTAATACACATGAAATAATAAATTTAAATTATTCACGCAGAATAAAGCAAGTTGTTGTTTATTGAATAAGATAAATTATTTTTTATATATATAAGTATAATAATAATTATAAAATCAGATAAATTATTGTTTATTTCTATCTCCTAAATACAACCAAATAACAATAATAATTACTACTATGTGGGATAGTTCCAAAAAGAATTCACATAGTAACAAATGGAATTAGGGAAAATAAACAATATAATGGATGGGAAAGCCTAAAATAAAAATTTTATCTTATCTATTTGTTTTTAAATAATAAGTATCATGTTAAAATCCAAATGAGGTCTAAATTGTTTTTTTAACTACTTTTCCATTTAAAATATATTTTAAGATATTAGAATAAAATGTTAAAACACAGTAAATAAGATTTTGTTTAAAAAAACTTACTAGAAAATTAATTGAAATGCGGATTTCAATAAATTAACTTATTGATAGAGGGAGAGGAAAAGAACCTAGAGCTATATGACTTAACTATATAGAAGAAATTATTAGTAAAACTTACACATTTTAGAGGGGGTTCTGCTATCTCATTGATAGATATTGCTTCTTTATTATTCCATCTCAAACTCACTTAGGGCAATCGTATACCTAAGAAAATCAACAATCATTAAAAATTTAAGTCAGGAGTTAGGATGAATGAAAGAATATATGCAAGAAAATAACGGGAGTATATCTATAACAATATATGCATTAAAGAATATACATTTGGTGAAAACAAATTGAAAGTATTGAAAATTTTAGTTTGGAAGAATGACTTTTAGTTCTGATTTTTTTAACTATAAAATTTTGACTAATTTCATTGTTTCTATTGTAATATGATTATGGTTTTGATTCAATTATAAGATAAATATCTTATTGGGTCTGAAGTAATAACAACTCCTGAGCATGATGGCAAATCACAAGTATAATGTTATTGTGGTCAGTATTAGATCCCATGTTCTGGCAAAAAATAAACCAGAACATGTTGCTCAATTAATATTTTAAATATGGATTTAAGTGATTGATAATTTGCTCTGATACTAACCGTAATATTATTCCTTTACTTGTTTTGAGTCCTTAATCTCTTATTCAATCAAATAACCAAAACTTCATACTTATACTTATAAAAACTCAATATCTTAGAAGCCTTACAATATGCATATAATAAGGTATGAAAATTTATTATTTTATGGCCAGTGATTATATCTAGCCTAGTTCTCGAATGTATATCGTTAAAGTATGGAGTTTGTCCATTGGGGGTTTACCACGTTCATATTTATTATAATATTTTATTATCTTGCCTTTGTGTAACTATATGTGAATATATCATCTAGCAACATAATTTTTGTTTTCCTATATTTTTTTATCTTAAATGGAGTTATTAATGTCGTTTGTCATGCGATTAAAGTATGAAGAAGTTGAAATTTGAATGTCAATCTAGGTTCAGGTCATGAGACTTGTATGAAATAGTTATAAACGAACTTTAATCTTTTATTTTTATAGAGATCATACACTTTTTCATATATTTTAATTTTCTTATATGTAAATTATAAAACAAAATGTACATTTAATAATGTACTATATAATTTGCAGATTATCTGTTACTATTGAGTGTGTTTAAGAATCCTTCCAATATTACTTTGCAATGACATTGCCCCTTTATGCGTAAATTTAAGCAAGTCTATACCTTAGTAATTAATTCAAAAGGAATAATCATCATCTTCTTCATATTAGAGACATATAAACAATCTAATCATATAATAGGCACCATATACCGTAAATACCACCTATCCATGGATGTTGAAGTGTTTATGATTATAGGCTTCTTATGATATTCTCAAATATATGTATTCTAAAAGAATGTTGCGCCAAAATCTACAATTCATAACCTGTGAACAATGATCATTTGATCATTTGTAATACCTTAGTCATTAAGCATGATCAATACATGGATAAGCCAATAGTAAATAAATAACCCAAACTCCTAGTTAGTGAATATAGACATCATCATGATGCTCTCAACATAAGTGATCGCGTCATAGTACCTTAATTATCATTATTGTGAGATCTACTCATAAAAATTGTTTTTTGAATTTTACTGATCAAATTCTCCTTACTATTCATTTTTATTTGACCTTCTTAATTCGAATAAGCCTTAAAAAAATTAATGGTGAATATTGGCCTATAAAAAGAGTAGGTGTGAGACCTATGATAAAATCACAAATTTAATTTACACAAATTGTAGAACATTAGGTTTACGACTTAAAAATTGTTGTTGTTTGAGTTTTTAATTTACTTAAATAAAAAATTCTAAATAAAATAATTTCTTCAGTGCATTTTAATTGTACAAAGTAATCAATTATAGAATAAATTAAATTACTTTTTATATGTTTTGTATTTTCCTAATACACACGGGAAAAGGGGAAATAAAATTTAGAACAAAATATACTATTTAACTTTTTAATATTCATGGGAGTAACAAATTATAAAGTATGACAAATTGTTTTATAGACTTTAAGAAATTTTCAAATTTGTTTCTCCCTACTCTTATTATTAGAATAATTTCTCATATATATATATATATATATATTAAATTTTAAATTTTAAAAGCCAAAAAAATCATATAAACTCCCTAGCCCTAACTTACAAATAAAGATTCATGATGTCACATCTTTCCATTCAAATTTCCTACCTCAATATTACAAATATAAAATATTATAGATGAAAAAGGTAAAGCTGAAAGAGTTTCTCACTCAAGAATACAGCTTGTAAAATGGATCAACCTGCCGCAAGTTGGCTTTTAGGCAACTTGAGCCCGTCTATTTTTTTTTTTTTTTAAAAAAAAAGAAAGAGATCAGTTTAAGATGCAATATATATATATATATATATATATATATATATAAATGGACCACTTGGACATGAACCTTCTGCATTCCTATTCAATCTAGCGATCCACTACTGATTAGCACTCAGTTCATTTCCACATTAAAAAAATCATACTCCACTAATAGGGGTTAGATATAGTAAAAAGAGCTAATCTTTTATTGAGTGTCGATCTAATGCTTGAATCCCTGTTGTTGAAAGACATGCGCATTTAATATCTAATAGTACTTTAAATAGTATTTACCTTTAATAAAAACAATAATATTAGACTCGGTTCAACTTTGGTATCTCTCCCGTTAATATCAATATCAATAAGGACACCATTAAATATATAACAAATTATCACAATATACTATTAACAAATAGTAAACAATATGGCGACTTGAGTCATGTACTTTGAGTAAGAAATTTAGAGAGAAAATGAAAATTAAAAATAGGTCTGTATATATTTTTATTAGTCCGTCACGCCTTTCTTTTCGAATTCTATAATAGGATATTTCAAAAGATCTTTCTAGCAATAAAAAAAATTAAATGATCTTTATACAACAAAATTATTTTAACACTAAAGAATCATCTATAATAAAAGTTTACCTTTTTTAAAAATAAATTAAAATATAATTGGTGGACTAGCACATTACAACCCAAAGATTGGGCCTACAGACCCAATTCGTATTACCCATTCTACTTAAAAATACTTGAATTTAGTCTAATATTAAGAAATATAAAATAGTTACACAAAAAAAGTAATGTAGCAGATGAATTCGAGAAAACATCAAGCTAGGTGACAACAAGTGAAATAAGTCCAACATCTTTCTAATTTTGTGTCGGACTGCTTTATGTTGGATTATGATATACCTTTAGTATTTAGGGAAATAAATTAGAGTGTATTTAGATTAACTTTTAAACAATAGTTTTTGAAAAAAAAAATAATGATAATAATTTTAATAGATAATTACTTCTAAAAAAGTAGAAAACATGATTTTATAGAAACTATATTTTTAACCTTAAAATAATAGTTTTGAAATAATAATCAATTATTTGATTTTATAAAGTGATGGATAGTTTTTGGCCAACTAACGTTAAAATGTTTGGATCCATCCATTTAAGTTGAGATTGCTACGAGTTTGTCACTTACGGGGCAACACTTCTGGTTTTTTTTACCTACTCGGTTCACCGAAATTTTGCCCTGACTACATCCAGATCTAACCCGTGCCGCGCACTTAGCTATGGTAGGTAAGTCTCCCAATAGGGATTTTCTGCATACGCCAAGACTCGAACTCGAGACCTCTCTTAAGCGATACTGAACCGCTTACTACTCAGACCAACCCCCGTTAGTAATCACCATATCCCCGCATCACTTATTTAATCACCCGTATTGGTAATCAACGGGGCAACACTTATTTAATCACCACATCCCCATGAGACATCTGTTTATTTCTATATTTTGTTTTAATAGCCCAAATCTAGCCCACAAGCATATTGGGCTCCACTTGGTGTATTAGGCTTCTCAATCTTTGTGACTTGGTCCTTGAGAGCTCCTTAATCTTCCAAGTATTTGGGCCTTTTAGCTTAGTGGCACTACTAAAAAATATACTTTATGGAGCCATATTTTTAAACCGGTCATTGCATATACGATTTTAAAAAAATGACCGGTGACATTTATATAAATAAGATGAAATATTTACACTAGATTTACATGCAGTTGGTGTAAAATATATATAACTGGTGTTAAATATACTTACTATTCTGAATCTTCAATTTCTTGTCTATACTTTCCCGCTTCTTTTCTCTATACCTTCTCAGATCATTCATTTCACTTCTTCAGTTCCAATGTTTGTACTCATTATGATATAAGGCAATTGCATTCTTCGATATTCTTTTCTGAAACCATTTTTATTCCTCAACCATATATATAACATTCCTATTATCAGTACTTTTTTGTCCAATCACTTTATCTCTATTTTATTTTATTTTCTTTTGTCTACACCCTCTAATGGTTTCTTGCTCACACACACCTCCTTTTCCGTCACACAAAAGAAATAGAAACGAATTTGAAGACAAACATCCCGACCCCTCACCCTGTCCTTTCTTTTCCTCCTCCCCTGGTTGTCACTCTGATGGAGTGCCTTGAAGAACTCATCATGCACTTCAATAGCCTAGAGGACTCCGTGGAAGAACT
The DNA here is from genome assembly GCA_037074615.1 of Leucaena leucocephala. Taxonomy (NCBI): domain Eukaryota; kingdom Viridiplantae; phylum Streptophyta; class Magnoliopsida; order Fabales; family Fabaceae; genus Leucaena; species Leucaena leucocephala. Next base: position 15,852,360 of record CM073538.1, read on the forward strand.
GACTAAGAAAATTATCAGATTAAAAGACAGTTTTAGAGCTTTCCACTCAGAAGTTCGCCGCCATCAACATAATCATAGCTTCTATAATCCTGTTGATCCTATCGTCTCTGATAAATCATAGACCTCCGAGTCTGATAAGGAGTGAAAGCCGACAATATTTATCCGCCCCTCCTATTTTATTTTTTGTACATAATGACAAAAAGAGAAATATATTATATATTCTGATATATATTGTTTTGGAAATTTCAAACTTCTGATATAAAGTTATTAATAAAGTTAAATAAATAAAGTTTCTTGTTTTGATAATATGGTGTTCTTTTATTTTTAAAATAAAATACAACAGATTGAAATCGGACACGTCAATGTCAGATGTAGAATATAATGTCCGGTTTAGAAAAAGTTATTTCTACACTGGTATTCTATTTCATCTAGTGTAGATTTATATAATTTATATTTTACACTAGTGTAAAAAAGACCGATGTAGAATATAATGTCAGGTTAGAAAAAGTTATTTCTACATCGGTATTGCATTTTATCCAGTGTATATTTACTTACGAAATACACTTTAATTTAATCGAAACCCCATTCGCGCCTCCCATATGTCATTTTTCACTTGTTCGCACATTTAAGTCTTCTCGACCTTTTACAATGGATAAGTTTTATTTTAAACTACTTGTCTCGAGTGTAAGGAATTGGAAGACACGCAGCGAAAATTAATTTAAAAATTTTTCCATTCCTTGCCAGGATCTACCGTATGTGTTTAAGTCAAGTGGGAAGAAGTATTACCCTTAGTGTGCCTCAGCGACTTCCACAGCTTTCGGTCATGACGTTCACAGCTTCTCTCTGCGGCTCGTGCTCCCTTTCTGATCACAAGAAGTCGATGACTCAGGTCGGCTTCCTCTACTGGTATCCACACAAATAGCGTTCCAACCACGAACGACATGCTAGCGTCTCTTGTCCCTCCAGGGCTTTCTCAAGAGTTCGTCCTCTCCGTCTCTATTTCGGCAGTTTCTTATCTGCAAACCTTTTGCAAAGTCCCCTTCGGCCTTTCTATGTTCTATATGTTTCTCTGTGCAAAACGCAGCTCCTAAAATCAGATATATAGGATGCTATGCATTTTTCTCTGTCAACCGAATTGGATTTTGGAGTTAATCTTATATTAATTCCAAAATTAATACAATATCATATATTGTATAATTTTATAAGAAACTAATTAAATAAATAATATCAAATCCGTCCCACAGATTTAATTACCCATTTATTTAAAAATAAAGATGAGACTGAACTATATTTGATTTATTCTCATAAATCAAATTTGAGATATCCTACCAATTTGAATTTCGAATTTCAAACGTGATAGAGATTTAATTTATCCTTATAAATTAAATCTTATAAATATCTCTTATATGAGCTATCCTATCAATTTGAATTTCGAATTTCAAACATGATAGAGATTTAATTTATCCTTATAAATTAAATCTTATAAATATCTCTTATATGAGATATCCTATCAATTTGAATTTTGAATTTTAAACGTGATAGAGATTTAATTTATCCTTATAAATTAAATCTCATATATACATATAATATATATATATATATATACAAATTTATATATATATATATACGAATATAAATATAAATAAATATATATACATCTATCCTGGATCATTCATTGAATCTGGACATGTCTTAGATTCAATGAATCTGGATATCATAGCTCGTGTTGGGCTATTTTGTGTGCGACCCTATAGGCCCATATGAAGTTGGCAGTGGGCCATTTGCTATACTAGCCCACAAGTCGCAAGCGGTCTCTAGCAAGACATAACGACTACCCAAATCATATGAGGATCGATAAACGATGTAACCTTTTATACAACCATATCATGTCCCTTCTGTCACGCGATATTTTGGTCATGGATGAGGCATGGATAATGTCATCCTCCTATTCCTGACCATTACTTTCTCGATCCCTGAGTAGTCTGACTATAGAAATGGAACTACCTTTCCATTACAGTATGGCCATACATTTCTCAGACTCACTCATCGAGGGGCCCAGTAATATCTCTCTACGAATGTGAGGGACAAATTCCATCTTGACCATTCACATTCCTCCGCATGAAAAACCACTAAGGCCGAACATAGTCTTTATGATCACTCGGTCAAAAGTGACTTTTGACTAGGTCAAAGCTGAGCGTTTTGTCATGTAGGAATCCATGATGATCTCAGGTCAAAGGGCGTATTGACATGGTTTGTATATGAGAGAAGCTTATGATGTTACCCATGCAGTTCTCTCATAGCGGGTCGGTCCAACACCTTGTACTCTTACATGTGCTTATGACTTTGATTTATATCTCTATACATCTTCAAAGTCATACTGGTCTTATTTCATCTGTGCTCCCATATAGATGATCGACCAGGGACATTTAGGATAATATCATGAATTATCCAAGGATGGTCATCATAGTAAATATGCAAATAATATGATAACTCAATTAATAAATTCATAAATCAATAATGTTTATAAGACAATGATTGGCCCCTAGGGCACGATTTCTAACATCGAGAACTGAAAATTTATGCACTACTAGCAGTAGGATAGTGGCAGGTTCTATCTATAGCTTAGGGACTTTCATCCATAGTTAAGGGTGGTAGTTGAAGATGTGATAATTGAAGATGCTCTTGTCTCAATTCCTACTGATGAGGTGAAGACAATGAACCAGTTAAAAGGGACTTTCATATTATGGCCAAATCATCTTATTTCAGATCATGTCATGTCATCCCCAAGCGAACTTCTCACACCTCCCAATTTGAGTGTCATGTAACGTGTGATCCTATTACCATATGACAAAACATTCCATGTGGATGTGTTGCTTATGGATTCAGTTGTGGGTGATGTGGGGGAACCCACCTTTATTACCATGAAAATATGAAATCTATTATCACTCTTGAGGATGAACTGACCTCCGGGTGCATCCAAGTATTTTTTATGTAAGTCTAATTTAAATATAAATATATATAATAATAAAATTCATGCAAGCTGAGTTAGTTTCCAAGGGCAAACAAGGTCAGTTCGGATTCCTATGACCATTTTAAATTTATGTAAAAGGGATCTCCCAATCTTTGAGACTTCAATACATTTTAAGGAGGCTTGGTGAAATTGATGTTGATTGTTTCTTCACACCATATATGCAAGAGTAAGAATAATAATATTTTATTTTATTTCATTTTAGTTTTGTATTTGCTTAATGCTAATAATCATTATTATTGAATTAATTTCTATAGCAATTATTGGCAACTGATCATACTATGTAAGCTCACTTATAAAGTTTTCTTCTTATAGTCCCTCTATTACAAGCAATCGGTTGATGCCAAGAAGATTATGAACACATGAGTTTTCTTCTATACAGAACAATGATCTTTCTAATAAATATGATCTTTGTAATAAATGGGTTACTAAGTTCATAACTTGGTCATAGGACTATGAGGATATTTGCAATTGGAAGGGGTCTTAAGCACGCCAATTTAGTGAGGGACCCTGAATAGATCACATCGAAGGTAATAAAAATGTTAAGTTTTATGCTCCATAGTTTTTTGCTAATGACAAATAATTTTACTTATATTAATATTATAGAGTCAGGCAACCCAAAGAAAATAACTTGTACGACTTTTACATAGTTAGACACATAATTAAGATCATATTGTCAGATAGGACTGACCTAACTGAGGAGGTAAATTATATTTTTAATAATTTCATATTTCTTGTCAATTTAATATATATTAGTAATGCCTTAATTTCTTTTATTTTAATTTGATGTTTTAAATGTTTGATCAATCTGACCCATTTTCTGAACAAGATATTAAGAACCTGCGCAATATTTGGGTTGAGTTTTTTGTTCACTTCATTCCTTCACAATAGTATTTATCTTTAACTGAATACATTTTTTTTATTTTTCTTTTCAAATTGTTGCATTTTTTATTTAATTTTATTAAATGAATAATGTAATGAGCAATTAAAAATCTGTCTCTATCATCTTGAACTCTGTCTTGTTGTTGTCTCTTGGAGACGTATATTTGGGCAGTTTATTCATGAAGCTTTAGGGGCTGAGGTTAATAAAATATTGAATGAGGTCATTTTTTAAAAATACATTTAAACCGGATAAAGAATACCAGAAGGTATAGAAATAATATGTAAATATTATAATATCTAAACTGGTTGTCTTTATTGTGAGGTATAGAAAATTAATTAATTTACATTGAGTGTAAATGCAACAGGTGTAAAAAATCATTAATCTACAACTAATGTTTACATAACCCATGTAGATTCAAAATAGACCAGTTTAAATTATACTAATTTTACACCGGTAAACTGCCCAATTTAAAAAGTGTACACTTTTCACTATGTTTCTACACTAGATCATTATCCGATTTAGAATATCATTTTTAACCGATTTAGAAAGTTTTTTTTGTAGTAGTGTGGTATCAAGATTTGAAAAGAAAGAGTTGATGATAAGGACCAAGTCACAAAATTAATTGTCATTCAACACCTTAAATATGTATAATGACAATAAAGTGATAGGAATGCTTAGGGAATATTTCTAAAAAATTATCTAGTTTGTCATGAAAAATGCTTCCGTAAGTAAAATACTCAAGTGTATAATTTAGACATTGGATATAGGGGAAATAGTTAGAATGAACAAGTATACATTATTATTAACATTTTCAATCTAGATAAAAGGAATCTAAAAGAAAACCAATTACTAGTAATTGCTAGTGACTTAGATAGGGCTAAGGTTTGAAACCACTTGCTTTAATTAAGGATTATTGAAGATCTTGTTAATTGGCCCCAACACCTTAACAGTAACCACTTAACTAGTGTGTAAGTTTTACTAATAAATTCTTCTAATTAATCCATATAGATCTAGGTTCATTTTTTCTCTCTCTTTCTTTTTTTTTTAACTCCTATTTTTCAACTAGACAATTTGTTCAAAGTTTATTAATTTGTAATCCTATTTATTCTACCAGTAACCATTTTAATGCTACATATTTTAATATCCCTATGTTTTTAACTTTTATTTCAGTTTTATTTGCTTTTTATGCTTGTTAAGAACCTACATGCTGTTGAACAAGCTATTGATGCCTTAAATCCCTTTAACTTCAATGTTTATGGGTAAGTTTTTTTTTTTAAATTAACATTATTTTGTTGTGTTATAACATTTTATTGTAATGTATTGTCTTAAAATCTATTTTAGGTGGAAAGTACTTAAACAAACAATTCATGATTTACTTGAATTTTAATGAGATATTTATTTGAAAATAGTCATAAAGCTCCAAAATGTTGTTTTTTATGAAAACTATAATGCTATTATTACTCTGTTGTTACTTTTATCATTAGTTTTATTATCTTTTAATATTTTTTATATCATAAAAATTGGGCAAAACTTTTGGAGCCAATATCAATTGGTTTGAGATGTATGACTTTTTTCACCCACCTTATCCTCAACATTGGCATGAACAATTAGAAACCTTGAGGTATGGAAACATATTCTTTTTATGGCTTTAGCCTGGTTTTTGAATGCATATTGACAAAGTATAGAGTTTGTCCGTATGGGGTTTACCACATTCACATTCATTCTAATTGATCTTTTATAATTTTTTCTTCTTGTAAATGTCACTATATGTGAATCTATCATCATGTAGTATGATTATGATCTCAATTCAATTCAAATAAGATGAATGCCTTGTTATATTTGAAGTAATAACAACTTCTAACTATAATGATGAAATTTTATAAGAGAAGGATGTTGGGGTCAGTATCAGAACCAAGGTTCTAACAAAAGTAGAATATAACATGTTACTCAATGGATATTTTAGATATAGGTTTAAATAACTTTGGTAGTTTGCTTTGAAATCAACTGCAATATATTTCTCTTACTTTTATTTTACTTGTAGCTGTGGCATTTTGAGCTTAGTGGTTTTTCAACCTTATTTGTTTTTCTAGATTTTTTGTTCTTCTAGATTTGGGCACTCACTTCTTCAGCCTCCAGCTATTTTTTTTTATTTCCCACCCAGTTCACCGGAGCTTTATTCCGACTACATCTGGATCCGACTTGTGTCGCGTATTTGGCTATGGTGGGCGAGTCTCATAACGAGAATTTTCTGTATACGCCAAAGCTCGAACTCAAGACCTCGTTTAAGCGATACCGAGCCGCTTACCACTCAAACTAACCCCTATTGGTCAGCCTCCAGCTATATTAATTCGTTTGGGCTCATTTAATTGGGCTTTCTCTTTATTTATTATATTTTTCTGGTTTTAATACTTCTAGATTTGGGCCTTTAAATTTCTGGGACATCTGAGTTGAATAAAAAACTTATTATTGGTTGAATAGTAATGTCGAGTAATTTGTTTTGGGCCTTCGGCTTTTTGTTGCCTTTAATATTTTAGGATATTTTGGCCATTTGAGTTTTTTAAGATTTATTTTTTATTTTATTTTTATTTTTCTAGAATTGCCGAAATTTGAAAGGTTTTATATAGTGACATTATTATCACGACTTTGGTCCTGTCTCGGGCTTCTGATCTCTTGTTGTCGGGCCAGCTCATTTTATTTCATTTTAAGATATAAGAAGAACTCACTGGGCTCGTTTTTATTGGGCCTTAATTTTTGTTTTATAATTTCTGAAAATTGTTGTTGGGCTCTACTTAAGGCCTTTGTTGTTTGGACCTTTTGATTTGTTTCTAGAAACTTTTTTGGGCCATTTATTTATTTGTTGGGAAAATTAAAGATGAAGACCTAGACGAGATAATATTTATTAGAGAAGATCTCAAAAATTATAATTATTTAAAAGTAACAAAAATCAATATATATAAATACTAATTTTCCCATAACCAATCCCCGTATATTTTCTCTGACCACTCTCAATTCTCAAATCTTTTATATAGTTATTGGCTAAAAAATACAGCTCTTCCATTTTTTTTAAATTTTTTTATTTAATCCATATGGTATAAAATTTTACAAAATAATTACATATATTAATGTCCACTCAAATATGACCACTAAAATTCGATAGCCTTTATGTTGTTAATGAATTATACCTCCCATCATTAATATTTGAATGTCTGTATATATCATAAAGCCTCTCATTCATTGTTTTTTCACAAAAGAAGTAAATTTAATATGCAAGTTTAGTGTGATCTTTTCTATAACAAAAAAAAAACGAAACATTTAAATTAATGCAAAAGTCCATTTTTCAAACTTAAAATATAAATTTGGTCAAAAAACTTAAAAAATAAATAAATTTCAATTAATTAAAGTTTTTCATAATAAGTTGTGTATGTTAAGATATTTTATAAAATATAAAAATTATTTTGCTTTATATACTTTTATCAACATACTCACTCATTTATCATATTTAATTATTTTTAAAAATAATTAAGAATACAATTTTTTTAACTATATTATATCTAATACAATGAACTCGTTTAAGGAATAAAGAAAGAATTTCAGAGAGATAATTGAGTAATTTGCCCGGGCTGAAGAAACTTTATTTTTTTTGTTTTAAAGTTTTATGCGTTTTTTGTTTCAAGGCTAGTTATTAATGAAGGTAGGGAGAAAGATATTGTAAAATTTTTATAATGTATGGATTAAATAAAAAATTGATAAAAATTGAAGATAACGAATATTCCTCCAAGTTTTTTAGCCGATAACTATAAAATGGTTGAGTTGGGATTGGAGAAAATGAGGGGAGTTTAGTTAAGGGCGATTTTAGCATTTTTTTTCCATTTATATTTTAATTTTTGATGCTTCTAAATAATTACAATTTTTAAGATCCTCCCTAATAAATATCATTCCCTCAAAATCTTTTATTATAATTTTCCCTGATTTGTGTTAACGCTGGAAAAGAAAAAACATTTTGGGCCTGACTTAGGATATTGTTGTTGGGGCTATTTAGTTTGAGCTTTCCAAAAGATGTTTGGGCTAAACAAAAGCTGTTTGAGTTTCCTTCTATTTTTTTAGCATGATGTTTTATGTGTAATTTATTTTACGTGCTTTATTGTTTAAATAAAAAGAAAATTAACTTTAAACTATTTTGAAATTATTAAAAATTTGATAAAATTTTATTTTGGTGCGTTATTTAATTGCACAAATAATTGGATAATTCCTAGTTAGTGATATGCGTTGGAGAAGCTTGTTGTATCCAACTACCTCAAAGAAACAAATATAATTTCAAGTCCCCTTATATGAGTTTGGGGAGGCTTCTTAAACATTAAGGACATTGTTGTGGAGGATGTAAATCATCTCACCATATTCTTGTAACTTATTGCTTCTACACGGGGGAAAATAAAAGTAAATGAGCAAATCTATTAGAAACCCGGCTCCGAAACGTAAGATAAAAAAGCTGCAAAAGCTACCTCCGAATTATGACCTGAGAAAGAAATAGATAAATAAGTATAATAAAAAAAATCAATGACATAATAATAATAATAAGAAACAATGACATGTGATAGTGTCAAGAAGAATCCTATAATATAATGGATAAGAAAGTCTGAAACAAAATAATAATTATCATTATTTTAGTTTATATCTATCTGTTTTCAAACAGTTAATATCATGTTAAAATTCAATAAAGCATGCCTGTTTAACTATTTTCCATTTAAAATCTACTTTAAATTATTATAATAAAATGTTAAAACACAATAAATTCATAAAAAAAATGTCATATTATATGTTTTCCTATGTTAGCTAGTGCGTAGAGGGATTCATATATATATATATATATATATATATATATATTTGTGTGTGTGTGGTTATATGTATTTGATTAAAAATATTTAAATAATATATATTTTTAAAATAGTATATAATGATGTAAAAAACATAATTATAAAAATATATATTCAATGAACAGAAGGGATAAATAGATGAAATTATAAAATAAATTAATGACGTACATATCAATAAAAACTAACCAACAGCCGACATTTCCCTGTGTGTATATTTAGATCCATAGTATATAATTAAATTTAGAATAGTGTTAACACTTCTAGAGAAAATATTTATTATAGTACTATTTCATAGTGGTTAAAAGTAAAAAAACACCATAAAAAAATATTGGCATATTCGTAAATAAATCTACATTTTAAAAACTTTTTATAGAGGTTTGTCATACAACTGGCCTTAAAAGTGACACTGAGAACTTATAACAATGATTTTTTTAAAAGAATGCCGTTTTTAGTCAATCGTTATAATGCGGATTTTTAGAAAAAAATGCCATTTTTAGTCAATCGTTCTTACTTCTCGCCTTCACCTCTTCATGCCCTATCTGTAAAAAAAAAGTGTATGTCTCTTGCCTATTCGATTCTTAACATCTCTAGCTATAATGAGGGAAGACCAACAGATACCTCTTATGAACCATTATTTCCTCAATCTTAAATACCTTTTCATTGTACTTTTTGTTCCACTTCCTTTTCTTCAATATGATTTCTCTTGTTATCGTTTTTGTCTTACTGTCTTTTTTTTTCTTTACATGGCTTCCTTTTAAGGCTCTTCTCCTTCCCATTTACAAAAAATATCCCGTGATGATTTTGAGGACAAGCATCATCTCCCTTACCCAATGCCTACTTTGTCTTTTCTAGACCTTCTCAAATGTCTGGAAGAATTGATAAAATCGAATAGATAGTTTGGATAAATCAGTTGAAGAGCTCTTCCTTCAAGTAGAGAACATTCAAGAAAGGTTCAATAGTCTATGTTCTAGTTTCCGCCACCAACACAACCAGCAACACTTCTACCACCCTTCAGATGACCTAGATGAATCCCCAAACTCAGACGACTCTGTTTCAGTTGATTGAAAGGCTTCACACCTTTCTTTCATCTCCTTGTTTTGATACTTTTTTGCGTTGGTGGATGGGATAGAATTTCTTACAAAATATAAAGAAGAGTCAGTTAGAATATTTTATAAGGAGTAATCAAACTAGTGAGAATATTTTTTTTCAAGTCAATTATTATTGCTTTGATCAATTGTGTACACATTTTTTAAAGAATAAACCTATTATTATATTGTATCGAGTTTGATATCAGTATAACTCAACTCACCTAAAATTTTGGCTTAGTTGAAAATGATGCCATATATGTTGCTCAAAACTCAACAAATATTTAAAGAATTTCATTTCATTATGGGACCTGCATCAATTTTATCTTGTTTAATTAGATGCATGTTTAGCAATAAGTACTTTAAAGGAATTGAAAGTGCATATAATTTGAGAGAAAATATTAATCAAGAAGTTTATTTATCCAATAAATTAATAATATAACAAATTACTAAATACCATTGGTATACTAGCTTAGTGTTTAATTTATTAGATTCAACATAATATGTTATCTTCAAATAACATGGTCAATGCTTTTTACAATGATTTTTATTAAAAACCACCATTACATATACTTGTAACAACGATTTTAATAAAGGCGCCGTATAAAGTCTTTACATATAGTAAATGTCATACTTTTGACCACAGTTTTAGTAATAACTACTGTTACAAGTATATGTAACAGCGATTTTTAGTAAAAAGGGCATTAAAAAGCCATAAAAATTTACTAAACCTAATTCAAAGTGAGCTTCAGATTCACTTTTCACACAGCTGCTTGTAGTCCTGTTCTCTGTCTCACTACCACAGACTTGGACGAAAGGCATTTTTTTGTCATTTTTCAACTGTTTTCGGTGACTCCATCGTCATTCTCATTGTTGTTTAGTATCTCCATCATCGTTCTCTTCTTCAATGTTGTAAGTCATCATTTAAGTTCTTCATTATTTGTGGTATGGTTCTTTTTTGGGATTTAAGCTAAAAGAAACTAAATGAGTTAATAAAATATATAAATGTCGAATTGTTAGTATATATGCAAGTGATTCACTGAAGTGGAATATGGAGTTTTGGGTGTTTGGTTGCTGAGAAACCAAATTGAGTTTTATTTATATTCATAAATGTTTGAATTGTTGTAATAGGTGTTGAAAAATTCTAAAATGAGACTTTAGGATAGTAGAGCTCAAGTTATGAATTTGCTCTCTTTCTTTATTTCGACAGTACACTGAGCCATGGGAGAACTAAATCTTGTTTAATCTCAAATGTAATTTTTAGGACTCGAGATTGTGGGCCATAAGAGGAGTAGATGATTAGGTGATTATAACATAATTGATAGTTAAAATGATGGTTTGATAGTTCATTTATGGATATAACAAAGACGAATATATGTTTGTGTATGTTATTGGGCCATTGAGGTTTAAAGAGTAAAATATATTGTGCTATTTTAAGATTGTTAGTTTCTAAACTAGTGTCTCAATGAAGTTATAATTTGGGAGATTAGTTACTTTTTTTTATGGTTAGTTGTATCATATTCTTAACTTTATTTATTGTTTTTTGAATAAAGCATGAAAAGTTTAGGTTTTAGTCAGCAAGGGAAGAAAAGAGGAAGGGCCCAACTCATATGAAATGGGTCTCTAGGACAGATGAGGGGCCAATATTTAACAACTATGTCGACCATATAGTATGTGCTAAGATTAGTATTGTATATCCCAACTGGAAAGTGGTTGACCATAAATACAAGGATATGATTTGGGAAGACATTTTGGTATATTTCTAATTCTATGTTTCACATATCTACTTTAGTTATCCATGATTTTTGTCTCTTATTGCAGCTTCATTTTTTTTTTATACTTCAACACAGCAAAATTTTGGCATTCTCGCCACTTCAAGCATAAAGCATCACATCTTAAAGAAATAAGATGAACAGTAGTGGGACTTTAAGTTGAACCTTGTGAAGGACTACCTCTGAGGATGTAAGATAGGGAATCATCCGAAGGACATATACCTCAATGTTAGTGATGAAGCTTGGACATTGTTTCATCAATAACATGAAGAAGCTACTTATAAGGTTTAATGTATGTTGTAAACTTACATTTTAATTAACTTAGTTAGTAATGAATGTACATTTTAATCAATTAATCTAACTTTGTGTCATTTTCATAGGCTATTTGTAAGAGAAAATAAGAAATAGTCAAGAAGAATGTGTGTCAACACTATATGTCTTGAGGGGGTATAATGTCCTTAAGAGAAAAATTATACAAGAGCAATTAAAGGCTACACAACAAGCAACTATATCAAACCCCAATAGGACACAAATTGTGTATTGTTTCTATAACATTTTGAGGATTTTGTGACAACTTTACCATTCATTTTATGCCTATAATTGTGTTTTTGTGGTAATACATGGTTGTGCTTGGCAATATGTTAATTTAAAGGTAAAATGGTGAATTAACTCCTTCAAACTACATATATGTTGTTCTTTAGTAACTAGTTAGACTTTTATAGTTAGCTTTGATGTTGAATTATATGTATTTTAGAGGAGAACCAAGGATTAATGTGAGCAGAAAAGATATCACAAGACAAAAAGAACCAAATCAAGGTTGGCAGCCTTTGTGCACTTCAGTCACGACCAGATCCATTATCTCCACACTCTCTCTACAACTTACCCTCATGTCTTCCATCATTCATCCTTCCATCACCATTTTTCTGCTTTCTTCATGGCATCACCTCTGAACAGCGATTGCAGCACAGTACAGTAGGAATCATGAGAGGCTAAATCTTTAGTCTCTTGGAGATAGATCGCATATCTTGAGTTCATGAATTGCACTGTACTGGGGAGTTCTCTATTTTAATATCACTTTTCTTATATTTTTGGAATTCCTAGATTTAGGGTTTTGATTTTATGAGTAAGAATTGGATATCAATAGATTATTCTGAGATTAGGTTTTGTAATTGAATTTGGATGATTTAGATGTTAGTTTAATATGAATATTTTAGTTTTGATTTATGGATAATTAGATTTTTATCAACAATCGTTACTAACTGATTCGATTGTTTAAAATCTATGGTCATCGATCGATAAGCATTCGAGGGCATCTTTATTATCTAATTTAATTACACACTAAGTGGTTTTTAAATAGCGTATTAACGGTTTTTGAACTAACTTTGATCAAAGCAGTTTAAGGAATATTAATGTTATGTACTAAATCAATCGATTGAGGTTTTATTTAAAACTTAGTAATTTTAAAATTCTCATATCATATTTAGAGCAAGGATAGACAGGTTTCCATCATCAAGAGTCTTTCTTAACATATTTCTTTAACAATCAACTTATTCTCTATCTTGATCAAAAATACAAAAACATTTGATTTACTGTACCTTATTTTATTGTATAAAAAATCAACCAAACCTAAAACCTATTTTTACATTCACTCAGGTTTTCAATGATTTTATCACCAATCTGCTAGGATTCCAATAAAAATGGTTCCTTAAGAAGAACGATAGGGTTATGCCTTATACTGTATTATTAGGGTTCAATTACTTTTATTTTGAAGAGTCGAACGACGACAATTCGCCCAAATTAATGTCGATGTTGCCAGGGATCCAAGTAATTGGTTTATTAACAATTAGTCGTCAATTTCATTACTTACCTGAGTCATTATTTTTTCTTTGAATTTTAGTTTTTGTTTTTTTTCATTGCATAGCACTATGCATTTTTTCAAGTTTCTACAAATTTGCTCTCTACACCTTTGAGTCACAACCACACATAATTGCATCGTGACCGGATTGCCTCTTTGTAGTGCTTAATTACTCTCTATGAACTCCAATCGCGACTTTTCTAGAAAATTTCATCTCTGTGATTTTTGGCCTCGACTAGACCATAATTTCATCATGACGCTGAACCAAATTTTTAGAACTTTTATTCTCTATGTAATTGGGCAGTGACCAGAACACCCTTGTGTCGCCACCAGTTGAATTTTTCTACTGTCAAATTTCTGTGTCTGATTCTGGTTACTTGTCTAGTTATTCTTTATTGTTCCTATGTTGCATGCGTAGAAGAACTAAATCGTTAATGCCTTTTGAACCTGAAATTGAGAGACAACTTAGGAAACTAAAGAGAGAATTTAGAGAAGAGGAAAGATCAACGTAATCTAGTTCATCCTCTAGTTCTCATGAATCTAGGAAACTAAAGAGTGAATTTAGAGAAGAGGAAAGATCAACATAATCTAGTTCATCCTCTAGTTCTCATTAATCTAGGAAACTAAAGAGAGAATTTAGAGAAGAGGAAAGATCAACATAATCTAGTTCATCCTCTACTTCTCATGAATCTGAGATTGGATTTAATTTAGAGATTCCATTAAAAATTTCTAATATGGCTGAGATTAATCTAATGGGCATGATGGTTATAATAAACAAGGAGAAAATGAAATACCAATTAATGTAGAAGATAATAGAAGTGTGAGGGAAACAAATCATTCGCATGTGAATTATGATCCTTATGGTTTTTATACTGAAAAGGCTAATTTTGAAATTAAAGAGGCTTTGATTGCAGCCTTACCTAAATTTCATGATTTTGCAGGAGAATGTCCACATTGGCACTTACAAACCATCATATGATCTACTCCTCGATGAATCCCCCAATGACTACATTGGATGATGTCTTAAGGACATGTTTCTATTTCACTTTGGAAAGGAAGGCTAAAGAGTGGTTATACAATCTACCAACTCATTTCTCAACTCTTACATAGGATCAGTTGAAGTCAATATATTTAGAATAGTTCTTCCTGGCCTCTAAGACAAAGGCTGATCTAGTAGATATTTCCAATGATGGTCTACTCCCTCACAATTAGGTATCATTGAATGCAATAAAATGGATCTTTGAGAGATAAGACTCCATAAGCGAGTTAGAAATTATTCCAAAAAATAGAATGAAGACTATCAAACTGAGGATCTAGGGAGAATGACCTCATCATCTTTAGGTAATTCAAAAAAGATTTTGGCAGAAATAGCAGATTTAGGAAACCAAATGGAAAAGAAGATGAATTTAATTGAAAGAGAGCTGCATTTCACAAAGTAATTTCATGCAGTAGGAACCTCACAAGCACTAGATACAAGAAGTGAGTCATGTCATTAAATGATGCATGCTACAAGTATATGTGATAGACAGTATGAAGAAGTAGCAATAATGTATCAAGGGAGAGAAAATCAATACCAAAAGATAGACCCATACTCTAATACATACAATCTTGGTTGAAAAGACCACCTAAATTTCAAGTAGGATAGTAGAAAAAATAGGCTAAACCAATTTTAAAGAGGTGATCCTTCCTCAAGCAACTACCAAAATAATACAAGGTCTATGGTTCCAACTCATCCTAATGCTTTAGTGGTATCAAGACAGATGAGACTGCTCAGTTGTTAAAAAGTATGATTGCATAGATGAACAACATAGACGGTAGAATGACCAATACAATCCACATGCTTAAAGAGAATGATGACAGTTCACCTCTATAGCTTTAATCATTTAAAGCATGCAGAAGGATAATGCTGATGTACACAGGAAACTCGAGGAGTTAAGTTCCAAGAATGCAAATATTACAAGTCATTTAAGTCAAGTTGCTAATACAATGAGTGACATCCAAACAAAGAGTAGTGGCAGCATACCTTTTAACACTATCATTAATCTAAAGGGTCTGAATGCCATATCACTCAGAAGTGGGAGAGAAGTCCGATTTAAAGAAGATGAAATAACAAAGGAGGATATAGAAGATTCTGAAGTTGAAAATTTAGCAACACAAATGAAGATTGGGAAATTAGAGAGTATTAAAGAACAACAGGTTATGATCAAAAAGGCAACTCAAGAGGATAACTCACAAAAGGGAATACAGGAAATACAAGAAGAGGAAGTAATAATTCCAAGTCCAGCATACAAGGGAAAGCAAACTGAGCAGAATGCGGAGACGAACAAGCAAGGAGCCTCTACGCTTACAGGTAAGGAAGTAAGTATAAAGGATCTCCCTTTTTCAAAAGCTTCTTTTGCTAAAAAGAAAAAGATTAATTTTGAATTTGTAAAAGATGCTTTTAATCTCTTCAATAAGTTAGAAATAAACATCCTTATAGTTGAATTCCTCAAAAAAAATCCTAAATATGCTTAATTTTTAAAAGAGTTGTGTGCTAATATGAAAAAGTTTAGGCCTCTTGAGAGAGTTTAGGTGAGTGCTAATGTGTCATCACTTTTTAAGGTTGAATTATTGGTTAAGTGTCAAGACCCAGGATCTTACACAATCCCATGCACTATAGGAAATGTTCATATTAAGGGAGCATTATTAGATCTAGGGGCTGCCATTAATATAATACCTTGGTCGGTATACTTAGCCTTATGTATTAACAATCTTAGAGACATGAGTGTAGTGCTCTAATTAGATGATAGATCAACTAGATATCCTAAGAGAATTTTTGAGGATATTCTAATACAGGTGAAGGATTTAGTGTTTCCAGCTGATTTTTATATTCTAGACATACCCAGTGAACTAGTGAATGAGAGCACTTTGATCTTAAGCAGACCTTTCCTTCAAACTTCCAAGACAATCATTAATATGAAGTATAATTCCATTACAATGGAAGTTGGAGGACATATAGTGAATTTCAATATGAACGAAGCAATGTGTATCCTTTTGATAATTATGTTTTTATTGGGTTGAATGCCATCGATTGTGCTATTGAAGAAACTAGAGATGAGCATGAATTGAGTTCGTATGATAGGTATGATCTTATGTTCCATAATTCCCAAAATTCCCAAAAGCATTTCAGGAGCATGCGAATTCAAATTCATCTTTGAGTGCTTGTGATAACTATTTTGAATCTCTTTCTTCTGTTTATTCTTTTCCTTGTTCTTGTGAAGGGAATGCATCATGCTTTAATTGTTTTGATATGAATAGCATGCTATTAGTTCCCAAAGATTTCTCATTCCCATCTAACTTTGATACAATATCATTATTCTCTAGTGATAATATTTTTGGAAAGAAAGTTGTGAGTGATTTTACAGAAAAATAAGACATTGTGGGAACTAGAAGTGGAACAAACAAAGAGAGGTCGATCTTATGTGACTACAAGTCGCGAATCAAGACCTAAACATCGTGACTAGATATGAACTTGCTGAGGGAGAGACTCTCTGTACAATGGAGTCATGACCAGTATAACACCTTACTTTCATACATCTTAGAGACCATTCAGTAGCATTTAGAACCACTTATAAGACCTTGGAAGTCTATTAGCTAAATCTGAAATTTTTATCTTCTGAGTTACTATTCATATGGTATTACAGATTAGGCGATGAATTTCAAAAAATCATAACTAATTCTAAAAAAATCAAAATGAAGTGGTTCAAAATTATACTCGAAGCTAACATCTTTAAATTTAAGGAAAAAATAAGTTCTTGACCAAATTCTTAGCCACTTAATACAGTTTAACCATCACATATTATTGTTCATTTGGTCAAAAAATCTAAAAATAGATTTTGGCTCCTTACTTTGGAAAATTCATTCTCTTTGTACAGACATCGGAATAAGGTGTTCTTGGTGTTAAAACGAAGCTTGACATGTTAACTAATTTTTTGAAAAATTGTATACATTTACTCTATCATTTACTATTTTTTATTACATCATGAATGTTATTATTTAACTTGTCATATAACATCATTACACATAACACTTCTTCACATAATATTTACGGTATCCAACCCCTAACTTCTCTTCATGCTTCTTTATCCTCTTTCATCATTCATGAACCTGTTGGGATTTAGATTACATGGATGGAGTGAAATTTTTAGGGAAATCTCAGTAGCAAACAGTGCTAAACAATGCATGCATTAATGTAAATACTTGTGCTTGCTTGTAAAAGTGTTAACATTGTGTAATGTGCATGCTTCCATATAACATATGAAATACAATTGGCCAAGTAATCATAGAAATAGAGCTTTAATCATATACATAAGCAACACAATTCAACATAACCATAACACAACCAAGCATAACATTCAATACATACAAATTTAGGATAAGTTTTCTACCTCATATACTTGACTTTCTTCTTACTTTAACTTTCCTTTGACTTTTTCTTCTTGCTTGTCTTGGATGTGTGGCTGCCTCTTTGGAGTCTACAATTAAATCCTAACATAACATAATCATCCATTTATTACAATCTAACTTTCTCTTGAACATTAAGCTTATTTAACTACATTAACTTTCCTTAAACTTAACTAATAGACTTGGCCTTTGAATCAATTGATGTATTGACTTTACCTTACACAATTTCATCTTTTGAATCCATTTATGAGCTTATAATCATAAAATTTCAACTCCTATACACTGTTCTGGAAAGATTCATAAAACATATATAATTCTTCTAAAAATTATGATTTTGATTCTAATACTTCCAATACTTGTTTCTCTACTTTATCCCACACAATTTTTCATTTTAAAACCATTGGAAGCATCAAAATCATGAAATTTCAATCACTGTTCATGTGAGTGAACAATAATAGAGAAGAATTTCAAGAATTACAACTTTCAATTCCAATGCTTCCAAGGTTCAAAACCTATCCAATCCTACACAAAATCATCATATAAATTCAATGAAAATATTAGATCATTGAAATTCATTATTCTCGGTCTAGAATAGATCAAGGCTGAATGCCTCTATCAATAACAAAGTCAAGAGCAAAACTTAATTCAATAACCAGTCATCAAAATCAACTTATCAAAACCTTGATCACCTAGTTTTACCTTTATTTTCTTCTTCCTCCTTCAACTTACAATTTGGACAGCAAGCATACTCTAGGTTTAATGGAATTTCCAACCACTAAAACCTAGCTTTTACCCTTCCAAAACATATCTAAATAAACTAGAAAATATCACATACCTTGTGCCTTGACTACCTTGATCTCTAAGTGCTTTGAATTGCCTTTATCTTGGTTGAGTTTTCAAATGACAAGAGTTTCTCCGAGGGAACCAAGGGTGCACGGTTTTGTGAAGAATGGGAGGGGTATTTATAGCCAAAATTTTAGCACCTAGGGTCCATAATATCCTCACTTTTCATAATTATTACAATGACTTAATCTTGAATTTTATTGGTTAGTTTTTGGATTAATTAACCTTAATCATCATTAGGTTAATTCTTATATTATTTTACTTCATTTTAGCACATGTCCAAACTCTTCTTCCTTATTCTTGCTTCCAAGTGGCATATTGCACATGGTGTATGGGTCCCAACATGTGCAACTTTCTTATATCTTACATTATCTTGGATTTTCTCCTTTTTTATTTAAAATTCATAAAATATTCAAAATTGGCTTAATCTCCAAGAATTGATCTTGGACTTATTGGGCTTTATATTGATGCCATATTGGGTCTCTTTTAGCTCCAATAGCTAATTGGCATAAATCCCAAAACACTTTCCTTATACTGATATTCTTAAATAACCTTAATTTTTGTGATAAATGCTAGACACTTCTTTTAATAATTTTGACAGTTTTAGAAATTTATTCTAATATAAAATAAAATTTTTACAAAGTCTCATAATTTTCTGAGACTCAAAAATCTTGATGAAAATTCCCTACATTTCCTTTAACCCTTTATCGGTGTCCAATTTCACCTTAAATTTCATAATTAATTCTACCAGATTCCTTTTTGATATTTGTCAGTTTCATAAATTCTTATATTAATTATAAGAATTTATTGTCAAATTTTATTTGATTATGAGGTTTGAAAGATAATGCAATAATCTCCCAACTTCAGAAATTTATATCAATTTTTTGGGACCTCAAATCAAGATTCTATATTGCGTTAAACTGATCAGAATGACTTTCTCTATTTTATGATTAAATTTAGGATTAAAATGCTTTCATGCAGTTTTTGGTCTTTTTTGGCTCAAATTTCCATAATTACCATTTTGCTCCTGAACTTTTGAAAATTGCACTTTAGGCCCTCAACTTTTTAAAATTACACTTAATGGCCCAAAGCTTATGTCTACTTTCATTTTGCACCATGGAACTTTTAAAGTTTTTACTTTAGTCCCTTTCTTTTCTAAAATGATCATTTGAAACTTTCACTAATTGTAATTTAGTCCCTAGACTTTTTCTAAATTGCAATTTAGCCCCTTTTGCTTCACAACTTTATAGCTTCTCTCTTTCTTTGGCTTAAAACTTATCTTAATCATTATTTTTTCTTTTGATTACCATCCCAATCTCTTCATAACCTCTTTCCTCTATTAGTCATATACAGATAGGGAAAATTTGGGATGTTACAACCAAAAACTCTTGAGACATCCAGTTGCAACGCAAAGATGATGAAGTCGCAATGGCATATCACGATACTGAGGGACATCCTCTCTATGTTCCCAAGTCATTACAAAAAGATGACTACATCGTGACTAGACGTTCCAGAGACACTCACTGACAGTTTGAGTCGCCACAGGAAATTGAAGATAACCTTGAGAGGTCTTGACCAGAAATAGAAAACATAACCAATGAATTTCAAATTCCTTCAATTCCATATTCCACTGATTTGGTTAAAGGACCAATATGTTCTAACCCTATTTATCCTCACTCTCATTCAACAATTACCTCTCATACTTTAAGATTCTTGAATGATTTGATCTAAAATAATGATGTAGGAATGAAGGAGACTAATCTCAACTATGTTGCAGTTGTAGACCAACTTAAGCTTGGTGAACACCTGAGGAGATTGAAAGCACGATGGAGAATATGAATGAATTGAATAAGAGTGATCCTATATATGTTGAAGTAATATACCAACCTTAACTGAGTGAAGCACTTGAAGAAGTAGAATATACAAAGAATATAAAGGAAACACCACCCAAGTTTGTTGTTAATATATACCAGCCACAGTTGGACAAGTTTAAGTTTAAAAAGGGAAAATTCAAGACAAGTTTGGATGGACCTCGCAATGTAATCAAAGTGCACGATTTGGAATGCTAGGGTGGAGAGAGAAGGAAATGGGGAAGATTTTTCAATTAAACAGCCATTTCTCAAACTTCTATGAGTTCCCACTACTGCCTTGAGGCCAAGTTGTCATTTTCCTATATCTTACCTTTTAAAAATTTACCTAATGTGATATATGCTTGACATGTTAGTTTGATGATTGGAAAGGGATGAACTAGTACAAGTAGTAGTTAATTTTTGTGCTTGGTGATTCAATAGGATAATGTTTAATTTTAGTTTGGTTCTATTTTGCATAATACCCCGTGTTGCCCATGTGTTGTTTTTACAGTGATGGTTATTTGAGGTGCGACACACTCAATTGCATGCTATAGTTTACCCATCTTGTCATCTTTGCTTTCTTTGTATTGTAACATATGATTTGAATATGACTGCGACCTTTATTGTGAATTTGTATTGAGTGATGTGTTTAACTGTTGTGCTGAAGCTAGATTTCAATTGACCTTATATAGTGCTGTGATGTCTATAATTCTACTGACAATGTGGATACTGTCAAGTTTAAGTGTGGGGGAGATGTTATTGTTTCTATGCTAATTAATACAAAATTCTTTTATTAATCCAATCTTTTATCACAAGATTTTTTGTTTTTGATTTTAATATGTGATGAATTACTGAAAATTGGATCCCCACTTTAAATTATTTTTGCTGTTAGCCAAAAAAGGTTTCATTGTATAAGTTTTTTTGTATGTTGAAAACTATCAAGTGGTAGTCTCAGTGATTTTTAGTCGTGACCTATGTGTTGCATGGTCGCGACTTGACATAGACCTTTAGACTTGATATGCTCTTTATGAAAATCAGTCATGACATATAACATCCTTACTTTTATACGTTTTAAGGACCATTCAGTAGCATTTAGAACCACTTACAAGACCTTGGAAGTCCATTAGCCAAATCTGGAATTTTACTCTTTCCTGGGTTACTGTTCATATGATATTCCATATTACGCAATAAACTTCAAAAAATCATAATTAATTCTAGAAAACTCAAAATGAGGTGGTTCAAAAAGATACATGAAAATAACATCTCAAAATTTAAGGGAAAAATAATTTCCAGACCAAATGATTTGTCAATTGATACAGTTTATTCATTGAAGTTTACTGTTCATTTGGTCAAAAACTCTGGAAACAGATTCTGGTCCCTTACTTTGGAAATTCATTTCTCTTGATATACACATCTAAATGCAACGTTCCACCTATGCATGCAAAGATCTGGATGTGTAATACATGATCATAAAATTTCGTGAAATAATGCCTTCATTTTCTAGGTCAAACTGAAGCCACAACAAAACTACTTTAGGACCTACGTTTTTACCATTTCAGTTTCTTTTCTGTCATTTCCAATAATTGTTTCAGCATGCACAAGCCATCAAATAAGCTTCTTAACATTCATATACATCATGTACATATGCCATAAGTATTACAATAGTTTCATCACATAAATGGACACCTTACATGGCATTTATATACATGGACAATTTATAGCCTATGCTAGAATCTTAATACTTCACTTTCCTTCTTCCATGCTTTAGCTCTTCTCCATGTATACATTTTCCTTCATGCTTGACCTAAATTGGTTGGTTATGGGAGAGTGAGATTCTAGGGAATCTCAGTAGCAAACATTACCACTTAAATATGCAAGATGGATGCTAATGAATGATATGTAATTTCATTAACTTTCTTTGATTAGTGACATGCCATCATGCTATATACTTTTACATAAAGTGCATGGCCATGGAAACATGTTATTCATAACACATTCAACATCATTTATCATGTCACAACATCATTAAAATAACATATACATGTCAACACAAAAGCATACCACATCAAGCATATAAAGAAGTAAGTTCACTACCTTGCACTTAAGCTTTCCTCTTGACCTTTAGCCCTTGCTTCCTAGCTTTCCAACCATGAAGCATTTATGTCCATCACTTCCCAATATCTTCTTGGATGTTTCATGGTCCTAAACACATTAATATTCATCACATAACTCATTAGGACTCATGAACTCCAACAATGTTCAAGTCTACTTTATTACATTCTTTAGTATCACAACTTTCTCTAATCTTCACTAATGGGCTTGGCCTTTGAATCAATTGATGTCTTGACTTTACCCTACACAATTTCATATTTTGAATCCATTTATGAGCTTAGAATCATGAAATTCTAGCTCCTTCATCACATGCTATACAGAACTGAACATAAGCATACAATTCTTTCAAAAATTCTCATTTTGATTGTAATGCTTCCCATACTTGTTTCTCCACTTTAACCCACACAACTTTTCATCTTAAAACCATTGGAACCATCAAAATCATGAAATTCCAATCACTGTTCACGCGAGTGAACAGTAACTGTTATGAATCTCAAAGACTATAACCTTGAGATTTTAATGTTTCCAAGGTTCAAAACCTTTCTAATCCTACATAAAATTATCATACAAACTCAATGGAAGCATTAAATCATTGAAATTCAATTTTCTTCCCTCATGAACAGTGCATACTGAACAGGGCACACCATGGCAAAGTCAAGAATGTCAATTTGATTCAACAACCAACCACTTAACTAGCTTGTTTAAGCTTCAATCATATGGTTCTAACTTTAATTTCTTCTTTCCCCTTTCCTTTAAGGTTTTTGGGCAGCACCTTCCCTTAGAGAAAACTCAAATTTTTTCCCATGAAAACCCTAAGTTCAAGCTCCCAAATGAAAGAAGAATAAGCTAGGAAAGATTGCTTACCTTTAATCTCTAGCTTGCTTGAACTTTGGAACCTTGAATCTTCTTTATCTTGGCTTGAGTTTTTATTTTGCAAGAGTTTCCCCAAGGGTCCATGAAGCTACGGTTTGCTGCAGAATGAGGGGGTATTTATAGCCAAAATCCAAGAAAAATGAATGGCTAAGATTGATTTGGTTACTATTTGATCTAAAGGCCCACATTTAATCTTGGATTTAACTTTTTCATAAAATAATAATTATGACATCATGTGGGAACCATCAAGGGACACCTCAAGGGGTTAGGTGGCGTGCTTATAGTGTAAGGAAGCTTCTGGAAAAATTTCAGTCCAATCCAATACCGATCAGTGCAGTTTCACAGCAACCGGACTGTTTTCTGTTCCTAATTTTTTATAATATACCAGGATATGTATTCTGTCCTGGAAATCAATTTCTAGGCTTCCCACACCATTTACATACTTGTACTGGCCACAACTTAATTACAGATCCCTTGGAAAATGACCAAAATACCCTTGGTGTCCTTTCTTGCACTATATTGACCCTAAGGGCATAATTGTCATTTCACCCCTCTTTGTACTGCCTCAGGGCATATATTGGCTCAACTAATCATATTTATACCATGTGCCACGTTTTTAGCCTGTCCTAGATGACCAAAATGCCCTTCATCCATCTTTGGTATAATCTGTGCATCTAGGGGTATTTTCGTAATTTCATACTTTTTCTGTCATTGGCCCCTTCTACTGATAGACTGGTACCCTGGGTTTTGGACCTTCCTTGGCATCATTATGGGCCTATATATGAGGTCATCTAATCTCATTCTATCCAGACTTACATACCGATAAGTTCCATTATCGGATCACGGGTGTTAACAAACTCCCTTCAAAATTCACTGATATGTGAATAACTTTTTATACAGAACTTCTTCTGGAGTTCTGTCATATCCAGGACATCTGACACTGTAGGGCACACTTTCCTGTAATTTGCCCACTTATATCTGAAGTCCATGAAATCTGATAAAATTTCAGATAACTTTTAGATTATCAGATAAATATCTGCTGTCTAGAGCCCTAATAAAATTTCTGTATTATGTCAGATTACCCAGCATACCTTCCTCTATTTACTGATGGAATATGGGATTAAAATACTTCTGGGCAGTTATAACCCTTTTCGGGCTGATCTTTCTATAATTACAATTTTACCCTTAAACTTTTCTCTTAATTACATTTATGTCCCTAACTTTTTGGATATTTACATTTAGGTCCTTAAACTTTTGGAAATTACAACTTTTGGCCTAACTTTTGTTTCTACTTTAACTTTTGGCCTTTAAACTGTTCCAATTTTTGTTTAGGTCCCTTTCTTCCTTCAACACTCATTTAACCTTTATCATTTCTTTTGATCTTCGTCATAATCCTTCCTAAACCTCTTTCCACTATCAGTACCATATAGATAAGGAAAAATTAGGATATGACATGACACAAGTACAATTAAGTCATGACAATATCTCTCTGTGTATTGTTGCGTGACTTAATTATTCCTGCTAGCGACTATCTGTTGTAAGTTTAGGGCAAACACTTACTATAAATTTGGTCGTGACCTTCACTGTTTTCAATCGCGACCTGAATGTGAAAATGTCCAATTACCTTCTCTTTGGTTTATGCACTACTGTATAGAAGGATCACTTTTGGACTACTAAAATTTTATAAATGATCCATTGCCCTCTTATTTTTAACCTTTTGCATGAAATAGTTTATAGAAATCATTGTTACACTTGAATTTTTGAAAATAGAAATCAAATTGGAAACACTCAAGCTTTTACTATTAGATTTGGGATTATTACATCATTCTGAGTGATTACTTTAGAACTTTTAATCCATCATTCAAGAGAGTTTTCAATTGTGATAAGTGTTTTAATGCCTAGTGAATTATAAACATTGTTTGAGACCTTAACTTATAATCAATTTATATGAAAACCTTAGTTGAAAGGATTCTTATCCTAAATTTCTATATTGAGTGGTTATTCAATTGGTTTATATCCTCTAGAACTTGTCTTAACTCTGAGTTGAAAATTACTTGTGCATTTATATTATTGAATATGATAGAGTCATTCATTTATAAACCCTTATATCCCAAATACAAGCTCGCATATATTATATCCATAGTCACCCCCTTTGAACCCATCATTTTTTCTTTTTTTATCATAGAAAGTTATATATGCATGAGCATCTCTTTGAAATAAACTTCTTGTTCATGACAAAAATTCATTGTGATTGTGAAATTGTGCTACATATTTTATATACAAGCCAAATAAAGGAGAGAAAAAGCATATTGCACAAATAAAAAAAATGGGGGGAAATAGTACAAGAAAAATCGAAGAAAGAAAATAGCATTGAATGAAGCACTATTATCAACTCCTATTAGTACAATCACCACCTCTATATCTCAGAAGACATGAATTCATACTATATATTTATTATTGAATGCATATGGTACTTTCTATCTTTCATAGTCCATCCCATGTAGCCTATCCCCATCATTTCACCCTCAAAAGACCTCTTGATTATTTGCATAAGTGTTGTATAGTTGATAAAATTTAAAGCTATTGCAAGCATATCGTAGGATGTTTTTCAATTTGAATCTGAGTTAAAGAACCCTAACAATGAGAGGATATGGAGAGCTAAACACTTATATCCTTAGAGGGAATCTATAACGCTTATATAGTTGAGGTTGATTTCATTTAGTAGTTGATTACTTGACATTGCTCATATTATCACTTTCATATTCCCAAAAGTTGGTGCATTAATTATTTTAAGGCATCACTGTGGATTATATTATTACCTCAGATTTAACAACTTTGGTGTAGGTGTATTTTATGTCTTTGTCCAAGAGTACAAAGGTTCAAGTGTGGGATAATTAATAGGACATAGATTGTGTATGGTTTCTATAACATTTTGAGAGTTTTATGACAACTTTACCATTCATTTTATGTATGTAATTGTGTTTTATGGTAATACATGGTTATGCTTGATAATATGCTAATTTAAGGGTAAAATAGTGAATTAAATGATGAATTAACTCCTTCAAACTGCATATATGTTGTTCTTTAGTAAATGGTTGGACTTTTATAGTGAGTTTTGATGTTGAATTACAGGTATTTTAGAGGAGAACTAAGGATTAACGTGAGCAGAAAAGAAATCACAAGACAAAGAGAACCAAATCCAGCCTCTGTGCACTTTAGTTGCAATGAAAGTGTCCACAGGTCGTGACCTCACTTCTTCTGGGAAGTTTTCCTACGTTCACAGGTTGCGACCAAAAATAGGACTTGGTCGCGACCAAAGAAGAAAATTAGTGAAGCTATGCATTTTTTATTAGGTTATCCTGGCTTTAAAAGGAGAGAGAAGCAACAGGAGTCGTGAGACTAGTCTTTTACCTTATATGGCAAAGAAGTAGTACTCAAACATTCTCTCCACACTCTCTCCACAATCTACCCACATATCTTCCATCATTCATCCTTCCATCACCATTTTTCTACTTTCTTCATGGCATCACCTCTGAGCAGCGATTGCAGCACAGTAGGAGTCATGAGAGGCTAAATCGTTAGTCTCTTGGTGATTGATCATATATCTTGAGCTTATGGTCTGCACTATACTGGGGAGTTTTCTATTTTAATCTCACCTTTCTTATATTTTTAGAATTCCTAAATCAAGGGTTTTGATTTTATGAGTAAGGATTGGATATTGATTATTCTGAGATTAGGTTTTGTAATTGAATTTGGATGATTTAGATGTTAGTTTAATATGAATATTTCAGTTTTGATTTCTGGATAATTGAGTTTTATCAACGATCGTTGCTAACTGATTCGATTGCTTGAAATCTATAGTTATCAATCGATGATCATTCGAGGGCATCTTCATTATCTGATTTAATTACACACTAAGTGATTTTTAAACAACGCATTAGTGGTATTTGAACTAGCTTTGATCAAAGGAGTTTAAAAAATATTAATGTTCTGGACTAAATCGGTCGACTGAAGTTTTATTTAATACTTAGTGATTTTAAAATTCCCATATCATATTCATAGTAAGGATATATAAGTTTCCATCATCAAGAGTCTTTCTCAACATATTTCTTTAACAATCCACTTATTCTCTATCTTGATCAAAAATACAAAAATATTTACTTTATTGCACCATATTTTATTGCATCAAAAATCAACCAAACCTAAAACCCATTTTTACTTTCACTCAAATTTTCAATGATTTTGTCACCAATATGTTAAGGTTCCAATAAAAATAGCTTCTTGAGAAGAACGATAGAGTTGTGCCTTATACTGCATTAATAGGGTACAATTACTTTTATTTTTATGAGTCAGACGATGACAATCTGCCCAAATCAGGCCCTATTGCCTCAGATCCTTCTCATCCATCAGCATCTAGCGTCCATCTTGCCAACAAAAATAGAAGGATGTAAGGGTGAATAAGGGACAATATATTACTCTAGAGGTTGCTATAGTTGTTGAGAGGATTGTAAGTAATTAATTTAAATACTAAGAATTTATACGTTATTACTTGCTCTTCAGTTATTTTAACTTGGTAACTTGTATATGTTGTTGGATTCACTAGAGCAACAGGCATCCCGAGGGTGTTTTGTTCCTGAAAAAGAAATCTTGGAGACAACTATTGAGACCCCTAACCACCCAGGTCGAGTGAGAAGGGCCCTCAAATGAGTCATACGTAAAGACTTTTTTGACTCTGCCTCTCAAAGAAGAAGCTCACCCTCCACAAATATGCTTCAAGATGAGTTGTAAAATATTCGAGACGAACTTAAAGCAGAGCACCAAGCAGAGTTGGAACAAATGCGCTTTGAGGTGAATGTTAGAGTCCAAGAGCTTATGAATGCCAGGCTCTAGCAGGCCATGATAATGATAGGCTTGCCCACACCCAGCCAAAGTTTAAAGGTAAACACATATTCATTTACTTCTTTTCAAGAGAAGTTTAACATGTATTTTGTCTTGAATAATTTTGTTTACATTTTCAGGATTCTCCTACAGTGACTAGTGGCAAGGGCAGAGCCAATACAGAGAAGTTTGTCTCCCTATCATCTAGTCTTGGCCCTACCATTGAGTACACCGAGGACAATGGGGGCAAAAGTGCGGTCTCTACATTGTGATAGACTAAAGGACCACATCCTTCATCACTCATGGTACCTTGTACATGTATACCACAACAATTCACCAAAAACAATTCTTGATGGCAATGCCAAGGTCACGGTACATCGCATAAAGAAGAAATTAGGCACTATACCATTCTATGCCCCACTAATGGGGTCAAAATATTGGAGTAAGCTCCAAGGCAATTTATTATGTGGCCAATACATTTGATCAAATTGAGAAAGTAGATGACACCAGAGCTAATGCCAGAGAAGGTGCCTTAGAAGTAAACCTCAAAGGGCCTAGAACTAGAAAAGGCACCACATAAGCCTAAGGTTCAGAGAGGGAAAGTAGACAAGCTCAAACCTCCTCCTGAAAACATATCCTCGAGATATTTTGATATGGCAACTCTCTACTATATGGCAGCAAGATTAGTAGAAGCACTTAGTTTCACAATTATGTCTAGGGTTTTG
The DNA here is from genome assembly GCA_037074615.1 of Leucaena leucocephala. Taxonomy (NCBI): domain Eukaryota; kingdom Viridiplantae; phylum Streptophyta; class Magnoliopsida; order Fabales; family Fabaceae; genus Leucaena; species Leucaena leucocephala. The sequence goes on from CM073538.1 coordinate 15,881,578, forward strand.
ACCACACAGGAGCTTTTCAAATTCCACCTAGATAGAAATGACATAGTACAATTCCTATATTTTGAGGAGCCGGGTTAAACTGTCATCCAATATGCCATATTGTAAGTTGAAACTTTAATACTTTATGTTTAACCATTCTTGCAATATGATGCCTTTCTATATTAACATAGCCACTTCTATTGGAGATGCATGGACAAAGCAAAAGAAGATACATATGGCTTAATATGTCATCAACATGTCCAAGAGATAGGCACCTATACGAGCTCGAGGATTATGTATATGGTCAACATTTTGACCTACATCAGGAGGAAGATATATTTTGTACTTTATATTAAAGGGTAATTATACTCTTATATTTGGCATACTCATATACATATTAGTCTACGTTCATATATAATGTTATTTATATTTTATAGTACACATTGGACTCTACTTGTCATAGCCCCTGAAGATAATGTGGTGTACTAGTTTGATTCATTGTTTAGATAGCTAGATACCGAGATTTTTTCCATCATCAACAGGTGAGTTTTTCTTCATAGATTTGTTAACATAAAAATTTAATAAGTTATATGATATCTTATTTTTCAATTGAATATAAGGATGTGCAAGGTTTTAACTTGTTCAGAGATCATCTAGTTAGTACCAATTCTTCATAGATTTATCCTCAAGTAAGTACTTTTCAAATAATTAAGTTTCATTTTTATAAATTTATTAGGGCAAAAATTATTTACTAATGTACTATGTGTTTTTCTATTTTGTTAGTACCACCGTCAACTTGACAGTATTTAGTGCAGATATTATATGATTAGATATATGCACGAGATCATTTAGATAGGGATAAATGATAGTTTGCATGAAGTATGAAGTGATCAACATTTAGACTTTTTCAATTTATCATGTCTTAAATATTTATATCTTACTTCTAACTTACAGTTATTCAAGCAGAACAAAATAAACTTTGAAGATGAGGAAATCTACTCAATGATTGATGCTTTGGCAAAAAATATCCTGAAGAAATCGCCTTAATCAATTAATCAATCATCTATTTCGTGTATATATGATCATACAATATCTATATATATTTGATTGTATTATATTTTGGTTTATTATATGCATTAATAAAAATTTAAATTACTTTATTACTATATATTAATATCTAATTTAAATTTTTCTATTACTTACTTCATACTTTATTGCCTATAGAATATCTTTATTATAATAAATATAGGACGATATAGATAAAAAAATTGGAAAAAAGTATAAAAACAATTAAACTTTTAATGATTATTTTTTAAAAATTGTCGTTATAAATTGTAAGGTCGACTCAAACAATGAAGAGGATGACTTTTGCATACCTCACACAGTAGGGAGAGAGAAGAGATTTAAAAAATATTTATTTTGATTTTTTTTTCACCTAGAACTTTAAAGTGCTATGTTCAGTCCTCATACTTTCTAGATTCTTTATAAATATTAAATTTAATTGAGATTTTTTAAATTTTCAAAGTCTTTTCATAATTTTCCTAAAAAATATTTAATATCTCTATGTTAAACCACCCGTTTTCATGCCTCACATTTAACTAACGTCACTCATCAGTCATATTATAAGGTACATAGTATTTTTTTTTTTTTGCCTTTAATATATATCACTTCATTAAATTTGTTATATAAATACATAATTTTATCCTTAATTCATTATTCTAGGAGTTATTGCTCATTCTGACGTTTAAATTGAATATAAAAACTTTATATTATAATAAGAAATCATATATTTCTTCAATGCTATCAGCGCTATACCCCTTCCTTCCTATTTTTTTATCATAGGGCATTTCTAAAAGTAATTTTTGATCCTAAATAAAAATCTCCAACAACTTCGTTAGTTACCTTCTTCCCATTTTATTCTTGTTATCAATTGAGGTTTGAAATTAGAAAATCAAATGGTAAAATTGAAAAAAATTATCATTTCAACAAGATAACTTTAATTACTCAACTATCATTTTTTAGTAAGAATTAATTAAAAATATTCTATAATAACAACAAGAGAAAATATAATATAAGTCACTTTAAAAAAAATAGTTTATAATATAAATATTTAGAGAGTGATTAATATTTATTTATTAATTTTATCTATATAATTAATATTTAAATGTAGTCTATTCTACTCCCTCACTCAAAGGCTCATTTAATACGAATAAAATTTTTAAAAAATTTAATTAAAAATAAATTTAATAAATTAGTTGTTGTTTCTTGATTGTGACAAAATGATTTATTGTTATAGTATATTTCCCATTTTAAATAAATAAAAAAAAACTAGCTCTAACTAGCTAAAAATTATTCTATTTTAGTCACCCTGTCTTGCCTGATTTGCTTTATTCCGTTCGATTTTTTTAATTATTAATATTATTATTTATTTTATTTAAATATTATTTTAAATACTTATATTATTAAATATTATTAAAAATAATTATTTATTAATATATGTTATTATAATTAATTAATATTATATTAATATTTATTTAAATTTATAGTTATAAAATTTGAATTTTTTTATATAAATAAAAAATTTTAAAAATATAACATTAATAATTTTTTTAAAAATTTAAAAATAATTTTTTAAAAGTATTAAAAAAAAAAGACATGCCACTCAAGTGAGACGGGCTGCAGCTGACATTTTTGTGGTGGGTTACGTCATCAGCCTACAAGTTATGATAGAGAAGTTCACAACTGGCAAGTTGATCCATTTTCCTAGTTTTAATACTGAAACTATTTTCTATTTGTTTTCTTGTGTCATACATGTACTAGACCTACCTCACCCTTCTTTTATATCTCTTGCTGTTTTTTCTTTTTCACATTTAATTTCATCAAGGAATAAGCTTTTTTCACATACATACAGTCAACAGTAAAAAAATATCTAAAGACTACCCCGTAAAAACTATTTACCGAAATGCTTCATTTAAAATGGATAACGCATAAGAGTTTAAATTTACATAGAAATCGTTGTTGCCAAAATGAACTTCCAATTGATGTGACAAAGTTTTTGAAATTGGAAAACAAAATTGCTCTAATCCCTTACTATCCTTCTCGTCGTGCGTGCAGCTTTCATAGTGAGGAGGGTAATGAATGAGGGAGGGAGGTAGATCTCTCATCATCATCTTTGCTCCTTATCCCTCATAATTATGTTGGCTTTATTTTCCTGTTGTTGCCTGTATGTATGTCCTCCCTTATCTATTAAAAAAAATAAAAAAATTATCCCCTGCTGACCCCTCTTTTAAACATTTCTTTTAAAAACAAGTGTTTTTTCAAAAAAACATTTTAAAAAAGTGTTTTTAAATTTCTTTTTTAAAAGTTGTATTTTTATTTTTTAAAAACACTTTTTAAATTGTTTTTTAAAAAAGTTTTAATAGATAACGGAGGACTACACAGAGAGGCAACAGGAAAGTGGAGGCAAAAATGATTCTAAGAAACCAGGAGGGAAGACGATTATAAAGAGACCCAAATCTGAAAGAGAGGCAAGAGAGTGGGTTATTAAAGGTTTTTTTTTTTATTTCTACAAATAAAAGTGTATTATTTTATTGTTGGAAAAAATATATTATTTTTACTACCAGATTATCAATATAAAAATTATATAATATTTTATTTTTCTTCTATTTATAAGATTTAAATTAATTTTATTTTTTAAATTTATAATTTTTTTAAAAAATATATATATTAATTGTATATAATAAGCATTTCTAATTACATCGAACTTGGTTAAAAATTAGAACAAAATAGAAGGGGAAATATTAAGAAATTTTAAAAAAAAATAGTTAAAATTTTATTATTTATAAAAAAATTCTTAGTATTTTTTCTATAATTTTCTTCCCATTAAAATATATATTTATTACTAAAAAACTTATATTTTTATTATCTTTAATACTAAATATAAAATTTAATTATTTATAATAAATATATATCAATTTTTTTTAAAATTTCATTTAAAGCCCGTGAATTATAATTAAAAAAATTAATATATAAAATTAATATAGATATTTTAAAAAAATTGTAAATTTAAAAAGTAAAATTTATACAAATTTTATATTTAAAAATAAGATGAATTATTATCTAATTTTTATATTTAAAATTAAAAATAGTAAAATAATACATTTTTTCAACAATAAAAGAATATACTTTTATTTTTAAGGTGGTATAAAACTCTCCTCTCTCTCTCCTCTCTCTCTCTCTCTCATTCATTAAAAATTTATGTCCTATCAGGTCAGTTGGAAGTTCATTTTGGCAAGAACACTTTCTATGTAAATTTAAAGTTGTTTTACGCGTGATCAATTTTAAGTGAAGCATTATGGTAAATAGTTTCCATTATGTAGCATTTAGCTATTTATTTTTACCGTTTATCGTATAGAGCTAAAAAAATCCTCTTAAAATACTGTACGATTTTGGCATGAGCATGTGGAGAGGGGAAAGGAGAGAGAGAGGACTTCTGTTGAAGTTTTATTTTTCCTGAAACGGAGTGGAAGAGAGAGAAGACTTTAATTAACTGGTGTTTGTGTCCGTTGTTGTTTGGTCTATTTTTAATCCTATAAGATGTTAATTGAACTCTAAAATATTTAAGGTGTTAATTATATCTTAAAATATATTTTGAGATATTGGACACACCTAAACCACAAAAAAAAAATTAAATTAACAATTGTCAATCTTTATTGCGGTGAATATTTAGTGCAACGTGTAAATCCTTAAAATATGAGTCTTTCAACTTTTAAATTATTAGTTTTGATCTTTCAATGAAAAAAATAATATAATTTTTTATTAATTTATAATGATCAATATTTTAAAATGTGTATTCAAATGGCAGACTTCCCAATAGCTTCCCGTTTATCATTATATAATATGATAATAATATAAATATCATTATTATGTAGGACAAATGAAAAATAAGGAAAATAAAAAAAATACTATTTGAATTTTGAAAATTGAAAAAGAGAACATGAATATATAAAAGTCTAAATTGCCCACAAGTATTAATATGAAATTTCAATATTTATGAAAAAGATGAAATTACCATAAAACTTAATCCAATTACTTGAACCACTTTAATTCGTTAAAGAAATTAGTCAATCTTATTATTAAAATTATTATATGTATTGTCAATTTTGTTATTCATTGTTAAAATCATTATAGTCTACTTCATTATTTATTTATCCTAAGGAAAAATAGAAGAAATGATGATGATGACGACGACGATCATAGATCAAAATGTAATGTTGGATGGTGTATGTATGACAAAGTCCCAATTTCTAAATTATCTCTCTCTGTCTCCTTAGGGAATTAGGTCATGATGACCTTCTTTCTAATATGTTCTCATAAAACAAAAACAACCCTCATGATAACAACATGTTATTCCTGCCATTCCTCCACCTATCTAGTCTCAGCCTTTACCTTATAGTGCCATGTTGAACATTGGCACATACAAAGAAGAATTTCTATCCCTTGAGCCAAAGACCAATGAAAATACCAAGGTAACCAGACAACCATTTGTCATGACTACCAAGGTCACCCTCAGGAATGCAAGTCAACCACACTTGCAGAAGTTTTGAAGGCACACAGACAACGCTGTAAGCCAAAATTGGTTCCTTCCAGGATTTATTATAAGATAGATAGTATTACTTCTAAGACTGAGGATTTAACATTCCAAGTAAATGTTTTGACATAAAAGATCAAGAGACTACATATAAAGCTCTCCTCAAAGGCTCAACAACTAGATACTGATCTTAAAAGATATATTGACTAAAGGTACTTTGGACCAAAATTCCAAAGGAAAGATCAAGAATTGTTAAAGATCAAAGAAAAGATCAGCCAAATTGAGGTTTATATGTCTAAACTTAAACATTTTCCTCTATCGCCACCATCCTTAGACCCTCAATTTTTATACTCTTAACCTTACCTATCATATTTGCCACCATCTACAACCCCTACTGATTACAACCACGCTTTTAGATCCATTTACCATCTTACTGGACAACTCAATCCACCTAAGAAGCCCTAAAAAAGGAAACAAACCATCAAACTACCTCTTCCATACCAGTAATCCTCCTCCTTACAAAGGATATGCCTTTACCTACATGTGACTTCCAGTAGAATCCAAACGTATTCCGTCTCCTTCACTAAAAATCTACTCACCACATAGATCTCCTCAAAGATGGAGATGCATGGGATAAGTAAGAATTTATGAGAGGTTGGGAAAGTTCAAGATGGACATATTGTTTGATACCATGGGGAGAGTTTCCTTATGAATCCTAAGATCTAGTCTAGGATATTTATAGGTCTGTCTATATCAGGGTCTTAACTCAAGACCCAATCTATTGATACCCAAACTAAATCAAATTATTCATACAAAAATTTAATCCCTTAAATTAACATCATATTCTTTCTAATACATGTTCCTCTTATAAGAGACAAGTGTAGACAATAATTGAATCTTAGTGGAGACAAGAGTAGAGATAAAGAAAGATAGAGCTTTTAGAAGAGAGAGAGAGCTTAGACCAAAAACATACTTCTATTTCACAAGATGTGATACAATGTTGAACTCTCAATGATCCTTATGGGCTACTAAGAGATCCTTTTATAGAGAGTTTGGGATATAAATGGACAACATACAATTATTTCATATGAGCTTCAAAGCAAACAAAACTAGAACAATAACAATTAAAGCAAGCCACACTAGGACAATAATTGTACATGCACACTTTATTTAAAGTACATCACTCGGGAATTTTCTTTATACCTCACCATCATAATTTATAGATGGGCTCGTGTCATCATCAGGTGAGAGGTTTGAGTGGTCTTCAACACATGGGTCATATGTCAAGAGTGACCCAAGGTCTTGTGAGAATGGTTCCTCCCATGGGTCTTGACAAAGTGGGCTACCCCATTGGTCTTGACAAAGTGGTCCACTCTATGGGCCTTGTGATAGGAAAGCATCCTGAGAGGCTGGTTGTGACCTTTATGGAAAAAAGTTATAATTTAGTTGATGGCTATGATTTGTTGGAATCAATATAGGCTAAGGTACTTGGATTGAACATCTATTCTCGAGGGTTTTTTTTTTCATTTTTAGACATATAAAGCACAAAGGCTTCAAAGAGAGGTGCATATTAAGCCTGGATTATCATTTGAGTAATTGTTTAAGTTGCTTACAAAGAGTTTTAAGTTTTCAAAAAGAACATCTTTATAATTTGGCCAATGAGCTTGGGTCTACCATAGATAAGCTTAGTTTAAGGTATACAACCGTCCTTCATGATCTATGTGATAAGGCCTATATTGAGCAAAGAAATACTAAAAAGTCTGTTGGCCTTCTAGGGTATTCTAGAGGCAATGTTGTTCAATAATTTTTTCAAGTTGTATTTTCCAAACAAGGAGAGGAGAGAACCACTGTAAGTCTGTTTATAAATAGAATTTTTTTTTACTATCACAGAGATAAGGGTAGACAAGTAGGGTTTAATGGCTATAGAGCAGGTATAAAGAGCATAAAGGGACTAAATATACTACTTTAATTCTTTAGGAATAAGACCAGATATGAAGGAAATAGTCAAGTAAGGGTTTACCATGTCAAAGAGATCAGTGGAGATATGATATTAGCTAAGGAGAAGGTGAAGCTAGTAGGCAAGGTTTCTTTTAGCTACTTGTTTGATTTACTCAAATTTGTAGGTTCAGATCCAAGTGGGAATTCATGACATTTAGTGGTGAAGTAGGAGGCTTTTGGGAGAGGAAGTTTATCCATAAGTAGGATGTAATGAGGTCCATAGGGAGTAAGGAATTTGATCTTTTAAGGTCTAGAAAGATAATCGATTATGATATTCTGGTAGCCCTGGATGTTTTTTACCATGAATTTATAGCAGAAAAACCAGTCTTTCCATCTAAGGAGTTGTGAGTTTGAAAGAGTCTTCTTCTTTTTGGTGTTTAGCATGGATGGAAAAGATACGTTGTTCATTTCAACAACAAATTTATAAGAATTTAAGTGAAAAATAAAATTCTCAATGCTCTTTTTAACTGCAAGGATCTCCTTATATGTGGCATGATAATGTTTTTTAGAGTCATTGAATTGTCCACTAGCATGGACGCAATAATGTCTTTACCCATTAACTTTTTCAAGAGGTATTGCTCTCCATAAATAATGATTAGCATAAATTTGTAGAATCCTCTGTCATGTACCTTGAATTTTTAAAGGAGGTGGAGTCTGTAATTTTCTTTAGAGTTTTGATAGTTGTAGTTTGTGAGGCTCCCTAATGAGGGGGTTTCTTTATGAGGACTTTTAATATATGGCTTGTATATTTAGTCACATCTAGAATAAAGTCACACAGATAACTGACAATGCTTAAAAATTGTTAAATTTATTTTACCGACAAGTTGTCTTATGAAAAATTGAGCAATTCTTGGGCAATGTGAGAGCCAACCTAGTAAAAACCATAATGGAATATCTTGCCATGGAATTCAATTCAGGCTTGGGCTATGTGTCCTTTTTGAAGATAGCATGATTCCATATCTTGTAACAAGATTAACATATTAGGTTAAAAGTGCTTTAAGGGTCTGTTCATCTTCTAAGAATAGAAGAATATTATCTATGTAGATGAGGGCATAATGATGGATATGCTCATATATTTTCTGAAAGATGGATAGAGCTACTTTCAAATCGAATGACCTCATGTTTAGTTGGTACTAGGCATCAGTAATACAAAAGGCAATCATGTATTTGTCTTCAGGGTGAATTCCTAGTTGTCAAAATCTTGCTTTCAGTTCAAACTTGGAAAAGTTTTTGCCTTAGATATCCTATAGGTTAATATATTCATTTTGGATAAAGGAAATTTATCATCTTATAAGAATATATTAAGAGGCTTATAATCAATCACTGGCCTTTTCTTTCCTTTGAATTGTTCAAATCACTTTTCAACATAAAAGGCCTAACAAGCCCAATTAGACTCTATAGGCTCAATGAGACCTTGGTCTAACAAAATGACACACTCCTTTTTTGCTAGAACCAAGTCATCAAGATTCATTCCTCAATGAGTTGCGTTTATGGGGTTGATATCTTTATTTTTCTTGGAAGACAATCTAACAAAGAAGTCTTCATTATGCCAGAGTGGGAAAGGGTGTTTGAACTGATCATGACTATTTGAACAAAGTTGGAGGAGCTTATCAAGAATGTGTTTATAACCAACTAGAGCTTGATTGATCTCAAGAATGATGGAAGTTTGGAGATAAGGGCTAAAGAACTTTTTGAACTTAAAACCCTTAGGAGTAATGGATAAGCATTTTGTTCAATAAAATGCATTAAATCCAAAGAAGATATCTCTTTTAGGCAGATAATTACTGAGAACCCGAATCCAAACGGTATAATAGGGAAGAACTATATACTAACTTTTCTTTTAGAGATAAGTTTTATGTGGAAAACTTCTTGATTGGCTATAGTAAAAGGTTGGTTGAAATTAAGTCATAAGTCACTTGGTAAAATGTGAGGCTTAAGAATAGTAGCACAAGAGCATGTGTCAATTAAAGCAATAACTTTTATAGGCTTATCGTATTTGGTTGAAAGGATATTGGCTTCAATATTTGGTCTGGAGTATTGTTGAGAATAGTCAATGCCCACAGCTTAGAGCTAGTTTCATTTTATGTCATAAATATTGAAATCACATATTGATACTTGTGACCACTTTTTAATTTTATACATTCACATGTTGTTTTTAAAATTTTACAATTCATGTGGTATTTTATGAGGATTTTTTCAAATTTTAATAATGAAATTATATATAATCTGAAAAAACTGAAATTACACGGTCAACGCGTCAAGTCTTTGGTAAATAATAATGATATATGTATATGTGAATTAACAAAGCCTTTGGCCCTTTGGAAAAAATTAAGGAAGATGATGATATAATTAGTTAAATCAAGTTGAATTTAAATTCTTACTTTATATTAAAAAATAATTATTATAACAAATAATTTATTAATATAATTATATTTCAAGAAAAAATTCAACATTTATTTGTTTTATAAAATTTAATCAAAATTACTTTGATTAAAAAATCAAAATACAAATTATTTTAACAAATCTAAGATGTTTCTAAATATTGGAAAATAAATATAAATTATACTCTTAAAATCTTATAATACCTATTTTAGTTAAAAATAAATATAGATCAATCTGACTCAATACTTTCAATTTAGTTACCTACAAATTGTAATCAATAATTATAATCAGTAATTTTATTTTGATCTTTGAAAGATTTTAAATCATATCATAGTAATTAATTGTTAATTTCATTAATTAATTATATAATATTTCAAATATCTAACCATAATGATAATTCATAATAATCATAAAATAATTTAATTTTTAAAATATTTTGAGCCAATGATAGTAATTAATCAATATTTTTATTAATTAATTTTATGATATTCTAAATTTATAACTATAATAGTAATTCTTAATAATCATAACAATTTTAGTTAAAATAAAATAGATTTGGGTTATTCCAACTCAATACTCTTAATTCATTTGTTTAAAAGATGTAATCAATAATTATAATTAATAATTTTACTTTTATCTTTAAAAGATTTTAAGCACAATGATTTCAATTAATAAATAATTTTATTAATTTATTCTATGATATTTTAAATTTCTAACTATAATGATTATTGATAATAATCATAAACTACTTTGATATTTGAAAGATTTTGAGCCCATTATAGTAATTAATTAGTAATCTCATTAATTAATTCTATAATATTTCAAATTTATAACTATAATAATTCATAATAGTAATAACAAATAATAACAATCTTTATCCAATTAAGTGAATTGGTTATATATTGTACGACATAATAATAAATAATTAATAAATTACAGTATATTTTTCCTCTCCCTTGTGCAATGTATAAAGAAAAATCTCTAGTTCAAAATAAAAAGAATAAATTAAATTTTGATCTATGAAAATATTTCAAATGTTGTAAAGTTTATTACTCATATTCCGAAGAACCCAAATTAAATAGCTTTGTTATAGATTACAAAATGAGCAAAATCTATTAACCAAATCTATAAAAAAATGCCATTACTTAAAAGATAGATGCTAATTTTATTACGGAATATAATAAATACGACAAATGGAGACTAATATATACATATACAATATTTTAGATTAAGGTTGTCTCACAAGTTTAAATTTTATAATAGGGACATAAATTTGGATTGTGAACTCCAATCGTAAACTTATAGTTAAGAGTTTATGTTTAGACTTATATACTCTATGAGTGTTATATCATCTAAATTTTATCCAATCAAAATATAATAACTCAATTGATAACTCATCTATGAAAATTTATGATTTGTTTTATTTTTAATAAAATAAATATTTTATTTTAAAAAATAAAAACTCATCTAAACTAAATTAAGATGTTTATTTTTTTAAAATAAAATAAAATATGAATTATTTCAAAAAAGTCATCAGTCAATTAAGATTAAAATGTGTTGAATTATTATATTTTAATTGAACAGAATTTAGATGATGCCGCAGAGTATGTAAGTGTTTCTAGTATATTTGTCAATAAATGACTATTAAGAGTATATGATTAAGGGAAAAAGATAAAGAAATCCCATTTCAATTTCATAAAGATAAATTAGGCATCCCAATATTGAAAAGGACAGACTGAGCAAGAGACTCAATTTATCATTTGTAAATTTATGTGTAAAGACCAAATTAGCCTTCACTTTGCTAATGGTATTTGTAAGTTTGACAATACGATTTACAACTTTGACAATAGTATTTGTAACTCTGACAATAGTATTTACTACTCCTATAATGATATTTATAACTTTGCCAATAGTATTTACAAGTCTAACAATGGTATTTATAATTTCCATAATAGTATTTATAATTTTGACAATGGTGTTTACAACTTTGATAATGGTATTTTAAACTTTGACAATAGTATTTGTAACTTTAACAATGGTATTTACAAATTGGCAAGAGACATCTTGCACGCATAGAAAACTATACTAAGACACTAAAAGTTGACTGTTACAAGCAATGAAAACATGAGTGAATTCTTTCTTCCTATCCTTTCCACCTTCATCAAAAGTTCTTTTCGCAATCGTTTTGAGGATTTTAGGGCTGAATTGGAGTGTTTGGATCAATATATGTTTGTTTAATGTTGCATTTTGTTTCACTTTTTGTGATATGAGTTTCGTTTTTCTGAGAAGCAACAGATAAAATTTTTGCACCTTTAGCCCATAACCTTATATTCCTGTAGAGCTAGTTGTAATGGTGACTATAGCATCTGGCTTTAAAATTTGGGTATTAGGTTTCCAAGAAAGGGCTTCAAATTAAAGGGAAACATGGGTCTATGTTTTAGTCATAATTTTATCTTATTTTAGTGAGAATCTAATTGCGCCATTTAGATAGTGAAAATGTAATATTTAAGATCTTCGATTCTTTTTATCTCTCACATTTGGCAAATAACTCAAATGTACAACAAGTTCTGTTGTCAATGACCATAACAATTTTGTCTTCACTTGGATCTACTTATTGAGTGGCATCTGATGTGTTTCTGCAAAAAGAAAAGAGGATTACTATGAAATTTTTCTATGACTTGCATCTGATATATTTTTGCAAATGGAAGACACATCATCTGAGAGAAGCTCATCTTTACAATTGCAATTACTTCATTACATAGTTGCAAATGTCTTAAGAAATGTAAATCTTATTGTTAAAGTTATAAATTTTATTAGAGGAGTTACAAATAGAAGTTACAAATCCAAAAGCAATTACTATTAGCAAAGTTGTTAATCCTATTGTCAAAATTTCTTCTATTCTGTTGTGGGAGTTACAAATACCATTAGCAAAGTTATAAATCCCATTATGGAAGTGGCAAATATCAGTAGGAGTTACAAATACTATTGACAAACTTATAAATACCATTGGCAAAATTGGAAGTACTATTGTGAGAGTTGCAAATACCATTAACAAAGTTGTTAATCCTATTGGCAAAATTGCCTCTTCTCCGTTATGGGAGTTACAAATATTATTGCTGGAATTGTAAATACCATTGACAAAGTTACAATCATATTGTGGGAGTTATAAATCCCATTGGCAAAGTTGTTTCTTCTCCATTGTAGGAGTTGTAAATACTATTATAGGAGTTGCAAATACTATTAGCAAAGTTACAAATACCATCATTATAGGAGTTGCAAATACCATTGACAAAGTTGCAAACACCATTATCAAAGTTACAAATACTATTGTTAAAGTTGCAAACACCATTATTAAAATTGCAAATAACATTGTTAAAGTTATAAATACTATTATGGGAGTTACAAATACCATTGCAGACTTATAAATACTATTGGTAAAGTTGTAAATATCATTATAGGAGTGACAAATACCATTGTCAGAGTTACAATACCATTGGCAAAGTTGTAAATCATATTGTCAAATTTGCAAATACTATTAGCAAAGTGAATACCAATTTGGTCTTTACACATAAATTTACAAATGACAGATTGAGCCTCCTACCCAATCTGTCATTTTTAATATTGAGATGCCTAATTTGTCTTTATGAAATTGAAATAGGTTTTCTTTGTCTTTTTTCCTATGATTAAATAATTAAAATAAAAAAAAATGACAACAATTTAGTTTAAATTTATTTCAAAACCAAATATAATAGAAATTAAATCTATCAACATTCAAAATTTATCACCAACAAAAAAATAAGAGAAATAGTTACATACTCTAAGAGTGTCATCACATCATTTAAATTCTATCTAATCAAAATATAACAACTCAGTTGATGACTCATATAAAAAAATTATAATTTATTTTATTTTAATAAAAATAAATATTTCAATTTGGAAAAATAAAATATCATCTGAATCAAATTAAAAGGTTTATTTTTTAAAAAATAAAATATAAATTATTTTAGATGATTCATCAATAAATTATAATTAAAATATATTAAATTTTTATATTTTGATTTGACATACGTGATACTCCTAGTGGAGTATATGTGCAAGTATTTCTCCAAAATCAATACTAAAGGTCCGGGTTCCCAAGCTTGGAAGGAGATCAAGAAGGTTTGGGATGATACGTTTCGAGGTCTGGCTTGGAATGTGGAAGGACAGATGGCTGCCAGATCATGAACCATTATAATCCTACGCTACTGCACCGCTCCCGGACGACTTGCTCAATTGTTCTGTTAATGATTTTGTCACGAGCTCAGGGGGTGGTGCTGAACCCAGCTGCACGATCTTCTGCTCCAGCGGGTTTTACGAGAGATAGATAAATTTCACGTTAACAATATTGGCTCTTGTGATGACACCCCCCAGGTAGCGATGGACAAGTTCAGGGGAGTCCTCACTTAAATCGACGGATGAGAGCATTGTCACCCCTATGAATTGTTATGGAGGAATATTCGGAAAGTTAGAGCTCCACAACATTGTCAGACGTTTCTTTGGTTGGAAGCTAGATGGCGGCAGCTCACGAATGCGAAATGATAGTGGCTTTGCTACTAGCGATATATACTTGCCCACTATGTGAAGGTATGCTAGAAGCTTGTATGCATATATATTTTGTGCCACCCAAAGGTTAGATATATATTGGCGTGAACTGGTTCCATTTGATTTGCAAATGATTTTTTGTCAAGTGGATGAGGTTAGTTGGATCGAATAGAACCTAATATGATTAGCTAAGTATGGAGGAATAAGCTGGGGGTCTTATATTGCGATTACCTGCCATAATGTGTAGCTATCTCGCAATAGGAAGGTTTTTTTAGGGCACCCTTGATTGCACGGCTGCCGTTCAAGCCAAAATCCTCACATTCTTGTCTTGGGCTAACCTGGGAATGAGAGAGTTACAGGGGTTCGGGGATATATTCTGGTATTGCTGCTTGTGGGGGCGTGTACGGGATCATATGGGTTAATTTTTGCATCGATTCATAGTTAACTTAGGGGCCAGCAGCGTCACGGCAGCTGAACTGGGAGCCATTCTGTGGGTGCAAAGATTGCTAGGGATTCAGATTCCGACAGGTGGAGATAGAGAGTACTGTGAAGAAGTAGTAACTTAGATCAATAATGAGAGGCAAGTTAATAATGAGAATGTTTCGATGCTTTAGGAGATTCCACAATTACTTAATCGTGAATGGGTCCTGAAGTTTGGTGCTTGCCCGAGGGAGGTGAATACGGGTGCTGATACTTTGGCCAAACAAGCTTTGGGAATTGGTCCAGGAGTGACGAGTTTTTCCTCGCCTACGCCTTCTATTTTCTCAGCTTTGCATGAGAATAGGGGAATCTGTTTGGGAGCCTCGCATAGGTTTCTAGTTGGTGCTTAGTTTCAATCTGTTGTTTTCTGCTATAAAAAAAGAAGAAGCAAAGTTTAAGAGGAAGTTAATGTTGGAAATCGTGCCCTAGGGGCCAATCATTGTCTTATGAACATTATTGATTTATGAATTTATTAATTGAGTTATCATATTATTTGCATGTTTACTATGATGACCATCCTTGGATAATTCATGATCTTATCCTAAATGTCCCTGGTCGGTCATCTGTGCGGGAGCAGAGATGAAATAAGACCAGTATGACTTTGAAGATGTATAGAGATATAAATCAAAGTCATAAGCACATGTAAGAGTACAAGGTGCTGGACTGACCCGCTATGAGAGAGTTGCATGGGTTACGTCATAATCTTCTCTCATATACAAACCATGTCACTATGCCCTTTGACCTGAGATCATCATGGATTCCTACATGACAAAACGCTCAGCTTTGACCTAGTCAAAAGTCACTTTTGACCGAGTGATCATAAAGACTATGTTCGGCCTTAGTGGTTTTTCATGCGGAGGAATGTGAATGGTCAAGATGGAATTTGTCCCTCACATTCGTAGAGAGATATTACTGGGCCCCTCGATGAGTGAGTCTGAGAAATGTATGGCCATACTATAATGGAAAGGTAGTTCCATTTCTATAATCAGACTACTCAGGGATCGAGAAAGTAACGGTCAGGAATAGGAGGATGACATTATCCATGCCTCATCCATGACCAAAATATCGCGTGACAGAAGGGACATGATATGGTTGTATAAAAGGTTACATCGTTTATCGATCCTCATATGATTTGGGTAGTCATTATGTCTTGCTAGAGACCGCTTGCGACTTGTGGGCTAGTATAGCAAATGGCCCACTGCCAACTTCATATGGGCCTACAGGGTCGCACACAAAATAGCCCAACACGAGCTATGATGTCCATATTTATTGAATCTAAGACATGTCCAGATTCAATGAATGATCCAGGATAGATGTATATATATTTATTTATATTTATATTCGTATATATATATATATATATATATATATAAATTCGTATATATACATTATATGTATATATGAGATTTAATTTATAATGATAAATTAAATCTCTATCACGTTTGAAATTCGAAATTCAAATTGATAGGATATCTCATATAAGAGATATTTATAAGATTTAATTTATAAGGATAAATTAAATCTCTATCATGTTTGAAATTCGAAATTCAAATTGATAGGATATCTCATATAAGAGATATTTATAAGATTTAATTTATAAGAATAAATTAAATCTCTATCACGTTTGAAATTCGAAATTCAAATTGATAGGATATCTCAAATTTGATTTATAAGAATAAATCAAATATAGTTCAGTCTCATCTTTATTTAAAATTAAATAAATGGGTAATTAAATCTGTGGGACGGATTTGATATTATTTATTTAATTAGTTTCTTATAAAATTATACAATATATGATATTGTATTAATTTTGGAATTAATATAAGATTAACTCCAAAATCCAATTCGGTTGACAGAGAAAAACGCATGGCATCCTATATATCTGATTTTAGGAGCTGCGTTTTGCACAGAGAAACATATAGAACATAGAAAGGCCGAAGGGGACTGTGCAAAAGGTTTGCAGATAAGAAACTGCCGAAATAGAGACGGAGAGGACGAACTCTTGAGAAAGCCCTGGAGGGACAAGAGACGCTAGCACGTCGTTCGTGGTTGGAACGCTGTTCGTATGGATACCAGTAGAGGAAACCGACCTGAGTCGTCGACTTCTTGTGATCAGAAAGGGAGCACGAGCAGCAGAGAGAAGCTGTGAACGTCGTGACCGAAAGCTGTGGAAGTCGCTGAGGCACACTAAGGGTAATACTTCTTCCCACTTGACTTAAACACATACGGTAGATCCTGGCAAGGAATGGAAAAATTTTTAAATTAATTTCCGCTGCATGTCTTCCAATTCCTTTCAGTTAATACAATTTTGTAAGGTGGAAATTAAACTAGTTGATTGAACTAACGAGTTCAACCAAATTTATAAGTTATATGGATTTAAGCAAAATCGACACTATTTTATAAGAAAGAAAAGTAAAAAGTAAAAAAATAATTTCGTTAAAGGGTAAAAGTTCCTAATTTTTTTAGTGGATGAGAGATAAGGAGTAGATTGCGTTGATAGCATAAACTAATATCCACTCAAGCCAACCTGAGTTGGTTGAAAAAATAAAACATTTAAACGTTATAAAGAATCAAAATATAAATAATAAAATAAAATATAAAAATGTAATCTAATTAAATTAAATAACCAATCAGATATATTAAAGTCATCGTATTAATTATTAAGAATGATGCCTCTTGTAAATAAGCAGAGTATATACTAGAGCTGATAAAATAGGTTCAACTTACAGGTTGAGCCTATTTTACCTAAAAAAAAGGGGGCGATTTAGTTAGTCTATTAGTTTATTTTTTTAATTATTAATATTATTATTTATTTTATTAAAATATTATTTTGAATACTCACATAATTAAATACTAGTAAAAATCGAATACTCACATTATTTGTTGATATATGTTATCATATTATAACTTATTAATATTATGTTAATATTTATTTATATTTATATTTATAAAATTTAAGATTTTTTATAAAAAATATAAATTTTTAAGAGTATAACATTAAAAAAATTTTATTATGCTAATATAACATTAACAATTTTTTATTAATATTTTAAAAAAATTAAAAATAATTTATTAAAATATTAAAAAAGTGACGAGCTAGCGGCCTGCAAGCTAGCTCGCCACTAAAATGGGGCGGGCTAGTGAAATACCAATCTATTTTGAGGTGATTTGCACAACCCATCTCTCCGAGCTAGTGGGTTATAGTGAGCTGGTTCGTTTTCTCAAGTATAGCATCCCTAAGAATTAATTAGTATTGATTTATTCCTAAGTAATTCAAAACACTATATCATATTAATCATTCCCCACGAAAAGCCTGAAATTATAATTTTGAGACGTACATTAAATATGAAAAACAGTTCTTAATAAAATTCCGTTACCAATTAATTCATTAGGATCATTTTGAGATGGACTTTTTGAAATTGAATTTAAATTCATTATGATGATAATGCTAGTGTAGATTCCATAGAGTAATTAAGAGATGCATCCATCCATCCAATATATAATATATAATTAATCAAGTGAATTTTTAATTTTTAATAGTATTAATAGCTTAACGTTTTTTTTATAATTAATACTATTTGTCTTATTATTATTTTAAACACGTAGTTCCCCATCATGAGTTCGATGGATATGATATTTTAATATTTGTCATAAAAAGGATACCAATTTGAAATGATACAATTTTATAAAAGATCTCATTTATTTATTTCTATTATTACTTTAATAACTAATTCAAATTTACTTTTTAATAAAAATTTTTGAGTAAGAGAAAAATAAAAACAATATCTCTTTTCTTGGAAATTATTTTCTTTTGCCATATTTTCTTAAAAATTAATATTCAAAAAATAAAGGGTTGTGGTGTAATTTCACTCCTAAAGTATTTAAAATAGTATAATCTCATCTAAATATTACAACAAATTTATTTTAACCATTAACTTATAAATCAGCTCTAATTTGACAAAAACAAAAGCTACTTGGCATCACATAAGCAGATGAGTTGGCAATTTTATAAAGTTAAAAAAAAAAAAAAAGAGTCAGTACCACAGTTCTTCATCGGCTGACCATCATGTTTAATGCAAGAATCCTAAAAAATTCTTGAACCCCACCTTTGGATCCAACAATTGCTGCTTTTTCTGTTATCACTGCGCTGTTGCTACTTCCACTTCGTCTCGGACATCAATGCTGTTTGGGATGTCCCATATGTTGCCGCCACTTTCACGTTCGTCATTCCCGGTTTCACCACCTCTTTCGCCGATGAAACGCGGATAGACTATGAACAGAGTGTCGCCAATCTCTCGATATTGTGTGGTGCTAAATCATCCCCACAGGAATGGAAGAGAAAATCCATTCAGTCACCTTAAACAACAAATTTTCCTCACCCTTCTTCTTCTCATTCAATAACCATATCACAGATCCTCTTCCTCCTTTCGCCATCTCATCGAATATATATATCAAATGCAAAAACTGCATTCTTCCTCCCCTTCATCCATCTTATTAACTATAAATCAGATACGACAAAACCAAATAATATTCAAGAGTGAAGATTTTGGACGTACCTAAAATCTTTTGTTTGACTCACTGAATACCCACACGAAACCAGAGCACTTTAGAAGGCCCATAGTCACGTTTGTACAGTAAATGCATTGAAGAAAAGCAAACGCAGAGTGTCGGACACCACACCTTGAGCCAAAATGAAAATGTAGAACACATATCCTCCCCCATTTTGCTTCTGTGCCTCGTATGTATATGTATAAGTGAGGGGAAATAGGTTACTGAAAACTCTCCTCACTCCCCCACGTTCTCCTCCTACAAAACCAGTGGGTAACTCCCATCGGTTTTAATATAGGGTTTGGGTCTAACCCACCAAAGGTGGATTAACCCACTTTCTTACATATCCCACTCACATTTGGTGGATTATATATCATGGGTCCAATCTCATGCTCTTCCTTCTTCATACTAGATGCTTTGCCATGACCGCGTAGGCATGACGTCTCCTTTCAATCGTTTGTACTAGAAATCCCTTTTACAGATACCAGCACAAAGCAATCCTTTAGTGCAGCTCGATTAGAATAAGTTATAGTGCATTGAATGTCCTAGATTTGCCCATATATACTTTTCTTCTAGCTAATCTAATCCCTCTTGAGTCAACATATAACTCAGATAGCCTCCACTTATGCATAGTATCCACACTTATGAAATTAATAAAATAATATCATAAGGGACCGGTCACAGACACTAGCATGGATGTGTATATTCTAGCAATATTTCTTTCGCCTATATATCATTTTGATATGAATCAACTGCTTTCCTAGCATAATACCTTTGGTTCATATATAATTTGACCATAAGACATATATCAAAGTAGCAATCGCTGAAACATACCTCCATAATATTGTCAAAGTCAAAGGACATTAATGAAATAATTATGCCTTTATGGAACTCACACAACAATGAAGTAGGAATTGATTCACTTGCTTTCCATTTGCGGTTCTTTAGCACATGTGGTATAATCATATGTTACGGTGTTCCTCTTATCCTTAAAGAGTATACGTCATTTTGATTCTATCAATCACACCATACAGACTTAATTCTAGACACTCATAGTATCTAAACCCAAACTCTTCAATTCTATTCACATAATATGACGTCAATTTTGAAGAATTTGTTATCTAACAACAGGTTTTATGAATGTGGGTATCCATTGTTCGATCCATACCCTTACTCATGGATCTCATCTCGACTTACTGCACTTTTTAAGCCAAGGTGACACTTATTGTGTTTCTTCTCTACCATATCAGCACTCTTGCTGCTTTACTGGCGAACACATATTTCATCTTTGAACGCTTCTATAGCATCAAAGGTGGTTGCTCGTGTGAGAGAGCTACCCTTTTCAACCTGTATGACATACTAGACATTATACACTTTTACCCAGACATATAAGTAATAATAAACGACATGATATCATTAATAAAAATAAAAGTATTACATATAGTCTACAACTTTACATTTGTAACATGCCATTGGCTTTTACTGTTTCTTTGCCTATAGGCTTGGTCAGGGATCTGCAACCATACATTTGGTTGAAATGTATTGTACAGTTACAATTTTTTGTGTTATATAATCTCTCACAAAGTTATACTTTATATCAATGTGTTTGGTCTTGCTGTGATATTTAGGGTCTTTAGTATAGGCTATAGCTACAGTATTGTCACAGTGTATCAACACCAGATTAGTACTCTCGTTCCCAAATCCTAGATGTTCGATAAATCTCTTCAGCTAAATAGCCTCTTACGCTACTATAGTACATGCCACAAACTCAGCTTCCATAGAGTGTAAAGCAATGCACCTATGCTTCTTGCTACTCTAACATATGGCGCCGTTGTTAAGAAAGAAGGTGTATCCTGAAGTTGATCTTTGTTCTTCTTCATCACCGCTTACATCAGTATCAGAATATCTGATTAGGCACATATCGCTTCCTTGATAACACAATGGATAGTTAGTTGTGCCTTTTAAGTATCTCAAGATCATTTTCACTACTTTTCAGTGTTTCTATCCAGAGTTGGACTGGAATTTGCTAACCAGCCCTACAGCATAACAAATATATGGTCTTGTACACATCATTGCGTACATCAGGCTACCAATGACACTGGCATATGAAACTCTTTCCATTTACTTTTTATCTAATTTAATTTTGGGACATATGTCAGAACTCAAAGTCAATCTAGTGGCCACAGGGATATCCATGGATTTGCATTCACTTATATTGAATAGCTCAAGTATCTTCTTGATATAATTTTCTTGTGAAAGAGTAAGGATTCTCTTGTAACGATTCTTTCGAATCTTGACTCCAAGTATGTATTCTGCTTCACCCATATCTTTCATCTTGAAATTTGAGGAAAGCCATTCTTTAATAGCTATCATCGAGTCAAGAATATTTTTGGCTAAGAGTATATCATCTACGTATAAGAATAATATCATAAGGTTACCCTCAAACTGCTTAATGTAGACACAGTGATCTTCTTCTATCATCTGGAAGTTATATGAGGTAATCGCCTTGTGAAATCTCAAGTACTACTGTCTGGATGACTGTTTTAATCCATAAATGGATATTTTGAGTTTACACTTCTTGTGTTCAAACCCTTTTTCAATGAAACCTATTGGTTGTTCCATATAGGTTTCTTCATCCAGATCACCATTCAGGAATACGATTTTTACATCCATCTAATGTAACTCTAAGTTTAAAATGTTTACTATTGCTAGAATAAGTCTTATTGAATTGAAGTACACAACAGGTGAAAAATTGTAGCATCCTCTTTTTCATACGTCTTAGGGACCAAATGGTAGCATCTGGAACCACTTTTAAGGCTATTGAAGTCAAATTACTCAATCTAGAATTTTACTCTTAGCGAGTACTGTTCACTGTGTAAATTCCAGCGGAGTTACCTGACTTCGAAAAATCATAACTAATTCTAAAAAATCTAAACAAAGTGGTTCAAATTGCTACATGTAGCTAACTTAATACTCTTTCAGGAAAAAATAACTCGTTGACCACTCCTTGACCGTGTCAATGTCAACAAACATCCGAAGTTTATTGTTCATCCAACGTCCTGTCCCAGATTTAAGCATTTCTAGTCCCAACTTTGAAAGATCATATCTTTATTTGTAGACATCCAAATGAGACATTCTATATATCAAATCGAATATTGGCATGTCTAATATTTACTGAAAAAATATCATACATTGATTCAATCATGTACTATTTATAATTATAGCTCAAATGTCACTGTCTCCCCATGAGTTACTGTTCACAGTAACAATTTCCAGCAATTATACATACATGAATCACATATCAATCATGCTAAATAATTAACATCTCTTCATGTATCTTTATCTCCTCCATCTTGAGAAGACCTGTTATAATTGAATTGATATGGATGGGGTAATTTCTGGGGAAATCTCAGTAGCAAACAGTACTAAACAAGGCTTAAATTAATGTGAATACTTATGTTTGCTTGTGAAAGTGTTAATATTATCTAATGTGCATGCTTCTATATTACATATGAAATACAATTGGCCAAAGTAATTATAGAAACAGAGCTTCATACATAAGCACATATGCAACACAATTCACCAAAGCCATAGCACATCAAGCATAACATTCAATGCACACAAGTTTAGGATAAATTTACTACCTGCTGTGTAGCATTTCCTTCTAGCCTTTAGCCTTGTCTCTAAGGTCCCTTCTTTTCATATGTTAGAGCCTATACATAGCATAATAATATCTTTATTATTATCCAGTATAGATCTACTTAATCTCATGCTTAACTAGGGGTAATATTCTTAATCTGACATTCCCCTGCTTTCTTTCTACCTGTAGCTACCTTTATTAATAGAGATATTTCTCTATTCTAACTATTAAGAGCAATCCTCTACTTTATTATAGAAGGAACTAGATAAATTACTTACCCCATTCCTAAGCTCTACCCAGTCCCCAAGCTCCTTAGATTGCTCCTGGCTCCGCCAGAACTCCTTCCTTTCTTTCTCTTCCTTCCTTTCTTTCTCTCTTTCTCTCTTCTTACTCTTCTTTTTCTTGCCAAATCCATAAATGAAATAGAGGGAG
Source organism: Leucaena leucocephala (assembly GCA_037074615.1). NCBI lineage: Eukaryota > Viridiplantae > Streptophyta > Magnoliopsida > Fabales > Fabaceae > Leucaena > Leucaena leucocephala. The sequence continues at coordinate 15,905,208 of CM073538.1, forward strand.
GGGAGTGTCTAATTATAGATGAGTGGAGGTGGAATGAATGGCTAAGATCGAATCGTGATGAATGGCCCAGATCGCTTAGCTTCCTCAAGAAGCTTTGTCTGCATCATCATGATGACATCACCCTCATTAATGACTCACCAACATGACATCATCCAAGGATACCTCAGGGGACACCTCAGGGGGTATGTGGCGTAAATAGTGGGTCCCTTGGGACACCTCACCAGCTAACTTAGCCTTTCCAGAGAATTCTATAGCCTTTTCCTGGAATGAACGGCCGAGATTGTGCCACGTGTCCTTTTTACTTTTTTCCCCTTTTCTAATCTCATGACATGTGTCATTAACTTTTCTTCTTTTCCTGTAATCATGCCATGTGGCACCTTGTGGGTCCCATGAGGACACCTTTCATGTCACCTCATGGTCTAAAGTCATATCTGATCACTTTTCCTAGTTTTATCCTTAACCGGGTAACTTTACTTTATGGAAAAGTACTAAAATATTATTTTAATGCCTCTTAAACTCCATAATCCTTGGCCCTACATTTTTGGGCTCTTGGATTGCTATCTTGGGTTTTTAACCAAACCCAAGCACTCTGGTGGCTGGGTTCCCAAGAAACACCTCTTACTTTTCCATTATGCCCATAGGGACTTTCACTATTTTCCCTGAATTTTCACTTTCTTGCAGTTTAGTCCCTAAATATCATTTGTATGCTTCTAGGACTCCTGCATAATAGGCCTAGTAGCCTACCTTTTTCAGGCCACAAACTGAGCTTCTAGGCCAAAAAATTGGGATATGACAAAAAGTATCCTCATAATTTATACCTTCCTGTTGTGTATATCCCTTTACAACTAATCGATCTTTGAATTTGTTAATTGATCCATCCACCTTTCTCTTGATTTTGAGAACTCACTTGTTCCTAATGCCTTTACGCCCTTTTGGCAGATCAACCAATTCCCAAACTTGGTTTTTCATCATTAAGTCAATTTCCTCTTTCATTACTTTCTTCCATTCCTCCTTCGCAGGACCTGCTAAGGCCTCATGAACAGTGCGGGGTTCATCATCCCCTTCTAGAGTAACTAAGAGTGCTTCACCTTTTATTTGAAAGCGTCTCTTTATAACACTTTCCCGGTTACTCTTTCTGGTAGGAGCAACTTGCTTATCTTTTCTCATTTGTCTCAATCTTTGTGTTAATTGTTATTACTCCCACTCAGATTGACATACCTAAATGATTATAGTTTGTTAATTTGTTTGACACTGTCTTGTTCTTGAGTCTCATAAAGAGATACAGTGCGGTCAACATCTCCCCTATTGGGAAACTCTGTCTCAATAAATACAGCATCTCTTGATTCTGTTTCAGTCACTGTTCCATCTTCAATTTCACTTATGAATACATATCCTTTTGAGGGTTCAGAGTACCTTATAAAAATATATTTCTTTCCTTTAGGACTTAGTTTCCCATGTCTATGAGAATTATCATGGTTATATGCCGCTGAGCCCCAAGGTCTAAGGATGATTAGATCTGGCTAACATTTAGTCCATAATTCGTAGGGTATGGAAACGACTGATTTTGAGGGCACACAGTTAAGTATGAAGGTTGTTGTCAATAAAGCAGCACCCTAATGTGAAATTGGAAGGTTTTCCTGAGCTATCATAGACCTAACCATGTATAGAAGAGTTATGTTTCTTCTTTCAGCAACCCCATTCTGTTGAGGTGTGCCAAGGATAGTTAGTTGCCTAATAATTATTTTTTCTTCACAGAGCTGTTTGAATTGATCTGAAAGGTATTTATGACCTCGATCAATACGTAATGCCTTGATTCTATTGTCCATTTGATTATCTACTTTATTTATGTATCGTCTAAAGCACTTTAGTGCCTCAGACTTTTGTGAAATCAAATAGACATGACCATATCGTGAAAAATCATCAATAAAGGTAATGAAATACCAAGCTCCGTGTTTCGCCCTAACACTCATTGAACCACAAATATCAGAATGGATTAATTGCATTAGGTTTTCAGCTCGTATTCCCTTACCAAATGGTTTTCTAGTAGCCTTACCAGCTAGACAACTTTCGCATAATGACATATACATGTTAGGGATCACCCCCAACAAGCCTTCTTTAGCCGGTTTAATCATTCTATTTTGATTAATATGTCCTAGTCTAGCATGCTAAATATTCATATCAGGATTATTCGAAGTAATAGCAAAGCAATCATGAATATTAAAATCACTAGATCCAAAATAAAGAACTTTTGAAATCGAAAAGATGAACCATAAAATATTGAGTTACTACAAATATATGCAACTTTACCATGAAAGTTTACATTCAACCCAAAGTCTAACAAGCAAATTATAGAAATTAAATTCTGTCAGATGTTAGGAGTATAAAGCACATCATGCGGCATCAAGGTCTTTCCACCACGAAAAACAAGTTTATAAGTGCCAATACCTCGAACCTCGATCCTTGCATTATTACCAACGAAAAGCCACTTGCTTTGAAATAGCAACTGACGGTATTCCATGAAAGATCCTCGATCTCGACTTACGTGGTCTGTGGAGCCTAAGTCAATAATTCAAGAAAAAGAAATAGGTTCTTTCACAAAAATAATGCTTAAAACAAATGAGACATGTGAATTCACATAATTTAATGTTACCTTTTCGCTCTCAGCCTGTTTAGAACAGTCACGTACGAAATGTCCCATATTCTAGCAGGCAAAACATTTGACCTTCTTTAGGTCTAGCTTTTTCTTGCCTCCTTTCTTTCCCTTCTTTTTGTACTGTTACTTGCCCTTCTTGGGTGGAGGACCGCCTTTCTTCCTATTTTTATGAAATTTGTTGCCCTTTTTGAATTTAGGCTTTGATTGGGAAGGACCAATACCTTCAGTCAAATAGGCTTGTCCAATAACCTTACAAGCCTCCAGACATTCATCCTCTAGCTCCAAATGCTTAGCTACATCATTGAAAGTAATAATATTTTTATTATGGGTCAGATTAACTTTCATGTGCTCCCAACTGGCAGGGAGGACCTAATGATAGCCTATACTTGCTATTCGTCAGATAGATTATGTCCAACTTCCTTCAGTTCACGAATCATTATGGACATCTCTCGTAGATGTTGCCTTATAGGATTATTTGGTTTTAGCTTATAGGTATAAAATTTAATCGTTAACCTTCTAAGCTTAGTCGTAGACACTCCCCCAAACTTATCCTTTAAGGCAATCCACATTGCTTATGTCGTTCTATGTGTCTCAAACTCACACACAAATCATCAGCCATTGCACACAGTAGGGTGATTCTTGTGATGTTATTCTTCCTTTTTCAGGATAGGTATACTTCTTGGTCTCTCCCATACTAGGCCGTATTTCCAGCTTCAGGGTCTACCATAGCCATTGTTAATGGCTCAATTGCATCATGTTCTTCTAGAATATATTGGACCTTTCGGTGCCAAATATCCCAGTTGTCCCCTTTGAGCTTTTCCCCTTGTTCAATTCAGCAATAATGTTCTTTGATGCCATTGTTCAATATCGGTTCTGTGACAAACCTTTCCCACATTAATTTATTGAACCATAGAACATTTAAGTGAATTTACATATATATATATAGCACATGTAAAGTATACAATGTCACGTACTTTTATTATTTTTTTATCAGAAATAATAATATCACTAAACCCATGATCAGGAGAATACGTTTATATCTCCCATCACACAAGCACTAGCAACACCATCATTTTCTATCAAAAATTAATATAAGCACTATTCTCATCAAATATTACTTTTTAGAATACTCATCATCTAAAAGCGCTCCCACTTATAAGAAGGTATACATGAATCACAACTAAGATCAAGAAATGAAATGAAACATGTTTTTCTTTCCTATAAGGCATGTAATAAATGACAAGTCTTTACAAAGAAAGAGTAATTAAACATATCTTTAACAAAGTAAAGCAATGGAAATCAAAGTACAAATATACATCATTTGATATGAGTTTTACAATATTCTAACATCGTTTTTCTTAGCTTCTTAAGCTCATGAGGCGACTTTTTAAGGTTAGATACAAATTCTATTGTTTTAAACCAATATTTCTTACTTATGCATCCTATTTTGGGCTTGCCTCTAACTCTTGTTGCTCTTATATATTCCATCATGACTTTCAATTAGAATTCAATATGCTTCTTATCTGTCATGCATTCAATGTATTTACCAATCATGCCATTAACGCCTTTTATGTTTGTTAATTTAGCTATATCTCTTTTAGCTATGTTAATGGTCAAAGTAAGGGTTAGAGGTTGGTTCACTTCTTATTTATCCTCAACTTGAGATTTACCATTAAGAGTAGGCATTATCTTTGAGTTTAAATCTGAAGACACCATTAAAGGCTGTAGAAGAAGTGGTTCGATGGGGAATAAAGTTTCTGAGCACAATCTAGAATCATTTATTTCTTCTGGTTCCTCTTGTGGAACTTCCTCCATCAACTCTTGTAGGTCTTCTTCAGAAAGTTCTTGTCATGGATCCTCCTCAGGTTCCCCCTCGGGGTCCTCTTGAAAATTTTCCTCTAGGTTATTGACCTCATCCAAGAATAAGATGTCATCATTTAAAGTATATCCCAGAGGTTCAGTGCTAGATGAAGTCATTTTCACCTAAATAATAAAAAATATTAATTATCATAATTTTCTAAAATTTTTAAACACTAAAAAGCACCAGAAAATACAATGGATATTCATATATAGGTCTATAATTACCCCCAAATTAGGCAAATTATATATCAAAATAAAGATATTGATTTTAGGGATTTTTAGAAACAAACTGCACCTCAATAGGAGGTCCTACGCTCTCTCAAGTGCCCCAAGAAGAAAAAATTTAGAAAAAAATTAAAAAACTGAACGAAGCCCACTCTCGGCCTCTGTGCACACGCCAGTCTGGTGCTGCCACGTGTTAGCCACCATATTTTCCTCCTTTTTTTAAATTCCAAATTTTTTTAAGTGGGTCCGGGTGGGATCCACTGATCCGACCTGGCCCAATACCCCTACTTCTAGAAAAATAACAAAAATATTTTTTTTGGATTGGGCTTTTATCAGCCCAAAACCCTTTTTTTTGTTATGGGACTGGGCTGGACGCAACCCAGTATGATGAACAGTGTCTGCGTAGTTTTTTTTCTTTTCCTTCAGGCATCAAAACGATGCCGTTTAGGTCATCCTTGACCTCTAGCCAGGTCAGCATAGACCCGACTAAAAAACGGGTCGTGTCCGTCGGACACGATGCGTTTTTTGCCCATAACTTTTCCTTCTGACGTCCGATTTGACATTCTTGGTGTCATTTTTGTAAGGAATTGGAAGACACGCAGCGAAAATTAATTTAAAAATTTTTCCATTCCTTGCCAGGATCTACCGTATGTGTTTAAGTCAAGTGGGAAGAAGCATTACCCTCAGTGTTCCTCAGCTACTTCCACAGCTTCTGGTCACGACATTCACAGCTTCTCTCAGCAGGTCGTGCTCCCTTTCTGATCACAAGAATTCGACGACTTAGGTCGTCTTCCTCTACTGGTATCCACACGAACAGCATTCCAACCACAAATGACATGCTAGCGTCTCTTATCCCTCCAGGGCTTTCTCAAGAATTCGTCCTCTCCGTCTCTATTTCAGCAGTTTCTTATCTGCAAACCTTTTACAGATTCCCCTTCGGCCTTTCTGTGTTCTATATGTATATCTAAAACACAGCTCCTAAAATCAGGTATATAGGATGCTACGCGTTTTTTTTTTCTTTCTACCGAATTGGATTTTTGGAGTTAATCTTACATTAATTCTGAAATTAATACAATATCATATATTGTATAATTTTATAAGAAACTAATTAAATAAATAATATTAAATCTGTCCCACATATTTAATTACCTATTTATTTAACTTTAAATAAAGATGAGACTGAACTATATTTGATTTATTCTCATAAATCAAATTTGAGATATCATATCAATTTGAATTTCAAATTCAAACGTGATAGGGATTTAATTTATCCTTATAAATTAAATCTTATAAATATCTCTTAAATGAGATATCCTATCAATTTGAATTTCAAATTCAAACGTGATAGGGATTTAATTTATTCTTATAAATTAAATCTTATAAATATCTCTTATATGAGATATCCTATCAATTTGAATTTTAAATTCAAACGTGATAGAGATTTAATTTATCCTTATAAATTAAATCTCATATATCTCTTATATATAATATATATATACGAATTTATATATATACGAATATAAATATAAATAAATATATACATCTACCCTAGACCATTCATTGAATCTGGACATGTCTTAGATTCAATAAATCTGGACATGTCTTAGATTCAATGAATCTGGACATCATAGCTCGTGTTGGGCTATTTTGTGTGCGACCCTGTAGGCCCATATGAAGTTGGCAGTGGGCCATTTGCTATACTGGCCCACAAGTCGCAAGCGGTCTCTAGCAAGACATAACGACTACCCAAATCATATGAGGATCGTTAAACGATGTAACCTTTTATACAACCATATCATGTACCTTTTGTCACGCAATATTTTGGTCATGGTTGAGGCATGGATAATGTCATCCTCCTATTCCTGACCATTACTTTCTCGATCCCTGAGTAGTCTGACTGTAGAAATGGAACTACCTTTCCATTACAGTATGGCCATATATTTCTCAGACTCACTCATCGAGGGGCCCAGTAATATCTCTCTATGAATGTGAGGGACAAATTCCATTTTGACCATTCACATTCCTCCGCATGAAAAACCACTAAGCCTTAACATAGTCTTTATGATCACTCAGTCAAAAGTGACCTTTGACTAGGTCAAAGCTGAGCGTTTGTCATGTAGGAATCCATGATGATCTCAGGTCAAAGGGCATATTGACATGGTTTGTATATGAGAGAAGCTGATGGCGTTACCCATGCAGTTCTCTCATAGCGGGTCAGTCCAACACCTTGTACTCTTACATGTGCCTATGACTCTGATTTATATATCTATATATTTTCAAAGTCATACTGGTCTTTTTTCATCTGTGCTCCCACATAGATGACCGACCAGGGATATTTAGGATAAGATCATGAATTATTCAAGGATGGTCATCATAGTAAACATGCAAATAATATGATAACACAATTAATAAATTCATAAATCAATAATGTTCATAAGACAATGATTGGCCCCTAGGGCACGATTTCCAACAGTTTTCTTCATTTTTTGTGCTCTACACAATGAGACTAATTTCAATGCCTAAAAACTCTATTTTCTAATGACCCAATTTGGAAACAAAAGTTTTTTATTTCGGTTAACATTGAATATGCTTCTATTCATTGTTTAAATACATGCTCTATACATATTATCACTAAATAAATACTCTATAATATCAATAAGCATACAAAACCGTGTATAACCAAAAAACAAAAAATCACAGTGAAACATGCGAAAGTAGAGGACATGTCTCATAATACCACTGAAAGTTTTGGGCGTACCTGAAATCCTTTGTTTGACTCACTAAATACCCACATAAAACCAGAGCACTTTAGAAGGCTCACAGTCACGTTTGCACAGCAAATGCACCGAAGAAAAGCAGAGGCAGAGCATCAGACACCACACCTTGAGCCAAAATGAAAATGCAGAACACATATCCTCCCCCATTTTGCTTATGTGCCTCGTATGTATATGCATGAGTGAGGGGAAGTGGGTTACTGAAAACTCTCCTCACTCCCCCACGTTCTCCTCCTACAAAACTGGTGGGTAACTCCCATCAATTTTAATATGGGGTATGGGTCTAACCCACTAAAGGTGAATCAGCCCACTTTCTTACAAAGAGGTTCAACGTGATTTGAGAACCTAGATCATTTTGTTATTCTAGATTTGTTATTCAAATTAAAGAAGAATGAGGGCAGAGGAAGAAGATGGGGGAGAGGAAGAGACGCTGAACTCTTCACGAATGGCAAGCGTGCATGTGGGAGGTTGAAGGTTACGACGAGGAGGCAGTGGTGTCAGTGGTTAGTGGTAGCCAACTCATCTGCTTATGTGATGACAAGTAGTTTTTTTGGGTTAAATTGAAGCCTAGTCATAATTTCACGGTCACAATAAATTTGTTGTAATATTAAGATAAAATTACACAATATTAAATACTTTAAGGTGAGATTGTACTATAAATTATTTTCAGATACTAGATACATCTAAAAAAAATACTCTAGGCAGTAGGCTCAACTTAATCCTAAAATAAAGCTCAATTGCGCGTGACTTGTACCCCTACTCGGCGAATTCCAACAATTGTGTTTTTTTAGAGTTAATTTCTATCAATTTCATATTGTTTTGGCAATATTTTCGGTTTGACTTTGGATTGAGAATGATTCACTGGATGTTTAGTTGAGGATATTATAATTAATTAATCAAAATATGAATATTTGGTTGATAGTCTCACAATTAATTAATTTATTTAAAATATGGGTGTTTAGATAAAATTTTAAGAAGCCATAGTTTTAACTTTTAGAATTGATTACAATTGTGTTAGGATGCTTCTTATAACTATGGTTTTAGAGAGAGAATTATAGTTTTGAGAAAAGTTATCTAAAAATTTCATAAAATGCAATAATTGATTATCTACGTTAAAATCATAGTTTTAAGTCTAAAACTATAATTTTCCATGAAGCTAAATTTTTCTATTTCTTTTTAAGTTATTTTTTACTAAAATCATTTTTATCATTTTTTTAAAAACTATTATCTGAAAGTTAATCCAAACACATTATATAAATTGCAAGATTGTTGGAATTCGTCCATCCCTGATCCAGGTCATGCAAAATATATATTAGATATAGAAAATTATTTTTAACAATAATTTATTTTTCACAAATTATTTAGCTTTCTTTTATGAATAATAATTTCCCAGAGAAGAGATAGCCATTATTTTTTCTTTCATTTAGAATACTAATCTATAATTAATTATATTTGACTCAAATATAGATGCCACCCAAGGAGAAGAACTAGTTGTTTAAAATAATAGTAAGAGAAATAATATTAATTAAAAAGACGTATGTCGTTAATTTTATTAACTATTTAAAATCCATTGAATTAATTATATGTTATATATTTAAATAAAATAATTTCTTAACTAATCAATGAAACCTACATCAGCATTATCATCAGTATAAAATTAATTTAATTCAGTTTGAAAAGTCAACCCCAGAAAATATGGATTTGCTAATCAATTGGGTAACTATGATTTTGATTTCAAATACCTTTATCTTTTCATAATTAATCTATATATGTTCCTCTCTACATTGGGGCTTAGAAGAATCAAAAGAAAGAAAATAAAGAAGAAAACAGATTGGTCATCATTTAGATTAAAATATATCATATCAATACTCTCTTAATAATAATTAAATATAAAAATAATTAAATATTGCACTTATATATCCTAGGAAGGGAGTAATACTCCTCCCATCCTAAATAAACCCTAATATTTAGGATTGAAATAGTACTTGCTAGTCTAGTGTAGAGAAATTCATTAATACCACACAAAGATAAATTCTATTTTTTTATTTTTAAATAAACTAATTTTAAGTATTTCTTTAAAAATTATGTCATTTTCTTGAATCTGTAAATCCCAAAAGCAAATCAACCTCATTTTAATATGGTGGATTTAATTCGTTTAAATACTAAACTATTGCTTATATATATATATATATATATATATATATATATATAATTGTAGCTTCTCATGGGGTATCAAAAGCTAAAAGAGTAACTTAGGAAAAAATAAGGACAATTTATTTAGAAAAAAACATATTATATTCATTATAATTATATAATTTAATTAATTTTTTTAATTTAATCAAATTTGTTAGATATTTTTCATAATAAGAATTGGAGTACTGTACGGTGGTGCACATTGGCAAGTATATTGAAATATGAAGTAGATTCACATATTTTTAGCATTTTAAAAGATAGTAAAGCACAAAAAATAGAGCATAAAAAATAATTAATGTTAATTAGATAAAATCATATATATAACAGTTAAATAAATAGTAGCATTAAGAAAAACACCTGATCGAAGGAAAAAAAGAACAGAAATAGGGTGCAACAAAAAAATCACAGTATTTAAACAATATTATTACAACTTTTATAAGTTGTATTATATTTATAAGTATAAATAGAGAAAATTAGAGTATACGACTTAGAAAAAAAATGATATTTTTTGAAAAAGCTAACAATTGTAGTTATTAAAAATGATAAAAATAATATTTATTTGAAAGGTTCTTAAAAATTGCAATTATTTAGAAGAACAGAAAATTAATTTTGTAAAAATTGTACAAATACTAAATTTTCTTTAGATGTATAATTATAACACTAATTTAATTTGGCAAAGTTTACTTCCGTGCATAATTTCGAGCAGAAAATTATGGGTATTTTAAGATAGTGATATCGTAGTGCTTGCATAATAATCTAAAGCTTTGAGGCATGTACCATACTATAATATTAAGCTGGTGGGAAAATTTCTCTCTCTCTCTCTAATCATATTTGTGTTCTTTTTATGTGAATCTAAGATAAACCAGACTTTTGTGAAAATATTTCTCCTTCAATCTGACCATATTTATATTTTAAGTGGGAATTTATGTACACATACATTACATTCACATCCAATATATTATTATAATCAAATACACATAACATATATGTTTTATTACTTTTATTAACATATATTGTTGTTAATAATATTATCTTTTTATTAATATGGACAGAGTGATGTTTAATATTTTTAATTTTTATATAGCATATGTTGGTTATTTTACATAATTGATCAAAAAACAAGTATCATTTATTATAAAATTTGGACATTTATTTTTTTAAATTTAGCATACAATGTGAATTGAGAATATTTTTATTCACCTATGTCAAACATAATTTTCTAGATATTATAAAAAACATAATTTTTTAGAGTTTGTGTCTCTATATGTTGATATATATTCATTTATAAAATATGAAGATCTATCAAAACTTTTTATCAAAATTATTAGCATACAGTGGCACATAAAATAAATTGAAAAAATATAAATTTTTATATATTATTCTTTATAGTTTTTTGGAATTAATATATTTGAATATATGATATATAATTTCACTTTTAAGCAAAATTTATAACATAATCACACATAATTTATTGTATAAGAATGGTTTCCAATTGTGTTTTAAAAATTATACTGGTAATTTTTTTAAAAAAAAATCATTAACTATATTCCGACATATGTTTGGTATATAATTTGTCAAAAATTTGATCTTGTCCTTCTAGATCCGTCTGTTCTAGAAGAATATAACTGATGTTATAGATGCACACTTCTCTAATTTTATTTATAAATTATTTTTAACATATTTTAAAAAATCATTTTTTTAATTAAACTCATTATATTTATCTTAAAATTTGGTTACTTTCTAACTTTAACTCTACTTAATATATTCTTTACTTTAAGAGTATAAAGTCTTCAAAATAATAAATAAAAGATAAAATTATATATTCATGTTAAAAATTTATCTCTCTACCTTATAAATAGGATAAAAAAATTTCTCTTTATCTTATAAATAAGATTAAAAAATATAAAATAATTAATGTCAATTATATAAAAAAATTAGACAACAGCTAAATAAATTGTAGCGTCAAGAACAACATATGATGAAATAGGGTGTAACAAAAAGATTACAGCACTAAATCCATTGCCTTGTATCCCACATCATATGTGGGTGTAGACCCCACATCCCATATTGTGAAAATTTAAAAGATTGAAACTAGAGAGAAAAGCTTCAAAATATTATTAATTCTTGAATGAATCAAAATATAAATAGGCATTTATATAGGTAAAAATATAAGCTAATAGGCTAAACCTAGAATCTATCATAATCCTAATATCTTAGATTTGTTATTCTAAATTATAATAATTTAATATTCAAATCTGATCCTAAATAATATTTAAATTTAATTTTAGATAATTAATTAAATAACTAACAAAATATAATATTAATTAATAATTAATTCTAAACTAGAACATCTCAACACTCCCCCTCAAGTTAGATCTACATACAGCTTGAATACTTGTGCTTCTCAACACTCCCCTTTAAGTTGGGAGGCAGTTTAGATGTGAGCAGCATCATTATAAAAGAACCAGAATTTTGAATCCTTAAACCAGTAATGACTACTGAACTGAAGTTGATTGAATCTTGAATATGGATATTAAGATAAAGTTGCGAACTTGACGAAGAACTTTTATGTTGGAGGCTTAACAAGAACATTTGCAAGAGAGGAACTTGATGAAGAATTATATGTACTAATCCCATAACCTATGAAATTTTGTGGGAAGATATTCAAATTATTCTCTTCCATCATATGTATTATTCAAGAGCAACATACTCATACAATTATGGTAACCCACTTGAATTTATACATTAATCTAATTTCACGTGAGGGAGATGAACTAATCCCATAACCTATGAGATTTTGTGAGAAGAGACCCAAGTTATCATCTTCCATTGTAACACACTTGGGTTTACACATTAATCTAACTATGCTCTGATATCATGTGGAAATTTGAAGTATTGAAAGTAGAGAAAAAAGCTTTAAAATATTATTAATCCTTGAATGAATAAGAATATAAATAGGCCTTTATATATGTAAAAATATAAGCTAATAGGTTAAACCTAGAATCTATCATAATCATAATATCTTATATTTATTCTTCTAAGATATAATAATTTAATATTTAAATCTGATCCTAAATAATATCTAAATTTAATTTTAGATAATTAATTAAATAACTAATAAAATATAATATTAATTAATTAATAATTAATTATAAACTAAAACATCTCAACACATATGCAAACTCACTCCATCACCTTGTCTCCCCTAACATTATGTTTGGTATGAATGATTTAGGGAGTGGGGGGGGGGGGGCGAGAGGGGAGATAAGGGGAGGGATTTGGTTCATCTCCCCTTGTTTAGGTATATAAATTTTTTAGGGGGATGGAGAAATTTTTTTTAAATTTTCTCTCTCCTCTCAAGGTTTACCTCCTCTCCAAAATTGAGAAAATTTGGAGGGGAGGAGTAATATTTTTATTTTATACTATTAATATACCCATAATTTTTTTATAATATTACCCATATATTATATTTTATTAAAATATTCTATAAAATAATTTAAAGTAAATTTTTCTATATAAAAGTATTTTCCCTCCCTTTCCTTCTTGAACCAAACAAGATAATATGAAAATTTCTCATCTCTCCTCTCTTAATATTAATTCAAACAAAGTAATTAAAATCCCTCATCTTCCTTTCCTACCCTTTTCCTCTATTAAAATCCCTCCCTTCCTCTTCCCTCCGTTAAGCCAAACACACCCTAAGAGTTGCACTCCACATATCCTATTTAGATAGACTTTTAAAAAAGTACTTATAAAAAAAAGATTTTTGAATAGTTTTTGAAAAAAAAACTTTTAGATAAGAGTTTAAAGAAAAAAACAGTTTTGAATAAATGAGTGTTTAGATGATTATTATTAGAAAAATTTTTGTGATTAGTAAATTACCAGAAAGGGTATGTGTTTTTTTTAAAAAAAACAATTTCTTCTATTTCCCCCTTCTCTCTCCTATTTTCTCTGTACATCGCGATGCTAACGCTTCTTCCACCACCACGCTGATGACGCCGACACTGGTGAACCCTGACCACAATGCCGAGCGATGATGACTCCTACCTTCATCTTCCTCCTCTCCTTCCTCTTCCTCCATCATCCACTTCTTGCTGACTTCTAGATCTTAGGAGCTAGAGGAGCGACCCATGACAACAGTGAGAGGAAGAGCCAGAGGAGCAACCCATCATGATGTCGACAAGAGAAGTGACAGAGGAGCAACCCACAACCATTGGCGACGGTGAAGAAGACCGAAGACGAGAAGAGGGGAGAGGGGGAAAATAGAGCAAATAGTAATTGAGTAATCTATAAGTTATTTTACTATTCTAGAAATTCTTCTCATTAACTTATCTAAAACCATAATTTTAAATCATAATTTGGTCCAAAAGTCCTTTTGGACAAATATGACTATTTATTTTAAAATTTTTTTAAACTAAAGTTTAGGTTAAAAACCTTTTAAAACTATGGTTTGTAGCAAATCTAAACATGCCCTATATCTATATCCACATGAAAGTAGCGTAGTAAGCTGCTTTCCTTGCGCCACGTCATCAGATTTATTAGTTGGGCTATCAATTGGGCTTTCAGCTTGTGGACTGGCCGTCCGTGGTTTAGTCATGTCTGTGTAGTCCGTTTGTCTGGCGACGCGTGAAGTGGGTGTTCCATGTTCGCCGTAGCCAGCGTGTTAGTCCCGTTTCCGGTGTGCAATGAAGCTTTTATAGATTAACGATGTAATGTGGTTAATTGTCATTTGATGGAACATCTGGCTTTTATTTATGTTATTTTACTTGAATATGCCTTCATCTTAAACCTTCACATGGGATCTGCTGTCATTTGATGGCACCATCTAGGTATTATTTATATAATTTTAATTTCTCTTGCTTCCCAGATGGTGCATGCGTTATTATGTTACATCGGATTTCTATGTCTTTGTGTTTGCATGTAATAGTTAATGAATTGAATCTCAGCAGATGTTTGGTTAGTAATCTTTTAGGTTTAATTTCTTAACACCTGTTAAAGATAACCTTCTACACTTATATTTAGATGAAGCAAGTCTCATAAACAGCTGAATTATATTATTTTTCTTAATTTTTGCCGCAGACTTTGAATTGTTTTACATGATTGTTGTTGAGTGATCTCAGGAGTTTGTTTATCAGAATAAAGATCTCAATGGCTGTTGAAGTGGTTCAAAGATATAGGAATTATCTAGATTTTATTCAATTAGTTCAAACAAAAAGGGAGAATTCCCTTAAGTTCCTTCTATGTGTTAAATTTTTTCCACTGTTTAATCCATAGAATTTATGGTTCTCTAACTTTATCCCTCAACTGCATTACTTTGGAGTTTATGTAATCATTTGACTATGTGTGTGTATATGTATATAAGATTTGTGACATATAACATTGATATTTGCAAATAATTATTATTTGTCATTGTAGAAGAAAAATAAACTCCTGATAGCAATTAAGTTATATTACTATCTGACCTGTGCACAAAAAACGTTGTATTTTTAATATCAAATTGCAAATTATTTTTTAAACTTGCCTCTCATTATGATCTGAAAAGTGATTCTACCAAATTCATTAGATCTGAATCATATATGCTTAATAGATCAAATCCAGGTCTAAAAAATGTTTTATGATATGTAATCTTTCTAATCCAATTAAAATACATAACAAACATACACAGTTGCATAATACATGCACTAATTTTATTATATTTTTTGACAAACTAATTTTATTATATTATTGAACACAGTTTTGAAGATTAACTAATTTTATTATAGTTTCGTAAAAGAAAAGTTATTTCAACACACAAGTTGATAACAAAAATTGGGTGATCATAACAATTAATTAATTTTTAATTAAAGATATTATCAAATCAATTTTTAATTTAGATTCTTACAACAAAATGGGTGGCAAAAGCCACCTTTTGCAAATTGAATCAAGGTTAGGCTCATGTGACTATTAGAGGCAGATATTGTAAGAACATGTTATGATAAAACACTACAAAAAAAATGATTTTCAGCGGCGACATTTGTCACCGCAAAAGCCTTAAAAGTCGCCGCTGAATCACTATAGCGGTGATATTTTGTCGCCGCTAAGTCGCCGCCTATGAGACTGTCGCATATATATATATTGGTGGCGACAATTGAAAGTCGTCGCCTAAAGATGAATTAGCGGCGACAAAATTGTCGTCGCTTAAAGATGATTCTGCGGCGACAAACTGTCGTCGCTAAAGATACAAAAATGAATATTATTTTTTATATTTTTTCCTATAATTTATGTAATATGAAAAATACAATATAATAATAAATAATAAATAATTAAATAAACAATAATATAATAACATTAATAAATATTTTTATTATCATATAAAATATGAAGAAGTATTTAAAATTATAATAAAATTGTTTAATTTATACATAAATTTTATGTAGAAGGTTCAATACTATGACTAGAAGTAGCCGCATGTGGTTGTCCCTTCTGCATCAAGGCAGCGAATTGAGCTTGTATTCTTTGCTCCTTTTGTTCCATTAGTCTTTGCTCGAATTGCACACGCTCTTATTGTATCTTTTCACGCTCTTCTTCCATCTTTACACGCTCAACCTCCATTTTTTCTCTCCCCTCTTAAAATTTTTTATCAAACTCTTCCTGCAGTTGGGCACGCACACTCTCCACAACTGAATTATCAGTAGATTGAGGGCGATTTCTCTTCCTTGAAGGTTCTGCTCTATACCCTTTCCCTCTTACATACCGTGACCTCTCACCAAGAACTATCGCCAATATTTCCTCTGACGTCATTCGAGCATCACTCTCTAAATCTTGATCTTGTTGTTGAGAAAGTTCGTGCATATGACTCTATAATAAAAACATAAAACTATTAGATTAAAAATAAAAGTAAATCAAAATAAGATATTAAATAACAATGCATACATGAAGCTGTTCAGAGTGTGGGTTAGCCCATACTACTTATTCGTCTAATGTCTTCCTAGTATGCGTTATCTCCCACAACTGGTAAGGAGGAATAGGTCATCCAGTAGTAGGATCTCTCTACAAAATAATAACATACAAGAAGATACAAAAATTAGATTTAAAAAAATGATTGAAAATTTAAATTATAGTGATGATAGATTGAACTTACTGTAGCATATTCAATCTCTGCAAATGATCGAGGACCACAAGTATGTTTAATCATTTGTTTTTCTCGATTTATCATGTTCCTTATACTTTTATTCTACAACAAAATGTAATAACTAATAAGAATTTAATAATTGAACAAAAATATAATTTATTTAGAATGATAGTGAGATACCTTAAATATATCAGATTTAAAATATATTAATAACCACTCCCAATCTTCAAAACTAATAGTTTGAGGAGGATCAACCAACATATCATCATCAATCTCATATTTCTTGTATTGAGAGTGCAAATTGTTCTTCCAATTTCTGAATGCATTTTGTAAAATAATTGATATAGCTATATGAAACTTTTCTTCACTAATTTCATCAGCAGGTTCAAATTTATCCTAAAACAAATAAATGTAAACACTTTATCTAATAATAAAAATAAACTTAAATAAGTATATAAATTTGACATAAATACCTTTATTTTTAAAATCATATCTTGACCATATTTTTCAAAAATATTCTTCCAACTACCTCCACCATCCCTGAAAGAGATTGTGGTTCTAAGAGTCAAACCACAATAATTAGAAAAGTCTCTTGCTTCTGGACCAATTGCTCTTGACATGGAATCTAAAAATTTGACTCGAATCTTCGTTCCTTGTGCAGTCTTTAAATTCACATTAATAGACTTGTAAACTCCTCTGCCCTTGTTGCTTGCAGTAGAAGAGCCTATCATTGTAGTTGAATTATAAGAATTAAATGTTACAAGTGATGTAAATTAATTGGAAAATAATTGAAAAAAAATTACCTGGACTACTATTTTGAGTATGGGGAGTAGCAGGAGAGTTGACAGGCATTTCCTGAAGTTGCTGTTGCAGTAATAGAGGTAAAATAACATGTCTTGATTGAGGTGTAGAGCATGTACCTCCGCTATTTGTGTTGTCATTAGATCTAACATAAATACTTTTCTCACCTTGACCTCTCTTTAATCCTGACATATCCTACAAAAATATACATTTCATTTAGAAAAAACAATCAATCAAACAATAATCAATGTAGATAAAATATACCATATCAATTAATTTCATTCATTTGAATCTTTCGTCGCACTGTCACTTTCATCGATGTCTTCTGGTTCATCTGTTTCTTCTATTTCAATATTTGTGTCACTTTTTGCTTCAGTATCACTATCAAAGTCGTCAAGCAAATCCTCTTCATCACTAAAACCAGTATTAATGGCATTATTTTGATGAATTTGTGATGATTCTCCTTGAGCTAAGGTTTGTGTTTGTTCATCTTCTCCATATAAGTCAATGATAATATCATCAAGTTGTGTTGGACTCGCACGATACATATTTAAGTCTACCACCAATTGCTGATAAGGTTCTTCTTCAACCATAGGATCATGAACCCTACTATCATCAATAGCATTATTAGCTGGTACGTTAAACAAGTGGCGTGGGTTTATTTTGACAACAACGACCCAACTGAGTGCAGCAATGTCATCCACATACAAAACCTTGCTCAGCTTGAGATGCTAGAATAAATGGTTCATTTGTTTGCAATGAGTATCGCGTATTGACACTTATGAACCCGTATTTATCAACCTTATATCCTTTGTCATGATGAGCCATATCCCACCAATAGCATTTAAACAAATATACTTTTCGGTTACCTATGTAAGACAACTCATAAATATGCTCTAACACACCATAATATTCTTTGTTAGCATTAGTGTCATCACCCTTAGCTAGAATACCACTGTTTTGGGTTTTTTTCCTATTGCACTATCTTTTGTGTGAAAACGAAATCTATTGCCTATGAACATGGAATAGCGATTCACCATCGTCAATGGCCCAATTGATAAACTTATGAGTTCATCACTGACATGGCTTAGTGTAGACAATGATGTCACCTTTTAGGACAAAAGTCATCGGTTAGATATTTTATGTAAATGTAATTGCTATAAATACTATGGATGAAGATGTTATAACTTACTCATGAACGAAACCATTGAGAAAACTCATATTGACTTTGCTCACTCCTTGATCCATGCGCTTCAAGCTCTGTCGCATATTCCCTACAATATATGATAGCAATAAGATAAAACTACAATATGACAAGTACATTTTTGCTCCAGTCAGGCAACTTACTCCATAAATGGCCAAACTTGTTCACAATTTTTGTAGCACATACATTCTTGCTTGATAATATTCTTCATAGGGAAGAGAAATTGACTGACAATGCCCCTAGCTTGACCATTTTTCTTAAATATTATAAACTCAGGGTTCGTATCATCGTTGGTGTCATCATTCCTATATGGCACATTAAACTTTGTAGGAAAATCTTTCAAATATCTTGAACAGAACGTGAGACTTTCATCTGCCAAGTATCCTTCTGCAATTGATCCTTCAGGCCGAGCTTTATTATGAACATACAATTTGAGTGTCTGTAAATACCTAATGCATTAGAAGTAATTAACATTCCATAAATATGAAGTATAAATATACAATGCAATTGATAAATGTTACTTTTCTATTGGATACATCCAACGATATTGAACTGGTCCAGCAACTTTTGCCTCCCTTGCCAAGTGTATTGGCAAGTGAACCATCACATCAAAGAAAGCAGGTGGGAAGATCGTCTCTAACTTGCATAAAGCCAATATTATCTGACTTTGGAGTTTGTCAAGCACTTTACAAGACAACGACTTCGAACAAAGATTTTTGAAAAATCTTCCTAACTCTATAATTGGTTCACACACCTTAGAAGGTAATAATCCACGTATTGCAATTGGGAAGATCTCTTGCAATAACACATGGTGATCATGACTCTTCAAACCAAACAATTTTCGCTCATGAATGTTGACACATCTTGAAATATTAGATGAAAAAGTATCAGGCACTCTTAAGTTAGCCAAAAATTTTAAAAGGGATTATTTGTTCTCAGGAGACAATGTGTAAGGAGCAAGAGGAATAGAAACATTATCACCATCTTCAAGTGGATGCATATCACTCCTAATACCTAAGTCCATTAAGTCGTACCTACTTTTAACTGTGTCCTTCGTCTTTCCAACCAAATCCATCATCGTGCACACAATGTTATGAGAAATATTTCTTTCTATATGCATCACATCAAGATTATGCCGTATTAGCAAGTACTTCCAGTAAGGCAACTGGAAAAAAAATACTTCTAATTGTAAGCATTATTCTGTGTATGACGCTTTCATTTTGTACCCTTGCCAAATGTCACATCACCTAAGTGTTGAAGTTGCTTGAGCACTTCATCTCCAATCAATGCAACTGGTGGATCCATATGCTCTTCTTTACCATCAAATGATACCTTATTTTTGCCCCATGGGTGATTTTGTGGAAGAAAGCGTTGATGCCCTAAGTAAGACAACTTGCTCCTTATCGAAATACAATACGTGTCTTTGTGGCAGCATGGACACGCAAGTTTACCTTTAGTTGACCACCCTGAAAGGTTTCTATATGCGGGAAAATCATTTATAGTCCACAATAGTGCGGCATGCATGATAAAATTTGATTGACAATACGCATCATACGTCTGTACCCCTACTTCCCACAATTGCTTCAACTCCTGGATCATAGGTTGGAGATAAGCATCTATTTCATCACCTGGACACTTTGGACCAGGAATAAAAAGTGTCATCATAAAGTATGGGCCTTTCATAGAAAGCTATGGTGGGAAGTTATATGGCACTAAGACAACATGTCAGATACTATGATTGGCACTCATATTCCCAAAAGGTTGAAATCCATCACTTGCTAAACCCGGTCGAACATTTCTTAGATTAGCAGAGAAGTTAGGGTACTGGTTGTCAAAGTGTTTCTAAGCTAGAGAATCAGCTAGATGCCTCATTACCTCGTCATTTGAGTGTTTCTCCTTGTGCTACCTCATTTCTTTAGCTGTATCTCTTGACATATACAGTCTTTGTAGCCTTGGTGTTATGGGGAAATGCCGCAAGACTTTATGTGGAACCTTCTTCCCTTTCTGTTTGTTTAAATTCTATCTAGGCATCTTACACTTAGGACATGATTCTGCATGTGTGTGCTCTCCCCAATACAATATGCAATCATTCTCATAAGCATCAATTTTATGGTAATCTAAACCCAAGTCACGAATTATCTTCTTTGCTTCATAGAATGAAGTTGGCACTAAAGCCCCCTCTGGGAGAACTTCTTTTAATAAGCCTAACAACACATCCATAGATTTATTACTCCAATGGTTAAGGCATTTCACTTGAAGCAACTTTACAATGAAAGAAAGTTTAGACATCTTGACACAACCTGGATAAAGTTCAGTTTCAGCATCTTTTAACAAGTCAAAGAACCTTTTAGCCTATAGATTAGGGTATTCGCTGTCACAGTGACTAGTATTTGTATAATCCACACATGGAACTCTATATGCATCGCATATCATCCTTGTAAAGTTTTCACTAGCAGTAGCATTCTCTTTGTCATTACTAGAAGTTCTACAATCTGTCTAAAATCTTCTAATTTCCCCATGCAAGTCTCACATCGTATAACTATTCCAAAAACCCTTGCTCAATAAATCTGTCTTGACATCTCTTCTCCCTTTAAATATAACATTCATGCATCTTCTGCAAGGACAACGTATTTGACTTCCCACGTCAGGTTGACTAAATGCCCATTCCAGAAAAGCATTAACTCCTCTAATATATTATAGGTTGCCTCTATCTCTAATATGTAACCAACTTTTATCCATTTATATTCCCTAAACAGTTAGACCTAGGATACAACAACAAAAGCCAACAAACATATCAGTAATCTAATGAGGTCATGGATCCATGCAACA
Organism: Leucaena leucocephala; assembly: GCA_037074615.1. Taxonomy (NCBI): domain Eukaryota; kingdom Viridiplantae; phylum Streptophyta; class Magnoliopsida; order Fabales; family Fabaceae; genus Leucaena; species Leucaena leucocephala. Next base: position 15,926,855 of record CM073538.1, read on the forward strand.
TCAATTTAATATTATAATAACCAAGCTTTATTGATTAAATACATCATTTCTCCATTAAGAAACAACAATATTATTCAACAGTTAAATAAAAGTAAACACAATCGTACCTTGAAGACTCCATCAAAATGCAATTCATAAAATCCATGATCAAGTCCAACCAACTAACTTGATTAGTTTAAACTTCAAATGAAGAAATTCACAATGCAATTACTCCAATTCAATCAAGGAAAAATAAGAAATAAACCTCTACTTGACAAGTTAATTGGGCAATGGACTTGAAACTTCAAGTCCTTAACTTCAATTAATTTAAGGGGAAAATACCAAAATACTCTTAATAGTTAATAGATGCCAAAGGAAATGTAATTGCACATGACGAAAATTAAGTACACTTGCCGAAAGTAACTTGCATATCATGGAAGCTAGTTTCATCTTACAAAGATGACTTACATATTGGTTCATATTGCATATTTCAGAAAAGTCACTTGCATATTATAAACTTCCTTATTATGTAAACGAACTTCCCTAGTGTACAAATGAACTTTCTCATTGTGCAAATGAACTTCCCTTGCGAGCAAAAAAAGCTGAACTATTTCCCAACTGCAATTACAATTAGGATACAACGTTGTTTAAAAGAACAGAGACACCATTTCACATCAAAGAATACAAAATGTAAAGCTGAAATATTTTAATTCATAACACTCATCAAAATATGTCTTACAACATAACAATCAACACCATAAAAAAAGTGCAGAGACCAATGAATACTCAATGCTAATCACTAAATTTAATTCTTAGCTCGATGAAATTTTTTTTCAAGTTTTAAGTTCAATGTAATTAACCCCTAATCATGGAGAAATCAAAGGAAACCCTTTTCCAGACTGAATACAAGTATAACTTGTATCAATATATATATATATATATATAGTGGAAAATTGCAAAGATAAGCTGAAGTCATCAACTTCAGCTTGCAATTAATGTCCTGCAAATGATTAGTTCCCCAACTAACATAAATGCACACCATATTTTCCGGTTTGATTAGTTTCTTTGACTAACATAAACCCTATGATCCATGGTCAGAAATGTTGCCCAACTAAGCTACTTCTGAATGTATATCAATTTGAAAAAGTTAATAAAAAGAGGTTCCAATCATATACCCGATATCCCAATGGCCCATGAAATCAATATACAAGATGCAAAGCTTAACCAATATTTATTTGCTTCAGTTTTGCTTCCAGTTCATTATCATGATCGAGATCATGGTTGTATGGACACCTATGAATCCAGAATGCAACAGAACATAAACAAAAACAAATCTATTCCACCACATAACACTTCAGTCTGTCGGGCAACTTCAAAAGCTCTGAATAAATTTGTCAACAAGTACATATAGTGGGTGGTATTACAGAATAGATAGCATACATAGTCGACGGCATTACAGAATAGGCATGATACGACTGCACATATTTCCCAAATTCACAAAAATTTCCCAAATTTCCCAAGAACGATAGCAACTGAGGTGAAAATGACTGTACCTTACTATGAATGACAGCGATGGTCTGAGGTGATCGAGGGGGAAGAGACCAATATTTCAGGTGAAGCGACTCTGAAGTTGAGAAGGAGCGACGGATGAGCGACGTGTATTTGAGCCTCAACAGAGTGCCGAATGCCAATGGTGAGGGGAACTCGCACAAGTCAAGGAAGGATGACGACTTGCACAATGACAGTGAGGACCGACTTTGCGAACAACGGCGACCACCGACTGGGAGCATGACAACCGACTACGTGAGGAAAGGAGCTCGACAGCGCCGCTGGGGTTTCAACCTAACTGATGAAGAAATGAGTAGCGAGGAGGGGCATGGCAAAGCATTTTAAAACGTATTAGCGGCGACTTTGTGTTGTTGCCGCAGAAAAGTGTAGCCAAAATTTTTTATTTTTATTGCTTTTGTGGCGACAAAGAAATGTCGCCGCTGAAAGTGTTCTCTTCAGCAAGTCCTTTTTCCCCAGTGACTTCTTTGTTGACGCAGAAACTCAAGACTTTCAGCGGTGACAATTAGTGTCGCCGCTGAAAATCTTGAATCAGCGGCGACTTTTTTTGTCGCCGCTGAAAAGTCGTGGCCAAATCTATATCTTTTTATAGTGCAAGTAGGAGTTCTAATCACAATTCAGCAAAGCTTTGCTACTAGCAAACGGTAAAACTTTGAAATGAATATGTATTGGGTATTCGGCAAAGCTTCATTAATGATGAGAAACCGCTATAAATTTCCAATAGTTTCTTACACGTCTACATGCAACGGTGTGCAAGGTACTTTTTAGTGATTAAAACTGCTACATGCATGTCCCCATAGTGGAATGAGAATGGTCATTTTCCTTCGGGGAGTTTGCAGCAGCAACGTGGGCATGCTAACAATCACTTTTTAGCTCGAAAGTTTGCAACAGTTACAAACCATTACAAACTCTCAGCAAGCCAACGGTCGCTTATCCTCTTAGCAGTTTGCAGCGGTTTAAACCGCTAAAAACTGTTTGCGCGTTGTGACTCGAAAATTAGTAGCCGTTTAAACTACTATAAATTTGTTCTTGTCTTACGGCTCCGGCTTTCCTTAAGGTACATTACACTTCCTCTCATTTTTTCTTTCCGATCTGTGTATTGGTTCATTTCTCTGATGCTTTCTCTCTCTAAAAAATATAGAGCACATCATAACTCCATTCCTATTCTTGATGGCAAGGTAATACTTCCTCTCCTCATTTTCTCTTTCTGATATTTGTTTATTGGTTTATTTCTCTGATCCTTTCTCTCTCTAAAAAATAGAGCATAACACGGCTCACTATGCTTTCTCTTGTGGCTCTTCACAACTCACCATGCATTTTATCCAAACTCAGACCTAATTGATTAATATGGGGATTAATATATAAAATAAATTACTTTAAAGTATTTATATTTATTATTTTTCTCTAAACTAATTTGATATATAATCTAATGATACATATAAGTATTAAGGACTAAAATAAACTTTTTTAATTTTTGAAATTAGTCATTTGGGTATTATTTTAAGGACCCAGGAAGTATTTAGGACCAAAATAAACCACTTGTTTAGTTATTATATTAAGGATTAAAATATACTTTCTTAATTTTATCAAATTAGTCCATTTGATCTTATATTAAGGACGAGAGAGGGAGTATTTAGAGCCAAAATAAATCACTTATTTAGCTCTTTATTAAGGACTAAAGGGAGTAGTATTTTTCTTTTTGAAAAAAATAAACTATTAATACAACAATACACTAAATGATTACTTGAAAGTTTTTTATCTATTTGTTAATCCATTTATAAGTGTGCAGACAGAGGGGTCGAGAAACTATCTCTCACCCCATTTTGTCTCAGATAAACAAGTCACCCAAACCCTGAGGCCGCCACCACCATGCTTGTGCAACATGAACTCCCCTCTCTCCAGTGATTTTGGAGTGCTGTAGAGTAGTTTATATTCTAATGTATTAATGTATCGATATATTTTAACACATTAGAATAAAATGTTAAAACGCAATAAATAAGGTTTATTGAAAAATAAACTTATCCAAGAATCAATTGAAATAAGTATTTCAATAAATTATCCAGTTGATAGGGGAGAGAAAAAGAACCAAGATCCATATGGTTTAACTATTTAAAAGAAATTATTAGTAAAACTTACACACTTTGGAGGGGTTCTGCTATCTCATCAATGGGATATTGCTTCTCCATTTGTTCTATCTCAAACTCACTAAGGGCAAGCACAAACCTAAGAAAATCAAGAATCATGACAATGCAATGAGAAACAATTACTTTAAAAGCTTAAGTGATAAAGGATGGAGATCCCAAGTTAATGTGTGTATATCTATAACAATGTAAGCATTAAAGAACTAACAATAAAATTGAAAGTATTATTTAGTAAAAATAAAAGTATTCAAAACTTGATTTTAGAAATAATTACTTTTAGGTATGATTTTTTTAACAATAAAATTTGAGATATTTCATTGTTTTTATTGATTGTAATATGATTTGATCTTGATTCAATTATAAGATAAATGTCTTTTTGTGTTTGTGGCAAAAACAACTCTGGAGTGCAATGATGGAAGGTCTCAAAAAAGGATGTTGCGGTCGGTAACAGAGTTTAGGTTCTAGCAAAAATAGAACATAACATATTGCTTAATTGATATTTTATATATGAAAGACTTTGGTAGTTTGCTCTAATACCGACTGTAACTCCTTTCTCTTACTTGTTTCGATATTTAAGGCATATTTACAAAAATTATATAGTCCTAAATGGTCTCTCTAAGATGTTTAAATTCATCAATCATATCCCCTCATCAATCACATAATAATGGTAGAAAAAATAGCGAAAAAATAGAGGGTTGTGGCAGATACCTTCTTTGCAAGGGCTAAGGTAGATAGTACTTTTTTTTAGCATCTTATGGCAATGGTGAGCACTTTATGCCACTACTCAATATTCTAAAATGTAATTGTTTGCTAATAGTTGCTAATTGTTGTCATTATGCTTTTGATACTTAGGTAACATTGGTTGCTAATTGTCATCAACCCCATGAGAGAAAAAGATGGCACTTGGATTCTTTTAATGGGGAAGTGAGCATCCGACAACTTATGTAGGAGTTTTTCAATAGATAAGTTTGAATAAGTTTAGTGCATATATTTAATTTGTTGTTTGTATATAATTTTTGGCATCAAATTTAAATTTTTACTTTCTTGTTAAAGATGTGGGGATGTACTGCACACGTAAATCCTCAAAAGGTTTACCCAACATGCGTACTTCCTGAGACTCAGTGAAGGGTATCCTTACCCTTTGACAAATTATCATACATATGTACTATATAGAAATATAGTTAGTGAGTTTATTTTTTAAAATGTCTAAATAAATTTTTAAGAATAATTTTACAAGTTAAAAATCATTTTATATAATAAATTGTGTGTGATTATATAATTTTTGTTTCAAAGTGAAATTATATGTCGTATATTAAAATGTATCCCTTTGAAAAATTATTTTTTGTAAAAAATTATATATGTTTAATATAATGTCGCTGCATGCTAATAGTTTGAATAAATTGTTTTTAGATCTTCAAATTTTATATAAGAAAATATATGAACTTATAAAGACAAGCTCTAGAAGTTTATGTCCATGAATTATAAGTGGTTTTTCAAACAATTATGTTGAAAATATTCTTACATAGGTTTAACTTTATCAATTGTCCACACTCATAGTCCACTCCTCTCATTTCAGTGTCACTCAAAACCCCAACTTCCAATATCTTCTAATGGCCTAACAGAGGCTAATTAACTCTCACAATCCACCTTCTCCATTTATTTATATATAGGCGAAGAGCATTGAGACATTAATATGTATTGCTAGCTATTTAGTATTTGATTAAAAATGTAATTTAAAAAAAATCTAATAATTTAAAAAGTAATTATAAAAAATATTACATTTAATGACTAAAAGTGATAAATAAATGAAATTCAAAATAAATCGATGATGTGCATATAAAATAAAAATTAACCAATAAAAATTACTTCCCTTATATATATATAGTTCCTAGTCTTCCCTTGTCCTTGTGTGAGTATAATACACTTAGAAGATCTTTGTTATATTTTTTTACCCATTTTTTATAATGAAGGTAGCTATTCGTAAAATCAACAATTTGTGTACAATAATTTTAGTTGAAGACAATGAATTTCAAAAAATATTCTTTTGAATTTACGGATTTACTGATAATTAATTGAAAATTTAATATATTTACAAGTTTACAAAATTTGAAAAATGAACCGCAAATAATGGTACCATGATACGTTTCTGTATATTTTTTTGCAATAATATCTGCCTTTGCAGTTAAATCCTTCAATCTCCCAAAGAGATGACAGGTTTGAAATTGCACGTCGTTAGAGCATTGTTACTACTATTAAATTTGGGTCACATTTTTACAATTAAGTTTGACATTTGTTAATTGCATGGTAAATTATTTTCCTGTACCAAACAAGTGTGCTTTTATTTAGGGTTTGTATAAACTAATAATTAAGATTTTGCATTTTCAAAACTTATTGCTGTAATAATCTTTTTTTTTTGTAATAATGGTACCATGATACGTTTCTGCATATTTTTTTGCAATAATAACTGCCTTTGCAGTTAAATCCTTCAATCTTCTAAGGAGATGACAGGTTTAAAGTTACACGTCGTTAGAGCTTTGTTACTACTATTAAATTTAGGTCATATTTTTATAATTAAGTTTGATATTTGTTAGTTGCATGGTAAATTATTTTCCTGTACCAAACAAGTGTACTTTTATTTAGGGTTTGTATAAACTAATAATTAATATTTTGCATTTTCAAAACTTATTGCTGTAATAATCTTAAAAAATAAATAGATAAATAATACTAATTTAATAATATATATTATTTGTATTAGTATTATAGGAAAGAGATGCTAGTGGATGCGCAGTATTGGAGGTCATGATGTGTGTGAGAGGTCTAACGTTCAAATTCAGCTCTCTTTCAAGTGGAACTTTTATTTTTATTCAGCCCGCTTCTGTGAAATTACAGAATTATCCTTCTCTGTTATATCACTTTACTCTTCTCCATTTTCGGTTAGCCCGACGAGAGGGAGAATAGAACACAATGAAGCTTCGCGATTTCTCCACTGAAACCCACTGTCGTCCTTGCTGCCGTTGCTAGCGGCTGTGCCATTTCGTCAGCCGTCATTCTTCTTTCATGCTTGGATCTCATAAGATACTGTTCTGAAAACTCCTTTTCTTTCTTCCTCTGTTTTGCAAGCGCGCGGCAGTGTGGAAGATGTCAACGCGAGTGCGAGAGCGGGAGAGAGAGAGAGATTAGGGAGCTTGAGACATCGAAAGGGTGGTCGACAGAGGACGAACAAGTTGCGACTCCGTCGACCACTTGAGGTGAGTTCTTGAAATCTATCTTCACCTTTGACTTCTCCGTTCTTTCGATCTCTAGGTTGGGTCACCAGTTAAATTTGGGGACTTTAATATTAAATCACTGATTAAGTAAAGCATTAAGCGTGTTAGCAAGAAATCTAGCTTAAATTGTGAAGAATGGCTATTGCATGAACTAACTCTATTTTGGGTTGAGATTTTCGAAAAATAGAGCCATTGTTGTATCTCTTATAAGTGTTTAATTAGTGAGCATTTGTGGTTCTAGCTATGGATTTTTAATTTCGAAAAGCAGGGGGAGTAATCTTTTTTTTTTTTTTTTGGAGTTTTAAGCTCTTGAAGTCAATGTTGAAAGGTTTAAAGAAGTTTAATATGTTGAAAAACGTGCCCTAGGGGCCAATCATTATCTTATAAATATTATTGATTTATGAATTTATTAATTGTGTTATCATATTATTTACATGTTTATTATGATGACCATCCTTGGATAATTCATGATCTTATCCTAAATGTCCCTGATCGGTCATCTATGTGGGAGCAGAGATAAAATAAGGCCAGTATGACTTTGAAGATGTATAGAGATATAAATCAAAGTCATAGGCACATGTAATAGTACAAGGTATTGGACTGACCTGCTATGAGAGAGTTATATGGGTTACGTCATAAGCTTCTCTCATATACAAACCATGTCACTATGCCCTTTGACCTGAGATCATCATGGATTCCTACATGACAAACGTTCAGCTTTGACCTAGTCAAAAGTCACTTTTGACCGAGTGATCATAAAGATTATGTTCGGGTTTAGTGGTTTTTCATGCGGAGGAATGTGAATGGTCAAGATGGAATTTGTCCCTCACATTCGTAGAGAGATATTACTGGGTCCCTCGATGAGTGAGTCTGAGAAATGTATGGCCATACTATAATGGAAAGGTAGTTCCATTTCTATAGTCAGACTACTCAGGGATCGAGAAAGTAACGGTCAGGAATAAGAGGATGATATTATCCATGCCTCATCCATGACCAAAATATCGCGTGACAGAAGGGACATGATATGGTTATATAAAAGGTTACATCGTTTAACGATCCTCATATGATTTGGGTAGTCGTTATGTCTTGCTAGAGACCGCTTGCGACTTGTGGGCCAGTATAGCAAATGGCCCACTGCCAACTTCATATGGGCCTACAGGGTCGCACACAAAATAGCCCAACAAGAGCTATGATGTCCAGATTCATTGAATCTAAGACATGTCCAGATTCATTGAATCTAAGACATGTCCAGATTCAATGAATGGTCCAGGGTAGATGTATATATTTATTTATATTTATATTCTTATATATATAAATTCGTATATATATATATATATTATATAAGAGATATATGAGATTTAATTTATAAGGATAAATTAAATCTCTATCACGTTTGAATTTGAAATTTAAATTGATAGGATATCTCATATAAGAGATATTTATAAGATTTAATTTATAAGAATAAATTAAATCCCTATCACGTTTGAATTTGAAATTTAAATTGATAGGATATCTCATTTAAGAGATATTTATAAGATTTAATTTATAAGGATAAATTAAATCTCTATCATGTTTGAATTTGAAATTCAAATTGATATGATATCTCAAATTTGATTTATGAGAATAAATCAAATATAGTTCAGTCTCATCTTTATTTAAAGTTAAATAAATAGGTAATTAAATATGTGGGATAGATTTAATATTATTTATTTAATTAGTTTCTTATAAAATTATACAATATATGATATTGTATTAATTTTAGAATTAATGTAAGATTAACTCCAAAAATCCAATTCGGTAGAAAGAAAAAAAAACGCATAGCATCCTATATACCTGATTTTAAGAGCTGCATTTTAGATATAAGAGATATTTACAAAATTTTCTCATATAAGAGGATATCTCATATTTGAATTTGAAATTCAAATTAATAGGATATCTCATATAAGAGATATTTACAAAATTTTCTATCACGTTTGAATTTGAAATTCAAATTGATAGAATATCTTATATAAGAGATATTTACAAGATTTAATTTATATCACATTTGAATTTGAAATTCAAATTGACATGATATCTCAAATTTGATTTATGAGAATAAATTAAATATAGTCCAATCTTATCTTTATTTTAAATTAAATAAATAGGTGAATTAAATCTGTGGGACGGATTTAATAGAAACATTATTTATTTAATTAGTTTCTTATCAAATTATACAATATGTGATATTGTATTAATTTCGGAATTAATATAGATTAATTCCAAAAATCCAATTCGGTTGAGAAAAACGCAGAGCATCCTATATATTTGATTTTAGGAGCTACGTTTTTTTAACTACACATAACACAAAAGGCCAAAGGGAATCTGCAAAAGGTTTTGCAGATAAGAAACTGCTGAAGTAGAGACGGAGAGGACGAATTCTTGAGAGAGCCTTAGAGGGACAGGAGACGCTAGCACGTCGTTCATGGTTGGAACGTTGTTCGTGTGGATACCAGTAGAGGAAGCCGACCCGAGGCGTCGACTTCTTGCGATCAGAAAGAGAGCATGAGCCACGGAGAGAAGCTATGGACGTCTTCTTGCGATCCGAAAGAGATCACCAGCCGCGGAGAGAAGCTGTGGAAGTCGCTGAGAAACACTGAGGGTAATGCTCCTTCCCACTTGACTTAAACACATACGGTAGATCCTGGCAAGGAATGGAAAAAATTTTAAATTAATTTCCGCCGCGTGTCTTCCAATTTCTAACATAATAAAGTATGAAGTTGTAATTGATTATTTATTTCTTGTTGTTCAATGATATACTCTACATTGGGGTGGATTTTTAGCCATTAAAATGATGATTTCAAAATCATTTTAGAAGCGGAGATGATAAATAGCGGTTTCAATTTATGGAATTATGTTTTGAAACTTAAAAGTAATGTTAGAACAAAGGTATTAAGGCTCTGAGATGATTTTGAATCTGGACCTTGATGTAAATGGAATTGAGAGTTGTTGACAGTGAAGTTTAAGGAGGAAGATACTATTTTAATTTGCTTTGAAAAACAGAAGAATTTGAAAAGGATAAAGGAGATATTACATAAGTTATTATTAGAGTTCTAAGATGATTTAAGTTTGAGGCTATAAGGGGTTTTAATCTTGAAAGTATATTATCATAAGAGATTGCTGTTAAAAATAAAATAAAATTTGGGTTCCTAAAGTCTCTAAAAGGTTGGTATTGAACTTGAAATTTGTAAATGGATGTTTTGGAAAGTTGTGATATTACACAAATGATTTGAAAATATTTTATGAGAGGTAATTCTATTAAGCTTGATGAGGTTAGTGATTTTAAACCACTTAAAGGTTAGTGACTAATAATTGGGAAGATTTTCAATCGATTATATTGGGCTTTGAGATTAAATGGTTCGATTTGATGGAGATAGCTAAAGGTTGAGTCTTGTTAACACAAAATCTAACTAAGATCAAGGGACTTGGTTACTGCATGTGTATTCTTTGCTTTGCATCTTTGAATCATCTCCATCCTCTGCTTGCTAGTGTCATATGTGATTATGTGTGGGCAGAATACTTCCATCCGTTTATCCTCCTTCCTTAGTGTGGTGTTAAGTGGGTGGTATGTATGAATCCTCTATTTTGCCTACTGTAAATGTGTGTGTTTGTTTATGTGTGAACTTCTCTTTGGTCGTTATGGGTGGCATGATTGTACCATAGATTGCTGAATCTTGTTCTTACCTTTCGATATATCTCTTGGGCACCAAACTAATAAGTTAGGATTCAAAAATTGAAAAGAAATTGAGATTAAGAATCTTGCTATGGATGATTAAGTTTATTTTATATTTTGGGTTTTTTAATGTGGAAGGGAAATGATTTAGTTCTGATTTGTTTTTTAGATTAACATAAGTTTTGATAAGAAATGGGAATTGGAAGTTTTATAAATTCATGATGGCGTTAGAGACAAGATTGATGGAAAATTTCATAGATTAAGATTGTCTATATTCTTATATTAGCTCATGGAGTGTTTGCAAATTGATTCGGAATTGATGCTAGATGCATAGGATTTTATTTAATGCATACATAAAGATTATCAGCCATTATAAAATGATTTCTAAAATGAGAATTTGGGATATGTTTTAGTGATTTTTGATCTTTGATAATTAGCGGTAATAGTAGGGTAAATGATAAATTTTCCCTTTGCTCAGTTTAGTGTTGATTTCTAAAATGCATAGGCTTGAATCTTGTGAATACGAGGCATTGATTTAGGCAATAAAGATTTAAGAAGGTATAACAAAGTATTAAAGATACAATTAAGTGAGGATTGAATTAAGGTTTTGAAGCTGAAAATTTATATTTAGCTTCTTGATTGATGTTTAAGAAAGCTAAATGCATATTCTAGTTAATAGTTGAAATATTGTTTGAGGCTTGTAAGATGATTTCAATTATGTATCATTCCTTAGAGGTAATGATGGTATGCTTGAGTTAAAGCTAGAAAAAAAGTTGGAGATTAGTTTTGAGAATTTATTAAGCTCCAATATAATATTTGAGGAAGTACTTAAAAAAATTAGAAATTCAAGAGAAGCCTTATTGTTTTAATGGTATAATGTACTCAAGCTATAAAGAATTAGAATTGAAGTTGGGCAATGATAGATTTATTTGGTAGATTTAAATTTTGATTGTTAAAAAGAAAAATACATCCTTTTGAGATTGATGTTATTATAATGCTGCAAGGTGTATATCATTTTGTGGTTTAAGTGTTGAATCCATGTGGATTGTTTGGAAAACATGGAATTCATATTATTGGATAGAGAATGAAAAAAAAAGGTTAATTGTTTCACACTTGAAATGTTTGAGGTTCTAACATGAAGCACGGCGCAATGCTCTTGAAGATGGAATTCTATTGGATTATATTAGAAAAGTTTAAAGGAATAAATTTATGGATTTTGAATCTTGAGTAATAGAATTCTAAATTCCATTTTGTGTGCGTATTGCCACAAATTGAATGCTGGCTATTAGATTTAATAGGTTGGGTGTGCTGTGCAGCTGAGGAATATTTGGGGTATTTAGGTTTGTGAAGAACTAGATGGAGTAAACGAGGTTAAAAAAGTTCACTAAAAATGTGGGTGTATTCTTAGTTATCAAGAAAATTGAAAGACCAAAAGGCAAAGAGTGGAAAACAAAATTTAAGCGCTTAAGCTGTAAGAAAGCTAGGTTGAACTGGATAGTTTTAAAGAATCTATCATATAAAAGACTTGTGAATTACTGAAATAAGTTGTTTGTGAGAGAAATTACGCAAGGAAGATTAGTTGACAACTTTTCATTATTCTTTTCCTACACAGGAACAAATATGAGGAAGTGCACTCTTGTTCTTTCCCCTTATACTTTTTTCTAGATATAAATATATTACTTAGGGAAGAATGCTTTTGGCTGCATCTTATTTCTTCTTTAATACTTCTTGCCGCATATTACCCTCCCTGTCTCTTCTTCAATTGATGATATTTCTTCCTTTGCTCTTGAAACATATTTTTAGATCCAAGAGGGAAAATATGCAGCTTTGAATGTAGAGGATTCAGAAATTTTAAGTATAGGTGATGATTCTTCGGCAAATAGGTGCCTCCACTTTTTCACAAAAAATTTCATTTTCTTTGCGTGATGACATACTTTAAATGTGATAGGCCACTGAATAAATAAGGGGAAAATATCTCTTTACCGCTATAATTATCGCGACAAAGATATTTCTGGGAAGATCAGCATAAGTATGTCCATTAGACCATATTTCCTAGGGAAAAGATTATTTTGGTGGGTGCATATGAAAGTTTTAGTTAAAGCTTATAAAAATTCCTTAATATTGTTTCATTTAAGGGACTTTTAGTAATCTAGTTGTGTATATAGGCTCAAGTTTGAGCTATGATTTTGCATGAGAAACTGATCATTAACATTTTAAATGTTTATGTTTTGGACCAAGAAATTGACCCTTTGGCCTTAGACGACATGAGGTTTAATAGTTAAACCCCCTTTTTAATGTAAGAAGTGTAAAGAAAGATTTTCTTAGGAGAATAGATTAGTAGTGGAAGTTGTTAAGAAAAATACTGATTGTCAAATCAGCAGGGTTATTGTTTTAGAAACATGGATGTCAGGTTCTGTAATAGAGATATAAGAGAGAGTTTAAATGCTGATTATGTTAAATTCCTAGAGGCCAAGATGTTAGTAAAGGCCTACTATTTTGAGATATTTTAATAAGAGAAATGAAAATAGATGAGTTAGTGAATGGTTACAATTTAGTTGGAGAATAGAAGTTGTTTGAAGTTAATAGGAAATATTGCAAAGATTGAATAAGGTTTCTAAATGATAGTTAGAGTTTCTACCAAAGTTGTTTGGTGTGTTAAGAAGTTAAAGTGGAGCATCAAAAACCTGCAAGGCCATATTTGGTTAAGGATGCTAAAGAGAAAGTGAAGTTGATCAAGCAAAGATGTTGACAGCTCAAGGTCGATAAAAATATTATATGGATTATCATCGTATAAAATTAGAGTTCATGGTTGGGAATAAGGTATTTTCTAAAAGTATCACTTATGAAAGGTGTTATGAGATTAAAAAAGAAGGTCAAGCTAAGTCTAGGATATATCTGCTCATTTGAGATTTTAGACAGAGTAGATACTGTAGCTTACCAATTAGCCTTACTACCAAAAGTTATTTGGTATTTATCTAGTATTTCATGTGTCATTGCTACAGAAGTGACTATATGACCCATCTCATGTTATTGAATACCAAGAAGTCTGTGTAAACAAAAATTTATCATATGTTGAGGATCCAGTGGATAAAATTAATAAACAGGTGAAACAAAAGTTGAGGTTGAAGGAGATACCTTCAGTGAAATTATTATGTTATAATCATTCAAAAGAAGTTACTTGAAAAATTGAGAATGAAAGGTGAAAAGTATCCACACTTGCTTGAGAATTGAAGTGAGCATATTTTTAAATACAGATGACCAAATTTCTTAAGAAGCAGAGAATATAATGGCCCTAGGAAATAAATAGGTAAATAATAGCAGTTTAATAATATATATTATTTCTAACAGTATTATAGAAAAGAGATGCTAGAGAATGCGTGGTATTGGAGGTGATGAAGTCTATGAGAGGTCTAAGGTTCGAATTCAGCTCTCTTCAAAGGGGACATTTTATTTTTCTTCAGCCCACTTTTGTGAAATTACAGAATTGCCCTTTTGTGTTATATCGCTTTACTTTTCTCCATTTTCAGTCAGCCCGACAAGAAGGAGAATGGAAAACAAAGAAGCTTCACGTTCTTTTCACTTAAACCCATTATCGTCTGTGCTGTCGTTGCTAGTGGCTTTTTCATTTCATTCGTCGTCATTTTTCTTTTATGCTTGGATCTTAGACGTTATTGTTCTAAAACTCCTCTTCTTTCTTCCTCTATTCTACATGTGAACGACAGTGTGAAAGATGTGAATGCAAGAGAGAGAGAGAGATTAAGGAGCTTGAGACATCAGAAGGGTGGCCGACAGAGGACGGATGAGTTGGCGATGCCGTCAATCACTGAGGTGAGTTCTTGAACTATATCTTCACCTTTGAATTTGGGTCACTGATTAAATTTGGGGACTTTAAGATTAAATCACTGATTAAGTAAAGCATTAGGCTTGTGAGCAGGAAATCTTACATTGTGAAGAATGGCTATTGCATGAACTACCTCTATTTTGAGTTGAGATTTTCCAAAAATAGAGCCATTGTTGTCTGTATTATAGGTGTTTAATCAGTGAGCATTTGTGGTTCTGGCTATGGATTTTTAATTTTGAAAAGCAGGGTGTGTAATCTTTTTTTTTTTGGAGTTTTAAGCTCTTAAAAGTCAATGTTGAAAGGTTTAGAGAAGTTTAATAAAGTATGAAGTTGTAATTGATTATTTATTTCTTGTTCAATGATATACTCTACATTGGGGTGGATTTTTAGCCATTAAAATGATGATTTCATAATCATTTTAGAAGCGGAAATGATAAATAGCGGTTTCAATTTATGGAATTATGTTTTGAAACTTAAAGGTTATGTTAGAACAAAGGTATTAAGGCTCAGAGATGATTTTGAATCTGGACCTTGATGTAAATGGAATTGAGTTGTTTTAAGGAGGAAGACACTGCTTTAATTTGCTTTGGAAAAAAGAAGAAAAATTTGGTAAGGATAAAGGATATATTACATAAGGTATTATTAGAGTTCTAAGATTATTTAAGTTTGAGGCGGGTTTTAATCTTGAAAGTATATTACACAAGAGATTGCTGTTAAAAAAAAATAATATTTGGGTTCCTAAAGTCTCTTAAAGGTTGGTGTTGAACTTGGAATTCTTAAATGGATGTTTTAGAAAGTTGTGATATCACACAAATGATTTGAAAATATTTTATGAGAGGTAATTCTATTATAGTATTGTTTTTAAACCACTTAAGGGTGTGGGTTGTAGCTCTATGCGTAAGACAAGTAATTGTATATGTCTTAAAAATAATTGCTTTAAATTATAGTATTGATTATACGTAAAACCTAGAAAGTAGTGAAGATTATGATACATAAATCTTGGAGAGTATAACAAAGGTTTATATTTGTTATGGGAAGGGAAGTTGACTTTGTGACAAGATGATGATGTAGAGGATAGTATTGGATAATTATAAGCTACTTAGTTTCCATACTAGATTTGAAAAAGAATTATATATATACTCTATGGTTTATATAGGTGTGTTTATATATATTTGTTGAAATTATAGTCCTAAATAACTTATAAAGTATATAATGATGTTATTTGTATGATAGTGAGTTAAAGTTGAAGCATACTGAAAACTATTAAATATGATACATTATAGCTATTTTGAGATTATCAAGTGAGTGAATAATGTCTTAAGATAATAATATTTTGTTACTTGATACATTTTATTTAAAGTATCAATTTTTAAATATGATTTGCTAAAACCATATTTAGGCTTGATTATTGTCTTTGATTTTTCTATTTAATGGCTTATAATATCATCATATTTACGTATAGAATGGACAAAGAAAGTTATGAAATATATTTTGTAAAATTGAGATGATTTTACATTTTGAAATGTTGTAACGTGAATTCCTATTATTTGAAAAGAGTTTCAGTGCATTTAAATTGAAGGAAATCTTTTGAGATTATATTTTGATTTTCATGCTAGGGTCCTTGATTATGGAATATTTTTAATAGATTTTAAGATTAAAAGATCTTGTGGGTTATTAATATTAAATTGACCCTATGCATGCTTGAAAATATTTTTAAAAGGACTGAGTACAGAATGTTTATTATTAACAACAGTAATGTTATTCTTTAGTATATCATGGTTAAACTCGAGCTTGTTTGATATTCGTGAGCACAGTACTCACACAGGATATTTGTGGGATTTATTCTCATGCCTGTTATTCGTTAGTTTCTTAAATGCGCCTATTTTCATGGCTCTTAGTCGCGCTGGAATGGTTACATACCCCTTATGGACTGTGTCCATGATAGCTTTGAGCTGTATTAGAATGGTTAGTTATTCTCGTAGACTGCGTGTTCATGTTTATTATTCATTCTTTTGAAGTCCTATGGAAAATATGAGATTAGAGAAAATTGTTTTAAATTGGTTTCTTTAGACAACTTGTTTTAGTGGGTATTAGATTGATTTGATTAATGATTTTGTTGTACTTTTACTTTTACTATAATTTTATAATTTTAAAATTGAGATTTACTATCAAGTTTAATTATTCAAAGTTAATTGTGTTTAAATTATTTATTTTCGTATTTAATTTATTTGTTAATGAGACGTTATTCATTGGTACAGATAATGCCTCCGACATTGCACTTCCAGCAAAATATAGAAGGCTATAATAGTTGTTTAAAACCCGTAGATGTTTCATGTAATCTATAGGTAGTATTTCTGTCTTGTCTTTTTGAGATGTATAAATAATTGTATATTGTATGTTATTTATTATTTTTGGAGGTATAAATATATTAATATATGATAAATAATAAAATAGCTTATATATGTTTAAGATTATTATTATATTAATTATGATATTTAAAGGTTTATGTATTATGAGTTGTGTCGGTCACCCTTTAATTTTTGGGGTGTGACAATTGCGATCTATCAGAAAATTAATTTTTGGAGTGTGAGTTATCGTATGACTAATTGTGTTTGTTGTTAATTTTAACTATAATAAAATTAATTTTAATAAATTGAGTCAATAATCTACTTTAGACTGAGCTTAAATTAATATGGGTTATACTAAAAAATATTTATTAATTATCTTAATTAATATATAAATAGTTATAATAATAATAATTATTATTATAATAAATATCTCATATTCTTCCACTTGGTCTGTATATTTAATGTCATTATACTGTTTAAGTAAATTAATGTCATGCTACAAGAATCATGGTGATAAGTTTTTTTTTATCGATAATTACCTTCTATGTATTACAAGTAGCATTATCACTTAATGGGTGTCACATTATACATGAACTCAATGTTTATTCGGTTCTTATCTCAATGTTTATCAATTTTAATATCACAAATATATACAATCACAAATTAGAAATGATAAATCATAAAGTTTGATTATTTTGCTCATGTCTCTATTAATCAAATAAAGGACAACGTATCATGAGGTACATTATTCACAAAGATGTTCGGCTTCTACCTTTTTGTCAAAGAATCAGCTAGCATATCTAATATACTAATATGTTCAATAGAAATTTAGCAATCCTGAACTCTTTCTCAAGCATAGTAATTTAAATTTGACAAACTTGTTTTAACTTTTATTCCTTTTGTTGTTTACTATGGCTACTGCAGTTGTGTTATCACAGTATATTTTAATTGGTTTAGAGATTGAATCCACAATCTTAAGCCTAATAATAAAATTCTTTATCCAAATCGCTTATGAACTTGCTTCAAAACACATAATGTACTTAGCATTACCAATAGAATGAGCTATTTGAGTTTTGCTTTGCACTTCTCCACGATATAACTCATTTTGCTAAAAGAAAGATGTAACTAGATGAGGACTTATTTGTGTCTACACATCTTTCAAGTTTTGAATCTGAGTATCCAATTATGTCTAGATTGTCTGTTATTATATATGTAAGCATGTAGTGTTTAGTATCTTGTAGGTACCTGAACACCTTTTATAGTTGTCTAATGTGTTTCTCCAGGATTACTTTGGTATCTTCCCAACATACCCATAGCAAAAGCGTGTCAAATCTTGTACAAACCTATGTATACATTAAGTTTCCCACCGCTGAGGCATATGGGACTTTTTCTATCTGTTTATTTCTAAGCTCAATTTTATGACATTGACTTAGACTAAATTTGCTTCCTTTTCAATAGGATGAACATTTTTGCATTCTAAATCATTCAAGAATTTTGACAATGTATGCCTTTTAAGACAAGCCCACAAGACGTTGAGTTCTATCTTTATGGATCTTGATGCTAATGACATAAGATGCCTTACCTATATTTTTTATATCAAAACTCTTGAACAAAAACTGTTTCATCTCATGCAATAGTCCCAGATCATTGGTAGCAAGTAAAATGTCATCCACATACAAAATAAAAAATATGATCCTACTCACACTAGCTTTGTGGTATATCAGTCAACCATGATGTTCTCAACAAAACTAAATGATGTGCTCACTTCATAGAACTTGAAGTACCACTGCCGTAAAGCCTGTTTCATACCAGATATTGATTTATTTACCTTACATACTAATTGTTCTTTATCTTCTGTAACGAACCTCTCAGGATGTTTCTTATAAACTTCTTCCTCTAGTTCACCATTGAGGAATATAGTCTTTACATCTATTTGGTGCAACTCCAGATCAAAATGTGCAACTAATGCCATAATAATGTGGAACGAATCTTTCTTAGATACAGGTGAAAAAGTTTAACCATAATCGATTCACTCTACTTGAGTGAAGCCCTTAGCAACTAACATAGCCTTATATCTATCAATGTTATCTTGTGATTCTCTTTTGGTTTTGTAAACCCATTTACAGCTAATGCCTTAGACCTACTAAGCAATTCTACAAGTTCCCAAACATGGTTGTTTGCCATGGAATTCATTTCATCAATCATAGCATCATGTCATAACTTAGAGTTCATACTCTTCATGGCCTGAGTGAATAGTAAATGATCATTTTCAACACTTACATCCACTTGTACAAAATATGCTTTTTAAAATCCCATTTTTAAACCGATCCTTGTGGAGACAGTCTAAAAAATATGACTGGTGGTATTTTTGTAAATAAGATGAAATAGTTACACTGGATAAACACATCACCAGTGTAAACTATAATTACTACACCGGATACTAATATCAATAGGTGTAGATTAGCTACATCATATTCTGACTCTTCAGTTTCTTGTCTATGCTTTCCCTCTTCTTTTCTTTAACTTCTTTAGGCCTTGCGGAGAAGCTTTTAGAACAAATGAAATGTGACATTTTTGTAAATAAGATGAAATATTTACACCGGATTTAAATTGAATAGTGTAAAATATATATAACTAGTGTTAAATATACTATCTATTCTGACTCTTTAGTTTTCTGTCTATGTTTTACCGCTTCTTTTCTTTAACTTCTTCATACCTTGCAAAGAAGCTTTTAGAACAAATGAAATGTGATATTTTTATAAATAAGATAAAATATTGACACTTGATTTACATTGAACCAGTGTAAAATATATATAACCGGTGTTAAATATACTTTCTATTCTGATTCTTCAGTTTCCTGTCTATACTTTCCCTCTTCTTTTCTATGTAACTTCTCAAGCCGTTCATTTCACTTTTTCAATTCTCAATGTTTGTACTCATTATGATAGAAGGCTAATTGCATTCTTCGATATTCTTTTATGAAATCGTTCTTATTCATCAACCATATGTATATCATTCCTATAATCAGTACTTTTGTCTCATCACTTTATATATCTCTGTTTTATTTTCTTTCCTCCTATCTGAACGCACCAATGGCTTTTTTCCTCATGCACACCTCCTCTGCCGCACAAAAGAAACATAAAAGATTTTGAAGACAAACATCCCGACCCTCACCCTGCAGTTCCTTCTCCTTCTCCCCTGGTTGTCACTCTGATAGAGCGCTTGAGGAATTGATTATATGCTTCAATTCTCTGGAGGACTCAGTGGAAGAACTGCCTGAAAAAGTTACTAGACTGAAAGACAGTTTCAGAGCTTTTCGCTCAGAAGTTCGCCGCCATCAACATGATAGCTTCTATCATCCTGTTGATCTTACCCATTTTGATAAATCCCATACCTTTGAGTCTAATGAGTAGTGAAAGCCTGCAATCTTTATCTGCTACCCCTCGTATTTTATTTTTTGTAGTTAATGACAAAAGAAGAGAATATATTATATATTCTAATAGATATTGTGTTTGAAAATTTTATGCTTTTGATGTAAAGTTATTAATAAAACTGAATGAATGAAGTTTCTCGTTCTAATAACATGTTATTTTATTTTGCAAAAAAAATGCAACAGCATGGAACTGGACATATCAATGTCCGGTGTAGAATATATAGACCGGTTTAACGAAGTTTTTTTCTACACCGGTGTATCATTATAACTGGTGTAGATTATACCCTTTAATTTAATCAAAAGCCCCTTCGTGCCTCTCATCTGTCATTTTCACTTGTTCACGCGTTGAAGTCTTCTTGACCCTTCACAGCTGGCAATACCTCTGTTATTTGTGCTAAATTTATTGTTGTCATTTACTTGTTTCATTGCTGCAAGCTAGGTTTTCTTATTTTCTATTTTCCTAGTTTTTAGTCTTTCACAAATATGGATTGTAGTTGGATAAATGTTAAACAAACAAGTGTTGTGTATGCTGAGGGGGTGAAGGAGTTTGTGGATTTTTTTAAATAGAATGGTGATGATGACAATGAAAGGTTTTATTGTCCTTGTGTGAGTTGTTTGAATGAGAGGAAACAAAGTCCTGAAGATATGCACACTCATCTAATTTGTGAGGGGTTCTGTAAGAGTTACACAATATGGGTATAGCATGGTGAAAATGTGGAAACGTTGAGTGTATCTGAACAGTTAGAACATACCTTTAATGATGACATGGATACTGATGATCGAGTAGAGGACATGATTCATGATATTGGAGACAATGCTTTTATACGGTCACATGCATATGGTACTATGTGCAATGTGTCACATCCTTATTTTTAACCTCAATTATACTCATTTGAAAGTCATTGGAACCAATTACATAATCATTTGCTTTGGAAACATCCATTTTTAAAAGAATTGCTCTTAGATATTGTTCACATTACTGTTCATTTGATAATTTCAGAACATGTACCCTACTTTAAAAATTCATAATTAAATGTAGAAAAACTAAAATAGGTTGGTTCCAATTTCTAATGAAAGCTATTTCATTAAGCTTTAAGGGAAAAATATAAAACTAAGGTTCCATTATCCCAATGAAATCAGTTTATTCGTTGAAAATCATTGTTCATTTGATAAAATCTGGAAGTTTCAGTTTCTTTGCCTTAACTTCAAAAATTCATTCCTCTTTGGTTACTTATCCAAATAAACTTTGTTACCTATAGATTTAAATCTCTAAATATTATCTTTAAGCTCACAAAAGTTCACAGAAAAACTCGTTTATTTACTATACAAAATTCACGTTGGAAGGTCACTACCTCCAGTTACTTACTTCCTCTTGATTCCAGATTTTAACTTCAAGTTAGAAAAATCATAACAATTCAAATACTTAACCAGTTGAGGCATTCTTGGTGTTCATTTAAAACTCTATATCTTAACTATAATCATGCCAAATTTCAAGCTCAAACTCGTTGATTAAGGCATCATAATCATTGTCACACCATCACAGCCTCAGAACAATATTATAGAATCATACATAATGCATCCATCCTATCCTTTCATAGTGATATGTAACTCACATAATTGATCATACAAGTTCAAACATCTATGTTTAACTTCAACTTAAAAAAATCATAACAATTCGAATACTTAACCAATTGATGCGTTCTCAGTGTTCATTTAAAGCTCTGTATCTTAACTATAATCATGCCAAATTTCAAGTTCAAACTCGTTGATTAAGGCATCATAATCATTGTCATACCATCACAGCCTCATAACAATATTACAGAATCATACATAATACATCCATCCTATCCTTTCATAGTGAAATGTAACTCACATAATTGATCATACAAGTTCAACCATCTATGTTTATCCCTTTTCCTTGTGAAGTTCCAGCACCTATGACATGGTTATGCATATAAAAGGAATGAGATTTCATGAAAATCCCAATAGCAAGTTACACAAACCATAATATCATGCATGATTAATTGGATGCTTAACATGTTATCATGATATGGGAGCTACTTCATAATAGTACATAAGCAAACTCTAACATGCATATTGTATGACATAACTTGCAAAACTGCAATCATTCATACTTCATCATCAACATGATGACACATTCTCATGCTAAACCAAACACCATAATCAACAAGCAAGCAAACAATTAAGCAAACATAAACTATAGTTAGGTATTCTTGCTACCTTTTAGCTATCCTTGTCAAAGCCTTCTTGAGATGATTTTCTTCCTTCACAAATGTCAAAACCTAGCCATTACAATGTACTCGGCTTTTATTGGGTCTTCTTTTTTTCAAAATGAAATCCATGCTCCTTTTGAGATCGTTCCGCTTCCTCTTTATTTGGCTTATTAGGAGGACTTTTTGCTTTTTCTTTTTTGTATAGTGGGTTCGGTAGTAGATTCCAACTGTCACATGATGGATTCAGCAGGATGGGAGGGTGGAAGCTTTTCTCGCGTACCACAGTCTGAGCCCAATATGAATTGCGCACCAGACCTAGAAGAGCCTGTTGTCTATGACCCTGAGGTTTAGTAACTTTATTCTTATTTAACAGGAAGGACTATTTTCCTTGCCTCAGTCTTTTGGCAAGGTTTATAGTATGTCACATCTGTATAAACAAGAAAGACCTACTAGTAAAGCGGGTAAGAACTACGCACCCTTTATCCTTTCCCCTCGCTCTGCTAATTGCTAGGGAAGAAAGAAAGTTTCCGGTTTGACTAGTTAGATTCATTAAGTAAGGTAGGGAAAACTACTTTATACGATAATGATACCATTCATAGCGGAATAAGAAGAATCACAGTCGACTCAACTTGTGAGCTATCGAGTCAGTAGCTGCCTTTAGAGCTGGGATAAGTAGGGTAGCAGCTAAGATTAACTAAACGGACTCTCCTCCACCCTCAATGAAAGAAAAATGCCCCAAGACCAAGAGAAGAAGATATTGTAAGGAATTGGAAGACACGCAGCGGAAATTAATTTAAAATTTTTTCCATTCCTTGCCAGGATCTACCGTATGTGTTTAAATCAAGTGGGAAGAAGCATTACCCTCAGTGTTTTTCAGCGACTTTCACAGCTTCTCTCCGAGGCTGGTGATCTCTTTTCGATCGTAAGGAGACGTCCACAGCTTCTCTCCGCTGCTTGTGCTCTCTTTTTGATCGCAAGAAGTCGACTCCTCAGGTCGTCTTCCTCTACTGGTATCCACACGAACAACGTTCCAACCATAAACAACGTGCTAGCGTCTCCTGTCCCTCCAAGGCTTTCTCAAGAGTTCGTCCTCTCCATCTCTACTTCAGCAGTTTCTTATCTGCAAACCTTTTTGTGTTATGTGTTGTATTCAAAACGTAGCTCCTAAAATCGGATATATAGGATGCTCTGCGTTTTTCTCAACCGAATTGGATTTTGGAATTAATCTATATTAATTCCGAATACAATATCACATATTGTATAATTTGATAAGAAACTAATTAAATAAATAATGTTTATATTAAATCTGTCCCACAGATTTAATTCACCTATTTATTTAATTTAAATAAAGATAAGATTGGACTGTATTTGATTTATTCTTATAAATCAAATTTGAGATATCCTATCAATTTGAATTTTAAATTCAGACGTGATAGAGATTTAATTTATCCTTATAAATTAAATCTTGTAAATATCTCTTATATGAGATATCCTATCAATTTGAATTTCAAATTCAAACGTGATAGAGATTTAATTTATCCTTATAAATTAAATCTTGTAAATATCTCTTATATGAGATATCCTATCAATTTGAATTTCAAAATCAAACGTGATAGAGATTTAATTTATCCTTATAAATTAAATCCTATATATCCCTCATATATAATATATATATACAAATTTATATAGATACGAATATAAATATAAATAAATATATACATTAACCCTGGATCATTCATTGAATCTAGACACGTCTTAGATTCAATGAATCTGGACATCATAGCTCGTGTTGGGCTATTTTGTGTGCGACCCTGTAGGCCCATATGAAGTTGGCAGTGGGCCATTTGCTATACTAGCCCACAAGTCGCAAGCGGTCTCTAACAAGACATAACGACTACCCAAATCATATGAAGATCGATAAACGATGTAACCTTTTATATAACCATATCATGTCTCTTCTGTCACGCGATATTTTGGTCATGGATGAGGCATGGATAATATCATCCTCCTATTCCTGACCGTTACTTTCTCGATCCCTGAGTAGTCTGACTATAGAAATAGAACTACCTTTCCATTATAGTATGGCCATACATTTCTCAGACTCACTCATCGAGGGCCCCAGTAATATCTCTCTACGAATGTGAGGGACAAATTCCATCTTGACCATTCACATTCCTCCGCATGAAAAACCACTAAGCCCGAACATAGTCTTTATGATCACTCGGTCAAAAGTGACTTTTGACTAGGCCAAAGCTAAGCGTTTGTCATGTAGGAATCCATGATGATCTCAGGTCAAAGGGCATAGTGACATGGTTTGTATATGAGAGAAGATTATGACGTAACCCATGCAACTCTCTCATAGTGGGTCGGTCCAACACCTTGTACTCTTACATGTGCATATGACTTTGATTTATATCTCTATACATCTTCAAAGTCATACTGGTCTTATTTCATCTCTGCTCCCGCACAGATGACCGACCAGGGACATTTAGGATAAGATCATGAATTATCCAAGGATGGTCATCACAGTAAACATGCAAATAATATGATAACACAATTAATAAATTCATAAATCAATAATGTTCATAAGACAATGATTGGCCCCTAGGGCACATTTTCCAACAGATATAGCGCCTCGATCCACTTGTCCAGCCTCATAGCAAGGCAAGCAATGAGTAACTTCCTTTCTTACCAATACCACCCTCTCCCACGGAACGGTAAAAGGCTCTTGCTTTACTAATTTCAAAGACTAGTTCCTTCCAATGCCATAAAAGAGAAGCTGTGAAAAGTCCAAAAAAGGGTTGAGGTTCTATTTAGACTTGCCATTGACTAAGGAAGGAATAGAGTCTTCTTATCGGGAGAACTCTTGAAAGCAAGCAATTCGCAAAAATGTCCTTTCAAGGGCAATAAGCAAACTGGGCTTGCTTTATGAGCAGGCGTGTCTCCCGAAAAGCGTGCTAAAATAAGCCAACTTATGCAGGAACTTAAAACAAGCAAGTTTTTTTCTTATGATAGAATAGCTTCATATACGATATCATAGTCCCCCTCCCCCCGAGGGATATTACAACTCAACTTGAACACAAATCCTAGACTAGATTTTCACTAGTTTCCATTCTTTTTCTATTTTATGTTTCATACTTCCATCTTTCCAAAATAAATTATCATGGTTCATTTGCACATAATTTTTCATGTAGAATCCAAATATAAAGATAGAATTTCCAAAATCAAATCATGTCATAAGCTGCTGTACAGAACTGAAACACACCCTTGATTTTCCAAAAATTCACATTTTGATTCCAATGCTTCTAATACTTGTTCTCCTACTTTATCCCCACATAATTTTCCATTTTAAACTCATTGGAAGTATCAAAATCATGAAATTCCAACATATGAACAGTGACACATACAGTAGCAGCCATTAACATAAACTTCCATTTACTTACATACTTGAATTTCTAAACTTATACCACTTGGTTCTAGCTTGTTTAAGCATATCTAAACCATCCATAACATAAAACTCATATTCTAACCATATATGGACAGCACTTCCAGCAGAAACCACAAGGGAAATATGGCACAAAAACCCCTTAAAAACAAGAGCTAGCTTGCTAGAACAAAGCTCAAGAACAAGGGAGATGATTACCTTACTTTGTGCTCCAAGTTGTGTGCTTCTTTCTTTGTTGAATGGAAATTTTGTAGAGTTTTCCATAGGGTTCCCAGAGCTTCTGAAACCAATATGAAATGAGGGGTATTTATAGAGAAATTTGAGTGGAAATGGATGGCCAAGATTGATTTGGTTACTATTTGATCTAGTGGTCCATATTCATTCTTAAACCAATCTTGCCCTAGAAGCCTTAGTATTTTCATCATGCATGACATAATTAGGGCCATGTTTGTCTGGAAAAGTTTAAATATACTAATAGAAAAAATTCTAGTCTAGTTTGGTACCGATCGGAGTAGTTTTACAAAAATCAGATTATTTTCTGTTCCTAATTTTCATAATATTCCAGGATATGTATTCTATCCTGGAAACCAGTGTCTAGTTTTCTTATACCATTGACAATGTTAGACTGAGTATTTATCTTTCATCCATCCCTTGGAAAATGATCAAAATACCCTTGGTGCCCATTTTACAGTATATTAACCCTAATGGCATAATTGTCATTTTATCCCTCTTTATACTACCTCAGGGCCGATACTGGCTCTAACTAATCATATTTATACTATATCCCACATTTTTAGCCTATCCAGAATGACCAAAATGCCCTCCATCCATCACTGGTACAATATAGTCATCCAGGGGTATTTTCATAATTTCGCACTTTTCTTAGACACTGGCCCCTTCTACTGATGAACTGGTATCATGGATTTTGGGCCCTCCATGGCGTCATCATAGGCCTATATAGGAGGTCATTTGAGTTCATTTTATCCAGGCTTACTTACTGCTAAGTTCCATAATTGGATCACGGGTGTTCTCAAACTCCCGTCAAAATTCACTAATATGGGAATAACTTTTTATACATAAATCCTTCTGAGGTTTTGTCAGATTGATGACATCTGATGTCATGGGGCACACATTCCTATAATTTTTTTCACTTATACCTGAGGTCCATGAGATATGATAAAACTTCATATAACTTTCAGACTATCAGATATATATCTACTATCTAGAATCCTAATAAAATTTCTATATTATGCTAGATTAACCAGCATAGCTTTCTTTATTCACTGATGAAGTGTGGGACTGGAATGCTTCTAGGCAGTTCTAAGCCTTTTCTAGCTGAACTTTTCCATAATTATATTTAGGTCCCTGACTTTTTGCTTATTTATATTTAGGTCCCTAAACTTTTGAAAATTACCACTTTTGGCCTAACTTTTGTTTCTACTTTAACTTATGGCCTCCAACCTTTTCTATTTTTTGTTTAGGTCCCTCTCTTTCTTCAGGACTCATTTTACCTTTATTATTTCTTCTAATCATCATCATAATCCTTTCCAACCTCTTTCCACTATCAGTATGATATATATAGGGAAACATTAGGATATGACATAATGATATAGAAAAACCTCTATACCCAGGGTGCAGAAAATACAACCTGTTGAATGCAGTGTTGAGATTGGTAAGTGTGAAAGCACGGCATAGGTGGAGTGATAGAGATTTTTTATAATTGTTTGAGTTGTTGCAAGACATGTTTCTAGAAGAAAATGTGTTACCCAAATGTTACTATGATGTTAAGAAAATAATATGTCCTTTATGCATGCAGTATAGAAAGATTCATGCATGCTCAAATGATTGTATGCTATACAGGAAAGATTTTGAAGATGAGAAGAAATGTCCAATATGTAAGACACCAAGGTACAGATCAAACAAGTCTCCTACAAAGGTGTTATGGTATCTTCCAATTATACTAAGGTTTAAGTGGTTTTTTGCTAATGAAGATGATGCAAAAAAAATATTATGGCATGCGACTGAAAGGATTTGTGATGGAATGCTTCGTCATCCAGTTGATTCTTTGTAATGGAAGAAGATTGATGACTTATTTCTCGAGTTCAGCAAGGAACCACGGAACCTAAGGCTTAGACTCAAGTACAGATGGCATGAACCCTTATGGTAGCCTTAGTAGTATACATAGTTCATGGCCCATCCCCTTTGGTAGTTTACAACATATCTCCCTTGTTATGTATTAAATACAAGTATGTAATGTTGTCTATGTTAAACTACACCAAATTCACAGTTCCCGTGTTCAAATGCAAGTGGGCTAATGTAAACAACGATGTTATAGTGGATCGGTTAGGATTTATACAGGTTGATTTGACAAGTACAAGTTTTGAGAATGAGTATTTCATTATGGCAGACCAAGCAAAGCAAGTGTTCTATATCACTGATCCAACAAATAAAAGATGGTTTATCGCTCTCCAAGGAAAAAGGGTTATTGACGATGATGATTCAATTTGTGAGACCCTTTCATTTTCAGTAGGTTTACCAAAATTGAATGAAAAAGTGGATTCTAATTGATTTTTATGTGATTGCATATATTGTTTTGATGTAATAATAGTAAAAGTATATTCTTCTGATTGCATATATTATTTTGTTATAACTTACAAGTGATGGGGGTAATAAATGATTGTCTAGAAAAAATAACTCCAATATTTAAACCGGTTGTACATGTTATCCGGCGTAAAAAATGATATGAATTTTTTTACACCAGTTGTACATGTTATCTGGTGTAGAAATTATTTTGAACTTAAAAACATTAGTCATTTCATATTCAAAATATGATTTGTACGCCAGATTTACATATTAACCAGTGTAAAAAGTCTTAAATGAAATTACTATATCGAAATCTGCCCCTTGGCGCATCTCTTCCTTTCTCATTTCTCATGTTGTATGTGTAACATCCTTACTTTTATAGGTCTTAGGGACCATTCAGTAGTATTTAGAACTACTTACAAGACATTGGAAGTCCATCAACCAAATCTACAATTTTACTCTTTCTCAGATTACTGTTCATATGGTATTCCAGATTACGCAATGAACTTCAAAAAATCATAATTAATTCTAAAAAAATCAAAATGAAGTGGTTCAAAAAGATACGTGAAGATAACATCTTTAAATTTATGGTAAAAATAATTTCCAGACCAAATGATTAGCCAATTAATACAGTTTATTCGTTGAAGTTTACTGTTCATTTGGTCAAAAACACTGGAACCATATTCTGGTCCCTTACTTTGGAAATTCATTTCCCTTGATATACATATCCAAATGAAACGTTATACCTATGAAATTAAAGCTATGGATGTGTGCTACATTCTTGTAAAATTTTATGAAATAATTCCTTCATTTATTAGGTCAAACTGAAGCCACAACAAAACTGCTTTAGGACCTACGTTTTTACCATTTCAGTTTCCTTTCTTTCAATTTCAATAATTGTTCCAGCATGTATAAGCCATCAAATAAGCTTCTCAATATTCATATACATCATGTACATATACTATAAGTATTACAAATAGTTTCATCACATAGATGGACACCTTATAGGGAATTCACATACATAGATAATACATAGCATATGCTAGGATCTCAATTACTTCCATTCATTTCTTCCATTCTTTAGCTCTTCTCCATGCATACATTTTCCATCATGCTTGACCTAGATTGGTTGGTTATGGGAGAGTGAGATTCAAGGAATCTCACATTACCACTTAAATATGCAAGATGGATGCTAATGCATAATATGTAATTTCATTAAACTTTCTTTGATTAGTGACATGCCATCGTGCTATATACTCTTACATAAAGTGCATGGCCATGGAAAACATGTTATTCACAATACATTCAACATCATTTATCATGTCACAACATCATTCAAATATCATATACATGTCAACACATAAGCATACCAAATCAAGCACATAAAGAGGTAAGTGCACTACCTTGCACTTAAGCTTTCCTCTTGATCTTTTGTACTTGTTCCATAGTTTTCCAACCATGAGCCTTCATGTCAATCACTTCCCAGCATATTCTTGGATGTTTCAAGGTCCTAAATACATTCATATTCATCACATAATTCATTAGGACTCATGACCTCCAACCATGTTCAAGACTAACCTTGTTACACTCTTTATTATCATAACTTCCTCTAATCTTCACTAATCCACTTGGCTCTTAAACCAATTGATGTCTTGAATTTACCCTACACAATTTCACCTTTTGAATCCATTTATGTGCTTAGAATCATGAAATTCCAGCTCCTTCATGGCCTGTTGTACAGAACTAAACGTATGCACACAATTCTTTCAAAAATTCTTATTTTGATTCTAATGCTTCCCATACTTGTTTCTCCACTTTTCCACACAACTTTTAATTTTAAAACCATTGGAAGCATCAAAATCATGAAATTCCAATCACTATTCATGCGAGTGAACAGTACTATGAAGAATTTCAAAAACCACAATCTTGAAATTTTAATGTTTCCAAGGTTCAAAACCTTTCCAATCCTACACAAAATCATCATATAAATTCAATGGAAGCATTAAATCATTAAAATTCCATTTCCTTCACTCATGAACAGTGCATAGTGAATAGGGTACACCATGGCAAAGTCAAGAATATCAACTTGATTCAACAACCAATCTCTTAACTAGCTTGTTTAAGCTTCAATCATATGTTTCTAACTTTATTTTCTTCTTTTCCCTTTCATGTAAGGTTTTTGGGCAGCAATACCCCTTAGAGAAAACTCACCTTTTCCCCCATGAAAACCCTAAGTTCAAGCTCCCAAATAAAAGGAAAATAAGTTATGAGAGATTGCTTACCTTTAATCTCTAGCTTGCTTGAACTTTGGTACCTTGAATCTTCCTTGTCTTGGCTTGAGTTTCCATTTTGCAATAGTTTCCCCAAGGTATCACAAGGCCACGGTTTTGATGCAGAAATGATAGGGTATTTATAGAAAAATCTTGGTTGAAATGGATGGCCAAGATTGATTTGGTTACTATTTGATCAAAGGGCTCACATTTAATCTTGGATTTGACATCATGTGGGACAACTCATGGGACACATAATACGGGTATGTGGCGTGATTCCCATGTAAGGAAGATTTTGGAAAAAATTCAGTCTAATCCAGTACCGATCGGAGCAGTTTTATAACAACCGGACTGTGTTCTGTTCCTAATCTTTTTTATAATATACCAGGATATGTATTCTGTCCTGGAAATCAATGTCTAGGCTTCTCATACCATTGAAAATATTAGATTGAGTATTTATCTGCCGTCCATCCCTTGATAAATAACCAAAATACCCTTGGTGTCATTTCTTGCACTATATTGACTCTAAGGGCATAATTGTCATTTCACTCCTCTTGGTACTGCCTTATGGCATGTACTGGCTCTAACTAATCATATCTATACTATGTGCCATATTTTTGGCCTGTCCAAGATGACCATAATGACCTCCATCCTTCACTGGTACAGTATAGGCATCCAGAGGCATTTTCGTAATTTTGCATTTTTCCTAACTGCTTTGGTCTCTAGCCCACTTAACTGTCCAGTCACCTTAATGGACTCATGATGGTGCCATTTGGGCCTTAATATGGGTTCATTGCCTTTGTGGCCCAAATCTCAAGACACTTCTCCCGATCCTATTTATCGGGTATTATATTTTACCGTAAATTCTCATAAGAATTTTACAGGATTCCTTTTCTGACTCTGTCAGTTTTATAAATTCATATATTAAATATAAGAATTTATGTTTAAGTTTCATCTGATTTTGAGATATGAAAAATACTATAATAATTCCTTATGACTTTAGGAATTTATATCAATTAATCGGAATCTCAAATTAAAATTTTGTAGCTCCTTAAACTGACCGGAGTAACTTTATCTATCTATTCAAAAAATTT
Organism: Leucaena leucocephala; assembly: GCA_037074615.1. Classification (NCBI taxonomy): domain Eukaryota; kingdom Viridiplantae; phylum Streptophyta; class Magnoliopsida; order Fabales; family Fabaceae; genus Leucaena; species Leucaena leucocephala. Next base: position 15,958,764 of record CM073538.1, read on the forward strand.
GGGTCTAATCTAATTCTGGGCATTTTTGGCCTGTTTTAGCTCAACTTTCTCATATTTATATTTAGGTCCCTAAACTTTTGAATAATTGCACTTTGATCCCTGAACTTTTGTCTATTTGCATTTAAGTTCCTTAACTTTTGAAAATTACACTTAAGGGCCCAACTTTTGTTTCTACTTTTACTTTTTGCTTTCAACCTTTGCTACTTTGCGTTTAGTCCTTATTTTCCCTCAAGACTCAGCTAACCTTTATCTTTTCTTCTTATCTTTGTCATAATCCTTTCTAAACATCTTTCCCCTATCAGTACTATACATATAGGAAAAAATTAGGATATGACACTCAGGGCATATATTGGCTCTAACTAATCATATTTATACTATGTCCCACATTTTTTGCCTATCCAGAATGACCATAATGACATCTATCCTTCACTGGTACAGTTTGGGCATCTAGGGGCATTTTCATAATTTTACACTTTTTCTGGATTGGTCTAGTCTTTGGCCCACTTAACTGTCCAGTCACCTTAATGGGGCTCATGATAGCGCCATTTGGGCCTTAATATGAGCTCATTGCCTTTATTGTCTTTATAGCCCAATTCACAAGACAATTCTCTCGATCCTATTTATCGGGTATTTTATTTTGTAGTAAAATCCCGTAAGGATTCTACTGGATTCCTTTTCTGACTTTATCAATTTTATAAATTCTTACATTAAATATAGGAATTTTCTATAAAGTTTCATCTAATTCTGATGTCTGAAAAATATTATAATAATTCTTCTGACTTCAGAAATTTATATTAATTAATTGGGACCTCAAATTAAAATTCTGTGTTGCGTTAAAATGACTAGAAAACTTTTGTCTATCTACCTGCAAAATTTAAGTCTCATCTGATTCCAGGCATTTTTGGCCTGTTTCGGTTCAACTTTCTCATAATTACACTTAAGTCCCTGAACTTTTGAATAATTGCACTTATGCCCTTGAACTTTTGGCTATTTGCATTTAAGTCCCTTAACTTTTGAAAATTATACTTAAGTGTCAACTTTTGTTTCTACTTTCACTTTTTGCCTTTAACCTTTTCAACTTTGCGTTTTAGCCCTTCTCTTTCTTCAAGACTCATCTAACCTTTATCTTTTCTTCTCATCTTCGTCATAATCCTTTCTAAACCTCTTTCCACTATCAGTATTATACAGATAGGGAAAATTAGGATATGACAGTATGCAGTCTTAGTTTTCACGTCTTCTATCATTACACCAGTCATCGTGCTCTGTGATTTCATCTTGCTTCTCTGTGGTTAGTCATTCTTCTCTATTCTCTCTCTCGTTGTGCTTTACCGTGTAAGTGCTTTGGATACTTATTTTCTTGTGTGTGTGCTTCGCCTTTTACGTGTCCGTTGAATCTAGGTTTTGTAGTTTTCTATGATAAATGCTTGCACTTCTTTCCATCGATAAATGCTTGCACTTCTTTCGCTGTGATCAGTCATTCTTCGTTGTTTACCATGTTTGTTTTTGTTATTGCCTATATAGAAATATAAGGGTAGGGGTAATCAGAATGAGGCTAGCGATGCTCCAAGCGGCTCTAAGCAAAGGACGGGCAGAAGTACGACATGATTGAAAGACATTTAGAAAGATAGGATGGAAGGGAAATTACTATCGATTGAGTTTGACACACGTTGGAACCCAATTGGTGAACAGAGAACAAAGTACATGAGTTATGTTAGCCTCCTAGCACGCAACAAGACTAACATCGCCATACAGACTTGGGATACTATTGATAATTGCGTGAAGAATTAAATTTATGACTCTATCCGGGTATAAGAATTGCCTATTGTATATTGTATGCAGACCAATACTGAAAAACATAACTATTTGTTGATAACTCTACTTTCAATAGAAAGTATTGTAGCTCACTTACGATGTTCCCAACAATGAAGTTTTAAAGAAGAAGATGTTGTCTTATTACGCTGAGCGTTGAAGGGCATTCAAGACACAACTAGCTTGTCAGTATGTGCATGGCCAAGACAAATATGGTCAGCTTCATCTTTCTCTATGCAGCAGGTATCAATTAATTGACAAAGCTACATGGGAAGAATTTGTTAGGCTTCAGACTACTATAGAAGCTATGGTGAGTTGATATGTTGTGAAAAAAGAATCTTGCATTTTCCATATTTTTTCCTTTTGTATGTATTAGGGATTAACTACTTCAAGTATTATAGGAAAAAAGAGCAAAAGCCATTGAACACACTATTAATAATGATTACCCCCACACAATGTCTTGAGAGGGTTACGCGAAGGCTGAAAGAGACTTGTAGGGTGCCAAGAGGAAGAGGCTGTTGAGTCTGATCTTAGTGTTACTCACACTTCCCTATCTCCAATACATTGCAAAGATAAGTGGTTGTACGCTCACAAAAAAAGGAGCGGATCATTTACAAATGATTACGCTCGCATAATTGCGACAAAAATTGTAAGTACTACTTGTATTATTTTGTTTTAGTAGACTAATTATATTATTTCTTATGTTTGCTCCTTTTATGTTATAGGTTGATCTTAAACAACAAGAAGCCTATGGCTCCTTCAAGTCAAATGGAAGGAATGACATCTTGACTGTTGTCACGGGCAAGCAAGAGCGTGGGGGTCATGTCAGGGGAGTTGGTTGAGGTGTCGGTATAAGAGATTTTTTGGGAGGATCTCCACAACATTCCCCATATGTCCTGAGGGTAGAGCTAGAATTATTGTTATCCACTGTGAGGGAAGATGCTAAGGTAGAGGCTTGGGCACAGATAGAAGCTACAATTCATGCACAATTACAAGAGGGGTTGGCAAAGATCAAGGAAGAAATATTGTCCATGTTGACATCAAGGCAACAGGAGCCAACTGCCACCCAAATGCTCTCACATGCAGCCAGTCCTAGCACTACAGGGAGCTGTTGCATGGCTAAAAAGGTGTCAGAGGATGCTTAACCTTGGGATCTATATGTGGAGGATCCTATCAAAAGGTTAGTGGCACAAGGTTCCATCCATATCTTAGGGGAAACTCCCCACCACATCTAAATTCAGGATGATCAGTTAAGGGTGACGGTTAAAGACGTGATATTTGAAGATGCTCTTGTCTCAATTCTGATTGATGAGGTGAAGACTGAGTCAGGCAAAGTGGACTTTCATATTATGACAAAAGCATCTTGTTTCGAATCACGTCGCGTCATCCCCAAGTGAACTTCCCACACCTCCCAATTTGAGTTCCATGTAACGTGTGATCTAATTGGCATCTAACAAAACGTTCTATATGGATGCGTTGCTTATGGATTTAGTTGTGGGTGACACTGGGGCTACTGCCTTTGTTGACTATGCAGATGTGAAATCGGTTATCACTCTTAGGAATGAACTAACCTCCAGGTGCGTCCAAGTGTTTTTATTGTAAGTATAATTTAAATGTAAATATATGTAATAACAAAATGCATGACAGCTGAGTGTTTGCATTAACTAACATCATGTTTGTATTAACTGGAGGTACAAGCAAGCTAAGTTGGTTTCCAAGGGCAAACAAGGTCAGTTCAGATTCCTATGCCCATTTCAGATTTATTCAAAAGGGACCTCCCAATCTTCAAGACTTGAGTACATTGCAAGGAGGCTTGGTGAAACTGATATTGATTGTTTCTTCGTATCATATATGCAGGAGTAAGAATAATAATATTTTAGCTTTTTATACTAGGTTTGTATTTGCTTAATGCTAATAATTATTATTGTTTAATTATTTTCTATAGCAACTATTGGCAATTGATCATACTATGTAAGCATACTTATAAAATTTTCTTTCTATGCTCCCTCTACTACAAGCCATCGGTTGATGCCAAGAAGATTATGAACATGTGAGTTTTCTTCCTTACAGAACAATGGTGTTTGTAATAAATTAAATATGGTCTTTGTAATAAAACAATTACTAAGTTCATTACTTTGGTCATAGGGCTATGAGGACGTTTGCAATTGCAAGGGGTCTTAAGAAAGCTAACTCGATGAGGGACCCTGGATGGATCACACCAAAAGTAATAAAAGTGTCAAGTTTTATGCTCCACACAGTTTTTTACTGATGACACATAATTTTGTTCATGTTAATATTACAGAGTCGAAGGCAACCTAAAGAAAGTAACTTGTTACATGGTTATACATGGTTAGACACATGATCAATATCATCTTGTCAAATAGGACTGACCTAACTGAGGAGGTAAATTGTGTTTTTAATGATTTCATATATTTATGCTCAATTTAATATATCTTACTAATATTTTAATTTCTTTTATTTTAATTTGATGTTTCAGATGTTTGATCAATCTAACCTATTTCCTAAACAAGATATTGAGGACCTATACAATATTTGGGCTGATTTTTTTTGTTAAAATCATTCCTTCTTAATAGTATTTGTCATTATGTACTATAATACATTTTTTTTATTTTTCTGTTCAAATGATTGTACTATTTTATTGAATTTTATTAAATGAATAATGTAATGAGCAATTGAAGATCTGTCTCTGCAATCTTGAACTTTGCCTTTACTACTGTCTCTTTCAGTCTATATATTTGGACATTTTATTCATGAAGCTTTAATGAAACAGTATATACACTAGCAGGAGTAGAAACAATATATGTAAATATGACAACATATACACCGGTTGTCTTTATAGTGAGGTGTAGAAAATTCATTAATCTACACAGGGTATAAATACAGTCGGTGTAAACAATTTATTAATCTACACAGGGTGAAAACACACAACCGGTGTGAACAATTCATAAAATTATTGAAAAGAGATTTGTTCAACCAGTGTAGACATTAGCAAATTATACGCTAGATTTCAAAAGGGACCAGTCTAAATTCTACATTTCCTACACCGGTGAGCCGCCCGATTTAAAAAGTATACACTTTCTAAATGTTTCATTTCTATACCGATCATTGTTCGATGTATATCACCATTTTCAACTGATTTAGAAAGCCTTTTTTGCAATAGTGATCACAGTCAACTTTAGCAGAATGTATTATGTAGTCATCATGTAATATTGGTCTTCTTTATCTAGTTGACCTCCTGATTTCAATCTCTTGAGTTGATCTAGGTTGCTAAATAGGGCATCCTCTATCATATTTTGTAGTGGTTCTACTTGTGTGATAGTTAACCATCCTGCATGTGTCTATCTTATCCAGCATTGTCAAGTTGAGTAGGATGATCATTAACTATTGACGTTCCCTCATGAAGGATGTTAGTGGTATGCTCTATGTGATCATCTAGGGGACAATCACTCCCACTAATTATATCATTCTCAAAAAATTTAGCATCCTAGTCTTTATAAACCTTTTAGAAGGTGGAGGACAATAAAACTTATAACCCTTCAACCTTTTTGCATAGCCTACAAAGTAATCTCTAATGGTTTTAGGGTCTAGCTTATTTTCCTATGGATTGTACACTTTTACTTCAGTAGGATAACCCTATAACTTGGAGTGATTTAAACTGGGTTTCCAACTTTCCAAATTTCAAAGAGTGTTTTGGACACTACCTTTATCAGAACCCTGTTTAATATGTATATGGCTATCTTGAGTTTTTCCTTTCATAGAGAAGTTGGAAGTTTAGAGCTACTCATCATGCTTCTAACCATATTCAACAAGATCTTATTTCTTCTTTGTACTATATCATTCATGTTAGGTGAGCCAGGCATGATATATTAGGCTTCTAGAACTTGCTCTCAAAGCAAATAAGCAAATAGACCCGATACTTGTCCTTCACTAGTACATCTACCATAATACTACCACCACGGTCTGACATGATCTTGATTCATTTTCCAATCTATTTTTTACTTCTGCTTTATATTCCTTAAAGGCATCTAGTATCTCACTTTTATTATAAAATATGTAGACATACATGTATCGTAGTAATCGTCAATAAAGTTGATAAAGTACTTTAGACCATACGTAGTCAAATCAGGGCAACAAATATCCTCATGGATAATTTCTAGCAATTTAAAACTTCTATTAGCCCCTTTATTTGACTTATTGGTTTGCTTTCCCCTTATGCAATCCACATAAGAATCAATTTTCAAATGGTTTAAAGATTGAATAATTTCATCTTTATTTAACCTTTTGATTCTATCAACAGAGATATATCCCAATTTTCTATGCCACAGGCTATAAGAATTCTAATCGATGACACTTCTCTTAGTGCCACACGAAACATAAAAAGATTGAGGTGAATTAGAAATAATTTTAAATAAACCATCAATCATAAATAAATTCACAATTAAAATAGAATCCTTTGACAAAGTCATAAGTTTCATAAAAAGAACTAAATGATAATCAAATGGAATAGATTTTGACATAGAAATCAAATTCCTTTTGTAAGAGGGAACAAAAAAACATCATACAGTTCCAAAAAATGATTATTTGGGAAAGTAATAAGAAAAGTTCTAACAACTTTCACAGGATCTCCTCTCCAACTGCCTGAAAGGATATTTTTCTCATTGGGATATGGAGACTTGCTTGATATAAAGCCCTGCATGGCAGTCAAAATGTTGGTTATTGAACTAGTGTCAATCTACCAAGTGTCATCATTAACACTAAAAAAATTAGATTCAAAAGTAACACACAATGAACACTTACCTCTCGTCTTCATTGTATGTTGCCTCAAACCAACAATATCTATAAGCCTCATAGCACATAGTTTAGACATGATGACACCACTCATCTACTTGTCTGTCAGTTTGAATTGTTTATCTAAAGCTTACAAGTACCCTTTAGTTGTATCGCACTTAGGGACTATTCCCCTCATGCTCCTGGGGACCCTTTATTATATAAGTAGAAGAGATAAGTGGTTGCTATACTCCCATATATTATAACTTTCCTTTGCCTCTCTATCATCCGAAGCATCATTAGGTCTTAAAGGTTTTTTATCTTAAGGCATAATCCAAGTCTAAGAAATTGAGCTACAATAGACTATCATCTCTTTAGTTAGCATAGTTAGTGCTATCATTTAAGATTGTTTTGTTGCTTATATTAGCCATAAAACTGGGGCCAGTAATTAGATCTGAAAAATAAAAACAGACAAATGTATAAACAAGCTCATGAGTTATAATTAAGCAATCACAAGTCACTGTGCCATGCATGCATGTTTAGTAAAATGTAACATGCAAGCAGTTATAAGTACGTATCACTAATGTCTACCTATGGGAAAAGATATTAGTATAACATATATTTATCTCAAGTGATGGAACTAGAATGCATTTGTATTTTTTCAAAACCTGTGGGTTACTTAGAAAATGACAAGGCGATTATATTCTGCCCTAATTAAATATACAATTATGAGATATCTACTTGCGGCCAAATATAAATCATAGCTATACATTTAATTACAATTGATATTTCAAATCCACATGTAATTAATTAATGCCTGCAACAAAATTCAATAAATAAGGATGATTAAGTTACTCCTCAGGAAATTGCACACTAATTACAAATATCATTTATATATATTGAAATCCAAATATGCACAACTTAATAGAGCATTTAATTTTTAACCTAATTAAATGTAGAATTATGAGATATCTACATGTGGGTAAAGATAAATCATATCTATATATCTAATTATAATTGATATTTTAAATCCATATGTGATTAATTAATTCATGCAACAAAATTCAATAAAAAAGAATTTTGTAGTTACTCCTCAGAAAATTACATACTAATAACAAATATCATCAATGTGCATACAAATCCAAAATACACACTTAATGGCATTTAATAAATTAATTTAATCAATAAATATGACTAAATAATTTAATTTAAATTTTTTCAATATTTCATGCACCCAAAAAATGTTTAATATATTAATTTCAACTCAAAAATTTTTTTCAAATTGAATAGTTAATTTAGTTACTAAAGGAGAAATTAATGTACAAAATAGGTAGTTAAATAAAAATTAAAATTTATAAACACCTTTTTCATGTGACAAAATAATGAAGAAATTAATTTTCCTTTATTTAAATATTTATAATGCATGTAATAGTATTTAAAAGGATATAATTAAAATCAAAAGAAATTTAATTTAAATTTTTGAGGAACATATATTCTAAAAAATTCAATTAAATTGCCCATAATAATTTTTTGACAATAAAACTGAATAGCCCATACATAAAAATTCAAAATATAACCTAAAATTATTTTTTAGAAACAAAAACAAGAAGTGTCTAGGCCCAGAACCAAAAAAGGCAGATGGCCTAGAATAGTTTTAAAAAAAAATAACCAGTGGATGACCCAACTGCACATAAGCCCAACATGAAAAGGAAAGAGAAAAAGAAATTGGTACAAAACGCAGAAGGTGACCCAGCAAGTTTTAAAATTTTTTTGAATAGTGAATGCCTAGCAGCTTTAGTGAAATAATGAGTTTTGGCTGTTTCAGGCATTTCCTTCGCTATCTGAGGTTGCAGGAACTCGCGGCTGCTACCCGTCTTAGCAATAGTCGATATCGGCAATTTTTATCAGGCAATTTTTAGCTATCCCAAGGTCTGTTTCCAAGGGCTTCAATGGTGACCTCGCACTCTAGTCTTCGGTAACTCCCACGGCTAGGCCTCCTCCATTTTGTAGCAAACTCTCGCGGTGATCTCACCATTAATACAACAGAAAATATCAAGAAATTGTTATTCACTTATAAAATTCAAAACAAAGAAATTATAATCTCCATGTGTCCCTTATTATATCTTATATTATTAATTATAAGGATTATGAATTAACAAGTAAGGTGAGAGAATCTTAAACTAAACTCTGATGTCATATGTTAGAATAAAAATATCTCATACATAATTTAATCTATCCATATTATAACATAAGTAAGCATGCAACCTATATGAGATACAGTAGAAGATTTAAAGTTATCTCTTGCCATTAGTTAAATTGCCATTAGCTTAACTAATATGAGGAGAATTAGACCTCAATTCAAAGTCCTGTCAATCAGATAACACTATTAGATAAAATAACATATTCTTCCAGCTAGTGATTAGACATAGTGGTAGTAACTTGTATACTACCTTTATCAGTGGGGAATCCTCAAGAGTCAATAGAGAAAAGGTATTGCTCTATGACTCAGAATTTAGCTCATGACTAATTGTGTTTGTTGTTAATTTTCATAATTAGAAAAGTAATCTTAATAAAGTGAGTCAATAACCCACCTTCATTGGATCCAAATGACTACGGGCTATATTAAAAAATATTTATTAATTATTCTAATTAATATTTAAATAATTATAATAATAAATATCTCACATTAAACACTGCATTAAATTTGAAGCTATTTAATTTCATATTAGTTAAAGATTTTAAGAAATATAATCATAGTAATCAAATGCCTACAAGGACTACAAAAAAGAAACTCTAAGATGTACGAAATAACTGAGAATTAGGGTCAACCCTTGACAGGCCAAATTTTAAAAAAAATCCCATTTTTTGAAGTGTGGTCATAGAGCCTGAGGGCCTATGGCCTAGGGCTTGAAGAAAATTATTTTTATTTTAATTATTTTTTAATAAAACTTGAAGATTTTTTTTATTTTAATTATTTTTTAATAAGAAAGATTAAACATAAAAATTCATAATTTAAAATATAAATATAAGCAAATTAAAGAGCAAAATTATTGTCTAAAACATAAACATAACAATTATCTTGATCCTTGACAAATATTGTCTAAAAAGTAGGAAACAACTAAACATTATCAACTTGAATATGATTATCATTTTCATCATCATTACAATCAATATCAACATTTGATTGTGTTGGAAAACGTGCCCTAGGGGCCAATCATTGTCTTATGAACATTATTGATTTATGAATTTATTAATTGTGTTATCATATTATTTGCATGTTTACTGTGATGAACATCCTTGGATAATTCATGATCTTATCATAAATGTCCCTGGTCGGTCATATGTGCGGGAGCAGAGATAAAATAAGACCAGTATGACTTTGAAGATGTATAGAGATATAAATCAAAGTCATATGCACATGTAAGAGTACAAGGTGTTGGACCGACCCGCTATGAGAGAGTTGCATGGGTTACGTCATAATCTTCTCTCATATACAAACCATGTCACTATGCCCTTTGACCTGAGATCATCATGGATTCCTACATGACAAACGCTCAGCTTTGGCCTACTCAAAAGTCACTTTTGACCGAGTGATCATAAAGACTATGTTTGGTCTTAGTGGTTTTTCATGCGGAGGAATGTGAATGGTCAAGATGGAATTTGTCCCTCACATTCATAGAGAGATATTACTGGGCCCCTCGATGAGTGAGTCTGAGAAAACTATAGCCATATTGTAATGGAAAGGTAGTTCCATTTCTATAGTCAGACTACTCAGGGATCGAGAAAGTAACGGTCAGGAATAGGAGGATGACATTATCCATGCCTCATCCATGACCAAAATATCGCGTGACAGAAGGGACATGATATGGTTGTATAAAAGGTTACATTGTTTATCGATTCTCATATGATTTGGGTAGTCGTTATGTCTTGCTAGAGACCACTTGCGACTTGTGGGCCAGTATAGCAAATGGCCCACTGCCAACTTCATATGGGCCTACAGGGTCGCACACAAAATAGCCCAACACGAGCTATGATGTCCAGATTCATTGAATCTAAGACGTGTCTAGATTCAATGAATGATCCAGGGTTGATGTATATATTTATTTATATTTATATTCGTATATATATAAATTCGTATATATATTATATATAAGGGATATATAGGATTTAATTTATAAGGATAAATTAAATCTCTATCACGTTTGAATTTGAAATTCAAATTGATAGGATATCTCATATAAGAGATATTTACAAGATTTAATTTATAAGGATAAATTAAATCTCTATCACGTTTGAATTTGAAATTCAAATTAATAGGATATCTCAAATTTGATTTATGAGAATAAATCAAATACAGTCCAATCTTATCTTTGTTTAAATTAAATAAATAGGTGAATTAAATCTGTGGGAGGGATTTAATATAAACATTATTTATTTAATTAGTTTCTTATCAAATTATACAATATGTGATATTGTATTCGGAATTAATATAGATTAATTCCAAAATCCAATTCGGTTGAAAAAAACGCAGAGCATCCTATATATCCGATTTTAGGAGCTACGTTTTGAATACAACACATAACACAAAAGGGCCAAACGGAATCTGCAAAAGGTTTGTAGATAAGAAACTACTGAAGTAGAGACGGAGAGGACGAACTCTTGAGAAAGCCTTGAAGGGACAGGAGACGCTAGCACGTCATTTGTGGTTGGAACATTGTTCGTGTGGATACCAGTAGAGGAAGATGACCTGAGGAGTCGACTTCTTGCGATTAAAAGGAGAGCACGAGCCGCGGAGAGAAGCTGTGGACGTCTCCTTACGATCGGAAAGATATCACCAGCCGTGAAGAGAAGCTGTGGAAGTCGCTGAGGCACACTAAGGGTAATGCTTCTTCCCACTTGACTTAAATACATACGGTAGATCCTGGCAAGGAATGGAAAAATTTTTAAATTAATTTCCGCTGCGTGTCTTCCAATTCCTTACAGATTGTGCTTCACTATGGACAGACTCTTCTTCAATGGTAAAGGATCAAGGGCTTTTTTTTTTTTTATTTTGAGGCTAAAGTGTTACTAATAAATGCAAAAAAAATTTAAAAATAATAAAAGGGCCGACCCTTAGCCATATAAGGCTTACCCTTATAGGCCCTCGGCCCTATAGGGCCAACCTTTATAAGCTTGTTTACAGTTGTAATTCCAAATTCTAGAGTCTGTCTTAAGTATTTTAAGTCCTAAATGGACCAGCCCTATAAGGCTCGATCCTTTTTCCGTGCTTTATGTATGGTTATTGAAATGAGCGAGGATTGGAAACTTGGTTAAGAAAATATTGGCAACATCTGAATTTTTTAATTAATATTATTTCTCTTACTATTATTTTAAACAACTAGTTCTTCTTGGGTGGAATGGATATAATGTTTAATTTTTTTCATAAAAAGCATTCTAATTTAAATGATGCAATATTATATTTGAGTTAAATATAATTTTTGATTAATTTTCCTGAATAAGAGAAAAGAATAATCCCAATCCCTTTTCTTGAAAATTATCATCCAATAAAATAAAGCTAACTGCAAGTATGTTGAAGCTTCCTCTTATTTATTCAAACTGTATTCTTTTCCTTTTTTCTCTTCCATTTATTTACATACTTTGGCTAACCATAGGTGTGCGTTTCTTAGCCTTTTGAGAAGGAACTATGGTGATGGTTGTTAATTTTTCAGTAGGTTTCTTATTCATGTAAATAATTTTTATGCATGCAAGTTTGCGGAAAAGAATAGGAAGTTCCAGCATGCTTGAACTTAGGTACGTTTTTGGACTTTAATTAATTTCTCAGCATTTCCTGTCAACCTCTTTGTCTCAGATTATTGAAGGTCTCATTCTAAAAAGTTTATCCAAGCTTTTAACTCGCACTCTATACATAGAACTTGAAAACTCATTCTAAAACCCATTGTTGAGCAAAATAATCTTAGCTATTATTAAAGCTTAATAATTCATAATTGTTAAATCCTCAGATGTTAAATCTTAATTTATTGATCTTTTTCCTTGTGTTTTATTTTTCCGAGTGAAGTCTTATCTAATTTTGTCAAGCAATTGTTTGGGAAGTGCATTCTATACGTAGGCTTGCTGGAAGTAGACTTTTATTTTCACTTCATAGATTCTTCAATAATATGTCCATATATACACCTTTTACTACTACAACTATAAGGAAACTTTGTGTTCTGTAGTGGTCAACCTGCCGAATCTGGAAATATTTGGTTTTCACCTTCTGTTGTTCCCGTAGCCAACAGCTTCAGTACACTAGAGTGTGTTTGGCTCAACTATGAGATGATAGGGGAAGGGAATGGAGGGATTTTAATGTGGGAGGGCGAGAGAAAGGAAAGAAAAGGATTTTAATATTATTTCGCTTAATTTGGATTGATGAAAAGGGAGCGCAGTGAAAAAAATATTTTTACATAGATAATTATGAAATATATAAGAGGTATTTTATAGATATTTAAAAAATATTATAAATATAATAGTCAAAATAAGGTCTAAAATTTTTCTCCCCTCCTAAAAATTTGGTGGTAACAAATAGGGAAAAATGAGCAAAATTCCTCCATTCCCCTACTCTTCCTTCCAAATCCCTCATACCAAACATATCTTAAAATGTTTTGTGGTTCACTTAGCACCCTGAAATATTTTTTTTCATATGCATTCAACAGTCTAATATATTTTGTACTGCAATTTTGCCATTAAAGTATTATTTCTTTAGGAGGAAATATTTTTTTAGGAGCAATTTTAACTTCAACATTAATTCTTAAAAAGTCATTAAGTGAAAGTGTATCTAGAACTTAAAAGTACCTTTTCAGTAGTAATTTTAGAGTTCTAAATGAATAATAAAATACTTTAAGATGTTGAATGTATCTAAAAACTCTAGGGTACTGACTAAACCACAAAATACTTTAAATTTTAATGTACTTGGAAAAATACTTGGAGTCAATGGATGCACATTAACCCTATTTGTTAGGAAATGGGCTAGTCTACCCATGGTGGATTAGGCCCAGATCTATGAGGAGAATATGTAAAGGGAACGATTTCTTTTTGAATATGAGAAAAATTAGGGAATGGAAGTTATTTGGATATCTAACTCCCTCTACCATATATATCTACAAGAGCAGAAATAAACATGCATGTGTAGGTGCTTCATGGTAGTCAGTTTTTCGGAGGTTCTCTCTATAAAGTGAGCATTTTTGGCTTGAGTTAATTCCTCTCCCTCTACATGTCCAAAACTCTTCTTTAGTAAATTTGCTGTGAAACGTACCAGAGTCAATACAAGGTGCTCCGGTTGCGTGTGGGTATCTCAGTGGAAAAGAAATCATCTCAGGTATGCCTGAAAACCTTCAGTGGTATCAGAGCCATGTTTTGTGCTTCCGTATGCTTCTATGTGATTTTTTGTTTTCTTGTTATACACTATTTTCTATGCTTAATTTTGTTTGAGTGTTTATTTAGTGATAATATGCATAGAGCATGCATTTAAACCATAAACAAAAGCATATTAAACGTTAACTATAATACATAACTTTTGTTTTGAAATTGGGTCATTAGAAAATAGAGTTTTTTGTCCTTGAAATTAGTCTCATTGTGTAGAGTATGAAAAAATAAAGAAAATGACACCAAGAACGTCAAAATCAGACATCGGACGGAGAAGTTATGGCCAAAAAATGAGTCGGGTCCTGATGGACCTGACCTATTTTCCAGTTGGGTTTGTGCGACCCGGCTGGAGGTTAGGGATGATCAAAATGCACCATTTTGATCATCCCAAAATGTCTTCATTTTGACGCCTGAAAAAAAAGAGAAAAATCCAGCACGGCACTGTTCGTACGGACTGGGCTGTGTCCAGCCCAGTCCAATAACAAAAAAAAAATTGGGCTAACAGAAGCCCATTAAAAAAACATTTTTTTGTTCAAGAAGTAGGGGTAATAGGCTCGGTTGGATCAATGGATCCAACCCGGACCCACTTAAAACAATTTTTTTTAAGTTAGAAAAAAAAGGAGGAAAATCTGGTAGCTGACACGTGGTAGTGGCTACATGGCAGCACTAGGCTAATGTGTGCAATGCACACGCCAGAGGCCGAGAGTAGGCTTCATTCAATTTTTTTATTTTTTATAATTGTTTTTCTTAGGGCGCGTGAGGGAGCGTGGGACCTTCGATTGAGGTGCGGTTTGTTCCTAAAAATCCCTAAAATAAAGATCTTTATTTTGATATATAATTTACCTAATTTTGGGGGCAATTCTAGACCTCTTTATGAATATTCAATATATTTTTAGTGTTTTTTAGTGTTTAAAAATCTAGAAAATTATGATAATTAATATTTTTATTATTTAGGTGAAAATGACTTCATCTAGCACTGAACCTCTAAGATATACTTTAAATGATGACATCTCATTCTTGGATGAGGTCAATAACCTAGAAGAAAACCTTCAAGAGGACCTCGAGGGGGAATCTGAGGAGGATCCATAACAAAATCTTGATGAACTTTCTAAAGAAGACCCAGAGGAGTTGATGGAGGAAGTTGCACAAGAGGAACCAAAAGAAATAAATGATTTTGGACTATGCTCGGAAACTTTATTCTCTATCAAACCACTTCCTCTACAACCTTTCATGATGTCTTCAGAGTTAAACTCCAAGATGGTGCCTACTCTTAATAGTGAATCTCAAGTTGAGGATGGAGAAGAAGTGAACCAACCTCTAACCCTTTGGCAATGAATATAGCTGAAAGAGATGCAGCCAATTAACAAACATAAAATTCGTTAATAGAATGATTAGTGATTACATTGAATGCATGATAGATAAGGAAAATACTGAATTCTACTTGAAAGTTATAATGGAATATATATAAGAGCAACAAGAGTTAGAGGCAAGCCCAAACCAGGACGCATGGGCAAGAAATATTAGCTTAGAACAATAGAATTTGTATCTAACCTTATAAAGCAGCCTCGTGAGCTTAAGAAGCTAATAAAAGTGATGTTAGAATATTGTAAAGCTCATATCAAATGATGTATATTTGTATTTTGATTTCTATTGCTTTACTTTAAGGACATGCTTTATTATTATTATTTCTTTGTAAAAAGACTTGTCATTTATTACATGCCTTATATACAAGAAAAATATGTTTCATTTCATTTCTTTATCTTAGTTGTGATTCATGTATACTTTTTTATAAGTGGGAGCTTTTTTAGATGATGAGTATTCTAAAAAGCAATATTTGATGAGAATAGTGCTTATATTAAATTTTGATAGGAAATGATGGCATTGCTAGTGCTTATGTGATAGGAGGTACAAACGTATTCTCCTGATCATGGGTCTAGTGATATTATTATTTTCTGATCAAAAGTGATAAAAGTACGTGACATTGTATTCTTTATATGTGCTATATATATGTAAATTCACTTAAATATTTTATGGTTCAATAAATTAATGTAGGAAATGTTTGTCTCAGAACTGGTATTGAACAATGTCATCAAAGAACATTATTGCTGAATTGAACAAAGGGGAAAAACTCAACAGGGACAACTAGGATATTTGGTACTGAAAGGTCTAATATATTCTAGAAGAACATGATGCAATTGAGCCATTAACAATGGCTACGGTAGAGCTTAAGGCTAGAAATACGGCCTGACACAGAAGAGACCAGGAAGCATACCTGTCCTGGAAAAAGAAGAATAACATTGTAAGAATCATACTACTGAGTGTAATGGCTGATGATTTAATGTGTGAGTTTGAGACACATAGAATAGCACAAGCAATGTGGATTGCCTTAAAGGATAAGTTTTGGAGAGTGTCTATAACTAAGCTTAAAAGGTTGATGATTAAATTTGATACCTATAAGCTAAAACCAAATAATCCTATGAGGCAACATCTACGAGATATGTCCATAATGATTCGTGAACTGAAGGAAGCTAGACATAATCTATCTGATGAACAGTAAGTACAGGCTATCATCAGGTCGCTCCCTGCCAGTTGGGAGCACATGAAAGTCAATCTGACCCATAATGAAAATATCATCAATTTCAATGATGTAGCTAAGCATTTGAAGCTAGAGGACGAACGTCTGGAGGATTATAAGGCCACTGGACAAGCCTATTTGACTGAAGGTGCTGGTCCTTCCAAAATTAAGGCCTTAATTTAAAAAGGCAAGAAATTTCATAACAATGGGAAGAAAGGCGGTCCTCTACCCAAGAAAGGCAAGCAACAGTACAAGAAAAAGGGAAAGAAAGGAGGCAAGAAAAAGCTAGACCTAAAGAATGCATTTCACACGTGACTATTTTAAATAAGCTGAGAGCGGAAAGATAATAGTGAATTATGTCAATTCACGTGTCTCATTTGTTTTTATCACTATTTTTCTAGCAGAACCTATTTTTTTCTTAGATTATTGACTCAGGCTCCATAGATCATGTAAGTCGAGATTGAGGATCTTTTGTGGAATACCGTTGGTTGCCATTTCAAAGCAAGTGACTTTTTGTTGGCAATAATGCAAGGATCGAGGTTCGAGGTATTGTCACCTACAAACTTGTTTTACGTGGTGGAAAGACCTTGATGCTGCATGATATGCTCCATGTTCCTGACATTCGACGGAATTTAATTTCTACAATTTGCTTATTAGACTTTGGGTTTAATGTAAACTTTTATAGTAAAGTTGTAGACATTTGTAACAACTCAATATTTTATGGTTTAGCTTTCCGATTTCAAAAGTTCTTTATTTTGGATCTTGCTAGTGATTTTAATGTTCATGATTGCTTTGCTATTACTTTGAATAATCCTAATATAAATATTTTGCACGCTAGACTAAGATATATTAATCAAAATAGAATGATTAAATTGGCTAAAAAAGGCTTGTTGGGGGTGATCCCTAACATGGATATGTCATTGTACGAAAGCTGTCTAGCTGATAAGGCTATCAGGAAACCATTCAGTAAGGGAATACGAGCCAAAAACCCATTGCAATTAATCTATTTTGATATTTGCGGTCCAATAAGTGTGAGGGCAAGACATGGAGCTTGGTATTTCATTACCTTTATTGATAATTTTTCATGATATGGTCATGTCTATTTGATTTCACATAAGTCCCGGGTACTAGAGTACTTTAGACGACACATAAATGAAGTAGAGAATCAAATGGACAATAGAATCAAGGCATTATGTATTGATCGAGGTCATGAATACCTTTCAGATCAATTCAAACAGCTCTATAAAAAATGGGATTATTAGGCAAATAACTATCCCTGGCACACCTCAATAGAATGGGGTTGCCAAAAGAAGAAATAGAACTATTCTAGATATGGTTAGGTCTATGATGGCTCAGGCAAACCTTCCAATTTCACATTAGGGTGATGCTTTATTGACGACAACCTTCATACTTAATCGTGTGCCCCCAAAGTAAGTCACTTCCACACCTTACGAGTTATGGACTAAACGTCAGCTAGATCTAAGCATCCTTAGACCTTGGGGCTCGGCGGCATATATCCATGACAATTCTCACAGACATGGGAAATTGTGTCTTAAAGGGAAGAAATGTATTTTTATAAGGTACTATGAACCCTCAAAAGGATATGTATTCATAAGTGAAATTGAAGATGGAACAGTGATTGAAACAGAATCAAGAGATGTTTTGTGTATTGAGATGGAGTTTCCCAATAAGGGAGATGCTGACCACACTGTATCTCTTTATGATGCTCAGGAACAAGATAGTGCTGAACAAATTGACAAACCAAAATCCTCTAGATATGTCAATCTACGTGGGAGCCGAGAATGGTCAACACAAAGACCGAGACAAATGAGAAAAGATAAGCAAGTTGCTCCTACCAGAAAGAGTAACAGGGAAAGTATTCCAAAGAGACACTTATAAATAGAAGGCGAAGTACTCTTAGTTACTCCATAAGAGGATGATACCCCACACTGTTCATGAGGCCTTAGCAAGCTCTGCGAAGGAGGAATCGAAGAAAGTAATGAAAGAGGAAATGGACTCAATGATAAAAAGCCAAGTTTGGGAATCGGTTGATATACTAAAAGGGCGTAAAGCCATTAGGAACAAGTGGGTTCTCAAAATTAAGAGAAAGGTAGATAGATCAATTAACAAATTCAAAGCTCGATTGGTTATAAAGGAATATACACAACAGGAAGGTATAGATTATGAGGATACTTTTTCACCTGTTGTGCACTTCAATTCAATAAGACTTATTCTGGCAATAGTAAACAATTTAAACTTAGAGTTACATCATATGGATATAAAAACCGCATTCTTGAATGGTGATCTGGATGAAAAAATCTATATGAAATAGCCAATAGGTTTCATTGAAAAATGGTTTGAACACAAGAAGTGTAAACTTAAAAGATCCATTTATGGATTAAAACAGTCATCCAGACGGTGGTACTTGAGATTTCACAAGGCGATTACCTCATATAACTTCTAGATGATAGAGGAAGACTATTATGTCTACATTAAGTGGTTTGAGGATAACTTTGTGATATTATCCTTATACGTAGACGATATACTCTTAGCTAGAAATAGTCTTGACTCGGTGATAGCTATTAAATAATGACTTTTATCAAATTTTGAGATATAAGACATAGGTGAAGCAGAATACATACTTGGAGTTAAGATTCGAAGGAATCATTCCAAGAGAATCCTCACTCTTTCACAAGAGAATTATATCAAGAAGAATTTGAGCGATTCAATATGAGTGAATGCAATCCCATGAATATCCCTGTGGCCACTAGAGTGGCCTTGAGTTCTAAAATGTGTCCCAAAACTGAATTAGATAAAAAGCAAATGGAAAGAGTTCCATATGCTAGTGTCATTGGTAGCTTGATGTATGCAATGATGTGCGTAAGACTAGATATTTATTATACCGTAAGGCTGGTTAGAAGATTCCAGTCCAACCTTGGTGAGAAACACTAGAAAGCAGTGAAAAGGATCTTGAGATATTTAAAGGCATAACTGACTATGCATTGTGTTATCAAGAAAGCGATCTGCGCCTAATCGGATATTCTGATGCTGATGTAGGCATGATGAAGAAGAACAAAGATCGACTTTAGGATATACCTTCTTTCTTAATAACGGCGCCATATGTTAGAGTAGTAAGAAGCAGACATGCATTGCTTTACACTCTATGGAAGCTGAGTTTGTGGCATATACTACAGCAGTGTAAGAGGTTGTTTGGCTGAAGATATTTATCGAACACCTAGGATATGAGAACGAGAGTACCAATTCGATGTTGATACACTGCGATAATACTGCAGCTATAGCCTACACTAAAGACCCTAAGTATCACAACAAGACCAAACATATTGATATAAAGTATAACTTTGTGAGGGATTATATAGCACAGAAAATTGTAACTATACTATATATTTTAACCAAATATATGGTTGCAGATCCTCTGACTAAGTCAATAGGTAAAGAAACATGTAAAAGCCATTAGCATACAAAAGATGTAAAGTTGCAGACTGTATGTAATATTTTTGTTTTTTTATTAATGATATCATGTCATTTATTATTACTTATATGTCTGGGTAAAAGTATACAATGTCTAGTATGTTGTACAGGTTGAAAAAGGTAGCTCTCTCATACGAGCAACCGCCTTTGATGCTAGAGAAGCGTTCAAAGATGAGACATGTGTTCACCAGTAAAGCAGCAAGAGTGCTGATATGGCAGAGAAGAAACACAATAAATGTTACCTTGGCTTAAAAGTGTAGTAAGTCGAGATAAGATCCATGAGTAAGGGTATGGATCAAACAATAGATACCCGCATCCATAAAACCTGTTGCTAGATAACAAATTCTTCAAAATTGATGTCATATTATGTGAATATAATTGAAGAGTTTAGGTTTAGATACTATGAATGTCTAGACTTAAGTCTGTACAGTGTGACTGATAGAATCAAAATGACTTACACTCTTTAAGGATAAGAGGAACACCGTACATGTGATTCATACCACATGTACAAAAGAACCGCAAATGGAAAACAAGTGAATCAATCCCTACTTTATTGTTGTGTGAGTTCCAGAAAGGTATCATCCTTTCAAAAATGTCCTTTGACTTTGACAATATGTTTCAGCAATTGCTACTTTAGTATATGTCCTATAGTCAAATTATATATATGAACCAAAAGTATTATGCTAGGAAACTAGTTGATTCATATCAAAATGATATATGGGCAAAAGAAAGAATGCTAGAATATACATATCCATGCTAGTGTCTATGACCAGTCCCTTGTGATATTATTTTGTTAATTTCATAAGTGGGAATACTATGCATAAGTGGAGGCTATCTGAGTTATATGTTGACTCAAGAGGAATTAGATTAGCTAGAAAAAAAGTGTATATGGGTAAATCTAGGACATTCAAGGCACTATAACTTATTCTAATAAAGCTGTACTAATGGGTTGCTTTGTGCTGGTCTCTGTAAAAGAGATTTCTAGTACAAATGCCTGGAAGGAGACGTCATGCCTATGCGGTCATGACAAAGCACCCAGTATGAAAGAAGGAAAAGAATGAGATTGGACCCAAGACATCTAATCTACCAAGTGTGAGTGGGAGATGTTAGGAAATTGGCCATTCCACCCATGGTGGATTAGGCCCAGGTCTATGAGGAGAATATGTAGAGGGAACGGTTTCTTTTTGAATATGAGAAAAATGAGGGAGTGGAATTTATTTGGATATCCAACTCCCTCTACCATATATACACGTAGAGGAGCAGAAATAAACATGCATGTGTAGATGCTTCATGGTAGTCAGTTTTTTAGAGGCTCTCTCTACAAAGTGAGCATTTCTAGCTTGAGTTGGTTCCTCTCCCTCTGCACATCTGAAACTCTTCCTTTGGTGAATTTGTTGTGAAACGTACTAGAGTCTATACAAGGTGTTCTGGTTGTGTGTGGGTATCTCAGTGGAAAAGAAACCATATTAGGTACGCTCGAAAACCTTCACTATTTATACCCATTGAAGGAAACTCTATGTCAGACTTAGACCTCAGCGTATGACTATTTAACATCCTTTGCTTATATATATATATAAGACTATTCCCTATATATATATATATATGTATGTTAATATTCCAAAGACTATTCCCTCGGCGGACCTGTACCCTTTGTGCATGTTTTAGGAACCATTATATATGTCTGTGGCATAAATTAAATTGATCATTTAACCCCATGGTGCTTCTTTTCTTCTTTAATTTATAATAAATTGTTATATAATCATAAATAAATTATAAAATATAATAAGTTGTTATATAATCTTTTAATTTTCAATGGAGGAATAATTTGAAACAAAATAAATTATTATTGACATTTTCCATCTGGATAATAAATTCTAAAGGAACTCCAATTATTTCTATTTTTATATGCATTAGTTAATAAATACTAAAGTAAAAATATAAAACACGTTGTTTACTTTTTTATGTGAGGACAACACGTCCTAAAATAATAAATTATTCTTTATAATTATAATATACATGAAATAATAATTTATAAATTATTTGTGCTGGAATAAAGCAAGTTTTTGTTTATGGAGTAAAATAAATTATTGTTATATTTAAGTATAATAATAAGTTCTAAAGTTAAATAAATTATTGTTTATTTCTATCTTCTAAATAAAAAATAATAATAATAGTAATAGTAATAATTTTTAAAAAAGACAATATAATAATAAGAATAATAATAATAACTTTATATATGTTAGTGCCAAAAAGAATCCACATAGTAACAAATGGAATTAGGGAAAAGAAACAATATAATCTATAGGAAAGTTTGAAAGGATGAAACAAAATAAATAACTGTAATTTTTAGCTTATCTATTTGTTTTCAAATATAAGTATAATGTTAAAATTCAAATAAAGCATAAATTGTTTGTTTAACTACTTTTTTTATTTAAAATATATTTTAAGATATTTATTACTGCAAAATATACTTTTTAAAACCTTATTTCTAAGCTGGTCTTGCCAAGATGGTTTAAAAAAATGATTAGTGGGATTTTTGTAAAGATAAAATATTTATATTAGATATACACGTAACCGTTATAAAAGATAATTACTATACATGATATTTCTATAACTGGTGTTAAATATACTTTCTACACTAGATTCAATTTCAATATGTGTAAATTAGCTTCTTCCTATTCTGACTCTTTAGTTTCTTATCTATGCTTTTCCACTTCTTTTCTGTACCTTCTTTAGACTGTTCATTTCACTTTTTTGGGCCTAATATTTGTAATCATTATGATAGAAGGCCAATTGCAGTATTCTATATTTGTTTTTCTGAAATCATTCTTATTCCTCAACCATATGTATACCATTCCTATGATCAGTGTTTTTTGTCTCATCACTTTATCTATATTTTCTTTTCTTTTATTCTATCTGAACCCTCTAATGGCTTCTTCCTCTTCCTCAGGCACACCTTCTTCTCCGCCGCATAAAAGAAACAAAGACAATTTTGAAGACAAACATTCTGACCCTCACCCTTCAGTTCCTCCTCCTCCTCCCCTGGTTGTTACTATGATGGATCACCTTGAGGAACTCATCATGTGCTTCAATGGCCTGGAGGACTCCGTAGAAGAACTAACTCAGAAAGTTAATAGATTGAAAGACCATTTTAGAGCTTTTTGCTCATAAGTTCGTCTCCATAAATAGAAGTTTCTATAATCTTGTTGATCCTACCTACTCTGAATCTCAAAACTCTGAGTCTGATGAGAAGTGAAAGCATGCAACCTTTATCTGCCCCTCCTATTTTATTTTTTTACGTAATGACAAAAAGAGAAAATATATTATATATACAGATAGATTTTTTTTTTGAAATTTCAAACTTTTGATGTAAAGTTATTAGTAAAGTTGAATGAATAAAGTTTCTTATTTTGATGACATGGTGTTTTTTTATTTTTTTTTAAAAAAATACAACAGATTGAAATCGGACATGTCAATGTTAGTTGTAGATTATCACATTTTCTACTCCAAATGTAAATTTCATTTGGTGTAGATTTGTTTATGAAATAATTAATTTTTAATATTTTACATTGGTTTTAAAAGTGACACGCGTAAAATATAATATCTAGTTTATAAAAAGTTATTTCTACACTGGTGGTCCATTTTATCTGGTGTAGATTTATTTATAAAATAATTAATTTTTAATATTTTTTGTAAAAGTGACTGGTGTAGAATATAATGTTCGATTTCAAAAAAGTTATTTCTACATCGGTGTTCCATTTCATCTGGTGTAATTTGCTTACCAAATACATTTTAATTTAATCAAAACCCCTTTCGCGCCTCCTATCTCTCATTTTTCACTGGTTCACGCATTTAAGTCTTCTCAGCCCTTCACAACCTGTGAGTTTTGTTTTGAACTCATTGTCTCAAGAACTGAAAATTTATGCACTATTAGTGGTAGCTTTTGCTGTTATTTGTGTGGATTCATTGTTGTCATTTACTTGTTTGAATTGGTGAGTTCTTCCACTTTGCATGATATATTATCTCCAATAATTAGCTACAAGTTAGGTTTTCTTGTTTTCTATTTTTCTAGTTTTTTCCATAAATATGGATCATAGTTGGATAATTGCTAAATGAACAAATGTTGAGTATGCTGATGGGATGAATGAGTTTTTGGATTTTATTAAGCAAAATAGTGATGATGACAATGGAAGGTTTTATTATCCTTGTGTGAGTTGTTTGAATGAGTGGAAACAAAGTCTTGTAGATTTGTACACTCATCTAATTTGTGAGGGGTTTTGCAAGAGTTAAACGGTATGGGATGGCATAGTGAAAATATGGAAAGGTCAAGTGTAAATAGATGTCATATCCTAATTTTTCCCTATATGTATAGTACTGATAGTGGAAAGAGGTTTAGAAAGGATTATGACGAAGATAAGAAGAAATGATAAAGGTTATATGAGTCCTGAAGAAGGAGAAGGACTAAAACGCAAAGTAGAAGAAACAAGATTTGGGCCAAAAGTGGTAATTTTCAAAAGTTATGGGACTTAAATGTAATTAAGTAAAAAGTTCAAGGGCAAAATTGTAATTATAGAAAGATTAGCCCGGAAAGGCTTAGAACTGCCCATAAGTATTTTAGTCCCATATTCCATCAGTAAATAGAGGAAGGTACGCTGGATAATCTGACATGATACAGAAATTTTATTAGGGCTCAGGCAGCAGATATTTATCTGATAGTCTAAAAGTTATCTGAAATTTTATCAGATTTCATGGACTTCAGATATAAGTGGGCAAATTACAGGAAAGTGTGCCCTACATGTCATATGTTATGAATCTGACAGAACCCCAGAAGAAGTTATGTATAAAAAATTATTCACATATTAATGAATTTTGACGGGAGTTTGACAATACCCGTGATCCGATAATAGAACTTATCGGTATGTGAGCCTAGATAGAATGAGATCAGATGACCTCACATATAGGCCCATGATGACGCCAAGAAGGGCCCAAAACCCAAGGTACCAGTCTATCAGTAGAAGGGGCTAGTGATAGAAAAAGTGTGAAATTATGAAAATGCCCCTGGATGGCCAGATTGTACCAGAGATGGATGAAGGGAATTTTGGTCATCTGGGACAGGCTAAAAACGTGACACATGGTGTAAATATGATTATTTGAGCCAATATATTCCCTGAGGCAGTATAAAGAGGGGTGAAATGACAATTATGCCCTTAGGGTCAATATAGTGCAAGAAAGGACATCAAGGGTATTGGTCATTTTCCAAGGGATCTGTAATTAAGTTGTGGCCAGTAAAAGTATTTCAATGTTGTGGGAAGCCTAGACATTGATTTTTAGGACATAATACATATCTTGGTATATTATAAAAAATTAGGAACAGAAAACAGTCCGGTTGCTGTGAAATTGCACCGATCGGTACTGGATTGGACTGGAATTTTTCCAGAAGCTTCCTTACACTATGAGCACACCACCTAACCCCTTGAGGTGTCCCTTTATGGGTCCCACATGATGTCATAATTATTATTTTATAAAAAAATTAAATCCAAGATTAAATGTGGGCCTTTAGATCAAATAGTAACCAAATCAATCTTGGCCATTCATTTTTGTTGGATTTTGGCTATAAATACCCCTCCAATTCTGCAGCAAACCGTAGCTTCATGGACCCTTGGGGAAACTCTTGCAAAATGAAAACTCAAGCCAAGATAAAGAAGATTCAAGGTTCCAAAGTTCAAGCAAGCTAGAGATTAAAGGTAAGCAATCTTTCCTAGCTTATTCTCCTTTAATTTGGGAGCTTGAACTTAGAGTTTTGATGGGAGAAAAGTTGAGTTTTATATAAGGGGTGCTGCTGCCCAAAAACCATAGATGAAAGGGGAAAGAAGAAATTAAAGTTATAAACTTATTATTGAAGCTTAAACAAGCTAGTTAAGTGATTGGTTGTTGAATCAAGTTGATATTCTTGACTTTGCCATGGTGTGCACTATTTGATATGCACTGTTCATGAGGGAAGGAAATTGAATTTCAATGATTTAATGCTCCCATTGAGTTTGTATGATGATTTTGTGTTGGATTTGAAAGGTTTTGAACCTTGGAAACATTAAAATCTCAAGGTTGTAGTCTTTAAGATTCCTTACGGTTACTGTTCACTCGCATGAACAGTGATTGGAATTTCATGATTTTGATGGTTCCAATGGTTTTAAAATGAAAAGTTGTGTGGGGTAAAGTGGAGAAACAAGTATGGGAAGCATTAGAATCAAAATGAGAATTTTTGAAAGAATTGTATGCTTATGTTTAGTTCTATACAGCAGGCCATGAAGGAGCTGGAATTTCATGATTCTAAGCTCATAAATGGATTCAAAAGATGAACTTGTGTAGGTTAAAGTCAAGACATCAATTGGTCCAAGAGCCAAGTGGATTAGTGAATATTAGGGAAAGTTATGACAATAAAGAGGGTAACAAAGTTAATCTTGAACATGGTTGGAGTTCATGAGTCCTAATGAATTATGTGATGAATATGAATGTGTTTAGGACCATGAAACATCCAAGAAGATGTTGGGAAGTGATGGACATAAAGGCTTCATGGTTGGAAAGATAGGGAGCAAAGGCTAAAGGTCAAGAGAAAAGCTTAAGTGCAAGGTAGTGAACTTATCTCTTTATGTGCTGGATGTGGTATGCTTATGTGTTGACATGTATATGTTATTTGAATGATGTTGTGACATGATAAATGATGTTCAATGTATTGTGAATAACATGTTTCCATGGTCATGCACTTTATGTAAAAGTATATAGCATGATGGCATGTCACTAATCAAAGAAAGTTAATGAAATTACATATCATGCATTAGCATCCATCTTGCATATTTAAGTGGTAATGTTTGCTACTGAGATTCCCTAAAATCTCACTCTCCCATAACCAACCAATTTAGGTCAAGCATGATAGATAATGTATGCATGGAGAAGAGCAAAAGCATGGAAGAAGAAAAGTGAAGTATTTAAGATATTAGCATATGCTATGCACTTTCCATGTATGTCAAAGCCATATAAAGTATCTATTTATGTGATGAGATTGTATGAAACAATTATTGTATAACCCCATGATGTGTATGAATTCAGAAAAGGCAAAAGAGATTATTTATGTATGCTGGAACAATTATGGAAAGTGAAAGAAAGGAAACTGAAATGGTAAAAACATAGGTCCTGAAGCAGTTTTATTGTGGCTTCAGTTTGACCTAGCAAATGAAGGAATTATTTCAATAAATTTTATGAGCATGTAGTACACATCCAGATCTTTAAGTGCATGGGTAGAACGTTTCATTTGGATGTGTATATCAAGAGAAATGAATTTCCAAAATAAGGGACCAGAAACTGTTTCCAGAGTTTTTGACCAAATAAACAGTAAACTTCAACGAATAAACTGTATCAATTGGCTAATCATTTGGTCTAGAAATTATTTTTCCCTTAAATTTCAAGATGTTATATTCATGTATCTTTTTGAACCACTTCATTTTGAGTTTTCTAGAATTAATTATGATTTTTTGAAGTTTGTTGCGTAATCTGGAATACTATATGAACAGTAACCCGAGAAAGAATAAAATTCCAGATTTGGCTAATGGACTTCCAATGTCTTGTAAGTGATTCTAAATGCTACTGAATGGTCCCTAAAACGTATAAAAGTAAGGATGTTACAACAGACATTTGATGATAACATGGATACTGATAATCGGGTAGAGGATATGAATTGTAATGTTGGAGAAGATGCCTTTATGCAGTTACATGCATATGGTAATATGTGCGATGATACAAAAAAACCTCTATACCCAGGGTGCAGAGAATACAACATGTTGAATGCAGTGTTGAGATTGGAAAGTGTGAAAGCACGGCATAGGGGGAGTGATAATGGTTTTTCAGAATTGATTGAGTTGTTGCGAGACATGTTTCTAGAAGAAAATGTGTTACCCAAAGCTACTATGATGCTAAGAAAATAATATGTCCTTTTGGCATGCATTATAGAAAGATTCATGCATTCCCAAATGATTGCATATTGTATAGAAAAGAGTTTGAAGATGAGGAGAAGTTTCTAATATGTAAGACACTAAGGTATAGATCAAACAACTCTGCTACAAAGGTGTTATGGTATCTTCCAATTATACCAAGGTTTAAACACCTCTTTGCTAATGAAGATGATGCAAAAAAATGTTATGGCATACTACTGAAAGGATTTGTGATGGAAAGCTTCATCATCCAACTGATTCTTTGTAATAGAAGAAGATTGATGACTTATTTCCTTGAATTGGGCAATGAACCACGAAACCTAAGGCTTGGACTTAGTAAAGATAACATAAACCCTTATGGTAGCCTTAGTAATATACATAGTTTATAGCCCATCCTTTTGGTGATTTACAACCCATCACTACTATAAAAAAAGACTTTCTAACTCGGTTGAAAATGTTATTCTACACCGGACAACTAATCGGTGTAGAAATAGAATGTTTAGAATATATACACATTTTAAATTGGGCAATTCACCAGTTTAAAAGGAGTATGATTTAAACCCATCCCTTTTGAAATCACGAGTAAAATTTACTAATATCTACACAGGTTATAAGGACATCCGGTGTAGATGAATGCATTTTCTAACCGGTTATGTGAACGTCAGCTGTAGACTAATAAATTTTTTACATCAGTTGTGTTTACACCTGGTATAGATTAATCCATTTTCTAGACCTCACTATAAAGACAACCATTATATATGTTATAATATTTACATATTGTTTCTACACATACCGGTATTCTTTGTCCCATTTAAATATATTTTTTAAAAATGACCCCTTTAATATTTCATTAACCCCATCCTCAAAGCTTCATGAATAAACTGCCCAAATATACGACTCAAAGAGACAACAACAAAGACAAAGTTGAAGATGGCAAAGATAGATCTTCAATTGCTTATTATATTATTCATTTAATAAAATTCAATAAAAAATACAATTTGTATAGAAAAATAAAAAATGTATTCACTTAATGACAAATACTATTGAGAAGGAATGAATTGAATAAGAAACTCAGCCCAAAGATTGCGCAGGTCCTCAATATCTTGTTCAAGAAATGGGTCAGGTTGATCAAACATATAAAACATCAAATTAAAATAAAAAAATTAAGGTATTACTAATATATATTAAATTGACAAGAAATATGAAATCTTTAAAAACACAATTTACCCCTGAGTTAGGTCAGTCTTATTTGACAAGATGATATTGATCATGTGTCTAACCATATAGAAGCCGTACAAGTTACTTTCTTTGGGTTGCGTTTGACTCTGTAATATTAACATGAAAAAGTTTATTTGTCATCAGCAAAAAGCCATGGAGCATAAGACTTAATACCATTGTTCTATATAGAAGAAAACTTACGTGTTCATAATCTTCTTGGCATCAATCGATAGCTTGTAATGAAGGGAGCATAAGAAGAAAACTTTACAAATGTACTTACATAATATGAGCAATTGTCAATGATTGGTGTAGAAATTAATTAAAAAATAATGAGTATTATCATTAAGAAAATACAAAACTAGTATGAAATAAAATGAAATATTATTATTCTTACTCCTGCGTATATGGTGCAAAGAAATAATCAATATCGGTTTCACCAATCCTACTGAAGTCTCAAAGATTGGGAGGTCCCTTTTGCATAAATCTAGATTGGGCATAGGAGTCCGAACTGACCTTGTTTGCCCTTGGAAACTAGCTCAGCTTGCATGTACCTACAATTAATGCAAAGATGACGTTAGTTAATGCAAACACTTATCTTGCATGAATTTTATTATTACATATATTTATATTTAAATTAGACTTACATAAAAAACACATGGATATGCTTGGAGGTTAGTTCATCCCCAAGAGTGATAAGAGATATTACATTCGTATGGTCAACAACGGCTGGTACCCCCATGTAGCCCACAACTGAATCTATAGGCAATACATTCACATGGAATATTTTGTCATATTCCAATAAGATCACACGTTTCATGGCACTCAAAGTGGGAGATATGGGAAGTTCGCTCGGGGATGATGCAATGTGATCAGAAATAAGATGCTTTGGCCATAATATGAAAGTCCCTTTTGATTGACTCACTATCTTTACCTCATCAATGGGAATTGGGATAAGGGCATTTTCAATTATCACATCGTCAATTGTCACCCTTAATTGATCGTCCTGAATTTGGATATGGTAGACAGTTGCCCCTAAGCTATGGATGGAACTATATGCCACTAACCTTTTGATAAGATCCTCCACATATAGATTACAAGGTTTAGCATCCTCTGACACCAGCTTGTCATGCAACAACTCCCTTTAAGCTAGGATGGGCTGTATTTGAGAGCATTTGGGAGGCACTTGACTCCTGTTGCCTTGAAGTCATCATGGATAACATTTCTTCCTTAAGCTTTCCCAAGCGCTCTTGTAATCCCGCCTCAATTGAAGCTTCTGACTATGCCCTAGCCTCTGCCCAAGCCTCTGCCTTAGCCTTTATCCTCATGGTGGATAACAATTATTCCAGCTCTACCAGCAGTACCATATATGGAGAATGTTATGGAGATGCTCTAAAGTAATCTCTTATACTAACGCCTCCTCTAACTCCCCTGATACAGCCCACATGCTCTTGCTTGCCAGTAGCAACAGTCAATATGTCATTCCTAGCATCTGACTTGAAGGAGCCATGGGCCTCTTGTTATTTAAGATCAGCCTATAACATATAAAGAGTAAACTTAAGAAATAATATAATTAGTCTACTAAAAAAATAATAGAAGTAGTACTTACAATTTTTTTCACAATCATGCCAACGTGATCGCTTGTAAATGATCCGCTCCTTGTTTGGTGAGCATACAACTATTTATCTTCGTGACGTATTGGAGATAAGGAGAAAGAGTAACACTAGGATCAGACTCAATATTTTCTTCCAGCCTTTTCCTCTTGGCCCTTAACAAGTCTCTTTCAACCTGCGTGTAATCCCCTCGAGACATTGTGTTGGGGCAATCATTCTTGAGAGCATATTCAATTGCTTTTTCTCTTTTTCCCTACAAGACTTGAAGTAGTTAAAATTAATACATATGATAATATGATAAGTTTGCTTTTGCTACCAACACATACAAAAGGAATAAACATGGTAAATGCAAGATTCCTTTTTCATGACATATAAATGCAGGACACTCTAACCTGGATGAACTCACCATAGCTACTGGCGTAGTCTAAACCTTAACAAATTCTTTCCATGTAGCTTCATCAATGAATTGATACTTGCTATATGGAGAAGGATGAGGCTAATTGACTATCTTTGTCTCGCCCATGCATATAATGATGAGCTAATTATGCCTTGAATGCCCTCCAATGCTCAGTGCAATAAGACAACATCTTCTTCTTCTTCAAGAATTCATTGTTGGGAACATCGTAAATAAGTTGCAATAATTGCCATTGAAAGCAGAGTTATCAACAAATAGTTATGTTTTTGGTATTGCTCTACATACAATATATGCATTAGTTAGTTCATATACCCAGATAGAGTCCCAAATTTTATTCTTCACGCGATAATCAATAGCATCCCAAATTTGTGTAGTGATGTTAGGCTTGTTGCGTGTTAGGAGACTAATATAACTCATGTACTTAGTCCTGTGTTCCCCAATTGGGTTCCAATGTGTGTCAAAGTCAATTGAAAGAAACTTCCCTTCCTTCCTGTCTTTCAAAATGTCTTTTAGTTGTATCACACTTCTGCCCTTCTTTTGCGTAGAGTCATTTGGAGCATCACTAGTCTCATTCTGATTAACACTACCCCTATATTCCTATATATGCAATAACAAAATAAACATAGTAAATAGATTTAACCCTTTTACCTTCCGTTAGAATACACAAAACTTGTTCCTTTAACATTTATCCATGGAGAGAAGTGCAAGCATTTATCACAGAAAAACTACAAAACCTAGATTAAATGAATATGTAAATGTTGAAGCACATGCACAAGAAAATAAGTGTAAAGACCACATACACAGCAAAGTAAACGAGAGCAAGAAAAAAGAAGAATGATTAAGCATGATGAAGCTCCACAAAAACTACATAGCACGACAAGTGGAGTAATAATAGAAGTAAAAAATAAGACTGAAGAAAACCTAAGAAATGAGAAATGAGAGAAGCACCAAGAGGTGGGCTTCAAAAATGTATTTTCAATAGCCATTTTACACTAAATATATATGACAACCAGTGTAGTAAATCATATTCCTAAATCTGACTAACACAATAACCGGTTAAAAAGTTGTCCACTTATTTTCAAAAATGCCACATTAATGTTTTGAATTTTAAAAAACTTTTTACACCTGTTAACATACAAATCTGGTATAGTAAATCATATTTCTAAACCTGACAAACACAATAACTAGTTTAAAAAGATGTCTACTTATTTTTAAAAATGCCACGACTAATATTTTGAATTTCAGAAGACTTTCTACACTTGATAATATATAAATCTGATGTAAAAAATGTTTTAATTTATTTATAAAAATTGCACCTTAATTTTTTTAGATAACTTTTTACACATGATAACATGTACACGGGTTTAAATATTGGAGTTATTTTTTTCACTAACCCTTTTATTACCCCATCCCTTGAAGTTACAACATATATTTGCAATCAGAACAAGAAACCTATGTTATTATTACATCAAAACCATATATGAAATTAGAACAAGAAATTTAATTGCATTAGTGCCTTAAAAACATAAAACACTCATATACAAATCAATTAGAATACACTTCTTCTTCATTCAATTTTGGTAAACCTATTAAAAAAGAAGTGGTCTCATAAATCGAATCATTCTTGTCAACAATCCTTTTTCCTTGGAGAGCGACAAACCATCTTTTATTTGCCAGATCAGTGATATAGAATACTTGATTTGCTTCGTCTGCCATAATGAAAGGCTCATCTCCAAAACTTGTACTATTCAATCAACTAGTATAAATCCTAACTGATCCACCATAACACCATTGTATACATTAGTCCACTTGCATTTGAACATGAGAACTATGAATTTGGTGTAGTCCATCTCCCAAATCTCTTTAACAATGCCATAATAAGGGATGACTGCTAATTTATGATTGTTGTCTTTTGAACTAGAGAAGTGCATAGTCAACCACTAACATAACACCACTATTCTGCACACTACTTTTATCATCTAGAGACTTCATATAAAAGGAATACCCCTTGATATCAAGTGAATTCTAATATATCACATTAAATTCAAGACTATATGCCAACCATCTAACTAAATCAGATACACAATCCTTATTTTCAACCTCTTGTTTGAACCAATGTGTAAAAGATTTATTGTGTTCTTAATAAGCTTTTGTTATGTCATTCTATTATTTTGTTTCTAAACAAGCTCTTTATCAATAGCTATATAGTCTTGAACTTCATCAATGTTATTTACGATATGTAAGTGTATTTGTTTTAATTCATTACAATCAACACTCTTCATAGACATTCCGCATTGACCGCCTATTTTGCACGGGGTTTATGGAGACTGATAAGTCTTACTTTAGATAGGTATTATTGACAAAAATTTATAGCTTCTTTGTAAACATATTTTTGAATAAAGGATGCCTTAGGCCGATTTGGATTCTTCATATACCCTTTAAGGATTTTTATTTATCTTTCAAATAAGTACATCCACCGTAAGTATGCAAGGTCACAGTTTTATCTCTCGCACTAGATGAATAATGATGTGTACCATGATGTCAAAAAAGCTAGAAAAAAGCCATTTTTTAAGATGGCATAAAATAACATAACCCTCGTACTCCAATTCATCCAACTTCTCAATCTGAAAGACTTTACCACATATAGCATTGAAGAAGAAGCAAAGTCGGGTTACAACATGTCTCAAATCATCTTGAAGGATTTCTTGAACAACCACTAGGAGTAATTATTGCATCAAGACATGATAATCATGAGACTTTTGGCCTACTAATTTTAAATCTTTCATCGACACAATCTTCTTAAGATTAGATGAGTACCCAGAGGGAATTTTGATTCCTTGTAAACACTCACAAATACTTCTTCTCTCATCCTTAGATAAAATATTAATATCTTCAACACAATAACTCTCCTCACCATCTGGCCTTAGATGTAAACCCTCACGTATTCTCATTTCTTACAAATCTAATATTGCCTTCAAAGTGTCTTTAGAACTACCATGTATGTTGAGAAGTGTTCCAACAATGATGTCACACACATTTTTCTCCATATGCATGACATGAATACAATGCCTTACATGAAGATGTTACCAATATGGAAGCTCAAAGAAGACAGATCTTTTTTTCCATATATTTTTCTCACTTCTCTTGGTAGTCTTACTGAAAGTAACATTGATGTTTGCACCTTTTCATAAACTTGTTCTCCAGTCAATGGCTCTGGAGCATTTTCAAATTTTTATTAGCCAAAAACTTTTTTCTTCAGTCGACATTTCTTCTATAACGAATTTGATAGTAGCAAGTCCCTTCCTCACAAATTGAACATGCTTTATGGCCCTTAACACTATACCCTGACAAATTTTTGTATGCAAGAAAGTCATTAATTATACAAAAGATCATGGCCCACATATTGAAGACCTACTTCTTAATCGCATAAAAAACATCTACACCTCCCCATAGCTTCTTCAAATCTTCGATCAAAGGTATTAGGTAAATGTCTATGTCATTCCCCAATTGTTTCAATCCTGAGATCAACATAGATAATATTATGTCATATCCCCAATTTTTTGACCTGATATACCTGTACAGTTTATCTGCAATGGATATAAGATTCTTGGAATAAACTGTATCAGATTGTGAAAGGAAAGGGAAGGATTAATAACTAAGGAAAGAATAGGGACCAAAATGAAAATTTAAAAGTTTGAAGGTGAAAAGTGAAAGTAGAAGAAAAAGGAGGGACCTAAATGCAATTAATGAAAAGTTCAGGGACTAAAGTACAATTATTCAAAAGTTAAGGGACCTAAATGTAAATATGGAAAAGTTAAGCCAAAACAGGCCAAAAATGCCCGGAATCAGATCAAACCCAAATTTTACCAGTAGATAGACAAAAATATTCCGGTCAGTTTAACGCAACATAGAATTTTGATTTGAGGTCCCGATTAATTGATATAAATTTTGAAAGCCAGAAGAAATTATTACAGTATTTTTTAGATCTCATAATCAGATGAGACCTTATAGAAATTGGAACTATATTATTTTGATTTTTATACAATTAATTATGAATTTTCAAAGTGGAGTACATGTTCTGGAATTACCAAATAAACAGTAACAGTGAACAGTACCCGGAAGCAAATCTTTTGGAAATGGATATTTTCAAAGCAAATGATCATGTAATTGGTTCCAATCACTTCTAATGGAGTATAATTGAGGTTAAAAGTAAGGATGTGACATATTACATACTTGTATTTAATACACAACAAGGGAGATAGGTTGTAAATCACTAAGAGGATGGGTTATAAACTATGTATACGATTAAGGTGTCATATCCCAATTTTTGGGCCTGGAAGCATAATGTGTAGCCTAAAAGAGATAGGCTACTAGACCCTATTAAGCAGAGGTCTCAGTAAATATGACAGTAAAATCCTATAATTAATAGAAGAATTTCTAAAACTAACAGAGCTCAAAAATGAGTTCTGTAGAATTTACTACAGAATTTATAGTGGATTAAAATACCTGATAAATAGGTTTCAGGGGATTTTTTTTTGGGAATTGAGCCCATGAAGATAGGGGATCATATAGAGGGTATAGAATGGCAACTTATAGGCCTAATGATATTTTCAGATAAGTATATGGGCTAGGGCTAATAAAGACCGAGAAAAATGAAGAATTACGAAAAGGCCACTAAAGGTATGCCACTATGTTGTGTCCTCGAGTCAGAGTCAGAGTCAGACGAAAGGCGTTATGATCGCTTGACTAAGGTTAGACAGTCAAGAAAGGGTATTTGGATAGCTAACTAGGGTCAAGAGATACTCTAGTAAGGTATGGGAAGATAATAGTGCTCTTATAAATATTGAAAAGGAACTAAGGGCATTATGGTAATTTACTAAGGATGTTTCTTGGAAATCAAGCCACTAGAGTACTTGGGCTAGGTTAAAAACCCAAGATGACAATCCAAGGCCTAAAAACGTAGCCCAAGAGTAATGTAGGCTCAAGAGGAATTAAAATATTATTTTAGTACTTTTTCAATAAAGTAAAGTGACCCGGTCAAAGATAGAACTGGGTAAAGTGATATGGAATCATGAATGGGGCCCACCAGGTGCCACATGACATGATTACAATAAAAGAAGAAAAGCAAAGGATACATGGCATGATTACAGAAAAAGGGAGAAAAAGCAAGAGAACACGTGGCACAATCTCGGCCGTGTATTCAGGGAAAAGACTCTGGAATTCTATGGAGAGGCTGAGTCAGCTAGTGAGGTATCCCAAGGGCCCCACCATTGTGCCACATGCCCCTTGAGTTGTCCCCTGAGTTGTCCTAGATGATGTCATTAGTGGTGAGTCAGCAAGGGGGGTGATGTCATCGTGATGATGCAGGCAAAGCTTCTTGAGGAAGCAAGCAATCTGAGCCATTCATCACGAATCAATCTGAGCCATTCATTCCACCTCCTCTCACCTATAAATAGGCCACTCCCCTCCCATTTCAAGACACACCATAGCCTAGCAAGGCAAAGGAAGAGAAAGAAGAGAGAAAGAGAGAAAGAAAGGAAGGAAGAGAAAGAAGGAAGGAATTATGGTAGAGCCAGGAGCAGTCTAAGGAGCCGAGGGACTGGGCAAAGCTTAGGAATGAGGTATGTAAGTTATCTAGTCCCTGCTCTAATAAAGTAGAGGATTTCTCTTAGTGGGTAGAATAGAGAAATATCTCTATTAATAAAGTTAGCTATAGATAAAAAGAAAGCCAAAGGAATGTTAGAATAAGAATATTACCTTTAGCTAAGCATGAGTTAAATAGAGCTATACTAATAAAATAATAATGAAGATATTATTATGCTATGTATAGGCTCTGACCTATGGAAATAATGAACCTTAGAGCAAAGGCTAAAGGCTAGAAGGAAAGGCTACACGACAGGTAGTGAACTTATCCTAAACTTGTATGCATTGAATGTTATGCTTGATGTGCTATGGCTTTGTTGAATTGTGTTGCATATGTGCTTATGTATGAAGCTATGTTTCTATGATTAATTTGGCCAATTGTATTTCATATGTAACATGGAAGCATGCACATTAGACAATGTTGACACTTTCACAAGCAAGCACAAGTATTCACATTAATGCATGCATTATTTAGTACTGTTTTCTACTGAGATTTCCCCAGAAATCTCACCCCTTCCATATCAATCCAATTACAGCAAGTCTTCTCAATATGGAGGACATAAAGATGCATGAAGAGATGTTAATTACTTAGCATAATTGATATGTGATTCATATATGTATAATTTCTGGAAAATTGTCACTATGAACAGTAACTCGTAGTGAGGCAGTGACATTTGAGCTATAACTATGAATAGTAAAATGTATGATATTTTTTCAATAAATAGTAGACATGCCAAGATTCGATTTGATATATATAACGTCTCATTTGGATGTCTACACATAAAGATATGATTTATCGAAGTTGGGACCAGAATGCTGGAATCAGGGACAGGATGCTGGAGGAACAGTAAACTTTAGATATTGACTGACGTTGACCTGGTCAAGGAGTGGTCAACGAGTCATTTTTTCCCTGAAAGAGAATTATGTTAGATTCATGTAGCAATTTGAACCACTCCATTTTGATTTTTATAGAATTATTTATGATTTTTTGAAGTCAGGTCACTCCTTTAGAATTTTCACAATAAACAGTACTCGCTAAGAGTAAAATTCCAAATTGAGTAATTTGACTTCAACAGCCTTAGAAGTATTTCCAAATGCTACCATTTGGTCCCTAAGATGTAATAAAATGAGGATGTTACATTTGGCTACCATAAGGGTTTATGCCATCAGTACTAAGTTCAAGCCTTAGGTTTGTGGTTCATTGCTGAACTAGTGAAATAAGTCATCAATTTTCTTCCATTACAAATAATCAGCTAGATGATGAACCTTTTCATCACAAATCCTTTCAGTTGCATGCCATAACATTCTTTTGCATCGTCTTCATTATAAAAAAAACTTAAACCTTGGTATAATTGGAAGATACTATAACACCTTTGTAGGAGACTTGTTTGATCTGTACCTTGGTGTCTTATATATTAGACACTTCTCATCTTCAAAATCTTTCCTGTACAATATGAAAACATTTAGGCATGCACGAATATTTCTATATTGCATGCCTAAAGGACATATTATTTTCTTATCATCATAGTAGCGTTTGGGTAACACATTTTCTTTTGGAAACATGTCTTACAACAACTCAAGCAATTCTAAAACAACTTTATCACTCCACCTATGTCGTGCTTTAACACTACCAATCTCAACACCGCATTCAACAGGTTGTATTTTTTGTACCGTGGGTATAAATGTTTTTCTACATCATTGCACATATTACCATATGTATGTGACTGCATAAAATCATCTTCACCAACATCACGAATCATGTCCTCTACCCGATCATCAATATCAATATCATCATCAAAGGTCTATTCGAACTGTTCATATGAACTTGACCTTTTCATATTTTCACCATGCCATACCCATACTATATAACTCTTGTAACACCCCTCACAAATTAGATGATTATACATATTTGTAAGAATTTATTTCCTGTCATTCAAACAACTCACACAAGGACAATAAAACCTTCCATTGTCATTATCACTATTTTGTTTAGCAAAATCTAAAAACTCTTTCACCCCTCAGCATACTCAACACTTATTTATTTGGTATTTATCCAACTACAATCTATATTTGTGAAAGATTAAAAAACTAGAAAAATAGAAAATAGGACAACCTAGCTTGCAACTAATTATGGGAGAGAATATATCATGCATAAGTGGAAGAACTCACCAAATGAAATAAGTAAATGACATCAATGAATTCAGCAAAAAATAGCAAAAGCTACAAGCAGTAGTGCATAAATTTTTAGTTCTTAAGACAAGGAGTTTAAAACAAAACTCCCCGCTATGAAGGGCCAAGAAGACTTAAATGCGTGAACCCGTGAAAAATGAGATAGAAGGCGTGAATTGATTTTTGATTAAATTAAAGTATATTTTGTAAGCAAATCTACATCATATAAAATGGAACACCAGTGTAAAAATAACTTTTTCTAACCAAACATCATATTCTACGCCGGTCACTTTTACAATCGGTATAAAATATTATAAATTACACAAATCTACACCAGATAAAATTGAACACTAGTGTAGAAATAATTTTTTCTAAACTAGAAATTATATTCTACACCTATCACTTTTACAACTGGTTTAAAATGTTAAAAATTAATTATTTAATAAACATATCTACACTGGATGAAATTTACATTTGGTGTAGGAAATATGATAATCTACAACTGATATTGACATGTCCGGTTTCAATTTGTTATATTTTTTGTTTTTAAAAATAAACGAACACCATGTCATCATCAGAACAAGAAATTTCATTCATTCAACTTTACCAATAACTTTACATCGAAGTTTGAAATTTTAAAAAAATATCTATCAGAATATATAATATATATTCTCTATTTTCACTCTTTATCATACTAGAGCTTTGGGATTCAGAGTGGGTATAATCAATAGGATTATGGAAGCTACATTATGTTGATGGCAGCGAACATCTGAGTGAAAATCTCTAAAATGCTCTTTCAGTCTATCAACTTTTTGAGTCAGTTCTTTAACGGAGTTTTCTAGGCCATTGAAGAGCATGATGAGTTCTTCAAGCCGCTCTATCAGAGTGATAAATAGGGGAGGAGGAGAATGAAATGAAAAGTGAGAGTCAGAATATTTGTATTCAAAATTGTCTCTATTTCTTTTATGTGGTGGAGAAGTAGGTGTGCATGAGAAAGAAGCCATTGTAGTATTCAAATAGAAGAAAAGGAAAGAAAACAGAGATAAAATGATGAGATGAAAAGTATAGATCATAGGAATGATATACATATGGTTGATGAATAAGAACAGTTTCAGAAAGGAATATTGAAGAATGCAATTGGCCTTCTATCATAATGACTACAAACATTGGGAACTGAAGAAGTGAAATGAATGGTCTGAAGAAGTTACAGAAAAAAAGCGGGAAAGCATAACCAAGAAACTAAAAAAGTCATAATAGGATGAAGCTAATATATACCTATTGAAATTAAATCCACTGTAGAAAGTATATTTAACCTCCATTATGGAACTATACAATGTAGTAATTATATTTTACACTGGTTACATGTACATCGGGTATAAATATTTTATCTTATTTATAAAAATACCACTGGTCATTTTTTTAACTGCTCCCTAAGGACCAGTTTAGAAATAGGGGTTTAAAAAGCATATTTTAAAGTAGTGTATCTCTCTTGTTGTGTATGAAATACAAGTATGTAATGTTGTTTATGTTGATCTTAGGACCGAAAGACTGGGAAATGATATAGATATTTACCTAATACCCTTGATTGAAGATTTGAAGAAGCTTAGGGAAGGTGTGGATTTTTTGATACAATTAATAAGGAGGTCTTCAATATGCGGGCTATGATCTTTTATACAATTAATGACTTTCCTATATACAAAAATTTGTTAGGGTATAGTGTTAAAGGCCATAAAGCATGTCCAATTTGTGAGGAAAGGACTTGCTACTATCAACTTTGTCATAGAAGAAAGATAGTCTACCTAGTTATAGGAGATTTTTAAGACAAAGCCACCCATACTATCGACTGAAGAAAAAATAATTTGGCAGCCAAGAATTTGAAAATGCTCTAAAGTCATTGACTAGAGAACAAATTTATGAAAATGTGAAAGACATCAACATTACTTTTGGTAAGACTACCAAGAGAAGTGAGAAAAATATATGAAAAAAAGATGTCTTCTTTGAGCTTCCGTATTGGCAACATCTTCATGTAAGGCAACAATTACTCCCAATAACTGTTCGAGGAATCCTTCAAGATGATTTGAGGCACATTGTAACCTGACTTTGCTTCTTCTTCAATGTTATATGTGAAAAAGTCTTTTAGACTGAAAAGTTTGATGAATTGGAGCACGAGAGTTATGTTATTTTGTGCCATCTTGAAAAACTGTTTCTGCCTAGCTATTTTGACATCATGGTACACTCATCGTTCATCTAGTGATAGAGATAAAACTGTGTGGCCCTATATACTTACGATAAATATACCTATTTAAAAGATACATAAAAATCCTTAAAGGGTATATAAAGAATCCAAATTGGCTTGAAGTTTCCATTATTCAAAAATATTTTCTAAAGAAGTTATGAATTTTTGTCAGCACTACCTGTCTAAAGTAAGACTTACTAGTTTCCCTAAACCTTATGCCAAACAGTAGTCTACTCGGAATGTCAGTGAAGAGTATTGATTGTAATAAATTGTAGCAAATACACTTACACATCTTAAATAACATTGATGGAGTTCAAGACTATATAGTTGTTCATAAAGAGGTTGTCTAAAAAAAATAATAGAATGACAGAGCAAAAGCTTATTAGAGAACACAATAAATCTTTTGGACATTGGTTCAAACAGAAAGTTGAAAATGAGGATTGTGTTTCTAATTTAGTTAGATAGTTGGCATATGGTCCTAAATTTAATGTGATATGTTAGAATAAATTTGATATCAATGGGTATTCCTTTTATACAAAGTCCCTAGATGATAAAAGTAGCGTGTAAAATAGTGGTGTTATGTTAGTGGCTGAGACTATGTGCTATGCCTTTTCTAGTTTAAAAGACAATAATCCCAAATTAGCAGTTATCCCTTATTATGGTATTAGAAGCTAGACTACTCTAAATTCACAGTTCCATGTTCAAATTCAAGTGGGCTAATATAAACAATAGTGTTATGGTCGATCGGTTATGATTTATAGTAGTTGATTTAAATAGTAAACGTTTTGGGGATGAGCCTTTAATTATGGCAAACCAAGCAAATCAAGTGATCTATATCACTATCTGGTAAACAAATGATGGTATGTTGCTCTCCAAGGAAAAAGGTTGTTGATGATAATGACTTGATCTGTGAGACCCTTTCTTTTTCAGTAGGTTTACTAAAATTGAATGAAGAAGAAGTGGGTTTTGATTGATTTGTATGCGAGTATTTTATGTTTTTGATGTAGTATAATAATACAATTAAGTTTCTTATTCTGATTGCATATATGTTTTTTATGAAATAATAACACGAGTTTCTTGTTCTGATTGTATATATATGTTGTAACTTCAAGGGATGGGGTAATAAAAGATTTGATGGGAAAAATAACTACAATATTTAAACCGGACCTACATGTTATCAAGTGTAAAAACCTTCTTGTGGCAATTTTTTAAATAAATTAAAATATTTTTACACCATATGTCAATGTTATCTAGTGTAAAAAGTAATCTAAAAAACTAAAGGTATCATTTTTGTAAATAAATTAAAACCTTTTTTACACTGGATTTTCATGCTATCCGGTGTAAAAAGTCTTATGAAATTCAAAATATGAGTCGTGACATTTTTTAAAATAAGTAGACAACTTTTAAACTGGTTACTACGTTAGCCATGTTTAGAAATATGATTTACTACACCTTATGTCATATATATCTAGTGTAAAATTGCTACTGAAAATATATTTTTGAAGCCTACCCCTTGGTGCTTCTCTCATTTCTCATTTCTTAGGTTTTCTTCATCAATCTTGTTTCTTACTTCTACCATTACTCTATTTATCGTGCTCTGTGGTTTTCTTAGGGCTTCGTTGTGCTCAATCGTTCTTCTCTACTCTCGCTCTCGTTGTCCTTTGCCATGTACGTGTTCTCAGAACTTATTTTGTCATGTACATACCTTGTCGTTTAAGTGTTCATTTAATCTAGGTTTTCTAGTTTTCCTACAAAAAATGCTTGCACTTCTTTCCATGGATAAATGCTAATGGAACAAGTTTTATATATTTTGACGGGATGAAGGAAAAAGGGTTAAATCTATTTACTATGTTTAATTTTGTTATCGTATATATAAGAATATGGGGGTAGTATTAATCAGAATGAGACTAGTGATGCTCCAAATGACTCTACACAAAGGAAGAGCACAAGTACAATGCAATTGAAAGATATTGCGAAAGACAGGAAGGAAGAAAAAATGCTATCGATTGAGTTTAATAGACGTTGGAACCTAATTGGTGAACACAAGACCAAGTACATAAGTTATGCTAGCCTCATAGCATGCAATAAGCCTAACATCAATATACATACTTAGGATGCTATTGATGATCACTTAAAGAATCAAAATTGGTACACTAGCCGGGTATAGGAACTAAGTATTTTATATTGTATGTAGATCAATACCAAAAAACACAATTGTTTATTGATAACTCTACTTTCAATGGAAATTATTGTAGCTCACTTATGATGTTCCCAATAATGAAATCTTGAAGAAGACATGTCTTATTGCGCTAAGCTTTAGAGGGCATTCAAGACACAACTAGCTCGTCATTATGTGCATGGCAGAGACAAAGATGGTCAGTCTCATCCTTCTCTATACAACAAGTATCAATTCATTAACGAAACTACTTGGGAAGAATTTGTTATGGTTCACACTACACCAGTAGCTATGGTGAGTTAATTCAGGTTAGAGTGTCCTGCGTGTATATGTTATGAAAAAGGAATCTTACATTTCTCATATTTCTTCCTTTTGTATGTGTTGGAAGCAAAGGCAAATGTATCAGATTATCATATGTATTAATTTTAACTACTTCAATCTTGTAGGAAAAAAAGAGAAAAAGTGATTGAACTCGCTCTCAAGAATGATTGTCCCTACACAATATCTTGAGGGATTACACGAAGGTTGAAAGAAACTTATTGGGGGCTAAGAGGAAGATGCTAGAAGAAAATATTGAGTCAGATCCTAGTGTTATTCTTGCTCCACTATCTCCAATACGTTGTCAAGATAAATGGTTATACGCTCACCAAACAAGGAGCGGATCATATACACTCGATCACGCTCGCATGATTGCAAAAAAATTATAAGTAGTACTTCTATTATTTTGTTTTAGTAGACTAATTATATTATTTCTTATGCTTGTTCTTTATATGTTATAGACTGATATTAAACAATAAGAGGCCTATGAATCCTTCAAGTCAGATGGTAGTAATAATATCTTGATTGTTGCTATAGACAAACAAGAGCATGGGGCCGTGTCAGGGGAGTTAAAGGAGGTGTGTATATAAAAGATTACTTTGGAACATCTCAATGACATGACCCACATGTGGTACCAAGGGCAAAGTTAGAATCATTGTTATCTACCTAAGGGCAGAGACTAAGGTAGAAGCTAAGGCAAAGGCTTGGATAGAGGCTAGAGCACAGGCTAAAGCTTCAATTGAGTCACGAAAGAAATGTTGTTAATGATGACATCAAGGCAATAGAAGCCAAGTGCCCCCCAAACGCTCTCAAATACAGCTCGTCAAAGCACTAAAGGGAGTTGTTGTATGGCTGGGCTGATTTTAGTGAATACTAAACATTGTAATCTATATATGGAGGATCCTCTTAGACGGTAATGGCACATGGTGTAACCTATAGCTTAGGGGCAACTGCCCACCACATCTAAATTTGGGACGATCAATTTGTCATATCCTGATTTTTCCTTATCAGTATAATACTGATAATAGAAAGAGGTTTGGAAAGGATTATGACAAAGATCTGAAGAAATA
Source organism: Leucaena leucocephala (assembly GCA_037074615.1). Taxonomy (NCBI): domain Eukaryota; kingdom Viridiplantae; phylum Streptophyta; class Magnoliopsida; order Fabales; family Fabaceae; genus Leucaena; species Leucaena leucocephala. The sequence continues at coordinate 16,003,660 of CM073538.1, forward strand.
ATAAAGGTTACATGATTCTTTAAGGAAGAGATGGACTAAAATGAAAAGTAGAAAAGGTTAAAGGCAAAAAGTGAAAGTAGAAATAAAAGTTAGGCCCTTAAGTGTAATTTTCAAAAGTTAAGGGGCTAAAATTCAAATAGCTAAAAGTTCAGGGGGCAAAGTACAATTATTCAAAAGTTCAGGGACCTAAATGTAAATATGAGAAAGTTGAGTTAAAACAGGCTAAAAATGTCCAGAATCAGATAAGACTCAAATTTTACTAGTAGATAGCCAAAATTATTCCAGTTAGTTAACGCAACACGGAATTTTGATTTGAGATCCCGATTAATTGATATAATTTTTTTAAGTTAAAAGAATTATTACAGTATTTTTCAGACAGTAGAATCAGATGAAACTTTATAGGAAATTCCTATATTTAATGTAATAATTTATAAAATTGACAGAGTCAGAAAAAGAATCCTGTAGAAGTCTTACGGGATTTTACGGTGAAATAAAATACCCGATAAATAGGATCGGGTGAAATTTATTGGGATATGTGCCATAAAGGTAATGAGGCCAATGACCCCATACCAAGGTCCAAATGGTGCCATAATGAGCCCATTAAAGTAGTGAAACAGTTATGTGGGCTAGAGTCCAGAGCAGTTCAGGAAAAGTGCAAAATTACGAAAATACCCTTGGATGCCCCAAACTGTACCAGTGATGGATGGAAGTCATTTTGGTCATTTTGAATAGGACAAAAACATGGGACATAGTATAAATATGATTATTTAGAGCCAATATATGCCCTGAGACAGTGTAAAGAGGGGTGAAATGACAATTATGCCTTTAGGGTTAGTATAATGCAAGAAATGACACCAAATATATTTTGGTCATTTCCCAAGGGATGGATAACAGATAAATCTTTAGTATATCATTTTCAATGGTATTAGAAGCCTAGACATTAATTTTTAGGATAGAATACATATCCTGGAATATTATAAAAAAATTAGGAACAGAAAACAGTCCGATTGTTGTGAAACTGCTCTGATCGGTACCGGATTGGACTGAAATTTTTCCAGAAGCTTCCTTACACTATGAGAACGCCACATACCCTATCCCTTGAGCTGTCCCACATGATGTCATAATTATTCTTTCTTAGAAAAAGTTAAATCCAAGATTAAATGTGGGCCTTTAGATCAAATAGTAACCAAATCAATCTTGGCCATTCATTTTTCATGGATTTTGGCTATAAATACCCCCTCATTCTGCATCAAAACCGTAGGGTTTTCATGGGAGCTTGAACTTAGGGTTTTCATGGGAGAAAAGTTGAGTTTTCTCTAAGGGTAGGTGCTTCCCAAAGACCTGAGATGAAAGGGGAAAGAAGAAATTAAAGTTAGAAACATATGATTGAAGCTTAAACAAGCTAGTTAAGAGATTGATTGTTGAATTAAGTTGATATTCTTGACTTTGCCATAATGTTCCCTGTTTGGTCTTCACTGTTCATAAGGGAAGGAAATTGAATTTCAATGATTTAATGCTTCCATTGAATTAAGATGATGATTTTGTGTAGGATTGGAAAGGTTTTGAACCTTGAAAGCATTGAAATTCCAATATTGTAGTTTTTGAAACCCTTCTCAGTTATTGTTCACATGCATGAACAGTGATTGGAATTTCATGATTTTGATGGTTCCAATGGTTTTAAAATGAGAAGTTGTGTGGGGTAAAGTGGAGAAACAAGTATGGGAAGCATTAGAATCATAATGAGAATTTTTGAAAGAATTGTATGCCTATGTTCAGTTCTGTACAGCAGGCCATGAAGGAGCTAGAATTTCATGATTCTAAACTCATAAATGAATTCAAAAGATGAAATTGTGTAGGGTAAAGTCAAGACATCAATTGATTCAAAGACCAAGTCCCTTAGTTAAGATTAAGGAAAGTAAATGAGCTTAATGTTCAAGAGGGAGTTATGTTAGTTAAAGTAAGTTTAATGCTCAAGGAAATTAGATGGTAATGGATGAATGGTTATATGATGTTAGGGATTGGTTGGTATGCTCCAAAAGAGGCAGCCACATGTCCAAGAGATGTTAGAAGAAAGAAGTAGGATAAAGTGAAAGAAAGTCAAGTCTATAAGGTAGTGAACTTACTTCTTTATGTGCTTGATGTGGTATGCTTATGTGTTAACATGTACATGATGTTTGAATGATGTTGTGACATAATAAATGATGTTGAATTTATTGTGAATCATATGTTTTCCATGGCCATGCACTTTATGTGAAGGTATATAGCATGATGGCATGTCACTAATCAAAGAAAGTTTAATGAAATTACATATCATACATTAGCATCCATCTTGCATATTTAAGTGGTAATGTTTGCTATTGACATTCCCTAGAATCTCAATCTCCCTTAACCAACCAATTTAGGTCAAGCATGATGGATAATGTATGCATGGAGAAGAGCTAAAGCATGGAAGAAGAAAAGTGAAGTATTTAAGATGTTAGCATATGCTTTGCACTTTCCATGTATGTCAAAGCCATGTAAAGCATCTATTTATGTGATGAGATTGTATGAAACAATTTTTGTATAACCCCATGATGTATATGAATTCATACAAGGCAAAAGAGATGATTCATGTATGCTAGAACAATTATTGAAAGTAATCGTAGGTCCTAAAGCAGTTTTGTTGTGGCTTCAGTTTGACCTAGCAAATGAAGTAATTATTTCACAAAATTTTATGATCATGTAGTACACATCCAGATCTTTAAGTGTATAGGTATAAAGTTTCATTTGGATGTGTATATCAAGAGAAATGAATTTTCAAAGTAAGGGACCAGAATCTGTTTTCAGAGTTTTTGACCAAATGAACAGTAAACTTCAACAATAAACTGTATCAATTGGCTAATCATTTGGTCTGAAAATTATTTTTTCCTTAAATTTCAAGATGTTATCTTCATGTATCTTTTTGAACCACTTTATTTTGAGTTTTCTAGAATTAATTATGATTTTTTGAAGTTCATTACATAATCTGGAATACCATATGAACAGTAACCCGAGAAAGAGTAAAATTCCAGATTTGGCTAATGGACTTCCAAGGTCTGGTAAGTGGTTCTAAATGCGACTGAATGGTCTCTAAGATGTATGAAAGTAAGGATATTACACAATTAAGGGTGACAGTTGAAGATGTGATAATTGAAGATACTCTTGTCCCAATTCCCACTGATGAGGTGAAGACAATGAGTTAGGCAAAAGGGACTTTCATATTATGGTCAAAGCATCTTGTTTCAAATCATGTCACGTCATCCCTAAGCCAACTTCCCACACCTCCCACTTTGAGTGCCATGTAACGTGTGATCCTATTGGCATATGACAAAATGTTCTATGTGGATGCATTGCCTATGGATTCATTGTGGGCGATGTGAGGGCATCGACCTTTCAATGAGGCTTAATGAAACTGATATTGATTGTTTATTCACACCATATATGCAGGAGTATGAATAATAATATGCCATTTTATTTCATACTAGTTTTGTATTTGCTTAATGATAATACCCATATTTCTTAATTAATTTCTATAGCAATCATTAGCAATTGGTCATCCTATGTAAACACAGTTATAAAGTTTTCTTCTTATGCTCCCTCTATTACAAGTCATCCGTTGATGCCAAGAAGATTATGAACACATGAGTTTTCTCCTATATAGAACAATGGTCTTTCTAATAAATATGGTATTTATAATAAATGTGTTACTAACTTCATAACTTTGGGTATAAGGCTATGAAGGCATTCGCAATTGTAAGAGGTCTTAAACAAGCCAACGTAGTGAGAAACCCTTAATGGATCATACTGAAGGTAATAAAAGTATTAAGTCTTATGCTCCATGTTTTGCTGATGACAAATAATTTTAATATTACAGAATTGAAGGCAACCCAAAGAAAGTAACTTGTGCAGCTTCTACATTATTAGACACATGATCAATACTATCGTGTCAAATATGACTGACATAATTGAGGAGGTAAAATTGTGTTTTTAATGATTTCATATTTCTTATCAATTATATATATTAATAATGCCTTAATTTCTTTTATTTTAATTTGATGTTTCAAATGTTTGATCAACCTGGCCTATTTTCTTAACAAGATATTAAAGACCTGCACAATCTTTGGGTTGAGTTTTTTTTTTTTTTTGTTCAATTCCTTCATTCTCAATAGTATTTGTCTTTCACTAAATATATGTTTTTTATTTTTCTATTTAAATTGTTGTATTTTTTGTTGAATTTTATTAAATGAATAATAAAATGAGCAATTGAATTATGTCTCTACCATCTTGAACTTTGTCTCTGCTGCTATCTCTTTGAGTCATATATTTGGACAGTTTATTTATAAAGCTTTAGAGGATAGGGTAATGAAACATTTAATGGGTTGTTTTTTTTAAAAATACATTTAAATCGGACAAAGAATACCTGCAGGTGTAGAAATAATATATAAATATTATAACATCTATACCAGTTATCGTTATGGTGAGGTGTAGAAAATAGATTAATTTACAGCGGATGTAAACACAGTCGGTGTAAAAAATTCATTAATCTATAGCTAACATTCACATAACGGATGTAGAAAATGCATTCATCTAAACTAGATATCCTTACAACCAGTGTAGATATTAGTAAATTCTACTCCTAATTTCAAAAAGGATTAGTTTAAATTTTACTCCTTCTATACCGTTAAACAACCAATTTAAAATTTATACACTTTCTATACGGTCTGTTTCTACACTAGATTGTTGTCCAATGCAGAATACCATTTTAAAATGATTTAGAAAGTCATTTTTATAGTAGTGTCTTCATATTTTATTGCTTACTATTTTACACATGGAAGGTAATTATAATGGATATTTAAGGTATTACATCTTACATTTTTTTATAAGATGAATGTCTTGTTGTGTCTAAACTCTAAAGTAATAACAACTCCTAAACACAATAATGGAGGCTCAAAAGAAGGATGCTGTGGTCAGTATCAAAGCTAAGGTTATGTCAAAAATAGAACAGAACCTATTGCTTACTTGATATTTTAAATATGGATTTAAATAACTTTTTTAATTTGCTCTAATATCCCCTGTAACACCCTTCTTTTGTTGATATAACTTTTTTTATTTAATATTTGGATATTTATAAAAAAAATTATTCAAATTATTAACATACAGTGAAATATAAAATATATTAAAAATATTAATTTTTACATATCCTTTATAGTTTTTAGGAGTAATACGTTTTACTATATGATACATAATTTCACTTAATAGTAATAGTAATTAATACATGAATCTCTTTTCTATTTTGAAAACCCATATAGACCTCTCTTAATATTAGAAAACATGTTAATACTAATTTTCCTTCTATATATAAGATTCAATTTCTATCTACTCAATCTGTTAGTTAACTGTTAAGTTTGACTTTTAATTTTTTTAACCAAAATACCCCCTTTATCATAAGAATTAATTAAACATCTATATTTCCAAAAAAAAATATACAACCAAAACATAATTATAGTACATGAATTTTTTAACTTTTTAATATTTTATAAAATTTATTAAATTTGAATTTATTGTAAAATATATTTTTCATTTTTTCATCATATTTTTTAAATAGCTAAAAATATATATGTCAAACATATATTTGTATTCACCATATAGTATAAATGAGGTAAGTTTGAGAGATGGCGAAAATTACTTAAATTTATAATTTAAGATTTTTAAACACATTTTTCTATAAACATTTATAAACACATAGTTTTTCTCACTAACTCAATATGAACAGGAGCCAACGGAACTATAATCTTCATATTCTTGCTCTACTGAGTCAATTAGTGTATATCTAAGATATTCATATCTATGAACCATAACCTTACCCTATTGTTTAGCTATTTAAAACTTAGGTATGTTTTTTAAATTTAATATAACTAAAAAATGAGTGGTTCAAAGATCTATTTTTAGATCTCGATAGTCAAATAATAAAATATCAACTGATAATAAAAATAATAATAATTAAGTAAATAATTCTAAAATATTGGAAGCATAAATCAACATTTTTCCACTAGTTGTAAGATTTATTTGTACTTTGATTTCATTTTCTTCTGGGATTTTATTTTGTTGCTCTGTGTGAGGTGGGGGTTGCTCATCTGGGTTAGAGAAATGACCCGGCTTCTTGGTGGGGTTATAAAATACCATAAAATTCAATGGATTTTTGTACCTCAAATGTATCCAAAAGTACAAACACCTCACTATCACTCAAACATCACTGATTTATTCCTCACCTGTCTTTGTTTGGTATATTTGGAGTAGAGAAATATACTTGAAATCATGTTGCTAACAAATTCCATTTTCTGAAATTATATAGTGAATTGATTCGCATGTGAAGGAAATTTATATGGCTTATGTGCTTTATGGAGTCATGCAATTAATTTTATATGGCCTAGTACTTATTTGAGTCATACACTTGATTTAGCCGCTAAAACTACTATCCTTGAGTTATTGCACTAGGAACTTTCTTGAAACCAAATTGAATTGAATATGATTTTTGGAGACAACACACCTGTTCTTGTTGAACTCAATTGTATTTTAGCACATTGACAAGTGTGTCATTGCTACTTTCTATCATCTGTGATGTATATAATTGTATTTCTTACTAGAGACATGAGAACGATTGCTCTTCTGCATTTTAGTTCAAAGATACTTATGAGAACTGATTTTTAATATTGTATTGAAATAATTGGGGAGAAGTTCTCAAACTTGATTATTTACTCTTCAGTAATGAAAGCCACATATGGTATTTGTTTATTAGAGTTGCTTTAGCCGTAACAAAGATTGAATCATGATAAAGAATAGCTTGTGTGACTGAACGATTTTCTCCATATGATTCTGGTTCCTCTCCTTCTCTGATTTCTTGTTTTATGATTTTCTAAGTTGTATTGTTGAACTTGAAACACTAGCATGTGACTGAACGATTTCCATTTCTGTTATAAGAATTGATGCTTCATTTGGTTCCACCTCTGGAATAATATTCTTAGATCTAAAACTAGTTGAGGGGTGTGTCCATTACAGAATTCCAATGAATTTAGCTAGCCAGATGATGTGTAAAATATATGTTAGCCTCTCCCCAATTAAGTACGCTTAGAAAAGATTATTACACCAGAAAGCTACATTGACGTTATGCCATAATCACTCTCTAGCATATAGTTTGTTTTTTATTTATATATTATATAAATTAATTTACACCTTAATTCAAATTGTATAATTTATTAAAATTCATTATCATCCCAGCATGCTAACATATGTATAAAAACTGATATAGTAATATTTTTGTTTATAATTAATATAATATTTTTAGAAATCAAATTAACAAAAATTACGAAGGTCAACATATAATTGATGAGTTCTTTGTTTTTATATATAAGCTACAGTTATGCCGCACGGAGGAAAGGAAAAGGGAAAACAAGGTAATGGAGAAAAGGCTACGGCACAAAAAGTAGCAAGTGATGTAGGAGATGAAGATTCTTCAAGAAATGAAAGAGACAATGTTTCAACAAGGGAGATTTTTAACATTGAAGGTAAAAAGAAAATCTCTGTTGTTGAGGTGAGAAATAAATTAATTTGCATTAAAATTATCGAAACATATAGAATTCTATTTCTGGAAAAAAAAATAGTTCTTACCTATTTTCTTTCGTTTTTTGTAAATAAGAGTATTGTTATTGTAATACTCTATTTCAAGAAAAGTGGATGATAAAGGAGAAATTGTCAAAGAGATTATACATAGTAAGTTGACTTCCAAAAGTCAAATGATAGATAAAGATATTAGTGTTTTGAAAGTGGCTGACGCTAGTGCTGGGAAATGGGATAACTCACTTAGAAATAGCCTACTGGCAGGCAGGAGCCTAAATGCAAGCTAGAGCCAGCTTCGTTTTGGCCTCGGCCTAGCCCGCACCCCATCCTTTTTTATAATTTTTAATATTTTTAAAAAATTATTTTTAAACTTTTGAAATACTAATAAATAATTTCTAATTTTATATTAACATAATCAAAAAACTGTTAATGTTATACTCTTGAAAATTCCTATTTTTTATAAAAAAATCACAAATTTTATAATTATAAATCTAAATCTAAATAAACATTAACATAATATTAATTAATTATAATATATTAACACATATCAATGAATAAGTAATCATATTTACTAGTATTCAAAGTAATATTTGGATAAAATAAATACTAATATTAATAATTTAAAAATAAAATAAAAAAGGGCTCCTAACCCGCCCCAAAACGGGCTGACATTTTCAGTTGATTTCACTACAAAAGAATATACTTTTGGCAACGACTTTTCAGCGGCGACAAAAAAAGTCACCACTAAAAGTTAATTTTCAGCAGCGACTATGATTGTTGCTGCTGAAGGTAAGACTTTTAGCAGCGACTGACTTTCAGCGACAACTTCATTTTGTCGCTACTGAATGTGAACGATTAAAATTTTTTGCTACACTTTTTAGCGGCGACAAAAGTAGTCGTCGCTGAAAGTAAGGCTTTCTGCGGTGACAAATTTTTGTCGCCGTAGAAAGTATGTTTTAGTGGCTACTTTTCTCACATTCAGTGTTGACAAATGTCGCCGCTAAAAGTCTTCCTACAATTTTTCACCTTTTACAAATTTTAAGCAACTATCTAATATATATAATTAAATTATTGAATGATGCCATGTTTAAATAAAAAATAAAAAAAATTCATATATTATTATAATAATAAGAGATTATACATATAATAATGTGATGTCTTTAAAAGAATGAGATGAAGCAAGGGTATGTGCATAAAAGAGATATTATGAATGTGTGTCAATAAATGTGAGAGTTAGTATATGTGTTTTAGAAATAATATGGGGGAGAAGATAGAGAGAGGGAGATATGTGTGTGGGAGAGGGATAAGGATAAATAAAGGAAATAAAATATATACATATATGCATTCCTAATTACTATTATATATGCCCTCTATTACTGCATTTTAGGAAAGAATAATCATTAAAAATATTTTAAAGTTAACAAAAATGAAGGGAAAAAAATCATAAAATAAGTATTTTGAGGGTTTAGAAAATTATGAAAGAATTTATTTCCCTAAAAGAGACCTAAATAATTTAATAGTTATTTTTTGAGAATTACATACCTATTTTCTTAAAAAACTTAAGAAAAATAGTTATTTCTTAAAAATATATTTAATAAAAAAAAAAGATTTTTAGCGATGATTTTTTTTGTCATCGCTGAAAGAACTTTTAGCAGCGGCAATAAATATCCCAGTTGAAGATCAATTTATTCCCTTAAACAAACTACCCTCATACCTTTTTATTTTATATTTTGTTTTACTTCTTCCATCTGCTTCACTACGCCAGCGAGAGAGACCTGTGAGTTCTGTCTACCCTATCGACTGTGTTGCTACTTCCAATGTTGTCACCCTTCTTGTTCCTTCAATTTTGTTCGCTGATGCTTTGAGCTCTTTCCCTCCATTCTGCAAGTGTGTGTGTAGCGATGAAGGAGACAAAATGAGTAAATGTTCTATGGTCCATAAGCTATTGTTCTACTTTCCTCTTTGAGCTCGAATTTGCGCCATCAGGAAATCTTTTATCTATCTTTCTTCTATTCAGATCTGTTGCCCCATCACCCGTCAGAACTTATCACTTCTACTGTAGCAAGTCTCCGACATCCCTTATCACTTCTACTGTAGCAAGTCTCCGACTTCCCTTTTCTCTACTGCTAGAGTTTGCGCCGTGAGTGATGTGTGGTAAGTTTCCTCAATGCCTCTTCATTTTATTTCTGGCAATCTGCAATGGCTGTGATTTTGTGCACTATAGCTACATTGAGAAAATAGAGAGAGAGAGGAAGTAGGAGCTTGTCATTAGGTGTTAGATTTTGGGTAGAGTAGAAAATGATATATACGTATACCCATAAGCTTGCTGTTATAGTGTTACTTTATAAAAAAAAAACAAAGGAAGGGAGGATGCTGCTGCTGATATGTATATATATAGATGAATTGGGAAGTTAGGAAGTTAATAGAATTAAAGAGAAGAAAGAAGGAAGATGTGTTGTTGTTGTGTGACTTGGGTCTTGAAGGTTGAGTGTGTTTGCAAAAAGCTGAACCGAAGAAAGATGCTGATATTTAAATTTGTTTACACTATCTTCTGATATGCGTTTGACACACAGTTTGTCTGATCTCAATTTTGGCAAGTTGACAAGTGGAATTTCTTTACTTAAATATATCTGTAGACAATTCTATCTTTTTTATAATTTTGTTCTGGATGGTCTAATTTCCTGGTTTCTCTAGACTGCTAGTTGCATGTCTTCTTATCTTTCTACTTGTTTGTGGGGAAACTCTTCTATATATGTCTTTAGAACATGGACAAACCTTTTGACAAGTTGTCTGATTGCGTTGTATATCCCACTTATTATTTCTGGTGTACATCTAGTTCCTTGAATTGATCGCTTGGCATTCTGATGTATATTGTAAACTTGCAAGTGAAGGTTCAAGCTATCATTGGGAAGAATGAGGAAGCCATTATGAATTTTGAGAAGGTATGTGAAGCTGTTAATGATGTTAAAACATCATTATTGAACTTCCTCTTCTGATCAACCTACGCTATAACTCATTCAATGCTCATATGATAATTTGGTGATAACAGGCTCGGTCAATTGATCCATACATTATAACATATATGGATGAGTATGCAATGCTTTTAAAGTTGAAGTCTGATCATTCAAAGCTGAACAAGTTAGTGCATGATTTGTTAAATATTGATCCTGCAAGACCAGAGGTTTTTGTAGCTCTATCTGTTCTATGGGAAAGGAAAGATGAGAGAAGAGCACTGTCCTATGCTGAGCAGGTTATATTTTTTTAAAAAATATTCTGAAGCAGGGTGGACCAAATTCCTTTATTTTACAATATTGATTAGAACATGAATGATTCTTTTGCAGAGTATTCGAAACAATGAAAGGCACATAGCAGGATATATAATGAAGGTATAAATATAACCATTGTATTGGATGAAAGCACAGATAGTTGCATGATCTGTATCTCGTATCTGCAAGATAATGGAAATCCTGAACTTACCAATTCTGTCATGAATTTAAATTTTTAGGTTTGGTTCATACTTATTTGGCTCTCTCTAAAATTAAAGAGGCTTTAAATGCTTCAAGAGAAGCAATGAAAGCAATGCCACAATCTGCAAAGGCTTTAAAACTAGTTGGTGATGTACACACAAGTAACTCTGGTGGCGGAGAAAAGGTAAACATGTGTGGATAAGTCTCTGCTGAATACTTTTGTTTGTAAAGTTTTCTTGTGTTAAATATAATGCATACTTTTTTTAACAAAAAATATAATGCATACTTCAAAAAGGCAAAAAAGTTCCCTGAGTCCGCATTGAGCCCACCACCTGGCATTTGATATATTGAAAGAAGCTTACTATTTGCTTGCACTAGACACATTATTTTCATAACATGAAAGCATTATTTCCTTTCATTTTCCAAAAGTGTTGATACTTTTTTCTTGCATTATTTATTGTCTTTATTGTATTTATGATGCATGCTGCTTGTTTGTTAAGATGACGAAGCCAAAGTGGTGCTAAGTTGTTATGTGAAGCTCCCACATGAAATTGTGATTTTATTATCAAAATAAGAGAAACTAAGTAATTTCATTTTTAGAATTGGTATTATAAAAAGGTTTCTCTATGTGAAAGTAAATCATTAAAAGTCAAATATTGATTCTTCTAGTTCTGAATATATGTTGATAAATATTGATTCTTCTTATAAAAAGTAAATAAATACTGTCTAAGTTAATTTTTTTATTCATAACTTAATAAATTTAAATATATTCCTTAACAATAATAATAAAAAATAATTTGACAATAAATTTTGAATGATGTTGAAGATGCCGTAAAAGAAGTTGAAGAAGATAAAACTAATGATGATGTTGAGGAAGCAGAATAGTCTGAAGAAACCGAATTAGCAGACAACTAAGATGTAGTCAGAGTAAAGAACAATAAAGTTGAAGCTATAAAAGTCCCTTCAAATGATTGGAGTTCAATTGTTGAAAGATTCTTATCAACTTTTTTATTTTATTTTTAAATTTATCTTAGTAAATGACATATTCTCATATTTTAAAGGATTATGTAAATTATTCATTAATATTATTAAATTTTAGTTTATTTAATTATATATTATTTTATTTATATATTTATAAGCCAATTATAGGTTTTCATTTAAAAATTTAGGGAAAAAATTAAAAATAATTATTGAATTGTCATCGCTGATTTCACATTAGGCGGTGACAATTATGTCGCCGTAGATTGCACTTTCAGCGGCAACATTTGTCGTCGCCTTTACTTTGCCTTTGGTGGCGACATTGGTTTGCAGCTTTTTGTTGTACTTTCAGCGACGACTTAATATCGTCGCTGATTGTTGACATTCAGTGGCAACTTTTAATTGTCGCCGCTAATGCTTATAGGCGATAGTCTCATAGGTGGCAACTTAGCGGCGACAAAAAGTCATCGCTAAAGGTTTTTAACGACGACAAAAAGTCGTTACTAAAGGTTTTTAGCGACGACTGAAAGTCAATTTTTTTGTAGTGTTTGTTGGTACTAGCTCTAACTGATACTGACACAATACTATGTGTCTATTTGGGAAGCCCCTAAATTAAGGTTTTAAAAAGGTTTTTGGCTCAAACTTTAGTTTAGAAAAATTTTAAAACAAATAGTCATATTTGTCTAAAAGGATTTTTCGATCAAACCATGGTTTAAAACTAAAATTTTAGATAAACTACTATGATTAATTTCTATAACAGTAAAAGAACTTCTAGATTACTCAATTATTAATTTATCTTTACTTTTTATTATATAATCTCTCATCTCCTCTCCACCCTCTCTCCTCTCTCTTCTCTATTCTCCACCCTCTATTCCCTCTCTTCTCCTATATTTTTAATAAAGTCATATAGTTTTTATAATTTTATAATTACAAAAGTTCTTTTAATAATAATTATCCAAACATTTATTTATTTAAAACTACTTTTTTTTTTTATAAATTTTTCTCCTAAAGCTATTTTCTAAAAACTGTCCAAATACTCTTTTTTTCATAAGATTTTTTATAAATTCTTATCCATACAGACCCTATATCAACATTGTATGTCTAATGTTTGGGGTGAAGGGGCGGTGAACGTACTTTTTTGAAGATGATCGCATTGTTGTTTTAGGGAGGGTAGCTTTTGAATTGAAAGATTGGTACCTATTGACGAAAGAAGATTTTGGGGCATCATCTCAAATGATGAATGGGGACATTATATAGGTTTGCATTTGACAAAACTTCAGAGGTTAGTATAATAATTTATGAAGTTATTTATTACTTATTTGATTTTTATTTTTGTAATCATTCTTTATTTCTTTTGAAGGGGAATTATAAAATCGATTGTGAGAATATATCATCATTATCGACATGGAAATTACGCATATCAAGCTTTGATACCAATTGAAGAATAAAAATCAATTTTGATTGCTTCTAAGCTTTTGTAAAATTGAAAATAGTCAACTTCCTCTTTAAAAAAAATACTTTTAGAAACATAATTAGGACTTTTTCATAATTTTGTTTTCAAGTTTCTTATCTAATAACTTTTGAGTGTGTGTGAGAGAGAGAGAGGTCTTGGTCAAATGAGACGTCTTGTTTAGGCATCTTGTACCCTTACTTTCTCACATAAGGTAAGACCTGTAGCCCCCTCCCTCATAAATGCGTAGGAAAAAAACATTTGTTCTTTCCATTTGTGCAGCTTTTAGGTTTAGGGTTTATATGGTGCTGACTTTTTCCTTTTCTAATAAAATAAGTATTTTTTTTGTAATTTAATTTAAAACTAATTAGATTATGTGCTATATACGGATAAAAGAACTCATCTTAGTTTCATCTCACAACAAAAGTTTGAGTTTAAACTAGTTCCACGTTAAAGATTTAGTAACACCGAAATACGAAAAAAGAATTAATTATATATTTTAATATTTAAATATAAAATTATTTAATATTATCTATTTATTTTAAAATATAATGATAATTTTGTAGAACTCAACATTGAGAGCATAGAATGGGCATGGACATTTAGAATTTTAGACTCCAAAGTACAAACCTTGGATTCATATCTGATTTAGAAAAATAAAAATGAAAACCTCTAACAGACCCACCACTTTTAGTATGTGGGGTATGCCGGTGTGGATCCCACTGCCAATATAGTGCTTGTGCATGCAGGAATCGATGAGCTCCTATGATTTGTTTGAATTATATGGTAATAAGGCTCTTCGGCAAAATAATTAAATGCTTTGGTCCAAGTAAGATGTTTTTAATGTTTAGAAGTCCAGGTAGGGAGCTAGAAAATGTTAATTTGAAATGAATTAATTGCATCTAGTAAAACTATTTTGCACGATTTGGTTTTCTTAACCAGCACTTTCTTCGATCTACATATATACAATGGATCTAATTATACACATACAAGGGAAGTGTTGTTGGCAAAATAATAATAATAATAATAACAGGGAAGTGATCTTTATTGTTTATTTTTTATTTATATGTACACCATCTATTTATTTTACAATTTAATTTATTTTTCACTTTTGTTCCTGTAGTATCTTTAAAATTATTTTTTACATTATTGGAATTTTTTTAAAAATATAAGTTAAATAGTTTTAATTAAATACATATAAATAACATATAACATGACATGTGATATGAATCCCCAAACCCACCAACATATAACATGTAATATGGCTTTTTCAGGAATTTATTAGTTACTTTTTACACATTAGTGTAGGTGCTAAGTTAAGATTAACATATAAAATCGTAATATTATTTCTATGGCAAATGCTTCTAATAATACACACACACACACACACACACCACCTAATGGTAAATTAAAATTGAGGAAGGTAGACCGGGGATGAACCCAAAAGTTTTAGGATGACTAGGGGCAATATATTTGTAGATGTCTTATATGGAGCATTAGAATAAATCTTACAGTATCAAATATTAGGAATCATTAAAAAAGGAATGAGTTTGACAATCATGATATAACTTAGAAGTAAATAGTAATGGCATTAATGAAAGATATATAATAACATGCTTATACTTTTATAGTAAATAGGTTTGGTTATGACATGCCAAATAACATTCCTATAGACAATAACGTTAAAATAAAATGTTTGACTATATTATCTTAATAACTAGATCCTACTATTAGAAGTGGGAATACAAGCCAACTTGTATCCAGTTAGCTTGAAAGTGGGTTAAGCTTAAGAGGCCCACTTCCAGACAGGTTGATTTAATATCAACCCAAGCACACCAACCCGCCAGTTTTTATTTTTTATTTTTAAAATTTATTTATATATTTTTTTAAAAAAATAATTTATATGTATTAATATTAATTGGATTCAAAACATGATATGAAATTATCAAAATATTTATTTCTTTAGTTTTATCACTATATGTAGATAAATTTGTCGCAAGTAAAATAATAATAAAATAATATATATATAAAAAGAAATTACTCAATAGGATAAAGTTAGTATAAATAAAGTATAATGTAAACTTTAACTTAGTTAATATTCTAAAATTAATAAAGTATAACATAAATAAAAAAATTAAAAAATAAAGCGGGTTCCTACCATAGGTGCAGGTAAAAAAGACTTACACTAAAATAAATTGTTAATTTAACAATCTAACTCACTATAAAATAGTGTATTGGGCCTGTGAACCTAAAATAAGTTGTTAATTTAACAACTTAATCTGTCATAAAATAGTATATAGGGTCCGCAAGCTCAATCCGCAAGCTCAATATAATTTCCAACTCTACCTACCATGATGTAGACATATACTTTCTTAAGTCACTTAAAGAGCAATATTACATCCCATGCAACTCCTGGAAAAATATCTACTTGTCACTGTTTATTTGATTTAGAAAGAGAATTTTTGAGTAGAGCCGCACTTGTCACTATTTATGAGTTCTTTACAGTTTACCTTAGTTGAAAATTTTGTTCCTTCAATATTCCTAAATACTTGAAAATTTATAAAATTTTGATTAAACATTTGTATTTTAACTCTTCGGAGTAATTTTACATTAAAAAACCCGCAAACTTGTGTAAAATTAATGTTTATGGGTTTTTTTCTTAAATTTAAATTATCAATGTATTTATAAATTTTTACTTTTAAATAAGCTAGAGTAAAAAACAAAAAAAATTGAACTAGAAAGAACAATAAAATACTCTCATTCGTATTAAACTTTAATTTTTAAACAAGATATGATTTTTAAACAAGTGAGCTCTGGGTCCAAAAGAAAAACAAAAGGAGCTGATGCCATATCTTGTACTGTTCTGTTTGGTTGAATTAGAAGTTGAGAGAAAAAAAATAGTAAGAAAGAAAATGGGGGAGAAGAGAAAACTTAAGAAAATATATTATAATATCTCATGTTTAGATCGACGAAAGAAAATAAAAAAAAAATGAGTAAATATTTAAGTGACTAACATATCTCTACTTGTATATCAAAATAAATCATGTTTAAAAATCAAAATACTTATTAAATTAATATAATTAAAGAATTTTTTAAATTAAAAATCACAAATAAAAAATAGTCCTGACAACTTCAGCTATGAAAAAGATAAGCTCAGGATAAATTTCTGTCACTATCGATTGACATTTTACAGTATAATATAAGGGAAAATATATTATATTAACAAGAACAATTAGGGTGTGTTTGGATTAGCTTTTGGAGAATAGATTCTGAGAAGAATAGATTCTGGAGAATAGATTCTGGAGAGAATAGATTCTGGAAAGAATAGATTTTGGGAAGAATAGATTATGGAGAATAGATTTTGGGAAGAATAGATTCTGAGAATAATAGATTTTGCAAATAGAGATGTTTGGATGATTAATAGTAGAATCACTTTTTATATTAATAAATTATTAAAAAGGGTATGATTTGATTAAAGTATGAGAGAGGAGTGAGGGTAGAGAATAAATAGGAGAGAGAGAGAGGAGAGAGAGAGGGGAGAGGGGAGAGAGAGGAGAGAGGAGAGAGAGAGAGAGCGGGGAGAGAGGGGAGAGAGGAGAGAGAGGAGAGAGGAGAGAGAGAGGGGAGAGGAGAGAGAGGGGAGAGGGGAGAGAGAGGAGAGAGGAGAGAGAGTATAAGAAAAAAGTAAGGGTAAAATAGTAATTAGATAATCTATAAGCTCTTTTCCAGTTCCAAAATCTATTGAAAAATAGTTTCTTCAAAACCATAGTTTCAAACCGAGGTTTTGCCCAAAATCAATTTTGGACGAAAATGGCTGTTTGGCAAAAAATTTTACAAACCGAGGTTTTGGCCCAAAATCAATTCTGGACAAAAATTGATGTTTGTGTGAAATTTTCCCAAACTGAAGTTTTGGCCAAAATTGATTCCCAGAAGTGGTTGCCAAACAGGCACTTAGTTATTTTAGGCTCCCCTTGAATACCTGAAGCACCTCCGATTTTCCTTTTTGTTGTAAAAAGTCACTTGTGTGGGTGTGGACCCCGCATCGCATCTGCATCGTAACCCACGTCTTATAGCTATTTCTCCCGTATATTCACCAATCACCAATTCATTTCCCCTCATCTCTCGCTTGTAAGCATTTCCCTGTTCTCTTATTTTAATGTATAGAGGATATATTGGAGTCTCCATATATGCATGCTTGCTCTTAGTACATTGATTTTCATTGGCCTATCTATGCTATCAAATCTTCAAATTTAGATATCATTTTCTCACCAACTCAATATGAACAGGAGCTCAACAAAACCGTCTTCATATTCTTGCTTTACTAAGTCAATTAGTGTATCTAATATATGCATAGGAAACACAAGACGAACTTCGAAGTATAATTAATTACTCAATCATAAAACAATATATGGAGATGAACTTTGTTGCTCTCTAGCAATCCTAACAAACGCTTTTCCTTATTTGGATGAAAAGAAAATTAAAAACGAAAGAAAACTAACAAAAATATCAAGAGGAATATGTTTTCTCTTGGTTGGATGAGGAAATAAAATTGGTAAGAAAAAAATGCTTAGAGAGAAAGTAGGATGTGGGACCCATGCTATTTGTTATCTCAAACTCTTCTCTCCATATAGAGAGAGAAAATGAAGAGAAAGTTAATCTCAAAGGTTATGACAATTTAGCTATTATCAAGTATATGACATATTTATCCTAATATTTATTTATAATTGTCATTATTAAATTAATTAAATACTCATTTACTTTAATTTATAATTTTGTTTCATTATAATCTAATTACAATTAAACCTAACAAAATTATTTTATCAAAAAAACTCTTTTTAGGCAAGGTAATATTGACGATGAATATTTTTATTACACTTTGAATGATTAATGTAATTATTTTTTCTTGTATAAAAATAATGATAAACAAAAATTGAAACATCCTACTTTTACCATATCAAAGTATGTATTCAGAAGTATATTTGATTAGTAGAAGCATTACATTAGCCTAAAAATTAAAATTTTAAAACTTACTTCTCATGTACTGTTCATTTGGTAATTTCCAGATTTATAGTACAATTTTAAAAATTCATAACTAAGTGCAGCAAAATTGTATGGAGGTGATCCAAATTTTTAATTGAAGCTCTTTCATAGCTCTTTAAGGTAAAAATATAAATCTAGACATTTATTTTGCCAATTGATACAGTTAAATCGTTACTTTTTATTATTCATATGGTAAATTCTGGAAATTTCAGATTCTGTCTCTTAACTTTGAAAATTTATTTCGCTTGATATACACATCCAAATAAGGTCTATTATATATGCATTTAAAGATATAGATGTGTACTACATGATCATAACATTTCGTGGAGTAATTCATTCGTTTGCTAGGTCAAACTAAAGCTACAACAAAACTACTTTAGGACCTACGTTTTTACCATTTCAGTTTACTTTCTTTCACTTTCAATAATTATTCCAGCATGCATAAACTATCTCTTTTGCCTTTCATGCATTCTTTACATCATGTACATATGCAATAATTATTTAATACAGTTCTATCACATAAATAGACACCTTACATGCATTTACAAACATGGATAATTCATAGCATATGCTATGATCTCAATTACTTCACTTCCTTTCTTGCATTCTTTAGCTCTTCTCCATGCACACATTTTCCTTCATACTTGACCTAAATTGGTTGGTTATAGGAGGGTGAGATTCTAGGGAATCTCAGTAGAAAAAATTACCACTTAAATATGCAAGATGGATGCTGATATGTAATTTTATTAAACTTTCTTTAATTAGTGACATGCTATCATGCTATATACTTTTGCATAAAAGTGCATGGCATTGGAAAACATGTTATTCACAATACATTCAACATTATTTATCATGTTACAATATAATTTAAATATCATATACATGTCAACACATAAACATACCACATCTAGCACATAAAGAGGTAAGTCCACTACCTTACACTTAAGTTTTTCTCTTGATCTTTTGCACTTGCTCCCTAGCTTTCCAACCATGAAGCTTTTCGGTCAATCACTTCCCAACATCTTCTTGGATGTTTCAAGGTCCTAAACACATTCATATTCATCACATAATTTATTAGGACCATGAACTCCAACAATGCTCAATACTAACCTTGATAAATTCTTAACTCTTTACTAACATAACTTTCTCTAGTTTTCACTAATTAACTTGACCTTTGAACCAATTGATGTCTTGACTTTACCCTATGCAATTTTATCTTTTGAATTCATTTATGAGCTTAGAATCATGAAATTCTAGCTCCTATACACTGTTCTGTACAGAATTACATAACACCCTCTTTTCTTTCAAAAATTCTCATCTTGATTCTAATGATTCCCATACTTATTTCTCTACTTTATCGCACACAACTTTTCATTTTAAAACCATTGAAAGTATCAAAATCATGAAATTCTAATCACTGCTCATATGAGTGAACAGTAACATAGAAGAATCTCAAAAATTACAATTTATAATTCCAATGCTTCAAAGGTTCAAAACATATCCAATCCTACACAAAATCATCATATAAATTCAATGGAAGCCTTAAATAATTGAAATTATATTTCCTTCTATCATGAACAGTGCAAATTGAAATGGTTCAATCATGGCAAAGTCAAGAATATCAACTTGATTCAACAACCAATAACTTGACTAGCTTGTTTAAGCTTCAATCATATAATTATAACTTTAATTTCTTCTTTCTCCTTTTATCTAAGGTTTTTGGACAGCACAACACCTTAGAGAAAACTCAACTTTCCTCCATGAAAACCTTAAGTTCAAGCCCCCAAATCAAAGAAAAATAAGTTAAGATAGATTGTTGGAAAATGTACCCTAGGGGCCAATCATTATCTTATAAACATTATTGATTTATGGGTTTATTAATTGTGTTATCATATTATTCGCATGTTTACTGTGATGACCATCCTTTGATAATTTATGATCTTATCCTAAATGTCCCTGGTCGATCATCTGTGCGGGAGCAGAGATGAAATAAGACCAGTATGACTTTGAAGATGTATAGAGATATAAATTAAAGTCATAGGCACATGTAAGAGTACAAGGTGTTGGACCGACCCGCTATGAGAGAGTTGCATGGGTTACATCATAAGCTTCTCTCATATACAAACCATGTCACTATGCCCTTTGACCTGAGATCATCATGGATTCCTACATGACAAACGCTCAGCTTTAACCTAGTCAAAAGTCACTTTTGACCGAGTGATCATAAAGATTATGTTCGGGCTTAGTGGTTTTTCATGAGGAGAAATGTGAGTGGTCAAGATGGAATTTGTCCCTCACATTCGTAGAGAGATATTACTGGGCCCCTCGATGAGTGAGTCTGAGAAATGTATGGCCATACTGTAATAGAAAGGTAGTTCCATTTCTATAGTCAGACTACTCAGGGATCGAGAAAGTAACGGTCAGGAATAGGAGGATGACATTATCCATGCCTCATCTATGACTAAAATATCGCGTGACAGAAGGGACATAATATGGTTGTATAAAAGGTTACATTGTTTATCGATCCTCATATGATTTGGGTAGTCGTTATGTCTTGCTAAAGACCGCTTATAACTTGTGGGCTAGTATAGCAAATGGCCCACTGCCAATTTCATATGGGCCTACAGGGTCGCACACAAAATAGCCCAACATGAGCTATGATGTCCAGATTCATTGAATCTAAGACGTGTCTAGATTCAATGAATGATCCAGGGTTGATGTATATATTTATTTATATTTATATTCGTATATATATTATATATAAGGGATATATAGGATTTAATTTATAAGGATAAATTAAATATCTATCACGTTTGAATTTGAAATTCAAATTGATAGGATATCTCATATAAGAGATATTTACAAGATTTAATTTATAAGGATAAATTAAATCTCTATCACGTTTGAATTTGAAATTCAAATTGATAGGATATCTCATATAAGAGATATTTACAAGATTTAATTTATAAGGATAAATTAAATCTCTATCACGTTTAAATTTGAAATTCAAATTGATAGGATATCTCATATAAGAGATATTTACAAGATTTAATTTATAAGGATAAATTAAATCTCTATCACGTTTGAATTTAAAATTCAAATTGATAGGATATCTCAAATTTAATTTATGAGAATAAATCAAATATAGTCTAATCTTATCTTTATTTAAATTAAATAAATAGGTGAATTAAATCTGTGGGGCGGATTTAATATAAATATTATTTATTTAATTAGTTTCTTATCAAATTATACAATATGTAATATTGTATTAATTTTGGAATTAATATAGATTAATTCCAAGATCCAATTCGGTTGAGGAAAACATAGAGCATCCTATATATCTGATTTTAGGAGCTATGTTTTTGACACACAACACACAACACAAAAGGCCGAACGGAATCTGCAAAAGGTTTGCAGATGAGAAACTGCTAAAGTAGAGATGGAGAGGACGAATTCTTGAGAGAGCCTTGGAGGGACAGGAGACGCTAGCACATCGTTCGTGTTTGGAACGCTGTTCGTGTGGATACCAGTAGAGGAAGCTGACCTGAGGCGTCGACTTCTTGCGATCAGAAAGAGAGCACGAGCCGCGGAGAGAAGCTGTGGACATCTTCTTGCGATCGGAAAGAGATCACCAGTCGCAGAAAGAAGCTGTGGAAGTTGTTGAGGAACACCAAGGGTAATGCTTCTTTCCACTTGACTTAAACACATACGATAGATCCTGGTAAGGAATGGAAAAAAATTTTAAATTAATTTCTGCTACTTGTCTTCCAATTCCTTACATAGATTGCTTACCTTTAATCTCTAGCTTGATTGAACTTTGGTACCTTGAATCTTCTTTATCTTGTCTTGAGTTTTTATTTTGCAAGAGTTTCCTCAAAGGTTCATGCTCCACGGTTTGCTTCAGATTTGTGGGGGTATTTATAGAAAAATTTCATGGAAAATCAATGGCCAATATTAGTTTGTGCACTATTTGATCTAATATCTCACATTTGATCTTGGATTTAACTTTTTCAAAAAGAGAATTATGACATCATCCATGACATCATCAAGGGACACTTCATAGGGCTAGGTGGCGTAATTCCAATGCGGAGAAGCTTCTAGAAAAAAATCAATTTAATCCGGTATTGGCTCAGTCTGATTTCTCAAAAACCAGACTGTTTTATGAATCTAATTTTTCTGAGATTCCATATTATGCTTTCTGACCTTAAATATAGTATCCAAATTCTTCCTACCATTAAAACTCTTGTACTGGGTTAAAACTTAATTACATATCTCTTGGCAAATGACTTAAATGTCCTTGGTTCACTGTCTTACACTATATTTATCCTAAGGGTATAATTATCATTTCACACCTCTTTATAGGGGAGAGCAATTAACCCGGAGCCCGTGGGCTCGCCCGCAACCCGTTACTATTTGAACCCGTTTAAGCCCGCCCAAAATAGGCCTGTAACGTGCGGGCTTAAACGGGCTCAAATAGTAAATTATATGGGCGGGCTGCGGGCTGACCATTGGGCAGCCCGCAGCCCGCCCATATATTTTTTTATTAATTATTATATTATATTTATTTAAATTTATTTTTATTATATACTAATATACTTTTTTAAATTTATTTTGTAGAGGTATGGATAATTATATCTACAACAATCACAAATAAATATAATGTAGATTATGTACAATCATAATCCAATTGAATAATTAAGATTATAAATGATTATAGTATATAATCATTGTAGACTGTATGGTTATAAATTTGTAGCTATTATTATGATATTTTAATTTTTAATTTTAGGATGAACAATCATATCATGTGTGTAATATTGTTATTTTATTTTTATTATTATTAAAACTTTAAATGGGTTTAAATAAAAAAAATATTTTTATTTTTCATAAATGGGCTGCCCATGCCCATTAGAACCTAAACGGGTTTAGCCCAGCCCATTTAATACGGGCTTAAACGGGCTGAGGCACAGGCATGGGCTAGCCCGTGCCCATGAAAAAATAAATGGGCGGGCCACGGGCTGACCATCGGGCCAGCCCAGCCTGCCCATTACTTATCCCTACCTCTTTATACTTCATTAGAGTATATACTGGCTCTAACTAATCACCCTTGTACTTGCTTAGACATTTTTGACCTATCCAAAATGACTAAAATGCCCTCCATCCTTCTCTGGTATAATCTGGCTACATAGGGGCATTTTTGTAATTTCATACTTTTCTGGGGTTGCTTTGGACTCTGCCTACTTAGCTGTCCAATCACCTCACTAGGCCTCTGGGATGCCATTTAGGGCCTTGATATGGGTCTATTACCTTTATGGTACAAATCTCGAAAAACCTCTCCCGAAGGTATTTATTGGGTATTTTATTACATCGTAAATTCCCTTAAAAATTCTACATAATTCTTTTTCTGACCCTATTAATTTTATAAATTTTCATATTAATTATAGAAATTTACTGTAGAGTTTCATCTAATTCTGAGGTCTGAAAAATACTATAATATTTTTTTTATAACTTCAGGAATTTATATCAATTAATTGGGATCTCAAATCAAAATTATGTGTTACGTTAAACTGATCAAAATAATTTTTTCTACTTACTGGTAAAATTTAGGACTAATCTGATTATGAAAATTATTAGACACTTTTTGGCTCAACTTTCTCATAATTACGTTTTTTCCCATAAACTTTTGATAAATTACATTTAAATCCCTTACCTTTTGGTAATTACACCTTTTAGCCCAACTTTTTTCTCTACCTTTGGTTTTGGCCTTAAACCTTTTCTAGATTTCATTTAAGTCCTTGAACTTTTAAAAATTATACTTTAGACCCTTAACTTTTCATAATTACACTTAATGGCCTAAAGTTTCTTTCTACTTTAGTTTTTCACCATAGGATTTTTACACTTTTCAATTTAGTCCCTCTCTTTCTTCAAGATTCATTTGACCTTTATTATTTCTTATAATCATTGACACAATTCTTTCCAAATCTCTTTCCTCTATCAGCATTATACAGATAAGGAAAAATTAGGATATGACAAAACTTAAATATTTTTTAAAAAATAAAGAAACACACTTTTGTAATTGTTTCTATAATCGCAACAAATTTTGTTGATAGTAAACTGCCACAAAATTTGATAAACTGCTGTAAAATATAAACCCTTACAAAATGTATAAAACCACTACAAAACGATATTTGATGTTTATAAATACTTCCCTTCCTCCTATTCTTCCTCTGCCATTCTTCTTCTTCTTCTCATTCGTTGTTCTTCCTTTAGCCTTTATCTTGGTCATTTCTTTACATTGTAAGATATTTTAATTTGTAAGTTTATTTTTCTTTTTTATTTGTATATTTATTTTTATTAACATGTGTATTTATTATTTTTAGGTCATTCTTACATAAATTATTAGATCTACTCAATCAAATCTATATCATGTTTCCTACAATTTTTTTACTTTTCAACTCTCTTATACACCTTTCATCTCCTTCCATAACTTTCTACCAATCTAATAATATCAATTTTTACACTTTTTATATCTTCAATATTTTTCATAAAATAAAATATATCAAATTAAATTATATACTACTTTAACTTATCAAATATCTAATAATAAGTATCAGTACACAGATTTTTTACTTTTTTACAAAGGCTACAATATTTGTAGCGGTTTCAACGGCTACAAACTGTCAACAAAGGAAAATTTTTATTTTTTAAATTGTTTTGGAGCATGCGCCAAATTTGTAGTTGTTCAGTAACAACTACAAATGTTTGGCCCCAATATCAAACTTTTTTGTTTCCCGCTTAAATATTTTATTGTCTTTCCCTTTCTTGCCAACCTATGACGATATTGTAGCTGTTCAATAAACTGCTACAAACTCTTATCCCTTAGATTGATATGTACATTTATAGTGGTTTACTTGATCGCTAATAAATTATTAAGACTGTTAAAAACGTTTGTAGCAATTTAACCGTGATGTACATCGATTACATAAACTGCTACAAGAATATTTGTAGTGCATGAATTTGTAGAAATTCAGCTAATCGCTACAAAATGTTCTACCAACATTTTAAACTATTAGAAAAGCAAAAAACTAATCGCTGTAAATCGCCTATTTTTTTTAGTGTGAAGTGATATTTAGACCATTTGAAGTTGAAGAGGATTTTGATTTACCTATATTGATCAATTAGCGGTATCACAACAATCAAGAAATATGAAGTTTAATATAAAAATTCTCTCTTTAGTAGCAAGCTTGAAGGATTTATGTTAATAAATACTTTTATTTTATTATGGGGTTAATATTATTATTAGTTCATTAAGTTTACACAAATTTTAATTTTGGTCCACTAAGTTAAGTTTTGATCCCTATAATTTTATAAGGCATTGGATGTTTAACAACATTAATTACATTGGTGCAAAATATACTTTTTAAAGCCCCATTTTTAAACTAGTCCTTGTGGAGACAGTTTAAAAGCATGACCGGTGACATTTTTATAAATACGATAAAATAGTTACATCGGATGTAAACGTACTTGATGTAAAAGATAATTACTACACGGACACTAATATCAATAGGTGTAGATTAGCTATGTCACATTTTATGACTCTTCAGTTTCTTGTTTTAAAACAAATGACTGGTGGCATTTTTATAAATAAGATAAAATATTTACACCAGATGAACAATGAACCAGTGTAAAATATATTTAACCTGTGCTAAATATACTTTCTATTTTGACTCTTCAGTTTTCTATCTATACTTTCCTGCTTCTTTTCTCTATAGCTTCTCAGGCCATTCATTTCAATTCTTCAATTCCAAATGTTTGTACTCATTATGATAGAAGGCCAATTGCATTCTTTAATATTCTTTTCTAAAACTGTTCTTATTCCTCAACTATATGTATACCATTCCTATGATCAGTACTTTTCGTCTCATCACTTTATCTCTCTTTTCTTTTCTTTTCTTCTATTTGAACGCTCTAATGGTTTCTTCTTCATGGACACCTCCTTCTCCACCTCACAAAAGAAATAGAGACAATTTTGAAGATAAACATCTTGACACTCACATTGTAGTTTCTTTTCCTTCTCCCCTAGTTGTCACTCTAATAGAGCGCCTTGAGGAACTCATCATGCGATTCAATAGCCTGGAGAACTCAGTAAAAGAACTGTCTTAGAAACTTAATAAACTAAAAGACAGTTTTAGAGCTTTTCGCTTAGAAGTTCGCCGATCAATATAATGATACCTTATGTAATCTTGTTGATCCTATCAACTCTGATAAATCCTAGACCTCTGAGTCTGATAAGGAGTGAAAGCTTACAACCTTTATCTGCCCTTCCTATTTTATTTTTTTGTATGTAATGACAAAAAAAGAGAATATATTATATATTATGATAGATATTGTTTTGGAAATTTCATACTTTTGATGTAAAGTTATTAGTAAAGCTAAATGAATGAATTTTCTTGTTCTGATGACATGGTATTCTTTTATTTTTCAAAAAAATGTAACATATTTAAACCGGACATGTCAATGTCAGGTGTAGAATATAATGACCGATTTAGAAAAAGTTATTTATGCATTAGTCTTCCATTTTATCCGATGTAGATGTGTAATTTATAATATTTTACACCGGTGTAAAAAGTGACCGGTATAGAATAGAATGTTAGGTTAAAAAAGTTAGTTCTACACCTGTGTTATATTTTATTTGGTGTAGATTTGCTATACACTTTAAAAGGCCCTTTCGCACCTCCTATATGTCATTTTTCACTTGTTCGCGCATTTAAGTCTTCTTGATCCTTCACAGCTAGTGAGTTTTGTTTTGAACTTATTATCTTGAGAACTGAAGATTTATGCAGTACTGATGGTAGCTTTTACTGATATTTATGCTGGATTCATTGCTATCATTTACTTGTTTCATTTGGTGAGTCCTTTTACTTGTGCGTGATATACTCTCTCCTATAATTAGCTGCAGTTAAGTTTTCTTTTTTTTTTCCTTTTCTAGTTTTTTAGTCTTCCACAAATATGGATCATAATTGGATAAATGTTAAATGGGCAAGTATTGAGTATGCTAAGGGGATGAAGGAGATTTTGGATTTTGCTAAACAAAATAGTGATAATGACAATGGAAGGTTTTATTGTCCTTGTGTGAGTTAGTTGAATGAGAGGAAACAAAATTCTACAGATATGTACACTCATCTAATTTGTGAGGAGTTTTGCAAGAGTTACACAGTATGGGTATGACATGGTGAAAATGTGGAAAGGTCAAGTGCATCTAAACAGTTAGAATAGACCTTTGATGATGACGTAGATACTGATGATCGGGTAGAGGGCATGATTCATGATATTGGAGAATATACTTTTATGCGGTCACATGCATATGGTAATATGTGCAATGATGTAGAAAAACCTCTATACCCAGGGTGCAAAAAATACAACCTGTTAAATTTAGTGTTGAGATTGGTAAGTGTGAAAGCACGACATGGGTGGAGTGATAAAGGTTTTTAGAGTTGCTTGAGCTGTTACAAGACATATTTCCAAAAGAAAATGTGTTACCCAAATGCTACTATGATGCTAAGAAAATAATACATCCTTTAGACATGCAGTATAAAAGATTCATGCATGCCAAAATGATTGCATATTGTACAGGAAAGCTTTTGAAGATGAGGAGAAATGTCCAATATGTAAGACACCAAGGTATATATCAAACAAGTCTCCTGCAAAGGTGTTATAGTATCTTCTAATTATACCAAGGTTTATGAAACTTTTTGCTAATGAAGATGATGCAAAAAAAATGTTATGGCATGTGACCGAAAGGATTTGTAATGGAAAGCTTCGTCATCTAGCTAATTCTTTGCAATGGAAGAAGAGTTCGACAATAAACCATGAAACCTAAGTCATGGACTCAATACAGATGGCATAAACCCTTATGGTAGCCTTAGTAGTATATATAGTTCATGACCCGTCCTCTTGGTGGTTTACAACCTATCTCCCTTGTTGTGTATGAGACACAAGTATGTAATATTGTCTATATTGATATAGGGGCCAAAATAATTGGGAAATGACATAGACATTTACCTAATTCCCTTGATCAAAGATTTGTAGAAGCTATGGGAAGCTGTGGATGTTTTTGATGTTATTAAGAAGGAGGTATTCAATATACGGGCCATGATCTTTTTGTAAAATTAATGACTTTCCTACATACAAAAATTTGTCAGGGTATAGTGTTAAGGGCCATAAAGCATATTCGATTTGTGAGGAAGGGACTTGCTGCTATCAACTTCGTCATGGAAGAAAGACAGTTTACCTAGGTTATAGGAGATTTCTAAGACAAGGCCACCCTACCATCGACTGAAGAAAAAAAATTTTGGTGGCCAATAATTTGAAAATGTTCTAGAGCCATTGACTGGAGAATAAGTTTATGAAAAGGTGAAATACATCAAGGTTACTTTCAGTAAGACTACTAAGATAAGTGAGAAAAATATATGGAAAAAAAGATATGTCTTCCTTGAGCTTTCGTATTGGCAACATCTTTAGGTAAGGAATTGTATTGATGTTATACATGTCGAGAAAAACGTGTGTGACAGTATTGTTGGAACACTTGGGATGCTATTGATAATCACGTGAATAATCAAATTTGTGACTCTATCTAGGTATAGGAACTGACTATTGTATATTTTATGCAGAACAATACAAACAAACACAACTGTTTGTTGTTAGCTCTTCTTTGAATGGAAATTATTGTAGCTCACTTACGATGTTCCCAACAATAAAGTCTTGAAGAAGAAGACGTTGTCATATTGCATTGAGCGTTGGAGGGCATTTAAGACACAACTAGCTCGTTAGTATGTGCATGGCAAGGACAAAGATGATCAACCTTATCCTTCTCTATGTAGCAAGTATTAATTTGTCATATCCTAATTTTCCCTATCCGTATAGTACTGAGTGTTGGAAAGGATTATGACGAAGATCAGAAGAAATGATAAAGGTTAGATGATTCTTTAAAGAAGAGAATGACTAAAATGAAAAGTAGAAAAGGTTAAAGGCCAAAAGTTAAAGTAGACACAAAAGTTGGGCCAAAATTGGTAATTTTCAAAAGTTAAGGGACTTAAATGTAATTAAGTAAAAAGTTCAAGGGCAAAATTGCAATTATAGAAAGATCAGCCTGGAAAGGGTTATAACTGCCTGAAAGTTTTTCAGTCCCACATTCCATCAATAAATAGAGGAAGATATGTTGGTTAATCTGGCATGATATAGAAATTTTATTAGGGCTCCAGACATTAGAAAATTATCTGGTAGTCTAAAAGTTATCTGAATTTTTATCAGATTCTATAGACATCAGATATAAGTGGGGGAATTATAGGAAAGTGTCCTACAGTGTCAAATGTTATGAATCTGACAGAACCCTGAAAGAAGTGTTGTATAAAAAGTTATTCCCATAACAATAAATTTTGATGGGAGTTTGATAATACCCTGATCTGATAATGGAACTTATCGGTATGTGAGCCTGGATAGAATGAGATCAAATGACCTCATATATAGGCCCATGATGATGTCAAGAAGGGTCCAAAACCTAGGGTACCAGTTCATCAGTAGAAGGGGCCAGTGTCCAGAAAAAGTGTAAAATTATGAAAATGCCCCTGAATGCCCAGATTATACTAGAGATGGATGAAGGGTATTTTGGTCATCTGGGATAGGCTAAAAAAGTGGAACATGGAATAAATATGTTTAGTTAGAGCCAATATATGCCCAAAGGCAGTACAAAGAGGGGTGAAATGACAACTATGCCCTTAGGGTCAATATAGTGCAAGAAATAACACCAAGGGTATTTTGGTCATTTTCCAAGGGATATGTAATTAAGTTATGGCTCAGTACAAGTATGTAAATGGTGTGAGAAGCCTAGACATTGATTTCCATGATAGAATACATATCCTGGTATATTATAAAAAAATTAGGAACATAAAACAGTCCGGTTGTGGTGAAACTGCTCCGATCGGTACCGGATTGGACTAAAATTTTTTCAGAAGCTTCCTACCATGATAATTTCACCACATAAGCCCATGAAGTGTCCCTTGTGATGTCATGATGATGTCATAATTTGCTTTATGAAAAAGTAAAATCCAAGATCAAATGGGAGCTCTTGGATCAAATAGTAACCAAATCAATCTTGGCCATTGATTTCCACCAAGATTTTTCTATAAATACCCCTCCATTATGCAGCCAAACCGTAAGCTCATGGACCCTTGGGGAAACACTTGCAAAATGAAAACTCAAGCCAAGATAGAGAAGATTCAAGGTTCTAAAGTTCAAGCAAGTTAAAGATTAAAGGTAAGCAATCTCTCCTAGCTTATTTTTCTTTGATTTGGGAGCTTGAACTTAGGGTTTTTATGGGGGAAAATTTGATTTTTCTCTAAGGGGTGGTGCTTCCCAAAGACCTTAGATGAAAGGGGAAAGAAGAAATTAAAGTTAGAAGCATATGATTGAAGTTTAAACAAGCTAGTTAAGTGTTTGGTTGTTGAATCAAGTTGATATTCTTGACTTTGCCATGGTGTGCCCTGTTCGGTCTGTGCTGTTCATGAGGTAAGGAAATGGAATTTCAATGATTTAATGCTTCCATTGAGTTTATATGATGATTTTGTGTAGAATTGGAACTGTTTTGAACCTTGAAAACATTAAAATCTCAAGGTTGTAGTCTTTGAGATTCCTTACAGTACTGTTCACTCACATGAACAGTAATTAGAATTTTATGATTTTGATGGTTCCAATGGTTTTAAAATGAAAAGTTGTGTGGGGTAAAGTGGAGAAACAAGAATGGGAAGCATTAGAATCAAAATGAGATTTTTTGAAAGAATTGTATGCTTATGTTCAGTTCTATACAGAAGGCCATGAAGGAGATGGAATTTCATGATTCTAAGCTCATAAATGGATTCAAAATATAAAATTGTATAGGGTAAAGTCAAGACATCAATTGGTTCAAAAGCCAAGTGGATTAGTGAAAATTAGAGAAAGTTATGACAATAAAGAGTGTAACAAAGTTAGTCTTGAACATGGTTGGAGTTCATGAGTCCTAATGAGTTATGTGATGAATATGAATGTGTTTAGGACCATGAAACATCCAAGAAGATGTTGGGAAGTGATGGACATAAAGGCTTCATGGTTGGAAGCTAGGAAGAAAGGGCTAAAGGTCAAGAGGAAAGCTTAAATGTAAGGTAGTGAACTTACCTCTTTATATGCTTGATATGGTATGCTTATGTGTTGACATGTATATGTTATTTGAACAATGTTGTGACATGATAAATTATGTTAAATGTATTGTGAAGAACATGTTTTCTATGGCCATGCACTTTATGTAAAAGTATATAGCATGATGGCATGTCACTAATCAAAGAAAGTTAATGAAATTACATATCATGCATTAGCATCCATCTTGCATATTTAAGTGGTAATATTTGCTATTGAGATTCCCTAGAATCTCACTCTCCTATAACTAACCAATTTAGGTCAATCATGAAGAAAAGGTATGCATGGAGAAGAGCTAAAGAATGGAAGAAAGAAAGTGAAGTATTGAGATTTTAGCATATACTATAAATTGTCCATGTATGTAAATACCATCTAAGGTGTCCATCTATGTGATGAAACTATTGTAATACTTATGGCATATTTACATGATGTATATGAATTCATAAAAGGCAAAAGAGATTATTTATGTATGCTAGAATAATTATTGAAAGTGAAAGAAAGGAATCTGAAAGGGTAAAACGTAGGTCCTAAAGCAGTTTTATTGTGGCTTCAGTTTGACCTCATAAATGAAGGAATTATTTCACGAAATTTTATGAGCATGTAGTAAACATCCAAAGATTTAAGTTCATAGGTAGAACGTTTCATTTGGATGTGTATATGAAGAGAAATGAATTTTCAAAGTAAGGGAGTAGAATCTGTTTCTAGAGTTTTTGACCAAATGAACAGTAAACTTCAACGAATAAACTATATCAATTGGATAATCATTTGGTCTGGAAATTATTTTTTCCTTAAATTTTAAGATGTTACCTTTCACGTATATTTTTAAGCCACTTCATTTTGAGTTTTCTAAAATTAGTTATGATTTTTTGAATTTCTTTGCGTAATCTGGAATACTATATAAACAGTAAACTGAGAAAGAGTAAAATTCCAAATTTGGCTAATGGACTTCCAAGGTCTTATAAGTGGTTCTAAATGCTACTGAATGGTCCCTAAGACCTATGCAAGTAAGGATGTTACACAATTCAATGATGAAGCTACTTGGGAAGAATTTGTTGGCTTCAGACTACGACAGCAGCCATGGTGAGTTGATATGTCGTAAAAAAGGAATCTTGTATTTTCCATATTTCTTCCTTTTGTATGTATTGATTTTAACTATTTCAAGTCTTGTAGGAAAAAAGAGTAAAAGCCATTGAACAAACTTTCAAGAATGATTGCCCCCACACAATGTCTCGAGGGAGTTACGCGAAGGCTGAAAGAGACTTGTTATGCCTATGAGGAAGAGGCTGGATAGTTTATAATAGTATACCTTTAAATTTATTTATATATTTTCTATATAATATTATAATAATATTGTTATAAAAATATTAAATCTTTACAAGTTGATTCAATGATAGAGATGATAAAAATATAATGAGGGGAGGGATAAATAGAGACATTCCTCTCTTATTCTCTCCTCCGAATATTTTCTCCATCTAAATATAACATTAAGTGTGTACTCGAAAAAACACAAAACTAACATTTTAAAAATGATTTTGGCCTACACTTTGGTTTGAAAAAATTTAAAAACAAATAGTCATATTTATCTAAAAAGGCTTTTGGATAAAACTATAGTTTAAAATTAAAGTTTTATATAAACTACTGAGACTAACTTCTATAACAGTAAAAAAGTTTATAGATTACCCAATTACTATTTTATCTTTATTTTTTCTTACACCCTCTCTCTTCTTTCATCTCTACCATCTCTCATCTCTACCCTCTTTCCTCTCTCTTTTCTCACCTCTTTTCTTTCTTCTCAACCTTCTCTTATTTTTTTATAAAATCATACATTTTATAGTAATTTTTTAATTATAAAAGTTTTTCTAATAATATTATCTAAATATTTATTTATTTAAAATTATTTTTTTCTATAAATTCTTCTAAAAAACTATTTTCTAAAAACTATTTAAAAGTTTTCTTATAAGTTATTTTATAAATTTTTATCTAAATAGGCCTTAGGCTATTTATAATGAGAATGATTGAGATTATGTATTCCCCTCAGCTTCCTTCAATAGGCCACCGTACAACAAATAATGCTCCATATTTCAGGATTTGTCCCATAATGATCAAACTTAATCGAAATGACTTGGTAGATGTGACTTTTTTAATCTTCATTTATTCAAAAGTTTTGATAAAACGAGCAGTTACAATGTATTTGATTAAAAATAATATTTTTTAAAAAATAAATATATATATTTATTATAAATAATTAATTTAATTAATTTTTTAATATATATATCAATTAATTATATAACTCTATTTACCTTCCCTCCTGCCACGTCCCTCCTTCTCAATCCTTTATTTAAAATTACTTCAAAGTTATCCAGTCACAGCTAATTTGATTCACAGACGAATTGAAAATGGAAAATATGACAGAAATGAGAGAAAAAGCAATCCAGTCTTAGGGAAGAACTAGAAATGCCAAAGGAGGAAAGTTGCCGAAAGACACAGAAAAAGACAGAGGAATCTCCCGTTCACATAGAAAGAATTTTTCATGTTCAAAAGAGGATCAATGATCTGTTACACGAAAACATATATTAAGACTAGTCCATGGCAACGAAGGAGGAGTTGTTATAGCTGATTCCAACCTTTCCAAACATAGTTTTTTATTTTTCCATATATATATATAGAATATACATGAAGCATCTAGAAATTGTTTCAAATATCTACAAGTTTCGTTGAACAATGAGCCCCTTCAATGTTTCATTAGAAGTACAAGTCAATGGTACTATCTGAAATTAAAATAATTTTTTAATGAATAATATCCTATTAATATAATTAAACAAAATATGAAAAAAGTAATTTAAAACATATTTGCTTTGAATAATAACATTTGATGATAAATCTTAATTTTTAAATTATAAAATTATAATAAATAAAAATAAAACTATAACAGAATCATTAGTTAAACCAACATAATACCCAATAAAACAATTTGTTTAAAGAAATTAGTTTTAAAATAATAATCCTCAAATCTTTTTTTTTTCGTACGATTTCAACAGAACTAGATAATAAGAATAAACACACATTTTTCATGAGGTTAAATAACCAAGTGCGATTCAAAGCCACAAATTAAACACATGTACAAAATCTATGAATAATAAGTGTGAGAATAAATTCCAAAAATATCCAACATGAACATTGTGCCTCCGAATACCAATTGAGCTAGAATTTAACCATAGTGTGCAAGGATTAACACCACTATTATTAGTAACCAACGTTCTGTATTCAATCATATTATAAAATATTATCAAGCATACTTAGGGTCAATTTACCTTTCATAAACAGAAATATTCTCTTGGTAGTATAATTCCGGCATGAAAGTTCAAAAGAACATTCTAAAAAATTTTCTTTAAAATTCATGAATAATCATTCAGAAAAAAATCAAAATCGAAGTAAAATAAGTAAATTCTTATTTCATCTAAACATTCAATTATCAATAATCAACGGATATAATTTCAATAAATTTGCTTTGATAAAATAATATTAACAAAATTGCCAAATTGATAAAAGTATGGCATATAGTTAAAATATCATTCAAAATTTAATTATAATAGGACATTATTCACTCACCTCTTACGTTCTGAATTATATATCACTCTCCTATTTATCAGCTTCCAATTATGTACACTTCTCAATTCCCTAATGTCTAAAGAAAAAACAATAATACTCCAATTATAATTTATTTAAAATTTTCATACCTCATTCAGTAAGCTTTTCATTCTTAAGTTATATCCCATCCATATTTCAAAATATTTATATAAGAATAAACAAACTTAACCATTGGATTCACCCAACACTATTCTTGCAACAATATTGTATACATTTATCATGCTTTCCCAATTCAAGTCTTCACCAAGTTTCAATGCAGAAAATAATGAACTCTAATTAACTAACAGCTTCAATATCCCAATCAAGCATAGAGAAAAATCTTCCTTTCATTTTAGACATGCTCGAAGATTCAACTTAGAAATTCACACACATTTCATCAAACACCTTGTGTACATTCCCAAGTCATAATCATCAGCTAGTTTCACAAGATTCAACTTAAAATTGGAGCCATAACAGAATTAAAATCCTTTTTTTTAACCTTGTCACAACCACACATATTCCAGTAGCAGAAAAATGGTTTCTTGAAGTTTCCTCAATCCCATAATTTTGACTATAATACTTCAATCATAAATAGCTTTTCTTTTTAGATTTAATTCCCTTCTTAAACATTTTATCAAACAACTATTATGCATAGAGATTGCAATTAACAAATCAAGCTTCCTTCTCAATCTATATTTCAGCTAGTCCATACTTCGGCACTTCCCTGTTTCAGACACACTGTCTAAGAAAAGAAATAAGAATTATCAACAAATACCACATTCCCAGGCATCAATAAGACCTCTTAATTTAAATTCATTTTCCCAATCCAACTTATAATAAAAACAACACTCAAATCCAATTATCCCTTTTATAACAAACATTAACTATCTAACAATTTCAACAACATTGCAACAAGCCTAAAAGAAAAGACAAAGACAAGCAGAAGCAGCAACGAAGAAGGGGAAGACGGAGACGAACCCAAGTTGCAGATTCAAGAAACAAAGCACTTGTAGAACTATAAGCTTCAATCTCACTATACAAGCGAAACCATCAAGGAAAATAAATGGAATGAGCTGCACTCTCACACCTACAAGACAACACCAATTGAGGAGGAAAAGGAAGAGTGAAGAGCATCAAACTCAAATAGAATAGAGATGAATATGGTACATCACTTTTCAAATTTAAGGCTTGAATTCACTTTCTTAAACTTCTTTCTTTACTTAATCTGTGATTTAATCTCAAAGCCCCAAATTTTAACCGATTAAATCACTCAAAATCTCATGACAGAGAGGATCACTTGCTCTAACTAAAGCCCACAATTTCAGTTTGATTTCAAGTTTAAAAGCTCAAATCCTCAATCATTCCCACTTAATCGACCAAAAATAACCCAAAATCTCAACTTAATTGGTGAACCAACCTAGAAACCGAAAGAACAAAGAAGTC
The DNA here is from genome assembly GCA_037074615.1 of Leucaena leucocephala. Classification (NCBI taxonomy): domain Eukaryota; kingdom Viridiplantae; phylum Streptophyta; class Magnoliopsida; order Fabales; family Fabaceae; genus Leucaena; species Leucaena leucocephala. The sequence goes on from CM073538.1 coordinate 16,040,521, forward strand.
AGAGTCAAAGAACTCATCTTCGGTGGTCAATAGTGTCGCGAGTTCAATCTCCATCCTCCGAGCACTATTTTGACATCGCGTGTCATATCCTAATTTTTCCATATCTGTATAATAATGATAGTGGAAAGAGGTTTAGAAAGGATTGTGATGATGACTAGAAAGGAAAAACAATTATTAGACAAATGTATAAAGAGAGGGATTAAAATAAAAATTTTAAAAGTTCTATGGTAAAAAATAAAAGTAAACAAAAGTTTTGGGTCATTAAGTTAATTATGAAAAGTTGAGGGCCTAAAGTGTAATTTTTAAAAGTTATGGGATACAATAGTAATTATTAAAAGTTGAGCTAGAAAAGGCCTAAAAATGCCCAGAATCAGATTAGTCCCAAATTTTTTTAGTACATAGATAAAATTATTCTGATAAGTTTGATGCAACACAGATTTTTGATATGAGGTCACGAAAAATTTATATTAATTTTTGAAGAATGAGAAATTAATACAGTATCCTCTAGACCTCATAATTAGATAAAATTTGGCAGTAAATTTCTATAATTAATATAAGAATTTCTAAAACTGATAGAGCTTAAAAATGAGTTTTATAGAATTTATTATAAAATTTATAGTGGATTAAAATACCCGATCAATATGTTTCAAGGGAATTTATCGAGAATTGAGCCCATGAAGGCAATGAATCATGTAGAAGGCCCAAAATGGTGCCTTATAGGCCCAATTATATTTTCAGATAAGTATGTAGGCTAGGGCTAATAAAGACTGGGAAAAATAAAAAATTACGAAATGCAATTGAAGGTATGCCACTTTGTTGTGTCATTGAGTCAGAGTTATATGGAGGGCATTTTGGTCATTTGGACAAGTAAAAAATGTCCAGGCAAGTATAGGAGTGAATAGACAGTGTCAGTATATGCCCTGATAAGAAGTAAAGAGGTGTAAAATGATAATTATGCCCTTAAGGTTAATATAGTGCAAGATAATGAACCAAGGTCATTTCAGTCATTTGCCAATGGATCTATAATTTGACCTAGTACAAGAGTGTCAATGGTAGGAAGAATCTGGATGCTGTATTTAAGGTCAGAAAGTATATTATGAAATTTCAAAAAAATTAGATTTATAAAATAGTATGGTTTTTGAGAAATTGGACTGAGCCGGTACCAGATTGGACTATAATTTTTCCAGAAGCTTCCCCTTATAATGGCGCCACATGCCCTATGAGTTGTCCTTTGATGATTGATAAAACACATTTTGTATATGGTTTATGTGATATTTTTTAGATCTTTATAACAACTTTACCATTCATTTATGCCTTAAATTGTACTTTTGTGGTAATATATGATTGTGCGTGGCAATGTGCTAACAAAAGGGTAAAATGGTAAATTAAATCTTCTAAACTGCATATATTATGTTATTTACTTATTTGAACTTTTACAGTGAGCTTTTATCTTGGATTACAGGTATTTTGGAAGAGAGCAAGGACTAGAAAAGAAATTACAAGCCAATAAAAGCGAAACCACGCCCCTGCACATTTTAGTCGTTACCAAAGAGTCCGCCGGTCATGGCCTTTATTTTTCTGGAATATTCTTTGTGTTTATAGGTCATGACCAAAACATGGATCTGGTCATGACTGATATGTGAAATCACTGAAACTGTGCGTTTTGAATTAGGTTATGCAAAAATAAAAGGGGAAAGAAGACTGCCGTCAGGAGGAAGCTAGTTTTTGGATCTGATTAGGCTAAGAAGCAGTACTCTCGCACTCTCATATCATCTTCTTTACCCCTGACATCATTCTACACCTCTCCACAGAACTCTCCACCTCTTCACGCAATCAACCTATCACCTTCTCACTGTTTCTTCATGACGTCTCAACTAAACAGCGATTGCAGTACAGCAGGAGTCATAAGAGGCTAAACCTTTAGCCTCTTGGTGATGAATCAGATATCTTGAGCTCATAGACTCAAACGGGGAGTTTCTTCTATTCTAATTTGAATCTTCTCATCTTATGATTGCTGCTACATCTAGGGTTTTCATCTTGTGAACAAGTTTGAATATCGATTATTTTTTATCAGATTAGCTTTTGTAACTTGATTCGGATGATTTGAACATTTTCTTTTAATAGAATATTTTAGTTTCAATTTTAAGAGAATGGGTTATTATCAGCGATTGTTGTTAATCAATTGATTACTTGAAATCTAGGGTTTTCGATTGACGACCATTCGAGGGCGTTTTCATCATCTAAATTCAATTTATACACTAAGTGGTTTACGAGAGTTCACTAATAGTTCTTAGACCAGCTTTGATCAAAGGGGTTTAAGGAAAATTAGGGTTCTGGACTCAATTGATCGATTGAGGTTTTCTTTAAGACTAAATGATTTCTAAACTCTAATTTTAAATGTGAGAGCAAGGATAGATACATTTTCATAATCAAGAGTCTGTCATAGCATATTTCTCAACTCAACCAACTTATTTTCGTCGTAAACAAAAAATCAAAAAATATCTACTTTTCTGCACCCTACTTTTGTTACATCAATCACTAAAACCCAAAAACCATTTTATCCCTACTCAAGTTTTTCATTGATTTTGACATCCAAACTACTAGGTTTCCACATAAAAGGCTCCTTGAGAAGAACGATAGGGTTATGCCTTATACTATATTATATTGGGTGCAATAACTTTATTTTTGATGGATTAGACCACGACAATTCGACCTCATCAATGGCGACGTTGCCAGGGAGCCAAGTAATTGGTTCCCCAGTAATTGATTGTCAATTTCATTATCTACCTGAGTCGTCTTTCTTTCTTTTGTTTGCACTTTATTTTTTAGTAGTCTTTAATTTGCATTGCATTGCATTCTGCACCTTTCTGAGTTTCTACAAAATTAGTCTCTGTGACTTTGAGTCGTGACATATTCTCAACTATGTCGCGACCACTATTCTCTGTGACTTTAAGTAGCGACCAAACATCATTTGTGTCACGACTTGATTTCTCCCATGTGAAATTTGACTACTCTACGAAAACCAGTCATGATATTTAACACCTTCAGTCGCAACCACTTTTCTTTGTGATATTGTGTCCTGACTGAAACACTCTTTAGTTGCGACTAACTAAAAATTTCATGTTGTGCAACTTCTGTGACATACTGCATTTATTATTCTCTATCTGTTCTGCATTGCATGCATAAAAGAGCTAAACCATTAGTGCCGTTTGAACTTGAAATTGAGAGAAGACTTAGAAAACTAAAGAGAGTTTAGAGAATTTAGAGAAGAGGAAGCAAAATCTAGTTCCTCCTCTAGTATTCCCGAGTCTAAAATTGAATAGAATATGGATGACAATAATCATAATGGGCCTAATGGGCATGGAGAAAATGAAATACCAATGAACCCAGAAGATAATAGAAGTGTGAGGGAAATTAATCATTCGCATGTGAGTTATGATCCTTATGGTTTCTATACTGAAGAAGCTAATTTTGATATTAAAGGAACTTTGATTGCAGCCTTACCTAAATGTCATGGTTTTGCAAGAGCATGTCCATACAAGCATTTACAAACCATGCATATGATCTATTCTTCAATGAACCCCTAATGACCGCACTGGATGACGTCTTAAGGAGGTGTTTTCATTTTACCTTAGAAGGGAAGGCTAAGGAGTGGCTGTACAATTTGTCCACCTATTTCTCTACTCTTACATGAGATCAGCTGAAATCAACATACCTTGAACAGTTTTTCCCAGCTTCAAAGACCACTTGAATGAAAAAGGAAATCACAAATATTTTACAACAGGATGGAGAATCTTTACATGAGTATTGGACAAGGTTTCTTAACCTGTTGGCTCGATGCCCTCAACACAACATGATCAAGGCTAATTTAGTAGACATTTTCTTTGATAGTTTACTTCCTCATAATTAGGTTTCCTTGAATGCTACAGCAAATGGATCCTTGAGAGATAAGACTCCACAAGCAAGTTGGGAATTGTTCTAGAAAATTGCTAATGAAGACTATCAAACAGGGGATCCAAGGAGAATGCCCATATCTTCTTCGGGTAATTCAAAAGAGATTTGGCAGAATAGCAGCCCTAGGAAACAGAATAGAGAAAAGGATGAATTTGATTGAAAGAGAGCTACATTCCGCAAAACAAGTTCATGCAGTGGATACCTCACAAGCCTTGGTTACAGGATACGAATGACGCAGTTCTATGATGCATGTTACTAGTACATGTGACATACAGTATGAAAAAGTGGCAATGATGTATCAAGGGAAGGATAATTAATACCAAAAGAGAGACCCATACTCCAACACATACAACCCTAGTTGGAGAGACCACCCGAATTTTAGGTGGGAGTGATAGGACAAATCAATTCCAAGGAGATGGTGTTTCCTCAAGCAACTACCAAAATAATGCAAGGTCTATAGTTCTAACACACCCTATGACCTTATTAACATCAAGGCCAGATGAGACTTCTCAATTGTTAGAGAGTATGGCTGCGCAAATGAACAATATGGATGGTAGAATAACTAATATAGACAACAAGCTCAAAGAAAATGACGATCAATTCACTTCTATAGCTTCAATCCTTTAAAGTATGCAGAAGGATAATTCTATGTGCACAGGAAACCTGAGGAGTTAAGTTCCAAGAATGCAGATATCACAAGTCACTTAACTCGAGTCTCTAATACAGTGAGTGACATCTAAGGGAAGAGCAGTAGCAGCATACCTTCGAATATTGTCATTAATCTGAGGGGTATGAATGCTATATCCCTCAGAAGTGGAAGAAAGGTTCATTTTAAGGAAATTGATACACAAGAGTAGGATAAGGAAGGTGTTGCAGATGAGAATTCATTTTTACCACAAGTACGAATTGGGGAATCTAAAAATGCTAAAGAATAACAGCTTGTAATGAAGAAGCCAACCCAAGAGGAGAACTCATAAATCTAAGTGGAGATACAAGAGCTATAAGAAGAAGTAGCAACAGTACCAAGTCCAGCCTACAAAGGAAAGGAACCTGAGGAGAAGCCAGAGTCGAGCAAGCAAGGAGCCTCTATGCACAAAGGTAATTAGGTAAGTATAAAAGATCTCCCTTTTCCTAACTCTTACTTTGCTGGAAAGAAAATAATTGACCCTGATTTTGCAAAAGATGCTTATACTCTATTTAACAAGTTAGAAATAAATGTCCCCTTAGTTGAGTTCCTCAAGAGAAACCCTAAGTATGCAAAATTTTTAAAAGAACTGTCTGCCGATAAAAAGAAGTTTAGGCCTATTGAGAGAATCCAGATGAGTGCTAATGTGTCATCACTATTTAAGGTTGAACTACCTATTAAATGCCAAGACCTAGGATCCTACACCATCCCATGCACTATAGGAAATGTTCTTATTAAGGGAGCATTACTAGATCTAGGGGCAACCATTAATGTAATGCCTTGGTCAGTATATCAAGTCTTAGGAATTAATAACCTTAGAGACACAAACGTAGTGCTCTAGTTAGCTAATAGGTTAATTATATATCCTAAGGGAATCCTTGAGGATATTCTAGTGCAGGTCAAGGACTTAGTGTTCCTAGCTGATTTTTATATTCTGGACATGTCTAATGAGTTATTAAATGACAACACTCTAATCCTAGGCCGATCTTTCCTCTAAACCTCAAGACATCATTAGTATGAATCATAGTTCCATCACAATGGAAGTTAGAGAACATGTAGTAACCTTCAACATGAATGAAGCAATAAAATTTCCTCCTGATAATTTTGCTTTTACTGCTTTAAATGCTATTGATTATGCTGTTGAAGAGACTAGGGATGAACACGAACTAAGTTTACATGATAATGATAGAGATAATGCACTTGCAAAAGGTTTGTTGAGTGATCTTGCAGGATCCCAAGATGTTTTGGAAGCTGGAAGTGCAATGATTGAAGAAGGGTCGAATTTCTATGACTAAAGGTCATGTCCAAATGTCCTCCCTGTCATGACTGAACATCAACCTGAGATCCACTATGAATTTGTGTCGCTACCTGATGGCATTATGGTCATGACACAAAAGCCCAGTGACCACCTGTCACAACACGAAGATGAAGATGTCGCGACTAAACATCAATCTATCGAGGGAGAGACTTTTTGTGACCATAAGTCACGACTAAAAGATGAACAAGTCATGACTAAAAGCTCCAGAGACACACCATGTCAACTGAAGTCACGACGAAAAGATCAAAGGTCTAACTAGGGAACCCCACACTCCTTCAGTTCCATACTCTACTGCTTTTGTCAAAAGGGCTAATACATTCTAACTTTTCTCTACCTCATTCTTACTGCAAAATTACATTTCATACCTTAAATGATTTGACCTCAAATGATGATGTAGGAATGAAAGAGTCTGACCCCAACTATGTTGCAGCAGTAGACCAATGTGAGCTGGGCGCAACCTCTGAAGAGACCGCAATCAAGATGGAATGCCATAATGACTCGAACATGAGCAACCCCCAAGGATCTACAAAAGAGAGTATTTCTAACATGAATGATTTCCCCCATTTGATCCCTTCCATTCTCCAACCCCCCGAATTAGAGTTAAAATGAAACATCCTTACTTTCATACGTCTTAGGGACCACTTAGTAGCATTTAGAACCACTTACAAGTCTTCAGAAGTTTATTAGCTAAATCTGGAATTTTTCTCTTTCTAGGGTTACCGTTCACATGGTATTCTAGATTACACGACAAATTTCAAAAAATTATAATTAATTATAGAAAAAATGAAATGAAGAGATTCAAAAAGCTACATGAAGCTAACATATTTAAATTTAAGGGAAAAATAATTTCCAAACCAAATGCTTAGCCAATTGATAAATTTTATTCGTTAAAATTTACTGTTCATTTGGTCAAAAATTCTGAAAACAGATTCTAGTCCCTTACTTTGGAAATTCATTTATCTTGATATACACATCCAAATGAAACGTTCTACCTATGAACTTAAAGCTCTGGATGTGTGCTACAAGCTTGTAAAATTTTGTGAAATAATTCCTTCATTTGCAAGGTGAAACTGAAGCCACAACAAAACTGCTTTAGGACCTACGTTTTTACTGTTTCAGTTTCCTTTCTTTCACTTCCAATAATTGTTCCATCATGCATAAGCCATTAAATAAGCTTCTCAATATTCATATACATCATGTACATATGCCATAATTATTACAAATAGTTTCACCACATGAATGGACACCTTACATGGTATTTATATCCATAGATAATTCATAGCATATAGTAAGATCTCAATTACTTTCATTATTTAGCTCTTCTCCATGCATACATTTTTCATCATGCTTGACCTAAACTGGTTGGTTATGGAAGAGTGAGATTCTAGGGAATCTCAGTAGCAAACATTACCACTTAAATATGCAAGATGGATGCTAATGCATGATATGTAATTTCATTAAACTTTCTTTGATTAGTGACATGCCATCATGCTATATACTTTTACATAAAATGCATTGCCATGGAAAACATGTTCTCCACAATACATTCAAAATCATTTATCATGTCACGACATAATTCAAATATCACATACATGTCAACATATAAGCATACCACATCAAGCACATAAAGAGGTAAGTTCACTACCTTACCTTGCACTTAAGATTTTCTATTGATCTTTTGCACTTGCTCCCTAGCTTTTCAACCATGAAGCCTTTATGTCAATTTCCCAACATCTTCTTGGATATTTCATGGTCCTAAACACATTCATATTCATCATATAATTCATTAGGACTCGTGAACTCTAACTATGTTCAAGACTAACCTTGTTACACTCTTTAAATCCACTTGGCTCTTGAACCAATTGATGTCTTGACTTCACCCCACACAATTTCATCTTTTGAATCCATTTATGAGATTAGAATCATGAAATTCTAACTCCTTCATGGCCTACTTCACAGAACTGAAACATGTAAACAATTCTTTCAAAAATTCTCATTTTGATTCTAATGCTTCCCATACTTGTTTCTCCACTTTATCCCACGCAACTTTTCATTTTAAAACCATTGAAAGCATCAAAATAATGAAATTCCAATCACTGTTCATGAGAGTGAAAAGTAACAGAGAAGAATTTTCAAAAACTACAATCTTCAGATTTTAATGTTTCCAAGGTTCAAAATCTTTCCAATCCTACACAAAATCATTATATAAATTAAATGGAAGCATTAAATAATTGAAAATCCATTTCCTTCCCTCATGAACAGTGAAGACCAAATAGGTTCAACCATGATAAAGTCAAGAATATCAACTTGATTCAACAACTAATCACTTAACTAACTTATTTAAGCTTCAATCATATACTTCTAACTATAATTTCTTCTTTCCCCTTTCATCTAAGGTTTTTGGGAAGCACAACACTTTAGAGAAAATTGAACTTTTCCCCCATGAAAACCTTAAGTTCAAGCTCCCAAATCAAAGGAAAATAAGCTAGGAGAGATTGCTTACCTTTAATCTCTAGCTTGCTTGAACTTTGATACCTTGAATCTTCTTTGTCTTGGCTTGAGTTTGCATTTTGCAAGAGTTTCCCCAAGGTTCATGAGCTCACAGTTTTGAACCAGATTTGAGGGGATATTTATAGAAAAATTCATGGAAAATTAATGGCTAAAATTACTTTATGCACTATTTGATCTAAAGGCTCACATTTAATCTTGGATTTAACTTTTTCAAAAAGAAGAATTATGATATCATCCATGACATCACCAGAGACAAATTAGGGGGTTATGTGGCACCATTTCTAGAGTGAGAAACTTTTGGAAAAATGATAGTCCAATCCGGTACCGACTCAGTCCGATTCCCCAAAAACTGGACTATTTTATAATTCTAATTTTTCTGAGATTCCATAATATGCTTTCTGACCTTAAATCCAGTATCCGAATTCTCCCTACTATTGACATTCTTGTACTGGGTCAGTACTTAATTACATATCCCTTGGGAAATGACTAAAATACCCTTGGTGTCTTTTCTTGCACTATATTAACCCTAAAGGCATTATCGTCATTTTACCCCTCTTTACATTGCATCAGAGCATATAATGGCTTTAACTAATCATATTTATACTATATGTCACATTTTTTGCCTGTCCAGAATGACCAAAATGCCCTCCATCCATCTCTAGTATAATCTAGCTATATAGGGGCATTTTCATAATTTTGTATTTTTCTGGATACTGGCCCCTTCTACTGATGAACTGGTACCTTGGGTTTTAGGCCTTCCTTGGCATAATCATGGGCCTATATATGAGGTTATTTGATCTCAGTCTATCCAGGCTTACATACTGATAAGTTCTATAATCGGATCACGGGTGTTATCGAACTCCCGTTAAAATTCACTAATATGGGGATAACTTTTTATACATAACTCCTTTCAGGGTTCTGTCAGATCCATGACATTTGATATTATAGGGCACAATTTTCTATAATTCTCTTACTTATATATGAAGTCTATGAAATATGATAAAATTATAGATAACTTTCAGATTATCATATAAATATCTATTTTCTGGAACCCTAATAAAATTTCAGTATCATGCTCGATTAACCAGCATAACTTCCTCTATCTACTTATGGAATGTGGGACTAAAATACTTCTGGCCAGTTTTAAACCTCTTCAACTAAACTTTCTATAATTACAATTTTACCCTTGAACTTTTTTAGTTAATTACATTTAAGTCCCTCAACTTTTGAATAATTGCACTTAGGCCCCTGAACTTTTGGCTATTTACATTTAGGTCCCTCCTTTTATTTCTACTTTCATATTTTTTGTCTCTAACCTTTTCTAATTTTCGTTTTAGTCCTTCTTATCCTTAAAGACTCATCTAACCTTTATCATTTCTTCTGATCTTCTTTATAATCCTTTCCAAACCTCTTTCCACTATCAGTATTATGCAGATAGGGAAAATTAGGATATGACATTTCTACCCCCTTAAAATAAATTTTGTCCTTGAAATTTACTTAGCACTTCAGTCAATAATCTTGGATAAATATCCTTGTCTTCTCTTTGATTAAGGATTGGGGTATCTACTTCTTATCTTCTATCTTAACATTTTAGCAGAGTACCTTTCATGTATGCAGATCTTTATATCTTTACTATGATCATTCTCCTATTCTGAATCAACTCAATCAGAGTTGAACTTTAGTTCATTCTATTACTTACTTGCTATGCATCTATTTGTATATGGACTTCTTACTATCTAGACTTGTGAGTAATGTCCATTTCTTTCATATCAAACCTCTCATATACTACTATATTTCGAAGTTTCTGTTAACGACTCATCGTACTTCTTAGTGCAATCACGTATTGCTCATCTGGGTATCTAGTAAAATTCTCTGAATATCCATAAAACTTTATCTTATTTTCATATCATCATACTTCTTATCATCTTTAATAACTCATCATAATACAGAGAGAGAGGACTTATGTCATTATTCTTTCTTTTATTGCTTACTACTAGATAGGAGCACATAGGAGCATATAGGAGCACACACTCTAACATGCATAATGCCTGGCTAACATGTTGCAAGACTACATACCTGCTCATGAATGCAAAGCTCTAACATCAGAGCTCAAGCATTCCTTCTCTTAATATGAACAGTTCTAACACTAGAAGTTTGCATAACTCTATCACATAGAGCTTGCATTGCTCTAACATTTGGAGCTTTAGCATATTTTACAAACAAAACATAACATAGCATAATGCCTAGAATTTTATGCAAGGAGTGAAAGATATCATTTGCTCTTTCATATGTAACATGATATTCAAATATCTTACCCCTTTTTTTAAAAAGGGAGCCTCTCAGTCTGTTACAAAGCTAGCTATAAAGCCACTTTATATTGTATTTCTCAATACATATTTCTCATAGTGTATCTCATTACATATTTTTCATAGCATATCTCATTTGGTATCTTTCATGCTGTAACATGGCATATCTGGCCAAATCTGGCTATATCATAGTCTATCTTGCTTTGTCATAATGTATCCTAAGATATAATACTTCATACATTCTCTTTAACTTAGAATGTTGCTAGCTTTTGAGAGAATTCTTCTAAATATTTTCTTTCAAATCCATTTCACTTGAACTTGATATAAGGGTTCTAGTCTCTTACTGTTCATAACCCCTTCTAACTTTTCATATCTCTTTCTATCATTTTACATAACTCTATGCATATATGCCAATTTTTATGGCATTTACACCTTTTTCTATCACTTCCCAGGGGGTCACCCATTATTGGATTACTCTTGCCTGAGCACACTTAACTAAAATGTGCAGATAAAATCTGAAACACTTAGTGCTAACAAGCTCTAACCCTTCTTATACTATCTCTCTTGGGTCTATCTGTCCTTCTATTCTCTTTATTCTCATATGGAGGATCTATTTGTCTCTTATTCTTATTTTCTGTAATCTCACCAAAAGAATCTCTTTATTCTTATTTGACCCTTTCTCATATCTTATGAAATGTTCTTATAAATCCTTGGGACACAGGATTAACAACTTTAACTTTGATCACTTAGTTTCTGTTACGTGTAAGAAGATTTTGAGTTTAGTCCCTGATAGTAATAAGGCTATCTGAAACTAACATCATGGGTACTCTCTCTATTATGAGCTAACTAACTTGTGAAGCTTCTATACCTTAACTTTATCCTTGGTATTCATCCTTCTAAAGAAATATTGTACTTATGGCTCAATACTTTCTTTCTCTAGGCTAGGTCTACTGTGACCCTCAGAATCTATTGCGATCAACCATAAGCCTTTTCAGGATCTATCTGCGACCCTGTGAGCTATACTAGGATCTAACTGCAATCCTCCAGAATCTACTGCGATTCCGTTATACTATATTCTCATCTCTGGAAGATCTAAACCAACGGACAAAGTTACAAGGTTAGTTACCTCCACACAGTTGTTAACTCAATAGATAATTCCCCAAAAATGGTCACAGAAGCCAATATTATCTATTAGGACTTTACTCATTTCTTCTATCACACAGGAATTTCTGATATCATTCTCATCTTTTATAACTTTACTACATCCATTACTGTAAAGAGCTACATAGGCTCTACCATGCATATATTTATCATCATCTATTCATCTCATATAAAGGACATTACTCTATATGAGCTATGCTATCCATTCTCTTAGTTTCATTTCAAAAATAATCTTACTCCATTACAAGAGAAATCTAGCTCTATTGCAAAAATATTAACTTATATTACTTAGAAGCTGCTCCTTCTTAGAGCTGTATCATCTTTCATAAATGCATCTCCTTCCATTTTGTATTCATGGCACATCATTCATATATCTTACCCTTACTGAAAGGATATACCATGAGTATCATAATCATTTATCTATAGATTCACTATTAATCCTCATATTTAATCTCATTCTCTATCCTACTGACTATCATTATCTGATCATAAATTCTCTTTATATTATTTGGAATTAACTAGCTAACTATCTCATTTAGCACTTTGCTATTGCTTCATCCTTACCAAGTTGAATTATTTAATTGCATGTCATATAACATGGGAGCAACATAACTTTCTCATCTGGTATACTCTGCCCAGTATATACTGCGTAAAGGCAGTATTCATTTATCATAGCATACTCAACATGTATAATATGTAAGAAGATGTAGTCATTTAACCATTCTTTAATATGCGTGTCATCATATGTCAATTGCAAGTAGATGTAACTTCTCATCATAACTTATGACAATATAAGCCACACTATTATTGCATAGTTTGCTCAACAATCCCTTATACTCATTTTGTAATTAAACAATTAACTAGGTAGACTTTAAAACATTCTGTCCCTTTATCACCTTAACTGCTAGGTCTCGATCATCTATTTAGGAACTTGAGTTATTTACTTGTTTTACTTAGGCTGCCACGTTACCTTCTTACTAGGGTATAGAATCAACCCTTCTTTACTCTTTCTTATATAAGGAATAGGGGAGTTACTTTATCTTTGAATCTGTGGCTAGCTTACTAGGCCATATTCAGTCTTATCATAACATTTCTCATCGCTTATAAGACTTTTGTGTCCCTAGCCTGAAGGGCTTATGTGTCCTTGGCCTTACCGTAATCTAGCAATAATCCATAATTGAGTCAGCTATTTTCTTTCAGCTAACTGAGGAAGGGTTTGGCTCATATCTTTATGACATTTGAACTCTTAAGTTTTTTTTATCCTCCTGGACTACTAACAGGCGAGAAAGTGTCTCCTATTAAGCCTAAAGGTTCATGTAGATAAACTCAGCAAATTATTCACTAAAGGGTTTCTCTTTCCTTTGCTCTAACCCTTAGCCTCACGTTCACCTCTCTCTAATTGAGAGGAATACTTCTTTTAAACTCTTTGAGAAAAACTTCTCAAGTGAGCGGATCACTCTCCATCTCGTACAGAGTAACTTCTGTATCTCTCTGTATCTCTTAACTCTCTCTGTATGTCAGTCTTAGTTTACTCTTGACTAGACAGTGATTCCTTTTTGGTCTATCTTTGGATCCTAACTAATTTAAGTCACTTGGATCTCATTCATCATCTAGCACTATTACTTTTGTTCCTTAGGGTGATCTACCCTAAGTGTGCTAGGTTACTGTCCCTTCGTGATGCGATCCTTCTGTTTTAGGAACAAGAACTTCCTATCTATTAGCCCTCTCATCTTTAACCTTAAGCCATATGCTAGACTCATCTCGAGGCAAGTATCATTCTAACTTCTTATTATTCTGTTCAATAGAGACTAGCTGCACAAAGTATTTCTTAATATAGATCAACTCCTGATGATCATACGGGGGATCTACCTCTGAACCTCTTCTTAAACTGATCTTCTATATCTCAATGCATCGTACTATCTAGCTTACTTGTACTCTATGCTAAACCTCTAACTGATAACCTTTAGTGAGGTCAGTATCTTCATTCCTATCATCAGGTCTTTGTGTATTTTAGTCACCACCTAAGCACTTGCTAGCCGCATCTCATATTCTCTATAACCTTTAGTCGTGACCATCTCAACTTGCTTATCACGACTTAATAGCTCTATGTTCTTTTATCGTGACCATAGGTCATCTTCTATCCTGGCCTAACAGCTCAGAAAATTCCTATTGCGATCAATAGTCTTTACTTGTCATGACTAAGAGTTTCTGTAAATATTTATCGTGACCTGTGGCTTAAATCATCATGACTTAACTTGTCTGGTGTCATATCCCAATTTGTAGGCCTAGAAGCCTAGTATGTAGCCTAAAAAAGGAAGGCTACTAGACCCTATTGTGCAAGAGTCCCAGAAGTACACAGATGATGTTTAAGGACTAAATTGCAAGAAAGTGAAAATTCAGGGAAAATAGTGAAAGTCCTTGTGGGCATAAAGAAGAAATAAGAGGTGTTTCTTGGAAACTGAGCTACCAGAGTGCTTGGGCTTGGTTTGAAACCCAAGATGACAATCCAAGGTCCAAAAACGTAGCCCAAGAGGGATGTGGGCCCAAGAGGCATTAAAATATTATTTTAGTACTTTTTCAATAAAGTAAAGTGACCCGGTCAAAGATAGAACTGGGGAAAGTGATTTGGAATCATGGGATGGCATAAATGGGGCCCACAAGGTGCCACATGGCATTATTACAGTAAAAGAAGAAAAGCCAAGGACACATGGCATGATTATAGGAAAAGGAGAAAAAGCAAGAGGACACGTGGCACAATCTTGGCCGTCCATTCAGGGAAAAGACTATGGAATTCTCTGGAAAAGCTGAGTCAGCTGGTGAGGTATTCCAAGGGCCCCACCATTATGCCACATACCCCCTGAGGTGTTGCCTGAGGTGTCCTTGGATGATGTCATTAGTGGTGAGTTATAAAGGAGGGTGATGTCATCGTGATGATGCAAGCAAAGCTTCTTGAGGAAGCAAGCAATCTGAGCTATTCATTATGATTCAATCTGAGCCATCTATTCTACCTCTCTCCACCTATAAATAGACCTTTACCCCTCCCATTTCAAGGCACACCACGGCCAAGAGCCAAAGGAAGAAGAGAAAGAAGAGAGAAAGAGAGAAAGAGGAAGAAAGGAAAGAAAGGAAGGAGTTCTGGTGGAGCCAGAAGCAGTCTAAAGAGCTTAGGGACTAAGCAGAGCTTAGGAATGAGGTAAGTAAGTTATCTAGTCCCTGCTCTAATAAAGTAGAGGATTGCTCTTAGTGGTTAGAATAGAGAAATATCTCTATTAATAAAGTTAGCTATAGATAGAAAGAAAGTTAGAGGAATGTCAGAGTAAGGATATTACCCCTACTTAAGCCTGAGTTAAGTAGAGCTATACTAGATAATAATAAAGATATTATTATGCTATGTATAAGCTCTAACATATGAAAAGAAGGGACCTTAGAGACAAGGCTAAGAGCTGGAAGGAAAGGCTTCATGCTAGGTAGTAGACTTACCTACTTGTATGCTTATACTGCTTTAATGTTTTATGTGATGTTTTCTTACCTTGATGATGTGAGGAATGTATGATTAAGTAATGCTCTATTTCTTTTTATACTATGGCCATATGTTATAATTAAGTAACATGGAAGCATGTATGTTATCATGATGCAAGCATGATCATTAAGTACACACATAGTAACATCAAGCATATAGTTGTATACATTGTATGGTTTCCGTTTGGTACTGAGATTTCCCCAGAAATCTCACCCCTTCCATATCAATCCAATTACAGCAGGTCTTCTCAAGATGGAGGAGATAAATATGCATGAAGAAATGTTAATTGCTTAGCATGATTGATATGTGATTCATGTATGTATAATTGCTAGAAATTGTCACTGTAAATAGTAACTCGTGGTGAGGCAGTGACATTTGAGCTGTAATTATAAATAGTAAATGATTGAATAAATGTATGATATTTTCCCAGTAATTAGTAGACATTCCAAGCTTCTATTTGATATATAGAACATCTTATTTGGATGTCTACACATAAAGGTATGATTTATGAAAGTTGGGACCAGAATGCTGGAATCAGAGATAGGATGCTGGAGGAACAGTGATTTTGAAATGTTGACCAAAGTTGACTTGGTCAAGGCGTGGTCAATGAGTCATTTTTTCTTGAAATACCATTATGTTATCTTCGTGTATGAATTTGAACCACTTGATTTCAATTTTTCTAGAATTAGTTATGATTTTTCAAAGTCAGGTCACTCCTATGGAATTTGCACAGTGAACAGTACTCGCTAAGAGTAAAATTCCAGATTAAGTAATTTGACTTCAACAGCCTTAGAAGTGGTTCCAGATGCTACCGTTTGGTCCCTAAGATGTAAGGAAATAAGGATGTTATAATTTGATATCAGAGTAGAGGATTCTGGCTCAGAGCATAAGGTTCTGGTACAAAATCAAGAGAGTTCTAGTACAGAACAAAGATTTCTAGCACAGAGCATAAGATTCTGGCACAAAATAGAAGGTTCTGGCTCATTGATGCTCTGGTATAGTTAGATATTTGAACTAAGAGGTTCTCCCCTAGTAGAAGATATAGGGATGGTGTTCACTATTAAGAGACAGTGACACCTAGATAAATAAAACAGTACCCCATACCTTATATCTTTACGGGGTAATCTTCAAGGAAGTGGTTAGTCTTAGTCAGCCGCCAAGGTCTCGTGTTTCTTAGCACGATGTGGCTGGACTAAGCAGGATAACGTCTAGGGAGCCATTTTCTCTATGGATAGAGACAGAAGCTAACCAGTCCTAGGTCAAGGGAAATTGCCAGATATTACAGTGACAATGATAATGAAGGTACCAACCTGGTTGAAGTTAATCAACTAGAGGATTGGTACAAAGTATAATCAAGCTAGATAGTATAAAGTAATGAGGTATGAAAGATTAAGACGATGTTCAGAAGTAGATCCTCTATGTGAGTAGATCTACATTATGAAAGAATTTGTTCAGTTAGTGTTTCCTGAACAAAAGAATTAATAGTTAGAAATGAGATGATTGATAGAAAGAGATCTGATGTTCCCAAGATAGAGGAACCATAGTCTAGTCTATAGTAGACTAAGATTGATAGAGAGAAAGGTAGCCACAGTTTCAAAAATAAAGAGACTCTCTAATTTAAGAAAGAGTACGAAGGGTTGAGTCTATACCCTAGTAAGAGGGTAATGTGGCAGCCTAAGTTAAATGAATAGGTATTCGAGGTTCCTAAATGAATGTTTAGAATCTGGTAGATGATGTGATAGAGGAAAGAATGTTCTAAAGTTTAGTTAATTGCAGTGTACATATGATGGATGGTTGAGCAAATTATGTGATGATGATATGGCTTACATTGCCATGAGTTATAATGGATAGTTGCATCTCCTTATAGTTGTCATGTGATGACACGCATGTTAGAGTATGCTATGAATACTCCCCTCATGCAGTACATGCAGGGTAGTGTTTATGATGAGAAAGTTATGTTGCTCCTATACCATATGACATACAATAAGAATGTACCCAGGATGATAGATTGTCTCAGTAAGTGCGACAATTATGATAGTATGATTGGGGTTATTCAGGTATTTCTACAGACTTATGAATATAGTACTTAGGGCAATTTCTTATGTTAGGGTTACAGCAAGTACCAAGAAGGTAGTAGTGTTATAACTCTATCCAAAGAAATGGTATACAAAAAGAGTAAGAGATAGCAGTAAAGATATTGTTTTCATATCACTCTTCAGATAAGAGTTAGATATGAAACATATGGCTCTCAGATAGAGCTAGATCCAGATGAGTTCATATCACTCTTTAGATAAGAGTTAGATATGATACAGATTACTCACAGTTAGAGCATAGTTTGTCATACCCCCAATTTTCTGACCTGATATACCTGTACAGTTTATCTGCAATAGATATAAGATTCTTGGAATAAACTATATCAGATTGCAAAAAAAATGGAAGGATTAATAACTAAGGAAAGAATAGGGACCAAAATGCAAATTGAAAAGTTTGAAGACAAAAAGTTGAAATAGAAATAAAAGGAGGGACCTGAATGCAATTAATGGAAAGTTCATGGACTAAAGTGCAATTATTCAAAAGTTAATGGACCTAAATATAAATATGGAAAAGTTGAGCCAAAACATGCTAAAAATTCCCAAAATCAGATCAGACCCAAATTTTACCAGTAGATAGACAAAAATATTCCGGTTAGTTTAACGCAACACAGAATTTTGATTTGAGGTCCCGATTAATTGATATAAATTCCTGAAGTCAGAAGGAATTATTACAGTATTTTTCAGATCTAAAACTCATATGATACTTTATAGGAAATTCATATATTTAATATATGAATTTATAAAATTGACAGAATCAGAAAAGGAATCCTATAGAAGCCAAACCGGATTTTTCAGTGAAATAAAATACACGATAAATAGGATCGGGAGAGTTGTAACGTAAATTGGGCCATAAAGGCAATACAGGCAATAAGCCCATAATAAGGCCCAAATGGCGCCATCATAAGCCCATTAAGGTGATTGGACAGTTATGTGGGCCAGAGACTAGAGCAGTCCAGGAAAAGTATGAAATTACGAAAATACCCCTGGATGCCCATACTGTACCAGTGATGGATGGAGGTCATTTTGGTCATTATGGACAGGCCAAAAACATGGTACATAGTATAAATATGATTATATAGAGTCAATATATGCCCTGAGGCAGTGTAAAGAGGTGTGAAATGACGATTTTGCCCTTAGGGTTAGTACAGTGCAGGAAAGGACACTAAGGGTATTTTGGTCATTTCCCAAGGGATGGATGGCAGATAAATACTCAGTATAACATTTTCAATGATATGAGAAGCCTAGACATTAATTTCCAGGATAGAATACATATCCTGGTATATTATAAAAAATTAGGAACAGAACACAGTCCAGTTGTTGTGAAACTGCACTGATCAGTACCGGATTGGACTAAAATTTCTCCATAAGGTTCTTTGCATGGGCAGCACGCCACCTAACCCTCTTAGGTGTCCCATGAGCTGCCCCACATGATGTAATAATTATTCTTTTTAGAAAAAGTAAAATCCAAGATTAAATGTGAGCCTTTAGATCAAATAGTAACCAAATCAATCTTGGCCATCCATTTCAACCCAAATTTCTCTATAAATACCCCCTATTCAGAAAACTTCAGCATGCATGGTGAACCATAGGGAAACTCTTGCAAAATTTCCATTCAACCAAGAAAGAAGCAACCAAAGTGAAGTAACAAGCAAGGTAATCATCTCCCTTGATCTTGAGCTTTGTTCTAGCAAGTTAGCTCATGGTTTTAAGGGGTTTTCATGCTATATTTCCCTTATGGTTGCTTCTGGAAGTGCTGCTCATATGTGGTTAAAATATGAGTTTTATGTTATGGATAGTTTAGACAAGCTTAAACAAGCTAGAATCAAGTGGTATAAGCTTGTGAATTCAAGTATGTTTGGATTTAGGGTTTTGTGTTCTTGCTGGTACTGTACGTGGTACTGTTCATATGATGGAATTTCATGATTTTGATGCTTCCAATGAGTTTAAAATGGAAAGTTGTGTGGGGATAAAGTAGGAGAACAAGTATTGGAAGCATTGGAATCAAAATGAGAATTTTTGGAAGACAAGAGCATGCATTTCGGTTTGGCACTGTAGCAATTGGTATGTTTTGATTTTGGAAATTCTGATTTCATATTTGGATTCTACATGAAAAATTATGTGGAAATGAACCATGAGAATTTATTTTGGAAAGGTGGAGTTAGGAAACATAAATTAGAGAAAGAAAGGGAGCTAGTGAAAACCTAGTCTTGGATTTGATTTCAAGTTGAGTTGTAACTTGATATTATGTTGTAATGGCTAGGTTTTGACATTTGTGAAGGAAGGAAAGCACTTCAAGAAGGTCTTGACCAAGATAGCTAAGAGGTAGCAAGGATACCTAACTATAACTCATGTTTGTTTAATTGTTTTGCTTGCTTGTTGATTATGGTGTTTGGTTGAGCTTGAGCTTATGTCATCATGTTATGATGAAGTATGAATGATTGCAACTCCTTGCAAGTTATATCATGACAATATGCATGTTAGAGTTTTCTTATGTACCATTATGAAGTAGCTCCCATCACATGATAACATGTTAAGCATACAATTATTCATGCATGATATTATAGATTATGTAACTTGCTATTGGGATTTCCATGAAATCTCATTCCTTCCACATGCATAACTATGTTTTAGGTGCTGGATCCTCTCAAGGGAAGAGATTAAATGTTAATGATTAAGTTTGTATAATAAGTTATATGACTCATATGACACTATGGGATGATATGCTAGCATGCAAGGTGTATGTTTCTGTAACTCTGTTGTGAGGCCGTGGTGATGTGACGATGATTTTGATATGTAAACCAACGAGTTTTAGTATGAAATTTTGTGTGAAGTTAGATAAGATACAGATATTTAAATGGACACCAAGAACGCCTTAATTGGATAAATATCCGAATTGTTATGATTTTCCAAAGTTGCAAGTAAGATCTGGAATTGAGATAAAACGAGTGCTGAGAGGCAGTGACGTTCACGCAATGATTTCATATACCAAATGAACGAATTGTTCTATGAAATTTGGTGAGCTTAAAGAGTACATCTAGATATTTAATTCCATATGTAAAACAGTTCATTTGGATAAGTAACCAAAGATAAATGAATTTTTGAAGTTAAGCAAAGAAACTGGAACTTCCAGATTTTTACCAAATGAACAGTGATTTTTAACCAATAAACTGATTTCATTTGGACCAGAAAACCTTAGTTTCATATTTTCCCCTCAAATATTTACGAAATATATTTTATTAGAAATTGGAACCACATTATTTTGATTTTTCTACAATTAATTATGAATTTTCAAAGTAGGGTACATGTTCTGGAATTACCAAATGAACAGTAACAGTGTACAGTACCCGAAAGCAAATCTTTTGGAAATGGATATTTTCAAAGCAAATGATCATGTAATTGGTTCCAATCACTTCTAATGGAGTATAATTGAGGTTAAAAGTAAGGATGTAACATAGTTCAAATAGCTCATGGTTAGAACACAGATAGAAATGAGAAGTTAAGATGATGCTATATTAACATAATGCAATGGCAGGTAGTTAGACCATAATTGGTAAGCCACAATAGAGTAAGAAAGATGAGAAGGAACTCCTGAGTAAGAGGGAAAATAAGTAAAGTCTTGGTAAATAATATGGGCTACTAAATGTATTTTAAAATTTTTTATTGCGTTATCAACAAGTGGAAGCAGTTAACCTTATAACTTAGTCTATTGGATGAGATCTTTCAGAGATGTTACAGTACAACATAATCATAGAAGATTCTGGAGGATCGTAGTTAGATCCTAGCATGGCTCAAGGGTCGTAGTTAGATCCTAGCATGGCTCAAGGGTCGTAGTTAGATCCTAATAGCTTTAGAGTCACAGTTAGAGTCTGAAGAGGCTTATGGTTGATCGCAGTTAGATCTCGAGGTCACAATTAGACCTAGCCTAAGGAAAATAAGGAGCCATACAGAAATGAAAATAGTATGGTATCTCTCTGGAAAGATTAGTACAAAAGACAAAGTTAAGGTAAGGAGCTTCACGAGTTGATTAACTCATCTAGAAAACTTATAGCCTATATTATATACAGACTGAACTTAGTTTACCCTTATGAAGGTGGAGTCCAAGTTCAAATCTGGGTGCTGATATTCAAAAAGTTTTTGTAGTATGCCTGAAGAATAGAGAAGAGAACCCCACATGTTTTGAGAATGGAAAAGTATGAATAGATAAATCCTTCAGACAAGGATAAAGAAGCTAAAAGGTTAGCAAGACCCAGAGAAAAGGGTCTAAGATAGAGTAAAGAAAGAACACAGTTATATGAGAAAAGGAGTAAATACCATAAAAGTTTGGCATAGATACATGAAGTGATGCGAGATAGTCAGAAAAGTTAAGAAGAGTTAAGAAAAGTCAAGAAAATGTTATGAAATGAAAGGGAAATTCTCCTCAAAGAAACTATTCATCAAGGAATGAATTGAGATTTAACCCTCAAATTTCGAGGACGAAATTTATTTTAAGGGGAGGAGAAATGTCATATCCCAATTTTTAGGTCTAGAAGCCTAGTATGTAGCCTAAAAAAGGAAGGCTACTAGACCCTATTGTGTAGGAATCCCAGAAGTATACAGATGATGTTCAGGGACTAAATTGCAAGACAGTGAAAATTCAGGGAAAATAGTGAAAGTCCCTGTGGGCATAAAGAAGAAGTAAGAAGTGTTTCTTGGAAACTGAGCCACTAGAGTGCTTGGGCTTGGTTTGAAACCCAAGATGACAATCAAAGGTCCAAAAACGTAGCCCAAGAGGGATGTGGGCCCAAGAGGCATTAAAATATTATTTTAGTACTTTTTCAATAAAGTAAAGTGACCCGGTCAAAGATAGAACTGGGGAAAGTGATCTAGAATCATGGGATGGCATAAATGGGGCCTACAAGGTGCCACATGGCATGATTATAGTAAAAGAAGAAAAGCCAAGGACACATGGCATGATTACAGGAAAAGGAGAAAAAGCAAGAGGACATGTGGCACAATCTCGACCGTCCATTGAGGGAAAAGACTCTGGAATTATCTGGAAAAGTTGAGTCAGCTGGTGAGGTGTTCCAAGGGCCCCACCATTATGCCACATACCCCCTGAGGTGTGCCCTGAGGTATCCTTTGATGATGTCATTAGTGGTGAGTCATAAAGGAGGGTGAGTCATCATGATGATGCAAGCAAAGGTTTTTGAGGAAGCAAGCAATCTGAGCCATTCATCATGATTCGATCTGAGCCATCCATTCCACCTCCCTCCACCTATAAATAGACCCTTCTCCCTCCCATTTCAAAGCACACCATGGCCAAGAGCCAAAGGAAGAAGAGAAAGAAGAGAGAAAGAGAGAGAAAGGAAATAAAGGAAGGAGTTCTAATGGAGCTAGGAGCAGTCTAAAGAGCTTAAGGACTAGGCAGAGCTTAGAAATGAGTTAAGTAAGTTATATAGTCCTTACTCTAATAAAGTAGAGGATTTCTCTTAGTAGTTAGAATAGAGAAATATCTCTCTTAATAAAGTTAGCTATAGATAGAAAGAAAGTTAGAGGAATGTCAGAGTAAGGATATTACCCCTAGTTAAGCATGATTTAAGTAGAGCTATACTGGATAATAATAAAGATATTATTATGCTATGTATAGGCTATAACATATGAAAAGAAGGGACCTTAAAGACAAGGCTAAGAGCTGGAAGGAAAGGCTTCACGCCAGGTAGTAGACTTACCTACTTGTATGCTTATACTGCTTTGATGTTTTATATGATGTTTTCTTACCTTGATGATGTGAGGCATGTATGATTAAGTAATGCTCTATTTATTTTTATACTATGGCCATATGTTATAATTAAGTAACATGGAAGCATGTATGTTATCATGATGCAAGCATGATCATTAAGTACACACATAGTAACATCAAGTATATAGTTGCATACATTATATGGTTTCTGTTTGCTACTGAGATTTCCCCAGAAATCTCACCCCTTCCATACCAATGAATTACAATAGGTCTTCTCCAGATGGAGGAGATAAATATGCATCAATAAATGTTAATTGCTTAGCATGATTGATATGTGGTTCATGTATATATAATTGCGGTAAATTGTCATTGTGAACAGTAACTCGTGGTGAGGAAGTAACATTTAAGCTGTAATTATAAATAGTAAATGATTGAATAAATGTATGATATTTTTCCAGTAAATATTAGACATGCCAAGCTTCGATTTGATATATAGAAAATCTTATTTGGATGTCTAAACATAAAGATATGATTTATGAAAGTTGGGACCAGAATGCTGGAATCAGAGACAGGACGCTAGAGGAACAGTGATTTTAGAACATTGACTAAAGTTGACCTGGTCAAGGCGTGGTCAATGAGTCATTTTTCCCTGAAAGACCATTATATTAGCTTCATGTACCAATTTGAATCACTTTATTTCAATTTTTCTAGAATTATTTATGATTTTTTGAAGTCAGGTCACTCCTCTAGAATTTGTACAGTGAACAGTACTCGCTAAGAGTACAATTTCAGATTGAGTAATTTGACTTCAACAACCTTAGAAGTGGTTCCAGATGCTACCGTTTGGTCCCTAAGACGTAACAAAATAAGGATGTTATATCTGGTACTTCTAGCCATAATCTTTTATGTCACCATAATATTTGTACATACATTACCTACATGTCAATTATATATTCGGGGTATATCATAACTATCATACATTTGAGTAATTACTTTACTTTACCATGTTTACTTGTTTACCTTAACCCTCATCTGTCTTGCATTCTCTTCTAGAAATCATAGACTGTACCTACTTATGCACAAAGAAGTGGCACCCTTGTATATCAGTTGGCAGATCATTTACTAAATACTCACTTAGCTCTATATGCCATGTAGGGGTATATGGCAATACTTGACTTACTATTATCTCATGCCAGTACTCTAGAGTATATTAGGTTAATTCCCTCTACTGTATGTATGTTTATCATCCCTGCTACGGCATTGAGGAACTGCAGATAACTGACTGTTCTTAATCCCTACTTCTATCTATTCCTTGACCTAGACTGAATAATTCACTCTCCACAGCTTTCTTAAAAATGATATAGTCAACATTATCTATCTTTAACAAAGAAGGCTGGGGTTGACGAGGACCAGAAATATCACACTAATCTTTCTCTATAAAATCACATATTCCTGGACTTTGGGAATGGACAAGAACTATAATAGACTCTGACTGGATGTCTGAATTAGGGGACTGTGGTCTATTACTTATAACAACCCTGTCCTCAAACTCTGGTAGAGGAGGAATAATATCTGGTCTACCCATAATCTAATACTAGTACTCAGCTTCCTCAGTTGTAATCTATCCTCACATCGGAGGAATAAAGCTTACATCAGGGTTAGAGGGCACTCTAATAAACTCATACTGTATAGAGTCACTAGACTCAACATCATCTGGTGCATATTGGGCCTTAGGCTGAATCTCTACATGACCTCCAGACTATAGGTTTGAGTCTATAGAAATATCTATGGGACATCTTACTATAGACTTCCCTGACTGCTTCCCTATACTTTCCTCTGAACTCTCCTCATTGTCTGAAGGATAATCAAAGTCTGGATGCACACTATCTTCACATATCACTACTGGCTGGGGGTTTCCCTTATTAACTAAAGTCTCTGACTTAACTTTATGAAATATCATATCTATTCCTGCAATCTTTGCTTAATTAAGCAATGCTAACTATCCCAATAAATACCCAAACTTAACAAAGTACTTACTATTGAGTGTTAGAGTCTGGGAACTATCTTATATCATGCCAGAAACTTCTGCTTTAATACCAAAATGAAACATCCTTACTTTCATACATCTTAAGGACCACTTAATAGCATTTAGAACCACTTACAAGTCTTTGGAAGTTCATTAGCTAAATCTGGATTTTTTTTCTTTCTCAGGTTACTGTTCACATGGTATTCCAAATTACACGATGAATTTCAAAAAATCATAATTAATTCTAGAAAAATCAAAATGAAGTGGTTCAAAAAGATACATGAAGTTAACATCTTGAATTTTAAAGGAAAAAAATTTATAGACCAAATGCTTAGCCAATTAATATAGTTTATTCGTTAAAGTTTACTGTTTATTTGATCAAAAATTCTGAAAATAGATTCTGGTCCCTTACTTTGGAAATTCATTTCTCTGGATATACACATCCAAATGAAATGTTCTACCTATGCACTTAAAGCTGTGGATATGTGATACACGCGTGTAAAATTTCATGAAATAATTCCTTCATTGTTAGGTCAAACTAAAGCAACAACAAAACTGCTTTATGATCTACATTTTTACCATTTCAGTTTTCTTTCTTTCACTTCCAATAATTGTTCCAGCATGATAAGCCATCAAATAAGCTTCTCAATATTCATATACATTATGTACATATGCCATAATTATTATAAATAGTTTCATCACATGAATGGACACCTTACATGGCATTTACATACATAGATAATTCATAGTATATAGTAAGATCTCAATTACTTCCATTCTTTAGCTCTTCTCCATGCATACATTTTCCATCATGCTTGACCTAAACTAGTTGGTTATGGAAGAGATTCTAGGGAATCTCAGTAGCAACCTTAATATGCAAGATGGATGCTAATGCATGATATGTAATTTCATTAAACTTTCTTTGATTAGTAACATGCCATCATGCTATATGCTTTTACATAAAATGCATGGCCATAGAAAACATTTTCTGCACAATACATTCAACATCATTTATCATGTCATAACATAATTCAAATATCACATACATGCCAACACATAAGCATACTACATCAAACACATAAAGAGGTAAGTTCACTACCTTGCACTTAAGATTTTCTCTTGATCTTTTGCACTTGCTCCCTAGCTTTTCAACCATGAAGCCTTTATGTCAATCACTTCCCAATATCTTCTTGGATATTTCAAGGTCCTAAACACATTCATATTCATCACATAATTCATTAGGACTCGTGAACTCCAACTATGTTCAAGACTAACCTTGTTACACTCTTTATTATCATAACTTTCTCTAATCTTCACTAATCCACTTGGCTCGTGAACCAATTGATGTCTTGAATTTACCCTACAAAATTTCATATTTTGAATCCATTTATGAGCTTAGAATCATGAAATTCTAGCTCCTTCATGGCCTGCTACAGAGAACCGAAACATGTACACAATTCTTTCAAAAATTCTTATTTTGATTCAAATGCTTCCCATACTTGTTTCTCCACTTTATCCCACACAACTTTTCATTTTAAAACCATTGGAAGCATCAAAATTATAAAATTTCAATCACTGTTCATGTGAGTGAACAGTAACTGAGAAGAATTTCCAAAAACTACAATCTTGAGGTTTTAATGTTTCCAAGGTTCAAAATCTTTCCAATCCTATACAAAATCATCATATAAATTCAATGGAAGCATTAAATATTTGAAATTCCATTTCCTTCCCTCATGAACAGTGCATATTGAATAGGTTCAACCATGACAAAGTCAAGAATATCAACTTGATTCAACAACTAATCACGTAACTAGCTTATTTAAGCTTCAATCATATACTTCTAACTTTAATTTCTTCTTTCCCCTTTCATCTAAGGTTTTTGGGAAGCACAACACTTTAAAGAAAATTCAACTTTTTCCCAATAAAAATCCTAAGTTCAAGCTCCCAAATCAAAGGAAAATAAGCTATGAGAGATTGCTTACCTTTAATCTCTAGCTTGCTTGAACTTTGGTACCTTAAATCTTCTTTGTCTTGGCTTGAGTTTCCATTTTGCAAGAGTTTCCCCAAGGTTCATGAGCTCACAGTTTTGAACCAGATTTGAGGGGGTATTTATAGAAAAAGTCATGGAAAATCAATGGCCAAGATTACTTTGTGCATTATTTGATCTAAAGGCTCACATTTAATCTTGGATTTAACTTTTTCAAAAAGAAGAATTATGGCATCATCCATAACATCACAAGGGATAACTCAAGGGGTTATGTGGCACCATTTCTAGAGGGAGAAACTTTTGGAAAAATTTTAGTCCAATTCGGTACAAGCTTAATCTGATTCCCCAAAAATCGGCCTGTTTTATAATTCTAATTTTTCTGAGATTTAATAATATGCTTTCTGACCTTAAATCTAGTATCCAGATTCTCCCTACCATTGAAATTCTTGTACTAGGTCAATACTTAATTACAGATCCCTTGGAAAATGACTGAAATACCCTTGGTGTCCTTTCTGCACTATATTAACCCTAAGGGCGTTATCATCACTTTACCCCTCTTTGCATTGTATCAGAGCATATAATGGCTCTAACTAATAATATTTATACTATATATTACATTTTTAGCTTATCTAGAATGACCAATATGCCCTCCATCCATCTCTAGTACAATCTGGCTACATAGGGGCATTTTCGTAATTTCACACTTTTTTGGACACTGGCCCCTTCTACTGATGAACTGGTACCCTGGGTTTTGGGCCCTCCTTGGCGTCATCATGGGTCTATATATGACGTCATCTGATCTCAATCTATCCAGGCTTACATATTGATAAGTTCTATAATCAGATCACTGGTGTTATCGAACTCTCAAAATTCACTAATATGGTGATAACTTTTTATACATAACTCCTTCTAGGGTTCTATCAAATCCATGACATCTAACACTATAGGGCACACTTTTCTATAATTCTCATACTTATATCTGAAGTCCATGAAATCTGATAAAATTCCAGATAACTTTCAGACGATCAGATAAATATATGTTGTCTGGAACCCCAATAAAATTTTGGTATCATGCTGGATTAACTAGCATAACTTCCTCTATCTACTGATAGAATATGGAACTAAAATACTTCTGGACTATTCTAAACCTCTTTGGCTGAACTTTCTATAATTACAATTTTTCCCTTGAACTTTTTAGTTAATTACATTTAAGTCCCTTAACTTTTGAATAATTGAACTTAGGCCCCTAAACTTTTAGCTATTTGCATTTAGGTCCCTCCTTTTATTTCTACTTTCATTTTTTTGTCTCCAACATTTTCTAATTTTTGTTTTAGTCCTTCTTTTCCTTAAAGACTCATCTAACCTTTATCATTTCTTTTAATCTTCATCATAATCCTTTCCAAACCTCTTTTCACTATCAGTATTATGCAGATAGGGAAAATTAGGATATGACAAAAGATTTGTCTTCCAACCTAAATTATGCTTATCTTGAGCAAAACTCAAAATTGCCGGTCATAATTTCCAATTCTCTGACTGTTAGTGAAGAGTCTAGGTTATTAAGTGTGTTTAGAAAAAATAGATAGGCTTTGGGTTGGCAATTAACTAATATAAAAGGGATAGATACCACTGTTTACACCCATAGGATCCTACTGAGTGAAGATTCCAAGCCACTTAAACATCCCTAAAGAAGATTAAACCCTTTGAGCTTAGATGTGGTTAGGAAAGAGATTAGTAAATTGTTAAAGGTAGAAATCATATATGCTATTTCAGATAGTGAATGGGTATCTCCTGTACATGTAGTGCCTAAGAAGAGTGGATTGACAGTAGTCAAGAATGATAACAATGAATTAAAAGATACTAGAGTACAAAATTCATGGAGGGTTTATATCGATTATCGGAAGTTGAATGATTCTACTAGGAAAGAGCATTTCCCCTTACCTTTTACTGATCAAATGCTTGAGAGACTAGCAGGGAAAAGCCATTATTGTTTCCTAGATAGATATTCGGGGTATTTCTAGATTCTAATAGACCCGAGAAACCAGGAAAAGACCACATTTACATGTCCTTTCGGTACATATGCCTATAAAAGAATGTCATTTGGTTTGTGTAATGCTCTAGGCACATTCAACGTTGTATGCTTTTTATATTTGCTAATTTCATTGAAAAATACAATGATGTGTTCATGGATGATTTTATTGTATATGGAAATTCTTTTGATGAGTGTCTAGAAAGCCTTGATAGCATCCTTGCTAGATGTATTGAGAAAAAATTAGTTTTGAACTTTGAAAAGTGTTATTTCATGGTTGATCATGGAATAGTACTTAGAAATCTTATATCTAGCAAGGGGATTGAGGTGGATAAAGTGAAAATTGAAGTCATTTTCTCATTGCCCTATTCCACAACTTTAAAAAAACTTTGATCTTTTCTTGGACATGTTGGATTTTACAGAAGATTCATCAAAGATTTTAGTAAAATTGCTTTGCCACTCTCAAAACTTCTTCAAAAGGACACTAAATTTATTTTTTCTGCTGATTGCAAAGAGGCTTTTGAAAAACTAAAGGATAGGTTGGTTTCTCCACCTATCCTAACTTCACCAAATTGGGATCTTCTTTTTGAACTATCATATGATGCTTCCAATTATGTTGTGGGAGCTATAATAGGACAAAAGGAAGATAATTTATCTAGGGTGATTGCCTACGCCTTTAAGACACTTGATGCTGCTCAAATTAATTATACCACTATTGAGAAAGAATTGTTCACAATTGTGATGGCTTTAGATAAATTCATAACATATTTCATTAACTCCAGAGTTGTAGTTTACACAAATCATGCAACAGTCAAATACTTATTCCATAGGCCCCAATCTAAGCCAAGACTTCTACGGTGGATGCTATTGCTTCAAGAGTTTGAAATAGAAATTATGGATCGGGCTAAAAATATGAACCACATTGCAGATCATCTAAGCAAGTACCAACAGAGACAAGGGGAGTACTTAGTTCTAACCTTATTTGTGATTCTTTCCCTGATCAATCTTTTTGTTTGATTGATGTTGTAGAACCTTGGTATGCTCATTTAGTTAATTTCATTGAGATCGACCTAATCCCATCTCATTTGTCTAAGTTTTAGGTCCAAAAGCTTAAGAGTGAATCCAAATGCTTCATTTAGGATAAGCCCTTTCTGTGAAAGTTGTGCTCAGATTAGGTATTAAGACAATGTGTGCCAGACCAAGATCACAAATCAGTTTTGGAAGCTTGCCATTCATAGGTTTGTGGTAGTCATTTTGGGGGGAAAAGGACTACACGTAGGGTCCTTGACTCTGGTTTTTATTGTCTTTCCTTTATAAAGATGCTTTTGAATTTTGTAGAGCCTGTGATATGTGCCAGAGATTTGGGGCGATTAGCAAAAGGCATGAGATGCCACAACAACTTATTCTATTATGTGAGATTTTTGATGTATAGAGAATAGATTTCATGGGCCCTTTTTTACCTTCAGTAAGATTTTATTACATTTTATTGGTTATAGATTATTTGTCTATGTGGGTGGAGGCCATTCCTACAAGACTAGATGATACCCAAACAATCTCCAAGTTTCTAAGATCTCACATATTTAGTAGATTTGGAGTACCTAAAGTGCTAATCAGTGATCAAGGCACCTAATTTTGTAATAAGTTAATCAATCGCTTGTTGGCAAAATATGGCGTCACTCATAAAGTCTCAACCCCACACCACCCTCAAATTAATGGTCTTGCAGAGGTTTCTAATAGGGAAATTAAGCATATTCTACAGAGGATTGTTAAGCCATCCAACAATGATTGGAATTTATGAGTTGACAATGTGTTGTGGGCATATAAAACAGCTTTTAAAATACCTATAGGAATGTCTCCTTATAGGACGGTCTTTGGGAAAGCTTGTCATACGCCTGTGGAAATAGAACATAAGACATTTTGGGCAGTGAAAGCTTGCAATGAAGACCTTGCAGAAGCTGGTTCAGAGAGGTTGTTACAGATTCAGGAGTTGGAAGAAATTAGATTAGATGCCTACAGCAGCTCTAAAATTTATAAGCAGAGAATAAAGTTAATCCACGATGCTCATATTCTGAGAAAGAGTTTTAAGAAGGGTGACAGAGTATTAAAGTACCAAGCTAGGTTCAAGTTCAAACATGAAAAATTCAAAACTAGATGGGACGGACCTTACACAGTTGTTAAAATTCACAGCTTCAGGATGATTAAATTGAAAGAGGAGACAACATGCAAAATCTTCCAGGCCAATGGGCACCATTTGAAACTTTATGATGAATTTGCTCTACCCTTTGAGGCCAGGTTGTCCCTTTCCTATCTCTTTCCTTTATGAATTCATATGTGTTTGACATGTTGGTTTGGGGATTGGAAAGAGATGAACTAGTAAGAGTAGTAGTTAATTTTTCTGCTTGATGCTTCAGTAGGGTAGTTTTCATTTTCTATTTATTTTTATTTATTCCAGGGTTCTTTTTGTTTTGAACACCCCTGTTCCTGTCTATATTTGTCAAGTCATTGATTGTTCCCTCTAGAGCTTCTACACTCACATGCATGATCTTAACTTACCCATCTTGTCATCTTTGCCTTACTAGTATTGATTTACATGACCTGAATGTAACTATATGCTGAATTGTTAATTTACATTGAGTGATTAGGCTACCTGCTATTTTACAGCTATATTTGATTGGCTTTGCAGAGGGACTATGATATTCTCTACTTTAGTTCTGTTGACAGTGAAGACACTATCAAGTTGAAGTGTGGGGGAGATGTATTGCTTTTGTGCTACTCAATATTTGCTAATCCAATCTTTTCATCACAAAAATTTTTGTTTTTGATCTTAACATGTGATAAATTGCTGAAAATTGGACCCCCGCTTTAAACTTTGTTGATAACTGGAAAGGTTTTAGCATGAAAAATCATTTTGGGACTTTGGCAATTACCACTCGATAGTCTATGTGAAAAATGGTCATGATATACTGGCTTTTGGGTCGCGACCTATAATGAAACTTTGGACTTGATATGCTCTCTGTGACCTGCGATCGCGACCTATGTGCATAGCGGTCACGACAACAACTCTCTATCGATTAGAGTCACGATATGAGTACCCACTTAGGCCTGACTATTACTCTCTGTATGTTTGCTTCACGAAAGATACACCTCGTGGACGGGACTAATGATCTGAAAGTCCTGAGCATGCATGCCTATGACATTTGGTCATGACCTTGACTGTTCTGCGTCACAACCAATTTTTAAAAAAATGTCTAATTACCTTTTATTTGCCTTGTGCAAAGCTGTATAAAAGGACCTTTTTTTTGAACTACTAAGACCCTTTCACAAATAATTCATTGGTCCCTTATTTCAAAACATTTCTAACTCCTAGAAACTATTACACTACTTGAAATTTTTGAAATATCTTAGAAATTGAATTTGAAAACACCTAAACTTTTGCTGTTACATTTGGATTATCACATGGTTCTAAGTGATTACTTTGAAACTTGTAAATCATCGTTTAGAGGGTTTTTAGTTGTGATAAGTGTTTTAAGGCCTAGTAAATGATGAACATTGTTTGAAACTTTAGCTTATGAGCAATCTAGATCAAAACCTTTATTGGAATGATTCTCGGCCTTAAATTCTATATTGAGTGATTATTCAATTGGTTTATATTTTCTAGAACTTGTCTTGGCGCTAAGTTTAGAGTTACTTGTGCATTTATGAATTGAACATGATAGAGGCGTTCTTTCTAAACCTTTTTATCCTAAACACAAACCCACTATATATTACATCCTTAGTCATCCCTTTTGAGCCTATCACTTTTTCTTTTCATCCATTCTCATAGAAAGTCATATGTGCATAAATATCATCTTGAAATAAAATTTTTATTCATGTCAAAAATTTATCATTGTTGTGTTATTGTGCTGCAGCTCCCATAAACAAGGTGCCAAATAAAAGAAGAGAAAAGAAGCATATTGCACTGAAAAAACAAAAAAGGGGAGAGAGTGTGTGCAAGAAAAAAAGAAAAGAAAAGTGGAGAGGACACCTTTATAAACTCTTATTAGCATAATTACCACAACTATATCCCTAGAAACATGAATTCATGCTACATATTTATTGTTGAATGCATATAGTACTTTCTATTCTTCCATTCCATGTGGCCATCTCCATCGTTTTAATTCTCAAAGACCTCTTGATTCCTTGCATAAGTGCTATATAGTTACTGAGATTTAGAGCCATTACAAGCATATGGTAGGGTGTTTTTCAATTTGAATTTGAGTGAAAAAACCCTAACAATGAGAGGAAATAGAGAACTAAACACTTAACCTTTGAGAGGATCTATTGCACTCATACAATTGAGGTTGATTTCACTTAGTAGTTGATTAATTGGCATTGCTTACATTATCACCTTTGCATTCCCAAAGTATGATAGGTTATTTGTTTTTAGGGTACACTATGGATTATGCTATTATCTTGAATTTAATATTATTGTTCTAGGTGTGATTCATTTCTTTGTCTAGGAGTACAAAGGTTCAAGTATGGGGAATTGATAAGACACATTTTGTATATAGTTTCTGTGATACTTTTTAGAGCTTTATAACAACTTTACCATTCATTTATGCCTTAAATTGTACTTTTGTGGTAATACATGATTGTGCGTGGCAATGTGCTAACAAAAGGGTAAAATAGTAAATTAATTCTTTTAAACTGCATATATTCTGTTATTTACTTATTTGAACTTTTACAGTGAGCTTTAATTTTGGATTGCAGGTATTTTGGAAGATAGCAAGGACCAGGAAAGAAATCTTAAGCCAATAAAAGTGAAACCACGACCCTGCATATTTTAGTCGTGACCAAAGAGTTTGCTAGTCACTACCTTTGTTCTTCTAGAATGTTCTCTGTGTTTATAGGTCGTGACCAAAACATGGATCTGGTTGCGACTAATATGCAAAATTGCTGAAACTGCGCGTTTTGAATTAGGTTATACAGAAACACGTAATTGGTGATGAATCAGATATATTGAGCTCATGGGCTCAAACGGGGAGTTTCTTCTATTCTAATTTGCATCTTCTCATCTTATGATTGTTGCTAGATCTAGGGTTTTCATCTTATGAGTAAGTTTAAAAATCAATTGATTTTTCATCAGATTATATTTTGTAACTGGATTCGGATGATTTGAACGTTTGCTTTTAATAGAATATTTCAGTTTTGATTTTAAAAGAGTGGGTTATTATCAGCGATCATTGTTAATTAATTCATTGGTTGAAATATAGGGTTTTTGATCGATGACCATTCAAGCGTATTTTCATCATCTAAATTCAATTTACATGCTAAGTGGTTTACGACAGCTCACTAATAGTTCTTAGACTAGTTTTGATCAAAGGGGTTTAACGAAAATTAGGGTTCTGGACTCAATCAATCGATTGAGGTTTTCTTTGAGACTTAATGATTTCTAAACTCTAATTTTAAATGTGAGAGCAAGGATAGATACGTTTTCATCATCAAGAATATATTATAGCATATTTCTCAACTCAACCAACTCGTTTTCATTGTAAACAAAAATCTAAAAATATCTACTTTTCTGCACCCTACTTTTATTGCATCAATCATTAAAACCCAAAAATTATTTTATCCATGCTTAGGTTTTTCATTGATTTTAACATCAAAACTACTAAGTTTCCACATAAAAGGCTCCTCGAGAAGAATGATAGGGTTGTGCCTTATACTATATTATATTGGGAGCAATAACTTTATTTTTTATGGATTAGACCACGACAATCTGACCTCATCAGTGATGTCATGGATGATGTCACAATTACCGTTTTAGAAAAATTAAATCCAAGATTAAATATGAGCAATTATATCAAATAGTGCACAAAGTAATCTTGGCCATTGATTTTCTATGGGATTTGGCTATAAATGCCCCCATAAATTCTAAAGCAAACCATGAAGGATAACCCTTAGGGAACCTCTTGCAAAATGAAAAACTCAAGCCAAAATAAAGAAGAATCCAAGGTCCAAAGTTTATTTTCCTAAGCTTATTTTTCTTTTATTTGGGAGCTTAAATTTAAGGTTTTCATGGAAGAAAGTTGAATTTTTTCTAAGGTGTTCGTGCTGTCCAAAACCTTAGATGAAAGGAGAAAGAAGAAACTAAAGTTAGAGTTATATGATTGAAGCTTAAACAAGCTAGTAAAGTTATTGGTTGTTGAATCAAGTTGATATTCTTGACTTTGCCATGGTTGAACCATTTCAGTTTACACTGTTCATGATATAAGGAAATGGAATTTCAATGATTTAATGATTCTATTGAATTTATATGATGATTTTGTGTAGGATTGGATATGTTTTGAACCTTGAAAACATTGGAATTCCAAGTTGTAGTTTTTGAAGTTCTTCTCTATTACTATTCACTCGCATGAACAGTAATTAGAATTTCATGATGTTGATGCTTCCAATGGCTTTAAAATGAAAAGTTGTGTGGTATAAAGTGGAGAAACAAGTATCGGAAGCATTAGAATCAAAATGAGAATTTTTGAAAGAAAAGCAGGTGTTATGTAATTATATGCAGAATAGTGCATAGGAGCTAGAATTTCATGATTCTAAGCTCATAAATCGATTCAAAAGATAAAATTGTGTAGGGTGAAGTCAAGACATCAATTGGTTCAAGGGCCAAGTTAATTAGTGAATACTAGAGAAAGTTATGTTAGTAAAGAGTTTATCAAGGTTAGTCTTGAACATTGTTGGAGTTCATGGTCCTAATGAATTATGTGATGAATATGAATGTGTTTAGGACCTTGAAACATCCAAAAAGATGTTTTGAAGGGATTGACCAAAAGGCTTCATAGTTGGAAAGCTTAGAGAGCAAGTGCAAAAGATCAAGAGAAAAGCTTAAGTGCAAGGTAGTGGACTTACCTCTTTATGTGCTTGATGTGGTATGCTTATGTGTTGACATGTACATGATATTTGAATGATGTTGTGACATGATAAATAATTTTGAATGTATTGTGAATAACATATTTTCCATGGCCATGTACTTTTATGCAAAAGTATATAGCATGATGGCATGTCACTAATTAAATAAAGTTTAATCAAATTATATATCATGCATTGGCATCCATCTTGCATATTTAAGTGGTAATGTTTGCTACTGAGATTCCCTAGAATCTCACCCTCCCATAACCAACCATAATAGGTTATTCATGATGGAAGAATAATGTTTGGTACATGAGCTAAAGAATGGAAGAGGAAGAGTAGACAAGTGATGGCATGCATGTATGTTAGCCTTTTTATGTAATGTTATGTAATATCCATTATATGTAAAGAAAACATATGAAAGAATTATGGCATAACCCCATGATGTATATGAATGCATGAAAGGAAAAAGAGATGGATTATGCATGCTAGAACAATTATTGGAAGTGAAAGAAAGGAAACTGAAATGATAAAAATGTAGGTCCTAAAGCACTTTTGTTATGGCTTCATTTTGACGTAGCAAAGGAAATGATTATTTCACGAAATTTTATAAGAATAGTATACATCCAGAGCTTTAAATACATAGGTAACAAGCCTCATTTGGATGTGTATACAAGAGAAATGAATTTCCAAAGTTAAGATACAGAATCTGGAAATTCTAGAATTTGCCATATGAACAGTAAAAAGTAATGATTTAACTGTATCAATTGGCAAAGTAAATGTCAAGATTTATATTTTTCCCTTAAAGATCTGTGAAAGAGATTAAATTAGAAATTTGGATCACCTTTATACAATTTTTGTATAATTAGTTATAAATTTTTAAAGTTGTACTATAAATCTAGAATTCACTAAATGAACAGTACCCGAGAAGTAAGTTTTAAAATTTTAATTTTTGGGCTAATATAATGCTTCTGCTAATCAAATGTGCTTTTAAATACATACTCTAGGGTGGTAAGAGTAGAATGTTTCATCGAGTTCCCTGGTCTGACGCTATTTTCATCCAGGCTCTAACTTTTTACTCAACCCAAACAACAATCATTGAAATCGGTGAAGGTGAAAACAGAGGAGGGTAGAAGAGACTCCCCTCAATCGATCTCTGGCCTTGTGAGCTCATCCCTCCTCCGGCCACCCTTCTAACGTCGCACTGCTTCCTTGAGTTCACTCCCATGCCCTCTCTCACTAGTCACCTCTCTCTTCCTCTCACTTTTTTCGGCTACTCTGAGGGAAGGAGAGTCGATGATGAAAGAGAGAGATCGAGTAAGAGAATATGAGGGCACTTGTGAAATGTGGTATGGGCAGCCATGCCTATTGTGCCCTGATGAAATTTATTTCCAATCTATTAATTTTGCTATATTTTTTAAGGTATTTAAAAATTTATAAAAATTAATCCTTTTCATAATATTAAGATTTTCTTCCTTCAATAATTTGTTTAATTCATAAAATAAGTTTTCTAAATATTTCAATTCAAAAATTAATCTCTAGATAATTTTTTATTCAAAAAATAGATGTTAAATTCTTTAGCCCTCTTTTAGGAAAATAAAATTTTCTATAATTTTTTAATCCCA
Source organism: Leucaena leucocephala (assembly GCA_037074615.1). NCBI lineage: Eukaryota > Viridiplantae > Streptophyta > Magnoliopsida > Fabales > Fabaceae > Leucaena > Leucaena leucocephala. The sequence goes on from CM073538.1 coordinate 16,078,343, forward strand.
AAATATCTATTTCAAGAAATTTTTTAATTTTTCTAATGCCTAAAATATTTTTAATAATTATTATTTTTTACTATTTTCTTAAAATTTAACCTTTAAAACTTTTTAATTCTATAGAAAAATATTCTAAATCTTAACCACTCTTTATAAATTTCTTCTATCAAAATTTAAAATGTTATAGTAATGAAGTGGAAGGTGCAAATTAAACCACCAACGATGAACTTTGTGGTTAACTTTTTGTTCATGCAAATTAAATTTTATCTTCCACATTTTGCATATATGGCTATCATTTGAGTATTGCCCTCTCACAAAGATCAAAGAGCCATGACCTTTCCTATCCCTGGCTACTACCTTATTAGCAACTGCCACTAACAATTATTAGTAATTGCCAACAACTTAGATAGGGCTAAGGTATGAAATCACTCATACTAATCAAGGATTAGTGAATATCTAGTTAATTAGCCTCAAAATCCTAATAGTAACACTTCTAGAATTATAAACTAATATTCATAATAAATCTTGTATGGTTTATAAAATTAATATCACTACTACAAAATAAGCTTCTAAACTGTTAAAAATGGTATTCTATACCAGACCATGACTCAGTGTAGGTACAACCCGTGTAGAAAGTGTACCACATTTTAAACCTAGTGGTACACTAGTGTAGAATAAACCTTTTCTAAATCGAGCTAAAAATTAGGTTAGAAGGTTTATTTTTTATGGGATAGAACAATTAAACTGGTCCCATTTGACATCCGATGTATAAGGTGAAAGGAATTAGAAGACACGCAGCGGAAATTAATTTAAAATTTTTTCCATTCCTTGCCAGGATCTACCGTATGTGTTTAAGTCAAGTGGGAAGAAGCATTACCCTCAGTGTTCCTCAGCTACTTCCACAGCTTCTGGTCACGACTTTCACAGCTTCTCTCCGCGGCTCGTGCTCCCTTTCCAATCGCAAGAAGTCAACGACTCAGGTCGGCTTCCTCTACTGGTAACCACACGAACAGCGTTCCAACCACAAACGACGTGCTAGCGTCTCTTGTCCCTCCAGGGCTTTCTCAAGAGTTCGTCCTCTCCGTCTCTATTTCGGCAGTTTCTTATCTGCAAACCTTTTATAGATTCCCCTTCGGCCTTTCTGTTTTCTATGTGTATATCTAAAACGCAGCTCCTAAAATCAGATATATAGGATGCTATGCAGTTTTTCCTCTCTACCGAATTGGATTTTGGAGTTATTCTTATATTAATTCTGAAATTAATACAATATCATATATTGTATAATTTTATAAGAAACTAATTAAATAAATAATATTAATTCTGTCTCACATATTTAATTACCTATTTATTTAACTTTAAATAAAGATGAGACTGAACTATATTTGATTTATTCTCATAAATTAAATTTGAGATATCATATCAATTTGAATTTCAAATTCAAACGTGATAAGGATTTAATTTATCCTTATAAATTAAATCTTATAAATATCTCTTATATTAGATATCCTATCAATTTGAATTTCAAATTCAAACGTGATAGGGATTTAATTTATCCTTATAAATTAAATCTTATAAATATCTCTTATATGAGATATCCTATCAATTTGAATTTCAAATTCAAACGTGATAGAGATTTAATTTATCCTTATAAATTAAATCTCATATATCTCTTATATATAATATATATATACGAATATAAATATAAATAAATATATACATCCACCCTGGACCATTCATTGAATCTAGACATGTCTTAGATTCAATGAATCTGGACATCATAGCTCGTGTTGGGCTATTTTATGTGCGACCCTGTAGGCCCATATGAAGTTGGCAGTGGGCCATTTGCTATACTGGCCCATAAGTCACAAGCGGTCACTAGCAAGACATAACAACTACCCAAATCATATGAGGATCGTTAAACGATGTAACCTTTTATACAACCATATTATGTCCCTTCTGTCACGCGATATTTTGGTCATGGTTGAGGCATGGATAATGTCATCCTCCTATTCCTGACCGTTACTTTCTCGATCCCTAAGTAGTCTGACTATAGAAATAGAACTACCTTTCCATTACAATATGGCTATAGTTTTCTCAGACTCACTCATCGAGGGGCCCAGTAATATCTCTCTATGAATGTGAGGGACAAATTCCATCTTGACCATTCACATTCCTCCGCATGAAAAACCACTAAGACCAAACATAGTCTTTATGATCACTCGGTCAAAAGTGACTTTTGACTAGGTCAAAGCTGAGCGTTTGTCATGTAGGAATCCATGATGATCTCAGGTTAAAGGGCATATTGACATGGTTTGTATATGAGAGAAGCTTATGACATTACCCATGTAGTTATCTCATAGTGGGTCGGTCCAACACCTTGTACTCTTACATGTGCCTATGACTTTGATTTATATCTCTATACATCTTCAAAGTCATACTGGTCTTATTTCATTTGTGCTCCCACAGAGATGACTGACCAGGGACATTTAGGATAAGATCATGAATTATCCAAGGATGGTCATCCCAGTAAATATGCAAATAATATGATAACATAATTAATAAATTCATAAATCAATAATGTTCATAAGACAATGATTGGCCCCTAGGGAACGATTTCCAACATAAGGTGCTAATATCTACACTAGTTGTGAGGTTGTATGGAGTAAATGAATGCATTTTCTACACAAGTCGTGCTCACCGGTGTAGATGTTATAGTATTATGCCTTAAGTTTAAAAATCGTTTTTACATAGGACTTCTGTTGTCTAGTTTAAATGTTATTTTTTTAATACGACTTGTTCACCATTTTATTAGCCCATCAATCAAAGAGACAGCAACAGAGACCAAGTTCAAGATGACAGAGATAGAATTCAATTTCTCATTATTCATTTAATAAAATTCAATACAAAAAGTGCAATAATTTGAATAGAAAAGAGTCATGACCTTTCCTATCCCTAACTGCTAACTTATTAGCAACTGCCACTGACAATTATTAGTAACTGCCAATAACTTAAATAGGGCTAAGGTATGAAATCACTCGTACTAATTAAGGATTAGTGAAGATCTAGTTAATTAGCCTCAAAATCCTAATAGTAACACTTCTAGAATTATAAACTAATATTCATAATAAATTTTGTATGGTTTATAAAATTAATATCACTACTACAAAATAAGCTTTCTAAACTGGTTGAAAATAATACTCTATACCAAACCACGATTTGGTTTAGATACAACTCGTGTAGAAATTGTACCACCTTTTAAACTAGGTGGTACACAGATATAGAATAAATCTTTTTTTAAACTGAGCTAAAAATGAGGTTAGAAGGCTTACTTTTTAACGGATAGAACATTTAAATTGGCCCTGTTTGACATTCGATGTATAAAGTACTAATATCTACCCGAGTTGTGAGGTTGTCTAGTGTAGATAAATGCATTTTCTACACTTGTCGTGCTCACCAGTGTAGATGTTATAATATTACGTCTCAGGTTTAAATATTGCTTTTACACTGAACTTCTGTTGTCCAATTTTTTAATAAGACCAAAGAGACTACAATAGAGATAGAGTTCAAGATAGTAGTGACAGAATTCAATTGCTCTAGTGTAGATAAATGCATTTTCTACACTAGTCATGCTCACCGGTATAGATGTTATAATATTACATCTCAAGTTTAAATATTGCTTTTACACCGGACTTCTTTTGTCTGATTTTTTAATAAGACCAAAGAGACTACAAAAGAGATAGAGTTCAAGATAGTAGAGACAGAATTCAATTGCTCATTATTCATTTAATAAAATTCAATATAAAAAGTGCAACAATTTGAATAGAAAAGAGCCATGACCTTTCCTATCCCTAGCTACTAACTTATTAGCAACTGCCACCAACAATTATTAGTAATTGCCAACAACTTAGATAGGGCTAAGGTATGAAATCACTCGCACTAAAATATTAGTGAAGATCTAGTTAATTAGCCTCAAAATCCTAATAGTAAAACTTCTAGAATTATAAACTAATATTCATAATAAATTTTGTATGGTTTATAAAATTAATATTCAAAACATCCTACTTTTACCACCTTAGAGTACATATTCGGAAGCGTATTTGACTAGCGAAGGCATTACATTAGCCCAAAAACTAAAATTTTAAAAATTACTTCTTAGGTACTGTTTATTTGGTGATTACCAGATTTACAATCTAACTTCAAAAAACCATAACTAATTGTAAAAATATCGTATAGAGGTTATCCCAATTTATAATTGAAGCTATTTCATAGTTCTTTTGGGAAAAAAAATATAAATCTAGACATTTACTTTGTCAATTGATACAATTAAATCGTTAATTTTTACTGTTCATATGGCAAATTCTGGAATTTCCAGATTCTGTCTCTTAACTTTAGAAATTCATTTCTCTTGATATACACATCCAAATGAGGCGTGTTAACTATGAATTTAAAGCTCTGGATGTGTAATACATGCTTATAAAATTTTGTGAAATAATCATTTTATTTGCTAGGTCAAACTGAAGTACCAACAAAATTACTTCAGGGCCTACGATTTTACCAGTTCATCTTCTTCCTTAAATGTTCATAAACTAATCTAGCATTCCTAAACCATTAAATAAGCTTCTCATATATTCATATACATCATGTACATATGCCATAATTATTTCATACAATTTCATCACATAAATAGTGTAACATCCTTACTTTCATACATCTTAGGGACCATTCAATAGCATTTAGAACCACTTACAAGACCTTGGAAGTTCATTAGCTAAATCTGGAATTTTACTCTTTCTCGAGTAATGACCTTCAAAAAAATCATATGGTATTCCAGATTACGCAATGACCTTCAAAAAAATCATAACTAATTCTAGAAAACTCAAAATGAAGTGGTTCAAAAAGCTACGTGAAGATAACATCTTGCAATTTAAGGAAAAAATAATTTCCAGACCAAATCATTAGCCAATTAATACAGTTTATTCGCCAAAATATACTGTTCATTTGTCAAAATCCTGGAAACAGATTCTGGTCCCTTACTTTGGAAAATCAGTTCTCTTTGTACAGACATCCAAATAAAGCATTCTTGGTGTCAAAACGAATCTTGGCATGTCATCTAAATGTCTGTAAAATTTCATACATTTATTCCATCATTTACTATTTTTCATTACATCATGACCATCACTACTTATATTAGTCATACAGCAACATTACACATTCACATAACATATATACTATCCAATCCCTAGCTTTTCTTCATGCTTCATCATCCTCTTTCATCATTCTTAAACCTGTGGGATTGGGATTACATGGAAAGGGATGAGATTTTAGAGGAAATCTCAATAGCAAACAGTACTAAACAATGCATGTATTAATGTAACTACTTGTACTTACTTGTGAAAGTGTTACTATTGTGTCATGTGCATGCTTCCATGTTACATATGAAATACAATTGCCCAAAGTAAACATATAAACAGAGCTTCATACATAGCACATAGGCAACACAATTCAATCAAGCCATAACACAATCAAGCATAACATTCAATGCATACAAGTTTAGGATAAATTTACTACCTTGAACACTTGACTTTCTTTCACCTTAACTTGCTTCTTTCTTCTCACTTTCCTTGAACATGTGGCTGCCTCTCTTGGAGCATACCAATCAATTCCTAACATCACATAATCATTCATCCATTACAATCTAACTTCCTTGAGCATTAAATTCACTTTAACTAACATAACTTCTTCTTGAACATTAATCTCATTAACTTTCCTTAATCTTAACCAATGGACTTGGTCTTTGAATCAATTGATGCCTTGACTTTACCCTACACAATTTTATCTTTTGAATCCATTTATGAGCTTAGAATCATGAAATTCTAGCTCCTTCATTACATGCTGTACAGAAACGAAACTGCACTTCATTCTTTCAAACATTCTCATTTTGATTCCAATGCTTCCCATATTTGTTTCTCTACTTTATCCCACACAACTTTTCATTTTAAAACTATTGGAAGCATCAAAATAATGAAATTTCAATCACTTTTCATGTGTGTAAACAGTAATAGAGAAGGGTTTCAAAATTATAACCTTGGAATTTCAATGCTTTCAAGGTTCCTTTCCAATCCTACACAAAATCATCATCTAAATTCAATGGAAGCCTTAAATCATTGAAATTCAATTTCCTTCCCTCATGAACAGTGCATACCAAACAGGTTCCGTTAAGGCAAAGTCAAGAATATCAACTTGATTCAACAACTAATCTCTTAATTAGGTTTTTTAAGCTTCAATCATATGTTTCCATAGGCCATGAACAATGATCTAGTGTTTCCAGCCAATTTTGGCAAACTATCACTGCGATCTTAGGATTGAGTGAAAGTCATCGCTCATCTTAACTTTAAACAGGGATCACAAAATTGCCACTTTTGTTCTTAAACCTATCCATAAAGGTGGCGCACGAGTGTTTTAAACTAGTTTAAGGAAATAGAGGAGAACATTCCCGCACTCTTTCATAATTCAAGGACAACGCACCGCCTATCTCAATTTTTATTGAGGATCGTTGAATGCTTACTTCCTCTGCTAACTTACCGATATTGGTGGGGAACGAGTGTTTCAAGCTTGTTTTAAGGCAAACTTATTGAACGCTTCCTCGATTTTAAAGTCGAAGGCCAACTCACTCCCGCGTTAACTTTGACTGAGGATTCTAGATTGAACATTTTCTTTGCTCAATTCCTTCCTGTAATTCATGAACAATGTTCAAGTGTTTCAAGCCAAGTATGGCAAACTGACGCTGTGTTGCCAAAGGGAGTGAAACTCAACGCTCATCTCAACTTCAATAGGAATTATGTATGCCTAATTTTTGTCGCTAAATTCATCCATATAGGTAACAAACGAGTGTCTCGAACGAGTTTAAGGAAATAGAAGAGAACACTCCCATCCTATTTCATAATTGAGTGATAACATGCAGCAGCCCATCTCAAGTTTCATTTAGGGTTGCAGACTGCTTACTCTCTTATCCAACTTATCGCTATTTTCCAGGAATGAGTGTTTCAAGCTAACTCTAAGGCAAATGTATTGAACTTTTCTTCCCACTTCAAGGTCGAGTGATAAATCACTCCCATGTCCACATCTATTGAGGATTCTAGATTATGCATTGTTGTTGCTGAGTTCAGCCCCACAGGCCGTGAACAATGATCCAGTGTTTGCAACCAATTCTGGCAAACTATCATTGCGTTCTTAGGATTGAGTGAAAGTCACCACTCATCTTAACTTTGAACAGGGATTATAAAATGGCCACTTTTGTTGTTAAACCTATCCATAAAGGTGAGTGTTTCATGCTTGTATAATTCAAGGATCGTAGACACCGCCTATCTCAATTTTTATTGAGGATTGTAGAATGCTTACTTCCTCTGCTAACTTACCGATATTGGTGGGGAACGAGTGTTTCAAGCTTGTTTTAAGGCAAACTTATTGAACGCTTCCTCGATTTTAAAGTCGAAGGCCAACTCACTCCCGCGTTAACTTTGACTGAGGATTCTAGATTGAACATTTTCTTTGCTCAATTCCTTCCTGTAATTCATGAACAATGTTCAAGTGTTTCAAGCCAAGTATGGCAAACTGACGCTGTGTTGCCAAAGGGAGTGAAACTCAACGCTCATCTCAACTTCAATAGGAATTATGTATGCCTAATTTTTGTCGCTAAATTCATCCATATAGGTAACAAACGAGTGTCTCGAATGAGTTTAAGGAAATAGAAGAGAACACTCCCGTCCTATTTCATAATTGAGTGACAACATGCAGCAGCCCATCTCAAGTTTCATTTAGGGTTGCAGACTGCTTACTCTCTTATCCAACTTATCGCTACTTTCCAGGAACGAGTGTTTCAAGCTAACTCTAAGGCAAATGTATTGAACTTTTCTTCCCACTTCAAGGTCGAGTGATAAATCACTCCCATGTCCACATCTATTGAGGATTCTAGATTATACATTGTTGTTGCTTAGTTCAGCCCCACAGGCCGTGAACAATGATCCAGTGTTTGCAACCAATTCTGGCAAACCATCACCGCGTTCTTAGGATTGAGTTAAAGTCACTGCTCATCTTAACTTCAAAGAGGGATTATAAAATGGCCACTTTTATTGTTAAACCTATCCATTAAGGTGGCGCACGAGTGTTTCGAGGTAGTTTAAGGAAATGGAGGAGAATATTCCCGTACTCTTTCATAATTCAAGGACAACCCACTGCCTATCTCAATTTTTATTGAGGATAGTAGAATACTTACTTCCTCTGCTAACTTACCGATATTGGTGGGGAACGAGTGTTTCAAGCTAGTTTTAAGGAAAATGTATTGAACGCTTCCTCCCATTTCAAAGTCAACGGCCAACTCACTTCCGTGTTAACTTTGAGTGAGAATTCTAGATTGAACATTTTCTTTGCTCAATTCCAATGTATCGCTACTTTCCAGGAACGAGTGCATCAAGTTAGCTCTGAGGCGAATGTATTGAACTTTTCTTCCCACTTCAAATTCGAGTGATAAATCACTATCATGACCACATCCATTGGGGATTCTAGATTGCGCATGTTGCTGCTCAGTCCATCCCCACAGGCCATGAACAATGATCCAGTATTTCCAGCCACTTCTGGCGAACTATCACTGCGTTCCTAGGATTGAGTGAAAGTCACCGCTCATCGTAACTTTGAACATGGATTATAAAATGGCCGCTCTCATTGTTTAACCTATCCATAAGGGTGGCGCACGAGTGTTTGGAGCTGGTTTAAGGAAATGGAGGAGAACATTCCCGCACTCTTTCACAATTCAAGGACAACCCTCCGCCCATCTCAATTTTTATTGAGGGCCATTGAATGCTTACTCCCTCTGCAAACTTACCGATATTGGTTGGGAACGAGTGTTTCAAGCTAGTTTTCAGGCAAACGTATTGAACGCTTCGTCCCATTTTAAAGTCAAGGGACAACTCACTCCCACGTTAACTTTGATTGAGGATTCTAGATTGAACATTTTTGTTGCTCAATTCCTTCCCATAGGTCATGGACAATTTCACGTGTTTCAAGCCAATTATGGCAAACTGTCGCTGTGCTGCCGAAGGGAGTGAAGCTCGGCGCTCATCTCAACTTTCAACAGGTACTCGTATGCCTACTTTTGCTACTAAATTCATCCACATAGGTGATGAATGAGCGTTTCGAGCAAGTTGAAGGAAGTAGAGGAGAACGCTCCCTTCCTACTTCATAATTGAGTGACAACACGCAGCAGCCCATCTCATTTTTCCTTGAGGATTGCAGAATGCGTACTTTCTTATCTAACCTACCGCGATTTTCCAGGAACGAGTGCATCAAGCTAGCGCTGAGGTGAATTTATTGAACTTTTCTTCCCACTTCAAAGTCGAGTGATAAATTACTCGCATGTCCGCATCCATTGGGGATTCTAGCTTACGCATTGTTGTTGCTCAGTCCATCCCCACAGGCCATGAACAATGATCAAGTATTTCCAGCCAATTCTGGCAAACTATCACTGTGTTCCAATGATTGAGTGAAAGTCATCGCTCATCGTAACTTTGAACAGGGATTACAAAATGGCCGCTCTCATTGTTAAACCTATCCATAAGGGTGGCGCACGAGTATTTCGAGCTAGTTTAAGGAAATAGAGGAGAACATTCCTGCACACTTTCACAATTCAAGGACAACCCTCCGCCCATCTCAATTTTTATTGAGGGCCGTCAAATGCTTACTCCCTCTGCAAACTTACCGATATTGGTTGGGAACGAGTGTTTCAAGCTAGTTTTCAGGCAAACGTATTGAACGCTTCCTCCCATTTTAAAGTCGAGGGACAACTATCTCCCACGTTAACTTTGATTGAGGATTCTAGATTGAGCATTTTCGCTGCCCAATTCGTTCCCGTAGGTCATGGACAATGTTCATGTGTTTCAAGCCAATTATGGCAAACTGTCGCTGTGCTGCTGAACGAAGTGAAGCTCGCCACTCATCTCAACTTTTAACAGGAACTGCGTAAGCCTACTTTTGCTACTAAATTCATCCACATAGGTGACGACGAGCGTTTCGAGCGAGTTAAAGGAAATAGAGGAGAATGCTCCCGTCCTACTTCACAATTGAGTGACAACACGCAGCAACCCATCTCATTTTTCATTGAGGATTGCATAATGCGTACTTTCTTATCTATCCTACTGCTATTTTCCAGGAACGAGTGGATCAAGCTAGCGCTGTGGTGAATGTATTGAACTTTTCTTCCCACTTCAAAGTCGAGTGATAAATCACTCCCATGTCCACATCCATTGTGGATTCTAGATTGCGCATTATTGTTGCTCAGTCCATCCCCACAGGCCCTGAACAATGATCTAGTGTTTCCAGCCAATTCTGGCAAACTATCACTGTGCGCTTAGGATTGAGTGAAAGTTACCGCTCATCGTAACTTTAAACAGGGATTACAAAACGGCTGCTCTCATTGTTAAACCTATCTATAAGGGTGGCGCACGAGTGTTTGGAGCTGGTTTAAGGAAATGGAGGAGAACCTTCCCGCACTCTTTCACAATTCATGGACAACCCTCCGCCCATTTCAATTTTTATTAAGGGCTGTCGAATGCTTACTACCTCTGCAAACTTACCGATATTGGTGTGGAACGAGTGGTTCAAGCTAGTTTTTAGGGAAACGTATTGAACGCTTCCTCCCATTTTAAAGTCTAGGGACAACTCACTCCCACGTTAACTTTGATTGAGGTTTCTAGATTGAACATTTTTGCTGCCCAATTCCTTCCCGTAGGTCAAGGACAATTTCTTGTGTTTCAAGCCAATTATGGCAAATTGTCGTTGTGCTACCGAAGGGAGTGAAGCTCGCCGCTCATCTCAACTTTCAACAGGAACTACGTATGCCTACTTTTGCTGCTAAATTCATCCACACAGGTGACGAACGAGCGTTTCGAGCGAGTTGAAGGAAGTAGAGGAGAACGCTCCCGTCCTACTTCATAATTGAGTGATAACACCCAGCAGCCCATCTCATTTTTCATTGAGGATTGTAGAATGTGTACTTTCTTATCTAACCTACCGCTATTTTTGAGGAACGAGTGCATCAAGCTAGCGCTAAGGCGAATGTATTGAACTTTTCTTCCCACTTCAAAGTCGAGTGATAAATCACTCCCATGTCCACATCCATTAAGGATTCTAGATTGAGCATTTTTGTTGCTCAGTCCATCCCCACAGGCCATGAACAATGATCTAGTATTTCCAGCCAATTCTGGCAAACTATCACTGTGCGCTTAGGATTGAGTGAAAGTTACCGCTCATCGTAACTTTGAAAAGGGATTACAAAACGGACGCTCTCATTGTTAAACCTATCCATAAGGGTGGCGCACGAGTGTTTGGAGCTGGTTTAAGGAGATAGAGGAGAGCCTTCTCGCACTCTTTCACAATTCAAGGACAACCCTTCACCCAGCTCAATTTTTATTGAGGGCCATCGAATGCTTACTCCCTCTGCAAACTTATCAATATTGGTCGGGAACTAGTGTTTAAACTAGTTTTCAGGCAAACGTATTGAACGCTTCCTCCCATTTTAAAGTCGAGGGACCACTCACTCCCATGTTAACTTTGATTGAGGATTCTAGATTGAACATTCTCGCTGCCCAATTCGTTCCCGTAGGTCATGGACAATGTTCACGTGTTTCAAGCCAATTATGGCAAACTGTCGCTCTGCTGCAGAAGGGAGTGAAGCTCACCGCTCATCTCAACTTTCAACAGGAACTACGTATGCCTACTTTTGCTGCTAAATTCATCCACATAGGTGACGAAGAGCGTTTCGAGCGAGTTGAAGGAAGTAAAGGAGAATGCTCCCGTCCTACTTCATAATTGAGTGACAACACGCAGCAGCCCATCTCATTTTTCCTTGAGGATTGCAGAATGCGTACGTTCTTAACTAACATACTGCTATTTTCCAGGAATGAGTGCATCAAGCTAGCGCTGAGGCGAAGGTATTGAACTTTTCCTCCCACATCAAAGTCGAGTGATAAATCACTCCCATGTCCACATCCATTGGGGATTCTAGATTACGCATTGTTGTTGCTCATTCTATCCCCACAGGCCCTGAACAATGATCTAGTATTTCCAGCCAATTCTGGCAAACTATCACTGTGCGCTTAGGATTGAGTGAAAGTTACCGCTTATCGTAACTTTGAACAGGGATTATAAAATAGCCGCTCTCATTGTTAAACCTATCCATAAGGGTGGCGCACGAGTGTTTGGAGCTGGTTTAAGGAAATGGAGGAGAACCTTCCCACACTCTTTCACAATTCAAGGACAACCCTCCGCCCATCTCGATTTTTATTAAGGGCCGTCGAATGCTTACTACCTCTGCAAACTTACCGATATTGGTGTGGAACGAGTGGTTCAAGCTAGTTTTCAGGCAAACGTATTGAACGCTTCCTCCCATTTTAAAGTCGAGGGACAACTTACTCCCACGTTAACTTTGATTGAGGTTTCTAGATTGAACATTTTTCCTGCCCAATTCCTTCCCGTAGGTCATGGACAATTTCACGTGTTTCAAGCCAATTATGGCAAACTGTCGCTGTGCTACCGAAGGGAGTGAAGCTTGCCGCTCATCTCAACTTTCAACAGGAACTACGTATGCCTACTTTTGCTGCTAAATTCATCCACACAGGTGACAAACGAGCGTTTCGAGCGAGTTGAAGGAAGTAGAGGAGAACGCTCTCGTCCTACTTCATAATTGAGTGATAACACCCAGCAGCCCATCTCATTTTTCATTGAGGATTGCAAAATGCGTACTTTCTTATCTAACCTACCGCTATTTTCCAGGAACGAGTGCATCATGCTAGCGCTGAGGCGAATGTATTGAACTTTTCTTCCCATTTCAAAGTCGAGTGATAAATCACTCGCATGTCCACATCCATTAGGGATTCTAGATTGCGCATTGTTGTTGCTCAGTCCATCCCCACAGGCCATCAACAATGATCTAGTGTTTCCAACGAATTCTAGCAAACTATCACTGTGTTCTGAGGATTGAGTGAAAGTCACCCGCTCATCGTAACTTTGAACAGGGATTACAAAATGGCCGCTCTCATTGTTAAACCTATCCATAAGGGTGGCGCACGAGTATTTGGAGCTGGATTAAGGAAATGGAGGAGAGCCTTCCCGCACTCTTTCACCAATCAAGGACAACCTCCGCCCAGCTTAATTTTTATTGAGGGCCATCGAATGCTTACTCCCTCTGCAAACTTATCGATATTGGTTGGGAATAAGTATTTGAACTAGTTTTCAGGCAAACGTATTGAACGCTTCCTCCCATTTTAAAGTCGAGGGACAACTCACTCCCACGTTAACTTTGATTGAGGATTCTAGACTAAACATTCTCGCTGCCCAATTCGTTCCCGTAGGTCATGGACAAAGTTCACGGGTTTCAAGCCAATTATGGCAAACTGTCGCTGTGCTGCCGAAAGGAGTGAAGCTCGCAGCTCATCTCAACTTTCAACAGGAACTACGTATGCCTACTTTTGCTGCTAAATTCATCCACATAGGTGACGAACGAGCATTTCGAGTGAGTTGAAGGAAGTAGAGGATAACGCTCCCGTCCTACTTCATAATTGAGTGACAACACGCAGCAGCCCATCTCATTTTTCCTTGAGGATTGCAGAATGCGTACTTTCTTATCTAACCTACCGCTATTTTCCTAGAACGAGTGCATCAAGCTAGCGCTGAGGCGAATTTATTGAACTTTTCTTCCCACTTCAAAGTCGAGTGATAAATCACTCCCATGTCCGCATCCATTGGGGATTCTAGATTGCGCATTGTTGTTGCTCAGTCCATCCCCACAGGCCATGAACAATGATCAAGTATTTCAGCCAATTCTGCAAACTATCACTGTGTTCTGATGATTGAGTGAAAGTCACCGCTCATTGTAACTTTGAACAGGGATTACAAAAGGGCCGCTCTCATTGTTAAACCTATCCATAAGGGTGGTGCGCGAGTGTTTCGAGTTGGTTTAAGGAAATAGAGGAGAGCCTTTTGCCCTTTTTCACAATTCAAGGATAACCCTCCGCCCAGCTCCATTTTTATTGAGGGCCGTCGAATGCTTAGTCCCTCTGCAAACTTACCGATATTGGTTGGGAACGAGTGTGTGAACTAGTTTTTAGGCAAATGTATTGAACGCTTCCTCCCATTTTAAAGTCGAGGGACAACTCACTCCCATGTTAACTTTGATTGAGGATTCTAGATTGAACATTCTCACTGCTCAATTCCTTCCCGTAGGTCAGGGGCAATGTTCAAGTGTTTCAAGCCAACTATCGCAAATTGTCGTTGTGCTGCCGAAGGGAGTGAAGCTCGCCGCTCATCTCAACTTTCAACAGGAACTACGTATGCATACTTTTGCTGCTAAATTCATCCACATAGGTGAAAAATGAGCGTTTGGAGCGAGTTGAAGGAACTAGAGGAGAACGCTCCAGTCCTACTTCATAATTGAGTGACAACACGCAGCAGCCCATCTCGTTTTTCATTGAGCATTGCAGAATGCATACTTTCTTATCTAACCTACCGCTATTTTCTAGGAACGAGTGTATCAGGCTAGCGCTGAGGCGAATGTATTAAACTTTTCTTCCTACTTCAAGGTCGAGTGATAAATCACTCCCATGTCCACATCCATTGGGGATTCTAGATTGGGCATTGTTATTGTTCAGTCCATCCCCCCAGGCCATGAACAATGATCCAGTGTTTCCAGCCAATTCTGGCAAACTATCACTGTATTCTGAGGATTGAGTGAAAGTCACCGCTCATGGTCACTTTGAACAGGGATTATAAAACGGCCGCTCTCATTGTTAAACCTATCCATAAGGGTGGCGCACGAGTATTTCGAGCTGGTTTAAGGAAATGGAGGAGAACCTTCCCGCGCTCTTTCACAATTCAAGGACAAACCTCCGCCCATCTTAATTTTTATTGAGGGCCATCGAATGCTTACACCCTCTGCAAACTTACCGACATTGGTTCAGAATGAGTGTTTCAAGCTAGTTTTTAGGCAAACGTATTGAACGCTTCATCCCATTTTAAAGTCGAGGGATAACTCACTCCCACGTTAACTTTGATTGAGGATTGTAGATTGAACATTTTTACTGCCCAATTCCTTCCCGTAGGTCATGGACAATGTTCAAGTGTTTCAAGCCAATTATGGCAAACTGTCCTGTGCTTCTAAAGGGAGTGAAGCTCGCCGCTCATCTCAACTTTCAACAGGAACTATGTATGCCTACTTTTGCTTCTAAATTCATCCACATAGGTGACAAACGAGCGTTTCGAGCCAATAGAAGGAAATAGAGGATAACGCTCACAACCTACTTGATAATTGAGTGACAACACACAGCAACCCATCTCATTTTTCATTGAGGATTGTAGAATGCTTACTTTCCTATCTAACCTACCACTATTTTCTAGGAACGAGTATTCCAAGCTAGCTCTAAGGCAGATGCGTTGAGCGTTTCTTCCCATTTCAAAGTCGAGTGAGAAATCACTCCCATGTCCACATCAATTGGGGATTCTAGATTGCGCATTGTTGTTGCTCAGTACATCCCCACAGGCCATAAACAATGATCTAGTGTTTCCAGCCAATTCTGGCAAACTATCACTGTGTTCCTAGGATTGAGTGAAAGTCACCGCTCATCGTAACTTTGAACAGGGATTATAAAACAGCCGCTCTCATTGTTAAACCTATCCATAAGGGTGGCGCACGAGTGTTTGGAGCTGGTTTAAGGAAATGGAGGAGAACCTTCCCACACTCTTTCACAATTCATGGATAACCCTCCGCCCATCTCGATTTTTATTAAGGGCCGTCG
The DNA here is from genome assembly GCA_037074615.1 of Leucaena leucocephala. Lineage (NCBI taxonomy): Eukaryota > Viridiplantae > Streptophyta > Magnoliopsida > Fabales > Fabaceae > Leucaena > Leucaena leucocephala. The sequence goes on from CM073538.1 coordinate 16,094,173, forward strand.
AATGCTTACTACCTCTGCAAACTTACCGATATTGGTGTGGAACGAGTGGTTCAAGCTAGTTTTCAGGCAAACGTATTGAACGCTTCCTCCCATTTTAAAGTCGAGGGACAACTCACTCCCACGTTAACTTTGATTGAGGTTTCTAGATTGAACATTTTTGCTGCCCAATTCCTTCCCGTAGGTCATGGACATTGTTCACGTGTTTAAAGCCAATTATGGCAAACTGTCGCTGTGCTCCCGAAGGGAGTAAAGCTCGCTGCTCATCTCAACTTTCAAAAGGAACTACGTATGCCTACTTTTGCTGCTAAATTCATCCACATAGGTGACGAACGCGGGTTTCAAGCGAGTTAAAGGAAATAGAGGAGAAAGCTCCCATCCTACTTCATAATTGAGTGACAACACGCAGCAGCCCATCTCATTTTTCCTTGAGGATATCAGAATACGTACATTCTTATCTAACCTACCACTATTTTCCAGGAACGAGTGCATCAAGCTAGCGCTGAGGCAAAAGTATAGAACTTTTCTTCCCACCTCAAAGTCGAGTGATAAATCACTCCCATGTCCACATCCATTAGGGATTCTAGATTGCGTATTGTGGTTGCTCAGTCCATCCCCACAGGCCATGAACAATGATCTAGTGTTTCCAGCCAATTCTGGCAAACTATCACTGTGTTCCGAGGATTGAGTGAAAGTCACCGCTCATCGTAACTTTGAACAGGGATTACAAAACAGCCGCTCTCATTGTTAAACCTATCCATAAGGGTGGCGCACGAGTGTTTGGAGCTGGTTTAAGGAAATGGAGGAGAACTTTCCCGCACTCTTTCACAATTCAAGGAGAACCCTCCGCCCAGCTCAATTTTTATTGAGGGCCGTCGAATGCTTAGTCCCTCTGCAAACTTACCGATATTGGTTGGGAACGAGTGTGTGAACTAGTTTTTAGGCAAATGTATTGAACGCTTCCTCCCATTTTAAAGTCGAGGGACAACTCACTCCCATGTTAACTTTGATTGAGGATTCTAGATTGAACATTCTCACTGCTCAATTCCTTCCCGTAGGTCAGGGGCAATGTTCAAGTGTTTCAAGCCAACTATCGCAAATTGTCGTTGTGCTGCCGAAGGGAGTGAAGCTCGCCGCTCATCTCAACTTTCAACAGGAACTACGTATGCATACTTTTGCTGCTAAATTCATCCACATAGGTGAAAAACGAGCGTTTGGAGCGAGTTGAAGGAACTAGAGGAGAACGCTCCAGTCCTACTTCATAATTGAGTGACAACACGCAGCAGCCCATCTCGTTTTTCATTGAGCATTGCAGAATGCATACTTTCTTATCTAACCTACCGCTATTTTCTAGGAACGAGTGTATCATGCTAGCGCTGAGGCGAATGTATTAAACTTTTCTTCCTACTTCAAGGTCGAGTGATAAATCACTCCCATGTCCACATCCATTGGGGATTCTAGATTGGGCATTGTTATTGTTCAGTCCATCCCCACAGGCCATGAACAATGATCCAGTGTTTCCAGCCAATTCTGGCAAACTATCACTGTATTCTGAGGATTGAGTGAAAGTCACCGCTCATGGTCACTTTGAACAGGGATTATAAAACGGCCGCTCTCATTGTTAAACCTATCCATAAGGGTGGCGCACGAGTATTTCGAGCTGGTTTAAGGAAATGGAGGAGAACCTTCCCGCGCTCTTTCACAATTCAAGGACAAACCTCCGCCCATCTTAATTTTTATTGAGGGCCATCGAATGCTTACACCCTCTGCAAACTTACCGACATTGGTTCAGAATGAGTGTTTCAAGCTAGCTTTTAGGCAAACGTATTGAACGCTTCATCCCATTTTAAAGTCGAGGGATAACTCACTCCCACGTTAACTTTGATTGAGGATTGTAGATTGAACATTTTTACTGCCCAATTCCTTCCCGTAGGTCATGGACAATGTTCAAGTGTTTCAAGCCAATTATGGCAAACTGTCCTGTGCTTCTAAAGGGAGTGAAGCTCGCCGCTCATCTCAACTTTCAACAGGAACTATGTATGCCTACTTTTGCTTCTAAATTCATCCACATAGGTGACAAACGAGCGTTTCGAGCCAGTAGAAGGAAATAGAGGATAACGCTCACAACCTACTTGATAATTGAGTGACAACACACAGCGACCCATCTCATTTTTCATTGAGGATTGTAGAATGCTTACTTTCTTATCTAACCTACCGCTATTTTCTAGGAACGAGTATTCCAAGCTAGCTCTAAGGCAGATGCGTTGAGCGTTTCTTCCCATTTCAAAGTCGAGTGAGAAATCACTCCTATGTCCACATCCATTGGAGATTCTAGATTGCACATTGTGGTTACTCAGTCTATCCCCACAGGCCATGAACAATGATCTAGTGTTTCGAGCCAATTCTAGCAAACTATCACTGTGTTCCTAGGATTGAGTGAAAGTCACCGCTCATCATAACTTTGAACAGGGATTATAAAACGGCCGCTCTCATTATTAAACCTATCCATAAGGGTGGCGCACGAGTGTTTCGAGCTGGTTTAAGGAAATGGAGGAGAACATTCCCGCACTCTTTCACAATTTAAGGACAACCCTTTGCCCATCTCAATTTTTATTGAGGGCAAACGTATTGAACGCTTCCTCCCATTTTAAAGTCGAGGGCAACTCACTCCCACGTTAACTTTGATTGAGGATTCTAGATTGAACATTTTCGTTGCTCAATTCCTTCCCCGTAGTTCATGGACAATGTTCAAGTATTTCAAGCCAATTATGGCAAACTGTCCTGTGCTTTCGAAGGGAGTGAAGGTCGCCGCTCATATCAACTTTCAATAGGAACTATGTATGCTTACTTTTGCTACTAAATTCATCTATATAGGTGACGAACGAGCGTTTCAAGCCAGTAGAAGGAAATAGAGGAGAACGCTCCCAACCTACTTGATAATTGAGTGACAACACATAGCAACCCATCTTATTTTTCATTGAGGATTATAGAATGCTTACTTTCTTATCTAACCTACCACTATTTTCTAGGAACGAGTGTTCCAAGCTAGCTCTAAGGCAGATACGTTGAGCGTTTCTTCCCATTTCAAAGTCGAGTGAGAAATCACTCCCATGTCGAAATCCATTGGGGATTCTAGATTGCGCATTACGGTTGCTCAGTTCATCCCCATAGGTCATGAACAATGATCCAGTGTTTCCAGCCAATTCTGGCAAATGATCACTGCGCTCTTTGGATGGAGTGAAAGTCACCGATCATCGTAACTTTGAACGGGGATTATAAAACGGCCGCTCTCATTGTTAAACCTATCCATAAGGGTGGCGCACGAGTGTTTCGAGCTGGTTTAAGGAAATGGAGGAGAACCTTCCCGCACTCTTTCACAATTCAAGGACATCGCTACGCCCATCTCAATTTTTATTGAGGGCTGTCAAATGCTTACGCCTTCTACAAACTTACCGACATTGGTTCGGAACGAGTGTTTCAAGCTAGTTTTCAGGCAAACGTATTGAACGCTTCCTCCTATTTTAAAGTCGAGGGACAACTCACTCCCACGTTAACTTTGATTGAGGATTGTAGATTGAACATTTTTGCTGCCCAATTCCTTCCCGTAGGTCATGGACAATGTTCAAGTGTTTCAAGCCAATTATGGCAAACTGTCCTGTGCTTCCGAAGGGAGTGAAGCTCTCCGCTCATCTCAAATTTCAACAGGAACTATGTATGCCTACTTTTGCTGCTAAATTCATCCACAGAGGTGACGAACGAGCGTTTCGAGCCAGTAGAAGGAAATAGAGGAGAACGCTCCCGTCCTACTTGATAATTGAGTGACAACACACAGCAACCCATCGCATTTTTCATTGAGGATTGTAGAATGCTTACTTTCTTATCTAACCTACCGCTATTTTCTAGGAACGAGTGTTCTAAGCTAGCTCTAAGGCAGATGCATTGAGCGTTTCTTCCCATTTCAAAGTCGAGTGAGAAATCACTCCCACGTCCGCATCCATTGGGGATTCTAGATTACGCATTGGGGTCGCTCAGTTCATCCCTACAGGCGATGAACAATGATCCAATATTTCCAGCCAATTCTGGCAAACCATCACTGCGCTCTTAGGATGGAGTGAAAGTCACCGCTCATCTCAACTTTGAACAGGGACTTTAAAATGGCCACTTTCATTGTTGAACCTATCCATAAAGGTGGCACACGAGAGTTTCGAGCTAGTGTAAGGAAACAGAGGGGGACATTCCCTTCCTCTTTCATAATTCAAGGACAGCACAACGCCTATCTCAACTTTTGTTGAGGATCATGGATTGCTTACTTTCTCTGTTAACCAACCGATATTGGTGGGGAACGAGTGTTCCAAGCTAGTTTTCAGGCAAACATATTGAACACTTCCCCCTTTTAAAGTTGAGGGACAACTCACTCCCACGTTAACTTTGGTTGAGGACTCTAGATTGAACATTTTCTTTGCTCAATTCCTTCCCGTAGGTCATGAACACTGCTCAAGTGTCTCAAGCCAATCTTGGCAATCCGTCGCTGTGTTGCCAGAGGGAGTGAAACTCGCCGCTCGTCTCAACCTTCAACAGGAATTGCGTATGCCTAAATTCATGCACAGAGGTGACAAACGTATGTTCCGAGCGAGTTTAAGGAAATAGAAGAGAACACTCGCGGCCAACTTGATAATTGAGTGACAACACTCAGCAGCCCGCCCTAATTTTTATTGAGGATTGCAGAATGCTTACTTTCTTATCTAGCTTGCCGCTATTTTCCAGGAACGAGTGTTCCAAGCTAGCTCTAAGGCAAATGCGTTGAGCGTTTCTTCCCATTTCAAAGTCGAGTGAGAAATCACTCCCACGTCCGCATCCGTTGAGGATTCTAGATTGCGTATTGGGGTTGCTCAGTTCATCCCCACTGACCATGAACAATGATCTAGTGTTTCCAGCCAATTCTGGCAAACCATCACTGCGCTCTTAGGATGGAGTGAAAGTCACCGCTCATCTCAACTTTGAACAGGGACTTTAAAATGGCCACTTTCATTGTTGAACCTATCCATAAAGTTGGCGCACGAGTGTTTCGAGCTAGTGTAAGGAAACGGAGGGGGCCATTCCCATCCTCTTTCATAATTCAAGGATAGCTCACCGCCTATCTCAACTTTTGTTGAGGATCGTGGATCGCTTACTTTCTCTGCTAACTTACCGATATTGGTGTGGAATGAGTGTTCCAAGCTAGTTTCAAGGCAAACGTATTGAACATTTCCCCCTTTTAAAGTCGAGGGACAACTCACTCCCATGTTAACTTTGATTGAGGACTCAAGATTGAACATTTTCTTTGCCCAATTCCTTCCTGTAGGTCATGAACACTGCTCAAGTGTTTCAAGCCAATCGTGGCAAACCGTCGCTGTGTTGCCAGAGGGAGGGAAACCTGCCGTTCGTCTCAAAGTTCAACAGGATTACGTATGCCTAAATTCATCCACAGAGGTAACGAACGCGTGTACCGAGGGAGGTTAAGGAAATAGAAGAGAACACTCCCGTCCAACTTGATAATTGAGTGACAACACGCAGCAGCCCACCCCAATTTTCATTGAGGATTGTAGAATGCTCACCTTCTTATCTAGTTTATCGCTATTTTCCAGGAACGAGTGTTCCAAGCTAGCTCTAAGGCAAACGCATTGAGCGTTTCTTCCCATTTCAAAGTCAAGTGAGAAATCACTCCCACGTCCGCATCCATTGAGGATTCTAGATAGCGCATTGGGGTTGCTCGATTCATCCCCACCGGCCATGAACAATGATCTAGTGTTTCCAGCCAATTCTGGCAAACCATCACTGCGCTCTTATGATGGAGTGAAAGTCACCGCTCATCTCCACTTTGAACAGGGACTTTAAAATAGCCACTTTCATTGTTGAACCTATCCATAAAGGTGGCGCGCGAGTGTTTCGAGCTAGTGTAAGGAAACGGAGGGGGATATTCCCCTCCTCTTTCATAATTCAAGGACAGCTCACCGCCTATCTCAACTTTTGTTGAGGATCGTGGATTGCTTACTTTCTCTGCTAACCTACCGATATTGGTGGGGAACGAGTGTTGCAAGCTTGTTTTAAGGCAAACATATTGAACACTTCCCCCTTTTAAAGTTGAGGGACAACTCACTCCCACGTTAACTTTGATTGAGGACTCTAGCTTGAACATTTTCTTTGCTCAATTCCTTCCCATAGGTCATGAACACTGCTCAAGTGTCTCAAGCCAATCTTGGCAATCCATCGCTATGTTGCCAGAGGGAGTGACACTCGCCACTCGTCTCAACCTTCAACAAGAATTGCGTATGCCTAAATTCATGCACAGAGGTGACAAACGTGTGTTCCGAGCGAGTTTAAGGAAATAGAAGAGAACACTCGCGGCCAACTTGATAATTGAGTGATAACACTCAGCAGCCCACCCTAATTTTTGTTGAGGATTGCAGAATGCTCACTTTCTTATCTAGCTTGTCGTTATTTTCCAGGAACGAGTGTTCCAAGCTAGCTCTAAGGCAAATGAGTTGAGCGTTTCTTCCCATTTCAAAGTCGAGTGAGAAATCACTCCCACGTCCGCATCCATTGAGGATTCTAGATTGCGCATTGGGGTTGCTCAGTTCATCCCCACCGGCCATGAACAATGATCTAGTGTTTCCAGCCAATTCTGGCAAACCATCACTGCGCTCTTAGGATGGAGTGAAAGTCACCGCTCATCTCAACTTTGAACAGGGACTTTAAAATAGCCACTTTCATTGTTGAACCTATCCATAAAGGTGGCGCATGAGTGTTTCGAGCTAGTGTAAGGAAACAGAGGGGGCTATTCCCGTCCTCTTTCATACTTAAAGGACAGCTCACCGCCTATCTCAACTTTTGTTGAGGATCGTGCATCGCTTACTTTCTCTGCTAACTTACCGATATTGGTGTGGAACGAGTGTTCCAAGCTAGTTTCAAGGCAAACGTATTGAACACTTCCCCCTTTTAAAGTCGAAGGACAACTCACTCCCATGTTAACTTTGATTGAGGACTCAAGATTGAACATTTTCTTTGCCCAATTCCTTCCTGTAGGTCATGAACACTGCTCAAGTATCTCAAGCCAATCTTGCCAAACCGTCGCTGTGTTGCTAGAGGGAGTGAAACTCGACGCTCATCTCAAAGTTCAACAGGAATTACGTATGCCTAAATTCATCCACAAAGGTGACGAACGCGTGTTCCAAGGGAGTTTAAGGAAATAGAAGAGAACACTCCCGTCCAACTTGATAATTGAGTGGCAACATGTAGCAGCCCACCCCAATTTTCGTTGAGGATTGTAGAATGCTCACCTTCTTATCTAGTTTATCGCTATTTTCCAGGAACAAGTGTTCCAAGCTAGCTCTAAGGCAAACGCGTTGAGCGTTTCTTCCCATCTCAAAGTCGAGTGAGAAATCACTCCCACGTCCGCATCCATTGCGGATTCTAGATTGCGCGTTGTGGTTGCTCAGTTCATCCCTACAGGCCATGAACAATGATCCAGTGTTTCCAGCCAATTCTGGCAAACCATCACTGCGTTCTTCGGATAGAGTGAAAGTCCCCGCTCATCTCAACTTTGAACAGGGACTATAAAATGGCCACTTTCATTGTTGAACCTATCCACAAAGGTGGCACACGAGTATTTCGAGCTAGTTTAAGGAAATAGAGGGGGACATTCCCGTGCTCCTTCATATTTCCAGGACAGCTCACCGCCTATCTCAACTTTTGTTGAGGATCGTTGATTGCTTACTTTCTCTGCTAACCTACCAATATTGGTGGGGAACGAGTGTTCCAAGCTAGTTTTAAGGCAAACGTATTGAACACTTCCCCCCTTTTAAAGTCGAGGGACAACTCACTCCCACGTTAACTTTGATTTAGGACTCTAGATTCAACATTTTCTTTGCCCAATTCCTTCCCGTAGGTCATGAACACTGCTCAAGTGTTTCAAGCCAATCGTGGCAAACCATCGCTGTGTTGCCAGAGGGAGGGAAACCCGCCGCTCGTCTCAAAGTTTAACAGGAATTACGTATGCCTAAATTCATCCACAGAGGTGACGAACGCGTGTTCCGAGGGAGTTTAAGGAAATAGAAGAGAACACTCCCATCCAACTTGATAATTGAGTGACAACACGCAGCAGCCCACCCCAATTTTTGTTGAGGATTGTAGAATGCTCACCTTCTTATCTAGTTTATCGCTATTTTCCAGGAATGAGTGTTCCAAGCTAGCTCTAAGGCAAACGCGTTGAGCGTTTCTTCCCATTTCAAAGCCGAGTGAGAAATCATTCCCACATCCGCATCCAATGGGGATTCTAGATAGCGCCTTGTGGTTGCTCACTTCATCCCCACAGGCCATGAATAATGATCCAGTGTTTCCAGCCAATTCTGGCAAACCATCACTCCGCTCTTAGGATTGAGTGAAAGTCACCGCTTATCTCAACTTTGAACAGGGACTATAAAATGGCCACTTTCATTGTTGAACCTATCCACAAAGGTGGCGCACGAGTTTTTCGAGCTAGTTTAAGGAAAGGGAGGGGGACATTCCCGTGCTCCTTCATTTTTTTTGGACAGCTCACCGCCTATCTCAACTTTTGTTGAGGATCATGGATTGCTTACTTTCTCTGCTAACCTACCAATATTGGTGGGGAACGATTGTTCCAAGCTAGTTTTAAGGCAAACGTATTGAACACTTCCCCCCTTTAAAGTCGAGGGACAACTCACTTCCATGTTAACTTTGATTGAGGACTCTAGATTGAACATTTTCTTTGCTCAATTCCTTCCCACAGGTCATGAACACTGCTCAAGTGTTTCAAGCCAATCGTGGCAAACTGTCACTGTGTTGGCGGAGGGAGTGACACTCGCCGCTCGTCTCAACCTTTAACAGGAATTGTGTATGCCTAAATTCATGCACAGAGGTGACGAACGCGTGTTCCGAGCGAGTTTAGGGAAATAGAAGAGAACACTCCCGTCCAACAAGATAATTGAGTGACAACACGCAGCAGCCCACCCCAATTTTCGTTGAGGATTGTAAACTGCTCACTTTCTTATCTAGCTTATCGCTATTTTCTAGGAACTAGTGTTCCAAGCTAGCTCTAAGGCAAACGCGTTGAGCATTTCTTCCCACCTCAAAGTCGAGTGAGAAATCACTCCCACGTCCGCATCCATTGAGGATTTTAGATTACGCGTTGTGGTTGCTCAGTTCATCACCACAGGACATGAACAATGATCTAGTGTTTCCAGCCAATTCTGGCAAACCATCACTGCGTTCATAGGATGGAGTGAAAGTCACCGCTCATCTCAATTTTGAATAGGGACTATAAAATGGCCACTTTCATTGTTGAACCTATCCACAAAGGTGGTGCACGAGTGTTTCGAGCTAGTTTAAGGAAATGGAGGGGGACATTCCCGTGCTCCTTCATATTTCCAGAAAAGCTCACCGCCTATCTCAAATTTTGTTGAGGATCGTGGATTGCTTACTTTTTCTGCTAACCTACCAATATTGGTGGGGAACGAGTATTCCAAGCTAGTTTTGAGGCAAAGGTATTGAACACTTTCCCCCGTTTAAAGTCGAGGGACAACTCACCCCCACGTTAACTTTGATTGAGGACTCTAGATTGAACATTTTCTTTGCTCAATTCCTTCCCATAGGTCATGAACACTGCTCAAGTGTTTCAAGCGAATCGTGGTAAACTGTCACTGTGTTGCCGGAGGGAGTGACACTCTCCGCTCGTTTCAACCTTCAAGAGGAATTACGTATGCCTAAATTCATGCACAGAGGTGACGAACGCCTGTTTCGAATGAGTTTAAGGAAATAGAAGAGAACACTCCTATCCAACATGATAATTGAGTGACAACACGCAGCAGCCCACCCTAATTTTCATTGAGGATTGCAAAATGCTCACTTTCTTATCTAGCTTATCGCTATTTTCTAGGAACAAGTGTTCCAAGCTAGCTCTAAGGCAAACGCGTTGAGCGTTTCTTCCCATGTCAAAGTCTAGTGAGAAATCACTCCCACGTCCGCATCCATTGAGGATTCTAGATTGCGCGTTGTGGTTGCTCAGTTCATCCCCACAGGCCATGAACCATGATCCAGTGTTTCCAGCCAATTCTGGCAAACCATCACTGCGTTCTTAAGATAGAGTGAAAGTCACCGCTCATCTCAACTTTGAACAGGGACTATAAAATGGCCACTTTCATTGTTAAACCTATCCACAAAGGTGGCACACGAGTGTTTCAAGCTAGTTTAAGGAAAGGGTGGGGGACATTCCCGTGCTCCTTCATATTTCCAGGATAGCTCACCGCCTATCTCAACTTTTGTTGAGGATTGTTGATTGCTTACTTTCTCTACTAACCTACCAATATTGGTGGGGAACGAGTGTTCCAAGCTAGTTTTAAGGCAAACATATTGAACACTTCCCCCTTTCAAAGTCGAGGGACAACTCACTCCCACGTTAACCTTGATTGAGGACTCTAGATTGAACATTTTCTTTGCTCAATTCCTTCCTGTAAGTCATGAACACTGCTCAAGTATTTCAAGCGAATCGTGGCAAACTGTCACTATGTTGCCGGAGTGAGTGACACTCGCCACTCCTCTCAACCTTTATCAGGAATTGCGTATGCCTAAATTCATGCACAGAGGTGACGAACGCGTGTTCCGAGCGAGTTTAAGGAAATAGAAGAGAACACTCCCGTGCAAAATGATAATTAAGTGACAACACGCAGCAGCCCACCCCAATTTTCGTTGAGGATTGCAAAATGCTCACTTTCTTATCTAGCTTATCGCTATTTTCCAGGAACAAGTGTTCCAAGCTAGCTCTAAGGCAAATGCGTTGAGCGTTTCATCCCATTTCAAGGTCGAGTGAGAAATCACATTGAGGATTCTAGATTGCGCGTTGTGGTTGCTCCATTCATCCCCACAAGCCATGAACAATAATCCATTGTTTCCAGCCAATTCTGGCAAACCATCACTGCGTTCATAGGATGGAGTGAAAGTCACCGCTCATCTCAACTTTGAACAGGGACTATAAAATGGCCACTTTCATTGTTGAACCTATCCACAAAGGTGGCGCACGAGTGTTTCGAGCTAGTGTAAGGAAACGGAGGGGGACATTCCCGTGCTCCTTCATATTTCCAGAAAAGCTCACCGCCTGTCTCAACTTTTGTTGAGGATCGTGGATTGCTTACTTTCTCTGCTAACCTAGCGATATTGGTGGGGAACGAGTGCTCCAAGCTAGTTTTAAGGCAAACGTATTGAACACTTCCCCCTTTTAAAGTCGAGGGACAACTCACTCCCACGTTAACTTTGATTGAGGACTCTAGATTGAACATTTTCTTTGCTCAATTCCTTCCCATAGGTCGTGAACACTGCTCAAGTATTTCAAGCAAATCATGGCAAACTGTCATTGTGTTGCTGGAGGGAGTGACACTTGCCACTTTTCTCAACCTTTAACAGGAATTGCGTATGCCTAAATTCATGCACAGAGGTGATGAACACGTGTTCCGAGGGAGTTTAAGGAAATAGAAGAGAACACTCCCGTCCAACTTGATAATTGAGTGACAACACACTGCAGGCCACCCCAATTTTCGTTAAGGATTGTAGAATGCTCACCTTCTTATCTAGTTTATCGCTATTTTCCAGGAACGAGTGTGCCAAGCTAGCTCTAAGGCAAACGCGTTGAGCGTTTCTTCCCATTTCAAAGTCGAGTGAGAAATCACTCACACGTCCGCATCCATTGAGGATTCTAGATTGCGTGTTATGGTTGCTCAGTTCATCACCATAGGCCATGAACAATGATCCAGTGTTTCCAGCCAATTCTGGCAAACCATGACTGCGTTCTTAGGATAGAGTGAAAGTCCCCGCTCATCTCAACTTTGAACAGGGACTATAAAATGGCCAGTTTCATTGTTGAACCTATCCATAAAGCTGGCGCACGAGTGTTTCGAGCTAGTTTAAGGAAATGGAGTGGGACATTGCCGTGCTCCTTCATATTTCCAGAAAAGCTCACCGCTTATCTCAACTTTTGTTGAGGATCATGGATTACTTACTTTCTCTGCTAACCTACCGATATTGGTGGGGAACGAGTGTTCTAAGCTAGTTTTAAGGGAAACTTATTGAACACCTCCCCCCTTTCAAAGTCGAGGGACAACTCACTCCCACGTTAACTTTGATTGAGGACTCTAGATTGAACATTTTCTTTGCTCAATTCCTTCCCATAGGTCATAAACACTGCTCAAGTGTTTCAACCCAATCGTGGCAAACTGTCGTTGTGTTGCCGGAGGGAGTGAAACCTGCCGCTCGTCTCAACCTTCAACAGGAATTACGTATGCCTAAATTCATCCACAGAGGTGACGAACGCGTGTTCCGAGCGAGTTTAAGGAAATAGAAGAGAACACTCCCGTCCAACATGATAATTGAGTGACAACACACAGCAACCCACCCCAATTTTCGTTGAGGATTGGAAAATGCTCACTTTCTTATCTAGCTTATCGCTATTTTCCAGGAACAAGTGTTCCGAGCTAGCTCTAAGGCAAATGCATTGAGCGTTTCGTCCCATTTCAAGGTCAAGTGAGAAATCACTCCCACGTCTGCATCCATTGAGGATTCTAGATTGCGCATTGGGGTTGCTCAGTTAATCCCCACAGGCCATGAACAATGATCCAGTATTTCCATGCAATTCTTGTTGGAAAACGTGCCCTAGGGGCCAATCATTGTCTTATGAATATTATTGATTTATGAATTTATTAATTGTGTTATCATATTATTTGCATGTTTACTGTGATGACCATCCTTGGATAATTCATAATCTTATCCTAAATGTCCCTGGTCAGTCATCTGTGCGGGAGCAGAGATGAAAGAAGACCAGTATGACTTTGAAGATGTATAGAGATATAAATCAAAGTCATATGCACATGTAAGAGTACAAGGTGTTGGACCGACCCGCTATGAGAGAGTTGCATGGGTTGCGTCATAATCTTCTCTCATATACAAACCATGTCACTATGCCCTTTGACCTGAGATCATCATGGATTCCTACATGACAAACACTCAGCTTTGGCCTAGTCAAAAGTCACTTTTGACCGAGTGATCATAAAGACTATGCTCGGGCTTAGTGGTTTTTCATGCAGAGGAATGTGAATGGTCAAGATGGAATTTGTCCCTCATATTCGTAGAGAGATATTACTGGGCCCCTCGATGAGTGAGTATGAGAAATGTATGGCCATACTGTAATGGAAAGGTAGTTCCATTTCTATAGTCAGACTACTCAGGGATCGAGAAAGTAACGGTCAGGAATAGGAGGATGACATTATCCATGCCTCATCCATTACCAAAATATCGCGTGACAGAAGGGACATGATATGGTTGTATAAAAGGTTACATCATTTATCGATTCTCATATGATTTGGGTAGTCGTTATGTCTTGCTAGTGACCACTTGCGACTTGTGGGCCAGTATAGCAAATGGCCCACTGCCAACTTCATATGGGCCTACAGGGTCACACACAAAATAGCCCAACACGAGCTATGATTTCCAGATTCATTGAATCTAAGACGTGTCTAGATTCAATGAATGATCTAGGGTTGATGTGTAAGGAATTAGAAGACACGCAGCGGAAATAAACTTTAAAAATTTTCCATTCCTTGCCAGGATCTGCCGTATGTGTTTAAGTCAAGTGGAAAGAATCATTACCCTTAGTGTTGCTCAGCGAATTTCACAGCTTCTCTACGTGGGTGGTGATCTCTTTCTGATCTTAAGAAATCGACAGAGTGTTCCTCAGCGACCTTCACAGATTCTCTCCGTGGACGGTGGTCTCTTTCCGATCACAAGAAGTCGACGCCTCAGGTCGGCTTCCTCTACTGGTATCCACACGAACAGCGTTCCAACCACGAACGACGTGCTAGCGTCTCCTGTCCCTCCAAGGCTTTCACAAGTCTCCGTCTCTATTTCGGCAGTTTCTTGTCTGCAAACCTTTTGCAGATTCCGTTCGGCCTTTTGTGTTCTGTATGTTTTCAAACGTAGCTCCTCCAATCAGATATAGAGGATGCTATGAGTTTTTTTTTTCACTTAACCTAATTGGATTTTGGAGTTAATCTTATATTAATTCCGAATTGATACAATATCATATATTGTATAATTTTATAAGAAACTAATTAAATAAAATAATATTAAATCCGTCCCACAGATTTAATTACCTATTTATTTAACTGTAAATAAAGATGAGACTGAGTTATATTTGATTTATTCCCACAAATCAAATTTGAGATATCCTATCAATTTGAATTTCAAATTCAAACGTGATAGGGATTTAATTTATCCTTATAAATTAAATCTTATAAATATCTCTTATATGAGATATCCTATCAATTTGAATTTTGAATTTCAAACGTGATAGAGATTTAATTTATCCTTATAAATTAAATCTTATAAATATCTCTTATATGAGATATCCTATCAATTTGAATTTCGAATTTCAAACGTGATAGAGATTTAATTTATCCTTATAAATTAAATCTCATATATCTCATATATATAATATATATACGAATTTATATATATATGAATATAAATATAAATAAATATATATATATCCACCCTGGATCGTTCATTGAATCTAGACATGTCTTAGATTCAATGAATCTGGACATCATAGCTCGTGTTGGGCTATTTTGTGTGCGACCCTGTAGGCCCATATGAAGTTGGCAGTGGGCCATTTGCTATACTAGCCCACAAGTCGCAAGCGGTCTCTAGCAAGACATAACAACTACCCAAATCATATGAGGATCGATAAACGATGTAACCTTTTATACAACCATATCATGTCCCTTCTGTCACGCGATATTTTGGTCATGGATGAGGCATGGATAATGTCATCCTCCTATTCCTGACCGTTACTTTCTCGATCCCTGAGTAGTCTGACTATAGAAATGGAACTACCTTTCCATTACAGTATGGCCATACATTTCTCAGACTCACTCATCGAGGGGCCCAGTAATATCTCTCCACGAATGTGAGGGACAAATTCCATCTTGACCATTCACATTCCTCCGCATGAAAAACCACTAAGCCCGAACATAGCCTTTATGATCACTCGGTCAAAAGTGACTTTTGACTAGGTCAAAGCTGAGCATTTTGTCATGTAGGAATCCATGATGATCTCAGGTCAAAGGGCCTATTGACATGGTTTGTATATGAGAGAAGCTTATGACGTTACCCATGCAGTTCTCTCATAGCGGGTCGGTCCAACACCCTGTACTCTTACATGTGCTTATGACTTTGATTTATATCTCTATACATCTTCAAAGTCATACTGGTCTTATTTCATCTGTGCTCCCACATAGATGATCGACCAGGGACATTTAGGATAATATCATGAATTATTCAAGGATGGTCATCATAGTAAACATGCAAATAATATGATAATTCAATTAATAAATTCATAAATCAATAATGTTCATAAGACAATGATTGGCCCCTAGGGCACGATTTCCAACATGATGTATATATTTATTTATATTTATATTCGTATATATATATTATATATAAGGGATATATAGGATTTAATTTATAAGGATAAATTAAATCTCTATCACGTTTGAATTTAAAATTCAAATTGATAGGATATCTCATATAAGAGATATTTACAAGATTTAATTTATAAGGATAAATTAAATCTCTATCACGTTTGAATTTGAAATTCAAATTGATAGGATATCTCAAATTTGATTTATGAGAATAAATCAAATACAGTCCAATCTTATCTTTATTTAAATTAAATAAATAGGTGAATTAAATCTGTGGGACGGATTTAATATAAACATTATTTATTTAATTAGTTTCTTATCAAATTATACAATATGTGATATTGTATTTGGAATTAATATAGATTAATTCCAAAATCTAATTCGGTTGAGAAAAACGCAGAGCATCCTATATATCCGATTTTAGGAGCTACGTTTTGAAGACAACACATAACACAAAAAGGGCCGAACGGAATCTGCAAAAGGTTTGCAGATAAGAAACTGCTGAAGTAGAGACAGAGAGGACAAACTCTTGAGAAAGCCTTGGAGGGACAGGAGACGTTAGCAAATTGTTCGTGGTTGGAATGCTGTTCGTGTGGATACTAGTAGAGGAAGACGACCTGAGGAGTCGACTTCTTGCGATCAAAAAGAGAGCACGAGCCGCGGAGAGAAGCTGTAAACGTCTCCTTACGATCGGAAAGAGATCACCAGCCGCGGAGAGAAGCTGTGGAAGTCGCTGAGAAACACTGAGGGTAATGCTTCTTCCCACTTGACTTAAACACATACGGTAGATCCTGGCAAGGAATGGAAAAAATTTTAAATTAATTTCCACTGCGTGTCTTCCAATTCCTTACAATTCTGGCAAACCACAACTGCGTTCTTAGGATGGAGTGAAAGTCCCCGCTCATCTCAACTTTGAACAGGGACTATAAAATGGCCACTTTCATTGTTGAACCTATCCACAAAGGTGGCGCACGAGTGTTTCGAGCTAGTTTAAGGAAACGGAGGGGGACATTCCCGTGCTCCTTTATATTTCCAGGACAGCTAACCGCCTATCTCAACTTTTGTTGAGGATCATGGATTGCTTACTTTCTCTGCTAAACTACAGACATTGGTGGGGAACGAGTGTTCCAAGCTAGTTTTAAGGCAAACATATTGAACACTTCCCCCCCTTTTAAAGTCGAGGGACAACTCACTCCCACGTTAACTTTGATTGAGGACTCTAGATTGAACATTTTCTTTGCTTACTTCCTTCCCATAGGTCATCCACACTACTCAAGTGTTTCAAGCAAATCGTGGCAAACCATCACTGTGTTGCTGGAGGGAGTGACACTCACCGCTCGTCTCAACCTTCAATAGGAATTGCGTATGCCTAAATTCATGCACAGAGGTGACGAACACGTGTTCTGACCGAGTTTAAGGAAATAGAAGAGAACACTCCCGTCCAACATGATAATTGAGTGACAACACGCAGCAGCCCACCCCAATTTTCATTGATGATTGCAAAATGCTCACTTTCTTATCTAGCTTATGCTATTTTCCAGGAACGAGTGTTCCAAGCTAGCTCTAAGGCAAAGGCGTTGAGCGTTTCTTCCCATTTCAAAGTCGAGTGAGAAATCACTCCCACGTCCGCATCCATTGAGGATTCTAGATTGCGCATTGGGGTTGCTCAGTTCATCCCCACAGGCCATGAACAATGATCCAGTGTTTCCAGCCAATTCTGGCAAACCATGACTGCGTTCTTCGGATAGAGTGAAAGTCCTCGCTCATCTCAACTTTGAAGAGGGACTATAAAATGGCCAGTTTCATTGTTGAACCTATCCACAAAGGTGGCGCACGAGTGTTTCGAGCTAGTTTAAGGAAACAGAGGGGGACATTCCCGTGCTCCTTCATAATTCAAGGACAGCTCACCGCCTGTCTCAGCTTTTGTTGAGGATCATGGATTGCTTAGTTTCTCTGCTAACCTACCGATATTGGAGGGGAATGAGTGTTCCAAGCTAGTTTTAAGGCAAACGTATTGAACACTTCCCCCCTTTCAAAGTCGAGGGACAACTCACTCCCACGTTAACTTTGATTAAGGACTCTAGATTGAACATTTTCTTTGCTCAATTCCTTCCCGTAGGTCATGAACACTGCTCAAGTGTTTCAAGCCAATCGTGGCAAACTGTCACTGTGTTGCTGGAGGGAGTGAAACGCGCCACTCGTCTCAACCTTCAACAGTAATTACGTATGCCTAAGTTTATCCACAGAGGTGACGAACGCGTGTTCCGAGCGAGTTTAAGGAAATAGAAGAGAACACTCCCGTCCAACATGATAATTGATTGACAACACACAACAGCCCACCCCAATTTTCGTTGAGGATTGCAAAATGCTGACGTTCTTATCTAGCTTATCGCTATTTTCCAGGAACGAGTGTTCCAAGCTAGCTTTAAGGTAAACGCGTTGAGCGTTTCTTCCCATTTCAAAGTCGAGTGAGAAATCACTCCCACGTCCGCATCCATTGAGGATTCTAGATTGCCAATTGGGGTTGCTCAGTTCATCCCCACAAGCCATGAACAATGATCCAGTATTTCCAGCCAATTCTGGCAAACCATCACTGCGCTCTTAGGATGGAGTGAAAGTCCCCGCTCATCTCAACTTTGAACAGGGACTATAAAATGGCCAGTTTCATTGTTAAACCTATCCATAAAGCTAGCGCACGAGTGTTTCGAGCTAGTTTAAGGAAATGGAGGGGGACATTCCCGTGCTCCTTCATAATTCAAGGACAGCTCACCGCCTGTCTCAACTTTTGTTGAGGATCGTGGATTGCTTACTTTCTCTACTAAACTACAGATATTGGTGGGGAACGAGTGTTCTAAGCTAGTTTTAAGGCAAACGTATTGAACACTTCCCCCCCTTTTAAAGTCGAGGGACAACTCACTCCCACGTTAACTTTGATTGAGGACTCTACATTCAACATTTTCTTTGCCCAATTCCTTCCTGTAGGTCATGAACACTGCTCAAGTATTTCAAGCCAATCGTGGCAAACCGTCGCTGTGTTTCCAGAGGAAGGGAAACCCGCCGCTTGTCTCAAAGTTTAACAGGAATTACGTATGCCTAAATTCATACACAGAGGTGACGAACACGTGTTCTGACCGAGTTTAAGGAAATAGAAGAGAACACTCCCGTCCAACATGATAATTGAGTGACAACACACAACAGCCCACCCCAATTTTCGTTGAGGATTGCAAAATGCTCACGTTCTTATCTAGCTTGTCGCTATTTTCCAGGAACGAGTGTTCCAAGCTAGCTCTAAGGCAAAGGCGTTGAGCGTTTCTTCCCATTTCAAAGTCGAGTGAGAAATCACTCCCACGTCCACATCCATTGAGGATTCTAGATTGCGCATTGGGGTTGCTCAGTTCATCCCCACAGGCCATGAACAATGATCCAGTTTTTCCAGCCAATTCTGGCAAACCATGACTGCGTTCTTAGGATAGAGTGAAAGTCCCCGCTCATCTCAACTTTGAACAGGGACTATAAAATGGCCAGTTTCATTGTTGAACCTATCCATAAACCTGGCGCACGATTGTTTCGAGCTAGTTTAAGAAAACGGAGGGGGACATTCCCGTGCTCCTTCATAATTCAAGGACAGCTCACCGCCTGTCTCAGCTTTTGTTGAGGATCATGGATTACTTACTTTCTCTGCTAACCTAGCGATATTGGTGGGGAACTAGTGTTCTAAGCTAGTTTTAAGGCTAACATATTGAACACATCCCCCTTTTAAAGTCGAGGGATAACTCACTCCCACGTTAACTCTAATTGAGGACACTAGATTGAACATTTTCTTTGCTCAATTCCTTCCCGTAGGTCATGAACACTGCTCAAGTGTTTCAAGCCAATCGTGGCAATCTGTCGATGTGTTATCGGAGGGAGTGACACTCGCCGCTCGTCTCAACCTTCAACAGGAAATACGTATAGCTAAATTCATCCATAGAGGTGACGAATGCGTGTTCCGAGCGAGTTTAAGGAAATAGAAGAGAACACTCCCGTCTAAATTGATAATTAAGTGATAACACGCAGCAGCCGACCCCAATTCTCATTGAGGATTGCAGAATGCTCACCTTCTTATCTAGCTTATCGCTATTTTCAAGGAACGAGCGTTCCAGGCTAGCTCTAAGGCAAATGCGTTTAGCGTTTCTTCCCATTTCAAAGTCGAGTGAGAGATCGCTCCCATGTCCACATTCGTTGAGGATTCTAGATTGGGCATTATGGTTGCTCAGTTGATCCCCATAGGCCATGCACAATGATCCAGTATTTCCAGCCAATTCTGGCAAACCATCAATGCGCTCTTAGGATTGAGTGAAAGTCACCACTCATCTAAACTTTGAACAAGGACTATAACATGGCCGCTTTCACTGTTGAGCCTATACATAAAGGTGGCGCACGAGTGTTTCGAGCTGTTTTAAGGAAACAGAGGGGGAGATTCCCGTACTCTTTCATAATTCAAGGACAGCTCATCGCCTATCTCAACTTTTGTTGAGGATCGTGGATTGCTTACTTTCTCTGCTAACCTACCGATATTGGTGGGGAACGGGTGTTCCAAGCTAGTTTTAAGGCAAACGTATTGAACACTTCCCCCTTTTAATGTCGTGGGACAACTCACTCCCACGTTAACTTTGATTGACGACTCTAGATTGAACATTCTCTTTGCCCAATTCCTTCCCGTAGGTCATGAATACTGCTCAAGTGTCTCAAGCCAATCATGGCAAACCGTCGCTGTTTTGCCAGAGGGAGTGAAACTCGCCGCTCGTCTCAACCTTGAACATGAATTACGCATGCCTAAATTCATCCACAGAGGTGACGAACGCGTGTTCTGAGCGAGTTTAAGGAAATAGAAGTGAACACTCTCGTCCAACTCCATAATTGAGTGACAACACGCAGCAGCCCACCCCAATTTTCGTTGAGGATTGCAAAATGCTCACCTTCTTATCTAGCTTATCGCTATTTTCTAGGAACGAGCGTTCCAGGCTAGCTCTAAGGGAAATGCGTTGAGCGTTTCTTCCCGTTTCAAAGTCGAGTGAGAGATCGCTCCCACGTCCACATTCGTTGAGGATTCTAGATTGCGCATTGTGGTTGCTCAGTTCATCCCCATAGGCCATGCACAATGATCCAGTGTTTCCAGCCAATTCTGGCAAACCATCACTGCGCTCTTAGGATGGAGTGAAAGTCACCGCTCATCTCAACTTTGAACAGGGACTATAACATGGCTGCTTTCACTATTGAACCTATCCATAAAGGTGGCGCACGAGTGTTTCGAGCTGGTTTAAGGAAACGGAGGGGGATATTCCCGTACTCTTTCATAATTCAAGGATAGCTCATCGCCTATCTCAACTTTTGTTGAGGATCATGGATTGCTTACTTTCTCTGCTAACCTACCGATATTAGTGTGGAACGGGTGTTCCAAGCTAGTTTTAAGGCAAACGTATTGAACACTTCCCCCTTTTAAAGTCGTGGGACAACTCACTCCCACGTTAACTTTGATTGAGGACTCGAGATTGAACATTCTCTTTGCCCAATTCCTTCCCGTAGGTCATGAACACTGCTCAAGTCTCTCAAGCACATCATGGCAAACCGTTGCTTGCCGGAGGGAGTGAAACTCGCCGCTCGTCTCAACCTTCAACAGGAATTACGCATGCCTAAATTCATCCACAGATGTGACGAACGCGTGTTCTGAGTGAGTTTAAGGAAATAGAAGAGAACACTCCCGTCCAACTCCATAATTGAGTGATAACACACAGCAGCCCAGCCCAATTTTCGTTGAGGATTGCAGAATGCTCACCTTCTTATCTAGCTTATCGCTATTTTCCAGGAACGAGCATTCCAGGCTAGCTCTAAGGCAAATGTGTTGAGAGTTTCTTCCCATTTCAAAGTCGAGTGGGAGATCGCTCCCACGTCCACATTCGTTGAGGATTCTAGATTGCGCATTGTGGTTGCTCAGTTCATCCCCATAGGCCATGCACAATGATCCAGAGTTTCCAGCCAGTTCTGGCAAACCATCACTGCGCTCTTAGGATTGAGTGAAAGTCACCGCTCATCGCAACTTTGAACAGGGACTATAACATGGCCACTTTCAGTGTTGAACCTATCCATAAAGGTGGCGCACGAGTGTTTCAAGCTGGTTTAAGGAAACGAGGGGGGACATTCCCGTACTCTTTCATAATTCAAGGACAGCTAACCGCCTATCTCAACTTTTGTTGAGGATCGTGGATTGCTTACTTTCTCTGCTAACCTACCGATATTAGTGTGGAACGGGTGTTCCAAGCTAGTTTTAAGGCAAACGTATTGAACACTTTCCCCTTTTAAAGTCGTGGGACAACTCACTCCCACGTTAACTTTGATTGAGGACTCTAGATTGAACATTTTCTTTGCTCAATTCCTTCTCGTAGGTCATGAACACTGCTCAAGTGTCTCAAGCCAATCTTGGCAAATCGTCGCAGTGTTACCGGAGGGAGTGAAACTCGCCACTCATCTCAACCTTCAACAGGAATTACGCATGCCTAAATTCATCCACAGAGGTGACGAACGCGTGTTCCGAGCAAGTTTAAGGAAATAGAAGAGAACACTCCCGTCCAACTCCATAATTGAGTGACAACACGCAGCAGCCCACCCCAATTTTCATTGAAGATTGCAGAATGCTCACCTTCTTATCTAGCTTATCGCTATTTTCCAAGAACGAGTCTTCCAAGCAAGCTCTAAGGCAGATGCGTTGAGCGTTTCTTCCCATTTCAAAGTTGAGTGAGAAATCACTCCCATGTCTGCATCCATTGCGGATTCTAGATTGCACATTGTGGCTACTCAGTTTATCCCTATAGGCCATGAACAATGATCCAGTGTTTCCAGCCAATTCTGGCAAACCACCACTGCGCTCTTAGGATTGAGTGAAAGTCACCGCTCATCTAAAATTTAAACAGGGACTATAACATGGCCGCTCTCACTGTTGAACCTATCCATAAAGGTGGTGCACGAGTGTTACAAGCTGGTTTAAGGAAACAGAGGGGGACATTCCCGTACTCTTTCATAATTCAAGGACAGCTCACCGCCTATCTCAACTTTTGTTGAGGATCGTGGATTGCTTACTTTCTCTGCTAACCTACCGGTATTGGTGGGGAACGGGTGTTCCAAGCTAGTTTTAAGGCAAACGTATTGAACACTTTCCCCCTTTTAAAGTCGTGGGACAACTCACTCCCACGTTAACTTTGATTGAGGACTCTAGATTGAATATTCTCTTTGCCCAATTCCTTCCCGTAGGTCATGAACACTGCTCAAGTGTCTCAAGCCAATCATGGCAAACCGTCGCTGTGTTGCCAGAGGGAGTGAAACTCGCCGCTCGTCTCAACCTTCAACAGGAGTTACTCATGCCTAAATTCATCCACAGAGGTGACGAACGCGTGTTCGGAGCGAGTTTAAGGAAATCAAAGAGAACACTCCCGTCCAACTCTATAATTGAGTGACAACACGCAGCAGCCCATCCCAATTTTCGTTGAGGGTTGCAGAATGCTCACCTTCTTATCTAGCTTATCGCTATTTTCCAGGAACGAGCGTTCCAGGCTAGCTCTAAGGCAAATGCGTTGAGCGTTTCTTCACGTTTCAAAGTCGAGTGAGAGATCGCTCCCACGTCCACATTCGTTGAGGAATCTAGATTGCGCATTGTGGTTGCTCAGTTCATCCCCATAGGCCATGCACAATGATCCAGTGTTTCCAGCCAATTCTGGCAAACCATCACTGTGCTCCTAGGATTGAGTGAAAGTCACCGCTCATCTCAACTTTGAACAGGAAATATAACATGGCCGCTTTCACTATTAAACCTATCCATAAAGGTGGCGCACGAGTGTTTCAATCTGGTTTAAGGAAACGGAGGGGGACATTCCCGTACTCTTCCATAATTCAAGGACAGCTCACTGCCTATCTCAACTTTTGTTGAGGATCGTGGATTGCTTACTTTCTCTGCTAACCTACCGATATTGGTGGGGAACGGGTATTCCAAGCTAGTTTTAAGGCAAACGTATTGAACACTTCCCCCCTTTTAAAGTCGTGGGACAACTCACTCCCACGTTAACTTTGATTGAGGACTCTAGATTGAACATTTTCTTTGCTCAATTCCTTCTCGTAGGTCATGAACACTGCTCAAGTGTCTCAAGCCGATCATGGCAAACTGTCACTGTGTTGCCGGAGAGAGTGAAACTCGCTGCTCGTCTCAACCTTCAACAGGAGTTACGCATGCCTAAATTCATCCACAGAGATGACGAACGCGTGTTTGGAGCGAGTTTAAGGAAATAGAAGAGAACACTCCCGTCCAACCCCATAATTGAGTGACAACACGCAGCAGCCCACCCCAATTTTTGTTGAGGATTGCAGAATGCTCACCTTCTTATCTAGCTTATCGCTATTTTCCAGGAACGAGCGTTCCAGGCTAGCTCTAAGGCAAATGCGTTGAGTGTTTCTTCCCGTTTCAAAGTCGAGTGAGTGATCGCTCCCACGTCCACATTCGTTGAGGATTCTAGATTGCGCATTGTGGTTGCTCAGTTCATCCCCATAGGCCATGCACAATGATCCAGTGTTTCCAGCCAATTCTGGCAAACCATCACTGCGCTCTTAGGATTGAGTGAAAGTCACCGCTCATCGCAACTTTGAACAGGGACTATAACATGGCCACTTTTATTGTTGAACCTATCCATAAAGGTGGCGCATGAGTGTTTCGAGCTGGTTTAAGGAAACGGAGGGGGACATTCTCGTACTCTTTCATAATTCAAGGACAGCTCACCGCCTATCTCAACTTTTGTTGAGGATCGTGGATTGCTTACTTTCTCTGCTAACCTACCGATATTGGTGGGAAACGGGTGTTCCAAACTAGTTTTAAGGCAAACGTATTGAACACTTCCCCCCTTTTAAAGTCGTGGGACAACTCACTCCCACTGTTATTAAATTTTAGTTCATTTAGTTATTTATTATTTTATTTATATATTTATAAGTCCATTATAAGTTTTTATTTAAAAAATAGGAAAAAGAATTTAAAAGCAATTATTTACTTTCAGCGGCGACAAATACTTTACCTTTAGTGGTGAGTTTGGGTTTTTTGTTAAACTTTTAGCGGCGACATTAGGTCGCTGCTGATTGTTGACATTTAGCGGCGACTTTCAATTGTTGCCACTGATGCTTATATGCGACAGTCTTATAGGCGGTAATTTGGAGGCAACTCGACAAAAGAAAGTCAATTTTTTTGTAGTATATGTAGTAACTCGTTCTTTTTATATTTGCATATATTTAATTTTGCATGTTTATTTGTGCTGTAGTTTGACATGTACAAGCATAATTTTGTACCGTAAAGTATGGTTTGGCATGCATATATAAGTACGGTAAGTAAAGATTATAGTTTGGGATAACTAGTTGGCTAACAATTATTAAAAAAAATATTGTTTTAGGTATTTGTACAAACATGATAATTCACAACATTTATGTTAATTATTATGATATTTAACATAACTTATTTTGCATGTTTTATTGAATTATGCTTGTTTGTATGAAAGATTATTGTTACTACCAAGGTTCAAAGAATTTCATCATTTTTTTTTCATGATATACAGCGGAGTGGTTCTAAGGGCAAGGGGTAGTAATAGGAGAAGTCTGACAAAGTTAGAGCTAGAGTAGATATAGATATTATATTTTGATTAAGTTAATTATATTTTTTTTTTATTAAGCCGTCTGAAAATTGTATATAAGCTGTTATATATATATATATATATATATATAAATTATATGGTAAAATATGTAATCTTCGCTAAAGAGGAAGCTCAAATCCTCACAGGAGAGAAATGAGAGCCATAAACATAGATAGTTAAATGGTGGCATTACCTTAAGATTTTAGTTTATTTATGAATGAAGTAGTATATACACATGTTAGTTGTTAAGTTCCAGGACATGGGTCTTAAAAATTTATTCAAAATTTTAAACAAGGTTTATAAATTTAAATAAATGTTTAACTTTAAAAAAACGGGTTACAGATTTTTATATTTTTTTTATAAAATCTCATTCCTTTAGGCTATGTTTGGCTCAATAGAGGGGAGGGGAGGGGAAGGATTTTAATAGAGGGAAAGGGAAGGAAGGGAAGGAGATGGATTTTATTATTACCTTGTTTGGATTAAAATTAAGGGAGGGGAGGAGAGGAATTTTTATATTACCTTGTTTAGTTCAGGAAGAAAAAAGAGAGAAAATATTTTTATATAAATAAATTTATCTTATATTATTTTATAGAATATTTTAATAAAATATAATATATAGATAATATTGGGATATTAAAAAAATTATGGGTATATTAATATTATAAAATTATAATTTTATACTTTCCTTCCAAATTCCCCCAAATTTGGAGGGGAGGCAAAGTTGGGGAGTCCTCCCCTCCTAAATATTTTATAGAACCAAACAAGGGGAGGGGAGCAAAATCCTTCTCTTCCTCTTCCCTCTCCTCCAAATTCCTCATACCAAATAAGCCCTTAAAATAAGGAGAGATTTTGAATATTAACAAAGTTTTTGAGAACTTTGACTTATCTAAGGAACTGATTAAGATTCTTTATGGAAAAGTTGTAGAAGTTCTTTTAAAATAGGTGTCTTGTTATAAGGTATTACAAGTATCATAGGATTAAGTTTATCCAAATTTAATTTGTGCTTAAGATGGGAATATACGGAGAAATCGTGTGTAGAGTAGTAGAGGTCATCTAAAGCTAAGTTTTGTAAGGAATTATAAATTTAGCTTTAAATAGGTTTATAAGTGATTTGGAATATATTTATACGTGACTCCTTGTATTTAAAATTTATTATAATTACTTGAAATATTTTGTAAAGATTGAGTAGAAAATAAAGAATGGTGATCTCTTTTTTTTATACAAAAATTTTAATAAGAGATTGTGTTCACCTACGATCTAATAGTAGAGTGAAATTTTCTTTCCTTTTAGTGATATCAATGTTAAGCAGGGTAAGCTGTCAATTATCCTTAAGTATAAATCTAGGTATTTATGAGTTAAGATGTCTCTCCAAATATCGTATCTAGAACTACAATAAAATAATACTTTATATAAATTAAATATATTATAAATAGTCATATATCTTATCTTTTAACCAATTGAAAATGACAAGTTAAAGAAAGATGATCTCAAACCCATAACTGGTCATACAAAGTTGGGCTTAAGCACTTTGAGGCCCAAAGTATACAAACCATTTATAAAGGTCCACCAATCAAAACCATTTACAAAAATAAAATGAAATACTTCCCCGTAAATTTTAAAACGGTTAATATAATCTTTGTGCTTTAAATTTATTTTTATTTTTATTTTTATTTTTAAATTTTAAATAATAAATTTTAGTCTTTTAAATTTTTTTCATCTAAAACATTAGTTTCTATAATAAAACTAATAAAAACTTAGACTATTTTATTCTTTAAGAGACCAAAATTAATGGTCTAATTTTTCCTCAATTTTTTTAATTCTTTATAAGTTTTTATATGAAAATAGTCTCTTTTAATTATTGGGTAATTGATTGGCCAAAAAAATATCATTGAGCAATGGGTTAGAGATTTTTTTTGGGGGGGGGGGGCCAATGAACATACATTTTCTTTCTAATTAGTACATAAGCATAAACCACCTAAGTTAGGAGAAAAAATAAACGATTTTTATTTTCTTTCTATTTTTTATCAGCGAACTTTACATCATTTTCCTTATTTTAATTTCCGTTTTTTATGATTTGAAAAGATAGAAGCCATTGGATGCCTTTAACAATTGAGATTTGAAGCTTTTAGGTGGATTGAATTTCCCATACATAGAATTTTTAATTTTCCAACAATTAGATACAAGTGCATTTCTAAATATTTGAATTTATGTTCTCATTCTCACTTATTTCGATGCCTAAGTGTTGATGGAAAAAATCAGACCTTATTGCTGTACAATTTACACAAGAGATAAGAAGAAGATAGCATACAAGTAAAGCTTCTACGAGTTTAAAGCTGAAATATGAGGGGACAATATTCAAAGAAAATCAAGCAACAAGAAGATGCATGCAAATTAAAGGTGCTTGAAACTAAGAATCAAGAACTTGTAATTCAGTGAGCTGGAAGGGAAAATGAAGCAAGAAGCAACTTAGGAAATGAAATTGAAACAGCTTGAAGGGAAATTGGGGACTCAGGACTTTCAAAATTGATGAACTTCAGACTTTAACCAATAATTTATCGACTCAAATTTTTAATATAAAAATTAAATAATTAATTTATAAATATTAAAAAATAATTAAGTTAATTATTTATATCAAATGTTTAGTAGTTTTTTTAAAATATTTTCTTTAATTATTATCACTATTAATCAATATATCCTTTAATTTAATATAAAAATGATAAAAAAAGACTATAGAAAATGATAAATTATAAATCATGTCTATTAATAACGATAGACATGGTATGAATAATATAAAATCTTGTCTTAGCATTTATCATTTTTCAGATTCTCTTTCTCTCATTTTCCCTTTAATCTATGACATCAATAAAAGTTAATTTAAAAAAATTATAAAATTAGAAGGTAAAATAAATTGAAATCTTATATTTAAGTTTAAAATAAATATCTTGATAAACTCATATGTCTAAGAAATAACAACCGAGGGAATAAAACACACACGCAATGTTTACCTTAAAATTAACAAATTAAAGGCGTTATATATCCTTAGTGATATAGCAAGACGCGTGAGAATTGAATCATGTGATTTGAGTTTGAGTCCTAGCTCTCAAAATTGTTAAAATAAATCTACGAACTAAATATTATTGAGGATTTTTACAATATTAATTTAATAAACATTTTTAGACATTGATATTTTTATTTAATGTTTGTTCCTTTCAAATTATTATTTCATGTTATTCTTTAAGGAAAAAAATAAATTTTCCTCATATCTTAAATGGAATAAAGAGTTATTATTGGCTTAAAAAAGATATTTGGTTTAGAGAGAGGTAAAAATATGATCAGCAAAGGAAACTGCCTTTCATGATTAAAACAAAAAAATAGAATAACCTCTCTATGTATTTTTTTTTAAAAAAAAAAAAAAGGTAACCTCGTCACTTTTTAGGTTTTTTTAATAAAAATCAGGTGGTATACTCTAGTTGGTAGTTTAAAGACTAACCCATTTAAGATATAAAGATTATCGAATCGGTTTTTTTTTTCTTGGTACAGTTGAAGTGAATTTTGTCTCTTATAACAAAGTCTTTCCTAGTTTTTCTTAATATAAAAATTTTTAAAAAGATGTTAGGTTTACCTATAATCTAAAGATAGGATAAAATATTCCTTCCTCCTAAGAGATACTAATGTTATGTAGTATGAGCTATCAATTACCCTCAAACGTAAATTTAGATACTAAAAAATTAAGATATCTCTTCAAGTATCTTAACTAAAATCATAATAAAATAATATTTTTTTAATAATTAAATATATTTTAAATAATTTTATATTTTATCTATTTATTAGTTCAACTTACATAATGAATGAGCAAAGCCTTTTCTAGTTAAACGAACAAAAAATGGGGAAAATGTTATGGATAAACACTGTGAAAAACGTGGCCCAATAAAAATAGAAGAAGAAAAGCACGGTCCAAAATGGGGGAAAATGTTATGGATAAAAACTATGCCAAGCGTTGCCCAATAAAGTAAATCCAACCAGAAAAAAAAACAAGAAAAGCACAGGGCAAAATGGAGCTATGGGGTAATGATCCCTATAACTCTCATGTGATAGAGCTCTACCATCTAAGCTATATTCCTAGATACAATTTTAGTTGGAGGATAATTATATTTATTTAATTAAACTGCTCTGTGGCAAAGATCAAAATTATGAACTGCATCTTTCAGTGGAAATAAGAATATGAGATTCTTTTCTTACTGAAGACAAAAACTTCATAAAAAATGCACACATGGATTGATTAATAATTTCTTTTGGTATGAATAATTAATGATCAATTTGTCGCCCCCATATATATATAAAGATCCAAGTTTCAGGCCGGTCCGAATAGAACCAAATACGGGTTCTTAATCGTTAATTTTAGCTCTTACATATTATGTCTTTTCAATTATTATATTTGCTAGTGATAATTTTTTAATAAGTGATTTTATAAATTTTTTATAAATATTTTTTAAATTTTAAAATTGTATTATAATTTTGATGGGAGATCAGTGTTAAATTCACTTAAAAATTTTTATATTAAGAAAAAATTATTATATTTTCTTAGATGCCTACTGATGAACTATTATTTTTTTTCATTATTTGAGCAGTCATTATATATATACTTATATAGTTTATTTATGATCGATTATATATATATATATATATATATATATATTTTTGTATCACTTTTATTTATATTTTGATTTTTGAATATATATGCACAGACACCATATGGGAGTATGTGTACCAGACTAACAGTGTATGACTCAGAATATATGCTGTAAAAGAATGCGTGTGTTTGGTTTCTCCATAAACTTAAATTTGAGTAAATTTAAATTTAGATAAATTTTAAAATAAATAGTTATATTTTTTAAAAAAAAATTAAACTAAACTATAGTTTAAAATTAAAGTTTTAGATAAGTTGGTTAGAGTAGTTTATGGAATAGTAAAATAGTTTATGGACTAAACAATTACTATATTATCTATATTTCTTTTATATTATCTCTCCTCTCTCCTTTCTTTTCTACTCCCTCTCTCCTCTTTCATTTCTTTTCTACTCCCTCTCTCCTCTCTCATCTCTCTTCTATACTCTCTCTCCTCTCTCATCTCTCTTCTATACCCTCTCTCATCTCTCATATATTTAATAATTATACCCTTTTTTATAATTTATCAATAATAAAAATACTTCTTGAAATAACTATTTAAACACTTATTTATTTAAAATTATTTTTTATTATAAACTCTTTTCCAGAAGTCATTTTTTAAAAGTTACCTAAAAATATTTTTTTTCATAAACCCTTTTATAAACTCTTATCGAAACGGACCCTACCGTAAACTTTTTTTACCAAAAAAAAAGAAAATATACGTGGTAAAAAAAGTAATTACAATTAAAAATGTTAGACATATTAATATCAATTAGTTAGTTAATCATGCTAAGTTTCTATATAAAGGGAGACGTCTATATATATAGTTCTTGAGTTAGTTGTTTTCATTGAATCTATCTGAAGGAGATTATCTTCATTGTTGTTGTTTAACCATTTTTTATTACCTCACCATAATAAAACACTACCTAAGAAAATATAAAAACTAAAAATTGTGTTTCTTTGTCAGAATAAAATTTTGAGATTCTTCTCTTAAGTACTCTAGTGTATTTATATTACCTTTTAGAAAATATATTTTTAATAGAATAGGTTTTAGAAAAAAAATCTTTAAGTAGAATAGTTTTTGTAAAAAATCTATTTTTTTAAGTAGGATAGATTTTTTAGAGATTAGATATAAAAAAAAATTGTTAGAAGCTGCTCATCCTATCTTTTACCAAAACCATAGTTTTGATAAAAAAAATAGATTGTGGAACAAAATTAGTGTTAGGATAGCTTAATTTGTTAGTTTTGAAAAAAATCATTTTAGAAAAAAATTAATATTTAGATAATTTATTAGTTTTAGTGACTTTATTTAGACAGATTAAGGAAGATAAATAAATTAGTTAATTATAAATATCAATTCATATTATATACTCATTTATCTATCTAAATTAATCAAATAACTCTTATATTAGTCATAATCAACTAATTAATTTGACTTATTTAATTTATTAAAAAATTAACTAATTTTTATAATTATGATTAGATATAATAATTAATGATCAATTCTATCGCCCCATATAGATCCAAGTTTAATTCCAATTCCAACTAATGGTTCCTGAAAGTTACTTCAATCAACTATAAATAATATATCAAAATATCAATAATTGTGTCCTTTCAATTATTATTTTTTTTCTCTTAAAGTACAGCCATACCAACTATACCCACTCTTCAATTATTATTTTATTTTTCCATTAGTAGAGTAGTCACCAGTCACCACATCTATTTTATCTTAGGGATTTATAAAATTACATATTGATATTTCCTTTTCATTTATTTATATTTTTAATACCAAGTTTCACATATATAAGAAGTCACCATTTTTATCAGTATATTATTCAGAATATATTTACCGAAATGGAAGTGATAAGTAGAGAAATCATCAAACCCTCTTCTCCTACACCTTCTCTCTCCAAATTTATCCACTTTCCTTCATAGATCATCTTTGTCCTCCCAACTATATCCCATTTGTTTTCTTTTACCAAACTAATAAGCACTCTGAACCTGTTAGGATTTATCCTTTTGCTTATGGTATTATTTATTTGTTATTGTTATTTGAATTGGTCAACTTCTATTTATTAGAGAGTATATATGTTAGTTAAGATAATAGGTCTATTAGAATCATATTTTTTCTATTGAGCATGACTTATTTGCAAATGTGGAGCCTTTATATACCTATTATCTTATTAGGGAGTGTATATGCTGAGCATGTCTTCCCAGAATCTGCAGCTGGTGTTTTTCTGTTGAAAGGTCAAAAGGATGAGTTTGAGGCATTGAAATTGAAACACTTGAAGGCAAAGAATTACCTCTTCCAAGCCATTGATCGGTCAATCTTGGAGACAAATCTTAGGAATGATACGTCAAAGCAAATTTGGGATTCCATGAAGAAGAAGTACTAAGGGAATGCAAGGGAGAAGCGAGCACTAATTCAAACTCTACGAGGTAAGTTGAGACCTTGTGAATGAAACTAGGAGAGTCATTATCGAAGTACTTATCACGCCTTATGACAATTGTGAACAAGATGCAAATCCATGGAGTGGCTTGCAGACATCATCATCATAGAGAAAATTTTGTGATCCATGTTGCCAAAATTTTGTTTTGTTATTTGTACCATTGAAGAGTCAAAAGATCTTGACAGTCTTTCAATTGATGAATTGCAAAACTCATTAATGGTTCCTGAGTAGAAAATTGTTCAACAGGATATGGAGGAGCAAGCATTACAAGCAGTCACAATCTCAAAGATTATGGGCAAAGAAGAGACAAATGGAAGGGAAGAAACTCAAATAAACAGAAATGGTCGTGATCAACTACGCTTATTAAATAGGAAGTCAAAATCTATAGATAAATCCTATATTGAGTGTTTTAGATGTCACAAGTATGGCCATTATCTTTTCGAATGTCGTACAAATTTAAAAAATGTACATGGAGAAAAATTTCAAAAGTGAAAAGGCGGAATAAGTGCCTAAGACTGAAAAGGAAGTCTCTTTGCTAATGGTATGTCAACTATCAAATGAAAGCTATACAAACTTATGGTATTTAGATACAGGTTGTAGCAATCATATTTGTGGAGATAAATCTGCATTCTTTGACTTAGATGAAGCTTTCCGAACAATAGTCAAGTTTAGAGACAACTCCCGTATTGCTATCAAAGGAAAAGGAAAGGTGAAACTCTAAACAAAGTCTTGATCTTCTTTACAGATTATCTCTAATGTGTTCTTTTTCCTAGATTTAAAAATAAATCTTATTAGTATGGGTCAACTTCAAGATAAAGGCTATGAGATTTCTATTAAGCGTGGAGTTTGCATAATTTATGATCCTACTCTTGGATTGGTTGCTGAAGCCAAGATGATTGCAAATAAAATATTCCCGCTTCATATGCAAAAATGTTGGCTCTACTAACTTTTGTTTTTCAACAAAACTAAATAGTCCAGCATGGCTTTGGCATTACAGATATGGGCATCTAAATTTTGGAGGACTAAAAATGTTACAGCAGAAAAAGATAATTTTTGGTCTTTCTAGTTTTGATGTTCCTACATAAATTTGTAAAGATTGCATTGTTAGTAAACAACCTCGTGATTGCTTTACACAAATCAAATCTTGGAGAGCAAAAAAGTAGGTTGAGTTAATTCATTTAGATATTTTGGACCAATAAATAATTCAATATCAAATGGAGGTAAACATTTCTTTATAACGTTCACTGATGATTCTAGCAGGAAGCCTTGGGTATATTTCTTACAGCAAAAATCAGAAGCTTTTACTACCTTTAAGAGCTTCAAAGCTCTAGTAGAAAATGAGACAAGATGTTCAATAAAGACTCTTCATACTGATCATGGAGGGGAGTATATTTCACAGGAATTTATCAATTTTTGTGACACTCATAGGATTCAATGCCAACTTACAACAACTTATACTTCTCAACAAAATGGAGTGTGTGAGAGGAAAAATTGAACAATCTTGAATGTAGTGCGAAGCCTTTTGCGAAGGAGCCATGTTCCTAAATTTTTCTGGCCTGAAGTTGTATCATGGGGTGTTTATATTTTGAATAAAAGTCCTACTCGTGCTATGCAAAATATGACACTAGAAGAATTTTAGAGTGGTCAAAAACCAAATGTTCAACATCTTAAAGTGTTTGGTTGCATCTCATTACACATATTCCTAACCAAAAGAGGATAAAGCTAGATGACAAAGCAGAGAAGTGTATTTTCCTTGGCATTATCAAAGAATCAAAGACCTACAAGCTATACAATCCAATCAGTAAGAAGGTGATTATTAGCCGAGATATGGTGTTTGATTAAGATATTTTTTGGCCATGGGATGAAAGTCCAAGCAACCAGCCACTTTCATTGGATTTTGAGGATATTGACAAGGAACAAGAGCAACCGGTTACTAAAGAAGAAGGCATCTCTACCTTGGCAACAAGGCAACAATTCTAGACCTCAACGAAATAGAAGAAGACCAGCATGGATGGCTGACTATGAGGTTAGTGGAAGTGATCAATATGAAAATGAAAATTCTCTAAATATATTGCTTTATTTTCTGATTATGATCCTATAAGATTTAAGGATGCCTATAGAGATGTAAAGTGGCAGCAAGCAATAGATGCTGAAATACTAGCCATTGAAAAAAATGACACTTGGAAACTTACCAATCTTCCAAAGGGGAAAAAGGCTATAGGAGTCAAATGGGTTTTCAAAACCAAATACAATGAGAATGACGAAGTTGACAAATACAAGTCACGTTTGGTGGCTGAAGGATACAAATAAGTTTATGGTGTGGATTACAAGGAGATTTTTGCTCTAGTAGTTAGACTTGATACCATCAGGTTAGCTCAAAACAATTGGCCAATTAATCATCTAGATGTAAAATCTGCCTTTCTATATGGAGAGATGCAAGAACAGGTATTTATTGATCAACCCCTAGTTATGTAAAGCATGGAAGTGAACATAAAGTCTATAGATTGAAGAAGGCTTTATACAGGCTAAAGCAAGCTCCACATACTTGGTATAGCCATGTTGATGATTATTTCACCATGGCAGGTTTTAAAAATTGCACATATTAACACACACTTTATACAAAAATTGAAGATGGCAAGCTTGTCATTGTATGCTTATATATAGATTATTTGATCTATAATGGAAATAACCTAACTTTGCTTGAAAATCTTAAGCAATCAATGATGAAGGAGTTTGCATATCTGACCTTGGTTTAATGCATTATTTCTTAGGCATTGAAGTGAAGCAATCTACTAGTGGAATTTTTATTTCCCAAAAGAAATATGTTCAAGAAATTTTGGAGAGGTTTGGAATAGGAAGTTGCAATTCTATCATAACACCAACAAAAATGGGGTTGAAGTTGGAGAAGAATCCTCCAAGGAAGTTTATGGACAACACTTTTTATAAAAAAAATTGTTATAGTTTCATGTATTCAATAGACACTAGACCTAATATAATGTATTCTGTTAGTCTCATTAGCAGATATAAGGAGAAGACAAAGGAAAACCACATGTTGACTGCCAAAAGAATTATCAGGTATTTACATAGTACCATTAATTATGGTATTTTGTACAAAAAAGGAGGAAAATCATATTTAATTGGCTATACAAATTGAGAGGAAAAGTACTTTAAGTTGTGTTTTTATGCTTGGATTTGGTGCTATTTTATGGTGTTCTAAGAAACAACTAATTCAACATTGTTCACCATAGAAGCAAAACTTGTAGATGCAACTATGTGTGCCACTCAAGCCATTTGGTTGAGGAATATTCTTGCAAAACCCAACTCCAATTTATTTTGATAATGTTTCAGCGATCAAGCTTTTAAAAAATCTAGTATTGCATGGAAGAAGCAAACATATTGATGTGAAATTTCATTTTCTTAAAGATCTCATGAAGGAGAGGATTATTGATGTTATCTACTGCAAGAGTGAAGATCATGTAGCTGATATTCTAACTAAGCCCCTAAAAAATGAAGCTTTTGTGAAGCTAAGGAATCTGCTAGGAGTTTGTACCTTAGGTGAGGCTATCACCAATGGAAATACCAATTAAACTGAAAGTTTATGACTTGTCAATTTAAGGGAGGCATTGTTGGGATTTATCCTTTTATTTATGGCATTATTTATTTGTTATTGTTATTTGAATTGGTAAGCTCCTATTTATTAGGGAGTGTATATGTTAGTTACGATAATAGGTCTATTAGAGTCATGTTTTTTAATCATGGGTTTATGGGTTTTATGCTTGCTATTATTCAGCAAGCACGTTGTCTATGTAAAGCCTATATACTCCATCATTTGCAAATAAGATCATCGAATTGTTCAACATATATTTGAGAGCTATTATATTTATTTCCTAACAATGATGACAATGAAGAAAGAACCAAAATGCCCAAGAAATTATCATCTCAAGTTCTATCTATGTACTACTCATTTGCTAGTAGACTCAAAGATCAAGTTTCCATAGAATGTAATGATGAAAGAGTTATATTTATAGTCACCCGCATGAGACACAAGCTCTCAAAGATCCTAAAAGACCTAAGAGAAGAATTTTTGAACCCTCTATTCCCAGATGAAATGCACTGGAAGAAACCAGCTGGTTCACATAGAAGCCTTGTAGTGGTTCAAGTGCCCATTTTTGCTGTGGAGGAATAGCGATAAATGTGTGTTTATCTCACAAGGTTACTGAAGCATCTTCTTTATGCCACTTTGTCAAAGACTGGGTTTCCATTTTACCACACAAAAATCTCAAGTAAATGTTTGTCATTTCAATGAAGCATCAATATTTCCCATGGTTGATGACTTATCAATTTTCTTGGAAAAATCTAATAGGAAAATTAAAGCCATCATGGTATCCAAAAGGTTCATATTTGACACCACTAACACCAAGTCCCTTGATTGCCATCGCAAAACACCCAAGGAACCAAAAATAACCCTACAAGAGAACAAGTGGTAGGAGCATTTATTTAAAAATGTGTGGTTTCAGCTTTGAGGTCAAGGAGTTCAAAGGATCCAAACGAATTAACCACATATCTCAACGTTTCTTTGGACCTACGTGCTAGATTGGTTCCTCCACAACCAGAGAAATCAATAGGAAACTTGGTTTAGGGTTTCACGGTATCGAGTCTAAACTCTCCAGAAGAAGAAGAATTACATGAACTTGTAAGGAAAATTCAAAAAGGGTTGTATGAATTTTGGGATACTTATTCCAAAGGGTTTGAGAAAGAAAACATGATGAAGATCTTAGAGGTTTTGAAAGCTATATCATCAGGAGAATCTGATGAGAATAATAAGGTAGTTGTGCTTAATGTAACAAGTTGGTGTGGAATTGGAATGTATGAAGCAGATTTTGGTTATTAGAAACCGATGTGGGTGACAACGTGGATGTCCTCCAAAGAAAGATGTGGCACTTTGGGGTGGGCATGGGATAAGTCAAGACTGAGACAACTCTATCCTGGGTCCCATCCTGAATGGGATCGAGATGGGTTTGAGAATTCTCGAATCCCATTTTTTTAAAAAAATATATGTAATAAAATCATCTCATAAATCAGTTTATCTAAAATGCTCCAGCAACTTCCTCTAAATACTACTATTACTCCGTGATATAAAATTAAAATAACAACTTACCCATAGAAAGGAAACAAAAAAAACACAACAGGAAAATATTCCAAGGAATAAAACAAAGAAACAAATAAACAAACAGTAATAAAACAAAGACATATGTTACTTCTTAAATTATTCCACTTGACTTAATGAAGTTATTGCTTCATCTGTAAAGAAACAAAAAGAGAGAGAGGATAATTAAGAAATAAAATAACAGTAAACGAATAAAATTATTTATGAAATAAAACAAATAATATAATATAACCAATACTATTTTCTGCTACCAAAGTTTCGTTGAAGTTAATATCAAAGTCTTTTAATTTGAATATAGATGGATATAACCAATTTTGTGCACAAATTATCGCTTTAACCATCTTAGAGGACAGTGAACTTTTGAACTCATTAATAACACGTCCCATGTACTTAATGCTGATTCTCACTGTCATATATACTTCACTGCTGCCATTAACTTCTTTACCATTAAGTCTGATCCAGGTGAAGGGTACCTCTATTCTATTAAAGGAAACATAAACCACACATGAAGTTGCATTGCACAGGATTTTATTTCTAAACACACAATCGATTGAATGAACCCTTGGTATTGCTCTTAATTAAAATCAATAAAGAAAGGGAGTGACCCAAAGGAACTCTATAGCAAGGTACCCTAAATCATCTCCAAAGCACAATTAAAATCTAAACCCTCTTTTAAGGAACCCAAACCCCGCCCCTAAAAAATCTAAACCCTAAATCATCTCCACAACACCATTAAACTCATCTCCACAGGCCACAACAACTCAATTAACTAAAATCAAGAAGGAATGTCACTTGCCTTGAATGAAGGCGATGGTCTGAGGGGAACAACAACGATATACTGAGCCGAACGACGAGGAAGAGACCATGTCACAGGCAGTAATGTCTGAAACTAAAATTGAGGGAGATGAAGTAAAGCTAAAGCTAAGGAGAGATGATGAAATGGGTCTATAGTCGAGGAGGAGCGACGACTGGTGACTTGGCGAGAGGCTGACTGGGGAGATAAAGGAAGAGTGCTAGGGCTAAAATAAACTGAGGGAGAAAAGTCAAGGCTTAAGGTGTTGTTGTGTCTGTCGAGGCCTAAAATGAAAGGTGAACAGCTGCAGTCTGAGGGTTTATTGTAAAAAAATGTTAGTCATCCCAAGACCCGTCCTAACACAGGTACTAATCCGTCCCAAATTTTTCCCATCCTGATCCTTCACGGGACGGGATGAGATTTATTTGACCAGCCCTAGTGGCACTATTGATGGATGCAAGAGATGGTGAAAGAATTGAAGTGATTGTGACAATGGAAGAGAAAGACACGTTTTGCTTGAAGCCAATATGGAACTTCTTCAATATGCTTCCATTAATCCAAGTGTTACTGTAGCTTAGCTTTCCAGATCTTTTATAATATAAGTGATGTATGTATGTTGGTTTCTCAATAAATAAAATGGTGATGTATGTGTTTCAATATTGAGAGAGAAATTAAGCCAAAAAAAATGAGTTAATAAGAATGTTTAAAGTGAAAATGGGCTTTAGAAAAAATGTCACATATATTACTTTTGGTAGAATGTATAGCCATCAGCCACCTAGCTTGTAACACACACACACACACATATATATATAAACACACTTGTTGCCATTCCTCCAGGAGCAAATTAGTTTACTTAACTAATCTTCTAGACAGTCTAATTAAGAGTATTGGATAGATTGACCGGATTAGATGAACATAAAATTGAATCTAATGAGATAAGATTTTTAAATATCATGTTAAGCTCCTGTGATAATTAGGCAGCAATAAACATTGCTACTAACCCTATAAATTATGTAACCATAAAACTACTTATCTAACTAAAGAATTAAATTTTATATAATTTCCAAATAATGAATATCTCCCCCAATTTCAAGAAAATTTCATCCTCAACCACCCCCAATATTAATAAGAAACCTAACCACAACTTCAAAAAAGAAAATTATATAACATAAAGAAATATATATTAATATGAAATAGCATTGTATTTCTAATAACAAAATTTAAAATTCTCCAATAAAAAAATTGTTTATCCAAATTTTTTCTATACAATACCAAAAATATTTGTCATGTATTGACATATATTATCATTCATCCCTCTCTCTCCTAAAAATATTAATAAAAAAATCTAAACACATAACTCCAGAAAAAATTATGACTTAAATAAATATTATTAAAATGAGATAGAAATACTAACAATAATGATAATAAACAATAGCAGAAGAAAGTGTGCTAAAAAAGTTGATATGATAACGTAAACATAACAAAAGGAGGGAATAATGACATAAAAAAATATTTAATGGAATAAATAAGTGCAAAGAAAAGATTATAAGTCGACCCATCTAATTCATTGGGATTTTTAATTAGTCCATAGTCTAAACCTTAATGAAGACAAATTTTATAATTGGTAAGTAGATTCAAACTTAAATTTAAAAATTGAAAATAATCAAGAAAAGCAAAATAGGGAGTAAGGGAAAAATTATTAGGTGGAAAGAGAATATTACATTTCAAATAAGCAAAGGGAGTAAAGGCAAAAAAAACCAAAAAACTAGGTGCAATATTAAGTGGAGAGAGAAGAAAACAAACGGCCTAATCATTAAAAGTTGTTTAGTTTAAGGTTTAGGATTTAATTATCTATATCACGCTACAATGCAATGCAATGGATTGTAATGCAATATTTATTACCATAAATATATTTGGTAAGTTATAAAACTCATTGCATGATATTCATTATTTAAAATATAAAAAAATATAAAATTATGATTTTGCCCCTAGAAACTTCTCATCTCATCTTTGTTCAAAATTTCTCCATTTTCCAAATTTACAAATGCATCAATCTAGAAAATTAATCAAGCTCCTTCCCAAAAAATCAAAATCCAACAAAACTGAGTCAGAATCATGCAATGATTGATCTCTACACATTACATACTATTGGGCACTTTCTTTTATCTTTCAAACTGAGAAAAAAGTTGTGCATAGATTACTTGGATTTGGAACACAAATATGTGAATTTGATAAGTAAATTGTCTATGCTAAAACAAATGGAGGGAACAAGGTCTAGACTCATATTAGTGAGGTGTAGTCTCGTGCCATGGAAGACGCTCGAGCAAAAAAAGGGGGGAGAAAGAGAGGGGAAGTAAAGATGAAGAAGGAGGGATATGATTTAGGGGGAGTTTGTGTCTTTTCATGTTAGATTACCGGCATAAATAATATTTAACTTACTACAATTATATGGTAATACCTATTCTTAGGGGAGAGGTATGAATAGAGATTATCAAAATTTTGTTAACTATCATTAACATGTTAATC
This sequence comes from Leucaena leucocephala, assembly GCA_037074615.1. Taxonomy (NCBI): domain Eukaryota; kingdom Viridiplantae; phylum Streptophyta; class Magnoliopsida; order Fabales; family Fabaceae; genus Leucaena; species Leucaena leucocephala. Next base: position 16,134,980 of record CM073538.1, read on the forward strand.
TCTATTGCTATATTAAATAGTAACTAAATATCATTCTTTTGGTAATGCAATCATAATTATCATTAATATGTCTACAATATGGTTGAACCAAATGGGCCTTAAGTAGCTAGAACTTTTCAAGAGATATATCGATATTTTATGTTGGTATCAGAGCTATAGGTCAACCTGATATTGAAATGTAATATCCTTAAACAACTAGTGCCCTGTTTGGCAGCAGTAAATTGGGTGAGAGATGTGAAAGTGGAAATAAAACTCATTATTTTATACATTTGATATGTTTGTATAAACTACTATAAAGTTAAACATAAATTCAAATAATTTAGAAGTGCATAATTAATAGAACTAAAATAATAGGAGAAAAGATATAAAGGTGTATACTAAACTATCTTTCCAAATCTTGTTTCTCTCTCTAGTTTATTGAATTCTAGGTGGGTGCATAGCGTCAACTTTGTTTCGAGTTATAATGCCTATATAGTTGATGAACTTTACCCAACTTTACTTTGTAGTTTATTGTCCGCATCAAAATCTACTCGTATTCTTTGTGTTGTAGTACCCTACATAAGGCTAAATTTGTTAACTTTATTGTTCATCTACCTCTTTTCTTACTAGCTGAGGTGTTGATGTAATCATCATCATGTTCATAACCTAGCAATATATCTATCTCTCTATCTTCTAATCATCATGTTATCTTTGCGATCTTTGAGGAATTTCCTTCCTATTCTATCCATTTGTTAATATTCTTATCCAAAATTTTAGAGAGGATGTGTCAATGAAGTGAAATAATAGCGGTGTGCATGTTTGTCTTCTATATCTATCTATCTTTTTATGGGACTTCACTTTTCTCTGTTTACAATTAGGTCTTGAGAATTCTCGTTTGAAAGAGAATGATGAGTTGGAAGAGTGCGGCCAAATCTTTACAAGTTTTTGCAACTTATGATTTACTCTTCTCCTTCACATTGGTGCTCATTCTAAAGCTTTCCTTCATTACTCATGGTAGTGAATTTTGTTGTTTCTTTATTGCTTTAGATAGTATCTTTCAATTTCAAAGCAAATACATTTTGATATTTTAACATATGAATATATATATTAAATAAAGCTCACGCCCTATTTCTATTTCACTTCCACTTACTTCCACTCTAAAAATAACTTTTTCATCATAAAAAATAAGGCATGGGTTGTACCACCTTTATGTCCATTCTAGCCTTCTCTTATCATTTATTTATATTGATGTTGTCATATATGAATTAATTATTGGGCAGCAGGCTTTTCATTTCCTTATATATGTTAAGATAACTGTAACTAATAATTTTATTAGTCATGTGATTAAAATATGGCTAAAGGGAAAATTACTTTTTCATCATTACAAACAAGGCATAGGTTGTACCACCTTTATGTCCATTCTAGCCTTCTCTTATCATTCATTTATATTGATGTTGTCACATATGAATTAATTATTGAGCAGCAGGGTTTTCATTTCCTTATATATGTTAACATAACTGTAACTAATTTTATTAGTCATGTGATTAAAATATGGCTAAAGGGAAAATTTGAATGGCAAGATAAGTAGAAATTATGAGAGTTCTATAATGATATGAGATACTCTTCTAGCATGTATTTTTAATGCATTCATGAGACATCTATCATGTATTTTAAATTTGATATATCATTTGACATGAGATAGCCATGAGATTTCTATCATGCATTTTGATATAGCCGGGACTTTTATCATGCAATTTGAAGCTTTGAAGTTTTCTATATACCATTTTTTATTGTCTTCTTCATAATTTTAAAGCTAGTAAGAGGCTGGTTTTTTTTTTTCTTATTAGTTAGTTTTACACTAGAGTTTTACTTATTGCCATAAAAACACATTGTTGTACGTGTTTGGGTAAGTTTAAAACCTTAGTTTCAAAAAGGTATCTGGCTTAAACTTTAATTTAGGAAAATTTTAAAATAAATAGTCATATTTGTCTAAAAGAGCTTATGGATAAACTAAAATTTAAAATTATAATTTTGAATAAACTATTAGGAATAGCTTTTAGAACAATAAAATAGATTTTTAATTACCCAATTACTAGTTTACCCCCTTTTTTCCCACTCTCTATTCATGTCATCATGTTCGTCTCCACTGGGTCACTCACCGGTCATCATCCAGCTCCGTCGTCAGGGTTGTTTGCCAGTCATTGTCTAGCTCTGTCATCAGGGTAGGTCGTTGGGTTGTCGAATTCCTCCGTCATCCAACTCTGTTGTCACTTGGGTCACTAGGTAGTGTCAGTCATTAGTCTTCAACTTCTTCCTCCGTCCAACTCTGTCGTCTTCAACTCCTTCACATCAAGCTATCGTCATTCACCTCCTCCTTCGTCGTCTTCATTTACCAGAGAGAGATGATTTTATGGGTTGTGCACAATTGATTATTTTTTTGTATCTTATACCCTTTCTGGTAATTTACTAATAAAAATATTCTTCTGATAATAATTATTCAAACACTCATTTATTTAGAACTACTTTTTTTCATAAGCTCTTATTTAGAATTTTTTTCTAAAAGCTGTCCAAAATTCCTTTTTTTATAAGTCATTTTTTAAAAGCCTATATAAATAGGGCTATCATTTTCCTATTTCACTTTTTTTTTCTGAATGTCAAAAAAAATAGAGTCTGGTAAAGTCATGGGAAACAAAAATGAGAGTGGGGGAATGCTCTTATACCATGTAGTATGCCAATATGAGAGAAAGGAAAGTGAGAGAGACAAAGAAAAAAATATGAAATCAAAGACAAAAATGAATATTTTGTATTTAACATAATCAAGTCTAAATAATTTACCTTAATTTACATGATACTCCTCTAACTCTAAATATAATAACTACTTGATTTTTAAAAAAATTAAAGAAGTTAAATAAATCAGCTAATTATTATCAAATTCAACCTTTTAAGATAAATTTTTATTATATACTTATTTATTTACCTAAATTAGTTTATTAAGTCTTATATTATATACAATTAACTAATTTATTTAATTTTTTAATCTATTAATAAAATTAATTAGTTCTTATATCTAAAATTAGAAGAATAGTAAATACAACTTAGTTACATAATAACTATTCAACTAACTGAACAAAAAATATAAACCTTTTAGTTTCATTAGAATCACTCATCAAATATATATATCAAGCATAAGACAAAAAAATGATTAAAAGGATCATGAATTCTTACTATGAGAGGTATACAATTATCTCTTATAAGATAATATATATACTTAATAAAAAAAAGTAATTACTTAAGAGGCTATGAGGTTACCCTCCCCCGCAGTGCCTACCCTCCACTGAGACTCCACTTCGGATATACAGTAATTTTCTCAAGCATATGGTGGAAAGCAAAGCAAACAATATGACGTGACTCTAGGTAAAATCTAAGTCCTAAATACGTAACTCGTGTTAAAATAATGTGTTTAGATAAAATTTTAAAAATTGGCTTAAAAAAAAAAGATTTTTGGGCAACTTATAGAAAAGGGATTTTGGAGAAGAGTTTATAAAAAAAAAGTGATTTTGAATAAATGAGTGTTTGGATATTTATATCCAAAAATACTTTTATTATTAGTAAATTATGAAAAATGGTATAAGTATTAAATGATGAGAGATAAGATATAAGAGGAGAGAGGGTGTAAGAAAAAGTAGGAGAGAGGATGTAAGAAAAAGTAGGGGTAATATAATAATTGGTTAGTTCATTAGCTCTTTTACTGTTCTATAAACTACTTTGACCAGCTTATTTGAAACCTTGATTTTAAACTATAGTTTAGTCCAAAAGTCCGTTTGAACAAATATAACTGTTTGTTTTAAAATTTCACCATACTTAAATTTTGCCAAAAAAGACTTTTAAAACTATAGTTTTACCCTAAACCAAGCAGGCCCATAATCTTATAACATTTTTCTATTTTTTTATTGTTAATATTATTTTTAATTTTATATTTACATATATTTATATTTTTAATGCATTCAACACATCGAATTAAATGTTTTTAATACTTATAATTTTTTTCTAACAATATATTAACATTTTTTATTTTATAATTTATTTTAACTTATCATTTTTCCAAAATTTATCAAATTATATACATATAATATATGTTATAAAATTCATGTCCTTTTATATCATTTTACATTTAAACTTATTTTTTATTAATTATTTAAATAAATTTAATTTATCCAAACGTAAATCATATCACACTATTTAACTTTTACCATAAATTGAGTTTGCAAAAGTTTTTTTTGTTATAAAAATTTTTAGAAAGAGGTTGGGCTCACTTACGATCTAAAGGCAGGGCAAAATCTCATTTTCTCCTAGGCGCCACTAATATCAGGCATGACGAACCGTCCATTACCCTCAAGCGTAAACCTAGGCACCTAAAAGTTAGGATACATTCACAAGTGTCGCGACTGGAACTACAACAAAGTAGTACTCCTTAAGGATCAAATATATTTTAAATAGTCACATATCTCACTCTTTCGCTAGTTGAATCTAGAGTACAAAAAAGTCACTTCTATCATCATTAATCCAAATACACCCTTAGATACATTTTATATTTGCAAAGCCCTCCAAATACTATTAGCCCACTTGTAATTTTTTCCTAAAAAAGTTACTTATATATAATCAAATTGCTACCGTTTTGCTTAATAAAATTCTGTTAAATGAGTTTGCAAAAATATAACTCACATTCCCAGTTAATATCAATGATTGGTCAACTAGATTGAGTTTTGGACCTTTTTTCGTTACAAAATTTTTTTTAAAATAGTTAAACTTACTCACAATTTAAAGGTAGGATAAAATTTCACTTCTTCTTAAATAATATCAATATTAAATAAAATATGAGCTGTTAATTATTTTAGGAGTAAAAGTTTTAAATCTAACAGATATAGGCCTTATAGTTGCTGGCCAATAATAAAACTATCCTCAACTACAACCCATTGTATGCTTCATAATGTATTTTATTAGCTTGTGGATTCATTGAGAAAAGGTAATGGGTATGATTATTAGCATCCTTGACCACAGTCGATGAAAGCAAACAAACATATAAAAAATAGACATAAACATATAAATTTAATTCTCACTATTGTTATGAGAATTCTTTTAATAAATTATCTTATAAATCCCCTTACCAAAGTAACATTATGTAATGGTGATCAATTCTTCATCTTCTTCCTTGGATCGTATGACGAATCTTCCATGACCATGGCAGAATTCTCATTCTCATATTTTTCTTTTATCCATACCTTCTTTGACGAGGATAAAGCATTCCATGACAGGAGACACTCTTAGGTCCAACAAGTAAAAACAAATCTTTTTCTTAGTTTTCATGATTTGTTGGGAAGGATAGAGTAACGTAACTGTCACTAATTAATGACTGAGCGGAGACAGTAAACATGATTACACAGATTAATATCACAAGATATGTAACAGGAAACTTTGAGCAAACTAGAGAATATCTTATGAAGGATTAGACACTAACCCTGATAGGAAAATGGGAAGAAAATTAGAAGGGACAAAATAATACGAGAAAAAACTTTTAAAAATAGTAAAAAAAATTACTATATTTGGCAATTTTCCATCATAATATCCCCCTAATTTTGTTCCCATTTCTCTCTCCATCCAAATATAAGGTAAGTCAGACTTGTTTCATATCACCTGTTGATACTAGATGCTGCACTTGTTTCATATCTTGCAAACAAATTTTCACCATTTTCAAATTAGAACTGTAAATAAGTCATAGACTTGTAACTTCAGTCCCAACTCACAAATAGCGCAATTAAGAAAAAAATAAAATCGTAAATATATTATATTACATAATATAAATTATGCTAAGAAAATTATATTTCAGTTCAATTAAGAGAGAGAGAGCGAGCGCACACACAGAGAGACAGACATATATATATATATATATATATGGCTTCAGTAAGATTAACATCCCAAACCGATTTATTGGATCGAGCTGAGCTTGAAGCTGATGTACTGAACATGTTGAACCCAAAATAGTCGGTACTGAGCTCCACCTGTCTGAAGCTTTCATGGAAGTAGAAGAAATCTGGCTGAAAGATATCCGAATATGGGTATGAGGAGCAAATAGCAGGAGTAGAGATCTGACATTAGAGTTTAACCTCCTGATCCTAAAGCACATGAATGATGCCAGAGCACCAGTAGAAAACAAGAAGATGTTGTCTTAAATTATCTTGAAAACGTCTAGGTGGCTATTGCGGTGGTAGGGACAACAATCGTCGTGTTGCTTGCGGCTTTTGCAGTAGCAATCTCTTCTAAGCGTTTCCATGAGGCTTCATGTTTTCTTGCCACTGCCTCTACTTTTGATTCGTTCTCTTCGAAGTTATGAAAGCACTCCTCAAATAACTCGGTATCAACTTCGAAGAAGATTTTACGCACGTTAAGAGTCAAGCTCCTGACCACCTGATTCCAGTGTGCATGGCTACCTCTCTCCAAGGCAGGGAAGACAATGGGCAGTATAACTTTACGGTTTTGTCTGATTAAATTCTCAATGTGTTCATTGTTCCACAAGTACAATGCCCTTTCTGCCACCTGCAAAAGAAAGCACCTTATCATTAAAAATGAGATTGGAAACACCCCACTTGAAATAATCTAGGTATGCAATTTTTAACTAGGATCTCATCCCAAACATAAGAAACCACTACCATGCAAGATTCCAATGGCAATTAGTTTTAAGCATTTCTCAAACTGCCAGAGCTTGTGTGTCATAGATCAGTTCATCCCCAAAAGGAAAAACCTTAAGTGGTTAGAACAAAGCTCGAGATTGCTTCATCATTAAACATATGGTCCATCACACAAACAAGGTTGATGCGTTGATAAAGCACAGGCCCCACCTTGTGAAATTTTTAATAATGAATTAGAAATTAGATGGGCAAAGGTCAAATTTTTGGCTATTTGGTTATGAAGGCTCTAGTACGATGTTAATAATCATTTCATCCTAAAAGCTAATGCTATCAGTAGAAGGCTTAGTAATGAATTTTATTATTAATATAAAACAATTTTAAATCAGAGTAGCACACTTTCTTCTTGGTTATACTATTTAACTGTTTTCAAGCTTAGCTTACTCTAAATTAAATACTAAACAACAATAGCCTATTCCAGCTACTCACCTACACTACTATGCTGAAACAGGTGGGTTGCACCCAAAATATTAACAAGATGAATCTGATGATTATAATAATAATTCTTCTAATGATCTACTTCACCTTCCAAACAAAAGGTTGAAATTGCATCAAGCATATTTAATGGTGATCAATTATATAAAACGACTAGGTAGACCCCAATGCATTGCATAGAGTTTGAAGAATGAGACGCATTATTCACTACCAGCTTTAGATCAGCTTGCTAGAACTTTTATATCTTACGTTGACAGAACATGAGTACGTGAATCATGACTTGTACGCCTCTATGCAAATGAAGAAAATCGTCAAGTTCTTTACACACTAGATAACAGGAGCAACGCATGTTCGTCACTTTTGACCAAGAACCAATATAAGTAGGATCTGATCAATGCTACCACCAGTCACCATGACCAAAGTAGACTGCTCTAACCACTTTGACCACCATAATATAAGTATGCAACAATCAGAGACAATAGAATCAGGTTGTCTGTACTACCGTACCAGTAGTGGAGGTCAGCTGACGCAATAAACATACAAAACTGAATTTTGTGTTAGGTGTTGTATGCCACTCGGACCCCCATAGTTATGAGTACGTTGCCATCGTACAAGAGGCAAAGTGCAAACATCTTATCATTACTACTGGACAAAGTGACCAAACAGTTACTCCTACATTAACCACACCAAACTCAAATTACCCATCCGTGAAGCCTGACAAATTCAACACCAATTCCCAAATAACCAATCACAAGTTATAAACATGTCTCCCCTTAAACATGAAAGGCCACATACTTCCTTGTAATTTGTTCACGTATTACAAATCCTCAATTGACCTAATAAAATATTTTATGGTCATCTGATCAATAATAATTTCCAACGTGGTGTAAAAGGAAATATTATCTCTTAAGTGTAAATTTTGAACTCATCCCACGCAATTATAATTTAGCTTGTGCATGTTTTGCATAATCAAATCATAAAGTTCAAAATGAGATATGTAATTCATAGATAAGCATGATTGATAATCATCACAATATCTACAGAACCACCTCTAGTTTAAGCACCATAGATTTATTGATTCCTTATTCATCAAAACACAACAAGTGCTGCAAAATTCACAGGTTAGCTGACTTGAAATCCTTAATATCTTCAAATAATTATCTTCCAATTTTAACACTTTTCCCACCATGGCAGCCTCCTTTTCTTCTTTTCTTATGTTTGTTTTTCTCTTTGAATTGCATTTGTAAGTCCAACGCTAGTAACAGGTGGAATTTGAACAGGTTATCTCCTTCCACCCACCTTATTAGATGTTTGGAATTAAAGAAGTAGATGACGTATGATTAATATATAATACAAGTTCAAGTAAAAAATATTCCACACAAATCCAAATGACTTGAGAGTATTTAGAATTCTCAATAATTAAGAATATCAAATAAGACCATCATAAAATAATAATTGGTCCAGATTATCTTCAAAGCAATAACTGGTGGACCAATTTTTATGGCTCAAGGAATTCAAACATAAATGTCCACCCTTTACATGCTCATCCCTAAGCATTTTACTCTACAATTTAACTACATCAAATTCTTTCAAACAAAGTTTTTGACATGGCATTGGCAACAGTTACAAATGTAAACCAATACTGACATTGATTCATAGCATAACCAGATTACAGCACAAATAAAATTAGTTCTTGTCAAGTTAAAAGTGATTTGAAGATACCAAAAGTCAGATCTCCAACATTTCAATAATCAGTCAGAAGTTATTTTATGCCAGCCATTAAAGATAAAGGTGACAGTTAAAATGTACCATTAAAAGGAAAGTGATTACTTGAATGCGTGAATTTAGCAGTAGCATAATTTCTAATTTTCATTTTCTTCCAGTTGCAACAAACAGCCTGTAATGTGGGCCTATATGTATGACATATGACTGAATCCACAATCAAATTACTTTCAGTGTGATATTAATACGACCTTTTAATAGAGCAATAGGTATATAGAACAAAGTATAAGAAACAAAGATTCTATCCCCTTTTAGAAAGTGAGTGACCATCATTTGATCAGAAAGGAAGTGTGATCCAAGAAAAGTATTTAGAGTCTATGCCAGAAGTGATCACTACCTGGAAGTGTGAGCTGCCCAAGCAAGAAGAGATTTTTCGGAACAGGGGCACCATACATCTTTGGAATTCAGCTGGCTGAGTAATTTCTAGGATTTCCTCTAGCTCAGTTAGGAACATGACTTCCTTTGAACTGTTAGTGATGGGCCAGTATTTCAATAATCCGCTTATTACGGTGTCTGCAAGCTTGCAGTCTTTTTCCACAAACAGTGTTACGCAGTAAGACAACTGCTGATGATACATAGCTAAGCATTGAGGTTTATGAAGAGGAATTAGAGCACGGACAAGAAACAATTTGTGCTCTTCTTTCAGTGGCAAAGCAAACCCATTAATTATACTACCCAGTATCTCTAGAAGCTCAGCAATACCATTAAATTTCTCTGTTTCAAAGATAAAACGAAAGAAGATATTGTTGATAGATTTTCTAATAAATGGGCGATGAACCATAAACTTTCCATAGATCCTATGTAGTATAGTTTTCAGATATTCCCTCTCCCTTGGATCCTCAGAATCAAAGAGATCAAGCATTCTGAGAACAAAAGAATGATCAATGTATCTTTTAGCAAGCTTAGCATCCGTTTCTGGAGATGCAGCAAATCTAAGAAGAAATTCGTACACAATCTGCACGTGAGACCATGCAGGATCCATCAGTGGTTCCTCATCTTCCAGGTCAAAGGTTGCTAAAGGCTTGCTCTCACGGGTCTGAGCATTAAACGACCTGAACAAGTTTACAGACACCATTTTAAGAACTTCTTGCATAACATTTTCAGTGAACTTCCCATTTACAGTGGTAACATATTCCACCAGCTCAAGAAGTGTCTGTCTCTTGATTTCCTTTTCCTTTATATGCTTTGTGGAGTCAGTGAAGTCAAACAAAACACAGCACATATTCAGTTTTCTAATAAACAGGTTTTGCTTTTCAGAATTTGGAACGTCTCTAAATCCAGGCAATGCTTCATAAGGAGTAATTACCGCATTACCATTCACTTTTGAGTTTTCAACTGGAGGAACTTTATTTCCCTGTCCATTGGAAGCAACACCAGGAGCCGGAAGAGATGAACTGCTTGAACCTAACGGTACACTAGTCACAAGATCACCTGCTCTTGAACCAGTTGTATTTAGGTAAAAGACTGATGAGTTCCCGAATTCACGGTCAGCTGACCTTGACGGCTTCCTCGGAAGCTTCCCGAGTATCTTATTGATCATTCTTTCAAATCCGAGTACGAGAGGAAACCGTTAGATTAAAATTCAGATACTCGATATAGTTATGTACAAACCCCAGTGCAAAAATAACACAATATCCCCACTTTCACAATGGAAAAGCTGAACCCTTGAACATAATTAAAAATACATTTCAAGTCAGTGGATAAACAGAACTAGCTGTACAATTTAAAATTCGAAAAGCAAATACGCGTTCCCAAAGAATGATTTCACAGGACCCAGAAGCATTAACAAAAGCATCAAGGAAGAACCACTTGTTCTGAAAGATCATCCTCAAACAATTGCAGAATTCCCTTCTGGTTTAGGAGCAACAAAACACCAGAATTTACAACTTTGGATCCGAAATCAGAAGCGCATAAGCAGAAACTCCACCAGTAAAGACATCACTGGAGGTTAGAATCACCTCTAGGTATTCTTACCAGTTACAACTGAGATTAGCAGTCAAGTGACAATGTCAACACGAAGATCGGGGAGTGATTCAGCACAGCAAGGCCGTATTTCATCAATAACATGGAACGGGGGACACGCAACCGTGTGAACAGATTAAAAATAGTAGATTGTGAACTTGCTAAAGAAGAACCGATTGAAAGAAAATGTAGAAGATACAAAAATCGCTCACGAAACTTGAGAAAGAATCCTTGACTCCAGTTACAAAATACAAGAAGATATTCATCCCTTTTTCTTTATATATATATATATATATATATATATATATATATATATATAACTTTAGTTGAAGTGGGAGAGTGAAGGAATTTCAAGCATCAAGGGGAGAGAGAAAAAAATTAAAATAAAAGCAACGAATTACTATTACCAATTTTAACAAATTAGTACGTATCTTTAATTAGGAAATTTTTACTTTTCATATTTATCAAGATTATGAATTATGAATTGTGTCCAATTTGTATTCGCTTTTGAAATCCCTATTAATAATTCCATTCTGACGTAAAATTCTAGTGGGGAAAGTCAAAGTGAGATATCTGATTTGAAATTCAAAAATACTAAACGCGGTGTTGATATATGATCCCTTCCTTCTTTTCACCCATTTGGAATGGAGCTTTCGACGCCAATTTATGCAAGAAATTTCGTTGTAAACTTCCTACGGCTTAAAGAAAAAAACAAAGTTGTTTGGAGAATTCCACTCAGATCCAAGTCCATAGAGAATTCATCTCTAAAATTTCCCATAAAGTTATCACATTATTAACAAGTCACATTAGATTTCAAAGAAAAAAATTATAAAATAATTACATTATTCTCATTTATATCATATTTTAAAAGTATATGCTAACAACGGAAATAGTTTAAGTGTGTGTTAGGCAAATGTCAAATTTAAATTTAAAATTTAAATTTAACTTAAAATTTAGATTTTAAAAAATTTTACAATAAACAGTTATATTTATTCAAGTAGACTTTTAGACTAAACTATAGTTTAAAATTAAAGTTTTAAATAAGTTGATCAGAATAGTTTATGGAATAATAAAAGAGTTTATAAACTAACTAATTACTATATTACTTCTACTTTTTCTTATACCCTCTCTCCTACTTTTTCTTACACCCTCTTTCTTACTTTTTCTTACACTATCTCTCTTACTTTTTCTTACATCCTCTCTTCTCTCATATTTTTTCTTACACCCTCTCTCTTTTCTTTCTTACACCCTCTCTCCTCTCATCTCTTATCTCTCATCATTTAATATTCATACAATTTTTCGTAATTTACTAATAATAAAAGTATTTTTAGAAATAATTATCCAAACACTCATTTATTCAAAACCACTTTTTTTATAAGTTCTTCTCCAAAAGTCATTTTCTATAAGCTGCTCAAAAAAAAATTTTTTTATAAACTCGTTTCTAAAATTCTATTCAAATAGACTCTAAATCATAACTATATATATTATAATTATAAATTATGAGCAATAAATGAGAACTCTATTTTTCTTAAAGTATTAATTTTAAATTATATGAAATTGTAACTATAATATAATATATCCTCATATTTAACTCAAAATTATTAATGATTAAAATAAGTAAATCAAAATTTATATAATAAGTTTATATAAATTTTTAGCAACATAAATTATCGAGTAAAAAAATATAAATAATAATTTTATATGTTATAATTAATGAGTTAAAAAATAATGATATAATGATAATTATTATTTTTTTCAAAATATTAAGTCTACTAACCAAAATGTAGATATAATTTTATAAAAAAAAATTATTTTGGCAAAAAAATAAAAAATAAAATTCTAAAATGGAAGGTATGGGAACACACGTTTCTTTTCTTATCTTCTTAGCTAAAAAGTTTGTGAGGATGAGCCGATTTTTTTTTTTTTTGGTAAGCAAGGATGAGCCGATTTTTTTTTTTGGTAAGCAAGGATGAGCCGATTGTTTTGTCACAAAAGAAAAAACGTCATTGACTTTAACCCTCGCAACAAGTTCTCAAAGTGGTTGCAAGTTCATTTGAAGTTTACTCTGCCCGTTTTTTAGATACAAGAAAGTCCTCTTCCCATGTCTTTAAAATATTTATATGACGTCAGCTCTCCTTAGTTTTATCACTGATTGCCAAATTCCGATCAACTTCATAGGCTGAATTATTAGAGAGTTTATGACTTGCTTCTCAAGGAAACTATCTTTAAAACATTAGCAATTTTTCTCTTAATTTTGATCAGGATATAGTGCATGTTTGACACTAAAATTTTAAAAGTCTTTTTCGATAAAATTTTAGTTGAAAAAAATTTTAAATAAATAATTATATTTGTCTAGAAGTGATTTTAGCTTAAACTATGATTTAAAACTATAATTTTAAATAAACTATTGAAACTAATTTTTAGAACAGTAAAAGAACTTATGGATTATCCAATTATTATTTTACCCCTACTTTTTCTTATATTATCTCTCATCTCTCTTCTCTACACTCTCTTATCTCTCTTCTCCACCTTATATCATCTCTCATACTTTTAATCAAATCATACCCTTTTTAGTAATTTAATAATATAAAAAGTGATTCTACTACTAATCATCTAAACAGTTTTATTTTCAAAATATATTCTTCACAAAATCTATTATTATCTCTCATTTCTCTTCTCCACTTTCTCATCTCTCTTCTCCACCTTATATCCTCTCTCATCTCTCTCATCTCTCATCTCTCCTACTTTTAATCAAATTATACCCTTTTTAATAATTTAATAATATGAAAAGTGATTCTACTACTAATCATCTAAACATTTTTATTTTCAAAATATATTCTTCCCAAAATCTATTCTAAAAAATATATTCTTTCCATAATCTATTATACAAAAACTAATCTAAATAAGTTTATAATTTCTTTTAAAATTTAGAAAACACATAATACTTCTCAATATTCGAATATATATTTTTTTTATAAAAATAATATCACTTGCTACCTTAATAAACAATATAATAAAATAATTGATTATGGTACGTTGTTGTTATTAGTTAAGATAAATTAAGCATGATTTCATGTGCATAGGTTAAAAAATGTACTGTGCAACTTATAACTTTTTTTATTGATATACATATTTTACAAGCGCTTCATAATTATATTCATATACCGATGTTGATAATTTGATATATTGATTATGAATATAAATTATTCATAAAATAGAAATGGTATTGATTTGACTATTTTATTTTTAATGTGTTTTATACTAGGATTATTTTCATATTTTGGTCATTTAATTATTTTTTTCTATCTATATTATCGTGTATTTATTCATCCAAATATAGAAACGAAGCATCAGTTCACTCTTCTCTTTGACATACCAAACATAAATATTTCTTTTCAATTAATAAAATTAAATTTTCATCCACATTCTAATTTCCTTTCTCCTTTGTACTCTTAAATACAAAATTATTCGCAACCTAAACCAGCTCTTATTTAATAAAAAAATATTATATTGTAATATATTTTTATTATAATGATTCATTTAATTTTTAATACAAGAACTATTTATTTAATTTAATTATATATTAATTTATAAGTTGAATAAATAAATTTAAAAAAATAAATATAAAAGATAAATATTAAAATTGTTATTTTAACTATGTTATATATTTATGACAAGAGAGTATTAAATAAGTGATATTTAATACTATATAGAGGAGTGAATGAGTGACCCATGTATTTGTTAGGGGCCAACTTTGCCACCAGTTCTGGTGTTCACTTAAAATTAAAATTGTTATATATAATATTTATTTTTGTTATAAATATTATATTATGGGTAGATATTCATATTCCGTTAAGATTTCATCTTATATTAAATAGTATTATATCTTATAACTTCTAAATTAAAATATCTCTAACATTTATTCTCTATAACTTCTAATTATATAATTAAATTGTTTAATTCTCTTTTTTTATACTTATAATTTTTTAGAATTTGTTTTCAATATTAATTTCTTATAAATAGAGAATAATGTATACATATTGTGAATAACAATAAAAATAAGAATTACTCCATTTTTCTCATTTCTCTTATATCAGATCTTGTATTTTTCTTTTATGTTCATAATAATTTTATTATTTAATAATTATTCTTGCATTTTATTGTATTACTTTTTTTCTCCAATCTTAGCCAACAAAATAAATAATTCTCTCAGTTTCTATAACTTTTGATTTTATATATCAAAGTAATATATGTAAGATTTATAAATAATTAATTGTGGTCTCTAAGAAACAATAATGATTTTTTTTTCAATTTATATTTTTCACTCTTTCATAAACTAAAATTTATCAAATAGAATTTCCCTACGACACAGTAATTAGTAATTATTGCATCTTTTGGTATAAATAGTATATTAAGATTATTTTATTTTAGAAAAATTACTCTCTTAAAAAAATAATTTATTATTTATAGGTACTATAAAATTTTTAAATTATTATCAAGTCCATCAGGAGTAGTAGGTAGAAGATTTCTATTGTAAAATAATATCATTGCATTTATTTTCATCGACAAGTAGAGTTTTTTTGACAATTTAAAGTGAAAAATTTAACACTTGAAAATTAGTTCATTGACAAATCTCATTATCAATTAAATTGGACTTTTAGGTTAGTTTGTTAGTGGACTTCACAACTGTTTATCTTAGTACGTTAGTTGCGGAAACTTTTTTTTTAAATATTTATAGTTTTATTTAACTGCAATAAAACCCAGCACCTGCGCGATGCATCTAACATTCTAACTAGCAAGCTGATGAAAAGGAAAACCAACCAAACTAATGAAAGGAATGCTTGTGAGAGAAAAAACCAAAAAAATATATAATAAATATTATTTATTTAATCTTTAATATATAATCTATTTAATTAATTTAATTATATTTAATAATAAAATAAAAAATTGAGATTAGGGATAAAATTATAATAATATTTTTTATCAGATAAATAAATAAATAAATTATTCCCTCTAATCTTTATTATAAAGTATAAACTATAAATATTTTTAGTCTTTTTTATAAATAGTCCATAATCTCATTAATTATTTTCTTCTTATTTTATTTTTGTTATTAATTAATATTTAATATTTTTGAAAGAATTTTCTCCAACTTCGTATTTTAAAGAAGTGTAAAGTTATAAAAATTTATTAATTTAGTACAAACTTTAATAACTTAATTTCTTTTTCTTAGTATAAAAAATTAATTAAAAAAATTATATATTAAATACTGTATGAAGTATAATATTATAAATATAATAATTCGAGTATAAAAAACTAAATATTAGTAAATATTTATTAACTTAAATTTATAATTATATTCTATTATTTTTTTAACCTCTTAATTCTTAATTTAAAATTTAAAATATCAACTTACTTTATAAATCGCGTCCTAATAATAATACTAGAAATAAAAATTAGGATATTACCGTAAGTCTTTTCACTTTTTGTCCAAGAGAGGAAGAATAAAAAAAATCATAAAATTGAAGCATCATTCTAGCCAAGAGAAATGGCAGAGGATAAAATTGAAATGTCAACAAATAGTAGCAGCGCCCACCCTTCTTATCCCTCATGTGGATCCACATTGATTAGATTAAATAAATTTATTTATTTATTTAATAATATGACATATTTATTAATAAATATAAAAAATAAATTTAATATTTAATATTAATATTAATTTTTTAATTATATTATATATAAATGACAGGATCTTTATATAATGAAATTGAATTCCATAATTTAACTCCGTTGGTCATCCGATAATATTAGTAACTAACCACATAAAATTCTTATACTTGAATTAAAAATAAATAAAAATTAGATAAACAGAATGCATAAACTTATCTTAATATAATATGTATAGAATATATCAATTTATATCTCAATTTCAATTTTTTAAAAAAATACTTATTGATAGAGTTAACTACGATACTTAGTAATATAATATACTTCTTTTAGTCCTTGTTATAAGTAACAATCTCTTTCATATGTATAGTCTTATATATAAACAATAATTTTAATTTATATGAAAATTTAGTATATTTTTTATCTTTATTTTCAATTAATTATATGTCTCTCTTGTATATTTTTATACTCATTTTTTTACCACCCATCATCATATAAATAGGGGTATATTTAAAAAAATATTATATTTTTAATACATTTATTTCTTTTTAATAATTTTAATAACATTTTGATCCGCGTGATTTAAGTATTTATTATTTATAAAATATATTAGAAGAAATAGGAAATAGTATTAAAAAAATAATCCTAGCAGAATAAATAAGTCCAACAAAAATAATAAAATAATTTGATGTCTATTATTCTGTATTTTTTTTATTTCTTAAAAATAAATAAGAAAGTTAAAAAAATTCTAAATAAAAAATTTCTTCTAAAATTAAAAATAAAGATGTTTTATTCTAAATATAATAACTTTTTTTAAAAATAACGAATAAATTATAATCTATCTAGAAACGGGGCCCTCTTCAAACATTTAACAAATTTAATTCCAATGCCTCGCATTAACGCGGGTGAGGTTTTCTTTTTGGCCAACCAACCAATGTCTCGCATTGTTTTCTTTTCTTTTCTTTTTTTTTTTTTGGTAAAATGTTTGATAAAGTGGCATCTGAGCTGGCAGTTCCAACTTACCCCTTAAGCCTCCAGCTTCTAGTCCAACTTAACCCTTAAGCCTCTAGCTTCTAGTGGCTTACTATAAAGTATAAAACATGGTACTAAAATTCAAATGGAACCCATGAACTAACTATTGTATCAATCTGTCTAATTAAAAATTTTAAATAGATTTAATTTTATATTTTTTCTCTCATAATTAATTTTAAAGTGATATTATTTTAAATTAAAAAATAGAAGTCTGACATGTTTATATTTTTGTTACTTTATTTTCTTAGATTATATATGTCTTATACATAAAAAAATTATTTACTTATGCATTAGTACTCTTTCTTTAATTTAAATATTGTTATTTTTAAAGTTATATATGAATATTTTTATATGTTTTAATTAAATTATATTATTTTAATTATGGTTAGACCTATGAGGTTTCAAGTTTCAACCATTATCTCAATTAATTCAATATTTCCCATGAGTTTAGGTTATAATTAATTAATTATTTATAATTATTATAAATTACTATTATAATTAAAAATTTAAAATATCATATAATTAATTAATAGGATCATTGATTAATTATTATTATTGGACTTAATTTTTTAAAAAGTCAAAGTGATTTATGACTAGTATGTATCATCATTATAGTTAAAAATTTAAAATATCATATAATTATTTAATTGAATCACACTAACTAATTACTATCATAGAGTTCAAAATTTTTTAAATATCAAAATAAGATTATTAATTATAGCTTATAAATAAATAAATAAAAAATATTAAGTTGGATCAACATGACTTATTTTTAATTATATTGGATATTACAAGTTTTTAAAAATATAGTTAGTTGATACCTTCCTCTTATTATTATTAGAGAAACAAATTAATAAAAGGAAAAAGAGGCTACTATTAAGAAATTGATATATAAAGTAATAATAATGGAATGAAATGTGGAAAGAAGTGGAAAGTTAATGATTTAAAGGGTGAGGTAGTATTCAACATCCTCCTGTTATTTTTAAAGTATATTTAATATTTTAATTTTATTTATAATATAATTTTACCCTTAATTTGCAATCTTACCTTAGCCCAAATGTCGTTAATTACTAATTAGCACTGTCTTCCTCTTTCTCCAGATGCTTTCTTCTTCCTCTTTCTCCTCTACACGAATCTAAGCACTGCCGCCAAGAGAGGAAGAAAAAAATTTCTTACCGTGCTGATCTTAACTCAGCAACAATGGAGGGAAGAGTGGACCCATTGGTAGAATCAGACATAAAATCAGCATCTATGGTATCCTTATTAAGTTTATAGATCGAATTAACCAACACTCACTTAAGCTTCTTCATGTTCCGAAACGTATCCAATAACACCTTCAGAATGCTTCCGAAAATGTGTTCGCCGGAAGAACAATAAGGAAGGTGCTCTTCACACAAAAAAACAAGGAAGGTGCATTTCAAATCTCGTTCTCCCTCCTCTAACACCCACTTGCAGAACACGATGGCGGTGGTAGTGAAAATAATGACCTCCACCAATCGCTCCAAAGACCTCCGCCTCCAATCTTGACAGCAATCCGATAAAGATTGTATCTTTAGATTGATGGTTTCTTCATCAGCTCCTTCAATCTCTTTCTCGCTTGATGGGCTCTTCGATTTTTATTTTTGTTTACGATTATGTCTTCTTCATTGGAGTTTAGCTCCATCTTCTTCTCTAGCTTGGCAATTTTTTATTGTGATTTTATTCAATTTTTTCCGTTAATGGTTCTTTTTGTATTGTTTGTTTTTTCTACAATTTTTGTCTAGTATTTGGTCATTCTTCTTCTTCTTTCTATGGTAATATTTTTCTGTTCATGAATCTGGAGGAAGAAGGAAGCATCTAAGGAAGGAAGAGATGTTGCAAAGTGGAGGAAGAGGAAGATAGTGATGCTAAGTGCAGTTGGGGCTCTGTTAACAAATGGTCAGATTGCTCAAATTTTAAAAGATTAAAGTTAAAATTACACACACAAATAATCAATAAAATTGTGATATTAAATATATTTTAAAAATAATATAAATATGCTGAATAATATTTCACCCTAATTTAAAATAAAAGTTTAGAGGAATAGAACCTAGATTTTACATATCCTCGTAAATCTTAAATAAGAAATAATATTATTTGATATATTTTTTTTAGAGGAGAACAATTAAAAATAACTTATTTTTCCTTAAAAGTACTGGGAAAGTTATATCCAATATGATTCTCATATCTTTATTATATTTTCCTTTTAAAGCATTATAAATATATGATCTTTTATTAAAATATGAGAGATGGTATATGTATAATTTTTATGTGTTATTATATGATTCACTAATTAAGTTATGTATCTGTTATCTTATTATACAAAGATCATAAATCTATTAATATAAACTCAAATATAAAATACTATAAGAAAAAAAAAAAGGAAATAAACAGAGTAAAAATTAAAGGACCAGAAAAGGATCTTAATAATATATTATATTGAAATCTTAAACAACAGTTAAGCAGGAAATCAATGGAGTATTAAAATAGGATTTCTTTTATAAATTGAATTATATATATATATATATATATATATATTGAATCAGGCCAAAAAATCATATATCCTCAAGATTAGTAAAAAAAAAAAATTGCATTTTCTTTGGAATATATCCTTAGCATTATGATTTTAGTTTTAATTATTATGCTAGAAATTTTGTTTAAATAACTTAATAAAGACTTGACAGTTATTTTTTATTTGGAAAAATTAATTCCTTAGTGATTATAGTTTCACTAAATCTTTAATTAATTTATATATTTTTTTAGTTTTCTAATTTTCTAAATTTTAAGTAGAAAAATAACAAAATAAAAAAAGGGTTTTTAAAAATAAAATTAATTTATTATCAGCATAAAAATAAAAATTATTATATTTATAAATTATATCCTTATATCTATATATAGTCTATAATCTGGTTTTTATTTTATTTAGATTCAGGATAAAATTATTCTAGATGTATGCTAATGAGAGACATTATCAGCTACTAATACTATCCCTCTTACAAATTACTAATAAATTATGAGTATGACAATCAATATGTATAATTAATAAAATTGTAAAAAAAAAATAGGATTATATTAAAAATGATGTAAAATTAGAGATTTATATATTAATTAAATTTATTTATTTATTATTTTTAACTGTAGATTGTAGAAATAAGAGGCCCCGTGATTGCGCCTCCCTCATATCGCAGAAGATAACAGAGGTTCCGTCTCCCGCCACATCAAGTTGCGCAGAATTTGTAGGTTTTATGTCGTATTGCCACGTGTACCTCTCTCCCTACCCGTCTCCCCAAAATTGGACAATGCAGAATTCGCCGTTGCCCTTCATTTTCTCCCCTATAAATAAAAAAAAATAAATTATTTTTTTAGTTCATTAAAGAAACATTTATTTATTGCTTTAATCTGTTTTCTCCCCCCTTCTTTCCTTACTCGTTCTTCCCTTTCTGTTTCCGGCGTGAGCTCTCGCAGGCTTTCCTCTCTTCGGATCGAACTCCCCCACCAGTGAGGGAAACCCCAACCAACTCAACAATTTATCAAAAAAAAAAAATCGTTGCCTTCCGTTGCTTATTCTCATCCAAATCTGAATTAATAACGGAATCCAATCTTGTTGCTAGGATTCGATACCGAGAGATTTTGCTATTCGCTCCTCGATTGTGTCTGCGTCGGAGAATTTTAGGTTTCTCTCGTTCTTTTGTCATCGTCTTTATCATCTGGATTTGTTTAGGTTTGATTTTCTCTGCCTATACACTATTATTCTTTTTTCTCTCTATTCGGTTTTTATCTTCTTTTTATCTGTATATTCTCTTGTTAGATTTTTTGTTTGCCTTGTTCTTCTATTATTGTCAAACCCAAGGACCTCTGAGGTTGGACCCAAAAAAAAAAAAGAGAAACTGGATTTGCAATTTGGATTCTATTAGTCTTCTGATTGATTTTTGGCTTTTTTTTTTTTGCCCCCTCAAGTTCTTCTCAGGAAACTCGGTGAAAATTTTGGTGCGTTGTTTTAGTTTGTCATCCGAATTCGAGGGTTTTCTTGTTAGATCGTTCAGAACCTTCCTTTTATTTCTCCTTTGTTTTCCGCCCTACATCTTCCACTCATTGTTCACCTTCTAAGAGTAAAACAGATAAAAAAAAAAAAAATTAGGGTTTACGGATTATCTTTTAGTTGGGGTTTGCATAGTTAGATGAGATGGCCTTGAACTTCTCGCATCGACCCATCTTTGCGGCTCACGATGTTGACAATTGCTTCGATTATGAAAGGGATATATGTGATAGGCCTTGCTCACAGGAGTCTGTCTCGAAGGACATTCTTGACCTTTTGCCATCGGATCCCTTTGGCATGGATATCAGCACTACCTTCACGGCCATCACAGGATGGCTAGAGGATTTGGAAGCTGATTACGCTGGATACAGAGGGAAGGACGATGGGGTAACTGATGATAATTATCAGCTCGTTGCCGGATTGAATTTAATTTGGAACAATGCCATGAGGTTCCATGGGTTTCCTGGCAGCTTGTGCGTTGAGAACAAGCCACACATAGCAAGTGGATTTGGTGACTCTTTTCAGAAAGAAGTTGGAGTTTCTTCGCCCAAGGATGACATGGGTGACATGCTGAACTTTGGCTATAAAGATTCAGGGATTGATTGTTGGTCAACTGACACGTACATGAATGATGGGAATCACTCAGAAGGAGATGAACTAGCTCATCATCCTGCCTTAGGTTATGCTCTCAGTTATCTGGGTGTGCGTGATCTTCTTGCTGTTGAGAGAGTATGCAAGTCTCTGAATTCTGTAGTCCAAGGGGATCCCCTTTTGTGGAAGACTATCCACATAGACCAACCCATCAATGAGAAGATTACTGATGATCTTCTTCTGCAACTAACTAAAAGGGCGCAAGGTAATCTACAGTGCCTAAGCCTGGTGGAGTGTACAAGGATTACAGATGAGGGTCTGAAGCAGGTTCTTGAAAGCAATCCCAATTTAACCAAGGTGAGCAACTGAGCATGAATTAACGTAGGATACTGTGTATTTTAAATTGGATATTATATAAGTTCGCAGTTCATGTACAGCATTTTTGTACTTTTTGCCTGAACCTACAGCATTTTTATTTGGATTTAATGTGCTTAATTTGATATTGTTGCAATCATTGTTAATATGTAATGTTTACACTATGTATCTCAACCCTCTTGAGCTGGTACCTTTCTTTAAAAGTACATTAAACCTAAATCTGGCTTTAGGAATACACTTTAATATTTATTATTGACAAGACTTTTATGGACGGGATGGCCCTCTATGTAGGAAACGCAAGAATTTTTATCCTTAGGTGTTAGACAACATGTGCGGGGCTACAACTGTATACTTTGCGCTAAAAATTTCCTGACCTAATTTTTTGGCATGCAATGTGTTTTCACATTTGTACTTTGTTAGAAAATGTGGTATTTTCCTTTCTGGTTTGGAGGAAAGTGCACCCAAACTTTGATGGTAAGTGATTGAATTCAGTTGATGATAGTCCCATCTGAAATTAGGTAATTGTTCAACTGTCTCTACTTTGATGCATGCGAGTTTACAGTTTAGTTGCATATAAGTTAATGGCTTATACCTTTCACTACTCTGGGCACCTTGAAAGATTCTTCTTTCTTTTGACTTTGTATGGATCTGTTTGCTGACTCCTGCCTTTTCTTAACTTTTATTTTATGAATGTATCTACTCGGAGCATTGAAAGCTTTAGTTTAGACAAGTTTTCTACGTTGACAAGCTGCTAATTTGTTTTCTATACTTCACAGTTGAGTGTTCCTGCATGTACAAGACTCAACGTCGAGGTTATTGTGAATATCCTTAAGGATTTCAAGTCTACTGGTACCCATGGAGTGAAGCACTTGCGCATAGGTGGCCTTTATGGTGTCACAGAAAAACATTTTGAAGAATTGATGCTTTTGTTGGGCACTGACAGCCAGATGTTGCAGCGGTCTCACAAACCACATTTTTATCGTAGGGGAAACCTATATTTGTCCGATGATGATGACTGTGCCATAGATATTGAGATGTGTCCAAGATGTCAAAATTTCAAGCTTGTTTATGATTGTCCGGCAGAGGGTTGCCAAGGGATGGGGCATGCTGCTCAGGTGTGCCGGGCATGCACTCTTTGCATAGCCCGGTGTAGTCAGTGTGGGCAGTGCATCAATGACAATGAATATGAAGAAACATTTTGTCTGGAACTACTTTGTGCTAATTGTGCAGATAGTCAAGTGCTGGCAGAGGGAACCAGATAGGGAAGGCTTCTGTTCTTTTTTAAACAGGGTCATGGCTTTTATTATGGTAGGGGCTGAAGGTAAATTGCATGTGGAGTGTGATAAGTTCATTTTTCTGATGAGGAAGGGAATTACCAATGATTCAAGGATCAAGCAAAAATCTAGTAACATCTAAAAATATGCCCTGTGTTAGGAACCTCTGAATTATTGTCACAAGGTTCACCTGTTTGAGAACTTCTACTGTCATAGCCTGCTATTTTCTATCATCACACTCGGTGCTTGTCTTGCTGAAGAAAAATACAAAAAGATACTGAAGAAAAATTCAAAAAAGAGAATTTACAGAAGTAACTCTCAAGAAGGGGGAAAATATTTTAGAGAGATGGCTGCTTACTCCTCGGAAACAGATTATTTAATGAAGTCTATCAAGAATAAAGTCCCATGAAGACACAAGAAATGTTGGGTTGTGTTGGTCTCAGGTGACATTCTTGAAAGTTTGGTGCATTCATAGTGGCAGAGTTTTCATACTGTGGAGAAGCAGAATTGGTTTCAGCTTTGATGTTCTGCATGTACGGACAAAGCTCTATTGTATCAGTAGTAACCTGGAGGCGATTGGTTCCATCGTGCTATGGTTATCGAGCACCTCACCGTTGTTGTCATAAACATTTTTTTCTGGTTACATGGCGGTCTAGGCTATGGATGCTGCAATTGGAGGTGTTTTGGCTGCTATGCTACCTTCATGATTAGCTGTTTTCTCACAATTCGCTGTGTTTTAGCGTATGTATTTTCTTTATTCTCTTCCTCCTTGTATCCAGAGGAGGGGACAAAATAATAATGAAGGGGATATTAAGTGACACCTTTCACTTTATACCCCCTTTAAACTTCTGTGTCTTTCTACGTGTGTCAGGTCAAATAAAATTGAACTCTAGAATCTATTATGTACATTTTGCGGAAGAATTTCTTTTGACAACAATGTGCTCTAGTCAATTACTTGCTTCATAGTGCCTGACAGGCTTATGTACTTCATTCTTCGGTTTCGTTTCTGTTCGGTTTTGCTCACCCTTACTGTCCGTATTATGTACTTAGATTGTATAGGCTTTGTTCCGCCGGATTTCTTTTATTAGGATGTATCACTAGTTACTGATGTAATTTTTAATTTTTTCCCGTATTTACCCCCGTTTCATGTTCCTAGGAGGCCATGCTTTGGTCCCTTGATTGGATCAGACATGTAATAAAAATATGATTTTCTGTATATTTAGCACTTTGTACTTGGTATTTGACATTATGTCACTGGCTTTATAAATTGAATCAAAATAGAAATATATATGACTGTATAAGTGGATAAGAATCCAGGCTCAAGTAACTGAAGCTAGGTGATAATAATAGTGTCTTCTACTTAGAAATATCTAGAACCATAAGTTTTGCTTTTTTCCTTGTCTCTGAGGACAAAAGGATGTTACTTATAATTAATATCACGCCTTGATGTTTGGAATTGGAGGTACACATTGATTCTAAATGCGTTTTGCTGCCTCACACCATTTTAAACTGCAAAACTATGGGTTTCATATGTTACATAGATACTAAGAAACGAGCAACAATTTAGAAAGTTGCGTTCATTTTGAGAAATATAATTCTATTTTTTATATAACAGTAAATGTAAACACACAAAATCATGTCAATATCATGCTCGAGTCTAGGATCTCTGCAACGTGAGATGGAAACACTTGCAACTGGGATAATTCTTTGTTAGTCCTATTCAAGCGATACAGATGAGATTGGTTGAAGTTAGCAAGATGCTTTTGCTAAGAAGAAAAAGCTCTCACTTACAACAGATGTAAAAGACTTACTTTCAAAGCTAGCTAGGAGCTTCCTTGTGTTGAAGGTAAAGGAAATGGAAAAGTTTATCCATCCACAGCAGAAAAGTTTCTGTACGTTTCTTTACGTTTGGTTCCCAAAGCTCTATACAAGGGCACACAAAGCATATATATGGTTCTGTCGTATGACAGCGAACCATTCGTTATTCGACAGCACCAACGGTTAAAGAACCAACCATCAAAAGCCTTGGTATACAAAACTCTAATAGATACTTTTTAAAAATGTATAATTTTTTAAAATTTATTTATCTTGATTACACATATTAAAAGAGATTTTTATTATTTTTTAATAAAAGAATAACTTCTATTATATATCACATGATATACAACTAGCATTTAACATAATAGCATACAGAGGAGGAGGATGAATAACACATAATAAAGTAGGAAAAATGAAATCATATCATCATACGGAGAGTAAAAACTGGTAGGAACTAGAGCTGGTAAAACGGGCTTAGCCCTTTAGAAGAAAACGGGGCGGGCTCGGGTTAGATAAAAACTAGCCCGTTTAGTAACGGGCTGCATAGCCTGCCTCGCATCAGCCCGACATAATAAATGGGCTGGCCCATTTTTTTTAATTAACGTATATTTTTTTTTATTAAGCGTCTGAAAAAGTGAAAAGCAAAGGAAGCAGAGAAGACGTGCGAATCGCGATCTGAGACTCGTGTGCCCTATCCAGAACTCTCGTCGGTCGCCTCTTGCCTATCGCCACTGGCCGCTCGCTTCTTGTCGCTCGTCGCTTCAGGTTCATTGCTTCACTGCTTCAATCTTTTATGTTTCTTCCATATTCACTTCTTCTCTGTCACAGTCGCTCACTCACTAACGGCTTTCACCAGTCCAGTCGTCGCCGTGTCTATCAGTCTGTCTGTCAGTCTGTCACTTACAGGTTCATTGCTCAACTCGCGGCCTGTCTCTCGGTCGCTCTAGCCTCACACTCTGCTTTCACCAGTGGAGTCATCGCCGGGTCGTCGCTAGTCCCAGTCCCAGACTCCCATTTGCTTCGATTTTGTCTCAATCTGGTGCCAGGTGCTGTGCATTGTTGCCTCATCAGCTGAATTGACTCCACGAAGGTTTGAAATTACATATGCTCTCTATATTTCTGTTTTCTTTTTGGTCAATTTGATGTTTGAACTACTTGATGCAATGATGCTTTGTTTGGAATATTGGATGCTTTGTATTATGAATGCCTTGTACAATTTGAATATGGAAATTCGATTTTTAAGTATTGGATGCTTCTCATCCATGAAACAAAAGCCTACCAATAGAGCATGGTGGTCTGAACCAATTGGTTCGGTATGGAAGACAATTGCTTTTTCAAACTCATCTTTGAACTCAGTATTACCCCACGCCCTATCAATTCTTTCCCTTACTATAGCATCTGGTCTTTTGTTGCACCAAGTGTATCTACAATGTGATATCAAGCTTTGAAAATTCAGGATCATTCTTAAAGCTCTTGGGTTTCCTCCTTCCTTTTCTGACTGAGTAAGAACATCATTGAAGTTACCTAACACCAGCCATGAATTTTTTATATTGGTCACCTCACCACCCTTCTCAGTCTATGCCATACTACCCTTCTCTCACCCTCTCTTGGTGGACCATATACAAAGGTGATTAAATGTGGTGCACCTTCATTCCTCACGGAGACTGTAACATGGATCAAATTTTCTGACTTATACAGAAAATTAAGCCTGAAATCATCACTCCACCATACCGCTAAACCCCCAGCCAAACCTCTTGGTGCCACATACGCTTCATTTTGCATACCACACGGTCTTTTTATTCTTGTACATTTCTCACTGCACATTTTTGTTTCCATCAGGAAGATGATTGAGGGACAAAACTTTCTCACCAAATCCCTTAGATTCTTGACTGTCAAGGCTCTTCCTAGACCTTCATAGTTCCAAGATAGGAGTTTCATTGGCCTTGGTGGCTGTTGTAGGCCAGCCACCTACACCTTCACCTGCAACACTTCTTCTTCTCTTACCTCTTCTTGCTTTGAACAAAAAAGCTCCTTGCTTTGATTGGTCAGGTACATCTTCCTTCATATTTACGTTCTCTCTTTCTTCATCATGCATTACAATCTCATAGTTATTAGACAACTCTTCTTGCTTGGTTTAATTCCTCTCTCATTTTGGCCTTAGTCTTCCTTAGATTGCTTGCAAATACAGAAATTTCATATTTCTGTGTTAACTCATATTTCATGCACTTCCTTCTCTTAATATATTAGATGTATATATTATAACTCATACCTTTTAAGTTCTTGTGAATTAATGTTACAGATTGAAGTTAAGATGGACTCAGGTAATATTGAGGAGCATAAAAGAAAGAGTGCTAATGATGCAACTAGTATGGAAATGGAAAACCAATCAGGACAAGCTAAACCCTCTGTTTCTGTTGAAGGCAATGTAAGTAAAAAAGCAAAGAGAAATACCTCTGATGTTTGGAACTACTTTACTAAAATAGGTAAAGTAGATTGAAAAGAAAAGGCTGAATGTAAAGGGTGTAAAAAATCATATATTGTTGGAGGTAAGGATTATGGGACTTTATATCTTCGACGTCATATAAATATTTGTGCAGCAATCCCTAAATATAAAGATGTGGGTGCCATGATGTTAGACCATGCGGGAAATGTTAGAGTTAGAAAACTTGATCAGAACAAAGTTCGGGATTTACTAGCTTATTGTATCATCAGATATGATGTTCCATATTCTTTTGTTGAGTGGGAGGCAATTAGAGATTTGCGTTCATATTTAAATCCTGACTATAGGCCAATTACTAGAAAAACTGTTATGGTTGATGTTATGAATTTCTATCTTAAAGCAAAATAGAATTTAAAAAATCAGTTAGCTAGGAGTCCTGGTAGAGTATGTTTAACTGCAGATTGTTGGACTTCTTTGGCTACTGAAGGATATCTTTGTTTGACTGCACACTTTATTGATGAGAAATGGAATCTCAATAGCAAGATACTAGCATTTGCTAGGATGAAGCCTCCACACTCTGGAATTGAATTGTCAAATAAGGCACATGATATCATTATAGATTGGGGTATTGAAGGAAAAATATTTTCTATTACATTGGATAATGCTTCAGCAAACGACAATATGTAAAATTTTCTGAGAGATAGATTGAATTTATGTAATGGTTTGATATGTAATGGAGAGTTCTTCCGTGTGAGATGTTGTGCCCATATCTTAAATCTTATAGTGCAGGAGGGGTTGACAGTAGCGAGTTCTGCTGTGCAAAAGATTAGGAGCAGTATTACATACGTGAAACACTCAGATTCGAGGTTGACAAACTTTAAGAAGTGTGTTCAACAGGTTGGAGGCATTGATAGTTCAATGGGGTTGAGATTAGATGTCCCCACTAGATGGAATTTGACACATTCAATGCTCCAAAGTGCAATCAAATATCGTTGTGCTTTTGTAAACTTATCTTTACATGACAGCAATTATAGACATTGCCCATCACCTGAAGAGTGGACTAGAGCATAAGTGATGTGCGCATTCTTGAAGCCATTTGCAGTGATTACAAATCTAATTTCTGGGTCATCTTATCCGACCGCTAACATGTATTTCATGCAAATCTCCAAAGTTGAGACACTACTAAAACAACATGTGGAAAGTGATGATCTTTTGATTCAAGATATGGCTGAGAGGATGCTTCGCAAGTTTGATAAATACTGGGGTGACTGTAGTGTCATTCTTGCATTAGCAAATATTCTTGACCCATGAATGAAATTTGATGTTGTAAAGTTTTCTTATGTAAAACTTGATCCTATAAATTATGAAGAGAAGATTGAACACATTAGGAGAAAGTTATACTATGTGTTCAATGAATATAAAAGCTTAGGATCATCTTCATCATCTTCAGTTCCTTTTGTTAGAGGTGAATCAAGCTCTAATGTCAATATGGCACCAACAATGTCTTTCCCACAAAGTGGTGTTGAGTCCTCTACATACGATGAAAACAACTATTTAGATGCTTTTGAAGTAAGTTTGAGATATTTATTTATTCTTGGTTCTTAATTTATATAATTATCATGTTATCGATGTTAACATTTAATTTGTATGATGCAGGATTTTTTTGAAGCGAAGAATAAAGATACGGAGGTGTTTGAAAAGTTTGAACTAGAACTTTATTTGAAAGAAGCAACACTTGATTCTAGATTATCTGTCAAATTTAATTTGTTGAGTTACTGGATGACTAATGCTGCTCGATTTCCTTATCTTTCAAAGATGGCATGTGACATACTATCTATTCCAATCACTACCGTTGCAAGTGAATCTGCTTTTAGTATTGATTCACGAGTTCTTACAAAGTACCAGAGTTGTCTTCTTCCAGAGAATGTTGCAGCTATTATTTGCGCTCGCAATTGGATGATGGGTTATTCATGGGGTGACAATTTAATTACATATTTTTCCCCATTTTATATTTTTTATTTATATATTAACTCTTTTAAAATGTTGTGTCATGTGTTATGTGGCAGATGAGACAAAGGAAGAGGAAGCTGTTTATTGTAGTGCTGATGATACTGTTACAGTTTCAGATATTGCTTCAAATAATACTCCAAATATTGCGGACTAGCAAAGACGGTTATTGTTCTATTTGTCTTGATACTTGAATGATTTTGTGATGAATTAATGTTATGTTATTAACACTAATTTATGTTGTTATGGATTATTGTAATTGTAGTATTTAATTATAATATATATATATTTTTAATAAATCTGCCAGCTCGCCACCTTAAAGGGGCGGGCTCGGGCTAGCGATATGCCAGCCCGTTTTTATGCGGGCCGCAAGGCCCGCCCCGTATTGGCCTGCGGGCTGCGCCGAGTTGGCCCATATTACCAGTGCTAATAGGAACCACCTGGAACAGTTGGTATTGTCCTTTTGTTTTGACAACAATTATCAGTGATAATGGAGTTTTTATTAATAGGGATAATGATTAAAATAATATTTTAGAAAACCAACAACTATTTGTTACAAAAAAAACAAACTTAGTTAATTTTGTTAATATTTATAAATTAATTATATATCTTATATATTTAGAATTCGAGGGAGTAATAAGATACTCTCTCCTGTTCTAAATATAAAAGTTAGATAAGAAGTTTATTTTGATCCTAATTAAAAGACTTTAATCTACTTTGTCTCATAAAATTATAATTTTACCTCAAACTATCCATATATGATTACAAATATTGAGGGAGTTTATATTAAAAGTAGTTTAAATACAACGATTAAAAGGATACTTTAAAGAAACTAACACACAATCATTATAAATAATTAACTTAACTAATTTCTTTAATCTATTTAAATTAGTTAAATAGATCATATATTAAGAACTGGAGGTTGTATTATATTAATCAAGCAAAGACCTTTTTACTTTATTCAACAAGTTGAACAATTACAACACATTCTTTCTGGACAAGATCTAAACAATAGCCTGTAAAAACAAAACATTCAAATCTTCTCAAGTTGAATAATGAATATTATAACGCACAACAAGCCTCACTCCTAAACAAGATACAACATATATATTTATATAAAACAATCTTTGAGAAGATCTAAATTGTTTTCTATGGTGTATATGTTTATGATTTCTCAGATTTCTTGTTGCCGAGGTCCTTCATCCACTTGAGAGTGAGAATGCTCTTGATCTTGGCAGAAGCAAGCTTCTTCTTCTTGTCTTGTTTATCATAGGGTGGAGGATCAGGGTGGCTATCCCATTGATCTGCCCAGGATAACCCAGAATCCATTTTTTGTCCTTTGGATTCCTCTGAATGATGATGATGATCGCTCATATATATTACAGTTAGATATCAGTTATTTCATGATTGTGATTTTCTTTCTTATTTTAAACTCTGTTCTTTAATTAGCCATTCAATTTAAGTCCCTGTTAATTTTAGTAAAAATGGATGGTCAATTTGGTTAATCATGCCAAAAAGTTGTTGACTTTGACTTTTTTTTTTGTTACCCACATAATTCATCAAAATTTTACCCCAACTATATCGGGATCTGACTCGCATTGCGCACCTGGGTATGGTAGTTGAATTTCCTAACGGGAATTTTCTGCATACGCCAAGGCTCGAACTCGAGATTTTGCTTAAACGATACCGAGCAGCTTACCACTCAAACTAACCCCCATTAATTAACTTTGACTTGTTGATATGTTATTCTTATCCTTAATTTGAGGGCTATTTCTATTTAATTACCCTCTTAGGATTATGTGGTTTCACCTTAATTAATAAAATCAGTCTCTTGATCATACTCATAATATTTCCTTCTATTTTAAATATAAAATCTAATAAAATGTCTTGTTAAAATATAAAAACTAGCTTCATTAATTTTCTTAATATATGTAATTAACTCATATATTTAAGACTAGATAAAATAATAAATAATATTTTAACTTAATCATTTTTAAAAAAAATTCGATTCAAATTATTTTATTTTTCATTAATTATTACTAAGTATGTACAGGAATAATATTTATATAATGTAAAAAAATAGGGGAAAACTTTATCTATAATATAATATTCTAATGCCAATTTTCAACGAATTAAGACCAAAAAATAAATAAACAAATAAATTCAAGGAACCGGTATTTAACCTGGCAATTTTTAAATTTTTATTTTCTTTTCAGTGTATGTTTTTTATCCGTCATTAAAATACATTTTATTTATCACTAAGCTCTTTGGTCGTTTTGCTATTGATTTTTTCAGTTTAATTGATAGTCTGTGTTTAAACCTTGAGTATGCAAACACAATAATTATTTGGAGGCAACAAGGTCCCTCATTGTGGGCATACATTCCCAAGAATTGGATGAATTGGTTGCTAATAGAGACGAATACTAGTGAATAAATGAAAAAAAACAAGAAAAAAATACCCATTATTTTATGGGCTCATGATTGGTTTAGACAGTTTGCTAATTTCTTTTTTTTTTTTTTTTGTGGTAGAGTTCAAGTGATATTTTAATAGATTTAATTAAGACGTAAAAATTATTAAAATAAATTTTATTTTTCTTAATAAAATATTTTTTATATACACATCCTAGTTTAAAAAGCATGTCATCATCAACCCTAAGGCCTTGCCTTGTTTGCCAATTAAGAGTAAAATTCTATAGTCTGCTTTTTGTTTCTTTCTTATTTTTCTTTTATTTTGTTCGTATTTCTTTTTATTTCTTATTTTGAGCATCACAAAGATTGTGGGCATGTCAGAGGTGATTTACGTGCACATCAATTAGATTGTTTGTAGGTGCTAAGATTCTTTACCACAATTCTCTTGGATTATGAGGAGCAAAAGCTACAGAATAAAGACGGAAACTTAAAGGGAAGTGTGAGAGAACATAATGTTAAATAAGAGTTTGATCCCATTGATTTTGACCTTAAATTACAATAGTACAATTAGTAATTACAAAACAGGGAAAATAGAACAGTCACAGAATGCTTGAATCACTAGAATGTACAAATACATTTAGTAATTACAAAACATGGAAAATAGAACAGTCACAGGATGCTTGAATCACTAGAATGTACAAAGGTTTGCTTGAAGGCAATTTTTTGTCTGCTATGTATGTCCTATCTAAGCGCCAATCTCTTTTTCTTTTATTCATATTATAATTTTTTTTAAAAAATGGTTAATCTCACATACAATCTATAGATAGGACAACATTTTATAGACGATACTAATATTAGACAAGGCAAGTCGTCTATTACCTTCAGGCGTAAATTTAAACACCTAAGAGTTAGAATATCTCCTCAAACGTCGCAAATCACAATAAAATGATACTCCCTATTATTAAATATATTTTAAATTGTCGTATGTCTTAGTTCTTTACCAGTTAACCTTAAAAATGATGGGTGTGATAGCCTCTTAAGTAAAATAATTGACCTACTAACAAAAGTTGAGTTTTACGAAAATGGTTGAATTCTCATAACATTATAAACTAAAGTTTAAATCTTTATTAAAAGAAGTGTCTATATTTAATATTTATAAATATTTCCAATGGGATTGCCTACAATATGAGGATGCTTGTGTTTAGGGGAAAAAAAACTAAAATACTACCTAATTTCTACTAAAAAGGAGAGAAAAATTACTAACAAAGCTTGTTACCGTTGTTAAATCACTATATTTTTTAAACATGATATCATAAATTTATACGAGCATAAAAAATATTTAGTTAGAAGAGAGAAAATCGATAGAAATTTAGTCATACTTTAGAGATTAAATTATAAATGAGTAAAAACTATAAGTATTATTCTTAATTTTCTCTCCTTTTTTAAAATTTAGGGACCAAATTAGAAATGAGATGAAAACTATAAGTGCGCAGATTAATTTTCCCTTATGTTTTCCCCTTAAAAAATCTTAATTTTATTGTGATAACAGAGGATTAATCCAAAGAATGGGTTAAAATTAGCGAGGGTAGCGCAGCGAAAATCGACTGGAAAATCTGAATGTGGAAAGACAAGTCCACTTCAACTCTTTCCCCATTCTTCGCAAATTATCCCCTCAAGCTTTCACGTCACGCGCTCTTTCTCATTCTCTCTCTCTGCAAACCCTTAATCTTACTGCTTAGAGCTGAAAAGCTTGAAGTTTTCGCTGCGCAATTCAGTCCCCTTACATACCGTTTCGCCTTTTCTTGTGTAATTGCTTTTCCAACTCTCACCTTGTCTCAATTTCATTCCCGTTTGAATGCACTGAGCACAGCAATAGCATCGTATTCGAATTTCGAAGATTCTACTCTCACATCATGTATTTATCAGAGAAGCCTCGCCCTATCGATTTCTACAAAGAAGAAGGAAGCCGAGATATGATGATCGAGGTTGTCACAAATGGAGAACTTCCTCCACCTCACCAACAACCCCAACAACATCAAATGATTCTTGGCGAGAGTAGTGGTGAGGACCACGAAGTTGAAATTAAGGCTCCCAAGAAGCGTGCTGAGACCTGGGTTCAAGACGAGACACGGAGTTTGATTGCCCTTCGGCGTGAGATGGATGGGCTTTTCAATACAACCAAGTCCAACAAGCATTTGTGGGAGCAAATATCGGCGAAGATGAGAGAGAAGGGGTTCGATCGCTCGCCCACTATGTGCACGGACAAATGGAGGAATCTGTTGAAAGAATTTAAGAAGGCTAAGCACCAAGATAGGGGAAATGGTTCTGCTAAGATGTCTTATTATAAAGAGATTGAGGAGATTTTGAGGGAGAGGAATAAGAGTATGCATTATAAGAGCCCTACACCTCCTAAGGTTGATTCTTATATGCAGTTTGCAGATAAAGGTATTCAGGGTTTTCATTTATTGTTTTTGTGGGTTTTCAAATTTTCATGATTTTGCTTCTTTTTAAACAGAATGGGTAATCACTGTCATTGCCATAGTACACCAGTGGAAATTGTCAAATTGACTACATTTTCTGAGCCCCAATATGTTTTGTTGGAAAAGAAAGCATCTTAATTATATGATTGATTGAGTTCTATTTTTGGAATATCTGCCTTGTCTAGTGTAGCTCAGCTAATTTTCTGCTGAAATTGTAAGAAGCGGACTAACTCAAAAGGTTTCAACAAGTTATCATCAAACGTAATTTTATCTCCAAGCGTCATTGCTTTTCTAGCTTATTTTTACATTATTCCAAATGTACACGTCTATAGTGAAAATTATATGATAAGGTGAATTTTGTGTCCATATAATTAGATGTATCCCTTGCATTCGCAGGATTATGCTTTTATGCAATCTGCTGAACTATTCATCTTTGCGATTGATAATCATAACTTTTGTACAAATATCAACATGCATTAAATGGACTTTCATCTTTCATTCCACTTGTGGCTTTGTGAACCAGAAGATTGAAGGAAAAAGATGCCTTTTGTGTCATCATAATTTAAGTTGTCCTTATTTGTATTTGCAATCTCTTATTCTGCACCATTGAATATTCCATGGCTGACTGTGGGCTAACCAACTACTTTTAGCAAGGTGCATGCCTGGTATAACTTTAGAATGTTGCTTTTAAAGTCCCATTCATTTTTGTTGAATACAACCCTTCAATGGGGAGCCATTGCCCACTTTCATGGATCTTTAATTTCATCAGTGTTATTTAGTTTCTGTACATATGATATATGACATAGACTGTTCTAAACCACAACAATTTAAAGCTTTCTAAGGTGATTTTCTTCTTATCTTTGAAAGCAATGGTAGTGTATACAAAAATCTTGTTCCAAACTCATTCCATTCCTGATGTCAGTCGAGTCAAAAGTTTACCACTCTGTTTAGGAACAGTTGTTTGACTGCTTATGTGGCTGTACAGGTATTGACGATACCAGCATCTCTTTTGGCCCAGTTGAAGGTATGTTAATAGAATTTAAGTGTTAGGTTCCTACTTTCAACTGTATAATCTGTTCACTTTTTTCCTTGGGTTTTTCATGTTTGATCATCTAGGGTTTATTTTTATGCGGGATTTTGTTTCAGTTCGTAGTTAATTGTACTTTCAATTATAAGTAGAAGAAAGCATCCACAATATCGATGTCAAGTACACATGGAAATTTTAACTGCTTTGAAAAAGAACTTAACTGCTACTATAGTGTTTTAGCATGCAGGTTTCATCTTTTCTGGAAAGTATTTGTGTAGTGATAGGAATAGCAGGATGAATAATAAATTGCTCTTTACTTCACATGGCATCTAGCAATGTTCTTATTGCTTTATTTAGAGCAAAAGACAAAAGGATTCAAAGAGGAAGTGATATCAGAAATTTATGAGCTATTTTTTCTCTCTCTAGGTTTTTCATTTTCCTGTCTGAGATCCATTCAGGGCCTTATTTATTTTTAAGCCATTAAAAAGCATATGAATGTTAAAGATCATTTTTTAATCTGTGGATTTAATTTTCTGTTGATCTTTGAGGCTACTACAACTTATCTTTCATTAATTTTGTCATTAAATGAAAATTCCTGTACAATTCAACTTTCAATGTTGGAAAAGTGATAATTAATTCTTATAATAATTTTTACCAAGTAGAGAGACGTGCTTGTTGCAAAATACTCCCTCCAGTCCCTTATATTTCAATTATACCCTTATTAATTAAAGGAATATAAATATAATTCATTTTTGTAATTTGTGCAACCTTATGATTGCAGGGATAAAAATGGAACATTCTTTAAGTTTTCTTACTAAACACCATATAGTTTGAACCACCTTATAAGTTTCTGAGGTAAAAAAAACTTAACAAGTTTCTGAAGTCATTTTAGACCTTTAACCCATTCATTACGTTTCATAGCACATAGTTGCAGTTGGCCATATATATTTTTCATAATACTGATGAGCCCAGCTTTCAGCAGCTGGGAGACCAACACTCAATCTTGAGAGGCGTTTGGATCATGATGGACATCCTCTTGCCATTGCTGCAGCTGATGCTGTTGCAGCAAGTGGAGTTCCTCCTTGGAATTGGAGAGAAACTCCTGGAAATGGTAAGCTATGCTTAGATCCCTAGCTTGACTTGTGCTCATTCCCTAATGAGAGGAGAAAAAGTACAAAAGCAGAAATGGATGAGTTTTGTTAGCACCAAGCATCTTTAATTAGTATCTTACGACAGGTTATTTTGATTACAGATGGTTATATCCATATTGTTTCTTCATAAACACAACGTACTTGTACCAGCATAAGCATATTGAAGAAAGTGTCATAAAGCCTTAGACATTGGACCCTTTGTATTTGAAGAAAACTTCAGATTACTTTCTTTGCCCTTTTTCTTTGGTCTATTATCTTCTACTTCTGCTTCTTTATTGTTGCAGGTGGGGAAGGTCAGTCATGTTGTGGGAGGGTTATATCAGTCAAATGGGGTGATTATACGAGAAGAATAGGTATAGATGGCACTTCTGATGCCATCAAAGAGGCAATAAGGGCTGCTTTTAGGTTGAGAACTAGACGTGCATTTTGGTTGGAGGATGAAGACCAGATTATCAGAAGTCTTGATCGTGACATGCCTTTAGGAAATTACGCTCTTCACCTTGACGAAGGTATTGTAGGCTCAGTTTATTCTACTTGCATCTGATTTATTTGTGTAATTTTTTTCCTTTTGAGGAAAGTTGGTTGAGGTGTTTGTTGGGCATAATCTCCTTATACCTGCATAAATGCATGTGATAGTAAAAGAAGTGCATTCCTGTGTTACCTGTACACACAAAATATTGATGTTTGGGAGGGACAGAAGGGACTGAGATCATGATATCCATGATGCGTCCTGATCTTAGGCCTTGTTTCTAATCGTCATATAATGCATCTTGATGAATGGAATCATTTGTATATGAGTCAATTCTTGGGAGTTAGTTTCAGCTTCAAGTTAAGCCTGGATAAGGCCTTAGGAAGTAAAGGAGTTTAGATCTTTGTTATCTGAGACTCTGACTCAGCAATAACCCCATGAATTTTGCATGTCTCCTCTGTAACAAGTAACCATTATGGTATAAATGTCTGAAACAACCCCCTTCGGACCACCCGTTGGACGACCTTTAAGGTTTGGAAGTTGTTCGTTAATTTCTCATTGCTCCATCATTGAATTGAAGGATTTCATGTTACTGGTCCTTACTCAGCTTCAAAGAGAAATTCCAAGATTAGCCTTTCTGATGATGTTTGAGGGATAGATAAAATCTAGGTGGGAATTATAAAGGCAATGTTAAGCGGCCAGAAAATATTATGATGCTAAATTGTTTAGTGCTCATTTCCTCTTATACTCGTGTGTAACTGTATGTTTGC
The DNA here is from genome assembly GCA_037074615.1 of Leucaena leucocephala. Classification (NCBI taxonomy): domain Eukaryota; kingdom Viridiplantae; phylum Streptophyta; class Magnoliopsida; order Fabales; family Fabaceae; genus Leucaena; species Leucaena leucocephala. The sequence goes on from CM073538.1 coordinate 16,173,442, forward strand.
CATAACATTGGTAATTATGATTGCAGGAATGGCCATTAAAGTATACCTCTATGATGAATCTGACCATATCCATGTTACGGAGGATAAGATCTTTTACACCGAAGATGATTACCGTGATTTTCTTACACGTCGGGGCTGGACATGTCTGAGGGATGTTGATGGCTATAGAAACATTGAAAATATGGATGATCTTCGACCTGGTGCCATATACCGCGGCGTGAGTTGAGGGGCTAGTTCATGGTATTTGCCAGGTTTTTCTAATGCTATTCATGTCTTCCGGCCTAGGAAAATGGATTAAACCCTGAGCTCAAATGCTGTTCCACTTAGGCCTTGACATGTCTGTAAATATTCATTTGTGAAATGACAACATATTGTTTGACAATATCTATGCAGGAGCATTTTTCACCCGTTACTTATATATGGTGCATCCAGACACATGAGCTCTTTGTTTTTGAAAAAAACAAAACAAAAATATGTTTTTAACAATGATGTGCTGCCCAAGTCAGGAGCCTTCTAGTATGCAGTTCGTTTAACTCGGATTGCGGCCTCCTGAATGCTATAAGCAGTTTATGCTTAACAGCAGCAGACTGGTCACCTATTGAGTTTGTTATGAAGTTCAGAAGCAGAGTTCAGGCTTGGGTTGAGCTTGCGATTGGTAAGCAATATATACTGGATTGAGATAGTACAAAGAGATGAAAAATTAGTTGCTTAGGAAAAATATCCTTTAGTTCATATAAAAGATTGCTGAGAAAAAATATGCTTTAGTTCATATAAACTAGAGCAACGAGAAGCAAATTTAGTTTAGGCTAACCAATAGTGGGGGTTGGTCTGAATAGTAAGTGGTTCGATATCGTTTAAGTGAGGTCTCGAGTTCGACTTTAACGTATGCAGAAAATCTCTGTTGGAAAACTCACCTACTATAGTCAGATGCGTGTCACGGGTCAGATTCAAAAAAAACAGTTCAGGCTAGGCCTACCATTAAAGGATATGCTTAGAAAAAAAAAGTGTAATTACTGTAGAAAATCACATTGGTGTGTGTGTGTGTATATATATATATATATATATTATTAAGTATATGTATCTTCCTATTACAAGTAATCATATTTAAGATATTATTAGACACTAAATGTGGGTACTTCTTCTAGTAAGAATTTAAATAATAATTCATTATATTATGAGAGACTAGCTTATTTCATTAGACCCAACCCCATAGTCTTTGTTGTATATATTTGTTGCCAAATGCCCAAATATTACTTTTTTGTAGACTTAGTCAATTTGGTTGGGCCTGGGCAAAACTAGAGCAACTAAATTTCCTTCTTTTCTAGGCCCAAATATGAAATGTGTGTGTTTTTACACGAATTTAGTAAAGGGGCAGAGACAAATTACTTCCATATTCAAATATCATGCCCATAAATTCAATTCTTGTGACTCCTATGTCAGCCTTTTTTCTAGAGAGCATAATGCCAAAACCATATGTCTTGGAGATAAAACAGAAGGATTATGTGCACTAGTTAAAATGATAAGTAATATCAATTGAAAAGATAACCAAAAAGATAATTTTTAAGAAGTCTTTGGAACTAAATGTGTTGATTCAATTGAGTTTTTATTATTAAATTTAAATTTAAATAACTACTTTGCTCACATAATTGTATTTTGGAAATTGTTGGCATTACATTTCGTTTTTAATATAAAAATTTTATTATTAAATAAATCATAATTCTCTTATTCAAAAAAATTCAGGTTGTTAATTCACCAAAATTTGTATCAATCACCTTTTTTAATTTTAAATTATAACTGAATAAATTAAATCAATCTACATCAAACATTCAAAGAAAAGCAAACCAATGTGATTACTTCACAGAACTAAAAATTCCACATTTGACCTACATGAATTGATATGATTCCTGTAGTTTTGGATCAAAACCAATCTCAATCAAATGCATAAGATTCAACTATGATTGTGAAATAAGCTAAACGATATTAAAAAAAATGAATATATATATATATATATATATATATATATGGTTAAATCTAATAAGTTTGGTTCGGTTCAGGTTTCAAAGGATACAAACCAAAACCTAAACCAAACTCATTAGTTTGAGAAAACTCAAAATTGAAGCGAACCTTAATTAGTTTGGTTTACCCCTCTCTTATATACATGCTTGTTACCTGAATGCATATAATCCTCGCTTGCATTTGTACTTTATGAGTTGATTTATGCCTGATGAACTATATATATGAAATAATTTCATGTGCCCTTGTGACAAATTAAAAAAAGATGTTAAATTGCAATTTTGCTTAGGAAATTTTCATTCAGGAGCACTAAGCATTCAAAAGATTTTTTAAGAGTAACGTTACTCTGAAAGTTTTTAAGTAGTAGCAATATCACTCTAACTATTACAAAAAGTTAAATTTAACTATTAGTTGACTAATATGCTAATATGGCATGCCACGTGTCATTTACACAATTTTTTATTTTAGATTAAGGTATAAATTTACCCTGGAAGTTCTCATTTAGGAGCGTGGGTATCCAAAAAAAATTTTATGTTCAATGTCACCTTGACAATTATCTAAGTTTAGCTTGATTGTTAATTTGATTAAATATACTAAGCTGATCAATATTCATTTTTTTCTCTAAGTCATATTTATAAACAAAGAAAAAATTTAAAAAATAAATCCCTTAAAACTCTATCATTATTAGATTATTACTCTCAATAAACCATACTCTGGCAAGCTAACGAAAAATAATATGATAATCTCATATGTTATTTTTTTATACTTATAAATTAATATATTCCCATAATTATTCTTAAAGTCGACCCTATCATTCACGCTTTTTAAGAATTCTCGTGAGTCCCCTTAGATATGTTATCTTTTATATTTTTTCTACTTTATTTTATGCGTAGAAAATTTACCAAAATTAAATATGGTTTTCTGAAAGTGATAATTTGTTAGTGACAGATATTGGAGAAATATATTTTATAATTTTTTTATTTATAAATTTGACTTCAAAAAAATGAAGTGGATGTCATGTAGAAGGTCAGCTTAGTATATTTGATCAAACTAATAATAAAATTGAACCTAAAAAACTTCTAGATACCCAGTATTTTTTAGTGAAAATTTTTAGGATAAATTTATACATTAACCCAAAATAAAAGATGATGTGGATACTACGTCAGCATATTAATTAACTAACGATTAAATTTAACTTTACTTGACAGTCAAAGCAATATTGTTACAATTTTAAAAAGTTCAAGGCAACATTGCTCTCAAAAAACTTTTGAATATTTAGTACCCCTGAGTAAAAACTTTTAGGATAAATTTATACTTTAATAAAAAGATAAATAAATATTATGGTATATCCCATAAATTTTAAATGAATGGACTTAGTCATGTATGCATTTAGAAGCGACCGCCAATTTAAAAAAAAAAGAAAGATTTAAGATGATTTATGTATATATATAATATTATATTTTCAACCATTCTTTCACCGTACTTTTATTTTTTTTTTAACGATACTTTTTATTTACTCATTATGAAACTGGAAGAATTTGTTTTTTATATGTAATAAAGAAATTTAATTTATTTAAATAATTGAATGTCCTCTTAACAACTTATGAGAATCTATGATTATTACACACACATTTTCAGTAGATAAAATAAATTGTATTTATTTTATTAACAGATAATTACACGCATATATTATATTATATGAAAAATTATTAAAAAATTTCTCATTGTCAAATACATTACCCAAAGATCCTTAGAAACCTAGATCTTTGAGTAGGCATATATCATTTTTAGCAGTTTGTAATCATTTTTTTAATTATGTGTAATATATTTTTAGCTAAAGATAATTAAAATTAAATTGTACAAATATAAAATAGTAGTACTTAATAAAGATATGGCGCACATGGATCATTAAATAAATTTTATCTATATTTGAGTAATAAAATTTGCCACAGGATATTTAGGTAACATTGGAATATTAATTAGGGCCCCACAGAATATCCCATCACCAGACAACTAACTCTTCACATCCCTTTCGGTGTTTTCGTTTTCAAAAGTTTAGAAAAAATTGAATTATCCAAATAACCGCATTACCAGGTCATTCTGAAAGGACAAGCTAGCCAATGGCCCATTACTACGAGAATTATTCTTATCATTGTGTTTTATGACAAGTTTATTATGACTCAACCATTGAGCACTTAGTTGGAATGTGACACTTCGGTACATGAATGCATTATTCCACAAAAACGACAAACTCGGCAGTCAAACACAGCCGATGGCCATTGAAGTAACATCTATCTACTACTACAAATATATCCTTCATTCCAAGCTTCTTGGGAAATTATAATTTAACAAATCCCAAAATTGATTGACCAATAAATTACTTCTCCCCCTATCTTTATTATAAAAATTACTTAATTAATTTTAATAAATTAAATAAATTAATTAATTATAACTAAATATAATCCCTAAAAAAATTTATATACTCTTCCGATCTTAAATATATGATATAATTATAGAATTAATTTTGGTCTTAAATATAATATATCTTTCCCATATTTATTAACTATTATTTCTCAAATTACCTGTATTGATACTATCTCAATAATAATTAAGTGAGAGGATGATGAAGGAAGACATTAAGAAATATAATTAGAATACTTCATAAAAAATATGTTATAACAACTAATTTAAATAACTTCATTACTCTAATCAAATTAATTAAATATATCTTATATTTAGAATCGAATGAGTACTCTTAATTTATCTAAATTAATTAATAAATTTATATATTAGTTATAATTAATTAATTTTTTTAATTTATCTAAATTAATTAACTGGTTTTTATATTAAAAGTAGAAAAAATATTAAAGATTAGAGGAAGTACATTTTATAGTTATAATTCATGAACCATATAAATAATACGATTTTCTAAAGTTTCATGGTATTTATATGAGCTTACCGGCTGACATCCATAACATAGAGCAAGTCAAATATGTGCGTGTTTGGCATCACGTTTAGGAATGAATTTTGGGGCAAAACCTCAGTTTGAAAAAATTTCACACAAACATCAATTCTTGTCCAAAATTGATTTTAAAACAAAACCTCGGTTTGCAAAATTTTTTGCCAAACAGCCATTTTTGTCCAGAATTGATTTTGGGCAAAATCTAGGTTTGAAAACATGGTTTTGAATAAGCTATTGAAAATGGATTTTGGAACTGTAAAAGAGCTTATAGATTATCTAATTACTATTTTACCCCTACTTTTTTCTTATACTCTCTCTCATCTCTCTCCTCTCTCTCTCCTCTCTCTCTCCTCTCTCTCCCCTCTATCTTCTCCCTCTCCTCTCGCTCTCCTCTCCCTCTCTCTCTCCTCTCTCCTCTCTCATACTTTAATCAAATCATACCCTTTTTAGTATTATTAATATAAAAAGTGATTCTACTATTAATCATCCAAACATCTCTATTTGCAAAATCTATTCTTCACAGAATCTATTCTTCCCAAAATCTATTTTTCCCAGAATCTATTCTCTCCAGAATCTATTCTTCCCATAATCTATTCTCCAAAAGCTAATCCAAACACACCCTATAATGTAATCAGACAATGAAAGGAAGAAGCCAAGAGGTCACTAAAATGAGTGGTCCTCTGCTCTGTTTCAGTCCAAACCCCAAAGACAAAATCTTACACAAAAACTGAAATGCAATAACTAACAACGGACGTAACATTCTTCTTAGGGTGTGTTTGGATTAGCTTTTGGAGAATAGATTCTGAAGAATAGATTCTGGAGAGAATAGATTCTGAAAAGAATAGATTTTGGGAAGAATAGATTTTAGAGAATAGATTCTGGGAAGAATAGATTTTGTAAATAGAGATGTTTGGATGATTAATAGTAGAATCACTTTTTATATTAATAAATTACTAAAAAGGGTATGATTTGATTAAAGTATGAGAGAGAAGAGAGAGAGGAGAGAGGAGAGGGGGGAGAGATAGAGGATAGAGAGAGGGGAGAGAGAGGATAGAGGAGAGAGAGGAGAGGGAGAGGAGAGAGGAGAGAGAGTATAAGAAAAAAGTAGGGGTAAAATAGTAATTAGATAATCTATAAGCTCTTTTACAGTTCCAAAATCCATTTTCAATAGTTTATTCAAAACCATGATTTCAAACTGAGGTTTTGCCCAAAATCAATTTTGGACAAAAATGGCTGTTTGGCAAAAAATTTTGCGAACCGAGGTTTTGTTTCAAAATCAATTCTGGACAAAAATTGATGTTTGTGTGAAATTTTTTCAAACCGAGGTTTTGCCCCAAAATTTATTCCTAAACGTGATGCCAAATACACACTTAGTATGAACATTCTCTGGTTTTCTCCCACATTATTGTGTCGACACTATGTCTTCATTCTTCCTTCACTTTCAACTCGCTCAGGTCACATACATACATACATACATACATACATGTATGTATGTATGTATGTATATAAGCAAAATTATATCTTATACAGCGTTTATATATATACACACAAACAATAAATATTTTTGTTTAATAATTTAATACCTTTTTTTACTTTTAATATTAATTAATTATATTTCTTTCTCATATCTATTTTTTTTACTTATTTTATCTCTTTCTCATACTTAAAAAGAATTATATTTCTTACACATTTATTAGTTTTAATTCATTTCTTCCACTTATCCGGTCATTTTTATAAGCAACAATTACTCAAATCACACATATCAAAGTGTTAGTTAAAATTAGTTAAAATGAATAAATATATAACAAATAATTTTTTTTCTAAGTATAGTCTTATTTATGGAGAGGATGAGAGAGAGGATGAGAAATATATAATTAATTAAGGTTAAAAATAGAAAAAGGGTATTAAATTTGTAGACAAAAGTAAATTATTGTTTATATATAGGACCAGTCTTATGAAAGATAATGTTGCTTATATATAGAACCGGAGGGAGTACTATTTTCTTTGAAAGTGTATATATTAAATAAGAATATTTAAGATTTTTCTTAATTCCGATATGAAACATATAGAAGTGATTTATAAATAGAATAATATAATTACCAATTTAACCAAGCTTTATTGATAATTAGATTTGAAGTCTGATTAAATAGTTAGTTCATTGGTGGGGAGAAAAACCACCCAATATTTAATTTGGGAGCTAAACAGAAATTATTTCAGTTCATGAAATTATTAAATCTTGAATGATGAGTGATTAAACAGCAGAGAGCCCAACCTCAAAGAATACTTGGAAAATGCGAAGTGAGATACAATAAGGATAGGAGAAAAGTTTTAGAGATTTACAAAATCTATATGGATAGAATTTTTTGGGTTTTTCCCTAATAAAAAGATTGACTCTTATGTTTGGACATAAAAATATTTTAAGAATATGGGGAAGAGTAGATAAAGAATACGCCATAATTAGCTATACGTTCTTATATTTTTTCACTTTACCTCAAGTTTTCACTTCAATCGAGCATTCAAATTAATATTTCATAAACAATATAATTGAAATGTTAAATTAAATAAATAAATATCGTGAGGCAATCTAATTCTTCCTTGCATTCCTTTTGACGTGTAGCATGGTTTGAGGTTTGCTAAAAAAATATTTTAAAATGATTAAGAATAAAAGAAAAGAAAAGCCAATAAGAATAAAGGTTTTGAACCCATCTATTTTGAAAAAAAAAAAGTTAAAAAAGTAATTCATTTTGTCTTCTTTTTAATGGTAACTAAAAGCATTTAATTCAATTTTAAAATTTATATTTATAATAAGAAGTATCATTTTATTTTTCCACATAATTAATTAAATAATTTATTTTTTAAATAAAGATATATCATGAAATAATTTAATTGAACCAGTACAAGAAGTAAATGATAATAAATTACTTTTTTGGGAATATGAATTTTGAAATTTTAAAAAGAGCATACGAATGTATAAAATGACAGATTGATTATAAGTATTAAAATTTTAAAATTTGTGGAAAAAACAAAATTGCCCTTGAGTTATGGGCTTTGATTATACTAGTAATAAAATTAACAATACTAGTAACAAAATTGATAATATTTTTAATTATTTTATTAATAGGATTGATGACTCTGTTTGATAACTGTGCACATTTACTATACTCGTAATAAAATTAACAACATATATCATAATTTTAATCATATTGGTAACGAGATTTATTACTCCCTCTAGGTTTTGGGGTACTTTTGCATTTTCTCATAAATATTGAAATCTCAAATTAATACTTATGATTAATATTATTTTATATATTTGCATGCTCTTTTTGGAATTTGAAAATTCAAGTGGTACTATTTTGGATTTTTTCTAACTTTTTTTTGAAAATATTAACATATTTCTAGATTTACAAATATATTTTTATAATTATATTGGATAAAAACCATGCACAACTTATATGCATTATAATATATATATATATATATATATATATATAGTGTGTGATGCTAAAGCATGTGTTTAGTATTTAGAAGATAAAAATAAATAACAATTTGTTTTATTTTAAAATTTATCATCCTTTGTTATATTTAAATGTAAACAAAAATGATTTTTTATCCCACAAACAATAATAATTTATTTAATTTCATTAATTCTATTAAAATTAGTCAATTAAATCTTATATTAAAGAATACATATAATATTTTAGGATATGTTATCCTCACATTTTTTGTCCGACCAAATCCTTGAACAATTATTTTCAATAGGAGATACCTCTAATTAATAAAAAATGAAATTTAAACAAAAAATGTGTTTTAATTTAGATTTTATTACCCTCTACAAAGTAAGAATATAAAAACAAAGCGTTTTATTTGATCATTTCTTTGTTTTTTTTTAGTTATCTATTTGATCATTTCTTATCCATTTACATATTACAAATATAATTAATAGTTTAGCGTATTCTAAAATTTTTCTTCCCCTGGAAATTAAAATCTATAGAAAAGGGTTTATACATTGGATATGAGGAAGTAATCCTCTTAACTTTCTTGTTTCTTAATATAGCCAAAGGTAAAATAGGAGAAAAAAAATAATGCATTAAGCGCTAGAAAAAGACTTCCATTTTGAGAAGGGAAACCATTCTTAAAAGTACTTAGCTATATTTTCTTATAATTTCAAATTATGATTTATATGATTTTTTTATTAAATCATTTAATTTTACTCTATTAACACAGTTAGTTCTAATAACCTTATTCTATTAGTATTGTAAGTTATTATATACAATTTATTTATATTAACAGAATAGAGTTAAAGTATATGAAAAAACATAGCATAGTTAAATTATAGATATTAATTAATGAAAAATTGAAAAAAGTAGGAAAAATTACTCTCATGTCTCACTTGTCTATAAACACCTTCTACTTGTCAAATATATCACTTTAAGTTATCAACAAAGCCTCCTCACTTGTCAATAAAAGTATAAGCAAGGGTGTCTTTACAATTGGAATCTCTTATCAACATGTCTCTTGGAACTTGATAATAGTTTAGAGATTTTTTGTGATCTCTGGATAATAAATTATTTAATGTAAGACATGAGAGTAGTTTTTCTAAGAAAGTATAGGTACATCTAAAATAATTTTTCCATTTTGAAATTAAAAATCCTCTATAGAGTTACTTAATTTATATTTTTGATTGAGAGAAGTTTTTTTTTCTTTTTAAATATTCCCTTTGGACATTTTTATAAGTAATGTTCTCTCTTATAAGGATAGTTTTATATATAAATAATAATTTAGGTTTGCTTTAAAATTTAATATATTTTTTTAATCTTTACCCTCCAGTTAGTTACGTATTTTCTCCACTCATTATCCCTTGTCTCTTTTTCTATTTATTCTCTTTCATCCATCATCCTCATAAATAATTAGACAATTTAGTAACTCTATTTTATTATATTATGTGTGATTTATGTCGAAATGTCCCATTTGCTTGTAAATTAATATATTTTCTATTTTAATATATTTCTCTGGTCGTAAATAAGGGGCATAATGGGTGAAAGAGAATAAATAGAAAAAGAGACAAGGGATAATGAGTGGAGAAAATATATAACTAATTGTCCATGATAACTACCACAGCACACCACCACACCATTACCTTAACATGACAACATCCTTGTATTTTGGCTAATTAATTAATAAAAATGTGCAATTTATAATTATATTGTCCATGATAGAGAAATAACCAAATAATTCTAAAAATTTCCCATATAACTAACTTGATAGTTTAACTTTTGTTAAATTGGAGTAAACTCAAGTATGATTAAAATAATATTATTTAATTAAAATACACAACAGATATAACCTTGAAAAAGTACTCTTTCAGTTTTAAATATAAGACTTATTCAATTAATTTAATTAAATTAAAGAAGTTGATTAAATCAGTTAATATGATATATTTTTATTAAAAATCTCTAATCATTTTCCTTAACCCCTCCCTCATTCTCTCTTATTATTATTGAGAGAGTATCAATAGGGATAATTTGAGAAAGAGTTATTAATTTTTAAAAAAATATATCTTATATTTAGAATCAAGACAACTCTCCAATTATGCCCTATTTAGGACAAGAGGAATATATTAAAATAGAAATTGTATTAATTTACAAGCAAATGGAACATTTTCGATATAATCACACATAATATAATAAAATAGAGTTAATAAATTATAAATCCAATGAACTATGATTTTTTTTAATTTAAAATGATATTGTTTCATATTCAGTAAAATAAAAATATAAAATTTTACTTATCAACCCCGTCCAAAACTCCTAACTAAGATTGGTTAAAAGAATAGTTTACTGATATGACCGGCGGATAACCTATGCTGCCATGGATTTTTAGTATATATATGCAGCCCTTGGTTATACTGCTATTTTAGTTTAAAAATTTCCAAGAAATAAGAAGGGAGGAGGTTCCATTATACTCCCTCAGGTTCATATTATAAGAACACTTCTAAAAGAAAATCTTAGTCTATATTATACAAGCCTAACATAATCATTAATAATTTTTTAAGTTTACCCTTAGTTATAAATGTATGAGAGAGAAAATTATAAATACAAAAGAGAAATAAAAAAAATCATATTTTTAATTAAATATGGGTATATTCAGAAAGTTTTATTATTTTGTGCTAAATTTAATAATTTAACTATCATTTATTAGTCCTTGTGATTTAGTTAAAAGACTATAATAATATACTACTTCCGGTTTAAAATATGAAGTGCAAAAGTTGGGAGGGTAATGGTTTTTTATAAGGTGCAATTTAAGTTTGTCTCATCATTTAATATATATTTTTTTAATTTTACCACATTCTCTCATCACCTTTTCTCCTATGTATCATTTATTGCCCCTCTCATTACCCTTCATTATTAAAGACATATTTAGAAAAAATATATTATATATCTCATATATTTATTATTTTTAATTAATTTTTTGATATATATACATATATAGGTTATTTGTACCTAATAAGATGAAGCATCGCAAAGGGAGTAATAATTCCAAGATGAGAGGGTGACCAGAATTCATGAATAATGAGCTTCCATGTTTGCGTCGTCCCAAATAATGACATTTAATGATGACCTCGGAATCTCATCCTCACCAATAAGATTATTGATGGTTTTTTTTGGGCCAGAAGAGGGAGTATTGAGTTTAATTAATTAGTAGATTTTACAAGTCATTTTTTAATTAAAATTCTCTAATTTTATAATAAGTATACACAATTTCTTATCATCAATGTATTTTATTTTTATAGTAAATAACATTAAATGTATCCATGCAATCAAAATGTTTGAGGGGGTAATCCATCATCCCTACACAAGTTTACAACTAATTAAGGTGGAATTTGTGTATTTATATCATTTTAAAATAATTCATTATATGATATATTAATTATAATATCATAAACAGCACAACTTTACTTATTATAGATGATATATATATGTACACACATTCATCTAATCTAATCTAATCTAATCGTCAACATAATAAAACTGCATCTATGAAATTTTCAATCAAATAACATCGTCTTATTTTTTCCATGAAATTCAAAACTTGTCCAGTTCTATGAATGTTATTCCAGTCAGCTCAATAGTGAATAGCGACTTAACTATATATGGTCCAACACTTTTTTCCAGATTCAAACTGAGCCACTAACAAGTCTTATTGATGATCCAACTGATCTGATCTGACTATTTGACCCGCTTCCTTTCCAAAAAACAAATGATTTTGATCATTCATCACCCTTATAGTCCCTATGAATAATTTTCTCATCGATGACTGAGATCATGATGAGTAGAAAGTACGCAGTAGATGAGATGGGAGAATTTGTGAGGAGGAAAACACGCGGTAATCACAAGGGAGGAAGGTGCATGGAAGGCAAAAACCCATCTGCTACGCACGCGTGACCACAACATGCCCCTCTTTTTCTCTCTCTACCTTCTACGTGAAGATTCTCGTGAAATTGGAATAAAGGGCAGCTAAAGAAACAAGGGTGTTCTTGGCAATGAAAACTCCTTGTGAAGCTGGGGACTACTTTCCCAGAAACCACATCTTCGTTATTTTTCCCATGCAAAATAACACCCTCTCAATTCAATAATTCACACAAAATATCTCTATTATTAATAATCATCGTATAAAAATAGTGAACTAGATCCTTAACCAATCTCTTCAAGATCGAGTTAAATTTTATATTTTTTTTCTAATATTAAGTTTAAAATGATATTATTTTGAGTTTTTAAAAAGAAAAAAAAATAACAATTTCTTATATTCAGATTTTATTAACTCTATTGTGCTAAATTATGTGTGATTTGCATATAAATATTCTATTTACTTGTGAATTAAAATATTTTTATTTAAATATGCTTCTTTTTTAGAGTTATATATAAATATTTTTATATATATTATTTTAAGTTACTAGTCTTTTTCTGGTTAATTCCATGTTGAACCATTGATCCTTGTATCGTTTTGTCTCAACTACTTCATTGACCGGTTCAATTTTTAGTACTGCTAATAATATAACTGAATTATGAATTTAAAACAAAAATTGTAAATATTGAATAATTAAATTGGGAATATTAAACAACACGTGCTTGATAAAGTTCACAAGATGGGTGTGGACAAAAAAATTAAAAAATTAAATAAAAAAACATTGCATAATTTTAAATATGACGAGTTGTAAATTATAAAAAAATATAAAAGGTAATATGCTTGTTAAAAAGGTGAGACCGAGAGAGTATCATAAAGAGGTTATAAAGATGGATGGCATGTTGGGGGGAGCGCCATTGCCACGTGGGATGGGAAAGATAAGAATGATGAGTTTGAAGAATAATCCAACAAAACAAAGGCCAAAGGTGGGTTGATTAGGTATGAAACATTTGCCAGTACCACATATTAATATCCTAATTAAATACAAACAATGAAATAAAACAGGTGTAAAAAAATATAAACAATTAAATAAAATAAGAAAAAATTAATATGACCCAAAGATATTTGATCTAGTGGTGAACCTGATAAATTATAAAATGGAAGAACTAAGGTTCAAAATCCTCCCTTATTAATAAAGACCAATGGTGAGAGGCATTATGGTTGTGAATTCTCGGCTCTAATTAGCCAAACGTTTAAATACTTAGTAATATGATATAGAAAAATGTCAAAAATACTAGATGACCCCATAAGAGTTATTAAAAAAAAATTGCAAATCTTTATCCTTTCACCCCATTTTCAATTAAATTTTTGCATTTTCTTTTATTCAATTTTTGTAATTTCCTTAATTATAGGTATGGATTTATATACTTATAATTCATAAGAGAAATAGAGTTAGTTATGGTTATGGGTATATTTTTTATTTTATTTTTATATTGATAAATAAATAAAATTTATTTCATTACCTTATTTTAAAAAAATATTTTGTATTTTTAACAAAGTACACGTGGCTTGGTCGTGTCATCATCATCCCTAATTATACATAGGTGAATTATCAAAAAACAAAATCTAAATAGCTAGGTAATTCATTTTTCATCCTTTAAATTCCTTGCAATTCACGTGTGGAGAAAAAAAAAAAACTCATACTCGATTCTTTTAGACGGCATTTGGTAATTTTTAGAAACCGAAAGTAGATTGTTTTTTTTTTTTACAAATTGTTGTAAAAGATCTTATAAAATGGACCTTCCGCTTTCTAAAACAGACAAGGATAAAATATAACTATAAAGCTTTTCCAGCTTAGCAGGCCCTCATGCTTCTAAAACATTACTTTTCTTTTATCTTTTCTAGAGAGTACATATATTTTCCTCCAAATTTATCTCTTTAAAAAAAATGCAGAAGAGTAGGAATATTGCTTTTTGTATTTTTACTTAACTAAAGATTTCTCCTATGAATTGCACGAGGAATGAGAAAAAAAATATATGGTGTAATTGATTAATTATTTATGATTATTATAAATTTTTATTCTAGTTAAAAATTTGAAATTTGATTTTAGAAATATTTTGAAACCTCACTATGATTTTTGAAAAATTTTGAGTCCCATGATGATAATTAATCAGTAATCTATTAAAGTAAGGTTTAAAATCTTTTGAAAATCAAAGTGAGACTATTAATTTAGATTATTGATTGTGACTTATAAACAAAAGAAATAAAAGTGTTAAATCAGATCACACAAATTTATATTTAACTGAACATGGTATTAAAATATTTTAAGAGTATAATTAGTTGATTTTTAATCATTTAGTGGATCCTTATAGTTTCTCACATAGTTTTTATTAAGTCCTTATAATTTTGTTTTATCGTGGCTTATAAAAAGAAAAAAACTATAAACGTATGATTAAAAATAATGTAATTAAAATCACAAGGTAATTATAAAATAAAGCTATATACACTTGATTAAAATTAGGTGAAACTATAAGGAGCAAATAAAAAGAAAAAAATTGTATAAAATTAATTAAACATCAAGTAATTAGAAATTACATATGGCTGTGTTCTTTGAACACGATGTCAAAAGTTTGAACTAGCAGCAAGGGGTCTCTATATTGAGGATCCCCTCTATTACTTTCCATTTATTTGAAACTATGTAATTTTGATGCTGTTTGTTATACGTTAAATAAATAAAATAAAAACAAAGAACACCCAAATAAAACAAAAACAAATAATATCCCAGCCCATCATACTCCTCTAACTCTTCATAGAGGTTGGATTTGTGTTTCTTTAACACACAACATTAAAATTAAGCATGTTCAACTAGTAAAAGGGTGAGACATGCGACTATTTAGAGTATATTCGATCTTTAATGAGTATCACTTTATTGTGATTCCAGTTACGGCACATAGGGAGGTATCATAGCTCTTAGGTGCCTAAATTTACGCTTGAGGGTAAAAGACGACTTGTCTTACTCGACATTAGTATCATCTAGAAAGAAATAAGACTTCGCTCTGTCTTTAGATTATAGGTGAGTTTAACTCCTATCTAAAAAAATTTATATAAAAAAAATTAAAACTAAGTAGTTTTAGATAAATAGAGGGCAACATAAAGGGCTTTCAATGGAGAGGCCCAAAACCCTCTAACCATGATGTGAATATAGAAAATATATTATTGATAGAGGTACAATCTATTTTAATAATACTTAAATTTAAGAAAAATTAATCTCTAATTATTAATAGTGAGTATCTTGAGGCTTTGCTCAAAAAAAATAAGGTCATTTCACCCAACCTACTTTATTTTACTCCTCCCTCTTTCTCTCTCTATGAATGACGTGGCATTCTAATCATGGGTAACAATTTCTCAATCCGTTAAACTTTGGGATTATTGCTATTATTACAAAACTGAATCATCGGCAATTCCATATTAGTTTTGAGATACTATTTTCAAAAGGACTAGAAGTTTCATTTTGGGTGGCATGATTGACTTTGTACAATCAATGGTAATTATCGTAAATCCAGAAAGAAGTCAACCCCGAATTTGAGACAAATAAAATTATAGTCATTTTTATTATAGAAAAATATAATACGATCAATTAATAAGATAAAATCATCAGTAATAAATTAATATATTTTAAATATTTAATGACATAGTATGTACCTTATATTAAAAAAATCAGCTTTTTGTTTCCTTGTACTCAGACGATATAGTATCCCACTTATCCCATGAGCACATGCATGCATGAAGGCATTTTTGTATTAAAAAACTGTTTCCCATATTCTGTTTCAGGAAAGAGAGAGCAAATAGAAAAAGACAGAATATTATATGTTTAAAAAACTAATGTGCCTATGTAACAAATGAGAATAATCCGCTAGAGGGGCAGGGCAATTGCGTAAATTAATAGTGACATGATAGAAATATCTTATTACTATATCCAGAAAAATAGTAAGGTTTCAGCAGATAACCTTAGTGTCATAATGGCACCTCTGCACGTACGGGGGATGTGTGTTCGAATGTTGGTCAATTCATTCAGACCAATAAATGGAGGAATTCGTTTCTTTAATCATTTAGACAAATGAATTAGGTTAAATTTTATATTTTTTTCTAATGTCACTTTAAATTTAAAAAGTAATAATTTTAATAAGATTTAAAATTTTTTATTTTAATAAAATATATTAGAAGTACCTTATAAATAATATCAAAAGAGTGTGTATATATATATATATATATATATATGAGTATACAATCTCATAGTCAAAAGACAAATTAACTCAACAAATATGCAACTTTTAACCCATAATATAAGAATTAATTAATTTTTTAATTAATTAAATAAATTAATTATAATTAATATAATAATTAATTAATTAATTTAAGTATATTAATAAATATATAATATGAATTTATTTTTTAATATTAAATTTAATCATAATTATTTGATTTATTTAATTTTATTAATTTATTTAAAAATATTAATTCATTTTATATTAATGACAATATATTAAGTAATTAATTCTTGATATTCATTTATATTTTTCTTATTTTTATATAACAGATTTTCTTCTCTCTCACACACACGCTTTGGCTTGTTTTGTAAAGTCTCCCATGGTCTTAGGGGGGGGAAATGACGCAATCCTTTCTACGTAAACCACCCTACGCATGATCTAAGGGGATTCCTAGGTGTAATCTTTTTTAAGGAAACAAGTAATTAATTAGGCATTAATTTTAGGAGTTAATGATATCTCAATATTGAATAAAAGGATATGATTTATTTTATGAAAATACAAACGTTTAATTCATAGCATAGTTGACTAGTTTACATTTATTAGGAATATTTTTTGTGATATAAAAAAGATTTTTTTTGTTTCTAATTAACAAAAAATAAAATAACTTTAATTAATCATTCTATAAAAATTATGTAAAGGCATATTTTTCTTCCACTAAGGGCTTATTTAGTAGGGGGATTTGGAGAGGATAGGGGAGAGAATTTTTTTATGAGTTAAATTTAAAAAAAAATTGAAGAAGAGAGGTTAGAAGTTTTTAACTAATTTTTATTACTCTTTTGTCTTATATATTTTCAGTATTAGAATTTTCTAACCCCACTTTTTTAATTTTTGTTTTAAAATCTGATTCACAAAAATTTTTCATCCTTACAAATTCCTCATACCAAATAGCTCTTAAACGATAAAAAAATTGTTATATAATATCATATAAATAATTTAATTATTAAAAAGTCTTACTAAGTGACTGTAAGTAGTATATAATAATAAAATTCTCAAAGGGGTTCCATTCTTATTTTTGTCAAATATTTTCTCCATTCATGCATGCATTTATTTATTCATAGAAAATGGTAAAAAGGAAATTAATTGTGTGTGGGAAGCAAAGGAAGAATTTATTTGTTATTAATTTATTTATGTCCTTAATTAATTAATTAATTAATTCATAGGACATGATTTTTGACAAATGCGTTTTGGAAAGGAAGGAAAATCAAACCTACCATTGAATTGGCCAAGATACTAGTTCATAGTTATTAAGAACTCAGTGGAATTGATCATAATCAAGGAGTTATTTGTTACTAAATGAGAATTATTCTAGTATAAAGAGTTAATCCTTCATAATATGATGAATTGGACAATAGTATTTCATATATGTTTACATCTAATAGGAGAATACATGTACATATAAAAAATAATAATTAACTAATTATTAGTTAAAGTAATAAATGGCTCCTTTCTATAAGGAGGAGAACATATGTTCAAATTCTAAGAAGTAGACTTATTGGGAGAAGTGGAAATCTCTTGCACTCCAAGCCTAAAAAATAATTATATGTTTGATTAAATAAAAAAAGGGATAATAATTAGTACTGGTTTTTTATTTATTTAATTTGAATCGAAATCAAAATTTTCCTCCTTTTTTTTCCGTCACTCCATCTAACGGTTGTTAATATATATATTCATCTCTTTCACAAGTGTAACTGTAAAGTTCCAGAATCCTCATCCTCATTATTACAATTTTTATTTTTTTTTAACTTTTCTTCTCTCATCAATATACATATATTCCCTAAGCGTTCGAATTGTGTGGAGTCGGACGCAGATTCGATCGAGCATCATTGTCTCTTCATCACTATAAAAATGCAAATGCCCACACCAAAACCAGCCGCTCTCACTCAACTGCCCAATCTTTATCTTCCTTCTTCCTTCTTTCCTCCATTAATCTTCTTCTCTTCCTTCCTCATCCACAATCCCACGTGCTTTCTTCATCATTATATATACCTGCACTTCCTAACCACCTGTGCCCCTTTTTGGTTTTTACCGTCTTTGTTTTCATTTCTGTATGCCGATTCTTCTCTGTCTTCTTCTTCTTCCCCACCCCTTTCTGGTTTTGTCCTTCACCAACAACAAAGCATTGTAATGTTCATTCTCTGATTGTTGATTACTACTGACTTTCATTTCAGCCATGGCTCTTGCTGTTGATACTCCATTGGGTGTTCTCAATGCTACATTCTTCATCGCTATTTTGATATGGGTTTTGGTTGATAGTTTGAGAGAAAGTAGGCGTAACGATGTTTTATATTTGAAACACGTACCGAAACGATTCGCTGCTTTCTCCGGAATCACGCTTGTGTTTCATGTTATTCTTTCGGTTTTGAACTTCGCTTTTGCGTTTCATGAATATTGGACGGAGAAAATCGTGTCGTATTACTCTGTTTCTTTGGCTCTTACTTGGGTTTTGGCGACCTTGGTTTCGGTGTACTCAGTGAAAAGAATACGCCGCCAAAACAAAACGTGGCCTCTCGTTTTGATTCTCTGGTGGTTCTTCGCCACTGTATTGGATTTGATCTTGGTTTCTTTGAAACTCGTCAAGAATTTCAAATCTTGGGATTTGTCTTTCTTTCTGTTAGAGGAAAACGTGGTGGATTTCGTTTCCTTTCCTCTTTTGTTACTTCTCTGGCTCAGTGCTCTGCCTTCTGTTTGGACGAGCAAATGTAGTGAATCAGAACACGTGTTGCTTCAAAAGGACGAAGACGAAGATGAGGAAGATAAAGAAGCATTCATAAATGCTGGAATATGGAGCAAGCTCACGTTTCAATGGCTGAATCCTATTTTCAGGAGAGGTCAGATTCAGAAACTTGAACTTCCCCATATTCCTTCAGTTCCTCAATCTGAAACTGCAGAATATGCTTATTCCATGCTCGAAGATTCACTCCGAAAACGTAAACTCGAAAACGGTTCATTGACGAATGCTATTGCTCACTCTATCTGGAAACCCTTGACCTTGAATGCAGTTTTCGCAGGTAAATTTCATTCTAACCTTGAGAAACAATTTTTGCGTTCATGAGTTATCCTCCATATGTTTTTAACTTTTCTGTTCACGGATCTAAAAATTATATATATAATTTAATCCAGGAGCATAACCAATTTTTTAATCAACAGACATTTGTCCCTTAAGGATTAAAAAATTGAAAAAAAAATGTAAAACTAATTAGCAGCTACAGGAAAAACTTCAAAAAAAAAAAAAACAAATACTCCTCAAATCCTTAATGTATTACCTATTTAATTAATTTTGATCATATTAAAAAGTTAATTAAGTTAGTTAATATATTATTATCTCATTCTTAATTATAAGATTTATTTAATTAATTCGGATAGATTAAAAAAATTAGGTAAATTAGTTAATTGTAATGATATTGTGTTAGTTTTCTTAAAATACTCCTTCTAATTATGTACATTTGAACTATCCTTAATAGGTAATTCCTTAATATGTGTAATCATATAGGGATACACTAGAAAAAAATATATTAGGGTCTTATATTTAGAAACAAATCAAACCTCTATCTAGATCTTATAATTAAGAACAGAAGGAGTATACTTTTTCTAAAATATTATAATAATCTCCTTTAATTCTTTTCCCCTATTTCTTGAAGTATTAATAAGAGTAATTTAGAAAAAATAAATTAATATGATAAATATATATTATATTTAGAACTAAAATTAATTTGGAGTAATTTTTTTTCTTCATCCTAATTTCATTGTTAGTGTTTCTCATATTCATCATTTGATCATTTCCCAATTAATCATGATATTTATTTATTTGAGGCAGGTGTTAACACAATGGCCTCTTACATGGGTCCCTTGTTGATCACAAACTTCGTGAATTTCTTGTCGGGAGATCATAACGACTCAAGCATCCACTCCGGGCTAATTCTTGCGTTCATTTTCTTCCTGGCGAAGACCCTGGAATCGCTGAGTCAAAGACAGTGGTACTTTGGAGCTCAACGAATAGGAATTCAAGTCCGTGCAGCTCTCATGGGTTTGATATACATCAAATCACTCTCAATCAAGTGTGATGGACCAACAAATGGTAAAACCATAAACTTAATCAGTGTGGATGTTGAAAGGATTGGAGATTTCTGCTGGTACATTCATCGAGTATGGTTACTTCCAGTTCAGGTTGTGTTGGCCTCGGTTATCTTGTACAGGAATTTAGGATTTGCACCCTCCATTGCTGCATTTGCTGTTACTATTTTGGTCATGGTTTGCAACACTCCCATGGCTAATATGCAGAAAAGTCTTCACTCCAAGATTATGGAAGCTAAGGATTCGAGGATTAAAGCGACTTCAGAGATTCTAAGGAACGTGAGAATTTTGAAATTGCATTCATGGGAATCCACATATCTGAAGAAGCTTCATCAGCTTAGGGAAACTGAGAAGAACTGGCTTAAGAAATATCTGTATACTTGCTCAGCAGTGACATTTCTGTTTTGGACATCACCAACTCTTGTTTCTGTGGTCACTTTTGGTGTCTGTATATTGGTGAAAACAGAATTAACAGCAGCCACAGTGCTGTCAGCTTTAGCAACTTTTCGTATCTTACAAGAACCAATCTACAACTTACCTGAGCTTGTTTCCATGATAGTTCAAACGAAAGTGTCCATTGATCGGATCCGAGAGTTCATTAAAGAAGAGGATCAAATGCACTTCATGACTAAGCCTACGTTCAAACATTCTGATGTTGCCATTGAAATTAAAACAGGTGAATACTCATGGGAAGCTGATGATCAATACTATAAGAAACCAACTATTCAAATTACAGAGAAGTTGAAGATAGAGAAAGGTCAAAAGGTTGCAATATGTGGGTCGGTGGGGTCAGGCAAATCAAGCCTGTTATGCTGTATGCTTGGTGAGATTCCGAGGATTTCAGGGGCAGGAATTAAAGTATATGGAAATAAAAGTTATGTGCCCCAAAGTCCTTGGATTCAATCGGGGACTATAAGAGAAAATATACTATTTGGCAGAAAAATGAACGTGGAATTGTACGAGAATGTCCTGGAATGCTGTGCATTGCACCGGGATATCAACCAGTGGGAAGATGGAGATTTGACCATGGTGGGGGAGAGGGGCATAAACTTAAGTGGAGGCCAAAAACAGAGAATTCAACTGGCAAGAGCTGTTTACAATGATTCAGATATTTATTTCCTAGATGACCCTTTCAGTGCTGTTGATGCTCATACTGGAACTCATTTGTTTAAGGTAACTACTACTTACGTTATAGCAAAAAAAATACTTATGATTTTGGAGTTTTTTTTTTTCATTTGTATTTTCTTAGACACACACACACAGATCTCAATGGACTTAACTGAATGTGGGATGTTGTGCAGAAATGTCTCTTACAACTTCTATCTGAGAAAACAGTTGTTTATGCTACCCATCAACTGGAATTTTTGGAAGCTGCTGACCTTGTCTTGGTAAGCTACTTAGCACTTGTATTTCCCTGAATAAAGTATTATATGTTTCTGACCTGTCACCGTTCATATACTTTTTGGTAGGTGATGAAAGATGGAAAAATAGTTGGGTCAGGAAAGTATAAAGATCTGATAGCATGTCACACTTGTGAACTTGTTGATCAAATGGCTGCTCATAAGGAAACTATAAAGCAAATTAGACCATGCCGTGAGGATAAATCCTTATCCAAGAACTTTACACCATTTCGGATACAACAAATCGAAGTATCTGAAACAAATCTTGCTACGAAACTTGAAGAAAACAGGAAACATTTGGAGAGAAGCAAAGAAGAGAAAGCAGAGACGGGTCGGGTTGATTGGAGTGTTTACTCAACCTTTGTCACGTTTTCTTATAGAGGCGCATTTGTTCCTGTTATTCTCCTATGCCATATTATCTTTCAAGGAATGCAAATGGGAAGCAATTATTGGATTGCTTGGGCTGCAGAACAGAGAGCCAGTGTTAGTAAAGGGACGCTTATTGGGACCTTTGTTCTGCTATCTGGTGGCAGTTGCATCTTCATACTGGGAAGGTCTGTTTTCATGGCAAAAATTGCTGTAGAGACAGCTCAACGTCTGTATCATGAAATGATCACATCAGTTTTCAGAGCTCCTGTTTCCTTTTTTGATACCACCCCTACAAGCAGAATCTTGAATAGGGTCAGTTTCCACTAATATTCTCGACTTGGTAGTTATTTACCTTCTTTTACATATATTAGTTCTTGTAATTTGTTTTCATGTCGCTCTTTTTTATTGCAGTGTTCCACAGATCAAAGTACAGTGGACACAGATATACCATACAGACTAGCTGGACTTGTATTTGCACTTATCCAGTTATTGAGTATCATCATTCTAATGTCCCAGGTTGCTTGGAAAGTCATTCTTTTCTTTGTTGTCGTGCTTGCGATTTCCATCTGGTATCAGGTAAAATATATCGACCTTTGATATGAATTCATGAGGAAGCGACCTCTATAGTCTCTTCATGAAGGAAATATGAATCTCTGCAGGCTTATTACATTACTACTGCTAGAGAATTGGCCAGGATGGTAGGGATCAGGAAGGCTCCAATCTTGCATCACTTCTCAGAATCAATTGCTGGTGTGGCCACAATCCGTTGTTTCAATCAACAGCATAGATTTTATAGGAAAGTTATGGCTCTAATTGATGATTATTCTCGTGTGCCATTTCATAATTATGCCACCATGGAATGGTTATCCGTTAGAATCAACTTTCTCTTTAATGTAGTCTTCTTTTTCGTTCTCATCATCTTGCTTACACTGCCAAGGTCTGCCATTGATCCTAGTAAGCTCCTCCTCCCCTTTCATCTACTTAGCAGTTTCATGTAGCATAAACAATCTATTATCTGAGCTCCCAATAATTAACTCTTCGGGGAGGACAATAACTTTCATTTCATGTTTAATCTTCCATTACTATGATGTTTGTTAAATAACCAATTGCTTTGTCTAATTTTCAGGCTTGGCAGGTCTGGTAGCTACTTATGGTTTGAACTTGAGTGTTCTTCAGGCTTGGGTGATATGGAACCTCTGCAATGTGGAAAACAAAATGATATCTGTTGAGAGAATACTCCAATTCACAAAGATACAGAGTGAAGCGCCACTGATAATTCAAGATTGTAGGCCACAACTGGAGTGGCCAAGGGAGGGGAAGATTGAGCTTCAGAATCTTCACATACAGTATGATCCTGCAGCTCCTATGGTTCTGAAAGGTGTCACTTGCACCTTTCCAGGACACAAGAAGATTGGAGTTGTAGGGAGGACAGGAAGTGGAAAATCTACGTTAGTGCAAGTGCTCTTCCGAGTGGTAGAACCTTCAGTAGGAAGGATACTAATTGATTGTGTAGATATCTGCAAGATTGGCCTAAAGGATCTAAGATCCAGGCTTGGGATAATTCCTCAGGATCCTACCTTGTTTCAAGGTACTGTAAGGAATAACTTGGATCCTCTTGAACAACACTCAGACCAAGAACTTTGGGAGGTTAGCATCAAATGAACTCTTTCTTAAAATTGTTAAATGTCTATATATCTCAGTACTAATAAAAAGACTACACTGTCCAGGTTCTTGGTAAGTGCCATCTTGCTGATATAGTTAGGAAGGATCCAAGGCTTCTTGATGCATCAGGTATAGATATATGCATGTGACATCTACATTCATCCGCATTTTCTATACTCATGAGTAAATGTAAATGGAGCTTTCATAGAGAGAGAGAGAGAGAAAAACTTGGATGAGTGTAATGATAAGATGTGAAGTCTATGAACATTTACATCCTCTTGAGTTAACTGAATTTGAACATTGCTGTAGTGGCTGAGAATGGAGAGAATTGGAGTGTTGGACAAAGGCAGCTTGTTTGTCTTGCCAGGCTGCTATTGAAGAAAAGAAGAATTTTGGTTCTTGATGAAGCTACTGCATCGATTGACACGGGGACCGATAATTTAATTCAAAAGACTATTAGAGAAGAGACAAGCGAATGCACAGTCATCACGGTGGCACATAGGATTCCTACAGTTATTGATAATGACCTTGTATTGGTCCTCGACGAAGGTATTTGAAAATTCATTGTGCCCAAATAAGAAATTAGGGAAGAACATTTATATGTGTATATATATATATATCATCCCAATGAGTGCTAATATTCTGATATATATACAGGGAGGATTGCAGAGTTTGATAAGCCAGCTAAGTTGCTAGAGAATAATTCATCATCATTCTCAAAGCTAGTTTCAGAATTTTTGAGGAGATCAACTGATCAAAGGATTATCAAAGGGACACAAGAATGTGAAGACAGATAGCAAGTTCCGAAGAAGCTAAAGTCGCAAGCCAAAACTCAACCGTACATATTAACAAAAGGGTAGATTTCTAAGCATCTTTAGTTATGGCAATAGATAGATGATGCTCAAGGTTACTTGATTAATTCATGACATTAGGGAGCTTAATTAGGATGAATAACTCAATAGAGATTAGGGGTCCTGCCTGATCTTGACATGAGTCAATTGCTTTACTTGTGTCTCAAATTCTGATAAATATTAGTGAAATTTGCTGTTAATAACAGTCTCTGTATTTCTTTACGTTGATTTCTTTTAATAATCTTATTGATAGATGAAGATATAGTAGCTCTTGCTTCAAATAAAAAGGATTCCAGATGTAATTTTCTTTACTGTGATAAACTTATCCAGCATGCAGCCAACCAAAAAGAAATAAGGATCAATACATTAACACTAGGACTATTATTTGTTTATTTGGTATAACCATCAATTGCTTTTTTAAAATTCCTTGTAATTAAAAAAAACATTAAAATCGTTATACTGTTAGGCTTAAATGGGATTTTACTGACAGAAGCAAAAAAAATCTAAATTCTAAACTACTAGTCAAGAGAAAAAAGAAAATTAAAATAATTAAGACAATAAGAAACTAAAAAAGGGTACTTATTTTTTCTCTCTCCAAATGATATATACCTTGTTAAGTTTGGGCTGGGGTTTGTATAAAAATCCTTATGCTAATTAGAGGATTTGTATACTCAACTCATAGACTTCACATCTTATCATTACACTTACCCAATGTTTTCTTTTTCTCTTTACATTTACTCATATGAGTATATAAAATGCGGGTGGATGAAAACAGATATGACATGCATATATTTATACCTGATATATCAACAAGCCTTGATCCTTCCTAACCATTTTAGTAAGATGGACAATCAAGTCTTTTTTAGTACTGATGAGATATATAGATATTGACATTCTTTAAGGAAGAGTTCTTTTCATGCTAACCTTCCAAAGTTCTTGATCCGGAGTGTCGTTCTAGAGTATCCAAGTTGTTTCTTATAGTACCTTGAGACAGGTTCATGAGGAATTATTCCAACATTTAAGATCGTTCTTAATGGTGTAGATATTTGCAAGATTGGCCTAAAGGATTTAAGATCCATGGTTGGAATAATTCCTCATGACCTTCTTTCAAGGTACTGTAAGGAATAATTTGGGTCCTCTGGAAAAACACTCAAATCAAGAAATTTAGGAGGTGAGCATTTTCTTAAAATGTAACCATACTCCACGTCCATGAATGTAGTAGCAGAAATCTCATACCGGGAGAGCTGCCCGGACTAGAATTCCTTTTCGCTAGTCTGTATGGTATATCTGTGTCTACTGTACTTTGATCTAGGGAACACTGCAATAAAAAAAAGGGCAAAATTAAAACAAATTACAAGAACTAATATATGTAAAAGAAGGTAAATAACTACCAAGTCTCAGAATATTAGCGGAAACTGACCCTATTCAAGATTCTGCAAACTGAAAACTGATGTAATCATTTCATGATAAAGATGTCAAGCTGTCTCAACAGCAATTTTTGCCATGAAAACAGCCCTTCCCAGTATGAAGATGGAACTGCCACCAAGGACTTTGGGGCACATAACTTCTATTTCCATATACTTCAATTCTTGCCCCTGAAATCATCGGAATCAAAACGAGAGGCCACGTTTTGTTTTGCAAGTATGATGAAGAAAGCAAGGGGGATCGCGGATGAGGAAGGAAGAGAAGAGGATTATTAATGGAGGAAGGGAGGAAGGAAGGAAGGAAGGAGGGAGGAAGATGAAGAGATTGGACAGTGGAGTGAGAGCGGCTGGTTTCATTGTGTGAATTGCATTGGATGCTTCCCTTTTGTACTGATCAAGAGATGACCACCACGCTGCTCATCATAGCTGCCATGATATCTGCATCGTCCAAATACAGTTTGGATTATCCACATTTAAAATTTTCCAAGCGATGAAACATCATTGTTTTAAAAACTGTGAAGAGATTTATTTTAGACTATGTACATATTAAAATAATTTTTTTAAAAATAAAATTAAAATAAACATAAATCTTGTGTCCAAGTGATGAGCACTGAACTCCGAGTCCAAACTGTTTTTTTCCGCCACCATGTAAGACGGTCGCGAGGAATTTGTACACTCTCGATAATATTGTTTTTTGTTTTTTAATTTATCCACGAGGTAGGCCCACAAAAAAGAATCTCCAATAATATTTACGGCTCCAGATCTAGAGTTTAATCACGAATCTATTGGTTTAGAGAATATATATTGACAGAATAAAAGCAAAAAACAAAATTAATTATTAGAAAATAAATAGCGAGGGAGATTAACCAGGTTTGTATCCTAGTCGAGTTATCGGCAATCTTGGGTTGCCGGTGCTCTCACGTAAAGGTTACACCAGAGGACCTGGATATTTACAATGCTCATCACGGATATGAATTATACAATTTTATTAGTTCAAATTTAATTTTTTTAATTAATAATTTTTAAATAAGAAAATAATATCTGAAAAAGTTGAGAGTTAATATATTATCTTTATTTTAAACTTTATGCACATTAAAATAAATTTCTAAAAATTATTTGCCAAAAAAAGCAAGAAATGATGACACCTGGCAACAACCTACATTTTAGCAGAAATTAAAATTATGCTTCCAAAAATATCTCCAAACATCCATACCATTCGGTATAGTTGGTACCAACACAGTCTCAATAGAATGATATTGTAATCAGCACATGGAATAATGTCCATGCAAGTTTAACGTTTGCTTTGGTAAACTCAAAATACAAGCGTCTATGTGATGAAATCATGAAAGCAAGCACGCCATGGCCATGGCTTCATGCAGAGGAAATCATACTTGTCTGAGGAAGAAGACACAGATAGAGAGGAGGGATAGTGACCAGCCATCATGGTGGTCCATTCAGTTGCTACATAACAAACAAAGCCGCTCAATTTAAAAAGAGTTCACATGTTTTTGCTCTCTTTCCTTTGTCTTGGTATGACAAAATGAAGATTCTTTAAGTTTGAAAAGAAAAGAGATCACAAATACTCAATATATATTTATATATATATATATATATATATATATATATTTTGTATAATGGATGCCTACTCATCATCAAAGCTATACATTACTTGCGCTATTTAAGTATAATATCAACCGTCTAAAGTTTAGGTTCAACAATTATTTTTGTAAGTACATCCAATATCTTAGAGAAGTTTGTAGTTCATTCGGCATCTTTAAATATTACCCATCATTTATAGGTTCAACTAGTGAAATGATGAAATATGAGACAAATTAGAATATGTTTGATCCATATGAAGTACTACTTTATTATAGTTCTACTTATGACACTTGGAGAGGCATCACAACTCCTAAGTGCCTAGGTTTATGCCTGAAGTAATCGATAGATTGCCCTGCCCGACATTGGTATCACTTATAAGGAATGAAGACTTCGTTTTGGCATTATATCGTAGGTGAATACAATCTCTTTTTAAAAATTATTGTAACAAAAAAAAACATATTTAAATATTTAAATGTATATAACACTCTAAAATATTTTATAGTTTATCAAATATCTTAAAATATTTTTTCTAAGTGTGTACGTCTAGCATCCTCAATTGCCAAGGGCAAAATTGTTTCACAAAATATTTTATGCTTAAGTAGTAAAAATACCCATTAACTTTTCTCAAATGTGCGCATTAGGGTTGTGCACAAAGTCTACAGTCTGGTATGCTCTGCCCAGCCCGCAATAAATATACATTGTTTAACCTGATAAATATAGGACAGGGCTAGGCATCGGGCTGCAAAATATAGCCTATGCATTTTTTTAGGCTGGGCACCGGGCATAGGGGCTGCCCTGCCCTGCCCTGCCCATGAGTACCCCTTCTTTATTTTATTTTTTATTTTTTCTCTATCTTAGAAGGAAGAATATGATAGCTACTAGTGACTATAAGGTAATTTTAGAAATATAAGTAGGTAAGTAGGTAAGTTGTATCTTTTAATATTTATAACTATACTAATTTTTTCTTCTTTTTTTAACTTTGTTAATTATCATATGATTACATTACAAATTATAATTATTTATTTTATTTTTTAGATGCTTTATCTTTGTCAATATTAGAGAGATTGATGCAAAGTTATATTTACAAACTACTTAGATTTTTTTAACGCTTATTTTTTATATGTAATTGATCTTAAGATTTTAATTATTATATTTGTTCTCTTATTCTTAGTGGATTATAGATATTATTTAACTCTTGAAGACACATGAATATGGTATTATTTTAGAAGTCTATAATTGCAAATTTTTTTCACAACATGAGTATGACATCACGACTTGGGCATGCTCAACCCGCCCATACCCAACCCGCTCGTGCCCAGCCCAAAATTGTTAGGGCTTTTACAGGATAGAGTCAGGTATCGGGCTACAAAATACAATCTATATATTTTTTAAGTGAGATACCGGGTAGAGAACTATTCTATCTAAATCTATCTATGCACACCCCCAGTGCGTATGATACCATAAACTTTACTTGGGTAAAAAAGTGCCCATGAACTTCTCTAAATGGGACAAAAATGCCAGCTCCATTAATTTGTACAAACTCTCGTTATATTTTGGTTTAATGGGGCCCACATTAGTATTTTTAAATGATTATTGTTTTTTTAGAAAAAAAACCATCCCCTCTCTCTTCCCCCACTATCTTCTCCATCATGTTTTTCCTAAATCCAAAGTTACCTCCATGGTTTAGGATGCTGAATGCATTTAAAAAATATTTTAAGATATTAGAAAAATTACAAAAAATATGTTTTCGTATTGAATATACTTAAAAAAATATTCCAAATTGCTAGATGAAACTTAACCTAAATTCAAAATTCCTCAATATAATGCCCTAGAATGATAGACAACAAAGAAGAGGCCAAGCAAATATAGTAATATACCCCAGCATTAAATAATAATTCAGTTGAAGTTCTCAATACTTCATGATTTATAAACATGATGCTGTCTACCTTGTGAGTTTGAATTAATTCCTTTAATTTTGAGAATTGTTGATGGCGTGCTTCACTTGGCAATATCTTTGAGAGCATGTATAGGGTAAGGAAAGCTATTAATAAAAACCCATTGTACAAGCTTTATACAAGGACCATCAAGAGAAGGTGGGAATCTCAGCTTCGTCAAGATTTTCATTAAGACTTACTTCTCTCAAAAGCCAGAAAAGGTTACATGCAAGGATATCTTACAATTATAAATAATGACATAACTTCTAATAAGACCAAGTTCTTGTTAATTAGAAGACACACAATACCAAGAGAAAGATGGTAACTTCAGTCATCTTTTGGCTCTTGAATATGCAAAAACAATGCGAGCGACCTGATAAACTCTTGATTCTTATGCTATAAACCTATGATTGTATCAGTTGATGATGCTCAATTTAATATGACAGACAAAGATAGTTTTGAAGCTTTCCTAACTTTCATATACAACACAAAAATATTAACTTTCATATTTTGAATATTATTTGAATGCATGTTATTTGTGAAAACAAAGCTCTCTACTCTTTTATAAGAGACACTAAGAATATGAAAATCCCCCAACTGGAGACACCAATTTCACTGTAATATTTAGGTGTGACGAAGAAGTTGGCATATATAAATAGATTTGGTTGGTTACACTTTTGGTGTGTGTGTGTGTGTGTTTTTGTTTGTGTGACTACCAATTCAAACTCGTGGTTTTGGAGGAGAAAGCAGAACTCTTTCACTGTCAAGCCGTAAGTTTTTCGACTGCAGATTTACCTGAGAGTTGGGCAGATTTACCTGAGAGTTGGGCATGAGCCAACATTTTATAGTTTATAAATATTGTATTTTTATATAAATTCATTCATTTTATATACTCCTCATGTATTTAATATAAAACATAATTAATGAGTTAATTTTAATATTAAATATAAGACATATTTTTTATATTTATTATTTTTTTCAAACTATCCCTATTCATATTTCCTTAACAATAATTAAATAAAAGAATGGATAAGTTAAAAGAAAATAATTACAATATTTTAAAATATATATATTATATTAATTAATTTTTTTAATATAATTAAATATATAATATATATTGAATGATGGATTACCTTTTCAATGTTTGTTCTTCGTTTAACATGATCCTTTACAAGAATTCATTCTACAGTTAAAAATAAAGTGGCATAAAAGGGAAATGTTATTGCATTTGTCATTTCGATTTTCGATTTTTTTAAAAAAAAACTAATATAGTTCATTTAAATATTCTAAATTACTACATCAATTATTATTGGATCATTAAAAGTACCAAAAAAAAAAAGGACACCCAAATCCTTGCCGTTGGCTAAAAAGAAGTGAAGATTAATGAAAAAAGTTATCATTAGGCATGCAATTCATGTGCATTGGAGAAAAGAATGATTTGAGTCAAAATTTAACACCTGTGAGGCCATGGCAATTTTCATAAACATAGGTGAATACCTCAAAATTGAGGACCGATGGAAATGGCACACTGTTCATTAGTATATTACCAATGGTCTTTTTCAATCCAACCAAAACTTCAATATTACATCTTCTGAGTATCAAGCTAAAGCCAACAAAAACTGTCA
This sequence comes from Leucaena leucocephala, assembly GCA_037074615.1. Classification (NCBI taxonomy): domain Eukaryota; kingdom Viridiplantae; phylum Streptophyta; class Magnoliopsida; order Fabales; family Fabaceae; genus Leucaena; species Leucaena leucocephala. Next base: position 16,205,081 of record CM073538.1, read on the forward strand.
CTATAAATTTGTACAAACAATAAAACAAGAAAACGTCCAAAAGAGACATCAAAGGTTGGCCAAAAAAATAAACAAAAGAGACATCAAAGGGGTGTTTATGAATGGCATTTGCTAACGCATAGTATATCAATTTATTATTTAACAAATCAGTTGTGTGGCCCCAAGATGCAAATCGCAAAACACAACCCTGATTTATTTCAATATTTCATGTGTAGAAAAATATTCATAATCAATAATTGAGAGTTCCTTTTCCTTAATTCATAAAATCAAAAGAACAAAAATCTAGTCTCCACTGTCAATTTTGCGGGCCAGAGAGAAATTTTTGGGAACTGTATCAGTTTGGATCAGAGAAGAACTTGTTGATGGATGGCATGATCTCAGGGGCCCTGTTGCGGACAAACTTCCTCAGGCCATGTTGTGCATATTTCTCACCCTCTGAGAAGTTCTCAAGCACTCCTGCAGCTCTGTTCTCTTTGGTTACCCTGAAATCAAATTCAAATTGAAATTCAACATGACTTCTTATTGAAGGCAAACATCTCCACAATGTCTCCAAAAATTTTATTCCCCCTTTTGTCTTCTCTGATATTTTGCCTATAAAACTCGATTGCAATTCGATTCAATTTAGAATAGACCCATTCTCTGAATTCTATACCTGGTAATAGAGCCGAAACAAGGTTTCTATACATAATCTGGGCATAGATCCAAGAAGTATTACACAATTCTAAAGGACACAATAATAGGCAGCTTCTAGAGGATCTCATGACAAGAAAACATATCAGACCTAAAATATCAATAAATTACAGGCAGTCGAAAACCTAAGATTATGAGAGATAAATACCTGACTTCAGGATTGCCGGCGATATTTCTAACCAGTTGGAAACCGCAGATCCCAACGGCGACACCAACGGCAGCAAAAAGAGGCCAAACCTGTTCACAATAAGAGAAACAGGATATATTTAGATGCATATAAAAATCTCTAAGTATCTTGTTATAGTACTAGATTTACAAGCAGCGCAATAGAACAGTATATCAGTCGACATTCAGTTCGATTCTTGTATCAGTAAATCAGATCAATAAATATTAGCCCTATGCTTCGTTAACAATCGGAAAGAAGTTCTCGAATGAAAACAAAAACAAAAACAAAAATAGTAAAAGCTGCGGAAGAATCGAAAATTACGGGATAGTATTAGATTAGTTTCATATTCGAACCAAAAAATCTATCCTCAAGAACAACAGAGACGGGGAAGATCAGATCCCACTAGGATTGTTCATAATAGATCTACGGAGTTGCAATAGCATTAACTTGCATAACAATGGTGTGATATTTCTATGAATTCAAGGAAAAGCAGGATTATAAGAAGAAAATGAAAGAAGGAAAGAAGAAATACCTCAGGCCTGATCCACTTATTGCCACCACCCATGGTTGAGAGAACAGAGGAGCGCCGAAGGGAAGAGGCTGAAGGAAGAAGAAAGGTAGGAGGAGGAGGAGGAGGAGGAGGCAAACTGAAGAAAAATATTGAGGGTTTAAATATAAACGTGGCCGCAAATTGCGAATATGCCCATACCTATATTATGGTGTCAATTGAATAAATAATTAACTATCCCAGTCAACAATATTGGAGAAATTAATTAATTTTTATTATAAAAATAATCAACTAATCAACAAGATTAAAAAAAAAATAAAGATAAAAATAAAAGAAATAGGAGAAATAAATTATATTCTTCCACTTACTTTACAACACAAATGGCATATCCTATTTATAAGTATAGTTGTTGGAAATCGTGCCCTAGGGGCCAATCATTGTCTTATGAACATTATTGATTTATGAATTTATTAATTGAGTTATCATATTATTTGCATGTTTACTATGATGATCATCCTTGGATAATTCATAATATTATCCTAAATGTCCCTGGTCGATCATCTATGTGGGAGCACAGATGAAATAAGACCAGTATGACTTTGAAGATGTATAGAGATATAAATCAAAGTCATAAGCACATGTAAGAGTACAGGGTGTTGGACCGACCCGCTATGAGAGAACTGCATGGGTAACGTCATAAGCTTCTCTCATATACAAACCATGTCAACATGCCCTTTGACCTGAGATCATCATGGATTCCTACATGACAAAACGCTCAGCTTTGACCTAGTCAAAAATCACTTTTGACCGAGTGATCATAAAGACTATGTTCGGGCTTAGTGGTTTTTCATGCGGAGGAATGTGAATGGTCAAGATGGAATTTGTCCCTCACATTCGTGGAGAGATATTACTGGGCCCCTCGATGAGTGAGTCTGAGAAATGTATGGCCATACTGTAATGGAAAGGTAGTTCCATTTCTATAGTCAGACTACTCAGGGATCAAGAAAGTAACGGTCGGGAATAGGAGGATGACATTATCCATGCCTCATCCATGACCAAAATATCGCGTGACAGAAGGGACATGATATGGTTGTATAAAAAGTTACATCGTTTATCGATCCTCATATGATTTGGGTAGTCGTTATGTCTTGCTAGAGACCGCTTGCGACTTGTGGGCTAGTATAGCAAATGGCCCACTGCCAACTTCATATGGGCCTACAGGGTCGCACACAAAATAGCCCAACACGAGCTATGATGTCCAGATTCATTGAATCTAAGACATGTCCAGATTCAATGAATGATCCAGGTGAATGTATATATATTTATTTATATTTATATTCATATATATATAAATTCGTATATATATATTATATATATATGAGATATATGAGATTTAATTTATAAGGATAAATTAAATCTCTATCACGTTTGAATTCGAAATTCAAATTGATAGGATATCTCATATAAGAGATATTTATAAGATTTAATTTATAAGGATAAATTAAATTTCTATCACGTTTGAATTCGAAATTCAAATTGATAGGATATCTCATATAAGAGATATTTATAAGATTTAATTTATAAGGATAAATTAAATCTCTATCACGTTTGAATTCAAAATTCAAATTGATAGGATATCTCATATAAGAGATATTTATAAGATTTAATTTTAAGGATAAATTAAATCCCTATCATGTTTGAATTTGAAATTCAAATTAATAGGATATCTCAAATTTGTTTTATGAGAATAAATCAAATATAGTTCAGTCTCATCTTTATTTAAAGTTAAATAAATAGGTAATTAAATCTGTGGGACAGATTTAATATTATTTATTTAATTAGTTTCTTATAAAATTATATAATATATGATATTGTATTATTTTCGGAATTAATATAAGATTAACTCCTAAAATCCTTTTCGGTTAGGGAAAACGCATAGCATCCTATATATCTAATATTAGGAGCTACGTTTTTAAAGAGACACACACATAGAACACAGAAAGGCCGAAGGGGACTCTGCAAAAGGTTTGCAGATAAGAAACTGCTGAAATAGAGACGGAGAGGACGAACTCTTGAGAAAGCCCTGGAGGGACAAGAGACGCTAGCACGTCGTTCGTGGTTGAAAAGCTGTTCGTGTGGATACCAGTAGAGGAAGTCGACCTGAGTCGTCGACTTCTTGTGATCAGAAAGGGAGCACGAGGCGCAGAGAGAAGCTGTGAACGTCGTGACCGAAAGCTGTGGAAGTCGCTGAGACTCACTGAGGGTAATGCTTCTTCCCACTTGACTTAAACACATACGGTAGATCCTGGCAAGGAATGAAAAATTTTTAAGATAATTTCCGCTGCGTGTCTTTCAATTCCTTACAAGTCCTATATGTAAATTATACCTGAACTTAAATATGATAAATAGTAGGCAATAATATTCATAAATGATCTAGTGAAAGTTATAATTTTAATGTAATATTGGAGGAGTAATAGATTAGTGAAAATTATTTAGTAAAGTTGAAGAGACATTCATATTCTAATATTCATAATACTCCCCCTTATTTATCTATTATTTAATAATATACCTTATTAAAAAAAAATTCAACTAGAAAAACCTTGTGGGATAAAAATTTAGTGAAAAAAGCACATAATTAATTGATACACTCACAGTGTTGCCTTATTAAAAATTTTGATAGAAAAACCCAATAAGACAAAACCTTAGTCAAATGAAAAAAAGTACAGCATGCATTGACTCCCTTTTTTGCAATATCAATTGATATCTTTAAATCTACAGAGTTCAGTATCATATATGAGCTTCTTCAGTATCATATATGAGCTTCTCAAATACTGTTGTCAGAAGTGACTTGGTGAACAAATATATTAGATTTTCTTTAGAATGAATTTGCTGGATATTAATCTCACTATTCTTTTGAAGATCATATGTGAAAAAGAATTTTAGAGAAATATAGTTTCTCATATCTCCTTTGATATACCCTTCTTTTAGTTGTGTACTTTATGCAATATTATCTTCATTTAGGATTTTTTAGATTATTTTATTAGATGACTATCCAAAAGTGGTACGTATATGACGTATTATCAATTTTAATCATACATATTATCGATTTGCTTTATGTATCACTAGTATTCCTGCATGATTAGATTATGTGGCTGATATGGCTTGTTTCATTTATCATCATTAAATAGTTGTACCATTATATATGAACAAAAAGCATGTTTGTGATCTACTAATGTAACACCTTATTTTCGTACGTTTTAGAGACTATTTGATAATATTTAGAACCACTTACAAATCCATTAAAGTTCATTCTCAAAATCTAAAAAATTCCAAATTACGATATTTTTAGATTAAGCGATAAATTTTAAAAAATTATAATTAATTCTAGAAAAATTGAAATAAAGTGGTTCAAAATGATACTTGAAGCTAACATATTGTAATTTAAGAAAAAAATAAATCTTAGACCAAATGCTCAGTCAATTAATATAGTTTAATTGTCAAAAAATATTGTTCATTTGGTCAAAAATTTTAAAAAATAGTTTTTGGTACCTAAATTTAAAAATTTTGTCCTCTTTATATTGACATCAGAATAAGGCATTCTTGGTTTTTAAATGAAATTTGACATATTAACTAAATACTAATAAAATATTATATATTTATTTAATTATTTACTATTTTTAATTATAATTCAAATGACACTGACTTCTCACGAGTTACTGTTCACATTAACAAATTTTATCAACTATCTTTACATATATAACATAAATTATGCAACTAATTCCTATCTCCTATCCATGCCTCTTCATATTTTTTCTCATATGAAATCCCTGTTGTGGTGTGACATAGTGGGGTGAAATTTTGAGAAAAATCTCAATAGAAAACAGAAATCATACAATGTATACAACTACATGCTTGATGTTCTTATGTGTTCATTTAATAATCATACTTGCATAATAATAACTTGCATGATTTCATATCCCTTAATTATAACATAAGGCTATAGCATAAAAAGAAATATAGCATCACTTAATCATAAATATTTCACATAATCCAAATAAGTAAATATCACATAAAATATCCAAACAATATAAACATACAAGTAGGTAAATTCACTACCTCTTACTCCTTGCTTTCCTTACATTTATCTTTGCCTCTTATTTCTTACTTCTTCTTTATGTGTGGCTACCCTCTTTGAGCACATAATTTAAATCATAATATCACATTATCATCTACTCATCATAAACTAACACAATTAATATTCAAGAGTATTAAGCTTGGTTATTAATTAGGGTAATTTTTTCTAATTTCTTCTAATTAGCTTGGCCTTTGTATCAATTAATGTCTTTATTTTACCTTACACAATTTGGCCTTTTGAATCCATTTATGAACTCATAATTTCTAAATTCCATTAGCTACACATTGGTTTAGATAGAACTGAAACATATCCTCTTTGTTTCAAAAAAAACTCATTTTGATTCTAATACTTATTTCTCTACTTTATTCTACACAATTTTTTAATTTTAAAACCATTAGAAATATCAAAATCATGAAATTTCAATCATTGTTCATGTGTGTGAACAGTAATAGATAAGACTTAAAAATTATAACTTTCAATTCTAATGCTTTCAAGATTTCAAATGTATACAAAATCATCATCTAAATTCAATGGAAGAATTATATCATTGAAAATCAATCTCCTCATATCCAGAATAGCACTAGCCGAATGTCCTCAAAAAATAGCAAAGTCAATAACACAATTTAATTCCATAGCCAACCATTCAAACTACTTATCTAAATGTCTTTTTATTTCATTTCTCACAAAAAACATTTTTATATCCAACTAGTTCTTTAGGTGGAAGAACTACAGGGCCAAAAAATTTTCGTCTTTCTAATGATTTTAATTCTACCTCAATTTTGTATTTTCATTTTGGCCAATCATCTCTTTGTTTGAATTCGCTAATAGATCTTAGTTCATGATTCTCATCATCATTTATTATATCAAGCACTATACTATATGTAAAAATATTATCAACGTTGACTTCATCTCAATCCCATCGTATTCTATTGATATCATAATTTATTAAGATATTATTATTTTCACATATTTTAGGTACCTGAGTTTCTCTCGAAATTGAGATATTAGTGTTGTCAAATAACTCTTCTGGAGTCACTAAGTTTTCTTGAATATCCTCGACATGACAGTCTATATTTGTAATTCCTTTTCTTTTCTAAAAATTTTTATCTTTAGAACCGATGGGCCTGCGCGTGCTTTCGATTCATTTATATCAGTAGATTATCCAATAGGGATATCAATTTTGATAGGAGCATTCGCAATTGGAACATATGACTTGATCACTTTCTTTGGGTCAGTGAATGTATCTGAAACTTGATTAACTAGACTATGTAAATGAATTATCTTTTGAACTTCTAACTCACATTATTTTGTACGAGAATCAAGATGAGACAATGATAATTTATTCCAACTAACTTTATTTTTTAACTGCTTATTTTCTCCCTCTAATATTAAAAAATTTGATTTGTCAAAATGACAATCAGCAAATCAAGTCGTAAACAAATCCTCGGTTGTTGGCTCTAAGTATTTTATTATATAAGGAGATTAATATCCAACATATATTTCTATTCTTCTTTGAGGACCCATTTTAGTGTGTTGTGATGGAGCAATTGGAACATATACCTCACATATAAAAGTCCTTATATGAGAAATATTAAATTCTTAACTAAAAACTATTTATAAAGAGATACCTTATTATAACTAGTTAACCTTATACAAATTACTATCGTTATATGCAAAATTGCATGTCCCCAAGTAGATATTGGGAGATTTGATTTTATAAGTAATGGTCTTGCAATCAACTGTAAATATTTAATTAATTTTGCAAGTTTATTTTGTGTATGAATATGTGCTATAGTATGTTCAACATCGATCCTCAAAGACATACAATACTTATTGAAAGCTTATAAAGTAAATTCACCGACATTATCTAGACGTATTTTCTTAATAAGATAATCCAGAAAATGTACTATCAATCTAATTAGTTAAGTAAGTAATCTTGCAAATGCCATGTTACGAGAAGATAATAAGTAAATATGCGACCATCTTGTCGATGCATCAATTAAAACTATAAAATATCTAAATAGTCCAAATGGTGAGTATATCAACCCACAAATATCTCCATGTATATACTCTAGAAATGTGAGAGACTCACTTTTATTTTTACCGATGATAGTCTAATAATTAGTTTTCCTTCAAAACATGCAACACATGAGAAAATATGGGATTGTGGAATTGATTGTCTTTTTAACGAATATCCACATGAATTATGAATTATTTTTCATATCATTGTTGTCCCAGGATGACCTAATCGGTCATGTTAAATATTAAATTTATTCTTATTTTTAAATTTATAATTTGTAATAGTATGTGTTTCAATTGTATTAATAAATATGTAATATATGCCAGAGGAAAGAGCAAAAAAAATTTCTAGTATGCAATTTTTATCAGAAATCATATGTGATAATAAGATATTTCTTATTTTCTTTATTTATTGTTTTAATACGGTATCCATTTTTGCATATATCCTTGAAACTCAACAAATTTCTATTAGATTTGGAGGAATAATATGCACTATCAATGTATAATTGTATTCCTCTATGTAACAATATATTAACTCTTCAAAAACCCTCAATCGTCTTTATATTTCCAGATATAGTCTGGACATTTGCTTCTCGTATCACTATAGAAAAAAATATTTTATATTTTTTAATATTGTATGAGTTACTGCACTATCAACGAGACAAATCTTTTTTATTAATGTCAATGAGTGTCATTTTTCATTAACAGGAACATAGCAAATGAAAAAAAACACAAAAAGAATTAATAAAAAAATACTCATAATTTTATTTATTGAGAGAAATAACTTCATAGTGAGTAGAATTTTTTTTTATTGAGAAAAGTATAAATTTTATTATAGCAAAAGGAAAACACAAATAATCATAAAAGTTTAGCTTATTTTTTAGACATGCCCATCACCAATTAGGTAATCAATTTTTTGGTTATGATCGGCAAAAAAATCAACATCTAAATGAGTTACATCCATATTGACATAATCAAAATTGCTTTCTTCACTAACAAAATTTATTGGCCCTTTGTCTTTATTTTTGTTTTTCCTTTTGAGCGATTCTTAGTATAATTCAACTAAATGTCTTGGTGTACAACAAATGAGTCTAATGACCTTTGCCACCATAATAATGACATAAATTTTTAATATAATTATCATTCACATTAGTTTTCTTTTTATGGTTATCATCATTATTTGTCTACCTCGAATAAGAACCACGACCACATCGACTACAGTCGCATCCACATCCTAGACCACGTAATGATTCATTTGTCACTACATTCACTTCTGAAAAACCAGTAGAGCCAATTGGACGGGATTATAATTCCTCATAAGAAGCTCATTATTTTGATCAATCACCAAAAGGCAAGAAATTAGTTTAAAATACTTTTTAAAATATTTTTCATGATATTGTTGCTGCAAGAGTACATTTGATGCATAAAATATGGAGAATATTTTTTCTAACATGTCATCATCAATAATTTTTTTCCACATAATTTGAGTTAAGAACTAATTCTAAATAGTGCAGAATTATATTCACTGACTGATTTAAAATCTTACAAATGTAAATATATCTAGTTATAACGAGCTTTTAGAAGAATCACAATTTTCTGGTAGTCATACCTTTTTTTAGGTTGTTCAAAAGAACAAGTGGATCTTTGATAGTTAAATACTCAATTTTTAATCTTTTATATAAGTGATGGCAGAGAAAGATTATGGATTTAGCTTTAGCTTTGGCTTTGTTGGATTCTTGATTGTCTTCCTTAATAATGTCTCTTAAACCATGGCATTTAGATGTATTTTTGCATCTAGTATCTAGGATAGATAATTCTTTTCAATAATGTCAATAGTCGCAAACTCAAATTTTGTAATATTTGACATGATGATACTATCATAAAAGTGTAACAAAAGTTAAATAGAGATCGATATTAAGAAGATTAAATAATTAAAAAATAATTCAATATGAAATTATAATTCCACATGAAAGTAATATAGAAACTCACCTTTCGATGATAAACCTTACAATAACACTAATTCCTAGAGCATTCGTACTAATAACATATTATAAAATTAGCTAACCAATCAATAAGATTAAAAGGAAAGAAAAAAATAAAAATAAAAAAATAAGAGAAGTATATTATATTTTTTTCACTTGTTTTACAACATAAATAGCATGTTCTATTTATAGATATAGTCTTATATATAAGTTATATCAAAATTTAAATGATAAATAGTGGATAATAATATTTATAAATGACCTAATGAAATCTACAAGTTTAATATAGTAATGAAATAGTAATATAGTAATAAATCAGTAATATAGTAATAGAAGTTATTTAGTAAAGTTAAAAAAGAAGAGGGAGATATATATTTATATTTTAATATTTATATTCATGACATTTTTATATTATTTTATACTATTATTCAATATATCTTTTAATAAATATAATATAAATTGGATACTGTTTAGCTTTTAGGGACAAAAATACATCTTCGTACTCGATTTTATTGTGGTTGCTTATTTAATATATCTCTAATATCTTTAATTACCTTTTCTATAGTTTTTTTATTGTATGATTATAATTTCTTTAATTATAGGTATCCATCTATTTACTTTTAATCTACAAAAAAAATAGTGTTTGTTTTTCTAACATATAAAATCATTCGATTGTATCTAAATAAAATTAAAATTAATTAAATTATATTAAAAATTATGCATGAATATTTTTTTAACAGATCATATTTAAATATGAAAAGATAGTTATAAATATAATAAGTTTTTATTTTTATATTAATGATAAATAATTTTTATTTTATCATTTTATTTATAAATTTTTTTTTCTATTTTTTGTATTTCGTGAGTCAGGACAAGTTACATATAGGTCAATTCAAATTCATATAAGTTCTAATTAATAAATTATAAATGTAAAGACTAATATATATATAATTGAAAAAATTATAAAAACCTAATAGCAAGGAAAACAATTATAGGAATTTATTTAAAAATTAGATAAAATTATAAATTAACGAACTACTTTTTTTATAAAAGTATAGATATTTTATTAGAGGAAAAATGATTTTAATTTTTATAATTTTTATTTAATTTAGTTAATTTAAAATATTATTATTAAGGAATTAAATACTGTGACATTTTTAAATAAAAAAAAAAACACTTTTCAAAAAGTAGACGCCAAGGCGGCTATGTGCGAGCGCCGCCTAAGGTGGGGTTAGGTAGGAAAGTGAGCGACGTCCGATTTTTCGGCCTTATTTGGTGAGACCCGCTTTGGGGTAATGATTATAAGAGTTAAAATGAATTAAAGCTCCGATTATGGAATATTCTGGGAATTTTCAGATACCAAAGATTTTTTTAGTTAATTATGCAAATGGTTGCGTGGGGAATAATCCAACTATGCACAGCCTGTCTCCATTTAATTTAACACAATCAACAATGTCATTTTACCAAAAAATTTAAAAAAATTAAAATTAAAATTACCATGAGATCTCATATAAAATATTTAATTATTTAAAAATTATAATAACACTTAAAAAATTAACATTTAGCAAATTATAATATAAAAATCAATAACAAGAGTTCCAATAATATTTAAAGAGTTTATAATACTTAAATTTTTTTTAATTAAATCTAAACTTTATAATAATTTTTCAAAGAACGATGGAAGGCGTGTCATACGAGCCGTGTTTTCATTGGATTTGGAGGGCAGGCCCCAGGCCTTGTTTTGTGATATCATCTTTTAAATGGCATCTATTATATTTATATGATTTTTTTAAATATAGATAAAATTATATTTTATTAAATATATATTTTATGAAGATACATACGTCTTTCTCCCATTGTTGAAAGATAGGTATATTTGGTTTCATTAGAAATTATAATTTAAAAAAAATAAGTAAAATTTAAATTTATTTTTTTAAAAATAAATAATTATATTTATTTAAACAGACTTTTTGACTAAATTATAGTTTAAAACTAATATTTTAGATAAATTGATTAGAGTAATTTATTAAATAGTAAAAGAGTTTATGAACTAACCAATCACTATATTATCTATATATTTTTTATACTCTCTCTCCTACTTTTTCTTACACTTTCTTTCTTCTCTTATATTTTTTCTTATACCCTCTCTCTTTTCTTTTTTTATACCTCTATTATTTCTCATCTTATATCTTATCCTTCCTCATTTAATACTCATACTTTTTTTATAATTTACTAATAATAAAAGTATTTTTAGAAATAATTATACAAATATTTATTTATTCAAAATTATTTTTATTTTATAAACTCTTTTTTAAAAGATATTTTTTATAAATTATTTATAAATTATTTTTTATAAATCTATTTTTAAAATTTTATTCAAACATGCACATAATTTAATGATTAAAAATTTGGATTCCAAGGATGACCTCATGGATGTCGCCTCCGCGTGAATGCTTCTGCCTTGTTTGTACAAAGGTTTGGTGTGATTCATATTAGTATTAGGTAACATGGGTGTTTTCCGTTTATTTTATTTTATTTTATTTTATATAATATTAGTCACAAATATTACAGATGAAAACAAACACACATGACACATCAATATTATCCACTACATAATCTATGTAACTACAATTTTAACACACACACACACACACACACACACACACACCCCGAAAAAAATATTTGGAAAAATTACAATCGACATCATGAGTCAAGGCCCCTCAGTTCCCCTTCACATGGCAACTCGTTGGTTTTTTTTTCTTTATTTTCTCGTACTTAAAATAAATAAGTGATCATAGAAAAACAAAATAAAATTTATAATAAATATATACTTAGAAGAATTAAAATAATATTTATTAAAAAATAGTAAAATATATAGAGACATTTAAAAAAAATAGAAAAATACTAAAAAATAACATTTAATAGAGTTATTATGTGAGATCTTTTATTGAATAATTTATCTAAAATTTTAGTAATTTATAGAGTATAATGACAATATATAATTCATATAACTAACATTATCTAATCAGATAAAATTTGTTATAGGTTCATATTTTAAACCAAACTAATAGCTAATTAGCCAACTAACTAGTTGGATGAATTTTTAATTTTTTTACCTTAACTTACATTTGTACATTATAAATATCCCTTACATCATTTCCCTAAGAACTTGTAAATAGACCTTATACCACTTATATTTAAAATTATAACTTTATATCCCTTAAAATACTTTCATGTAATATTAAATTATATATTAATTTATAAATTAAGTAAATTAATTAATTAATTATCAATTAACTTTAGTTTTAAAATTTTATAATACCTCATTGAGTTAAAAATAGCTTAGATTCAATTTAACTTAATACTTTTAATTATTTTATCTATGAACTACAAGAAATAATCTCAATCAGTAATTTTTACCTTTAAAATTTTATAGTATCTAATTCAGTTAAAAATAGATTTTAGTCAATTGATAATCATAAATCACTTGATCATTCAAAGATTTTAAACAGTTAATTATATGATATTTTAAATTTATAATCATAGTGATGATTTACAAAAATTACAAATCAAATTTTATGATATTTTATACTTCTAATCATAATGATAATGATGATTCATAATAATATAAAACTACTTTAATCTTTAAAAGATTCTAAATTTCATTATGATAATTAATCAATAATTTTATTAATTGATATGATAATATTTTAAAATTTTAATTATAAATAATTAATTAATTATAATATATTTTTCTCCGCTCAATGTGCGACGTACTCAAAAATCTCTAGTTAATTAAAAAAATAATAAATTGAGATATAAAATGAATAAAATTAAATATATTAAAAAAATAATTTTTTCACCTAAAGATAATAATAAATTTAACCATATGAATTATAAATTAGGAAAATTTCATTGCATACTCACTTTAAACAATTTATTTCTACTTGCTCATACAACTTTCTGAAATCTCATTGTACCCCCAGACTAAAGTGAAATTAAATTTTATAAGTGAAAATACATTAATACCCTAGATTTTTTTTTTTATATAAAATGAGGTCAACTTTCGCTGGAGCTCCATTCGCAATCTGAAGCTTAGACGTCGATAGTGGCCGACCAAAGGTACCAAGGGGATTTTTTTTTTATAAAAATTTTTAGAAAGGGGTTAGACTCACCCATAATCTAAAGGTAGGACGAAATCTTCTTTTTTCTTAGGCAATACCAATATTAGGCAGAAGGAGCCATCTATTACCCTCAGGCGTAAATCTAGACATCCAAGAGTTAGGATGCCTTCCTAAGCGCCACTTGAAACTACAATAAAGTGGTATTTTTTAACGATTGAATATGCTCTAAATAATTACATGTCTCACCTCTTCGCCAGCTGAACCCACAGATGATAGGTGATTCTAAGGGGATTTAAATCCATAACCCCGTGGCATACTAAAAAGATAGGGACCACCAAGCCATTCAAACCTTCAAGATACATAAAACAAAAAAATAATACAAGTAACAAAACAAATCAAGTGTCCATATTGTTAATAAATAAAATAAGAGAATTTATAACTAAAATTAGTTGATTAATAAAAAATATAAGAGAATTAATAACTCTTATATATGTAAATGTTTAGATTTACGTTAACAAGTAAAATAAAAAAATTTATAACAAGAATTAGACGATTAACAATAAATATAAAAAAAAATTAATAACTCATATATATGTAAGTATTTAGATCTATGTTAATAATAGAAATAAAGGGATTTATAAAAGAAATTATGAGATTATCAACAAACATAAGAAAATTAACAACTCTTACATATGTAAGTGCTCATATTTATATTAATAAGTGAAATAAGTGAATTTACAATAGAAATTAAGCTATTAATAATAAACATAAGAAAATTAAGAATTCATATATATATATATATATATATATATGAAAATATCTTTATCTACATTAAGAAATAAAATAAGAGGATTTATAACAGGAATTAGACAATTAACAACAAATATAAAAGAATTAATAACTTCATTATATGCAAGTATGTAGTTCTATATTAATAAGTAAAATAACGAGATTTAGAACAAATAAAAATATAGACACTTGCATTTGTAGAAGTCATTACTTGCCCTATGTTCGTTATAAATCCTCTCATTTTTGTTATAAATTCTCTTATTTTATTTGTTAATGTAAATCTAGGCACTTGCATATATAGGAGTCATTAGTTTTCTTATGTTTATTGGTAATCACTTAATTTATGCTATAAATCCCTTTATTTTATTTATTAATATAGATATAGATACTTGCATATATATATATATATATGTGTGTGTGTTATTAATTCTTTTATATTAGATGCTAATTGCCTAATTCTTTTATAAATCCCTTTATTTCACTTGTTAATGCAGATATAAACGCTTGTAATAATGGAAGTTATTAATTCCCTTGTGTGTATTTTTAATCAACTAATTTCTATTATAAATCTTTTTTTATTAACTATATGGATACTTGGATTTATTTTGTTATATTAATTTTTGCTCTATAAGACTAAAAGGTTTGGATGTCTTGGTGGTTACAATTCTCCTAGTGTGCTAAGGGGTTATTTATTCTCCCTTTATATAACCCTCTCATTTCAGCTTCATTTCCATGCTAAATCACTCCTAAAACCTCTTCTCTCAATTCTAATCTCAGTCTCTCTCTTAGCATTCTCTAGTGTTCTCATGGGTATGATATGAAGCTATTGATCTTTGATTCATTGGTTTACTTCATTTCAACGTTGATCTGTATTAGTTATAATGTGAACTTATGTGTTTGTTTGTTGACTTGCTGAGCAGCATCGGACAAGAAGATCAAGATAGGAATCAATGGTAATTGATTTTTTTTGTTTTATGTTGTCTTGGATCTGTTTTTGGTGAGGTTTCTGTGCTGGATTGTGTGTGTGTGTGTGTGTTTTGTTTTTTTTGACGATTTCTGGAATGTGATGTGTTTGTAAAGGATTTGGAAGGATTGGCCGATTGGTGGCCAGGGTGGCTCTTCTAAGAGACGATGTTGAGCTCGTTGCAGTCAACGATCCTTTCATCAGCACTGAATATATGGTATCTAGCTTTCTCTATTGATTGTGACATCTTATTGTTGAAGGAAATTTCAAGTTCGCATGTGTGCGATTCTGGTTTTTGCTCACAATGTACCGTGTTTATGTGATTGCTCTTACAGACATACATGTTTAAGTATGATACTGTTCATGGGACATGGAAGCACTTTGATGTCAAGGTGAAGGACTCTAAGAACCTTCTCTTTGGAGAGAAGTCCGTCACTGTTTTCGGACTCAGGTAATGTAGCTGATGTATTTGTGTGCGAGACACAGGGAATCAGAGATTCGATGCTCTTTGTCCGTATGATTCTTTACTGTTTTCTTATTGCTTATTGATTCTGTAATACTAGGAACCCTGAGGAGATCCCATGGGCTGAGGCCGGTGCTGAATATGTTGTTGAGTCAACTGGTGTCTTCACAGACAAGGAAAAGGCTGCTGCCCACTTGAAGGTTTGGCACAATCAATATTTGTAATCATTTATGTTGAATTATTATTGGTTGCCATTGAATCGTTTCTGTTTGAAGTTTTTTTCCCTTAAACTTGTGTGGGTTTGACCTGAGTAATCTATCTGCTAAAACTATTTTCTGTCCTTGCGTCGTTCAATAAAGACATTTTTCCCCTGATGTTGAATGTTATTCTCAAATCTGAAGTTTGATCTCCGTTTTCAAGATCTAATTGGGAATTGTTGATTTTGGATCTTGGTGGTAATTAGGGTGGTGCTAAGAAGGTTGTCATTTCTGGCCCAAGCAAAGATGCACCCATGTTTGTTGTCGGAGTTAACGAGAAGGAATACAAGCCAGATCTTAACATTGTTTCCAATGCTAGCTGCACTACCAATGGCCTTGCTCCCCTCGCCAAGGTTTCCCTTCTGAATCATTCTGACATGTTTGTGTTTGCAAATAATTTTCCAATACTATGTAACTTTATATGCTTGTCCTGCTTTTTCTGTAAGGGTTTGAATTTTATTACAGGTTATCAACGATAGATTTGGAATTGTTGAGGGTCTCATGACCACTGTCCATGCCATCACTGGTGAGTTATTCGGCAAAATATTGTAGCTGAGTCACTTTCATGTTTATATCAGTTTTAGATTATATTAATCAAATGTCTGTCTGTTTGTCATTCAGCCACTCAGAAGACTGTTGATGGTCCATCAAACAAGGACTGGAGGGGTGGAAGAGCTGCTTCCTTCAACATTATTCCCACCAGCACAGGAGCTGCCAAGGTACATAGCCATGAACAAAATTTATTCTTGTCAGATGCAGCTTATTTATTTGAACGCAGAAAGTGATTCTCAAAATCTGAATGATACTTTAGGCTGTTGGAAAAGTTCTGCCCCAGCTTAATGGCAAATTGACTGGAATGTGTTTCCGAGTCCCTATCGTTGATGTGTCAGTTGTGGACCTTACCGTCAGGCTAGAGAAAAAGGCAACCTATGAGCAGATCAAAGCTGCCATTAAGTAAGTTCTTAATATTTGAATCCTACCTTTTACTAATCGAAACGATTGTAACATATGGTGCAATCTAGAAATGTTTCCATTCTAAACATTAATTTTCTGTTGTTGCCAATACCCAGAGAGGAATCAGAGGGTAGCCTGAAGGGAATATTGGGTTACACTGAAGATGATGTGGTGTCTACCGACTTCCTTGGTGACAGCAGGTAATGTTATTGATGCTCAGACCAGTAAGTGGGGTTAGGCTTACACTGAAGATGATGATGATGATGATGTTCCATTGATATGCAGATCAAGCATATTTGACGCTAAGGCTGGAATTGCTTTGAATGAGAACTTTGTTAAGCTTGTTGCTTGGTATGACAATGAATGGGGTTACAGGTAATTTCTCTATTCCTTATTGCCATCACTGTCCTTGGATGAGGAAATGTATTGTGCTATACCTTTGACCGAGCTTCTTCAGATTTGAACAGATTTGATATTCACAACATTTTTGTTTGTCTCTTTTTGCAGTACCCGCGTGATTGATTTGATTGTCCACATTGCTACTGTTGCTTAAATCCAAGCGCACTGAATCCTCCGCCTTTAAAGTGTCTCACTCAAGGATGCTTCTAATGTTAAGAAGGGTGTTTCAGAATAAGCATCTGTACTGTCCTTTGTGTAGGCACTAAGCAATCTATTTCACTTGTGTCCAGTTTAGCAGTGTCTTACATAGGTTTTTCCTCCTCTTGTTCAAGATAAATGGATCTTATGTTGTCAAAAGGGAAAAAAAATTACAAAGTAATTAACCTTAAAAAATGGTCCAAAAAGTTCTACTATGTAACGATGGCCAGAAATCCGTTCAATTATAATTGTAGGTGTCACCTGAAATATTCATAAAATTCTACATTATGATGCAATTTTTCTATCATCAATATTAAAAAAAAAAAGGGTCAAAAATCCCCAATCGTAAACAATGATGGAATATGTGCTTTAAAATATTTTTACCTATATTTGGCCAAAAAAATATTGTTTATATTATATATGTTATTTAAATTTTTATTTATATATGCTAAAAGTGTATGGGGTAACAAAATGATCAATTGTTTTTTTTACAAGTAAAAACTAAACACATTTGAAAGTGTGGGGGCCATCATTCTTCACCCGGTGAGATTAATATAAAAATGTAAAAGGGGGAAATCATTAGAATTTAGGTAGTGACTTTTCATATTTTGCTTCGTTATTATAATTACGTAGCTTCAATTATAAGATGTATGATGTACCAAGGAGTTCCATTAGTTTTTGGTTGACCATCATAATCTTATGAGATAATATCAGAATACGCCGCCACATATAATGATTTGGAGTTCAAACAGTGTAATTTTCTTTATTACTTTTCACTTTTTATTGTTTTTAAAATTTGTCCTCATTCTTCATAAGTTTCTCTCACCACCACTAAAATATTCCCCCAATCATTAATATCAAAATTAATTAAAAAATTAATATTAATTTTAAATATAAATAATTTTTTTATTGATACACTCTCAAAAATAATTAAATAAAAAAGAGAATGAGAAAGTTAAAAAATATTTTATATTAATTAATTTAATTAATTTTTATAATTTAATTAAATTATTTAAATATATCTTATATTACAAATTAAAAAAATATATGCATAAAAAGCCATCGTAATTTTTAATCTTGAAAATATACAAGTCAGTCGTGCATTTATGTTGATTTTATAGTGTAGTGAATGTTTAGTTTTAAATATAAATAATTAAGAAAATTGAGATGAGAATTGAACTTGTTACTAGTCCTTCCAATCTAGATTTTTTTTTTTTTTTTATAATTTCACTCGCTGTTTTTATACCCATTCTAAACTTAAATATAGCACACGGCATGCAGAAGTAATGTTTTGTTCAAAATATAGGTTTGTAATATATATTTTTTAATTCCACCCTTGGCTGGTTCAATGTAAGCTGCATAATGTGCTTTTAGAATTTTACTATTAATATAATTAATAATGATAAAACAAACTATGTAATATATTCATAGTGTTTCCGCAACTACTCACTAGATTAGGAAACTAATACTCTCTAAAATTAAATAAATTCTACTTATATGGATATAGTGTGATAAAATTAGCGGAAAATAATAGAACTCAGCGATATAAAATATATAAAAAGAAAAAAAATCTCAACAATCATCTTTTATTAATATTTTATCAACAATCCCTTTTTATAGACTATAGAAGGATATAAGATATGTATTTTAGATATATATTCCTAATATTCAATAGTCATATTAGAAAGACGTTTATTTCTTTAACATACCCTTATACAATATTTATAATATTTTTAATAATACCCCACATGTGTCAAAGAAATACCATTAGTTGAATTGTACATATGGATATAACCATTATATCTAGTAGTCTTATTAACTATAAACTAGATCTAGACCGATAATATTTAGTACACAAATATATCAGTGGTCATATAGACTATAAATTAGCATATCTTGAGCGTATACCAAAGGTATTAATAGTTAGATTATATTCTCACATTTCCATTGTTTTGATTGAGCCGTTTTGTGCTCAATACATTTTAAGGATATAGCTAAAGATAAGTCATCACTTAAGATCGATATATTTTAATACAACAGAAATACTCAATACATGATATTTTCTCATTTATATAAAATTAAAATTTAGACATCCGTATATTTTGATACAACGGGAATATATTATATATGATAACAATATCTATAGTATTCCTCAATCATTTTATTCTCCTCATGAGATTAAATTTTTATATATTTATACTCAATCTTCACACAGCATACATAATGTTCATAAATTAATATTAATGTATTAAATTCTCATAATTTATATACAAACAAATTGAGCAAACAACACCTAAATAATGTGCTAGAACTATAAGAAATATTCATATGATGGTTCTCAAAACTAAATTTTAAAATATTTTTTAAATCATATTTGATTCATTCATACTTTCAAATTCATTTAAAATGACATAATAAAAATTCAATATATTCTCACAATAATTATGTATATTTATTCTAAAATAAATATATCCATAAATAATAAAAATTTAAACATATTTATTTTACTACTAAACAAATAATTAAATTTTCATATCCTCAAAATACTTATTTCAAACAACAAAAAAATTCACAAAATTTATCCTCAGCAACAAATAGACCTTTATAAAATTTGTTTTTATTAGCAAATAACAAAATCTCCACCTAATTAATTTGTAATTATAACACATAACTATATAAATATAAAATGATGCTAATATACATATAATTTTTAACTCATAAATGTTATAAGTTACACTACCATCGGCATCTCACACTTTCAAATCTGAAATTATTTAACAACTTCTTAATAACTATTCTAATTAAATTAGTTTTTTTCTATAAAATTCGTCATTAAATTAGAAGTTCACAACTTAAAATAAAATAGTCACAGAATCACAATAATGATAATTTAATGACAAATTTCCTCACAGAATTTTACACACAAATTTCCAAATATGGAATTACTTGAAAAGAGAAAACCGTTGAGAATATAGTAATAGTAATTAGCATCTTTTTTCCATCCACTAACCGGTAGAAACAAACATGCAACTGTAAAAGAGGGGACACGACTGATGTATATGACGGTCTGAGAACCTCGTTGTGAAATTCTCAATACCAGACTGCAATAGATGTTAAGGACATACATGACTCTTCTTGCCCAATACGATCACATGGTAGGAATTGTCTATTTCTTTCGATTTGCATCTGGGTCGTCCCTTTTGCCGCGAATTGACCCAATCTTAAACTTTTTGTCCATCCGTACTCGACAATTTTTGTAAAGGGGTTTTGTTCGGTGGGTCAGGAATTAATAATCGCATGAAGGAAATGTACGTATTTTGTGAGTGTAATAAACTCAAGAATGGAAGCAAGATAGCAAGACCAAGTGCTTTCATGGTGGACCAGGAATTCCTTTGAGTTCGACGCCTACCATAATCTGCAATGATTTATTTGCCCTCATGTCCATAATGAATCCCAGGATGACCTTTGCCGTCTCGTCATCTACTCACAAGATTTTGTATACAATATCTCTTAAAATTATTAATAAAATCTATAAAATAATAAAGTATATAATTTGAATCTTGTCTAATAATATTGACTTTAAGATATATTCTACAATATTTTAATAAATTATGAAGCGATACTCTTTAAAATTAAACGAACTCTTTCTATAAAGATATAGGATGATATAACTAGTTAAAAATAATATAATTTAATGAGATAAAGTATATAAAAGGAGAAAGATCTAACAATCATATGTTATTAATCTTTTATAAATAATCTCTTTTTATAGACTGTAGAAGGATATAAAATATGTATTTTAAATATCTATCCCTAAAACTCAAAAATTATGTCAGAAGTTTTTTTCTTTGATTTACCCTTACACAATATTTTCAATACATATGATGAAAATATGAGGCAGACACTTTTTTTTTTTTATAAATCTCTGCCCCATGTTTACTAGGTCTCATTATGAAGCATTACTACCTTTTGTTCAAAATATAATATGAAAATAACTTAATTACACAATTTAAAAAATTGGTTAAAATTAGTTAATGACTATAAAAATGTAAAAAATACAGTTTGTTTTTTTAAAACATCCCTATTTTTGGAGATGGTGAGCAGATGAGAGAATGTGTGAAAAAAGATATGAGAGAGAATGAGTGGAAAAAAAATATGTATGAGACATAATATTAATTAAGGGTAAAATTAAAAAAAAATTATTAGACAAACTCAAATTTCACCTTACAAAAAAAAAGGAGACATTTATTAATTTCTTTACCTTATATTTTGAACTGGACGGGGTAACATATATGCTAGCAAAGCTTCTTTCTAGTGTGAAACTTATCTTTGTTTTTACGCAGCTCAATATAACATACAAAAGATGGAGTTGGCTTCACTTCATTTATCTTTGCCTCCACTATTTCCCCACTACACACTTCAACCATTAGATCAAATTTTTTTGAACAATCCAGTTAATATTTTACATAATATTTTTCACTGCAGATCTCGGACAGTGTAATTCACCAAGGTGAAATACAAGAGAGGATTCAGATTCACTTATTCCACTTCTAATCTTAGAAAAATTAACACAATAGAACTGTTGTTCAGGTCAAGCTTCATCGATTGGACAGTGGAAGGAAGCTAGACAAAGAACAACAAAAGGAAGTAACAAGTTCTTGTGGACTAAAAGACATGCATACAGGTAATCTACTATCCATGGTCCTTGTGAGGTAAATAATAATTTGTGTTTTTTATTGTTACCCAAGAGAGAAAGTTTTGGACTATAATTTGAGTTTGTCAACTTACCATTCTTGGTGAGGATAAGCATTTTCTGGCTTCTGGGATGCATTACCAAACAATATAGCTGGAAAGGGATCAGGAAACTCAAGCAGATACATAACTTGGAGCTTAAAACTAAATCACCAGATGTGTTAGGAATCATCCCAGTATTGCAAGTTCATTGTTGGAGGATCACACTCGCATATGTAGTCTTCCAATTTTGTTAAGAAATATATTTCACTTAATACTTTATAGATCTCTTCAGATTGAGGGTGCGATTCATCAGCACCAAAAATTCTAAAAACTCACCTATTATCTCTACAAGACTACGGCCAGGAATCTTCTTGACACCCTTCTCTCTCATCGAACTTCGTGCCATCTTTACATCACCCCAGTTTCTTTCTTTAGCGCAAATATTTGCCAACAAAACATATATTCCCCTGTCTTTTGGATACAAGCTTAAAACATTACCGGTAGACAATTTGCCGAGTTCAAAATTTCTATGTTGCAAGCATTTAGAAGGGCGCCCAAGCAGCTTCACATGGTTCCATTTGCATATTTGTTATTAACTTATAAGCTTCTTCAAGAAGCCCAGTTCGACCAAGTAAATCGATCATGCAGGCATAATGCTCTCTTTTGGGTTCTATTCCATAGTTTCTTTCCATGGATTCAAAGTATTCACTACCTTCAGAAACTAATCCACCATGACTGCAAGCTGTTATAGTAAACTCACAGATGCTATATCATCTGGCTTGAATCCCAAATATATCATATGATCAAATAGGTTCACAGCTTGCTTGGCACGACTATTGGTGGCATATGCTGCAAGTAGCCGCATCTATCCATCCACATTTGGCATACATATCTATAAATGCATTAGATAGAGTAACAGTTAGGTGTGTTCTACTATTAATGAAATATCTGTGTATCCATTGACCCAGATTCAAGCAACTCGACCACAGGCAGAGAGCACACTCACTAAAGTGTGCTCAACTGGAATCGCACCTGCCTCAATCATTTCATGGAATAACTTCACTGCTTCCATGGGTTTGTTATTATGAGAATAACCTGCAATCAATGCATTCCAAGTGACCACATTTTTCTCAGGAGTTTGATCAAAGAATCTCATGGCAGATTCCAACTCACCACATTTAGCATACCCATTTACCCTGCAAGTCCACGAGAAAACATCCCTACTTCCCATTTCGTCAAAGAGCTCTCTAGCAGCCGTCAAACAATTGCATTTCACATACATGTCCAACAAGGTATCGTGCAAACTTTTAATGCCATTATTACTCTTCTTTTCTAAGAATTCAAGGATGCTTTTTCCCATGCTAAGGTTACCCTTCTGAGAGCAAGCTGAAAGCAGCGCAATGAACGTTACCTCGTTGGGCTCAATACCACTCGACAACATCAACTTGAAGAGGTTCATAGCCTCTTCTGAATAGTTTCGGGCTGCATACCCGCCATCCTTTGAGGTCCAAGTAACCACATCTTTAAAAGAACTTTCATCGAACAACTCGCGTCCAAGTCTCAAGCAACCCCTATCGGCATAAAAATGGATCAACCCCTTCCGCAAAAGCAATTCAGCCTCAAATCCCGTTTTGCAAACCATGAAATGGACCGATTCTCCTTCAACAACTGTCTCAAACTTCTCACTCGACTTGAGCAAGAAAACAAAGCTCCGGCAATCCATTTCAACGTGTCATCCAACCATTCGGCGAAAGAATGAAAAGGCAACAGTGGGAATTTTAGCTTTACAGCAACCTCTGATCATAGTGCTCCACATGTAAGTATTGGGTTTCTCAATCTGATTGAAAAGCACATTAGCATGTCATATATCTCCGCCATCGGCAAGAGCGCAAAATGCTAAGAAACGGCTCACCGGGAAAGTGTGGGCAATGAGGCAAGTGTGAGTAATGTGTGCTTGAATCTGTCTCAATTGGGACATGGTAGAACAAGACTCCGTGATTACAAGGGTGGGGTTTGTGATGATTACGCTGGTTGTTGAGTTCCATTTGAACTAGCCGGTAGAAACTGATGATAATATTCTCCGAGATTGGAGGAACAAGCAGGAAAAAGAACAGAACGAGGTAAGGGTCAAAACAAGCAATTTCATGTGAATTACTTTGAACTATCCGTCAGTGTTTGAGAAAGATTACTTCTTGTTGGTATAGTAATGAAGCTTCACAAGATCGCGAGAGGAAAGAAAAAAGAAATCCATATTATATATATAAATATATAGTCACTCCAATTCTTATTTAAAATTATTATTTCTCCCATATTTAATATAAAATAAATTAAATTAATTAATATAATATATTATTTTTAAAATATTATAATAATTTTTGTTAATTTATTTTTTTATCTTTTATTTATTTATTATTAAGAGAGTATTAAAATAATAATTTAAAAAAATAGATAAATATAAAAAATATATTTTATATTTAAAATTAAAATTAATTTTTAATTAGATATTATATTAAAAATTAAAAAAATACTAGTTAGGGTGGGTGAATCTTGATGAGCCAGGATAATTTCATGTAACTTATTTGATGTTTTGCTATAATATCGAGGGTATTATTAAAAATGTCTAAAAGTAGTTGGTAAAAATTTTGCCTAAAGATAAAAGAAATACTCAAATTTACTCATCATCGGCTCCTGACCCATTTTACGATTCATCAGTTCTCATCAAGAGCCTTTACACACCAGAAATAGTTGACTCTATTCTGAAAACTCCCATATCCTTCACAAGACAAGATGACCTTTTCACTTGGATTGGTAATGCTGCTGGTGCATAAGAAATGCATTCGATCCTTCCTTTCTCATTCAGGTCAAACAGACTCTTTTTTGAGGTTTATGTGGTCAATTTCTCTCCCTTATAAGCAGCTCAGTCGAATTTGAAAATTGCTTTATTGTAGTCTTCTAACAGGTGACACCCTCAAACACCATCATTTGAATGTTGATATCTTGTGTCCTTTTGGGTGTAATATAGAGGAATCCATGGAACACATATTTATTGCATGCCCCTATGTTGAGAGATTATAGGATCCATGAACTTGTCTTCTCTTCCTTGACCAGTACCGCTACCAGACATAATAGTAAGTTATATAAATACCTCATATATTAATGTTATAGTATAATTTTACCTATAATATTTTTAATTTAGTGCAATTTCACTCATAATTTTTTTAATTTGGTATAATCTCATTTCTCAAGTATCAATACTTGTACTAAATTAAAAAGATTATAGGTGAAATTAAATCAAATTAAAAAATAGTATGGGTAAAATTGTACCATAAATAAAATTAAGATATTAGATACATTATAAATAATATCAGAATATTATGTGCTATATAACTCCATGATAATTTACAATTGAGTCCACTAGGTATTTCACTCTTAATTGATATTAATATGAGCACCAACGGGTTGGTCCGAGTAATAAGCGACTCAGTATCGTTTAAGTGAGGTCTTGAATTTGAGCCTTAACGTATACAAAAAATTCTTATTGGGAGACTCACCTACTATAGTCAAGTGCGCGATATAGGTCAGATTCGGATGTAGTTAAAGTAAAACTCCAATAAATCAAGTTGATAACAAAAAAAATGTTAATATGAGCGGCTGGTCTATCATCCTGTCCAAACAGAAATAGAACAACGTCACTTCCTGCCAAATCATAATCTGCCACCATGCTATGCCTTCATGGCAATTCATATGTAGGAGGAGACTTGCTAACCCTCAATTATTCATGTAATACCATTTAAATTTAGAAAATTACACATTCTTTTCATGTTTATCATAATCTAATAAGGTGCGTCTAAATTAGAAAAATTTTGTTAATTACACCCTAGACATTTAAAAAACAACTGTAAGTACTTCTCAAGGAGTTTTGATCCCATTAAATATTGATTTTTTTCCTATGCATAAGTTTCCTCATATTATAAGTAATAATATTTAAGATACTATTCGATTTTAAATATAAATATCTTTTTTAATAGAGATTTATTTAAACTTTAGTTCAACACAACAGAGGGACTAACCCTTGCTAGACCTAACCTCTTAGTATATATATATATATATATATATATTGCTAGGTATCTTCTTATTGGAGGCAATGCTATTTAAGGTATTATCGGATATTAAATTTAGACACTTTTCTTAATGAAGATTCAAACTTTAATTTACAACATTATGATGAACTAGTTCTTTCCGTTAAACCAAACTCCATCAATAGTATATATTTTTTGGTACAATCAATAGTATATTTTTTTAGTACAAAATTTTTTAGAAAAATGTTAGGCTCATTCAAAATCTAAGAATAGGGTAAAGTCTCTTTTCTTTCTAGATAATACTAATATCAGGAAGAGCGTGGGCTGTCTATTACCTTTAAGTTTAAACTTAGACATCTAAAAGTTAAGATATCTCCTTAAATACGGCGAATAGAATTATAATAAAGTGATACTCTTTAGGAATTAAATATATTTTAAATAGTCACATATTTCATCCTTTATCAGTTAAATTTATGTACAATGGGTACAATCAGTAGTATATTGAATATTGATATACAAGTTCACCTGGAGCCTATTGAATGCTTCGAAGGCCAAGTGTTTGAATATTGATATACACGTTCACATGGAGCCGTACCATTCCTAACGTTTAGGAGCTAACTTCTCTAGCTGTAGGCCAAGGTAGAAAACGATCCTGGCTTCTCAATTCAACCGTTGCTCTAAAAATCGTAACTTCGTCTTATATGAACTTTCTAAAGCTGGGTATTACTAATGGAAATTACAGTAAGTTTAAATACCTAAACATCCATTCACTTTAATAATATATACGCTTTCTTCTGGAGAAAGCAAGCTTTATAACGTATGAAGAGAATCACGAGAGAGGATTAAACAACCTCTTTACCTTGAAAAGATAACCAGGAGGAGTTTTCATTATTTCTTCATTTAAACAAGATAATTGTACTGTATTTCAACAAAATTATCTTTAAATTATTGAAAACAATCCAATCAAATCGCATTCTTACTGTCTCTCTCTCTCTCTCTTTTACAGATCCTACAAGATCTTTGGATGTTAAGATATTAATGATCCATGTTTGGGCATATACATATTTAGACAAAGGGGAAAAAATATACTTCATTGAGTTTCCTGTAGAGACCATCCTGATTAATGACACACAAAATAAAAATAGAAAAACAACTGGTGGATATAATAAAAAAAAATACAACAAAGAAAGATAGAAAAACAAAACACAAAATATAATAAGTGATAACTCAAATTTATTGAAGCTGAACTATAATAGACCAATACAACATGTATTCCCATGAAATTCTCCTCCTTATACAATAGCTAGTCAATTATAAACGTTAATTCTGTCCAAAAATTGAAATAACTAAAAGGTTACACCTTTTTCTTTGTACAGCTTCAAGTTTTCATCATCGCACTCAAACAAATTACAGAAAGGCTCTGAAAATTGATGTATCCCAAATCCCAGATGGAATCTATGAAATTCCATTCCTTTCACCATTGAAGCGGGCGATTCCAATCGTCGCTTCCCAAATAGTAATCCTGCATTCCATTCACCATCGATCGTCGAGTCTTGTGCCCCAAGAAATTCTATTTCTGGCTCCCAAACATGGTTGACTGCAAAATTCTCATTAATAAAGGAATAATCTTTATCAGCAGGAACAGCCATGGAAGAAACCCATGGTTGGCCGTACGATTCCCAAGTTTGGTTCACTGCAGAATTGTCAGTAATAAATGAATAATCTTTATCACCAGAAACAGCCATGGACTCCTCTATGAATTGTGTTGGTTGATTCAGTTGTACAGAAGATACCCATGGTTGGCCGTACGATTCCCAACCGGAAAGCTCCATGAAACTCCCAGAAGAAGTATTTACCCTGCTATCACAGAAATCAGAGGCCTTTTGGATACTACTCTGCATCTTGATTTTCTCATCTAGGGTTTCCAGTTTCGAGTCGATTTCGTTCCATAGACTCATCAGTGATTCTGCAGAAATCTTCTTCTTTTCCTCTGATTCGGACTCTTCGTATGAGTGCTTCTCCTTCTTGTTCTTCCCAGCTTGCTTTTCTCTGTGCTTCGTGAGCATCGCCTTCACTTTCTCATGATTTGGCCATGCCTCGATTTCTCCGTCAGGCCCAATGCACACCAAACAAACCCCAGCGCCGCTCTTCACCGTAAGCTCATGGCATTTTCTGAACAGCGTTTCTTTTCTCTTCTTGCAGTTCAACAATTGAACGCCATCGCGGTTTCTCTTCCTTGTCGCCATTGGCGGCGGTGAACATGGTGGGCTTGCTTCAACGGAGAATGGAGAGAGGGGCGTAGAGAGGTAATTTGAACGTTGCATTGTTAAAATAGGAAATAACTGGAGAGAAAATATTTTTATAAAAAGTTCTTTTACTGTCTGCCCTATCGCTTTTGGAACCCGGATGAATCAATCTTGCCCCTTTTAGCCACGTTTGTTCTGTGTCTCTACCTTGCATCGTTGTGATATTTTACTAATGATAATTTTATCTTTTTTTTAAAAAATAAATAAACAACTTTGCTCTCATTTCATTTAAGTTATTTTTTAAAAAAAATTAAAGTAGTTATTTTTTAAAAAAACTTAAACTATGTCAAGTGTTTAATTAAATATATTTATAAATCATAATTAATATATAAAATTATAATTCCATAAGAGAAAATCATATAATTATAATTCATGCAATTTTTAATTTGATACCTATATTTTTTTCTTATTAATCCTTGCTTTGTCAACACAATTAACTGTTGTACAAATTACAATGGCTAACAGAGGTTAACCATACTAACAAAGCAAAATTAAATGATTTAATAAAAAAAATAATGTGTACTAAATTAAAAATTAAAAAATAGTACCAATAAATTATTAATTGATATAATAAGTGGCCTCACATGGAAAATATAAGTTTAAATTTTAAGAAATGTACTTATTAAAAAAGATAAAGATCATTTATGCTTTAAGTCTAAACCATTAGTTTCAAGTTTAAAGTCACTTGGATATCTTTAAATAAAAATATTAGAAGAAAATATAGGTAAATGTGGTTTTTCTGCACTATGCTTTTTCATTTTCCTTTTACTCTTCAACTTCTTTTTTTCATTTTATTTGTTCTTAGTCTTGTTCGAAAATACTTGAATCATCATCCCCTTTTCTCTAATGAATTATATATTTTTTAAAACTCGCGAAATAGTGACATCAAAATCGATACATCTGAGATTTGAACTAACTCATGAGAATTGATTTTGATGCCACTATTTTATCCAATTTAGAAAAGGATTATTTTGTGAAAATATAAATTTGAAACCCCACAAATCTTGGGTATTGATCAGGTCATGTTAGCGCAACGAGTGGCTTCTGTGGAGAATGTAAACTGCAACGTTTATGGCTGCAGATGGTAGCAAACTGAAAACACAAAGGAGAGAAGCCAAACAAATCTCTTTTGGTAGGTGTATTATTGTATAATAATAATAGTAAAAGTTTGGTGAGGCAATTAGGTTACTAGCTCTTAGGACTTAGGATTATAAATAAAAGGTAAAATAATATTTAATATATTATTTTTATTTATCATGTGTAGTCAATATCATAATCTTATTCGTAATATAATTTTATCTATAATATTTTTAATTTGGTATAATTTTACCCATAATCTTCTTAATTTGATACAATTTTACCCATAATTCTATGGGTAAAATAGCACCACCTAATATTCTGATATTATTTTTTAGTGCGACCAATATCTTAATTTTATTTGTGGTACAATTTCACCCATAATTTTTTTAATTTAGTATAATTTTATCCATAATTTTTTAATTTTGTGTAATTTCACTCATAACTATAATAGATTCCAATTTTATGCAAGAATTCTTGGTACTTTCTTAGATTTTTCTCATCCACTTGTTTCATTTGATAACTTATAGAGGTTGGTGAGTAAATAATCCCATATTAGGTTAATTATAGGTAAAATTATATTAAATTAAAAAGATGATAAATGAAATTGTATCACAAATAAAATTAGAATATTTCACACCTAAAAAATAAAATCAGAATATTGGGTATTATTTTACCTTAAATAGAATCTTATTAAATTTTAATCCACAAACTTGTGAATAGACTTGCGTTTAGTCTCAAGAATATCTCTCATCCCTTTCTTTATTTTTCTTCTCTCAGAACCCTTTTATATCTTCTCAATTCCCTTTAATCTCTCTGTTTGCTCTCTCTCTCTCTCACTCTCTATTTTCTATTCCATTTCCCTTTCTATCCAAATTATAATAATCTATCATTGGTATTTAAACAAGTTTCGACTCTAGAACTTGTGGGTTATGGGATCACTATGCTTCCAATCTTCTTGTGAACTACCTGACTTTCATAACCAAAGCTGCCCCTCTCCCTATTTTCTGTTCCTTTTTTTTTTCTATCCAAATTATAGATATTTATTAGTGGTATCAAAGCATGTTTTTTATTTTGAGACCTATGAGTCATGGACTCACAATGTTTTCAATCTTCTTGAGAATTGCCTTCTAAAAGGAAGGCACCACTCGAGTCATTTAAAGAATACATACCTTCAAAAACTTAAATACAGATAACGGATGAATTGAGATTTTAAGAAAGTTGTCTTGTCTCGTCAGAAAAGGAATTTTAACGTTACGTTGTCTTGTCTGATTATGAGAGGGATTTTAATCTTGTACTTTTAGAGCAATTTCTTTTCTTTCTCTTTAAGATTTTATATTAATGATCATTTTTAGAAAAATATAAAGCATTGATAGTACAACAACAGATGACGTGTTTGGTTCCACAATTTGTATTTTAGCTTCATAACTTGAATATAGCCTCATTATGGCTATCAACTTAATGTGATCATGTCATTGCAATTAAGCTTGATTTGGCATGTGAGTTGAATTTGCTAAAGCTTCAGAAGATTCTTTGCCCTTGAATAAATCTTTTAAAATCTGAGTATGAGCTTTGAAACCATTTCATCCAGTTACAGTGCTCATTACCAAGTGAAAGTATCAAATCTGGATAGTCTAGATTTATTTTCTTATTTTATTTTTTAAAAAAAAATATTTTAATGTGTATATAATATAAAATAAAGATAATCGATAAGTTTTACAAAAAATAATTTTTTATTTAAAACTCTTTAATTTAAAATTTACACCGTTAAAATTATACTTGAACGGTATACACCTCACCATAGGGAATAGCACCATAAGCTTATTACTTTGATGAGCATGGAAATCGGGTGCCGAAAACATCATGACCCATGTTATCGTTTTATGGAGTGGTGTAAGTTGCCCATTCTTCTTGGGTGTGAATTGAAAGTGCACGCAGCTTGGAAAAAGAGGTTGCAATCTACATTGTTGGTCATTTTTATGTAATATATTGTTCTTAAATATATATCATTGTTGCCAATGTAAATCATTGGCAAGTAATATATATATATATATATATATATATATATTTATAAGTTTTTTTAGCTGCAAAATCTACCTTAGTTCTACTGAGGGCTTTAAATCCAACTAAACTCAACTTTTTGCCATAAAACAAAAGGAAAAAGAAAATGTTTGTTGTCTAACCAAAAGCACACACAAATCCGGTACCCAAACAAACTATAGCCCATTTAATTTAACTTCTAAAAAATATATTGTGAAAAAAAATAATTTAAAATTGATTCTAGAAAAAAAATTTAAAAAAAATAATTATAAAGAAATAAATATTTAGAAAATTATTAGCAGAATGACTTTTTTTATAAGTAAATTATTAAAAAAATATGGGATAAAATGATAAAAAAATATATAGATAAAATAGTCATTATACAGCTCAAATATATTTTATTTTACTTAAAAGCTATCCCATATTAAACTATAATTTTGTATCCACAAAAATTATAATTTAATATAAAAATATTTTTAAATATTTAATAGCTATTTACTTATTTACTTACAGTTTAATTTAAAAATATTTTTATATATATAAATTTTAAATAATTAATAGGGATAGAGATCGGCCTAACTGTTAAACCCTTATGGGCTTGGGCTCATGAGTCTTATTTTCCTTTTAAGATATATTTTGTAAAACCCTTTTTTTTTTATGTAAACCTTTATGTAGTTTTTATTTCATTTATATATATATAGTTACAAAGTCCAAATTGTTAAAAGAATTTTGTAACATCTAGTCAATAATAGTTAGTACAGATAATAAAAAATAGACTCATATTTTATAAGAACACCAATTTGATTCCAATTATCGTCGTGATAGATTTAGTGAGCAATCACGTGCGTCCCTTATAAACACTTTCTAAACTTTAGAGTTATACTCTAATTTTAATAGGAAACTGATACCGAACTTATCTAAACTTTTTTATAACAAAAAAAATTAGAACATCCAAAACCATATTTCTCAGGTAAAAATGCAGATATAGCGATATAAATTGTACTAATATCTAAGGGCTAAATAATAATTCAGCCAGGGATGGATAAAAACAACACAACACTAATATTCTAAAATGTGATGATTGAAATTTAAATTCTAGTTATTTTTCTCAATCCTCATCATCATCCAAATAACAAAATGTTTTAGAGGTTTTGAGTACTTCAGGAGCACCATATGGTATTAATTACGAAAAAGAAAGAACTTTATCCTTAGTATTGGCATATTCCTCCATATTATGTTTGAAGTTTTTTTTTTCAACCATATAAAATTTGAAGTTAATAACATATTATAGATAAACTAATAAAACTTTATATAAATCTCCATTTAATTTTTAAATAATAATACATCCGGTCTTAATTATAAGGTTCATTCATTTTTTAGATATATTTAGGAAGTAAAATAAATCAATTAATTGTAATTAATATAAGAGTTAATTAGCTAATTTTGGTAGATTGAATAATATATAATATGAATTCATATTGAGATATTAGATTTAATTATAATTAACTGATTTATTTTATTTTATAAATATATCTAAAAAAATTAATTAGATTTTATAATTAGGGTGGGAGATAGTAATTTTTTGAAATAAAAGTAAATTTTTAAAAACATTGTACTCACTCTTACCATAAATATATAAGTTGGTCAAATTTATATATATAATAGTTTAATCCATCTTATCTTTCTATAAATTTATAAGTTTTAAATTATCTTTATTGATTATATATATTAAATGAGTTTTTATCAATAGCTAGATCTATGCAAATGGTTAATGAGTATTCCTCCAACTTTAAATATAAGAGTTAGTTAATTTTTTTGAATAAATTAATTAATTGTACATAATATAACAGTTATATGACTAATTTGGGTAGAGTAAAT
This sequence comes from Leucaena leucocephala, assembly GCA_037074615.1. Taxonomy (NCBI): domain Eukaryota; kingdom Viridiplantae; phylum Streptophyta; class Magnoliopsida; order Fabales; family Fabaceae; genus Leucaena; species Leucaena leucocephala. Next base: position 16,238,843 of record CM073538.1, read on the forward strand.
AATATATAATATAAATTCATATTAATATGTTAGATTTAACTAAAAATTAACTGATTTATTTAGTTTCTTTAATCTCTCTAAAAAAATTAACTAGCTATTATATTTAGAATAGAGAACTATATTATAGAAAAACCCGCATCCATTATTTATAAATAACTAATTAGCATCTATTATATAAAAATAAGTAATTTAATTTATTTTTTTTAATTTCTATAAATTAGTTCTACATTTAAAGTTTAAGGAGTATGATATAATATTGAGAGGGTAATTAATTATAATCCTATCTAGCTGATGATTTCTGACAAAATATGTTAAAGTGTGTTTTGAAAGTTAAATATGGTAATAACCACATGCTACTTATAAAAGTAGAGAATATTGTTGTCAAACTCATGAATTGAGTTTACTTATTATCATGTCAATTATGCTTAAACCTAGAAGGCTTACAAATTTTGTTAATCTCACGATTTCATTAATTGAATTTATTATTTTTATATTTTTAATGGGTGTTTGAATGTAAAAGAGAAAGTGAAAAAAAATGGATCAATATCAAATATTTAGAATAAAATTACATCATCAACTGGCTTATATCATGAGTGATAGAAAGTTGCGTGATGCATAAATTATTCCCTTAATTTCAAAATATAAATCCTTTTTAAATAAAAAGTTTCTGTTTCATTTTATAGGTCTCTTTAAAAATTAAAAAATAGCATTTATTAACATTTTTTATTTAATACCCTTATAACCTTATTTATACTAGCAACTTCAAAAGCAATAGTTGTAAGTTTTAGAAACAAATTTATAACGTAGTCAATAATTTTATCCACTAATTACATTTCTTAATTATGTACAAATTCCTTTAAAACCGTATATTCCTCCAATTTTTAATATAAGAATTATTTAAATCTTTTAATTATTAATATAAAAACTACTTAATAAATTTGAATAGATTAAATAAATTAGATAAATTATTTAATTATAATAAATATAATATAATTTTTTAAATATCTGTATAATATTAAATTATATATTTTTAATAAATTAATTTAAGAAAAAAATAATAAATATGATTAAATAAAAATAAATTTTTATATTTAGAAATAATTAACTCTCAAACAATTTAGTTAATTCTTACGTTTATAATGTAAATACTATCACATTAACTTATATATATATTTTTTTAGTAATTTACACATGAAAAACTGATTTTGATAAGTGATACCAATTATCTAAACATTTACAAATTCAGTTCATTAATACTTCTTTTTTGAAAAATCTATATTATTTAAAATCTATTCTCTAAAATCAATTTTTTTAAAAAAATAAAAAGATGTTCTCCTATAACTAATCCAAATACTCCTATTCCAAAAATCAATTTTACATATACCATGTCACGAGGGAAATTAATAAAAATAAAATAACAACCACGTGATACTCATTAATTATATTTTCTAAAATCACCTTTATTTTTTTAAAAAATAAAAAGATGTTCTCCTATAACTAATCCAAATACCCCCCTATTCCAAAAATCAATTTTACATGCACCATGCCAAGAGGGAAATTAATAAAATAAAATAACAACCACGTGCTACTCATTAATTATAGTTTTTTCTTTTGTTCACATTTTAAGGGAAGTGTGTTTTTAGCGTTGCATTCACTATTTTTTTTTCTAAAGAATATTTATGCTGAAACCAAAAGCCCAAACGCCCATGAAGTGACTTTTTTTTTTTTGTTAGGGGGAGCAAAATTAAGTGAGAATTTATATTCATAATAGTTAGTTTGTGTTTTCATCGGCCTTAGTAGAGAGGGGCATTTCATGGCGTAGCTAGGTTGTACTATTAATCATTTTTTCATAATTTTTTATTAAAAAAATGTCCCCTCTTCTCTTCACTTTTCCCAAAAATATGAGAAATTGTTATTTTAATAGTTATGTATGCAAAACTTCATATGACTATTAACAGACCCCAAAAGTGACGTGATCCCCAATTGCAGTAATTTACATATGATGCCATTTCATCTTTGCGTTGGACCAACTAAAATGATTAAAGTCATTTTTTAATGGGTTACGATTTTTTTTTTCTTAAAAGTTTTGGAGGGGAGAATAGGGATATTTAAAAAAAAAATTAGTTTAATTTTACCCAAAAATATTTAATAAAAATAAGTAAAATCATTCTAATTATTATAAACTTAGTGTTATCAGTTAAAATTTTAACATTGATTTTTAACATTTTTAATAGTCAGAAATAATATTATTTTTTAATATTTTTATAATAAAATTAATCTAATAAAAAACTTTTAGATACTTAACTCCTACACAAAATCTTTCATGGTAAAATTAAACTTTAGCCTTTTTAAATAAAATTCTCAAATAGTTGTCATAAAAAACCTATATTATGAAAAGGCAAAAGGGCATCTTTAATACTTCAGCTATATATAAGATTTTAATTTTATCCTTTAATTTTATAAAATATTTTTTTAATCTTTTAATTTTAATTTCATTAAGATTTAAATGATAATTTTATGTGTTAAATATTTTTATTTAAAAATTAAATTTAATACATTGGTATTTGTGATTTTTTTTACCATTTAAAATGTTAATAAGGATATTTTTTATTAATAAAATTAACCTTGGTTATAAAGTTAAAAGGACATTTTGTAAAATCAAGGCAACAAACTAAAATTCTGTGTAAAGTTAAAGACTAAAAGTTGCATTTTTACCTTAAGAAAACTATTATAAACATCAGCAATATATAATATAATTTCTTTTTATATAAAATATCTGAGATTCAATATTATACATACAATTGGAAGCAACTATCTTGATTGATTTTCTCCCCATTGATGAGGTTAATCAAAACTTTTTCACTCAACTGAGATTATTGAAAAAATCTTAAAATAATATTATTTAAATTTTAAAAATTTAAATTAATTTATTTACTATATTTTTTGAAGTATTTATTATTTTTATAAAGTAAATAACAACATAATTTTATAAAAAAAATATTTTAAATTTTAAAATTTAAATGATATTTAAATTTTAAAATTTCCCGGCGCCTCATTTTTCTGTCATTACATTCTTTTTCCCCCTTGATGTAAAGCAAGAGACCCCACTGTTCATTGAAAAGTTAAAGAGAAAAGTAACTTTCCTTGCTCCATCAATCTTTCTCAAATCATGGGCCTATCTATCTTATAGGCTATAAGAGCTCCCTAGAAATAGTTATCTTCATAAATCATAGCGGTGAATAAGGCAGATTCTTATGCCCCTTTTATGTTCTAGATGAGCTTTAATTCGCAGCTCAAAGCCATGCAAGTTATGAATTGTGCACCTTCAATTTCTCCTTTTTGATTTTTTTCCGGTTGTTAGAGCTTGGTAATGGTGTGGGTCATATATAAAACACAATACCTGAAAATTTCCTCAAGTGAATAAATCTAGATTGTGGGGGCAGCGAAAAATCATCATATTATCAATTTGTAATCCCTGTGTCGGGGTGGGTGCTCACGGACCAGAGAATCTCAATCTTTCTATGCTTTTCCCTCTGAACTTTTTGCTCCAACATTGAATTTCCCATTTTCGCTTTTGTTATCTTGTGAGAGAAACTCACACCCATGGTGGGTCATTTTGGGTTCTCCCACCAACTTCTGCCGCGAAAACCCACGTACCCTTCTTAATCTTGCAGCTTTGTGTTTTTCCTCTCTTGCTTGTTTCTTCTCTTTGATGTGAACTTTCGTAACTGTTCACAAATCACAATAATCTTACACCTTCTTCATTCATACGAATTTCTAGTTCATTAGCAGCATTTTGGGGAAGAAGAAGCTGAAATGCCTCCCTCGTATTTTCCTCTGCGTTGGGAGAGCACTGGAGATCAATGGTGGTACGCGTCGCCGATTGATTGGGCGGCGGCGACCGGTCTCTACGATCTGGTAGATGAGCTTCTCCATCTGGACACTAATTTGCTCATTAAGCTCACCTCACCTCGTCGAATCCGCGGCCTCGAAACCGTTTGGGACGACGAATCTCAATTTGACGACGTCGCTAAATGTCGGTGTCATGTTGCGAGGAATCTTCTTCGCGAATGTGAAACGGGGAAGGGACATAACTCTCTTATTCGTGCTGGCTATGGTGGGTGGCTGCTTTACACTGCTGCGTCTGCCGGAGATGTGGATTTTGTTCAGGAATTGTTAAGGAGAGACCCATTTCTGGTGTTCGGAGAAGGAGAATATGGAGTCACTGATATACTATATGCTGCTGCTAGAAGCAAGAACTGTGAGGTCTTCAAGATTCTCCTTCATTCTTCACTTTCGCCCAGAGATTGCAGTGTCACTGAAGCAGAATTGGATGAGTGGTGGGATTTTCAAGAGGGACACGATGAATAGGGCCATTCATGCTGCAGCGAGAGGAGGGAATTGGGAAGTATTGAAGCAGCTTCTTGGAAGTGATTCTGACATTTTAGCTCTCAGAGATTCACAAGGATCCACAGTTTTGCACGCAGCAGCTGGTAGAGGGCAAGTTGAGGTGCGGATGCTTAATTAATGTCATTCTGATGTGTGAAACTGGAATTATTTGTGATCTATCTTAAAATTGTTAGTTTCTTAGTAGATTTAAGAAATTTGCAGTACTTGAAAACTTGATATACTTTATGTACCCTGACATAACTTTTCTCATTTGGCTTTTGAGGACGAACAACTTTAATTATAAGGAGTCTATTTATTGATAGATCAGAAAACAAATAAATTTATACCTACTTAGCATGCTAACCCCAGGAATTATGGTAATGAGAACTTCTTAAGCAGAACGAGATGAGTAAAATACAAACAGAATGAGATCATGGACCTCTTATGTGAAGCTTGCCCCCTGACTTAATCATATGGCTTGTATCAAACACTCTGTTTATGTGGACTGAGTACCTGAAACTTGCACGTGTAGTGCTTATGAATTGCTTTATTTTAATACCACAAACTTTTAGTGCTTCTTCAGAAATCTTTATGGTGGTTATCGGCAAATTATGCTGTCTACTGAAGTAGAAGGAAAGCATGAACAAGATATTCATCTCATCTAGCAGGAATTTTGATGTAGAATATTGATTATGTATGCCACAGAACGCCTTGTTCTCAGTGTTATTAAGCTTCATAGTTAATAATAAATCAGATTGCTCTAAGATGAGTTTGAGATAAGATATTGAATGCACTTCTAATATCAAACATATTTGTGTGAATTCCTTACACAGTGTGTCCTGGTGCTTTATTCCAACTGTTGTTTCCTTGTGGCCCATATAGAAACAGACTCCAAACTGGGTTCATGCTATATATTATAAATAAAATCAGGTGACTTATTTTAAGACTATCGCTTCTCATCTTTATATTTGACACTTTTGGGACAGTAAATGCTGCTACAGAACTTAAATTTGTCCAGATTTACTGAATGCAACAAAAGCTTTCACCTATTCTGACCATTCTTGCGATGCAGGTGGTGAAAAATCTACTAGAATCATCAGACATTGGTCGAGATCTTGATTATCGCATCTCCCGAATCAGCGATGTTAACCAATCACTATGGAGACACATTTCTTCACATGGCAGTGGCTGGTTTTAGAAGCCCAGGTTTCCAAATACTGGACAAGCACACTGAGCTAATGAAGCAAGTTGTTAGTGGGAAGATTGTGAACATAAAGGACAGTATCAATGTCAGGAACAATGAAGGAAGAACAGCTCTTCATGTAGCTGTCATTGTTCTTCCTTCATTGTTCCTGACATTGATAACATCCAATGTGATGTAGTTGAAATGTTAATGTCTGTCCTATCCATCGATTTGAACATTCGTGACGGCGATGGCATGACTCCCCTTGATCTTCTGAAGCGAAAACCTCGATCTGCATCCTCTGAGATTTTGATCAAGCAGTTGATTTCAGCTGGAGGAATATCTAATTATCCTGATTATCTGGCTAGAAATGTCCTTCGTTCCCAGCTGAAATCCCATGGCATTGGAAGGAGTCCTGGAACTTCTTTTAGAATCCCAGATGCAGAGATATTTCTGTACACTGGTGTCGATAAGGAATCATTGTCAGAAACCAACTATGATCAGGCAAGTGTAAAATCTAATTCTTACTCAGGTGAACTCAGCAGCACTTGTGAGTCAGCCAGCTTCCCATATGACAAGTCTGGTTCTGCTAAGTTCGCTACAAGGCGCTTAAATTTTTTTCTGCGGTGGCCTAAAAAGAAAGATAGAGAAGCCGCCGGTGCCTTAAAGCTGGACGACGAAGAGGATAATTTTTCATTATATTCTTTTGGTTCAAGGAAAAACGTGGAAAACATCCCAATCCCATTAAGGCAAAGATACTCAAACTTCTGTTCTCTTCCAAACAACAAAAGAACACTATCTATTAGGACTTATCTCCCAAGTCCATCCACCAGAGAGAAATTTACAGCGGGCCTAACACAAGGCGTGATTCAGGTAAACCCCCTTCTGGCACTTACTGGTCCTTTTATCAAACCAAAATCATCTATGGCTTCTTCACTTACTTCCATTGATAAGCAAAGAGATGTTAATAATAATATCATGGGACCCTCTTGCTCCAATCCATCAATAGATAAAGGTAATAATACACTGCAACCCCACCATAGACAGGGTTCGTTCGGAAAGAGATTGATGAACAGGTATTTATCTTTTGGAGCACAAGGCCTGGGTTTGGAAGATTCAAATAATCGTTTCAGTTCTTTAGTTGCCTAAATGTTAATATACTGTTGTCAACATTAGAGTGGATTGTCACTTAGCTTACAATACTTGCTTGTTTGTGTCAGTTCATTTAAAATGTGTATCCTAATAATGTTGTTTTTGTATCATCTTCTCGTTTGTTATTTATTGATTTAGTTTTCTCAGTTTAGCCAGAAGCAGTTTCGCTGAAATTTGCTCTTGTATACTTGAAAAGCCAAGTAATCAAGATTCCCTCCTTCTCTCCCTTCTTTTCTATCATGCTTTTTGGTATTTAATTAGTTGTCCAGAATCAAATCTTTATGCCCCTCTAGATTAAACGTTTGGTAAATTAACTGAGATTTACGTTCTGATTTTTTTTTTCAAACAACCTGCAATTTGTTAATTTTGGGAGCATCTATGTGATATTTGATATTACCTATTATTTTGAATTTAAAAGTTGTCAAGTCCTAAATAAATTATATTTTTTCCTTTTAACGAAATTAGGGATTTTATCCAAAGTAAGCTCTAACGCCACCCCCACCCCACCCTCTCTCTCCTTCACATCAAGTGACATGAAATTGGTCATTCCATTCCAAATGACATGAAATTAGTGATTTTATTTCCTAGTAAGTTGAAAAATAAAAAAAAGGAGATTTAAAAAGAAAAGAATGAGGGAGAAATTAAAAAAAAATGTCACTTGAATTTTAAAAGTATAAATCAGTTTATTTACTATATTTTTAAAATATTTATTACTCTTATAAAATAAATAATAATATATTTTTATAAAAATTCTTGATTTGAGATTTTTAAATTTAAGTGGTACTTTTTAAAGAGTTTTTAAGACAGTAAAATCATTACATTTGGTTGGAATTTAAATTGATAAAATTAGTATTAAATAATTAGATTTGCATATTCTATAAATTGATGACATTATTAATTTAATTTAGAAATGTCATACGATAATTTCTCTCTTACTCTTAACTCAGGAATGGATTTCATGAATTGAGTTTTGAGAAAACTATTCTTAAAGTATATATATTGCCTGTTGTAAAACTAATATTTTAAAAGCCCTTTTTAAGGCAAAATTTTTATTTAAGAAAATTTTAAAATAAACAGTCATATTTCTTTAAACAGATTTTTGAACTAAATTATAGTTTAAAACTAAGGTTTCAGATAAGTTAGTCAGAGTTACTTATGGAACAGTAAACCACTTATAAACTAACCAATTACTATATTACCCCTACTTTTTCTTACACCCTCTCTCCTCTCCTCTCTTATCTCTCCTCATTTAATACTCATACCCTTTTTCGTAATTTACAAATAACAAAAGTACTTTTAGAAATAACTATCCAAACACTCATTTATTCAAAACCACTTTTTTTTTTCATAATCTCTTCTCCAAAAGCCCTTTTCTATAAGCTGTTCAAAAACCCTTTTTTTTTCATAAACCCGTTTTTAAAATCTTATCCAAACGGGCCCATAATTTCTTTTAATTTTTAATTTAGTATTTATATTTTTTTATTAAATTATTTAATTTTATTATGTTAGTACAATTATTTTTGTAAAATAACTAACAATATTAATAGAATAAAATTATAAGGACCAGTGGTACTAGCTAAATAAAATTAAATAATTATTAATGAGAGAAAAATAAGTAAATATCAAATTAAAAATTGAAAGAAATTATATATATCTTACAAATAGTTTTCCTTTGGGTTTCCAACCCAACATTATTCTTTGTTTTATTGTTTAAGTTTTTTTGTTGTACAAACAAATTTAAGTGGGTTTCACATAGGCTATCTATTAAAATTATCAGGGTATAACTGTAGATTTAAAGAGCGCTTACAAGGAACTTACAAGATTACTTACTAAAGGAGCACGACGGTAGTAGAAATTCAATTCGTATTTTTATGGGATACAATCATATTCTTAACTATATGTGTCTAACTCTAATTGTCAAATTAATTGTTCAAGTTGATGCAAGTTAACAGTCGCAACACCTGATGATTAAATTGTTCCAATTATTGGGTATGTTTAGAAACTTATAAAACCAATGTTTTAAAAGGGTTTTTGGGTTAAACATTGATCTGGAGAAATTTTAAAATAAACAATCATATTTGTTCATAAGTGTCTATGGGTTAAACTATAGTTTAAAACTAATATTTTGAATAAACTATTGAGATTAGTTTCTAGAATAGTAAAAGAGTTTATGAACTACCCAATTACTATTTTACCCTTACTTTTTCTTACACCATCTTTCTCCTCTCCATCATTTCTCCTCTTTTTTTTCACCATCTCTCCTTTCTGTTCTCTCATATTTTTAACAAAATTATCTCCTTTATAGTAATTTTCTAATTACAAAAGTCTTTTTGGTAATAACTATCCAAACACTCATTTATCCAAAAGTCATTTTATAAAAGTAGTCTAAAAATCCTTTTTTTTTAATAAACTATTTTTTAAAATTTTATCCAAACACATACATTATATCAAATATTGTTTATAAAATAGTACTTTTCAATCAAAATGATAAAAGAAAGCTACAATTGCTTTCTAGAGGAATTGTTTTGATTGAAATAATAAATTCTTAAGATTAGATTGAAATTTTGTTTTCTGAAATATCAAAACTGAAGGAAGTGACATTTTAATGATTACATTGAAAAAATAGTTTTGGAGGATGAAAATATAATTAGTGAGTAGATAATAAATCACAAAGTAATATCCTAAAAACTTACTTCTGAATTTTATAAGTTCAATTGTAAGTTTTTTAATGTAAAATGTTAATTATTTTATTTTTTTTAAATAAAATAATTTGCAAGAAAATTCAGGAAAAAAAAATTAAAAATTGCATGCATTTCACCAAAAAAAAAAAAAAAATGCAAGCATGAGGATGAGTGAGTAATAGGTTAAAGCGGGAAGGGTATATTCTGAATACGAGGTCTTTATAAATGCCTCCGTCAAATTTCCCGCCATTTCACTTCGTCTCCTTTCTCACATCGGAGAAGCCCTAAACCTTTAGCAGAAAGAGATGGCAATTGAAGAGGAAATTAAGGCAGAGTTCGGACGAAGCGGGTTTGACCTTGAAGATGAAGAAGTACTAAACAAATGTAAGGTTGTCCCTCCTTTTTACCTATCCATTTCTTATATTCCTCCAAATAATTCATGCCGCACTCTCATTAAAGAAATGTAAGCTCGTCCCTGTCAATTTCTCATATTCCAGAAAAATAATTCATTTTGCGCTCTCAATCTTTCCTTGTAGGTCTACCATTTTGCATAAACTACAGTCTCAAACCTTCCGATCTCGTTTCAAGTTGGGAGGTTTATTATCTAAACAGGTTTATACTCTGCCATTCGTATTGTTCACCTGGTTTGATGAAAATTGAAAATTTCTACTCAATCTCATTGAAATTACTCAGCAACTTTCTTTTCTCTGTTTTTGACGGTTGTCTAGGCAGCTTATAGTTTGAGTTTAGAAAATCATTCTGTAGTATTAGCTAGGTATCCAAAAGGATAAAGAATTGGAATCCTTGATAATGAATACCGTGCAGTTGCCCCTAGTTAAATGAAACTATTCATCAAACTAAAATACGAATTGCTTCACAAAGTAACTCAAATAATTTTAATAATTTTGATCTTGATGAGTAGCAACTCTTGCACAGTCAGGATATGAGAATACGTTGATATATATATGTGTGTGTGTGTTTGGGTTTGTCAATTCCCATGAAGAGGCTAAGTGGCCCAATAGGCGTTTTTATTTTACTAATTATCTTTATAAATAGTTTACATATATGCAGTTTATGATAGCACTTTATGGCTGTTTTGCCATTGACAGACAGCTGAATGGATCAACAGTTCAAAGTGCTGAAATCGATGGCTTTTTGGCTCACCTGCAAAATGAGCAGAAAGAAGCTATTATCAAGGAGGAAACTGATATTCATATTTACTCAAGTAGAGATGTAGAAATGTAAGTATTTTCTTTTACATATTTCACTTATTTTTGTCCATGGTTTTTATTTGCTGAATTTCTTCTTCTCTTTCTCTGCACTAGCGATTGAAATGGGATTCTTTTTCTCGATTTATGAAATAGGAAAATTGCATTGCTAAAAATAAAGCATTTTGTGTACTGTAGAAACAGTATGCACGAATTTTTGAAAAAAGATTTAAAACCATTAAATGGTTTCTATGTACATTCTAATTTACAGTGACATGGTAGATAGAAATGTAAGTATGTCAGTTCGTTATTGCTGTAATCTGTACTCTCAGCTTTAGGATATTTTATTGAGTAATAAATTGGTGGTTGATTTGAATACTTGGGAAACAAATATCCAGAGTTGTTCCAATGATTCTTTTTTTATAACGAGAATCTTTTATGTAGGCTCTTAAATGATGATGAAATTTCAAAAGATAATGCTCCTGGAACTCCAACAGATCACCAACAAGTTCTTCTATCACCTGCATATGATTCAACCTCTTTAACTAATGGGAGTGTCTTGTCATCTGGAAAATCATCAAAGCCTGCAACAGCATTTTCTAAGCGAACAAATAGGCTTGAGGTGAAGTTCAGCATCAACAACACGCCTAATCTAGAGAATGGAAAACAAGAACCTGGTCACGAGAATGATGAGGATGACATACTCAGGAAGGTTCATCCACGGCAAAGGTGTTCATTGGTGGTTCATGGATCAGGGCCCGAACCAGGTTGTAGATTCATGTATGATAGGACTGAAGATAGGGTATGTGGTATTTAGTGTCTTTTTTAGTTCCTCACCTTTATACTTTTGGTGACACACGGGCCTGATTTTTGGCTATTTAGTTTAATGCATTAGAAAACCGAATTAAGAAACATACAAGGGTACATGTGGCTTCTGGGCTCTATGAAGAACCAATGGACCCAACAATTGCTTCACAGGTAACTTATGAATCTCCTTCCCTCCCTTCTTCTCTCATGATTTACAAAAATATCAAGTGCTAGGTTTTAAGAGTCATTCTGGATTACTGAAACTTAATAGTATTAGCTGTTCTCTAATAAAATTGTTGTATTTTTTGAATTTTGATCAGCTTTCAATTCTAGTCTGTGATTGCTTGAAACCCTCTGTCTAATAAACTTTCATGGATTATGTTTTCTCAGAGAAGCATTTTCACTGTTGGCATGATTTGTTGTGAGGGAGAAGGGCGTCTAAATGAGAAGTCTGTCATGCTGCAGAGCAGGTAAATAGGCCCTTATTTACTTATACTAGTTATACACATATATCCATTATCAGGTTGCCAAAATCGTCCTTTTTTCAAAACAACTAATCTTGTTAAACTAGGCAGTCTTTATTACAAATTATTTTTTCAAGGAGAGCAAACCTGTTTACATTGAAAGTCCTAGTCGAGTGTTTTGTTACATCTTATGATTCATTATCTTCTGTTTGAACATCTGTTCATAGAAGGGCCTCTGTATATCATTTAAGGCCTTAACTATGTACAAGTGTGACATTTGGGCACATCAGGTTGGAGCTACACTCCTTATTGTTGCTAAAATTTGTCCCTTCAGTCTTGTCTCACATCTGGTCTGTTTTCTAACACCATGATAGTGCTGAGAGCTCTGGAGGGCAACGGGTTCGCCTAGAGTTACAACAACTAAGCCGCTTTTCAGTTTTCCCAGGCCAGGTGAGAAATGGAAAAGGCACTGAGGCTGAAAATTCTGATTTCATATGTTGAAAAGTTCATTCCGGATTCAAGATATAAAAGCAGGGTTCCATCGTGACAGGTAGTTGGTATTGAAGGGCATAATCCCAGTGGACATTGTTTAGTGGCATCCAAAATGGTAGATTCTATAGTTTCCTTTGTTGGTGATAGCGAGAATTTGAATCCAGCAAAGAAGCAAGCCTTTGCTAAGGAAAGTCATCCGACTGATCTGCCTTGCAAGCAGAGGGAGTTATCAATGGTGTGTATGTTTTATTATTTGTGACAACACGAGTTATGCAGCAAAATAATATATATTATCTGTCATACTTAACCTATTGTTATTAATAGTTATGCAATGGATTTAATTTTTTATAAATCTGTTTGGAATTTCCAATTTTTGCTAGATTAATATTTTACAGATTGCCTGATATGTAAAATATAAACAAGCAATTTAAGTAGTTTTATTATTTTATTAAAATTAGTATTAGATATTCTGCAATATTAGGATTAGATATCATAATATATATATTATGATATATCATGATTAGATATTATGATATATTAGTTAGATATTTAATTAGGGTTAAGATTACCCATCACTTATAAATAAGGGTGATTATCAGTCTTATGGAGATATGCTTTGATTATGTTTTGAACTCGAGTATTCAATACAATTTCAATTTCTCTTCTATTCTCTTTCTATTATTCTCCATTTCCCTTTTCTTCTACAATTATATAACAGTGGCATCAGAGCGGTTGTTCCTGGGCCACTCACAAGAATTAACGACAGATGAGCATGAATATAGAGCGGTGCCTTCAGAATATAGCAAGGAATCTTAACAGGATGAGTATGGATATAGAGCGGTGTTTTCAGAATATGGCAATGAAACTTGGCAGGATGAGCGCCCTTCTGCAGAAAACTCAGCTGATAAAGAAAGATATGACAGAGTCATTGAAAATATTGCAAAAGGAAAGGGACCTTTCTAGTGATCAAGAAGAGTGCCTGGCAGCTCAAGAAGATGAGTCTTCCCTTTCGACACCCATTGATGAGTAAAAAGATATGCAAGAAAGTCCGAAGAACTCCAACCAGACTTAAGATTCTAATGCAGTGCAGACAGTAGTTTAGGAAGGGTTGAAAATTCAGCCTATCATTCTTCAAGATGTAAGAAGTTTAACACATTCAAAGGAGATTAATTTTCAAAGAACAACTGATAGTTTACAGGAGCCTTCACATATAACTTGCAAAAGGGAAGTGATGAAACCAAAGTTTAGAGCTGATGGATCATCAAGTTTCAACTTTTGTGAGGGGTTTAATAGTGCACTTTGCAACATGTCTTCAAGCTTGGCACTGGCGATCTCAAATCTAATAGCCCAGATTTGCTTTAAAGGGGAGTTGATTAAAATGCTTCTTGGCTCTAGTTTAGTATCGTTCTTAATATTTGACCCTTGGATACAATGGTCTTTTGGGAGGGAGTATTGATATGTAAAATATAAATAAGCAATTTAAATAGTGTTGTTATTTTATTAGAATCAGTATTAGATATTCTGCAATATTATGATTAGATATCATAATATATATATTATGATATATTAGGATTAGATATAATATATATCATGATTAGATATTTGATATATTAGTATGATAGGTATCCAAACTCTTAGAGAGCCCATCCCCAAAAGCTAGCTGTTAAGGTGGGAGAGCCAAGAGTTTAAATACCCCATCAAACAGCCCATACTACCCAATGTGGGACTTTGCTCATACAAGGTCTCTATCAATACACTATCCCCGGAAAGCCGACGTCCCGGCGGCTCCACACTACGGCGCTTCACTCTGCCCTTGGCCGGATCGGCGATCGCCGGTCAGCCCCTCCACAGGTAGCCCTTTCCGTTTAGTCGACAACCGGCTCTGATACCATTGATAGGTATCCAAACTCTTAGAGAGCCCATCCCCAAAAGCTAGCTGTTAAGGTGGGAGAGCCAAGAGCTTAAATACCCCATCAAACAGTCCATACTACCCAATGTGGGACTTTGCTCATACAAGGTCTCTATTAGCTTTTGGGGATGGGCTCTCCAAGGGTTTAGATACCTATCAATGGTATCAGAGCCGGTTGTCGACCAAACAGAAAGGGCTACCTGCGGAGGGGCTGACCGGCGATCGCCGATCTGGCCAAGGGCCGAGTGAAGCGCCGTAGTGTGGAGCCGCCGGGACGTCGGCTTTCCGGGGAGGGTGTATTGATAGGGACATTGTATGGGTAAAGTCCCACATCGGGTAGTATGGGCTACTTGATGGGGTATTTAAACTCTTGGCTCTCCCTCCCTAACAGCTAGCTTTTGGGGATGGGCTCTCCAAGGGTTTGGATACCTATCATAGTATTAGATATTTAATTAGGATTAGGATTAGATATTATAATATATATATCATGATTAGGTATTATGATATATTAGTATTAGATATTTAATTAGGATTAGGATTACCTATCACTTATAAATAAGAGTAGTCATCAGTCTTATGGAGATATGCCTAGATTATGTTTTAAACTCTTGAGTATTCAGTATAATTTCAGTTTCTCTTCTATTCTCTTTCTATTCTTCTCTATTTCCCTTTTCTTCTACAATTATATAACATTGCCTACCTTGGCAAAAACAGAATCAGAAAATCTTGCAACCCTTGCAAGCTTTGGCATTGTTCTTATTCATAGACATAATAGAGATAGCACAGTTTTGATCGCTGCTACCTTTTTTCATAAATGTTTTGTTGTTGTTCTGTACATCCGGAAACTCTTAGTAACTGGCATTTTATACCTGTCTTGGTGCATTACAGGTTATTGCAGCTGGCCCTTTTACCACCACAGACAATTTATTGTTTGAACCTCTTGCAGAACTACTGGCATATGCAAAGAAAAGACCACCACAATTGATTATATTGGTTAACACCAGCTTGTCTGCAATCTGCTTCTTCCTATTAGTCTTTATGTTAGATCTACTGGTGCAAACTGTGATATTGATGACTGAATTTTCTCACAGATGGGACCATTTATCGATGCTGAACACCCAGACATTAAAAGGGGAACCACAGAAAGGAGCTATGATGAAATATTTCGTATTGAAATCCTCAGAAGGGTATTAACTAAAATAGAATAATTTGTTTTTGGATTTGTGTAGTGAGCAGTTTTTTTTGCTAACTCCCCTTTTCCCTAATTCCAGTTGGAAGATTATGTAGAGTGTATGGGTTCTGCAGTACGTATTCTTCTTGTACCATCTATACGGGATGCTAACCATGATTTTGTTTTCCCTCAGGTAAATGACAAAGTTGAGCCAACTAGAATTCTGTGATATTGATTCCGACTTATCAAAAAAACAAAGGAATTCTATGATAATTTTTCTAGAATCTGTGACAGTTAAGCTAGTTTATAGATTCAAATACTAATTCAACCATTGTTCCTGCAGCCCGCATTTGATATCAATCTTGCTGATCTCAAGCCTCAGGTATAGTGATTTTAAAGCATTTAATAATTAATTTTCAATTCTTCACAACTGTTGCTTGCACTAGCAGAATCTCATTCCTTTTCAACAGCTATGCTTATTTAAGTAGTTTGTTTTATTTTTCAGATAGCCAGTCTCACAAATCCTGGAATTTTTGAGGCAAATGAGGTAATGCATTAATGATTTTGTATCATGGCTTCATCTTGGGCCTCTTAAAATCCGCTCTTGCTTCTTGGCTTTAGTACATCTAAATTGCCCTGACATTATGATACGTAATCTCTCCTACTCACTTTCCCTACAAGAATCTCGCAAAGAGAGTAATTAGAAGCCAAGACAATCTATGAAAATATGATTTATTTCACTCTGCCTTAACAAGAGTAGGCTAGTTATATATGTAAGGAATTGGAAGACACGCAGCGGAAATAAACTTTAAAAATTTTCCATTCCTTGCCAGGATCTACCGTATGTGTTTAAGTCAAGTGGAAAGAATCATTACCCTTAGTGTTGCTCAGCGAATTTCACAGCTTCTCTACGTGGGTGGTGATCTCTTTCTGATCGCAAGAAATCGATGGAGTGTTCCTCAGCGACCTTCACAGATTCTCTCCGCGGACGGTGGTCTCTTTTCGATCACAAGAAGTCGACGCCTCAGGTCGGCTTCCTCTACTGGTATCCACACGAACAGCGTTCCAACCACGAACGACGTGCTAGCGTCTCCTGTCCCTCCAAGGCTTTCACAAGTCTCCGTCTCTATTTCGGCAGTTTCTTGTCTGCAAACCTTTTGCAGA
This sequence comes from Leucaena leucocephala, assembly GCA_037074615.1. Taxonomy (NCBI): domain Eukaryota; kingdom Viridiplantae; phylum Streptophyta; class Magnoliopsida; order Fabales; family Fabaceae; genus Leucaena; species Leucaena leucocephala. The sequence continues at coordinate 16,255,463 of CM073538.1, forward strand.
TTCCGTTCGGCCTTTTGTGTTCTGTGTTATTTTCAAACGTAGCTCCTCCAATCAAATATAGAGGATGCTATGCGTTTTTCCACTTGACCTAATTGGATTTTGGAGTTAATCTTATATTAATTCCGAATTGATACAATATCATATATTGTATAATTTTATAAGAAACTAATTAAATAAAATAATATTAAATCCGTCCCACAGATTTAATTACTTATTTATTTAACTTTAAATAAAGATGAGACTGAGTTATATTTGATTTATTCCCATAAATCAAATTTGAGATATCCTATCAATTTAAATTTCGAATTTCAAACGTGATAGAGATTTAATTTATCCTTATAAATTAAATCTTATAAATATCTCTTATATGAGATATCCTATCAATTTGAATTTCGAATTTCAAACGTGATAGAGATTTAATTTATCCTTATAAATTAAATCTTATAAATATCTCTTATATGAGATATCCTATCAATTTGAATTTCGAATTTCAAACGTGATAGAGATTTAATTTATCCTTATAAATTAAATCTTATAAATATCTCTTATATGAGATATCCTATCAATTTGAATTTCGAATTCAAACGTGATAGGGATTTAATTTATCCTTATAAATTAAATCTCATATATCTCATATATATAATATATATATATATATACGAATTTATATATATACGAATATAAATAAATATATATACATTCACCTGGATCTTTCATTGAATCTGGACATGTCTTAGATTCAATGAATCTGGACATCATAGCTCGTGTTGGGCTATTTTGTGTGCGACCCTGTAGGCCCATATGAAGTTGGCAGTGGGCCATTTGCTATACTAGCCCACAAGTCGCAAGCGGTCTCTAGCAAGACATAACAACTACCCAAATCATATGAGGATCGATAAACGATGTAACCTTTTATACAACCATATCATGTCCCTTCTGTCACGCGATATTTTGGTCATGGATGAGGCATGGATAATGTCATCCTCCTATTCCCGACCGTTACTTTCTCGATCCCTGAGTAGTCTGACTATAGAAATGGAACTACCTTTCCATTACAGTATGGCCATACATTTCTCAGACTCACTCATCGAGGGGCCCAGTAATATCTCTCCACGAATGTGAGGGACAAATTCCATCTTGACCATTCACATTCCTCCGCATGAAAAACCACTAAGCCCGAACATAGTCTTTATGATCACTCGGTCAAAAGTGACTTTTGACTAGGTCAAAGCTGAGCGTTTTGTCATGTAGGAATCCATGATGATCTCAGGTCAAAGGGCATATTGACATGGTTTGTATATGAGAGAAGCTTATGACGTTACCCATGCAGTTCTCTCATAGCGGGTCGGTCCAACACCCTGTACTCTTACATGTGCTTATGACTTTGATTTATATCTCTATACATCTTCAAAGTCATACTGGTCTTATTTCATCTGTGCTCCCACATAGATGATCGACCAGGGACATTTAGGATAATATCATGAATTATCCAAGGATGGTCATCATAGTAAACATGCAAATAATATGATAACTCAATTAATAAATTCATAAATCAATAATGTTCATAAGACAATGATTGGCCCCTAGGGCACGATTTCCAACAACCTCCCACTTGCACTAGGTACAATCATTAATTTGACTAATTCCCATTGACCTAACATGACGCTCATGCTTTGCCTGCACAAGCGGCTTTGTTAGAGGATCAGCAACATTATCTTCTCCTGCTACTTTGCATATTTTTATATCACCTCTATCGTTGATTTCTCTGATGAGATGAAATCGCCTGAGTATATGCTTGGTCCTTTGATGTGACCTAGGCTCTTTGGCCTGTGCAATAGCACCGCTATTGTCACAGAGCAAAGTTATTGGATCTGAGATGGTAGGTATCACCCCTAGTTCTGTGATGAACTTCCTGATCCAAACGGCTTCCTTAGCTGCATCAGATGCTGCTATATACTCAGCTTCCGTTGCAGAATCTGCTACAGTGCCCTGCTTAGAGCTCTTCCAGCTTACTGCTCCATTATTGAGGAGGAATATGTATCCAGACTGCGATTTTTGGTCGTCCTGGTCAGTTTGGAAACTCGCATCTGTGTAACCAGTTACACAGAGCTCATCATCCAATCCACCATAGACCAAGAATAAGTCCTTAGTCCTTCTTAAGTACTTAAGGATATTCTTGACAGCAGTCCAATGGCCCTCACCAGGGTCCTGTTGGTATCTGCTAGTCATACTTAAGGCAAACGAGACATCCGGTCGAGTACATAACATGGCGTACATGATAGATCCTATGGCCGAGGCATATGGAACCTTACTCATGCGACCTCGCTGATCAGATGTACTAGGACACAGATCTTTGCTGAGGTGAGTACCATGAGACATGGGTATGAAACCCCTCTTTGATTCGTGCATACTGAACCTATGCAGTATTTTGTCTATGTATGTACTCTGACTGAGTCCTAGAAGTCTTTTAGATCTATCTCTATAGATCCTGATTCCTAGGATGTAGGTGGCTTCACCCAAGTCTTTCATCGAGAAAGACTTTCCTAACCAAGACTTGACAATCTGCAAGGTAGGAATGTCATTCCCAATAAGTAGGATGTCATCGACATAGAGTACCAAAAACACAACTGTGCTCCCACTAACCTTCTTGTACACACAAGGTTCATCAATGTTTTGAAGAAATCCAAACTCTTTGATTACTTCATCAAAACGATGATTCCAACTCCGAGAGGCTTGCTTTAGTCCATAAATGGACTTTTGAAGCTTGCACACTTTACCAGAGTCCTCGGAACGCACAAACCCTTCAGGTTGTGTCATGTACACATCCTCAAGGAGCTTTCCATTAAGGAAGGCTGTCTTGACGTCCATCTGCCATATTTCATAGTCATAATATGCTGCAATAGCAAAGAGGATTCTGATTGATTTGGCCATTGCTACTGGGGAAAAGGTCTCATCATAGTCCACACCATGAGTTTGAGTAAAACCTTTTGCAACCAGTCGTGCCTTGAAGACATTTACATTGCCATCCATGTCAGTTTTCTCTTTGAAAACCCACTTGCACCCGACGGTTTTTACACCTTCAGGCGGGTCGACTAAGGTCCAAACCTTATTGTCGTACATGGATTGCATCTCAGACTTCATGGCACTAAGCCATTTTTCGGAGTTTGGTCCCACTATAGCTTCTCGATAGGTAGTCGGCTCATTATGCTCAATGAGCAACACATCACGACTATCAGAAATCAGAAATCCATATCTCTGAGGCTGAAGTCGTGTCCTATTAGACTTTCGTGGACCTTGCGTGACTTGAGGAGTCTCAACAACTTGTTGTGAGTCTTCTCTATTTTCCATCTGCAGTTCTGTGGTGTCTTGTAGCTCTCGAACTTCTTCGAGTTGTACCTTACTCCCACTGGTTCTTTTAGAGATAAATTCTCGTTCAAGAAAGATACCATTTCTGACAACAAACACTTTGTTATCAGCAGGGTTGTAGACGTAATATCCCTTGGTTTCCTTAGGATATCCCACAAAAAGGCATTTTGAGGATTTGGGCGCTAATTTGTCTGAGGCTTGTTGCTTAACATAGACCTCGCATCCCCAAATCTTGAGGAAAGACAAACTAGGCGTCCTCCCAGTCCATATCTCATACGGAGTCTTTTCGATTGCCTTAGATGGAACACGATTAAGTGTGAACGCAGCTGTCTCTAGGGCATAGCCCCAAAAGGAGGGCGGAAGATCTGTTCGACTCATCATGGATCGAACCATATCTAATAGTGTTCGATTTCTCCGTTCAGAAACGCCATTCCATTGTGGTGTCCCTGGAGGAGTCAATTGTGAGAGTGTCCCACAATTCCTAAGATGATCTATGAACTCTTGGCTCAAATATTCACCACCCCGATCAGATCGAAGGGCTTTAATTGTTTTGCCAAGCTGGTTTTGTACTTCATTTTGAAATATCTTGAACTTTTCAAAAGATTCAGATTTATGTTTCATTAGATAGATGTACCCATATCTGCTGAAATCATCTATGAATGTTATAAAGTACGAATAACCTCCTCTGGCATTTGTGTTCATCGGTCCACACACATCTGTATGTATGAGGCCCAATAAATCAGTGGCCCTCTCACTGTGCCCAGTGAAAGGTGACTTTGTCATCTTTCCTAACAAGCAAGACTCGCAAGTGTCATATGATTCAAAATCAAATGAGTTTAGAAATCCATCTTGATGGAGTTTGGAAATGCGTTTCTCATTTATGTGGCCCAGACGACAGTGCCAGAGGTATGTGGGATTCAAATCGTTTGGTTTGACCCTTTTGGCGGTTATGTTATAGATATTTCCATGATTGGGTTGTTCCAAATTTAATATGTAATGATCAACATGCAAATCACCATGAGCATATAAAACATCATTACGATAAATAGAACATCTACTATTCCCAGCAATGGAAGTGAAACCTTCCTTATCCAAATAAGAAAGTGAAACAATGTTACTACTTAAAGCAGGAACATAATAGCAATTGTTCAAAACTAACAAAAGCCCAGTGGGCAGAACTAATTCATAAGTGCCTACAGCTAACGCAGCAACCCTTGCTCTGTTTCCAACTCGTAGGTCAACTTCACCCCTTTTCAGCTTCCTACTGTCCTTTAGTCCCTGCACATTCGTACAAATGTGAGAACCACATGCAGTATCTAATACCCATGAGGTGGAAGTAGAAAGATGAATGTCTATAACATAAATACCTGAAGCGATAGCCCCGCTATCCTTCTTGTTCTTTTTCAGATCTTCGAGGTAGAGTTTGCAATTCCTCTTCCAATGACCCGGTTCATTGCAGAAGAAGCAGACTCCTTCCTTCGGAGGCTTTGCCTTCTTTGGTGCAGGCTTGGTTTCGGGCTTGCCTGACTCTTTGGTCTTACCTGATGAGCCATGACCCTTCCCCTTGCCTTTGCCTTTCTTTTTCGTACCCTTTCCCTTTTGAACCATCAAAACACTACTGGGTTTCTTCTTAAGACTCGGCTCAGCAGTTTTAAGCATCCCATGCAGTTCAGAAATAGATTTCTCCATGTTGTTCATGTTGTAGTTCATAACAAACTGGTCATAACTTTCCGGGAGTGAGTTTAAGATCAAATCTGTAGCTAACTCCTGGCTCATGGGAAATCCAAGCCGTTCAAGGTGATCAATGTACCCTTTCATCTTTAAGACATGAGCACTGACTGATGCACCTTCAGCCATCTTGCAGGAATGTAAGGCCTTAGTGGTCTCATACCTCTCTTGCCTTGCCTGTTGCTGGAACATTTCCTTGAGATGCACAATCATCTCATAAGCCTCCATGTGTTCCAGATCTCTTTGGAGCTCCGGAACCATGGTGGCTAGCATCAAGCATCCCACATCGACAGAGTCTTCCTTATGCTTCATATAAGCATCTCTCTGAGCTCTGGGAGCATTGGCGGCTGGCTCCTCAGGAATGGGTTGATCTAGGACATGCGCCTTTCTTTCCTGCTTGAGAACAATTCTCAAGTTCCTAAACCAGTCAAGAAAGTTTGTCCCATTAAGTTTGTCCTTCTCAAGGACAGATCGCAGCGATAATGTAGCAGTATTACTAGTCGTCATGATTCTACAATTAAAATATGCAATGTAATTAGTAATCTCCCACTAAATAAACAACCCTCAATGCAATAGTTAGTGGGCTAAGATCCATATTTGGCTCAAACTTAAGTCCGCTTTGGCAGGACACTTAAATTAAGTTATTTAGGTAGGTAACACCTTTACCAATTACATCAAATGTAACTCTTAGATATTCATGGGATCCTATCATCATATGATCTGGCATGTTCTAATCCCATCTAATGCCTTGAGATCCAAAACCGTTTTGTTAATCTCAATTAAGTCAAACAATAATGAACCTATGAGAGTAGCACCATTACTCTTTGCTTATCTCCCCAAGATAACTCAAAAGCACCCACTTTGGTGGAGTCCACAATTGAGCGATCGAGGTTTTGACAAGTGTTCATAAATTGACGGCATTATGACTTAAGATTTCTTTTAGAGGGCCTAATTTAACTATCTGGTTTATAAAACGCATGTTTCTCAGTTCGTATCTCATACAAGTAATATGCATGTGCTGATCTAATCATAAGATGCATAATTCAAACGTGATACAATATGGCTCACCTATCCTAAGTCCCCTCAAGCCAATGAGAGGAGCTCTCTAGTAAGAAAAGAGAAATTACATATAGAAACCTCTTTTAACATTCGAGGGGAGTGAGATGAGAGGAGAAGGTACATTGAGAGTATATAGAGGAAGGCACGACACGCAGGCCGTATTTTTAAAATTACAACACTTGCAATCTAGAGCCATATTGTTCACCATACCCAAACATTCAAGAATCAATATTCAGATCTAATCGAAGGGCAAAAAAAAAAACATTTACAAAGTAACATATGTTACGGTTATGTTGCGCTACGAACAGGTAGCTACGGCGGTCCCGCTAGCCGGTTAGCGGGCGGCTGTCCCGCTAGCCGGTTAGCGGGCGGGGTCTCTGGGGCAGCGCCCCGGAAGAAATTTTTTTTTTTGTTTTGTTTCATAAATAATCACGAATCTGAATTCGGTTTTCACAAATAATCACAAATTCGAATTCGGTTTTCTTAGACCCCATCTATGCGGATTGATCAAATCAAAAAGCATCACCACCGATTTCAATTTCCTTTTAGATTCCTTTTATGTCATACACAACAAGGATTCCATATATGTCACACATACAACGCTTATTATATGATCGGCTACTACTAACATATATCATATAAATCACAAATCAAGCCTAACTTAAACACAAAACGGCATGGCTCTGATACCACTGTAAGGAATTGGAAGACACGCAGCGGAAATAAACTTTAAAAATTTTCCATTCCTTGCCAGGATCTACCGTATGTGTTTAAGTCAAGTGGAAAGAATCATTACCCTTAGTGTTGCTCAGCGAATTTCACAGCTTCTCTACGTGGGTGGTGATCTCTTTCTGATCGCAAGAAATCGATGGAGTGTTCCTCAGCGACCTTCACAGATTCTCTCCGCGGACGGTGGTCTCTTTTCGATCACAAGAAGTCGACGCCTCAGGTCGGCTTCCTCTACTGGTATCCACACGAACAGCGTTCCAACCACGAACGACGTGCTAGCGTCTCCTGTCCCTCCAAGGCTTTCACAAGTCTCCGTCTCTATTTCGGCAGTTTCTTGTCTGCAAACCTTTTGCAGATTCCGTTCGGCCTTTTGTGTTCTGTGTTATTTTCAAACGTAGCTCCTCCAATCAAATATAGAGGATGCTATGCGTTTTTCCACTTGACCTAATTGGATTTTGGAGTTAATCTTATATTAATTCCGAATTGATACAATATCATATATTGTATAATTTTATAAGAAACTAATTAAATAAAATAATATTAAATCCGTCCCACAGATTTAATTACTTATTTATTTAACTTTAAATAAAGATGAGACTGAGTTATATTTGATTTATTCCCATAAATCAAATTTGAGATATCCTATCAATTTAAATTTCGAATTTCAAACGTGATAGAGATTTAATTTATCCTTATAAATTAAATCTTATAAATATCTCTTATATGAGATATCCTATCAATTTGAATTTCGAATTTCAAACGTGATAGAGATTTAATTTATCCTTATAAATTAAATCTTATAAATATCTCTTATATGAGATATCCTATCAATTTGAATTTCGAATTTCAAACGTGATAGAGATTTAATTTATCCTTATAAATTAAATCTTATAAATATCTCTTATATGAGATATCCTATCAATTTGAATTTCGAATTCAAACGTGATAGGGATTTAATTTATCCTTATAAATTAAATCTCATATATCTCATATATATAATATATATATATATATACGAATTTATATATATACGAATATAAATAAATATATATACATTCACCTGGATCTTTCATTGAATCTGGACATGTCTTAGATTCAATGAATCTGGACATCATAGCTCGTGTTGGGCTATTTTGTGTGCGACCCTGTAGGCCCATATGAAGTTGGCAGTGGGCCATTTGCTATACTAGCCCACAAGTCGCAAGCGGTCTCTAGCAAGACATAACAACTACCCAAATCATATGAGGATCGATAAACGATGTAACCTTTTATACAACCATATCATGTCCCTTCTGTCACGCGATATTTTGGTCATGGATGAGGCATGGATAATGTCATCCTCCTATTCCCGACCGTTACTTTCTCGATCCCTGAGTAGTCTGACTATAGAAATGGAACTACCTTTCCATTACAGTATGGCCATACATTTCTCAGACTCACTCATCGAGGGGCCCAGTAATATCTCTCCACGAATGTGAGGGACAAATTCCATCTTGACCATTCACATTCCTCCGCATGAAAAACCACTAAGCCCGAACATAGTCTTTATGATCACTCGGTCAAAAGTGACTTTTGACTAGGTCAAAGCTGAGCGTTTTGTCATGTAGGAATCCATGATGATCTCAGGTCAAAGGGCATATTGACATGGTTTGTATATGAGAGAAGCTTATGACGTTACCCATGCAGTTCTCTCATAGCGGGTCGGTCCAACACCCTGTACTCTTACATGTGCTTATGACTTTGATTTATATCTCTATACATCTTCAAAGTCATACTGGTCTTATTTCATCTGTGCTCCCACATAGATGATCGACCAGGGACATTTAGGATAATATCATGAATTATCCAAGGATGGTCATCATAGTAAACATGCAAATAATATGATAACTCAATTAATAAATTCATAAATCAATAATGTTCATAAGACAATGATTGGCCCCTAGGGCACGATTTCCAACAATATATAGATGTAGGAATACATAGATAAGAACTGACTCTCCCTACATTATCATGAAACATGCCCATGACACAAAAATAAGAGCATGATGGACTAATGGACTAAACTGATGACTCCCACTAACATAATGGAGTAAATAAAATAATAAATAATGAAATAATTAACATAACATCTTAGACTTGGTCAAATCACCCTTCCTATGTCTTTGATAAGTCTTTTTGAACCTATCAACACCTTCCCCTTCGAAATCCACCTTATCCCCAAGGTGGAATGCTGGGAATTGAGTATGCAGCATGTCATAATCTTCCTAGCTGGATTCCTCCTTGGGCCGGTTCTTCCATTGGATGAGCAGCTCTAGAGTTATCCCTCACCAATGATGGGTTATCACTTGTTTAGGTTCCATAACCATGTCAAAGTCAGCATTGATGGGTAAAGGTGTCGTAGGGTGGGCAGGTTCAACTCCACGAGCTGGCCTTTGTAAGGAAACATGGAAAATAGGGTGCACTTTGGATTGCGGAGGGAGTGCAAGTTCATATGCGATAGGTCACACCTTTCTTGTGATCACATATGGGCTAAAGAATCATGGAGAAAGCTTGGAATACTGTTGGTGGGAGAGTGATGCCTGATGAAATGGCTGGATTTGTAGGAAGACTACGTCCCTTACTTCGAAAGTAACTTCCCCGACGGTGCTGGTCAGCTTAGGCCTTCATTCTGTCCTACATCTGTTTCAAGTTTGCTTTTAACAATCATAGCATATTGTCTCGTGCCTCTAGTTAGGATGCCAGCTCTTCAAAATGAGTTTCCCCTTTGACAAAAGGCATAAGTGGGGGAGGATTACGGCCATAAATTGCCTTGAAAGGAGTGGTGTTGGTGGAGGTATGGTAACTCGTATTAAAGGAATACTTAGCCCAACATAAAAACTTGCTCCAAGTACGCGGGTTGTTCATGAGCAAAACACTATAGGTAGGCCTCAAGGGATCGATTGACTACTTGTGTTTGTTCGTCCGTCTGTGGATGATAAGCAGTATTTATCCAGAGGCGGGTGTCACTTAGTTGAAATAACTTCTGCCAAAAAGCACTCAAGAATAATGGGTCTCTGTTAGAAATAGTAGAGCGAGGCATGCCATGGAGACAGACAATGTTTTCACAGAAGCGAGAGGCCACTATTTTGGTAGTATAGGGATGACACAATGGAATGAAATGACAATATTTACTTAACCAATCCATTACTACAAGGACAATATCATAACCACCGGATCTGGGTAAACCCACAATGAAGTCGATTGAGATATCTTCCCATATTTGTTCTGGGAAAGGAATGGGCTGTAGTAAACCTGCTGGGGACAATGTCTCATTTATTCTTTTGATATGTAAAACATTGTTGGATAAATAGTTTGATATCTGCCATGAGCATTTGGAGAGTTTTAAGGAAACTGCCATGACCTCCAGTGGATGAAATGTGGGCTTCTTCAATCAACTTGGCCTGAATTGGGGAGCTTCGGGGAATAACCAATTGTCCCTAAAAATACAGCTTTCCTCATGATAGAGTAAATCTGGGCTTGGAATGAGGATCTTCAGTCAGGGCCTAGACTATCATGGCTGTAAAGGGATCCTTTCTGGTAGCCTTCTCTAATTTCAAAAAATCAAGTGGCAAGGGCATGACTAAGTGTAGGAATTCTGCTAGATGTGGGTGTCTGGAAAGTGCATTGGCACCAACATTTTCTTTACCAGCCTTGTATTTAATTTGAAAGTCAAATGGAAGAAGTTTGATGAGTAGACTTTGCTGTGTATTGGTGAGTACTCGCTACTCTAATAAGTACTAGAGACTATTGTGATTAGTTCTGACTATGAAATGTCGTCCCAGTAAATAATGGCGTTAGTGTTGGAGAGCTAACACTAAAGCCAGTAGCTTGCGATCATAGGAAGACTTGTACCTATGGAAAAAAATAGCCCTCTGCTGAAGTATGCAATAGGATGTTCATGTTGGAGCAGGATGCTCCAATGCCCTTCATGGAAGTATCACATTCTACTACAAAGTCGGTGGTGAAGTCAAGTAGCTTTAATGTTGGAGCGGTTATCAAGGCAACCTTAAGCTTATCAAAAGTTGCTTGTGCTTATTCAGACCATTTAAAGGCATTCTTTCTAGTGTGGTCTGTGAGAGGTCGACCAATTGTACTGTAATTTTGGACAAAACGGTGATAGTATCCAGTGAGACCCAAGAATGCATGCAATTTTGTGACGTTGGTAGGTGTTGGCCATGCCTTCACGGCCTCAATTTTCTCATGATGAGTTACCCTTTTTGCCGAAATCCAATGTCTGAGGAAGGATACCTTTGACCTGCCCAATTCATACTTTTAAAGTTGGCATAAATTGAGTGTTGTTGTAAGGTCTCAAGGATGATCTGAATGTGCTCCTCATGTTCCTTAGTGGTTTTACTATAAATCAAGATGTCATAAAACAACACTATAACAAACCGTCATAAATAGGGCTGAAAAAGATCATTCATGGTGGCCTGGAAAGTGGCAGGGTCATTGGTAAGCCTCAAAGGGCATGACTACATATTCATAGTGGCCATTATGAGTTCTAAAGGCTGTTTTGGGAATGTCTGCAGTCAAAACTTGAATTTGATAGTACCCAGAACACAGGTCAATCTTTGAAAAATAAGTAGCCCTATATAATTCATTAAGTAATTCATCAAATTAGGAATAGGATACTTATCGGGAATGGTGATCTTATTGAGAGCCCGATAATCAACACATTCGCTAGGAATCATCTTTTTGACTAGCAAAACTGGACTCACACATGGACTTGAGGTAGGCCGGATGAATCCTTTGTTTAAGTTCATCTGCGTGTCGTTCTATCTCATTCTTCTGGTAATACGGACATTGGTACGACCTCAAATTTGGAAGGACAACCCCTAGTAAGAGTGGGATACCATGCTGCTGATTGTGCCATGGAGGAAGGGAATTTGGTTCTACAAACACGGCTTCAAACTTTTTTAGTATATCTGAAAAATTAACAGTTTCAGATAGGTCACCTTCCCTTCCAACTGTGATCGGTGTCATATACTTAAGAGTTGCCTTTAGTTCATAGCTAGGTATCCTCTGCAATTTATACTTTTTTCCATTCACCCAAAAAACTAAGAACATCTCATTCCAGTTCGCTTGAATAGTGTTAAGAGAGGCAAGCCATTTAATTCCCAATACTACATGAAATCCAGGCAAAGAAAATGGATAAAAATCCTGTCGGATAGTCAAACTTGGGAGTTGAATTTCAACATCCTTACAGAGTTGGTGGCAGCGAATAATACCTTGCCATTCCCAATTTGAACACCGAAAGGGGGAATTGTGGTAGTGGGTAGACTTAAATCATGCACCAAGGCTTCAACTATAAAGTTGTGTGTAGAGCTACTGTCCACCAGCAACAGTACTTCACGGCTCATAATTGTTCCCCCCAGCTTCATGGTCGTCATCGTTAGTCTTCCTAGGATTGCATTGATCGAGATCTCTGCCGTGTAGACCTCGCCTTCATCCTCCATTACTTGTTCAAGAGCATATGGCCTCGCGTCACTGTCGTCGGCTTCCAGTAGTGAAAGTGAAGTATTACAATGGTGGCTTGATCGGAAAGGCGCATTGCACCAGAAGCAAAGGCCTTTGTCCCTCTATAGCTGGCGAGTCGTGTCCCACCCACTCTACCTCGAAGGTCCTGAGCAGAGGAATGGGCGAGTACTGCGGGAGATGCCGACGAGTTGGCAATTGGGCTGACGGTACTGGATTTACCTTGGGAGAAAGTTGGGTTATTGGAATAATAATGGGTGGATCGGGTTGGGCCAATAACTGACTCTGCTTTGAATCCACAACCCGATCCGGATGCTTTTTCTAACTCCAGTGCAAGGCTTTACGCACAGTAGGCAATTCTGGGTTTGTGAAGACGAACCTCCTCCACAATTCCTCCTTCAAGCCGCTCAAGAACACACCGAGGAGTTAGTAGTAAGGCTAGTTTGTCACTGGGGCAACCCTTCTAACCCACTCCTGTCGGTACTCTGTCACACTTCCTGTTTATTGGATGCTATAAAGGAATTCATCTAGGTTCAAAAATTTTGGGGGCCCATAGTGTTCATTCAAGGTTTTGACTAGCTTGTCCCAGTAGAGTAGGGTTCTTTATGAGTTGAGCCAAGAAAATAGATCGAGGGCGTCTCCTTCTAGGTACATTGCAGCAATTTCCACCTTGTCATCCTCTGGCGTCTGATAGTACCGAAAAAACTTCTCAGCCTTCAAAACTTATCCACTCGGGTAACCTCCATTGAACCTGAGAAACTCAACTTCGCATATGGGGTTTGGTGTTACTAGTAATTCTCCCCTTCTTCGGATTCCTCTCCCTAATGACTTACTTTCTTCTTTTATGAGTTGTTCCTTGCTTGCACCTCCAAAGACGCGACTTTGTCTCTCAGTTCGTCCAACATATCAAGTTTGGCTGCTATTGTAACTAGTGGGTCAGGAGCTTGAGTGCCCCTGGGGTTCCTGTTAGGGTCTGGGTTCATAGGAGATGATGCACGTGTTTCCACCATGGCTCTGATGCCAAAATGATAGTTAATCTCTCTTACTACTCACTTTCCCTACAAGAATCTCGCAAAGAGAGTAATTAGAAGCCAAGAGAATAATAGAAAATATAATTTATTTCACTCTGCTTTAACAAGAGTAGGCTAGAGATATATATAGATGTAGGAATACATGGATAAGAACTGACTCTCCCTACATTTTTGGGAAACATGCCCATGACATAGAAATAAGTGCGTGATAGACTAATGGACTAAACTGACGACTCCCACTAATATAATAGAGTAAATAAAATAATAAATAATGAAATAATTAACATAACTGCTTAGATTTGGTCAAATCACCCTTCCTACGTCTTTGATAAGTCTTTATGAACCTATCACAATTACAAAAAATAAAACGGTAGAGTTTTAATATAAATAATCACAGGACTCATGAAATATGATACTGGGCATTGCTTACATTATGTAGAATTTAGCTCAAACCTCCATCCATGTGCTAAGTTGGGAGGGAATGAGGATAAGGTGAACTTATCGATTATTTAACTGCTGAGCACTCTAAATTTGTAGCTATAGATGTCTGGGGTCTGGCTTGACACTGAGAAGACGTAACATTTGTCAACCAAGTATCTCTATAAATCAAACCCATAGAAAATACTGTTTATCGTTAGCAACATTGCAGTTCCATGCTCCTTGGTGAATTTAGCATATGAAAGGATGAAAATAAAAGATAGAAAATATATGTATTTCCTGGATTGGAAGAGTACCCTCAGGATAACAATTGATTATGTCATAGTGATTTTACTTTCATTTGCTCATTTAATTGAGTCCGGATTTCCAGGAGGGTGCATATGGAGAGATAGAAAAAAGAGTAGCCGAGTGTAATTATGAGATATGGACCCAATAATTGGCTATATTTTCTTGCGTTACTATCTCTAAATTTATGAATTAAGAGGATTCAATTTAGATTGACTTGCATGCCCAGGATTGACAGACTTTTGTATATATTTATATGAAATTATTTGCCACTAATTCTATGCCATAGATTGAGAAACATGGAGCTATGATCTAGCTTGAGATGCATCTGATGGACATAGGTAAAGTACGTGCAAGGAAATTCTAGTTGGGTGAAGCTACCTTTTGGATATCTTTTTCACAAAAACTTGTTAAAAACACAAAAATTAAAGAAACAGTGGCAGGGTTTATATGCTGTAAAATATCTGGAGAGGAGCATGTGAGAAGCATTTTCACCTCAGAAATTGGGTTTCAGGTAAAGGTTGGTTGCTGCACTGTGGATATCCTCAAGCAGCTCAGTGGGGAGGAAATATCACGATTTTCAGCAGATGCGAAACCTATTGATCGCATGAGTAGACTTGCAAACCATATTCTTAAGCAACAAAGGTTTGACAGTACACAAATTTTGTCAATGCTGTCCTTTATATTTATGTTTAGAAAGCATCAGAAGCCATAATTGATACCCTTCAATATTTTTGAATCAGCTTTTATCCTCTTTATCCACCGGCAGAAAGTGTTCCTTTGGACTATTCTCTTTCTCCAGAAGCTCTTCAAGTCCCGTGGGTACCAGATGTTCTCATTTTACCTTCAGACATCAAGTACTTTATCAAGGTTAATATTTAACCTGCCAAGATTCCTTCCTTTCATTTTCCCTAAACTATCAAAGCTCAATGTTGGTAATTTAAATTAAATGCTTACTTTGGTTAGAGCATTGAGATATGGTGATCTTGCACAGGTGCTTAATGAAGAAAGTGAAGTGAACCACATGAAGTGCATTTCTGTCAATCCAGGAAGACTAGCCAAGGGAGAAGGAGGGGGTACTTTCGCCGAGCTCGACTTCTATGCGAGTGCTGACTCAAGCACTGCTTCAATTGTTGGCATATAAAATGTTGAGTGCTGGATCAAAAATATCAAGAGGGTTAGATTATTGATTTTAGCTTGTATGACTAGTCCCTTGAACATCCGTGCTGTAATTATATCTGGTATCAGTAGTTATTATCTCTTATTCTTTATTAATTTATATATATCATACAAATGAGGCAAAAAAGAACAAGTGTTATCACAGTACTCCCTGCCATGTTTGACGTGACATTTCACGTCTTATTTCTACGAAGGGATCTGTAACCTGAGAATCCCCCCCCCTCCCCAACAACATTCATGCATTGAACATTGAACCATTTGAAGTGGTAAAATAAAATGATGAGATTTATATTTCATCTTTATATTCACCATCGCTTCTAATGATGCGGATAGAAAGGTTGCAGAATGAATATCTAGGGCTTGTTTGGATTAACAATTACGAAAGTGGCTTTTATCCCAAATATGTTTTGCAAATTGAAGTTACGGTAAAAGTCAAAAGTCAATTACTATAATGTCATTTATATTTATGTATACTTTTGTAAATAAAAAATCAGTTTGAATACCTGTTTAGCTTTTGCTAACCTTATATGCTCTAAAATGTGACTTTAGGTCTAACTTAGAGAAGTTTTTTTTTTTTTGAAGCATAATTATTTTCTTGTAAGCAATTATATTGAAAGTTTTATCAAATATGGGTAGTTCTCTTAAGGATTTGAATCTTAATTTGTCATATTATTATGAAAGATT
This sequence comes from Leucaena leucocephala, assembly GCA_037074615.1. Classification (NCBI taxonomy): domain Eukaryota; kingdom Viridiplantae; phylum Streptophyta; class Magnoliopsida; order Fabales; family Fabaceae; genus Leucaena; species Leucaena leucocephala. Next base: position 16,271,476 of record CM073538.1, read on the forward strand.
AACTTTTTCTACTAGATTTAACCCTCATTACTAGAAAAAATCATTTTGAACTCCAATACCAATTCAAACATAATTGTTGGCCTCAAGCTGGTTTATAGGCTTTTAAATTGGGTTTTGGGCATACAAAAGTCAATCCTAACAAGCCGGTGGGGTTTCTTTCCAAAGGATGTGCTAAGTTTTTCGTTTTCTGGTATGGCTTTTCCCTTGTGGGGGAAAAGTTAAAAGCATTAATGATACAGCTGTGCCTATGACTATGCTTGCTTCATGACATATTTTTGGTAATGAAGGAGGCTGATTATATGTTTGGGGGACATTGCTGCTCCCTAAACCACGTTTTACAAAACGCAACTATAAAACTCCGTTTTGGAAGCACCAATACCTTCCAAACACACGCTAAGTCCATAAAACAAGACAGAAAGAGGCAATGGCGCAAGGAGTAAGGTTCTTAATCAACATTTACAGTTATATGCATGGCACTCAATTCAACATGAGATCGTGTACAGTTATGGGTCATGAATGTTAATATGCTTTAATAAATCAACGCTAATATTTAAGGATTAGTTGCTTGCAACTTAGCACCACCTAGAATGCTTCTAGAGAATAGTCAAGACTAGGAGCAAAACAATCCATCGTTTGTAAGTTCAACTAGTAAAAAGGTGAGACATGCGACTATTTGAATCGTGTTCGATCTCTAAGGAGTACTACTTTATTATGGTTACAGTCGCGGCACTTGATGAGATATCCTAATTCTTAAGTATTTAAGTTTACTTCTAAAACTAATAGACAGCTCGCCTTATTTGATATTGATATTGTAGGAGGAAGTGAGACTTCGTTTTGCTCTTGTATTGTAGGTGAGCTCAACCCTTTTCTAAAAATTTTTGTATAAAAAAAAAAGACTAGGAGCAAAACAAGCGAATTCCTAGCAAGGCATCCCCAAGTGGGAAATCCAATTCGCAAACTGGCTGAGTTGCATAGAATATTAGAATTACACCTATTCAACCTCAACATGACCAATTAAAAGAATACCAAAATGCAACAAGATGCCAAATACAGCATAAGAAAATGGCCTATTGAAAGCGTCCTTTTTTACTTCAGTCACCAAGTTTTCCTAGCTTGAGCAATAATCAGCATATAATTAACTGCCCTTTCGATCTGCCATGCCCAATAGGATGAAGACTGGAGTGCAGAACTTCAGTTTCCCAGAAAGAAAGACGGCTGATTTACATCACCATTCCTCCATCAATAGTTAACACCTGAAATATAGCAACTTTGATAAGCACGTAATAGATGACACAACAGATAATAGGACTAGAATCACCTTTTTTTCATTGTTAATATTGTTGTTGTTAAGGGGGAAAAAAGACCAATTTTATCAAGTAGAAATATTATAAGGGTTAGCTAATATGGAAACTTGGGGAACATATCTGTAGGCTTCATAGGAGTCTAAGCAACCATATTTTAAAATACCAAAATTGGTTAAGATTATCAATATCTAAACTAATGACCTCATTATTTTGGCCTATATCTTCCATTCTGAAGAAAGGAGTCTTCCCAACAAAATATCTGAATATGCCATCAAAGTTTTATGAATGCAACCAAAAAAAAGTAGTTGACTAGTCTAAGCCAGGATTTTAAAAAAACAATAAGGCAGTATATAAATGACCTGTCCAGTGATGTAACTGGCAGCAGGATTAAGAGCCAAGAATTCCACCAATCCTGCTACTTCTTCTGGCTGTCCATATCTTCCTGAATCCAAAGTGGAAAAAGCAAGTTATTAACATCTCAAACAATATGAAACTCCCAAAAATTTCCAGCACTCTAGAGCCTAAAGTAATTTGGTCACTCTCACCTAAGGGAATTGACTCCAAAATTTTTTTCTCGATGTCCTCTCCAAGTTTGGCAGTCATGTCCGATGCAATAAACCCTGGAGCAACAGCATTTACCTGAAAGAAACACCGAGTTATAATTAAATTCCATCAGCTGGTAAACATCATCTTGGCCAGCACTTAGAGTTGCTAAAATTTTATGTATTACATTGATGTTTCTGCTTGCATATTCCCTTGCAACAGTTTTCGTCAGGCCAATTACTCCTGCCTTTGCAGCACTATAATTGGCTTGTCCAACATTGCCAACTAGACCAACAACTGATGCAATGTTGATTATCCTTCCCTGCAGAAAACTTCAGTTATTGTTGGATGAAATTAATTTTGTTATGAATAAGACAGCAACAAACTATAATCTAGAACTGATACTAAAAATACTGGGCTTTAACTTCCCCATTGAGTAGAATAGAAATACAGTATCTCACAATTCACTCACATTAAGGAACATGTCTACCATAGAAATAAAGAATAGAAAAGAAACAGACAAAACTGATAAACTGACAAGGGGGAGCAATCAGTTTAAAGGCCAAAGAATAATATCCAACAGCATCCCTACCCCTTACCACAAAAACCAAATACAAACAATAGGAAAGAAAGAAGGAATTTAAATGGACTTAAGATGTCACCTTCTTTTTCTTCATCATAATTTTAGCAGCTGCCTGTAAAAAATAAACTCTCAGCTCCAATAAAAGGCTAAATATTTTTCTAACATAGATGAAAATACAAACTTAATTCAACATTAACTTGAGTTCTGAACATACTTGGGTGCAAAGAAAAACACCAGTGAGATTGAGATCAATAACATCCTGCCATTGAGATTTCTTCATTCTCATTAACAAACCATCCTTAGTGATTCCTGAAGAGGGGCATCTTTATCAGAGTATGACATTTGATGACAAAATATCCTAGATCAAGAGCTTAGATCCAGGTTACCTGCATTGTTTACCAACACATCAACAGTTCCCCAAGCATCAACTGCCTGCAAATGTGAAAGTGATGAAGCAGCCAAAACATCTAATATTACCTGTCAAAATAAAGTAAGAATATTTACTTACAGTTTTAATCATAGCCTCCACATCTGCCTCATTAGAAACATCTCCCCCAAATGGAAGAGCTTGTCCACCATATTCCTCAATCTGCAAGAAATAATCAAATAAATCAACATAATTCAGTAAACCGCCAGATAAGAATATTGACAGATAATGAAGATGACAAAAGCAGATATCATCAATATATTGAACCAAATGCGTGATCAAGCATACATACGTATGCTTTACACTACCTACATATAAAACCTTGGTTAACTCACAGGAATATGAATAATAGTGAATTACAAAGTTAGCATGCAGTTGTTCTGATTTGAATGTGGGTCAATTTTCTTATCTCTGTTTCTATCAACCTCAGCAAAAATCACAGCATAAAAGTAACTGATCGAGAAACCTCAGCAATAATCAATGAACTTATCCAGCAGTTGGGCACAAAGTAACCTCTAATATCATATATATGCATTCGGTTCCAAACAGGTTACACTCAACAAACTTTAAAAAAGAGCAAGGTATGGCAAAGTCTAATACAAAAAATGCACATAGGTTCTACCTGCTTGGACACCTCCTCTGCCTCTTTGGATGATCTTGCATAATTAACAAGGACCTGCAATAGAAAGCTGCAATAATTTACTAGCAGGTTTATGAACTATTTACAGCTACAGAGAGTTAAGACAATTCCAGAGGCAGATAAGCAAGGATGTGCTCTTGCTAACCATGTATTAAAACTGACTGAATTCTTGGATCCTCATGGTTGGATCATGTAACCCAGAAATAAATTGAAGTTTAAATCTTAACAAAGAAACATACTTCATTTGTTTGAAAGTACAAACCTGTAACATTCAGAAAGAAGTATATCTACTGTCAATTTACGATTCCATTTTAGTTGATGCAACTTTATTTTCAATCACAAAACTGGTAATCCTTTTAGCAAATGTTTATATTCTATTAAGTGAAACATATCCCTTTTATCCCATCATTAAACAAAAGTCATTCCGTTAAAAGAACTTTGTGTGCGTGTGTGATTACTGGCAGTTTGAACTGATTAAAAATGAGGCCAATAGTTATGGCTTTTCAAATTGAAAAGTAGCCACTAACCTTGCAACCAGCTTTACCCAACGACAATGCAATTGCTCGACCAATACCTCTGGAGGCTCCAGTCACCACAACAACAGGTGCTTCAACATTTTGGGCAGTTCCAGTTCCTGCTTCTTCAATAGTGGCAACCTGAGCTCTGATAGCTGTGTTTGTGCATTCATATGTTTGTCAGTGTTGGTCATTATCATACGAATTTGCAAAACTCAAATGCAACTTAAGGAGCACAAGAATGAACAAAAAAATTAGGCACAGTTTATTATATTTTTGTCATCAAATAAGTGTACAGCTATCTAATTAAACTATACTCTTACCACGTTTTAATTAGAAAAAAAGACACTTTTTTTTTATTTTAATTGGAGAGTATGGAGACTTTGATAACAAATGCATGAAAAATTGCTCGAGTCTAATGTAATCAGCAAAATACTTACATGCACTTCGTTATATCTTTGCTTTTAGTTTCCAACCAAAATATATTAAGTACATAATTTTTCCTATAGTGCGATTTTTCCATGCAAATATGAAGTTATCCATCTAAACTATACAATTGTCAAGTTTTAATTGAAAAATTATTTACTTGTCATATTTTAGGGAAGAATTTCAAATATATAAAAAAATTGCAATGAGTATAATCCCACGAATATACCCCATTTCCATAAAAGGGCTATAGTTAGCTTGATTTTAACTGAACCCCCGAAAACAATTCTTACAAAGTTAATAATAACAGACAATTCAGAGTCCACACAACAGTATTCAAATTTTAAACAGGAGAGTAGTACCAGAGGATCTGAATGAACTGTTGGATCTGCTGCTAATTCCTGAAACTGGACGAAACTTGTTCACATGAAGATGAGCGACATTCCTGTTAGAAAAGCATCCGAACTTGGGTGAAACGACGGGGGTTTGGAAAGCAACACAGTTTGATCCAGCAATGGAAGCCATGAAAGTTCGAAAGACCCTCCGAACAGCGAAAATAGAAGAAGAATGAGACGTTGCAGTGGAAGCCAGATGTGAATCGAAGAATGAAATTGCTGGGCTTTTAAATCAGAAATGGCGACAGTTAGAAATGAAGCTTCATATGAGTATTACTATCAGGCCATTGGAAGCTCCGGACACCGCAGGGAGGGGCGATAAAACTTAAGCAGCATATTTACATGGTACCTTTCCGCCAATTACCAACTACCACGTGGCAGTCAAGAGTACAAGTGTAAATCAGAATTATGTCCATGTAATTAAGGGAGAGAATGAGACTATGAGGGCATTTGTTTACCTAAATCAGAGGGTGTGTCTGTAAAATTGTTATTTAATTTAGTTTAAAATATTATATATATTTTAGAACAAATCCATGCGGAGATCCTTACAAATCAATGCGGGGTCACAGCTACGTTGTATGAACACGTTGAGGGGAGATATAAGACTTTTCTATACATATTAGTTGGGGATTAGCCTTGAATTTTTATTTATTTAAATTAATTTTAGTTTTAAACGTTATAATTGAGTATATTTATCAAAAAAATATCTCTAAGTGCAAGCTTTGTTTACAATATAGTTTATATGACTAAGTCTAGATAAAAAATTACAAGTAAACTTGAGTTGTGAAAAAAGACTTTAAAGTGAAAGTGTTTTTATTTGAGTAAAAATAAAATTGAATATATATATTAAGATTTTAATAAAAGATAAATTAGAAGTAATTTAGAGGTTAAAATAGGAGATTAAATCATTTCACAAGTAAAAAAGTTCATATATTTAAAATCAATTCAAATTGAGTGGTTTAAATAGAGAAAGATGATTAGAGTTATCTACTATCAAAATATACATAATAAAGTCAAAAAAAAAAATTTATCGCATTATTATAAAACTAGTAATATTTTATGGTAGTAAATGTTAGGTTTTAAAAAGACAACAAGAACATAATGGGATAGTTAAGATGATGATGTTGCGATGGATATGTAGGTATACAAGAAAATATAATATTCGTAATTAATATATACAGGAAAGAGTCAGAGTAACACCTATTGAGAAAAAAATGATAAAGAGTCGATTGATTTGGAACATATAATGAAGGTCATCCGATGCATTAGGAAGAAAGATGGATGAAGTGATATAAAGTTTTATAAAAAGGGGTATAGGAAGATAAAAAAGAACGTTTAACGGGATTGTTGAGTATGATATTTTGGTCAATAATTTATTTAAAAATTTAGTTTTTGATAGAGTACAATAATGCCGTGCGATTTATATAGTTGATCGTATCTAGTAGAATAAAGTTTGTTGTTGTTACTATATCTAGATTTTTTTTATCAATTGTTTTAATTTTTGCTGTTAAATTTGTTTATCCCTTTATTTAAAACTGTTAAACATAAAGACCAATCATATTGAGAATTTTGTTAGAGATGAGTAAGGTGGCAACAACTTGAAAAATTTTGACAAGAGATAACCAAGCAACCATTATATTTATATTAATTGTAATACATAATATTATTAGATTTAATGTTTTTTGTTTTTTAAATAAAATATATTCAGCTCAGTATATATATCATAAGTCTATTTTGTATAATCAACTTTCTAAATAAATATATTTAACGATATTACTGCTACTTAAATTGTAAGGAATTGAAAGACACGCAGCGGAAATTATTTTAAAAATTTTTCATTCCTTGCCAGGATCTACCGTATGTGTTTAAGTCAAGTGGGAAGAAGCATTACCCTTAGTGTGTCTCAGCGACTTCCACAGCTTTCGGTCACGACGTTCACAGCTTCTCTTTGCGGCTCGTGCTCCCTTTCTGATCACAAGAAGTCGACGACTCAGGTCGGCTTCCTCTACTGGTATCCACACGAACAGCTTTTCAACCACGAACGACGTGCTAGCGTCTCTTGTCCCTCCAGGGCTTTCTCAAGAGTTCGTCCTCTCCGTCTCTATTTCGGCAGTTTCTTATCTGCAAACCTTTTGCAGAGTCCCCTTCGGCCTTTCTGTGTTCTATGTGTGTGTCTATTCCAAAACGTAGCTCCTAATATTAGATATATAGGATGCTCTGCGTTTTCCCTAACCGAAAAGGATTTTTGGAGTTAATCTTATATTAATTCCGAAAATAATACAATATCATATATTGTATAATTTTATAAGAAACTAATTAAATAAATAATATTAAATCCGTCCCACAGATTTAATTACCTATTTATTTAACTTTAAATAAAGATGAGACTGAACTATATTTGATTTATTCTCATAAAACAAATTTGAGATATCCTATCAATTTGAATTTCAAATTCAAACATGATAGGGATTTAATTTATCCTTAAAATTAAATCTTATAAATATCTCTTATATGAGATATCCTATCAATTTGAATTTCGAATTCAAACGTGATAGAGATTTAATTTGTCCTTATAAATTAAATCTTATAAATATCTCTTATATGAGATATCCTATCAATTTGAATTTCGAATTCAAACGTGATAGAGATTTAATTTATCCTTATAAATTAAATCTTATAAATATCTCTTATATGAGATATCCTATCAATTTGAATTTCGAATTCAAATGTGATAGGGATTTAATTTATCCTTATAAATTAAATCTTGTAAATATCTCTTATATGAGATATCCTATCAATTTGAATTTCGAATTCAAATGTGATAGGGATTTAATTTATCCTTATAAATTAAATCTCATATATCTCATATATATAATATATATATATATACGAATATAAATATAAATAAATATATATACATTCACCTGGATCATTCATTGAATCTGGACATGTCTTAGATTCAATGAATCTGGACATCATAGCTCGTGTTGGGCTATTTTGTGTGCGACCCTGTAGGCCCATATGAAGTTGGCAGTGGGCCATTTGCTATACTAGCCCACAAGTCGCAAGCGGTCTCTAGCAAGACATAACGACTACCCAAATCATATGAGGATCGATAAACGATATAACCTTTTATACAACCATATCATGTCCCTTCTGTCACGCGATATTTTGGTCATGGATGAGGCATGGATGATGTCATCCTCCTATTCCCGACCGTTACTTTCTCGATCCCTGAGTAGTCTGACTATAGAAATGGAACTACCTTTCCATTACAGTATGGCCAAACATTTCTCAGACTCACTCATCGAGGGGCCCAGTAATATCTCTCCACGAATGTGAGGGACAAATTCCATCTTGACCATTCACATTCCTCCGCATGAAAAACCACTAAGCCTGAACATAGTCTTTATGATCACTCGGTCAAAAGTGACTTTTGACTAGGTCAAAGCTGAGCGTTTTGTCATGTAGGAATCCATGATGATCTCAGGTCAAAGGGCATATTGACATGGTTTGTATATGAGAGAAGCTTATGATGTTACCCATGCAGTTCTCTCATAGCGGGTCGGTCCAACACCCTGTACTCTTACATGTGCTTATGACTTTGATTTATATCTCTATACATTTTCAAAGTCATACTGGTCTTATTTCATCTGTGCTCCCACATAGATGATCGACCAGGGACATTTAGGATAATATCATGAATTATCCAAGGATGGTCATCATAGTAAATATGCAAATAATATGATAACTCAATTAATAAATTCATAAATCAATAATGTTCATAAGACAACGATTGGCCCCTAGGGCACGATTTCCAACAACCTCCCACTTGCACTAGGTACAATCATTAATTTGACTAATTCCCATTGACCTAACATGACGCTCATGCTTTGCCTGCACAAGCGGCTTTGTTAGAGGATCAGCAACATTATCTTCTCCTGCTACTTTACATATTTTTATATCACCTCTATCGTTGATTTCTCTGATGAGATGAAATCGCCTGAGTATATGCTTGGTCCTTTGATGTGAACTAGGCTCTTTGGCCTGTGCAATAACACCGCTATTGTCACAGAGCAAAGTTATTGGATCTGAGATGGTAGGTATCACCCCTAGTTCTGTGATGAACTTCCTGATCCAAACGGCTTCCTTAGCTGCATCAGATGCTGCTATATACTCAGCTTCCGTTGCAGAATCTGCTACAGTGCCCTGATTAGAGCTCTTCCAGCTTACTGCTCCATTATTGAGGAGGAATATGTATCCAGACTGCGATTTTTGGTCATCCTGGTCAGTTTGGAAACTCGCATCTGTGTAACCAGTTACACAGAGCTCATCATCCAATCCACCATAGACCAAGAATAAGTCCTTAGTCCTTCTTAAGTACTTAAGGATATTCTTGACAGCAGTCCAATGGCCCTCACCAGGGTCCTGTTGGTATCTGCTAGTCATACTTAAGGCAAACGAGACATCCGGTAAGTACATAACATGGCATACATGATAGATCCTATGGCCAAGGCATATGGAACCTTACTCATGCGACCTCGCTGATCAAATGTACTAGGACACAGATCTTTGCTGAGGTGAGTACCATGAGACATGGGTATGAAACCCCTCTTTGATTCGTGCATACTGAACCTATGCAGTATTTTGTCTATGTATGTACTCTGACTGAGTCCTAGAAGTCTTTTAGATCTATCTCTATAGATCCTGATTCCTAGGATGTAGGTGGCTTCACCCAAGTCTTTCATCGAGAAAGACTTTCCTAACCAAGACTTGACAATCTGCAAGGTAGAAATGTCATTCCCAATAAGTAGGATGTCATCGACATAGAGTACCAAAAATACAACTGTGCTCCCACTAACCTTCTTGTACACACAAGGTTCATCAATGTTTTGAAGAAATCCAAACTCTTTGATTACTTCATCAAAACGATGATTCCAACTCCGAGAGGCTTGCTTCAGTCCATAAATGGACTTTTGAAGCTTGCACACTTTACCAGAGTCCTCGGAACGCACAAACCCTTCAGGTTGTGTCATGTACACATCCTCAAGGAGCTTTCCATTAAGGAAGGCTGTCTTGACGTCCATTTGCCATATTTCATAGTCATAATATGCTGCAATAGCAAAGAGGATTCTGATTGATTTGGCCATTGCTACTGGGGAAAAGGTCTCATCATAGTCCACACCATGAGTTTGAGTAAAACCTTTTGCAACCAGTTGTGCCTTGAAGACATTTACATTGCCATCCATGTCAGTTTTCTCTTTGAAAACCCACTTGCACCCGACGGTTTTTACACCTTCAGGCGGGTCGACCAAGGTCCAAACCTGATTGTCGTACATGGATTGCATCTCAGACTTCATGGCACTAAGCCATTTTTCAGAGTTTGGTCCCACTATAGCTTCTCGATAGGTAGTCGGCTCATTATGCTCAATGAGCAACACATCACGACTATCAGAAATTAGAAATCCATATCTCTGAGGCTGAAGTCGTATCCTATTAGATTTACGTGGACCTTGCGTGACTTGAGGAGTCTCAACAACTTGTTGTGAGTCTTCTCTATTTTCCATCTGCAGTTCTGTGGTGTCTTGTAGCTCTCGAACTTCTTCGAGTTGTACCTTACTCCCACTGGTTCTTTTAGAGATAAATTCTTGTTCAAGAAAGATACCATTTCTGACAACAAACACTTTGTTATCAGCAGGGTTGTAGACGTAATATCCCTTGGTTTCCTTAGGATATCCCACAAAAAGGCATTTTGAGGATTTGGGCGCTAATTTGTCTGAGGCTTGTTGCTTAACATAGACCTCGCATCCCCAAATCTTGAGGAAAGACAAACTAGGCGTCCTCCCAGTCCATATCTCATACGGAGTCTTTTCGATTGCCTTAGATGGAACACGATTGAGTGTGAACGCAGTTGTCTCTAGGGCATGGCCCCAAAAGGAGGGCGGAAGATCTGTTAGACTCATCATGGATCGAACCATATCTAATAGTGTTCGATTCCTCCGTTCAGAAACGCCATTCCATTGTGGTGTCCCTGGAGGAGTCAATTGTGAGAGTATCCCACAACTCCTAAGATGATCTATGAACTCTTGGCTCAAATATTCACCACCCCGATCAGATCGAAGGGCTTTAATTGTTTTGCCAAGCTGGTTTTGTACTTCATTTTGAAATATTTTGAACTTTTCAAAAGATTCAGATTTATGTTTCATCAGATAGATGTACCCATATCTGCTGAAATCATCTATAAATGTTATGAAGTACGAATAACCTCCTCTGGCATTTGTGTTCATCGGTCCATACACATTTGTATGTATGAGGCCCAATAAATCAGTGGCCCTCTCACTGTGCCCAGTGAAAGGTGACTTTGTCATCTTTCCTAACAAGCAAGACTCGCAAGTGTCATATGATTCAAAATCAAATGAGTTTAGAAATCCATCTTGATGGAGTTTGGAAATGCGTTTCTCATTTATGTGGCCCAGATGACAGTGCCAGAGGTATGTGGGATTCAAATCGTTTGGTTTGACCCTTTTGGCGGTTATGTTATAGATATTTCCATGATTGGGTTGTTCCAAATTTAATATGTAATGATCAACATGCAAATCACCATGAGCATAGAAAACATCATTACGATAAATAGAACATCTACTATTCCCAGCAATGGAAGTGAAACCTTCCTTATCCAAATAAGAAAGTGAAACAATGTTACTACTTAAAGCAGGAACATAATAGCAATTGTTCAAAACTAACAAAAGCCCAGTGGGCAGAACTAATTCATAAGTGCCTACAGCTAACGCAGCAACCCTTGCTCTGTTTCCAACTCGTAGGTCAACCTCGCCCTTTTTCAGCTTCCTACTGTCCTTTAGTCCCTGCACATTGTACAAATGTGAGAACCATATGCAGTATCTAATACCCATGAGGTGGAAGTAGAAAGATGAATGTCTATAACATAAATACCTGAAGCGATAGCCCCGCTATCCTTCTTGTTCTTTTTCAGATCTTCGAGGTAGATTTTGCAATTCCTCTTCCAATGACCCGGTTCATTGCAGAAGAAGCAGACTCCTTCCTTCGAAGGCTTTGCCTTCTTTGGTGCAGGCTTGGTTTCGGGCTTGCCTGACTATTTGGTCTTACCTGATGAGCCATGACCATTCCCCTTGCCTTTGCCTTTCTTTTTCGTACCCTTTCCTTTCTAAACCATCAAAATACTACTGGGTTTCTTCTTAAGACTCGGCTCAGCAGTTTTAAGCATCCCATGCAGTTCAGAAATAGATTTCTCCATGTTGTTCATGTTGTAGTTCATGACAAACTGGTCATAACTTTCCGGGAGTGAGTTCAAGATCAAATCTGTAGCTAACTCCTGGCTCATGGGAAATCCAAGCCTTTCAAGGTTATCAATGTACCCTTTCATCTTTAAGACATGAGTACTAACTGATGCACCTTCAGCCATCTTGCAGGAATGTAAGGCCTTAGTGGTCTCATACCTCTCTTGCCTTGCCTGTTGCTGGAACATTTCCTTGAGATGCACAATCATCTCATAAGCCTCCATGTGTTCGAGATCTCTTTGGAGCTCTGGAACCATGGTGGCTAGCATTAAGCATCCCGCATCGACAGAGTCTTCCTTATGCTTTGTGTAAGCATCTCTCTGAGCTCTAGGAGCATTGGCGGCTGGCTCCTCAGGAATGGGTTGATCTAGGACATGCGCCTTTCTTTCCTGCTTGAGAACAATTCTCAAGTTCCTAAACCAATCAAGAAAGTTTGTCCCATTGAGTTTGTCCTTCTCAAGGACAGATCGCAGCGATAATGTAGCAATATTACTAGTCGTCATGATTCTACAATTAAAATATGCAATTCAATTAGCAATCTCCCACTAAATAAACAACCCTCAATGCAATAGTTAGTGGGCTAAGATCCATATTTGGCTCAAACTTAAGTCCGCTTTGGCAGGACGCTTAAATTAAGTTATTTAGGTAGGTAACACCTTTACCAATTACATCAAATGTAACTCTTAGATGTTTATGGGATTCTATCATCATATGATCTGTCATGTTTTTAATCCCATCTAATGCCTTGAGACCCAAAACCGTTTTGTTAATCTCAATTAAGTCAAACAATAATAAACATGTGAGAGTAGCACCATTACTCTTGCTTATCTCCCCAAGATAACTCAAAAGCACCCACTTTGGTGGAGTCCACAATTGAGCGATCAAGGTTTTAACAAGTGTTCATAAATTGACAGCATGATGACTTAAGATTTCTTTTAGAGGGCCTAATTTAACTATCTGCTTTATAAAACGCATGTTTCTCAGTTCGTATCTCATACAAGTAATATGCATGCGCTGATATAATCATAATATGCATAATCTAAACGTGATACAACATGGCTCACCTATCCTAAGTCCCCTCAAGCCAATGAGAGGAGCTCTCTAGTAAGAAAAGAGAAATTACATATAGAAACCTCTTTTAACATTTGAGGGGAGTGAGATGAGAGGAGAAGGTACATTGAGAGTATATAGAGGAAGGCACGACACGCAGGCCGTATTTAAAAATTACAACACTTGCAATCTATAGCCATATTATTCACCATACCCAAACATTCAAGAATCAATATTCAGATCTAATCGAAGGGCAATTAATGTTTCAAATCTAAAACATTCACAAAGTAACATATGTTACGGTTATGTTACGCTACGAACAGGTAGCTACGACGGTCCCGCTAGCCGGTTAGCGGGCGGCTGTCCCGCTAGCCGGTTAGCGGGCGGGGTCTCTGGGGCAGCGCCCTGGAAGAATTTTTTTTTTGTTTTTTGATTCATAAATAATCACGAATCTGAATTCGGTTTTCACAAATAATCACAAATTCGAATTCGGTTTTGTTAGACCCCATCTATGCGAATTGATCAAATCAAAAAGCATCACCACCGATTTCAATTTCCTTTTAGATTCCTTTTCTGTCATACACAACACGGATTCCATATATGTCACACATACAACGCTTATTATATGATCGGCTACTACTAACATATATCATATAAATCAACAATCAAGCCTAACTTAAACACAAAACGGCATGGCTCTGATACCACTGTAAGAAATTGAAAGACACGCAGCGAAAATTATTTTAAAAATTTTTCATTCCTTGCCAGGATCTACCGTATGTGTTTAAGTCAAGTGGGAAGAAGTATTACCCTTAGTGTGTCTCAGCGACTTCCACAGCTTTCGGTCACGACGTTCACAGCTTCTCTCTGCGGCTCGTGCTCCCTTTCTGATCACAAGAAGTCGATGACTCAGGTCGACTTCCTCTACTGGTATCCACACGAACAGCTTTTCAACCACGAACGACGTGCTAGCGTCTCTTGTCCCTCCAGGGCTTTCTCAAGAGTTCGTCCTCTCCGTCTCTATTTCGGCAGTTTCTTATCTGCAAACCTTTTGCAGAGTCCCCTTCGGCCTTTCTGTGTTCTATGTGTGTGTCTATTCCAAAACGTAGCTCCTAATATTAGATATATAGGATGCTCTGCGTTTTCCCTAACCGAAAAAGAATTTTGGCGTTAATCTTATATTAATTCCGAAAATAATACAATATCATATATTGTATAATTTTATAAGAAACTAATTAAATAAATAATATTAAATCCGTCCCACAGATTTAATTACCTATTTATTTAACTTTAAATAAAGATGAGACTGAACTATATTTGATTTATTCTCATAAAACAAATTTAAGATATCCTATCAATTTGAATTTCAAATTCAAACATGATAGGGATTTAATTTATCCTTAAAATTAAATCTTATAAATATCTCTTATATGAGATATCCTATCAATTTGAATTTCGAATTCAAACGTGATAGAGATTTAATTTATCCTTATAAATTAAATCTTATAAATATCTCTTATATGAGATATCCTATCAATTTGAATTTCGAATTCAAACGTGATAGAGATTTAATTTATCCTTATAAATTAAATCTTATAAATATCTCTTATATGAGATATCCTATCAATTTGAATTTCGAATTTAAACGTGATAGGGATTTAATTTATCCTTATAAATTAAATCTCATATATATAATATATATATATACGAATATAAATATAAATAAATATATATACATTCACCTGGATCATTCATTGAATCTGGATATGTCTTAGATTCAATGAATCTAGACATCATAGCTCGTGTTGGGCTATTTTGTGTGCGACCCTGTAGGCCCATATGAAGTTGGCAGTGGGCCATTTGCTATACTAGCCCACAAGTCGCAAGCGGTCTCTAGCAAGACATAACGACTACCCAAATCATATGAGGATCGATAAACGATATAACCTTTTATACAACCATATCATGTCCCTTCTGTCACGCGATATTTTGGTCATGGATGAGGCATGGATGATGTCATCCTCCTATTCCCGACCGTTACTTTCTCGATCCCTGAGTAGTCTGACTATAGAAATGGAACTACCTTTCCATTACAGTATGGCCATACATTTCTCAGACTCACTCATCGAGGGGCCCAGTAATATCTCTCCACGAATGTGAGGGACAAATTCCATCTTGACCATTCACATTCCTCCGCATGAAAAACCACTAAGCCTGAACATAGTCTTTATGATCACTCGGTCAAAAGTGACTTTTGACTAGGTCAAAGCTGAGCGTTTTGTCATGTAGGAATCCATGATGATCTCAGGTCAAAGGGCATATTGACATAGTTTGTATATGAGAGAAGCTTATGACGTTACCCATGCAGTTCTCTCATAGCGGGTCGGTCCAACACCTTGTACTCTTACATGTGCTTATGACTTTGATTTATATCTCTATACATTTTCAAAGTTATACTGGTCTTATTTCATCTGTGCTCCCACATAGATGATTGACCAGGGACATTTAGGATAATATCATGAATTATCCAAGGATGGTCATCATAGTAAACATGCAAATAATATGATAACTCAATTAATAAATTCATAAATCAATAATGTTCATTAGACAATGATTGGCCCCTAGGGCACGATTTCCAACATAAATAAATTTAATACTGTTAAAACTAGAGATATTAACTAACTTAAACGGTATAAATTTAAAAGACTAAAATCTTATATTTAAAAGTTAAATGATTAAAATTAAAATTAACATAAAATTAAGGGGCCAAAAATTATATTACCTTTAATATCAAGTTGTAAACTCATATTTCATATTGTTAAAACAAACAGAAATGATCAGTAGAGGGTCTAAAAAACCAACAATTTGGCAATATTTTATTTTTTTTAAGAATTATGGGAGCACGTATTAATAGGTTGAATTGTAAGAATTCTCTTTATAAGAAAAATCCTTACTACTAAGCTACATGATATTCATTTCCACTAAAAAAATAATCAACAAAGTCATGACATTCTTATGACGAAACTGTGGGGGGAAGTATGCCTTTTACTTTCCTGAATTTTCTTTTCCTCCTGTTCTCCCTCCTCATTCAATCAAACAGAGCAGAGGAAAATTTATTTCTCTTTCTACTCCTATTTCTATGTCAAATATAAAAATTAATCACAGAATTAATATTAATTTTAAATATAAAATTTATTTTATATATTTATTTATTTTTTTAAAATTATCTATATTAATACTCTCTTAATAATAATCAAATAAAAGAGGGAGAGAGGGAGTCAAAGAAGATAATAAAAGTATTCTAAAAATATATAATATATTAATTTATTTAGTTAATTTTTTTAATCTAATTAAATTACTTAAATAAATTTTATATTAAAAATATAATTATTTTTTTCTAATTTTCCTTCCGCTCAACTTTTCCCTTCATCCAAACAAGGGTTAACTATAGCTGATAACAATTTGGAAAAAAAAAAAGGGAGCCATCTTGCTTTCTCTCTCGGCATGGATTTCTATGGCAATGGGTGTTGATTTCTGAGTTAGAACTTATAATTTAAAATAGAGTTTAGGGTTTAGAATATTCTTTGCATTGTTCTTGCTGCTTACTCTAGAATATTCTTTGTTGCTTGCTGCTGGTGAACTCATTCTGCTTTTTCAATCATGAAATTTTCTATGCTGCTGCTGCTAGCGAACTTGTTTTATAAATACTCTTTTTGTTGTTTGAACTTGGTTGAACTCATTAGATATATTTACATGCTGCTACTTAGATTATCAGCAATACTTTGTAGAAGGAGGAGGAGGAATTTAAAGCTGGGGACTGTTTAGAAAAATGAGAACGGAGGGACCTACTTGAAGAGTGTCTCTTTCAAAATTAGGATGTTTCCACCTAATTTTGCTTGATTCTCTTTTGGTTGTTCTGTACAGAGATCCCTCTATAATTGCTTATTATTGTTATATATAACATTGCAGGATCCTTATTACTCTGGATACATGCATTTTAATTTTCTGCCTTTATATGCATTTTTTAAGCTAAATACATACACTATGGAAAGCTGAATTGATGCTTGTTACTCGTCTTGAAGGTTTGTAAACTTAACACATCATTAGGAGAGAAATCTTACAAGTTGAACTATTGAAGCCAGATTTTTTTTTTTAGTTGCCCACCCGGTTCACCAGAGCTTTGCCTTGACTACATCCGGATCCGACCCGCATCGCGCACCTGGCTATGGTGGGTGAGTCTCCCAACGGAGATTTTCTGCATACGTCAAGGCTCGAACTTGAGACCTCGCTTAAGCGATACCGAGCCGTTTACCACTCGGACTAACCCCCGTTGGTTATTGAAGCCAGATTTTGTTTATGATAAATTTCCCCCCAATCACAATGGACCTTTTCCATCTACAACCTTCATGGGGCCTTTGGATTTGTTTTATCTCAATCTACTTTGTCTGCTAAAATTAAAATTTTTCTCACAATATATCTCTATATGATTATACATATTAGGGGTATCTATCAAGAGAGGTTTGAATGTACATGATTAAATAGGGTATTCTTGGAGAACCAATATACAATCATTACAATTAATTAATTTATCTAACTTTTTTAATCAACCGAAATTAGTTAAGTAGATTTTATAATTAGGGACAGAGATTATATATTTTTTCAATGAATTGTTTCCTTAATATTTTGGGGTGAACTGATGATTATAGTGCTTTGTTTCTCCCTTTTTGCAATTTTTTGTTTTCGCTATGATTATTCAAAATTTTAAATTAAAATGTTGAAATTGTCACTAATCCACTTGTATTTTATGTTTTTGCATGGCAAGTCTCTGTATGTAATCCTTTTCATGCATTGTTTTTTTACAGATGTATGTGTTAGAAAATAAACATCTCAAATATAATATAATATAATATAATCAATTCAGATTATAATATATATAAATATAAAACATATATGAAATGCATCGGAAGACTTAAAGTTACCTCTCACTATTAGCTTGATTGATATGAGAAGAATTGGAATCAAATGATATACCTGTCAATCAGATAACACTATCAGATAAATAACAGATTCTTTCAACTGGTAATTAGGTATAGTGATGTCAACTTGTGTACTGCTGTCACCAGTGGAGAACCTTCGAGAGTGAGCTGAGAAAATAGGTTTTCGCTCTACAGTCAGAAAGCAATCACGCAATAAAACTGATTTGTTAATTTTCACCATCAGAAAATTAACCTTAAATCAACTGAATCAACAACTCATCTTAGACTGGGCCCAATGACTACGGTTTACACTCAGAAATATTTATTAATTATCCTAATTAATATCTAAATAGGTTATATTATAATATGTTGGAAATCGTGCCCTAGGGGCCAATCATTGTCTTATGAACATTATTGATTTATGAATTTATTAATTGAGTTATCATATTATTTGCATGTTTACTATGATGACCATCCTTGGATAATTCATGATATTATCCTAAATGTCCCTGGTCGATCATCTATGTGGGAGCACAGATGAAATAAGACCAGTATGACTTTGAAGATGTACAGAGATATAAATCAAAGTCATAAGCACATGTAAGAGTACAGGGTGTTGGACCGACCCGCTATGAGAGAACTGCATGGGTAACGTCATAAGCTTCTCTCATATACAAACCATGTCAATATGCCCTTTGACCTGAGATCATCATGGATTCCTACATGACAAAACGCTCAGCTTTGACCTAGTCAAAAGTCACTTTTGACCGAGTGATCATAAAGACTATGTTCGGGCTTAGTGGTTTTTCATGCGGAGGAATGTGAATGGTCAAGATGGAATTTGTCCCTCACATTCGTGGAGAGATATTACTGGGCCCCTCGATGAGTGAGTCTGAGAAATGTATGGCCATACTGTAATGGAAAGGTAGTTCCATTTCTATAGTCAGACTACTCAGGGATCGAGAAAGTAACGGTCGGGAATAGGAGGATGACATCATCCATGCCTCATCCATGACCAAAATATCGCGTGACAGAAGGGACATGATATGGTTGTATAAAAGGTTACATCGTTTATCGATCCTCATATGATTTGGGTAGTCGTTATGTCTTGCTAGAGACCGCTTGCGACTTGTGGGCTAGTATAGCAAATGGCCCACTGCCAACTTCATATGGGCCTACAGGGTCGCACACAAAATAGCCCAACACGAGCTATGATGTCCAGATTCATTGAATCTAAGACATGTCCAGATTCAATGAAAGATCCAGGTGAATGTATATATATTTATTTATATTTATATTCGTATATATATAAATTCGTATATATATATTATATATATGAGATATATGAGATTTAATTTATAAGGATAAATTAAATCCCTATCACGTTTGAATTCGAAATTCAAATTGATAGGATATCTCATATAAGAGATATTTATAAGATTTAATTTATAAGGATAAATTAAATCTCTATCACGTTTGAAATTCGAAATTCAAATTGATAGGATATCTCATATAAGAGATATTTATAAGATTTAATTTATAAGGATAAATTAAATCTCTATCACGTTTGAAATTCGAAATTCAAATTGATAGGATATCTCATATAAGAGATATTTATAAGATTTAATTTATAAGGATAAATTAAATCTCTATCACGTTTGAAATTTGAAATTTAAATTGATAGGATATCTCAAATTTGATTTATGGGAATAAATCAAATATAACTCAGTCTCATCTTTATTTAAAGTTAAATAAATATGTAATTAAATCTGTGGGACGGATTTAATATTATTTTATTTAATTAGTTTCTTATAAAATTATACAATATATGATATTGTATCAATTCGGAATTAATATAAGATTAACTCCAAAATCCAATTAGGTTAAGTGGAAAAACGCATAGCATCCTCTATATCTGATTGGAGGAGCTACGTTTGAAAATAACACAGAACACAAAAGGCCGAACGGAATCTGCAAAAGGTTTGCAGACAAGAAACTGCTGAAATAGAGACGGAGACTTGTGAAAGCCTTGGAGGGACAGGAGACGCTAGCACGTCGTTCGTGGTTGGAACGCTGTTCGTGTGGATACCAGTAGAGGAAGCCGACCTGAGGCGTCGACTTCTTGTGATCGGAAAGAGACCACCGTCCGCGGAGAGAATCTGTGAAGGTCGCTGAGGAACACTCCGTCGATTTCTTGCGATCAGAAAGAGATCACCACCCACGTAGAGAAGCTGTGAAATTCGCTGAGCAACACTAAGGGTAATGATTCTTTCCACTTGACTTAAACACATACGGCAGATCCTGGCAAGGAATGGAAAATTTTTAAAGTTTATTTCCGCTGCGTGTCTTCTAATTCCTTACATAATAAACATCTCACATTCTCCCATTTGGCTCGTATACTCAATGCCATCGCTCTGTCTTGGTAAAATGATGTCATGCTACAAGAATCATGGCGATAAGTCCCCTTTTATCAAGTATTACCTTCCATGTATTACAGGTAGCACTATCACTTAATGGGTATCACATTATATATGAACTCAATGTTCATCGGTTCTTGTCTTAATGTTTATCAATTTCAAAAACACAAATGTATACAATTACAATTTGAAATGATAAATCACAAAATATAATTTCACTGCTCATGCCTCCACTAATCAAAAGTAGGACGAAGTCCCATATGAGGTACATGTGTAACAAAAATGTTCGGCTTCAATCCTTTCATCAAAGGATTAGCCAATATATCCAATGTACTGATGTGTTCAACAGAAACTTGGTCATCCTGAACCCTTTCTCTCAAGCAAAGGAATTTAAATTCGACAAACTTGCTTCAACTTTTATTCCTTTTGTTGTTCGCTATGGCCACTGCAGCTGCGTTATCACAGTACTTTCTGATTGGCTTAGAGACTGAATCCACAATCTTAAGCCAAGCAATGAAATTCCTTATCCAAATAGCTTGTAAACTTGCTTCAAAACACGCAATGTACTCAGCATCACCGAGAGAATGAGCTGTTTGAGTTTGCTTAGCGCTTCTCCACCATATAACTCCTTCTTCCAATAGGAAGACGTAACCAAATGTAGACTTGTTCATGTCTACGCATCCTCCAAGATCTGAATTTGAATATCCAATTACGTCCAGACTGTCTGTTCTCCTATATGTGAACATGTAGTGTTTAGTGCCTTGTAGGTACCTAAACACCTTCTTTGTAGCTGTGCAATGTGCTTCCCTAAGATTATTTTAGTATCTTCCCAACATACTCACAGCAAAAGCGATGTCAGGTCTTCTACAAACCTGTGCATACATCAAGCTTCCTACCACTTAGGCATATGGAACCCTTTCCATTTATTTTCTATCAAGCTCAGTTTTAGGATATTGACTTAGACTACACTTATCTCCCTTTTCAATAGGAGCCACGTTAGATGAACAGTTATGCATCTTGAATCGTTCAAGAATTTTGACAATATAAGCCTATTAAAACAAGCCTACAAGACAATTGGTTCTCTCTCTATGAATCTTTATGCCAATGACATAGGAAGCCTCACCCATATCTTTCATGTCAAAACTCTTAAACAGAAACTGCTTCACCTCACGCAATAGTCCTAGATCATTGGTAGCAAGTAATATGTCATTCACATACAAAATCAAGAATATGATTTTACTCTCACTAGCCTTATGGTATATACAATCATCCATGATGTTCTCAATAAAAACAAATGATGTGATCACTTCATGGAACTTCAAGTACCACTGCCGTGAAACTTGTTTTAAACCATATATTGATTTCTTTAACTTACATACCAATTGTTCTTTACCTTCTGTAACAAATCCCTTAGGTTGTTTCATGTAGACTTCTTCCTCTAATTCATCATTGAGAAAAGCAGTCTTTACATCTATCTGGTGTAACTCCAGCTCAAAATGGGCAACTAATGTCATGATGATATAGAATGAATCTTTCTTAGGTACAGGTAAAAAAGTTTCACTGTAATCGATTCCTTCTACTTGAGTAAAGCCCTTAGTAACCAACCTAGCATTGTATCTATCGATGTTACCTTGTGAGTCTCTATTGGTTTTGTAAACTCATTTACAACCAATGGCCTTAAACCCACTTGAAAACTCTACAAGTTCCTAAACATGGTTGTTTGCTATGGAATGTAAAGAATTGAAAGACACGTAGCAGAAATTAACTTAAAATTTTTTCTATTCCCTGCTAGGATCTACCGTATGTGTTTAAGTCAAGTGGAAAGAAGTATTACCCTTAGTATTCAGTCGCGACTTTCTCAGCTTCTGGTTGCGACGTCTACAGCTTCTCTCCGTGGCTCGTGATCTCTTTTCGAATGCAAGAAGTCGATAACTCAGGTCAGCTTCCTCTACTGGTATCCACACGAACAACGTTTCAACCATGAACGACGTGCTAACGCCTCCTGTCCCTCCAAGGCTTACTCAAGAATTCGTCATTTTCGTCTCTATTTCGACAGTTTTTTATCTGTAAACCTTTTGCGGATTCCCGTTCACACTTTTTTTTTCTGTCGCAACCGTAACTCCTAAATATCGGATATATAGGAAGCTATGCGTGTTACCACATACTTAGATTTTTAGAATTAATCTTATATTAATTTTGAAATTAATACAATATCATATATTATATAATTTGATAAGAAACTAATTAAATAAATAGTATTTGTATTAAATCCGTCCCACAGATTTAATTCACCCATTTATTTAATTTAAAATAAAGATAAGATGGAATTACATTTGATTTATTCTTATAAATCAAATTTGAGATATCATATCAATTTGAATTTCAAATTCAAACGTGATAGAGATTTAATTTTATCCTTATAAATTAAATCTTGTAAATATCTCTTATATGAGATATCATATCAATTTAAATTTTAAATTCAAATATGATGGAGATTTAATTTTATCCTTATAAATTAAATCTTGTAAATATCTCTTATATGAGATATCATATCAATTTGAATTTTAAATTCAAACGTGATAGAGATTTAATTTATCCTTATAAATTAAATTTTGTAAATATCTCTTATATATAATATATATATACACACACGAATTTATATATATACGAATATAAATATAAATAAATATATACATCCACCCTGGATCATTCATAGAATCTGGACATCATAGCTCATGTTGGGCTATTTTGTGTGCAACCCTGTAGGCCCATATGAAGTTAGCAGTGGGCCATTTACTATACTGACTCACAAGTCACAAGCGGTCTCTAGCAAGACATCAGGACTACCCAAATCATATGAGGATCGATGAACAATGTAACCTTTTATACAACCATATCATATTCCTTTTGTCACACGATATTTTGATCATGGATGAGGCATAGAGAATGTCATCCTCCTATTCCTGACCGTTACTTTCTCGATCCCTGAGTAGTCTGACTATAGAAATGGAACTACCTTTCCATTATAATATGGCCATACTTTTCTCAGACTCACTCATCGAGGGGCCCAGTAATATCTCTCTACGAATGTGAGGGACAAATTCCATCTTGACCATTCACATTCCTCCGCACGAAAAATCACTAAACTCGAATATAGTCTTTATGATCACTCGGTCAAAAGTGACTTTTGACTAGGTCAAAGCTGAGCGTTTATCATGTAGGAATCCATGATGATCTCAGGTCAAAGGGCATAGTGACATGGTTTGTATATGAGAGAAGCTTATGACTTAACCCATGCAGTTCTCTCATAGCGGGTCGGTCCAACACCTTATACTCTTACATGTGCCTATGACTTTAATTTATATCTCTATACATCTTCAAAGTCATACTGGTCTTATTTCATCTCTACTCCCGCATAGATGACCGACCAGGGACATTTAGGATAAGATCATGAGTTATCTAAGGATGGTCATCATAATAAACATGCAAATAATATGATAACACAATTAATAAATTCATAAATCAATAATATTCATAAGACAATGATTGGCTCTTAGGGCACAATTGCCAACATGGAATTCATTTAATTAATCAAAGCATCATGCCACAACTTAGAATTCACACTCTTCATAGCCTAAGTGAACATTAAAGGATCATTCTTAATACTTACATCACAGTTAATGTTGGAAATCGTGCCCTAGGGGCCAATCATTGTCTTATGAACATTATTGATTTATGAATTTATTAATTGAGTTATCATATTATTTGCATGTTTACTATGATGACCATCCTTGGATAATTCATGATATTATCCTAAATGTCCCTGGTCGATCATCTATGTGGGAGCACAGATGAAATAAGACCAGTATGACTTTGAAGATGTACAGAGATATAAATCAAAGTCATAAGCACATGTAAGAGTACAGGGTGTTGGATCGACCCGCTATGAGAGAACTGCATGGGTAACGTCATAAGCTTCTCTCATATACAAACCATGTCAATATGCCCTTTGACCTGAGATCATCATGGATTCCTACATGACAAAACGCTCAGCTTTGACCTAGTCAAAAGTCACTTTTGACCGAGTGATCATAAAGACTATGTTCGGGCTTAGTGGTTTTTCATGCGGAGGAATGTGAATGGTCAAGATGGAATTTGTCCCTCACATTCGTGGAGAGATATTACTGGGCCCCTCGATGAGTGAGTCTGAGAAATGTATGGCCATACTGTAATGGAAAGGTAGTTCCATTTCTATAGTCAGACTACTCAGGGATCGAGAAAGTAACGGTCGGGAATAGGAGGATGACATCATCCATGCCTCATCCATGACCAAAATATCGCGTGACAGAAGGGACATGATATGGTTGTATAAAAGGTTACATCGTTTATCGATCCTCATATGATTTGGGTAGTTGTTATGTCTTGCTAGAGACCGCTTGCGACTTGTGGGCTAGTATAGCAAATGGCCCACTGCCAACTTCATATGGGCCTACAGGGTCGCACACAAAATAGCCCAACACGAGCTATGATGTCCAGATTCATTGAATCTAAGACATGTCCAGATTCAATGAAAGATCCAGGTGAATGTATATATATTTATTTATATTTATATTCGTATATATATAAATTCGTATATATATATTATATATATGAGATATATGAGATTTAATTTATAAGGATAAATTAAATCCCTATCACGTTTGAATTCGAAATTCAAATTGATAGGATATCTCATATAAGAGATATTTATAAGATTTAATTTATAAGGATAAATTAAATCTCTATCACGTTTGAAATTCGAAATTCAAATTGATAGGATATCTCATATAAGAGATATTTATAAGATTTAATTTATAAGGATAAATTAAATCTCTATCACGTTTGAAATTCGAAATTCAAATTGATAGGATATCTCATATAAGAGATATTTATAAGATTTAATTTATAAGGATAAATTAAATCTCTATCACGTTTGAAATTCGAAATTTAAATTGATAGGATATCTCAAATTTGATTTATGGGAATAAATCAAATATAACTCAGTCTCATCTTTATTTAGAGTTAAATAAATAAGTAATTAAATCTGTGGGACGGATTTAATATTATTTTATTTAATTAGTTTCTTATAAAATTATACAATATATGATATTGTATCAATTCGGAATTAATATAAGATTAACTCCAAAATCCAATTAGGTCAAGTGTAAAAACGCATAGCATCCTCTATATCTGATTGGAGGAGCTACGTTTGAAAATAACACAGAACACAAAAGGCCGAACGGAATCTGCAAAAGGTTTGCAGACAAGAAACTGCCGAAATAGAGACAGAGACTTGTGAAAGCCTTGGAGGGACAGGAGACGCTAGCACGTCGTTCGTGGTTGGAACGCTGTTCGTGTGGATACCAGTAGAGGAAGCCGACCTGAGGCGTCGACTTCTTGTGATCGGAAAGAGACCACCGTCCGCGGAGAGAATCTGTGAAGGTCGCTGAGGAACACTCCGTCGATTTCTTGCGATCAGAAAGAGATCACCACCCACGTAGAGAAGCTGTGAAATTCGCTGAGCAACACTAAGGGTAATGATTCTTTCCACTTGACTTAAACACATACGGCAGATCCTGGCAAGGAATGGAAAATTTTTAAAGTTTATTTCCGCTGCGTGTATTCCAATTCCTTACAGTGGTATCAGAGCCATGCTGTTTTGTGTTTAAGTTAGGCTTGATTTGTGATTTATATGATATATGTTAGTAGTAGCCGATCATATAATAAGCGTTGTATGTGTGACATATATGGAATCCTTGTTGTGTATGACATAAAAGGAATCTAAAAGGAAATTGAAATCGGTGGTGATGCTTTTTGATTTGATCAATCCGCATAGATGGGGTCTAAGAAAACCGAATTCGAATTTGTGATTATTTGTGAAAACCGAATTCAGATTCGTGATTATTTATGAATCAAAAAACAAAAAAAAAATTCTTCCAGGGCGCTGCCCCAGAGACCCCGCCCGCTAACCGGCTAGCGGGACCGCCGTAGCTACCTGTTCGTAGCGCAACATAACCGTAACATATGTTACTTTGTAAATGTTTTTTTGCCCTTCGATTAGATCTGAATATTGATTCTTGAATGTTTGGGTATGGTGAACAATATGGCTCTAGATTGCAAGTGTTGTAATTTTAAAAATACGGCCTGCGTGTCGTGCCTTCCTCTATATACTCTCAATGTACCTTCTCCTCTCATCTCACTCCCCTCGAATGTTAAAAGAGGTTTCTATATGTAATTTCTCTTTTCTTACTAGAGAGCTCCTCTCATTGGCTTGAGGGGACTTAGGATAGGTGAGCCATATTGTATCACGTTTGAATTATGCATCTTATGATTAGATCAGCACATGCATATTACTTGTATGAGATACGAACTGAGAAACATGCGTTTTATAAACCAGATAGTTAAATTAGGCCCTCTAAAAGAAATCTTAAGTCATAATGCCGTCAATTTATGAACACTTGTCAAAACCTCGATCGCTCAATTGTGGACTCCACCAAAGTGGGTGCTTTTGAGTTATCTTGGGGAGATAAGCAAAGAGTAATGGTGCTACTCTCATAGGTTCATTATTGTTTGACTTAATTGAGATTAACAAAACGGTTTTGGATCTCAAGGCATTAGATGGGATTAGAACATGCCAGATCATATGATGATAGGATCCCATGAATATCTAAGAGTTACATTTGATGTAATTGGTAAAGGTGTTACCTACCTAAATAACTTAATTTAAGTGTCCTGCCAAAGCGGACTTAAGTTTGAGCCAAATATGGATCTTAGCCCACTAACTATTGCATTGAGGGTTGTTTATTTAGTGGGAGATTACTAATTACATTGCATATTTTAATTGTAGAATCATGACGACTAGTAATACTGCTACATTATCGCTGCGATCTGTCCTTGAGAAGGACAAACTTAATGGGACAAACTTTCTTGACTGGTTTAGGAACTTGAGAATTGTTCTCAAGCAGGAAAGAAAGGCGCATGTCCTAGATCAACCCATTCCTGAGGAGCCAGCCGCCAATGCTCCCAGAGCTCAGAGAGATGCTTATATGAAGCATAAGGAAGACTCTGTCGATGTGGGATGCTTGATGCTAGCCACCATGGTTCCGGAGCTCCAAAGAGATCTGGAACACATGGAGGCTTATGAGATGATTGTGCATCTCAAGGAAATGTTCCAGCAACAGGCAAGGCAAGAGAGGTATGAGACCACTAAGGCCTTACATTCCTGCAAGATGGCTGAAGGTGCATCAGTCAGTACTCATGTCTTAAAGATGAAAGGGTACATTGATCACCTTGAACGGCTTGGATTTCCCATGAGCCAGGAGTTAGCTACAGATTTGATCTTAAACTCACTCCCGGAAAGTTATGACCAGTTTGTTATGAACTACAACATGAACAACATGGAGAAATCTATTTCTGAACTGCATGGGATGCTTAAAACTGCTGAGCCGAGTCTTAAGAAGAAACCCAGTAGTGTTTTGATGGTTCAAAAGGGAAAGGGTACGAAAAAGAAAGGCAAAGGCAAGGGGAAGGGTCATGGCTCATCAGGTAAGACCAAAGAGTCAGGCAAGCCCGAAACCAAGCCTGCACCAAAGAAGGCAAAGCCTCCGAAGGAAGGAGTCTGCTTCTTCTGCAATGAACCGGGTCATTGGAAGAGGAATTGCAAACTCTACCTCGAAGATCTGAAAAAGAACAAGAAGGATAGCGGGGCTATCGCTTCAGGTATTTATGTTATAGACATTCATCTTTCTACTTCCACCTCATGGGTATTAGATACTGCATGTGGTTCTCACATTTGTACGAATGTGCAGGGACTAAAGGACAGTAGGAAGCTGAAAAGGGGTGAAGTTGACCTACGAGTTGGAAACAGAGCAAGGGTTGCTGCGTTAGCTGTAGGCACTTATGAATTAGTTCTGCCCACTGGGCTTTTGTTCGTTTTGAACAATTGCTATTATGTTCCTGCTTTAAGTAGTAACATTGTTTCACTTTCTTATTTGGATAAGGAAGGTTTCACTTCCATTGCTGGGAATAGTAGATGTTCTATTTATCGTAATGATGTTTTATATGCTCATGGTGATTTGCATGTTGATCATTACATATTAAATTTGGAACAACCCAATCATGGAAATATCTATAACGTAACCGCCAAAAGGGTCAAACCAAACGATTTGAATCCCACATACCTCTGGCACTGTCGTCTGGGCCACATAAATGAGAAACGCATTTCCAAACTCCATCAAGATGGATTTCTAAACTCATTTGATTTTGAATCATATGACACTTGCGAATCTTGCTTGTTAGGAAAGATGACAAAGTCACCTTTCACTGGGCACAGTGAGAGGGCCACTGATTTATTGGGCCTCATACATACAGATGTGTGTGGACCGATGAACACAAATGCCAGAGGAGGTTATTCGTACTTTATAACATTCATAGATGATTTCAGCAGATATGGGTACATCTATCTAATGAAACATAAATCTGAATCTTTTGAAAAGTTCAAGATATTTCAAAATGAAGTACAAAACCAGCTTGGCAAAACAATTAAAGCCCTTCGATCTGATCGGGGTGGTGAATATTTGAGCCAAGAGTTCATAGATCATCTTAGGAATTGTGGGACACTCTCACAATTGACTCCTCCAGGGACACCACAATGGAATGGCGTTTCTGAACGGAGAAATCGAACACTATTAGATATGGTTCGATCCATGATGAGTCGAACAGATCTTCCGCCCTCCTTTTGGGGCTATGCCCTAGAAACAGCTGCGTTCACACTCAATCGTGTTCCATCTAAGGCAATCGAAAAGACTCCGTATGAGATATGGACTGGGAGGACGCCTAGTTTGTCTTTCCTCAAGATTTGGGGATGCGAGGTCTATGTTAAGCAACAAGCCTCAGACAAATTAGCGCCCAAATCCTCAAAATGCCTTTTTGTGGGATATCCTAAGGAAACCAAGGGATATTACGTCTACAACCCTGCTGATAACAAAGTGTTTGTTGTCAGAAATGGTATCTTTCTTGAACGAGAATTTATCTCTAAAAGAACCAGTGGGAGTAAGGTACAACTCGAAGAAGTTCGAGAGCTACAAGACACCACAGAACTGCAGATGGAAAATAGAGAAGACTCACAACAAGTTGTTGAGACTCCTCAAGTCACGCAAGGTCCACGAAAGTCTAATAGGACACGACTTCAGCCTCAGAGATATGGATTTCTGATTTCTGATAGTCGTGATGTGTTGCTCATTGAGCATAATGAGCCGACTACCTATCGAGAAGCTATAGTGGGACCAAACTCCGAAAAATGGCTTAGTGCCATGAAGTCTGAGATGCAATCCATGTACGACAATAAGGTTTGGACCTTAGTCGACCCGCCTGAAGGTGTAAAAACCGTCGGGTGCAAGTGGGTTTTCAAAGAGAAAACTGACATGGATGGCAATGTAAATGTCTTCAAGGCACGACTGGTTGCAAAAGGTTTTACTCAAACTCATGGTGTGGACTATGATGAGACCTTTTCCCCAGTAGCAATGGCCAAATCAATCAGAATCCTCTTTGCTATTGCAGCATATTATGACTATGAAATATGGCAGATGGACGTCAAGACAGCCTTCCTTAATGGAAAGCTCCTTGAGGATGTGTACATGACACAACCTGAAGGGTTTGTGCGTTCCGAGGACTCTGGTAAAGTGTGCAAGCTTCAAAAGTCCATTTATGGACTAAAGCAAGCCTCTCGGAGTTGGAATCATCGTTTTGATGAAGTAATCAAAGAGTTTGGATTTCTTCAAAACATTGATGAACCTTGTGTGTACAAGAAGGTTAGTGGGAGCACAGTTGTGTTTTTGGTACTCTATGTCGATGACATCCTACTTATTGGGAATGACATTCCTACCTTGCAGATTGTCAAGTCTTGGTTAGGAAAGTCTTTCTTGATGAAAGACTTGGGTGAAGCCACCTACATCCTAGGAATCAGGATCTATAGAGATAGATCTAAAAGACTTCTAGGACTCAGTCAGAGTACATACATAGACAAAATACTGCATAGGTTCAGTATGCACGAATCAAAGAGGGGTTTCATACCCATGTCTCATGGTACTCACCTCAGCAAGGATCTGTGTCCTAGTACATCTGATCAGCGAGGTCGCATGAGTAAGGTTCCATATGCCTCGGCCATAGGATCTATCATGTACGCCATGTTATGTACTCGACCGGATGTCTCGTTTGCCTTAAGTATGACTAGCAGATACCAACAGGACCCTGGTGAGGGCCATTGGACTGCTATCAAGAATATCCTTAAGTACTTAAGAAGGACTAAGGACTTATTCTTGGTCTATGGTGGATTGGATGATGAGCTCTGTGTAACTGGTTACACAGATGCGAGTTTCCAAACTGACCAGGACGACCAAAAATCGCAGTCTGGATACATATTCCTCCTCAATAATGGAGCAGTAAGCTGGAAGAGCTCTAAGCAGGGCACTGTAGCAGATTCTGCAACGGAAGCTGAGTATATAGCAGCATCTGATGCAGCTAAGGAAGCCGTTTGGATCAGGAAGTTCATCACAGAACTAGGGGTGATACCTACCATCTCAGATCCAATAACTTTGCTCTGTGACAATAGCGGTGCTATTGCACAGGCCAAAGAGCCTAGGTCACATCAAAGGACCAAGCATATACTCAGGCGATTTCATCTCATCAGAGAAATCAACGATAGAGGTGATATAAAAATATGCAAAGTAGCAGGAGAAGATAATGTTGCTGATCCTCTAACAAAGCCGCTTGTGCAGGCAAAGCATGAGCGTCATGTTAGGTCAATGGGAATTAGTCAAATTAATGATTGTACCTAGTGCAAGTGGGAGGTTGTTGGAAATCGTGCCCTAGGGGCCAATCATTGTCTTATGAACATTATTGATTTATGAATTTATTAATTGAGTTATCATATTATTTGCATGTTTACTATGATGACCATCCTTGGATAATTCATGATATTATCCTAAATGTCCCTGGTCGATCATCTATGTGGGAGCACAGATGAAATAAGACCAGTATGACTTTGAAGATGTACAGAGATATAAATCAAAGTCATAAGCACATGTAAGAGTACAGGGTGTTGGATCGACCCGCTATGAGAGAACTGCATGGGTAACGTCATAAGCTTCTCTCATATACAAACCATGTCAATATGCCCTTTGACCTGAGATCATCATGGATTCCTACATGACAAAACGCTCAGCTTTGACCTAGTCAAAAGTCACTTTTGACCGAGTGATCATAAAGACTATGTTCGGGCTTAGTGGTTTTTCATGCGGAGGAATGTGAATGGTCAAGATGGAATTTGTCCCTCACATTCGTGGAGAGATATTACTGGGCCCCTCGATGAGTGAGTCTGAGAAATGTATGGCCATACTGTAATGGAAAGGTAGTTCCATTTCTATAGTCAGACTACTCAGGGATCGAGAAAGTAACGGTCGGGAATAGGAGGATGACATTATCCATGCCTCATCCATGACCAAAATATCGCGTGACAGAAGGGACATGATATGGTTGTATAAAAGGTTACATCGTTTATCGATCCTCATATGATTTGGGTAGTTGTTATGTCTTGCTAGAGACCGCTTGCGACTTGTGGGCTAGTATAGCAAATGGCCCACTGCCAACTTCATATGGGCCTACAGGGTCGCACACAAAATAGCCCAACACGAGCTATGATGTCCAGATTCATTGAATCTAAGACATGTCCAGATTCAATGAAAGATCCAGGTGAATGTATATATATTTATTTATATTTATATTCGTATATATATAAATTCGTATATATATATATTATATATATGAGATATATGAGATTTAATTTATAAGGATAAATTAAATCCCTATCACGTTTGAATTCGAAATTCAAATTGATAGGATATCTCATATAAGAGATATTTATAAGATTTAATTTATAAGGATAAATTAAATCTCTATCACGTTTGAAATTCGAAATTCAAATTGATAGGATATCTCATATAAGAGATATTTATAAGATTTAATTTATAAGGATAAATTAAATCTCTATCACGTTTGAAATTCGAAATTTAAATTGATAGGATATCTC
Organism: Leucaena leucocephala; assembly: GCA_037074615.1. Classification (NCBI taxonomy): domain Eukaryota; kingdom Viridiplantae; phylum Streptophyta; class Magnoliopsida; order Fabales; family Fabaceae; genus Leucaena; species Leucaena leucocephala. The sequence continues at coordinate 16,304,192 of CM073538.1, forward strand.
AAATTTGATTTATGGGAATAAATCAAATATAACTCAGTCTCATCTTTATTTAGAGTTAAATAAATAAGTAATTAAATCTGTGGGACGGATTTAATATTATTTTATTTAATTAGTTTCTTATAAAATTATACAATATATGATATTGTATCAATTCGGAATTAATATAAGATTAACTCTAAAATCCAATTAGGTCAAGTGTAAAAACGCATAGCATCCTCTATATCTGATTGGAGGAGCTACGTTTGAAAATAACACAGAACACAAAAGGCCGAACGGAATCTGCAAAAGGTTTGCAGACAAGAAACTGCCGAAATAGAGACGGAGACTTGTGAAAGCCTTGGAGGGACAGGAGACGCTAGCACGTCGTTCGTGGTTGGAACGCTGTTCGTGTGGATACCAGTAGAGGAAGCCGACCTGAGGCGTCGACTTCTTGTGATCGGAAAGAGACCACCGTCCGCGGAGAGAATCTGTGAAGGTCGCTGAGGAACACTCCGTCGATTTCTTGCGATCAGAAAGAGATCACCACCCACGTAGAGAAGCTGTGAAATTCGCTGAGCAACACTAAGGGTAATGATTCTTTCCACTTGACTTAAACACATACGGCAGATCCTGGCAAGGAATGGAAAATTTTTAAAGTTTATTTCCGCTGCGTGTCTTCCAATTCCTTACAGTTAACCTCAGCAGAATATACTATATAGTCATCAGGTAATGCCGATCTTCTTTCTTTAGTTGACATCCTTAATTCAACCTCTTGGGTTGATCCAGGTTGCTGAACAATGACATCCTTTATCACATTTTGTGGTGGTTCCACTTGTGTGATATGTTAACTATCCGGTATGTATCCATCTTGTTCAGCACCATCAACTTGAGCCATAGGGTCTACATCACATTGAATGTCAATCTCAATAGTGGGATGATCATTAACTATTAACGTCCTCTCATGAATGATATCAGTGGTTTGCTCTATGTGATCATTTGGTGGACAACCACGTCTACTAATCACATCATTCACAAGAAATTTGGCATTCTTAGACTCTACAAACCTTTTAGAAGGTGGAGGACAATAGAACTTATAACTTTTAGATTTTTCTGCATAGCCTACAAAGTAAGTTCTAATAGTCTTAGGGTTCAACTTCTTCTCCTATAGATTGTACACTCTTACTTTCACAGGACAACCCTATACCTTGAAATAATTTAAACTGGGTTTCCATCATTTCCAGATTTCAAAGGGTGTCTTGGAAACTGCCTTTGTTGGAACCTTGTTTAATATGTATGTGGATGTCGTGAGTGCTTCCTTCCACAAGGAAGATGGTAGTTTAGAGCTACTCATCATGCTCCTAACCATATCTAGCAAGATCCTATTTCTTCTTTCAACTACACTATTTATATCAGGTGATCCAGGCATAGTATATTGAGCTATTATACCTTACTCTAAAAAAATATCAGTAAATGGACTTGTCGCTTGTCCTTCACTAGTGTATTTGCTATAATAGTCACACCACGGTATGATCTCACGACATTGATTGGTTTCCCAATTTATTTTTCTACTTCTACTTTATATTCCTTGAAAGCATCTAGTGCCTCACTTTTATTGTAAAGCATATAGATATACATATATCGTGAGTAATCATCAATAAAGGTGATAAAATACTTTTGACCATATGTAGTTAAATTAGGGTAACAAATATCCGTGTGTATAATTTTTAACAACTCAGAACTTCTCTTAACCCCTTTATGTGACTTATTGGTCTATTTTTCCCATATATAGTCCACACAAGAATCAAATTCTGAATAAGATGGAAGAATTCTGTCTTTATTTAACCTTCTGATTTTGTCAACGGAGATATGACCTAATCTCTTATGCCACAGGCTATAAAAATTCTCATCGATGACACTTCTCTTAGTACCACGCGAAAGAGAAAAAGATTCAGGCAAATCAGAAATAATATTAAAAAAGCCATCAATTATAACTAAATTCGTAATTAAAACAGAATTCTTTGTCAAAGTCATAAGTTTCTTAGAAAGAACTAGATGATAATCAAATGAAATGTGCTTTGACATATAAATCAAATTCCTTTTGTAAGAGGGAACGTAAAAAATATCATAAAGTTCCAAAACATGATTATTTGAAAAGGTTATGGGAAAAGTTCTAATGGCTTTCATAGGATCTCCTCTCCCACTGCTTGAAAGGACAATTTTCTCATTAGGATATGGAGACCTGCTTGACAAAAAGCCATGCATGATAGTCAAAATGTGGATCATCGAACTAGTATCAATCCACCAAGTGTCATCGTTAACACTAGAAAGTTAGATTCAAAAGTAACACACGATGAAAGCATACCTCTCATCTCTATTATATGTTATCTCATATCCCCAATACCTGTAAGCCTTATAGCACATAGTTCAGACATGATGGCATTGCCCACTGCTCATCTGTTAGCTTAAATTGCTTATCTAAGGCTTCCAGGTATCCTTTGGTTGTGTCGTGCTTATGGACTGTTCCCCTAATGCTCCTATTGATACTTTGTATAAGCAGAAGAGACAACTAGTTACTCCGCTCCCACATATTATACATGTCCTTTGCCTCTCTATCATCAGAGGCATCATCAGGTCTCAGAGGTTTATCAAACCTTAAGACATAATCTAAGTCCAAGAAATCGAGCTGCGGCAAAACATCATCTCTCTAATAAGCATAGGTAATGCTATCATCTAAGATTATTTTGTTGTTTACATTAGCCATAATCCTGGGGGCAACAATTGGATCTATAAAATGAAAATAGACAGATATACAAATAAGCTCATAGTAAGAATTTGAAGCAATAATAAGTTATTGTGTTATGTATGCATGCTTAGCTCAAATGTAGCATGCAAGCAATATAAATATGTATTACCAATGTCTACCTGTGGGCAAAGACATTAGCATAGCCATGTATTTATCTCAAATGATGGAATTATAACGCATTCATAATTTTTCAATATATGTGGGTTAATTAGAAAATAACAAGATCATTCAATTCCACTCCAATTAAATATATAATTATGAGATATCTACCTATGGGCAAAGATAAATTATAGCTACACATTTGATTACAAATGATATTTAAATCCATATGTGATTAATGAATGCATGCAACAAATTCAAAAAATAAAGATGATGTAGCTACTCCTCAAAGAATTATACGCTAACCACAAATATCATTCATGTGTATTGAAAATCTAAATATGCACAACTTTAACGGAGTAATTAATTCTTCTTTAATTAAATATACAATAATGAGATATTTACCTATGGGTAAAAATAAATCATAACTGTATATTTAATTATAATTAATATTTTAAATCTATATATGATTAATTAATACACGCAACAAAAATAGATAAGGATGTTGTGGCTATTTCTCACAAAACTGCATGCTAATCATAAATATCAATAACGTGCATATAAATTCAAATATATACAACATAATGGAGTGTTTAATAAATTAATTTAATCAATAAATATGACTAAATAATTTAATCTAAATTCTCCTACTATTTCATGCACCCAAAAAATATCTAATAAATTAATTTCAACTCAAAAGGTTTTTATAAAAATTAAATAGTTAATTTATTTTCCAAGGGAGAAATTAATAGGAAATTAAATAACACAAAAAATTAAAATTTATAAATACTTTTTTCAAAGAAAATTAAAATAATAGAGAAATTAATTTAAACATTTATAGTGCATGTAATAGTAATTAAAATATTCTAAAAAATTAAATTAAATGGCCAAAAATAATTTTTTAGAAATAAAACCAAGTGGCACATACATAATAGTTCAAAAACAGAGTCCAAAATAATTTTTAGAAATAAAAACCCAAAAATCAGGCTCAAAAACATTTTCTAGAAAAAAGAAAATATGTATAACAGAAAGGCCCATTTGTATGAACGACCTAATCTGATTTTTTTAAAAAATAAATCAGATGGCCCAAAAACACAAGAAGCCAAGTAGCCTTTAAAAAAAATTGGTAGCCCAAAAACAGTGTGGCCGAGAACCAACGGTTTTTTTTTTAAAAAAATAATAATAAATAACAGAGTGGGCCAAAACAACGAAGGCCTAATATGCAATTTCTGTTTATTTATTTAAACGGCCCAATAAAAGCTTTTTCCCTTTTTTTGTGAAAATCTAGTAGCCCTATCATTAGCAAAAGGGTGCATTTTGGCCGGGGGGCTCTCCTGTACTGAGTCAGGTTAGGTCAACTCGACTTAGTAATCCGACGACCCGAGTTTGCAAGATGCCATGGCCGCCGCGACCTTCACCTATAGAACAGCAACTCTGGTGACCGTTTAGGAGGTTATTGGCGATGGTTTTGAGCTCCTTTCCCTGTGCCCCAACGGCTCCATATCCAGAAAATAGTGGCAACCATTCCTTTTCATTTTCTAGCGAGCTCTTGCGACGATTTCACCGTCAACGGTAGTGGCTCACAGACCTGCAGTTTCTTGCAATTCTGGGGTTTATCTCCGACGGTTGAATAGACCACGGCAGCAAGGCCTTCTCCCATGGAGACTTTCATCATCAGTTCCCATGACTCTCTCACTCTCCGGTGGTCGCTACCCTTGACGATTCACATAACTCTCTCGCCAGCTCTCGCCGTCACAGAGACAAAGAGATGGTCAAAGGTCAAAATAAAAAATTATAATATCCAGAGTTCCATATTCTTTCTCATATTGTTACTTATGAAAATTAAAAATCAATAAGTAAGGCAAGAGTGATATCAAACTAGGCTCTAATGCCACATGTTAGAAAATAAACGTATCAAATATAACATAATCAATTCAGATTATAACATATATAAATATAAAATATATATGAGATACAACGGAAGATTTAAAGGTACCTCTCATTATTAGCTTGATTGATCTTAAAAGAATTGGAATCAAATGAGATACTTGTCAATCAGAGAACATTGTCAGATAAATAACATGTTCTTCCAACTGGTGATTAGGCACAATGATGGCAACTTGTGTACTGCCGTCACTAGTAGGGAATCTTCGAGAGTGAGCTGAGAAAATATGTTTTTGTTCTGGACTCAGAAAGCAATCGCACGATAAAACTGAATTATTAATTTCCACCATTAGAAAATTAACCTTAAATAAACTGAGTCAATAACCCACCTTGAACTGAGCCCAATGACTACGGGTCACACTTAGAAATATTTATTAATTATCCTAATTAATATTTATATAGGTTATATCATAATAAATATCTCACAATATGCACTATTAAAGTTTGTTTATTTGGATGTTCAAGTGTAAAATTGTCATCGTATGTTGTGAGCTTCAACTATAGCCTTCATTTCAACATCAGTTACCTGTAGTAAAGTTAAAGGTTGTTAGTGTCCAAAAGCAAAGAGGAGGTGAAGTAATAATGAGAGATATAATCAGTAAGTTACCTGAGGAGTTGCTTCTGCTCATTCACTTTTCTGAATCCAAAGGCGAAGCCTGACATTGGAAGGCTTGATCATTTGGTTACTGCATATGTTGCAGATATTCTAGCACAATCTGTATTACCATCAGAAATGTTTTATAATGTTACATTTCTAAGCTTTACTAAGTTATGAATGACCTATGATGAGAATTTTTATTTTGCTTCTTTTCCTGACCGGATTTTATATCCAAATTCTTTTGGTTTGGCTTGCTCTTTCTTCATGCTGGATGATCGGTTCCTTAGGGATGATATCCCAACATTTAACAATCGAATCCACTTGGAAATTGACTTTTATACTAAAGAGCGGCATACTTTTGTAAGCTGTCTCCGAAGCTTCCCCAAACTTGAAACTCTCGACATAAATGAGGTTTGAACATTAAATTTGTTTTGTGTTGCATAGATCCTTTTCTTTTGTCAGTTTTATATAAAATGTGTGTGCGCCCGCACGTGTGTGGCCAGTATGATACAGATGACGGCGACGACGACGACGGTCTGCTGACAGAAGCTGCAACAGAGGTTCTTCCTTGTGTTTCATCACACCTGAAGGCGTTCGTTTTTCAATATTTGACATCAATGTTTGTTTGTTTTTGGCAACAATTCTGAAGTTGTAGGTTGGTATATATGTATTTTCATACTTTATGAACAAGACAAGGCTTGCTTATAAGTTTTTTTTTTCTTTTATAAAAATTTGTAGAAAGAAATTTGGCTCATCTATAGTCTAAAAACAAAACGAAGTATCTCTTCCTCCTAAAAAAATACTAAAACCAGGCAATGCGAACTATTAATTACCTTCACATGTAAATCTAGATATCCAAAAGTTATGATATTTCTCTAAGTATTATGACTAAAATTATAATAAAATAATATTTTTTAAATATTGTAACTGTCATTGTTGTGGGCATCCTTTAACCCATCTCTCACTACTCTGTTTGGCCCAATAAGATTGAGATTCAGTTACATTATGGCTACATTAACATAAGTGTATGAAGCTTACTTTGTTTCCCGGAAAATATGGCATCCAAATGTCCCCGCCAATGGAAAAATCTAAATCTTCCTTTTCCATCGTAGCATTTTCAGCATGCCAAACGGGTCTTAAAAACTTGTAGAGGATTAAGTAACCATACATGCTAACGTACCAATAGTTTATAACACATCTGCACTTTTCTGTTATTATTTTTAATATAAGAAATAATTAATTTTTTAACTAAATTAAAAAATTTAAATAAATTAGTTAATTATAACTAATATAAGAATTAATTGATTAATTTATATATATTAAGGAGTATATAATATAAATTTATTTTAAATAGTTAGATTTAAATATAATTAAATAATTTATTTAATTTATTTAAAAAAATTAAATAATTATTGTATTAAAGATTATGAATACTTTTAAAAAAATAAAAAAAAAAGTAAAATAAATTCTCTAGTCAACCTAAGAACAAAAGAGTCAAAGGCGGACCCAGCAAGACATGGTTGTTAAAACCTTGCCCCTCAAGAACGATTCTATTTGCAATGCCATGTTAAAACGATTAGCCTAATATGATTGTAGATGTCACCGAGCCATTATTGTTGACCGTGTTCTACAAGCTTTGAGGGTCTTATATAAACATGCCCATACTTATATGCCTTGCACAAGGAGCTGGTTTCAAGCACTGAACATGACAAAATTTGTCATGTTTCACTTTTATCCGAGTGTTTGTTAACAAGAAGTTGATTCGTTATTATAATCTATAAAATTATAAATTTAAATTATCTTATTTATATGAAAAATTTATTAATAAATAATTTATAAATATATTTATAAGCCTGAATGCATGTCCTAATCTCTAATAGGTTATAAGATTTAATTCACCTAAAATTTTATTTATATAAAAAAATAATCTAGTTGGCCAAAAAATAATATGGAAGGGAGTACCTAAAAGAAAAATAATTTTTCAGAATAGGCAGTTATAAAATATAAAAAAATAAGTATAGATATACTGGTTAACAATAGATAGAATTTTCTGCCACTTCAAGAACGATTTTAGTGGAGGGGTGGGATGAGAGGGTTCGTTTGACATGGGGAAAGAGAGGATTGGAAAAATTTTAATGAGTTAAATTTTAAAAAAATTAATTAATTTTTTACTCTTTTACTAACTTTTCTCTTGTAAGGCCATATGCATTCATTATGATTAAGTAAAGGGGGTTCAGTGTCTTCGCTGGTGGTGCTCTGTGTCTTTATACGCTTGGGTACTCTCTCATATGCTCTCTCTCTATTGTGATTGTGTTTAATTCTTTTATTTTTTAAAAATAAATATTCAATAGAAGTAATAATTTTTCTCTAAAGTAATTTTATACGATGCACTGTCAAATACTAATAAATATGGGTATATCTTCTAGTAAAATATTTTAACTTTAATTTACCATATTATAAGAACTAACCCGTTCTGCTATATCTCTATCATTTTTGTTTATTTTTTACTACACATAAGTATTTTCTTAATTAAGATAGTCATATTTAAAGTAGTCTCAAACATTATATATAGACACCTCTATGGACAAATATTTATCTTAATTTACTATTGTGTGAGGGGTTGTCATGTATGTTATATCTAACTAGGGCTGTGCATAAAACCCGTGGCTCAGTATGTCCACATGAGCTCGCAATAAAAATGCACTGTCCAACCAGATAAATATAGAGTAGGGTTGAGTATCGGGTTACAAAATATAACCCATACTTTTTTTGACTTAGGCACTGGGCAGAGGGGTTGCTCTGCCCTGGAGCATCACTTCTTTTATTTTTTCTTTTTCTCCTAAATGCTTCACTTAGAAAGGAGAATATGATAACTATTAGTGACTAAATTGTCATTTTAAAAATATGAGTAGTTAAGTAGGTAAGCTGTATCTTTTAATATTTATAACTATATTAATTTTTTCTTTTTTTTTTAATTTTGCTAATTATCATATGATTACATTATAAATTATAATTATTTATTTTATTTTTTTCAAATGATTTATCTTTATCAATATTAGGGAGATTAATGTAAAGTTACAATTACAAACTATTTACACTTTAAAGTTTTTTTATATACAATAGATTTTAAAATTTTAATTATTATCTTTTTATTGTCTTATTATTTAGTGGATTATAGATATTATTTAACTCTTGAAAAAATATGAATATAATGTTATTTTAATAGTTCATAATTATAGGTTTTTTTCACAACATAATCATGAAATCACGACTTGGGCATACTCAACCCGCCCATACTCAACCTAAAATAGTTAAGGCTTTTATCAGATAAGGTTAGGCATCAGGTTGTAAAATATAACACATACTTTTTTTCAGATAAAGCATCGGATAGAGGGATTACTCTGCCCATGCATACAGTATCCAACCCTATGTTTGTGTCAATTTTAAAACTCAATTGGATTTTTTAAATTGCCCAATTTATATCTTTTTAAAAAATCAGATTCACTCAATTGAAAGATTGAACGAAATCTCCCAGGATAGATTGATCACAAAAAAGAAAAACAAAAACAAAACTGGAAGTCGTTTCCTCATGGAAAATGAGGCCCAAAGTATTGGGATTAGAATACTGTAGAATTTCCCAAAGCAGCCCAAACACCAAACAGGGAGCTGTATTGGCGGGAAATTTTGATCGAAGCTCCGAAGAGGAACCCCGCGTTATGTGGGTATTGCTATTTCTGATAACCTGCTCCGTGCCGCGAAACAATGGATTCCGATTCAGACTCAGATGGTTCTCACGTCTCTGCTACACCCCCAGGGAAGAGCCTCCACCCTCCTTGACTGCGCAACCGCCACCACAGCGGCCAAACCCTGTTCTCGTTTCCAACAAATTGAAACCGTCTTCCTCGTCCAGCAAGAAATCTTCAAAATCCAAAGTACACCCTTCAATACCAGCAAAAGCAAAACCGTCGTCCAAACAGGAATCCACTCAAGAAGAATTGCCCCGTAACTCCTTTTGCCTCCCTACTCTACCCTTCCAAATTCGTCGAGCTTCTGACTGTGTCACCCAACTGTCTACTGCACAGTCCTTTGAAACCATCCCAGCTGGGTACTTAATCCACGTTTTTCTCGAAAATTCGAAGGCTCTTCCTCAACTTTTTGTATCTAATCCAGGCCTCAAGAACGAGAGTAATGAGAGTTCTCGTCAGCAGGGTGATTCTATTCCACTGGAAGTAGAGCGCGAAAGTCTAAGACCAAGGAATGAGACAAAATTAGGAAAGAGACCTCCTAACCTGATAGGAGCTAATGTGCCTGTAGGAAGTTATTATTTGTAATAAGTGTTAACTGTGTTAACTTGATTTAGTTTTTTTACCGCGTTACTTTGTGTGTAAGTGTATAAATAGAACAGAGATGAACAGGGCCATGTATCTTTTCTTTTCATATGAATATATGAAGTCATTTTCTGTTTTAGTCATGCGGTGCGTTTTGAGCAGGCAGAAGTGAATGGGCTTAACATGGTATCAAAGCCAGGTTTAGAGAGCGCATAACCAAGAAAGTCCAAGATTCACTCGCGTTTGGACGTACCGTGAACCCTAGCAGAGCGCGCGACGCCGAAAGTTCCAATGGGAAACCAGAAGCTCGACGGCGATATTCTATCCTTCAACCACCCGCTCTTTCTTCATCCGTCGGACACCCAGGGACAGACGATCATCACTCACATCCTCACCGGCGTTGAAAATTATACAGTATGGAGCAGAGCAATGAAGATTGGTCTGATGGGGAAAAACAAACTTGGCTTCGTTGACGGAAGCTGTAGAAAGGAAACCGTAGAGCCATCTCTCAAAGAACAATGGGAGAGGTGCAACGCAGTGGTCCTATCATGGATTCTCAATTCGGTGTCGAAGGAACTAGCCACTGGAATTATTTTCTTCCAGGATGCCTATGCTGCTTGGGTCGACCTAAGGGAAAGATTCGACAAGAAAACAGGTTCACGAATATTTTCCCTCCATAGAGAAATCAACCAATTGAAGCAAGGCTCTTCCTCTGTCACCGCCTATTTTTTGAAGTTGCGAGAATTATGGGAAGAACAGTCTGACCTAATTCCAATTCCGTCCTGCTCATGCCAGACCTCTAAGGTCTACGGTGAGACGATGCAACAGCATAAGCTACTGCAGTTTCTAATGGGGCTCAACGAGAGCTACGGGCAAGCTAGAAGTCACATTCTCATGATGAGTCCACTTCTATCAGTGAATGATGCCTATGGAATGGTAGTTGAGGATGAAGCCCAAAGAATAATTGCAGACAGTGAAAGAAGTCTCCCTACTGAAGGTGTTGCATGGCAGGCAGGGGGAGAGGACGTGGCCGAGGGAGAGGACGCGGAGACAATGGGCAAGAATGTACCCACTGCCACAAGAAGGGACATCTGTGTGAAAATTGTTTCCAGATCATCGGATATCCACCCAACTTTAGAAAGAAACCGATAAAAGAAGGAAATGAGTCCTCAACTGATCCAGAGGCACAAATTAATGCGGCAACCACATCTGTGCCAACCTTTACACAGGAACAATATGAACGAATCTTGGAGCTCCTGAGGAAAGATGTGAAACCAGCCATACATGCGTTAACCGGTACAAGTTTGGCTAACTCCTCTGTTTCTTTGTTAACAAATGAAAATTGGATTCTAGATTCAGGTGCAACAACCCATATGGTAGGGAATTTAGATGTATTAACTGATTGCAAAAGGTACAATGGACCAATTAAATATATAAAGATACCAGATGGAAACCACGTAGAAATTACGCATGTTGGTAACGTTAAAATTGCTGATGGAATCACATTGACAGATGTTTTATATGCACCACAATTGGAATTCAGCCTAATGTCCATACCTAGATTAACTAAGGAACACAAATGCATTGCATCCTTCTTCCCTGATTTCTGGTTGTTGCAGGACCTTCAGGATGGGAGGACAATGCTGACTGGTAAGATGATTGCAGGGTTGTATATTCTTAGGATGCCTAAACATCGATTTACTATGAATTCTTTTCCTGTAAACATCGTTCAAAATGACTGTAGCAATGAAAGACTTTCTGATGTATGTCTATGGCATAGAAGGTTAGGACATGCACCAATTTCTACAATGAAGCATTTAAATCTTGTAACAGAGAAAGAAAATGACAATAATAAATGTGACATTTGCATTCAGTCCAAGCAAACAAAGTTTCCATTTACAACCAGCTGCATTAAATCGAAATCCTGTTTTGAGTTGTTGCATATGGATGTATGGGGGCCTTATAGAACCCCAACACATAAAGGACATAGGTATTTCTTGACAATAGTGGATGACTATTCAAGGGGAACATGGATTTTCTTAATGTTCTGTAAATCTGAAACTAGCATGCATATCAAACGTTTTGTTACGCATGTATTGACTCAATTCTCCATGAAGGTTAAAAGAATAAGAAGTGACAATGGGACTGAATTTACAAACCATGATTTAAAATCTTATTTTCACAACAATGGAATTGTGCATGAAACAAGTTGTCCTTATACGCCTGAGCAGAATGGAGTAGTTGAAAGAAAACATAGAACTATAATGCAAATTACAAGAAGCTTGATTTTACAGTCTGGTATGCCAAATGTTTACTGGGGTGAATGTGTGGATATGGCTGCATACTTGATAAATAGGATTCCATCTAAGGTAATAGGATATAAGACACCCTATGAATTAGTTTATGGTCACACACCACACTTGGGGAATCTTAGAACATTTGGATCACTGGCATATGCTACAGATTTGAGGGTTAAAGACAAGTTGGAAAGTAGATCTATTCCCTCTGTGTTTTTAGGATACCCAAAGTACCAAAAAGGTTTTTTGTTGCTTAATTTGCGTGATAAAACAATGTTTGTGAGTAGACATGTTACCTTCGTGGAGAACAAATTTCCCTTCAAGGATAGTAGACTAAATGGACAGAAAGAAATAGGAAGAGACCTAAAAGAAATGTTCTGGTTTGAACATTTTGAGCCACTAATAGATAATGAGCAAACTGAAACTAGCTCAAATCAACAGAACATAGATATTGAAAGACAAGGAGAATCAGTTTCACGAGAGAATGTTCATAGAAATACAGAATCTGTAGACTCTAGGAATACTAGGAATGCTAGAGAACGACGCCCTCCAATATGGTCCACTGATTATGTATGTTCTATGGTGCAATCCAACAAAAATGATGTTAAAAATAGCAAATGTAAGTATCCCATCTCTGACTACATTACTTATCAGAATATATCTGATGATTTTCTTTGCTTTCTATGCACTTTAGACTCTTTAACAGAACCAACTAGCTATCATCAGGCAAAAAGGAATTCTGAATGGGTAGAGGCGATGAGAGCTGAAATGACAGCTCTTGAAGAAAATAAAACTTGGGAATTAGTGCCACTCCCTAAAGGAAAGAAAACCATAGGTTGTAAATGGGTCTTCAGAATTAAATACAAGTCAAATGGAGATATTGACAAATATAAAGTTAGGCTTGTAGCCAAGGGGTATAACCAAAGAGAAGGGATAGATTACCATGAAATATTTTCTCCAGTTGTTAAAATGTTCACTGTGAGAGTGGTGTTAAAACTAGCGGCTGTTGGTAATTGGAATGTCCATCAGATGGATGTTCATAATGCCTTTTTGCAGGGAGATTTAAATGAAGAAGTGTATATGAGTGTTCCTGAAGGTTTTGAGAGCAAGGGGGAGCACTTGGTATGTAAACTAAATAAATCATTGTATGGTTTAAAACAAGTATCTAGGCAATGGAATCAAAGGCTATCAAAGGCATTAATAGAAGGGGGTTTTAAACAAAGTAAACATGATTACTCACTCTTCACTATAAATCATCATGATGGGATAGTTATTGTTTTAGTGTATGTTGATGAACTTTTGATCACTGGAAATTCAGAATCAGGAATTTTGAAAGCAAAGAAGCTTTTAAATGACAATTTTAAAATTAAAGATCTGGGGTTGATGAGATACTTTCTTGGGATAGAAATTGCAAGATCAGAAAAGGGGATTATTCTATCTCAAAGGAAATATACACTTGATCTTTTGGCTGAAACAGGTATGAGTGGATGCAAGCCTTTGAGAATTCCCATGGCACAAAGTCTGAAACTCAAGCAATATGACAAAGAACAGGACAAGGAAGAAGAACTACTTAAGAACCCAGACAGATATCGTCGGCTTGTAGGTAAACTTATCTATCTTACAATGACACGGCCTAACATTTGTTTTTCAGTGCAGACTCTGAGTCAGTTTATGCAAATGCCTACCAAGACACACATGGCAGCTGCAATGGGAGTTGTGAGGTACTTGAAGGGAAGTCCAGGGCTTGGGATTCTGATGAGCTCAGAAGGAGACAATGCATTGGAGTGTTTCTGTGATTCAGACTGGGCCTCCTGTAGTATCACACGGCGTTCTGTTACAGGTTACTTGTTGAAGCTTGGCGGGTCGCTGGTGATGTGGAAGACAAAGAAACAGAGTACAGTGTCAAGGTCTTCGGCTGAAGCGGAATATAGGGCACTCAGTATGACTGTATCTGAAGTAGTGTGGGGACTTGGCCTATTGAAGGATCTAGGGATAAAGGATGAAGGACCAGTAAAGGTGTTTTGTGATAGCCAAGCAGCACTTCATATTGCAGCAAACCCAGTGTTTCATGAAAGAACGAAACACATTGAGGTGGATTGTCATTTTGTAAGAGAAAAGTGGGAAAGGAAAGAAGTGGATCTGCAGCATGTTAGATCAAGGGACCAACAAGCTGATCTTCTTACTAAGGCAGTAGGAAGTGACATTCAAATGAACCTTTTGCGCAAGTTAGGGACTGTGAATATATTTTTGCCCCAAACTTGAGGGGGAGTGTAGGAAGTTATTATTTGTAATAAGTGTTAACTGTGTTAACTTGATTTAGTTTTTTTACCGCGTTACTTTGTGTGTAAGTGTATAAATAGAACAGAGATGAACAGGGCCATGTATTTTTTCTTTTCATATGAATAAATGAAGTCATTTTCTGTTTTAGTCATGCGGTGCGTTTTGAGCAGGCAGAAGTGAATGGGCTTAACAGTGCCGTTGCCATCTGTTAAGGTGCGAAAATGTGGTGGTGAGGGAAATTTTGTGAGGTTGAACCTGAATAGTAAGAGGTGGAAGTAGCGGAACCATGTAAAAAAGAAAAATTCTGCATATAGTAAGCGTAGAAGTTACACGAGAAATAAAGTTAAATAAGCGTGAAGATCAGGATCAAATGCAGTCCGTCTTTGAGTCTAAGGAGGATGCGTTTGTTGTGCAGGCCGCACACAAGAAGTCCAGGGATTCTAGTGGAACCAAAGAATTTGATTGCAAGGTGATTGAAGAGGTGGTTTCAGCAGTTAAGGATGACCCATCTGATGAGAATCTGGTGAAGTTGCTACAGTTAGTTTGTGGCTATGATTCTTTTCGGGATGGTCAGTTGGAGGCAATCAAGATGGTACTCGCTGGAAAGTCTACTATGCTTACTTTGCCCACTGGTGCTGGTTAGTCCTTGTGCTATCAGTTACCTGCAATGATTTTACCTGGAATTACCCTGGTCGTCAGTCCATTGGTAGCCTTGATGATTGATCAACATAGAAAATTGCCTCCTACTATTAATGGAAGACTTCTATGCAGCAGTCAGGTAACTTAATACCCTTTCTCATTCTTCTTAAGAAAAAAATTATTTAATTTCATGTATGTGATGCGACCTTTTATCTTTGATTGTGTTAGACCCCTGAAGAAGCTTCTGAAACGCTGAAGCATCTTCAAGAAGGTCCATTAAAGGTGGGATTATTGACAATTAGATGTATTTTTGGCTTTATGTGTACCTTCTCTCATTCGCTTTTGCTGAAATATGTTGCAGTCTTGCATTTAGATTTATTTTATTGTATGTAATGATATCAATTATATACAGGCGTATTATATAATCCTTTACTTATCACTGTGATCCTCATATTGCATTTAATGATGATATCAATTCTGAGATGACAATCACAAGTTTGGTCTATGTCACAGTCTAAAGCTTGCTTTTTCCTTTATAATTTGTATTCAGGTGCTTTTTGTTTCACCAGAGAGGTTACTAAATGAAGAATTTTTGTCAGTAATTTCTACCGCTTCAACTGTATCCCTTATTGTGGTTGATGAAAGGCCATTGTATATCTGAATGGTGAGGAGGTTCCGGTGCCATTTGGTGATGTCAATGTATTCATACACATCTTGACAATTTACACTTCTTGCAGGTCACAATTTTCGCCCTTCCTTCATGAGGGTTAGGGCATCTTTTCTCCACAAGAAGCTAAATGCAGGTTCTTTTCTGGCAATGACAGCAGCAGCTACAACCATAACATTAAATTCCATCATGTCTGCTTTAGATAGTCCTTGCACAAATCTTATTCAGAAGACAGAGTTAACAGACAATTTGCATTTATCGGTCTCTTTAGCAAGAAATTGGCAAGTTAAATGCTGCTATTTTTTGAACTAAGAATCTGGAATTGTTATGCTTGAGATTTTAATAATTCAACGTTGCTAAAAATGATAGAATCAAAGATTTATTGATGCTGATAAAGTCTCCTCCATATGTGGAAGTTCAAAGCATCATCATATACTGCAAATTTCAGGTGTGTATACTGTCTTATTGGTTAAGAATACAGAATAAGCTAAAATTTCGTGGAATATACATATCATAATATTGCAATAATCTCTGTTCCAGCAAATCGTAGTATCGGATGTGTAAAATTTATGCAGAAAAAATTGGCCAAATTTTGTGATGGACATCCTTGTAATTAATTATAGAAATATAGATTTGTATGTTCTGTTTGTCTCTTCTCTTTTGAATGGAAAGCATATGGTGGTTCAAATACGATATTGGTTATATGTCTTGTCTGGATGATGTTTTAACTGTTATCTCCTTGTCCTCAAGTATATGAAGCTCTTGCAGGTCACCTTTTTCCCCCCTTTTCCTTTTTGAAAATCACACCCTCCCCTTATCCCAAACTGTACGTAATTATTATTGTTTATATATCGTGGAAAGGTTGGCAATATCCTGGCAGGTTCGCATCATACAGAACTAGGCCACGTTTGGTATGATGGAAGTTGTTATAATGGAAGTGAAAAATGAGTGTTTGGTCTTCTCTATGGAACATTGGAACCCACTTCCATCAAAATGGTGGAAGTCATGAAAGTGCAATTTTTACGAACGTTATACCCGTTATAATCCTATTTACCGACAACTTTGTCCTCCTCATTGCTGCCGTATCCCTTCCACAGCTTAGAGCTCCTATTGGACTTCTTCGACAAATTAGGGCACAAATTAGTTTTTCTAACAAAGAAATTGATTACTTAAATTGCTGAATTGTTTCTTATTATTCGTTGCGTTTCCTTGTTTTTCTGCTATTGTTAATTGATTCATTTATTCATGTCAAAAAAATTCGATGAGTTTTATATTGGCTATTATAAATTAACACAACCTTCATCTTTTATTAAATAAAGTACAATGACATGTTGCGATAGCTCACGCTAATAAAATTTGTTGTTATTGTATTGTTAATGGATGTTCATCCTAAAATTTGGCGGAAATGATTGCTTCTTTGGTAGTGAGTGTTTTTGTCGTCGTCGGGGATTTTGTTTTGGTTGTTGAAGGTGTTGCTGCAATGGGTGTTTAGGAAGGGCATACAGGTCATTTCATATCATAAATAAATATATTAATTAAGTTTATATCATTCTAACTTAATTAGTGAATTTATATGGATTATAAATATAAGATATATTTTTTAAATTTATTAATTTTTTTAATAATAATTAAATAAAATAAAAGAAGGAGTTAAAAAAGAATACTTTATAAAAAATATATTATAATAATTAATTTTTATAAAATAAATATTTTAAATCCTTTTATTTTGTGTTTTATTTTTATCAAAAATTCTTCCAATACTTACCAAAAAAATAATTTTCAACATAATATATGTTAATTTCAGAAAAGAAAGTTGAAAGTCATCTCAATTTATATATAAAAAAAAAAAAATTGTTAAGGCATTTGTTGGGTACAGTTGCTGTATAATTTTATAATTTATTTTTATTTTAGTCGAGCGATCTCACAATATACATCAGTTTTCTTTGTCTAATTTTTTAAATTAATTGTAGTCAACTTAAATCAAATGCACGCTTTTTCCTAAACAGCTACCAAACTTCTGTGTGTTTCAAATAACGAAAACTTAAAATGAAATTAGAATATTCCAAAAAGAAAAAATCGTAATTGCTAGGAAGGCGGAAAGGGTGGGTATATTGTAGACATCAATGTAATAGGGAGGCACGTTCAGTTGCGGGAGCTAAAACCGGTGATCACAAAACAAACGGCGAAAAGCGCTTCTCTCTCTAGAGTCAAGAGCGAGAGGATCTTCGAATCTGCGAGAGACAGAAAGTTTGGGCTCTGTAGCTTCGTCATGGTTCTCCATATTCGTATTCTTTCCTCTGAATCGCGGTTCTCTGCAGCGTAAAAGAAATCAGCGATTCACATTGTTTTCGAAAGATCCGAGAGCCATGGATGAGGTCGCTGCCACATCGGCATCGGTGATGCGCACTTCAACGTCTTTGTCGTCGTATTCGTCATCTTCTTCAGCGTCTTCATCAGTATTTACTAATTATCCCCTCATTTCTGCTATCGCTGCTTTCTCCATTGCCCAATCTACCAAATTCTTCACATCATGGTTGGTATTCCTGTTTCTTTGCCCGTATTATGCATAGAAGTATAGAACCTTAATTGAAACCCTGTAATTTGATCAGAATTAGGTTCCTGACGAAAAAGATAAAAGACATAAAGAAGGAAATTCGGATATAATGCGTGGTCTTTTTTTTTCCCTTTCTTGAAATAATCAGGCCTTGTAATTCTTTGATGAAATAAAATTTGATGTTTTAAGTTCTATTATTAGTTTGATCTGCATGCAACTGTTCTAGGTTAATGTGGTTCAAGATTTCAAGATTTGTAATGTGTTTCTTTCACCTTTCAGATTCTTAAATTAAGAGGCATCTTCTGATCTTAGTTTCTTTTGGTTGTAATGAATTTTAACCAAACTCATTCATGGGAGTATAGCATGTCAATCAGAGCTGATTTATCTCTATTGTTTGCTAAGAAAGATTCCGTAGTTATCGGTTACGTTCCTTCACTTGGTTATATAGAAGACTTCTTTAAACTGGTCATCTTCATTTCACTTTCATTGTGCGTTTACAAGACTATTGATAAATATACTTTAACCTTTTTCAAAAATTATGCATCCAACAGCAACGGAGTGTACATCAATTATATATGTATGAATCTTTGTCAACAAACTGAGTGCTGTTTCTTTTTACTGTTGACATAATCATTGAGTTTCAAGTTGCAACTTGATAATTCCGGCAATGTTATCCCAATGTTTGAGCTTCTCCATGGACAGAATTAATAGCTTCTGTTGTCTTTATATATGCCTTTTAGTTCTTCCCAGAGGTCTTAAGATTTCATAGATACGCAGGTACAAGGAGAGAAGATGGGATTTTAAGCAACTTGTTGGTTCTGGTGGAATGCCATCATCTCATTCAGCAACAGTAACCGCTCTTGCAGCATCTATTGGGTTTCAAGAGGGGTTTGGAGGACCTCTGTTCGCTACTGCATTGACCTTAGCTTGTATTGTATGACATCTCTCTTCATTTCTTTAAAATCGATCAATAATGAAAGAGAAAACTTCTTAAGTTAAGGAGTGTCAAAGTGGAGATTTCCTTTCTGCGCATGCATGAATAGACACGTACATACTACGTAACTACTAACAATATTGTAATGTCACAGAAACGACTAATAGGTTAGATGGCATGAAGTTAATGCTAATGAATGGCTCATGTTTTTAGAACTGTATCTAATACAGAAACTGCTTGCAGGTAATGTATGATGCTACTGGTGTAAGATTACAAGCTGGTCGCCAAGCAGAGGTTTGTTGCCTGTGCTACTTGTTTCCTTAACTTTGTTTTGGTTTGCTTTAGTTGGGTTATGCTGAGCTTGGATCATTGAATTTTCCCAGGTTTTGAATCAAATTGTATATGAACTTCCGGCTGAACATCCTCTAGCTGAAAGAGGACCACTTCGTGAACTTCTTGGGCATACCCCTCCACAGGTCAGATGGATCTAAGCTTAACCAAGGGAATTGTGCTACAACGCTTGTTTAGAATTATTACTTACTAACATTTTATAACCTCAACTGAGGATTGCCATCTCAAGCACAAAAATAATGATTCTGATATAATTTGCCATGCATAACTTTCAAACCTATGGTTCAGGATTGTAGTGTGCTTTGAGGTTAAATAACCCTATGTGGACAACTAACTTGTCATTAACAATGATATTAATATGTGGAGAATTGAATGGGTAAGATATTGCTTAATCAAAATTTACATTCCTTAGTGCACAAATATATGTTTCTTCAAATAGAAACAAATATAAACAGCGGCTAACTAATTTCCTGAATATAAGAAAATAAAAATAAACAGATAATCCTTATTATCTAGTAAAATACTACATTAATGCCTGCAATCAGTGACAATCCCTTAACGAGCTGACACCTGGTTTCGCATATCCTTCAGCATGCCCACGTTCCACTTGCATGCACTTTGAGTTATTGAATCCAAATATTTTGCCCCCTTCTAGTGACGCATGTAAACCTTCTAATGCTATCAGTTCTATTTGGATATATACATGGCTTATCATATATAGTGTAATTGACCTAGGAGGGATATTATCCGAGGTTTTCATTGGTTCATATATATGATTTGAATACAATCAGAATGTGATAGCTTGCTATGTTGTTATATAATGCTATGTTGATGATGATGAATCTGTCATCACATAGGCAATAACATGGAGACGTGGAGGGAAAGAAAGGGGGTTTGATTTAAGCATTCTCTTTTATATAGATGTAAATCAAAGTAATTTTCTCCCCTCTCTTCTCCATTTTCGTTGATCCAAATACATTATGAAACTAGCTTTTTTGTGTCCAATACCTGATTGAATGATTGTTATTTGTAATCGTGAATTCATTCTTTATGGTACCTTGTTTTTTTTAAAATTTGAATGATCCTGTTTATCCTGCAGGTGGTTGCTGGTTTGTTACTTGGAATATTTACAGCAGCTATTGGCC
Source organism: Leucaena leucocephala (assembly GCA_037074615.1). Taxonomy (NCBI): domain Eukaryota; kingdom Viridiplantae; phylum Streptophyta; class Magnoliopsida; order Fabales; family Fabaceae; genus Leucaena; species Leucaena leucocephala. The sequence goes on from CM073538.1 coordinate 16,324,810, forward strand.
ATCTAATAACCATGATCAAATAAACCATGGCATTGCTTACTGTTGAATTATGGTGCAATTACTGTTCATACCATAGTACAGAAATTTAAACAAAACCATTCTGTGATCTTTCACTGAACCCCAGAAAAATAGCATTCAATCTACTAGTGCTCGTGCTGAAGGTGCTTTCAGCGTTTCCATGCACTTGACCTTGCTCATCTCAAAAGTAGAATTAAAAAGTATATCGGATTGCGTTATTCGATGTAATGGAACTATCTGTTTCATCAATCTGCAATCTTATCGTATGGTACAACATGGCAAAGACCAATTAAATCAGTACTCTGGCCGATTCAATTAGGACTTTTGGACTAATCATCTAGGTTAGAATTAAAAAATAACAATCTATCAAATTTATACTTTATTAACTTTATCGTATTGGATTATATATGATTTATATATGAATGTTCAAGTTACTTGTACATAAATGCTTTTTTTATAATTAAATATTGCTGTTGTTAGTGTTATATATTAATATTTTTATTAAATTATACTTATTTTAATTATGATTGAGTTTATCTCAATTTAATCACAATTAGATCATTGATTACTGGTCAGGTTTTAGTACATTTGTAGTATCCAACAAAGCAGGCAGAAGCATTTCCCCCTTTTTAAGAGTCAATATATTTTTGTCGTTTTCCTGATCTGCATGATTGACCTTCATGGGAAATAGAACACGAAACCCTATGCAAAGTCCAAGTGGTTTCCATAGGTCCCATGCTTCAACATTTCCAAGTTTCTTCGGCCGAAAAATGAAATTCCAAATTGTAGGCTATATCAAATGAATGATGTAGTTTATTGAAAACTTGAACCGCTAGAAAGCAGCTAGTATGGTTAACTATGTGCCTAAAAATAAGGAAAGTATGTGCTTCCTACTACCCTTCTAACAATTTTTCTCCTAACATGCCGCATGCTTTATGATTCTATTAAGATTAAATATATAACATCCTCATTATTTTAATTTTATTTAGAGATATAGAAGATATTTTTATTTATAAACTTTCTTTTTATTATATTCTACCTAATAAATTGCATCTAACAAATGAAACTAAAATAAAATTCAATCTCATTGATCACCTATTCAATCTCTTTGCGCGTCTATGTTTGAGACTTGAGGGTTATTTTTTGGATAAACAGTCCAATTTTTTTAATAGAATTAAATGAATCTCTTAATTGATAATTAGAGATTATTCATATTTAATTTCACTGCTTGAGAAACTTCACAACTTCACCGCTTCGGCTTAGTGACTAGGTTTTAAGTTGTTTGTGAATAAAGGATAAATTACAGATATTTACTTGAATCTTCTAAATTTGTTAAAATACAATTAAATCCTTAAAATTTGGTTATAAATTTTTATACAGATAAAAGGATAAATATGCCCTTTCACCTATCTCTTTGACTGTAAGTCAGTGCCATTTGACCATGGAACCCCGGCCATTAAACTTGCGTTTAGCCTACTTTAAACTTAGCGTAACAGATTTTACTAAATAGATCAGATTTAGGTTCAGGTTGTTGTAAGGCCTATTTAGACAAACAGGCATGCCTTTTAGCTTCTTCTTTTTTTTTTTTTTAATTTGCATGTTTGTATAATATCATATAAATTTATTTTATAAATTATTTATAAAATTACTAACTTAGCCTTAACCCTAAATTTCACCTCATCCTCCACACACAAACTCAACCGTTTCAGTCATTAGCCGTTCACATCTCGCTCTCCTTTTTTTTGTAAACTCCAGTTTTACATGCCACTTGTTATGCTGGGCTGATTTTAGAAACTAAGGTTTTGTTTGTTTTTAAGAACATTTTTTCGCTTTTATAAAGAAAAAACTTGTTTGACAACTTATTTTCATTTAATTATTTTTCAAAACAAAAAAAAATTGAAAACTAAGAACAAGTTAAATGTTTTATAAAACTATTTTTTTATATTTTTATTTTAATTTTAGAAAAGTTATTCAATATTAAAAAAATTCTTATTACCATATGTTGTCAGTGCCTACCATCACCATAATCATTTGGTATAACCTAACAATGGTCGATGATTGACACTGCCATCTATAGCATTATTGTTGCCGTTCGTTGTCACCCTACGAAAGTGATAACCATTGTCATTAAACAAGGATGACTGCTATCATTGCACAATAACCCACGATAATCGTTAGTCACTAGTTAGGGATAACCACCGCTCATGGTAGCTAACAATGATCACTATTATTCACATGTCGACTGACACTTATCAATTTCAATTGTCAACACCTGAGGTAAACGGCCAACGTGCCACATTTTTTTTATTCATAAAGTTAGTTTTAAGAATAATTATTTAAAATAATTATTTATTTTTTTGTTTTTAAATACATTTTTTTAAAATAATTATCCAAACAATTTTTTTAGTGTTTTCCAAAACTTGTTTTTTAAAACATTTTTATAAAACTATTTTGAGAAAAAAAAATAGAGAATAGAAATAAATTGGCACGAAATCTCTTTAATTAACAATGATTAGTTTTTCTTATTCTTAGTTGCTTGCAGCTATTTTCACTAGGCATTAAGCATTATTTTCTTTTTTTCACTAAATAAACTCTTACATTGCAGGTGAGCATGGATCTTAGGAATAATGAAATCAATCCAATTACTCATCAAAACCTATTCTTTTGGGTATTGAATATGTTTCTTAATGTTAATGATTTAATTTATTTTATAGGACTCATCTAACAAAGAATATTGAAGATGGTTGGTGCATCCATGATAATTTTTTAGGATTGTTTTTGTTACTATTATAAACATATTGTCCTATCTATTTTATTGTAAATTTATAATTGTATTAAATTTTTGAGATATTATATAATGGATATAATTTCGTTATTTTATTGTAAAATTAAATTAAATAATTAAATCATATTTAATCTTTTTTATAGTTTTAAAGCTTATTTAAAACGTAATGTGATTTAAATAGGCTTAATAATTGTTATATATGAAATTGAAAGTATGAACTTCTTAAGTGTATTTAAAAACCTACATTTTCAATAAACCTTCAAAAAGCTTCATAGGCTTTTCAAAAGCTTAAGCTACAGTCTAAAATACCTACATACATATAGATTAAATTTTAAGTTTTAAATTTATATTGTAAGCCCATTCCTACAATTCTTGTAAAAACTCATTTTATAGGTGATTTTATAAATTTTTTATAAATATTCTTTAAATTTTAAAACTATACCCTAATCTTAATAAGAGATCGGTACTGAATTTATCTAAACTTTTTTATACTAAAAAATAATAATAATATTTTATTTAAATAATTTTTAATTTTTATTAAAATATTAATCTTTAAATATGTACAAGTACTTCTTACATTTATAAGTGGACTAGAGTATTTTTGCCTATATTTAATTTTAAATTTTGGAATTTCCTTAGTAAATATCGGATAATGATGTGTAAATCTAAGAGGTGCTATTTATAATAATGATGTTCCAATTAATATTTTAATACTCCAATAAATATATTATTAAAATTGATAATATTACTAATTCTAAATATAAAACCTGCTTAGAAGGTAAATTTTGATCTAAATATAATAACTTAATTAAATTTATCTCTCATTTATTATTTTTTTTAATTTAATTTAGAGAGATTAAATGACATATATTATAATTAAATATATTTTTTTAATTTACTGAAATTAAATAAAATTAAATAAAAAATTTTATATTTAGCACGGAGAAGCATCATGTTAGTGACGTAATTTAAAAGGTTAATCTTTTTTTTTTTTTTTTTTATAGGAAGGAAACGAGTTTAAAAGGCTACTTGTATGAGCCAATCTTGAAGATCATAAGAAATCTTTGCAAATTGCAAGCTTTAGTTTTGGAAAATCTAAGACTCCAGCTTATAGGGATGGCAAACTTTTAAATAATGATAAAAAAATAAATTAAATATGCAATGATTAAAGTTATACAAGTGTTTAAATAAATTACTTTCATCAGTAATTATCCATCTCATGAATAATACAATTTTATGCATCTTTGATAATTATCCGTCGCAGAAATCAAAAGCTTTTCAAATTCATCTTCCTCTCATCGTTTCGGCCTATAATTTCGAACCCATTCCATATTTACATGATGTTTCAGAAAATTGAGAGAAGATGGGAATCGACTGGATTACTAATTCAGAGTCCTTAACCAGAGACGAATCGAAGAGAATCGTGAGATCTGAGCATCAGTTTTAAAAAGCTCGATTTTCAATAGCTTCATGGAATAACCAATCAGCAGTAATTTGCAGTTGAATCAGCTCATCATCTGCTCAGATCTTTATAGTCTGAATCGCAACCACAAGTCGAAATCGAAACTGTAAATAAAACACAAAACTAAAAAGACGAACATGCTAAAGATGATGATGATGGAAGAATAGAACTTGTTGAGACCCTATTCTTCAATCTCAATTTCAGAGTCCGTTCCATCTCCCCCACGAACTCTTCTATATATAGCTAAAAAGGGCAACGGCCGGCGCTAGCTTCCAAAAACCCTAGCCAATGATAAGCATTTGAGCCCATCTGGGTAACGTGACGACTCTCGACTTTTTCTTCAAATTCTGGGCTACCTTTGGGCCCATCTTCTACAAGTATTCGTCCCTTATGAGTGAGGTAAATCAAATGAGGCCAATAAGCATTTAGCCCAAAAGAAAAAGAAATAGGCCCACATTTTTGTCATTGGAACAATACTATAGAACTTTGACTTCATCACTTATCTTCTTTTTCTTCTATTCTTAATATAAAATATTATTAATTTATTTAAATAAATTAATTAATTATAACTAATATGATATAATATTCTCACAAAATTCGTGTATAATATTATATTATACACAAGTTTTTAAGTTAGATAAATTATTTTAAGAAAAAAAAATAATAAATACTCCTCCATCATTAAATATAAAAACTAATTAGCGAGATGATATCCGTATTAAATATAACATATTTTTTAAATTATATATATTGATATCCTCCCAATAATAATTAAGTAAGAGAATGAAGGAAATAATTAACGAAGATTATTATGATAATGAAGATGATTATGATACTTTATGAAAAATATATTATAATAATTAATTTAATTAATTTTTTTAATTTAACTAAATTAGTTAAATACTATATTTATAACTAAAAAAGAATTTGATATAAAATATATGAATATCTTATATTTAAAATAAATTTAATTTTTTAACTAACTCTTGAACTGGAGAGAGTATGTGTTAGTGGGATATGAATTCTCTCTCTTCTCTTCCTTAATGCTTCTCCCTAAACGCAATTTCTTTTGTTTATTTAATTGTCTTTATGGTTTAATAGTCTAAGGTCACTAAAAGATGGCAACAACAAAAAAACGCATCTCTAATAGTGGCATTAAACTTAATTACTACCATAAAAAGGATTGATGATATTATTTTCAAAAGTATTGAAGTAATAACAATAAATGCATCGCCATTAAATGAAATGGATGGATGAGATTATATAGAGAAAGTATGCAGAGTTTTCTCTATTTCCCCCCTCCCTTATGACATCGTTATAGTTAAATTTTTAAGAAAATATTTTCTTTTCTTTTCTTTTTTTTTAAAAAAGACAAAATGGTCATTAATAAAAAAAAAACTCTTTTTGCCAATAAAAATTAATATAGATAATAAAAAAATAACTTATATCCCACAAGAATATAAGTTTAATTTCTACTACTGTTATGAGAACTCTTTTAATAGACAATCTTATAAATCCCTTGTAAATACTCTTTGAACTATAAACTATACCTTAATTTTAATAAAGACTAGTGTCAAACTCATATAAATTTTTATTTGTCAAAAAATAAAACACTCTTCTTAAGATTCTAACACTATGATATCTTTTCTTGTTATGATTCTAGGCAAGTAATAATTCATGACCTGATTCTAAAATGTCCAGACTCTTGGTTATATCAGTTGTTATTTTATATTTGATACACATTTCACAATAATCTTTTCGGCTGTTCGTTCGTGCGCGGGCGTGGGTGTGTGTGGAATGAATGAAACAAAACTTTTTATACTATGATGAAACAATCATTTCATCTTCTATATTCATTCACTCATGGATATCATTTCTTCAATAAGTAATGCTACCAGATACATTTTTTAACTGCCATTTTCACAACATATACTTACTCCATATCTTCATCATGAAACTGGTCCAAATCTTTTGCATCTATCTGCATTTGAATTATTTATTAAATAATTTGTTTTATCACATCATTACTATACATAATATAACTACTGAACTAAAAATATCCATAAGAAAACAGGTATCCATTATAAAAAGAAATAGTAACAACAAATTTCTGTACATCTAAATCATCAACATGTACGGGTGCATAAACTACTACAAGTTTAATTATTTACAACTCTAAAAATGGTGTGGCTTTTATCAATCATAAAGTTATGGCTTTAAATAATTTCATAAATTATGTTATTCTTTATACTCTCACAGGGAAAAAGAAGGATAACTAGTTGGGTAAATGAAAGTACGCAAAAAGGAAAAAAAGGGTAAAAAAAAAAACAGAGAGCAGCATATGGCCAAATTTTGCACCAAGCCATTTGCAGAGCTAGCTGGTTACTATTGTTCTGAAACCAATGAACGACAACGAGGTGTCTGTCTATTTATAAGATATATAGATTTCTATTGGTACAATCACTACATGAAATATATTTTAACAGCATCATAAAAGCTGTCAAACTAAATTGACTTGATGTCAATTTGAAATAATGTTATATATCCATATTTCGAATCAAATCATCATATTCTGACAGTCATTATCTTGTTTGTATATTCTTCTAAAGTGACACATAATTGCATCAATGCAATTCACTTTCAAAAGATGTGCAAGAAGAATTTACCATTGTTTCCGTCCAATGTCTGGCTCTGCTTGTCTGCTGTGTAATGCCTCTGCTTGTCTGCTGTGTAGGGTATAACAAAGAGGAACAGCTTACACCACTTCCATATGTTGCCAAGGAGGAGCTATTAATGAGATATCGATCGATATGCCCGGAAACTTTCAACCAAAATGACAAAATCCATGCAGGGAGGTTTGTTAGTGTTCACGGCATGCAGGATTCAGCTTAAACTATGGTCTGGCCAAGCACGAAGGTAACTAGACTGAGTTCAATGAAAAATATTGTGTTGACAAAAGACCGGTCTACTGTCCATCCAAAGATGGTGATTCCTCCAGGATTAGATTGCAAATACATCACTGCAAAATTTAAAGGAATGCTTAAGCATCAGGTCCCAGTTTAAACGAAATAAGTGAACAATCTACTTCCAATTCTTTAAACGAGATGCTACATAGAACAAGATCTGTCAAGTTCGAAAATGGTTCTTAAAACATTAAATTCCAGATGAAGCATGATAGGACCGCAAAATGAAGAAAAATTGAACTAGACAGCAAAGTCTCCTGTATAAGAAGGAATCTCGCCAGCACTAATAATCTCAATGGGATATGCAAAAATAAGAAATTGACTTCAATAAACAAAAAATGACTTATGGATTATTTATGAAGGCAAAAGAATACCCAGGTAATCAATATTTGCAATGTTAACCTCGAAGTTTTCATTCTTTTATCAAGAGATGACATGTTGATTGCTTGTGCCATGCAGAAGAATATTCCCAAAAGCAAAGACAAATCAACACTAACATACACAAATGCTGGCTGAGTCTGCTATAATCAAATCACATATAAAAGCCGGTTTTGATCCATGACAATGAAGAGTGATACAGATGCTGATCAGGTCGAAATGTCTTTTTACGGGGAAGTTACAACTTAACATAGATATTTAGTCTTCTCATGGATGAACTATGTGCCTCTTAAACTGGACTAAACGTACACAATCAAACTTGAATATTCAACACCAAGAAAAATACAAAACTCAACTTCATATCCATCAAGAACTATACAAAAAATATTTCTAGAGTTTTTCAGTCCAAATGTAAACACAGAAGATGTTTTGAGGGAGAAAAGTTCCTTTATCAGTATTTAATTATTTCAGGCCCTGATGTGTGAGGAATTACTAACTAGCATAACTGAAGCAAGTATTTTATGTGAATAAATTAAGCAGTAAAAGAAAACAATGTCAATGCTCATAATCATAGCAACTTGCAGTGGAGCAATTTAGTACATCGATGTTTAGAGATAAACATGTCATTATCATCACAAATTAACATAATCAACTTGATAAATTTAACATTCTATGCACAAAAATTCGTTGAATGACATACCAAAGGCTTGCCTCTTGTGTTGTGATGACAAATAAGAAGCCAGTTGGATATTAGGAGGCCTTTCAATGTAATCCAATGACTCTATATCACTTTCAGAGTAATCAAAATATAACGAATTCAAACGGTTTGCAGCTTCCAAGTTCCCTAAGCTAATAGAATTTCTCAGTTGAGATGCATCAGAAGAGGCGCACGTTGCCAATGCATGCCATCTGCTGGCAAGTGAAACTATGTTTTGAGCTCTATGAGAGATTCTTGTAGCTGCATGCAGACAAATAATGATTCCAACGACCTGCAGAAGTGTAGAAACCTGAAAGGATAGACAAACAAAAGAAACGGAATAAACTTGTAGTGAAAGAACTTTAAATCTTAACAAAAGCAGGAAAAGCATTGAGAAACTATTTATATCCTAGAACTAAGTAACTCCATAATGATTAAATAATATCACCATAAGAATGGGAAAATATTCATACAAGTTACATAAATAGACTATTTGAACATGGAAAATCGAACTTACCGCAAAATCTCCACCATTTGTTAAAGAAATTATTCCACCATATACTGTGATTTGTAGCAGAGTCACAAATTGACTAGTTGTGACAACCAAAAATTGCAGGAGAAGATATATTCTGAACCTGTGGCTTATTTTTGAGAGATGATAACGCAATCGTATGTGCTCCTCCATGAATATTAACACATCAGATTCCCTTTCTAAGAGCTTCCCCTAATCATCGAAGTGGATAACTTGCAAATTGCAGACCAAGTGAAACAAAATGCTGGCTGATAGAGAGATTGTACTCACATAACTCCAAGATATTGTTAAAGCTAATAAAATAGCAACTGAGAGCCACCATGACTCATGACGTACATATATAAGGCGAACGATTTCTCGGGCTATCTTCATCAGGAAACATGGCAGCAGCCACAAAACGAGCAAGCGCATAGACTCCTAAAGGGGAAAAGAAAAATAAAAATACACGCCTTAACACTGCTTAATGTTGAATTCCCTACCCCATTGATAGAAACAATGGAAACTATTGAGTGAAGTAAACGGATCAATTGAGCTCTGATTGTAAGTAGAAGACAATGGTATCTAGAACACCAAGATCAGAAAATTGTAAAACTGACAGAAATTTACACCACTTTTGGGAGAATTTTTACGAACTAGAGCACGGTGACATTTCAGAAGTTTGCAGTAATGATCAAATGCAGCAGAAACAAATACAATAAAAAATATAAATTTGTAAATGTGCAGATAATTTTCACAATGATTGGCCAAACGTAGATACCTAAACAAACCTTGAATTTGCTCACCGAAATTTGTTTAACGTAATCTTTGTGAAAGCTGGTTATTTGGCCACTGTGGCGATCAACGAAGAGGAACCTCCTTAAACCGTACTTGCGGAGGTTATGGGAAAGGCAAAACAAGGAGACGGCGGCGAGGCAGGCCTGAAGGGCCACAACGTCCATCTCAAAATGCGTAACCTGATACTTCTCACAGCGAGAGCAATCGCTGAAATGAAGCGCCAAGAGTGGAACCGCCACACCAATCGCCATGAATGCACTCCAAGACAGAACAAAGCTTAACACCGAAGATTGCTCAAACCCAAGTATAGTGAGAAACGTTTCCAAACGACGAAGCGTTTGATCCAGTCGAACCTCTTCCTCATTCTCTCCTTGTTGTGCTTCATCTACTACTTCAATACCATTTTGATTCGGATTTGAACTTGAAGCAAGAAGGGGCGTCAAATGAGGAGCTTGGTCTGGTTCTGAATTGAGATTGGCCATGATTCATGGATTCAAAACAGTGTAATGAAATATCACCGATAAATTTGACGAATGATATTAAGCATTGTGACAAGAATTTGGGGTTTCAGAGAGATTTCGGAAGTCGAAAGTGATAGAACATGCTGAATTCTTCTCTCGCACTGTCAAGTTTCAGCTTTACTCTGCTTCTTCCAATTTCCAAGAAAAAGTAAGAGAAATTATAAGGTGCTTCGTGAAATTGTGAGCTTCGTTATTGTCTTCGTCTTCTGGCGACGCGTGGCATCACCGTTTCACGAAGCCCCCAAATTTCGAGGCCATGGCATGGATAAAAGAGACCGCTGCTTCGATGTCGATTCTTTATTTTTTTGGCTTACTCTTAACGGCTTTGAATTAAATTTAAATAGATTCTAAAAAAAATAAATTATAAAAAATAAATTTAAAAAATAGAGATATTTAGATGATTAATAGTAAAATTATTTTTTATATTAATAAATTATTAGAAAAGATATAATTTGATTAAAAATAAGAGAGAGAAGAAAAAGTAGAGAAGAAATATGAGATAATATAGAGAATAGATATGAAAGAGGAGATATGGTGAAGAAGAGAGAAAAGAGACGAGAGAGTATAGAGAAGAGAGATGAGAGAGAATATAAGAGAGATGATAGAGGAGAAATGGTATAAGGAAAAGTAAGTATAAGATAGTAATTAGATAGTTAATAAACTCATTTACTATTTTAAAAGTTAGTTTTAGTAACTTATTCAAAACTATAATTTTGACCAAAATCATTTTTGGACAAATATGACTGTTTGTTTAAAATTTCTCTAAATTAAAATTTTATCCAAAAGAACTTTTCAAACCAAACTTCCAAACACGCACTTAGATCTAGATTCATTGGAGCTTATAGATAATATTATTTTATTATAATTTTAGTCATAATATTTAAAGAGATATTTTAATTTTTAAATATTTAGATTTATGTATGAATATAGTTAACAATTCATCTTATCTAATATTGATATAATTTAAAAAGAATACAGATTTTATTATATTCTTAAATTATAAGTAAATCTAATATATTTTTTAAAAAAATTATACTAAAAAAAATAAGCTTATAATAAGTATAAAGTATAAGTGTAGGTCTAAAATTATATATATATTTTATTAGAGACCTAAGTCTATAGAAGATATATCTATATCTAAAATATCTTATATTTTATATTTTAATTTTAAAGATCAAAATTAAATTTTTCATCAACTAAAGTTTATATATTTATAAATAATTTTTTTAAATATACACATATATATAATATTAAATAGGTTAGATATGTAGTTTGTAGGCAGTCTTAAAAAATCTAACCTTTATAAACTAATAGACTTTTAAATATATCTAATGTCTTACCTTAATAGACTTTAACTAGGGTAAACTTTAAGTTCTTATTAAAAACTTGAATTATTTCCATCTCTAAAATTCAGTTGATCACTAATATGTGTTTCAGATGACATTAAAGGTGGTCTGGTTGAGCCTGTTTTACTAAAAAAACACAAGGAAGATTATGCTGGTAAAATGACAAAAAGTATTAGGGCTGACTCTTCACCAAATGACAAAAAGTATTAGGACAAGATCTTCACCTGTGAATCCACTTATTTTTTAATTATTAATATTATTATTTATTTTATTTAAATATTAATTTAAATATTCATATTATCAAATATTAATAAATATAATTATTTATTTATTAATATATATTAATATATTATAATTAATTAATATTATATTAATATTTATTTAGATTTATAGTTTAAAATTTGAGATTTTTTTGTAAAAAATAGAAATTTTTAAGAGTATAATATTAACTATTTTTTATTATATGAATATAATATTAAAAAAATTTATTAATATTTTAAAATTTTATAAATAACTTTTTACAAAAATTTAAAACAAAAATTATGAGTTAGTGGACTCAAATTTGTAAAATATCAGCCTATACAAACTGCCCCTTCTTAGTGCATAAATTGGTTGGCCGCAACCCATATTCTTATATAAATCTGTTTGGATATAATTTTAGAAATGAGTTTATAGAAAAAAAAAAGAATTTTTAGGCAACTTATAAAAAAATGACTTTTGGAGAAGAGCTTATGAAAAAAAAGTAGCTTTGAATAAATGAGTATTTAGATAGTTATTTTCAGAAGTAATTTTATTATTAATAAATTATAAAAAATAGTATGAATATTAAATGAGGAGAGATAAGATATAAGAGGAGAGAGGAGAGAGGAAAGAGGGTGTAAGAAAGAAAATATAGAAGGTGTAAGAAAAAATAGGAGAGATGAGAGAGGGTGTAAGAAAAAGTAGGAGAGATAATGTAAAAAAAATTAGGGATAATATAGTAATTAGTTAGTTCATAAGTTCTTTTACTATTTTATAAGCTACTCTGATCAGCTTATCTGAAATTTTGATTTTAAACTATAATTTAATCTAAAAGTTTATTTGAATAAATATGACTGTTTGTTTTAAAATTTTTTTAAATTAAAATTTTACCATAAAAATCTTTTTAAAATCACGTTCATGTGGTTTCTAAATAGACTATACGACTGACTAATATTCTCACCTCTAGACTTTATTTTGTGCGTATGAGTCTGTAGGTTGTTTCGGTGGATTAGGGAAAAAATAGGATACGGATTCACAAAATTGGTAACATTGTATTTCTTCTAAAATTTAGGAATATATTTAAAACGAATTGGTAATGAATATTGAAAAAAATTTATACAACTAAAAGTGAGTTCTTTATGATATTTACAGCCAACAAATGGGTCGAAGGACCCTTCAAACTATTTGATAAAAAGCAGTGGGTATCTTAAATAATTTATTAGAGCAATATTATCCTTCAACTAGGTTTAGATTTGTTTTATTCATGGAATACCCAGTTCAAAAGCAATATGACACTTTAAACTAGTAGTTCAACATGATGCTACATGTTTCCATGAAAAGAAAACGAAGGTTATTAAAAAAAACAAAGGTGAAACCTATTTCATATTGTTGAACTTCAGCGGTGTCATTTGCTTCCCTATAAATACTGACCTACTTCTCTTCCTAGAGATAGCTATGAACATTAAATTACCATCTATTAGTCAAATGACAATACTGCTTCAACAAATAGTTTATGGTACCAATTGCTCATAGAGTTTATTTGGTTAGGAGATTTTGGAGGGGAGAGGAGGAAAAAATATGTTTGGTTGAAAAAAATAGAGGGGAGAAGAGGGGAAGGGAGATTTTTTGTCTTTTTATGGTCCCCTCTCCTCCCCTCCAAAAGTGGGGATTTTTGGAGGGGAGAGAAAATTTTACCCCCCTTTTGATTAAAATGCTCCTAAGCGTTTTTTAATATTCTAATTATACCCTCAAACCTTTTTATTTTTATTTTTTTCACATCTATTTTTTTTAATTGCATAATAATTATAATAAATTATAATAAAACTTAATAAGTATAATAAATTATTTATATTATATTAAAATATATAATAATTATAAAATTAATAAAAAATAATGTTAAAATTTTAACATATTTTTTATTTTTTTATTTTTATTATATATATAAATAAGATAAAAAAATTAAGATTTATAAATTAAAAAATAATAATTTTGATATGAATATTGTAAATAAAGAATAAATAAATTTAAATAAAGAGATAAAGATATTTTTGGTAACTTTTAATTAACCCTTCTCCCCTCCTCTCCCCTCCCCTTCTGAACCAAATAAAAAATATTATTCATTAACCTCCTCTACCTTTCCTTACCCTCCCTTAAATTAACCTAATTTACCTTCCCCTATAGTGAACCAAACAAAGTCTTAGAGAAATAGTTGAAGGGGTAAAAATGTCTTTTAACCCCCCAAATAATAAAATTAACCTTACATGTAGTCAAGCGAAAATTGCATTATTTACAATCTATGTCGAGATACCAAAATCTCTGAAAGGCCCAATTCAAGAGAAGGTATATATGGATTATATATATATATATATATATATATATATATATATATGTATATGATAAAAATTAAACATTATCCTGATAGTTTAAAGATTAATTCCCTATAAGCGTATAGATCACCAAAGCTATTATACTTGGAGAAGCTGGAGTACATTGGGGGCAGTGAATCATGGTTGATATCCCCTAGCTAATATCATGGACCTTCTCCTTCCTCTCTTTCGATTCCATCCTCTTCCTTCTGAATAGTTTCTTTCCCCTTTTCTCTGTAATTTCTTTTCTACGAATTCCTTTGAATTCTTCTGTGGAAACTATGCATTATAGCTTGTGGCTGTTAATTAATGAATGAAGATATATACATATATATATATATATATATATTCAGAAGTTTGAGGAAAATGACAATATTAATTAGTATAAAATGAGAACCTTCAAATTATACATATAGGAGTTTGAGTTGTAAGGTTTAAAGTTTCAATTGTAGAAATGGGCTGTTATCAAGCTTGGAAAGATGCTTTGATTCTTACTTTGATGGGCAAAACTCTTAAAAATGATGAAGGACAGATTATGCAGGTTCATTAAATAAGAAAAGTTTCAATTTTTAGTTCGATAATTGGTCAAAGTTAAATGTTTCACTTGTTGACTGATCCTGGGCTATGAGGGTCGGGTCGGATTAATAATAAGGATGACAGAGAAGTGGATTATGTAAATCACTGGGGGAATTGGATGGAGAGAGGTAAGCTTGTTATTTGGTTGCCTCACGATGTTATCGGTCAGCCTGTGTGTGCACACTCATCTCGTTAGGAGAGAGAAGAGGATACATTATATTGGAAACCATCTACTGATCTACCGATGTCTTTTTTCTATTAAATCTCCATATAATTTCAGATGGGGTCTCGCAGCATTAGCTAGGTGCCCTTTCAGATGTGCAGAAGTTGAAGACTCAATGCATTTAATTTGTGATTATTCAAATGCTATTCCCTATAAAAATATATGCTATTTTTGGTAGGTATGAAATGTAAGTGGGAAAGTTTCATTTTTAATATTTTAAACCATGTTAATTTTATCAAAAAAATTAAGAATTGAGATGATGGAAATGAAAGTAAAATTTTTTAGACTATTTTACTCTAATTATAAATTTTTTAGATAATTTTAACCTTTTATAAGTTATAAAAAAATATTTTAAATTATTTTATTTTAAATTATAAAATATATATCAATTCCGTATTTATTTTTATCATACTAAATAAATTTTTAAAATATATTTTTATTTCTATTTTTACTCTTATTTCTATAAAAAAAACTCTTCTATTTTACTAAATTTAAGTAATAGATATAGTTTCTAGTTATCATTTGCCCTTTCTTCTTTATAAGAAAGGCAATAAATATTTAAAAAATTTCATATAAGGACTATTATTAGCTAATTTATTTCTAAAAGCCTATAGAAAACTTTGGAATTTTATTATAATTCAAAAATTTAAGTTGAAATTAATTTTGTGATGCAAAAGACAGAAATATCCTATCATTAAAAGAAAAATATTAAGGACTTTAATAAGAATAATATAAATATTAATAAAACGCTATTTGTTTTGTTAAATACCCTATTTATCTCGATACAAACTAATGGCATCCCACTTATAGCCCACAAGAAGACTAGATACATATTAGAATTGTGCATAAAGCCCGCTATCCGATATGCTCACCTGAGCTCGCAATAAAAATATCCTATCTAGCCCAATAAATATAGAGTAGGGCTGGGTATCAGGCTGCAAAATACAACCCATACATTTTCTGGTTAGGCACTGGGTATAGGGACTATCCTGCCCTACTCTTCCCATTAGCACTCCTTCTTTTTTCTCTCTCTCTATCTTAAAAAGAATAATATGATAGCTATTGGTGACTAGAAAGTAATTTTAGAAATATGAGTAGTTAAATAAATAAGTTGTATATTGTAATATTTATAACTATACTAATTTTTTTTCTTTTTAACTTTATTAATTATCATATGATTACATTACAAATTATAATTATTTATTTTAATTTTTTAGATGCTTTATCTTTGTCAAGGGAGATTGATGCAAAGTTATAATTACAAAATATTTAGATTTCAACGCTTATTTTTTATATGCAATAGATCTCAATATTTTAATTATTATCTTTGTTACCTTATTCTTAGTGGATTATATATATTATTTAATTCTTGAAGACATATCAATATGGTATTATTTTAGAAGTTCATAATTACAGATTTTTTTTTCACAACATGAGCATAACATCATGATTTGGGTATGGCCAGCCCGCTCATGCCCAACCCAAAACTGTTAGGGCTTTTACCGAGTAGGACCGGGCATTAGGCTGTAAATTATAATCTATGCTTTTTTTGAGTAAGTCACCAGGTAGAGAGCTACCCTGCCTAACCTTACCCATATATATCCCTAATACAGACTAATGGCATCCCATTTATTGAGATAGGATATACAATCTTCTACAATATTTAAAGCAGAATTAAAATAAAAATAGCCTATTACATCAATTTCTTCTCCTATCTTTGCTCCCACGGACTAGCCGGGGGGAAATATAAATTTATATTGAGCAGATTGTATTCTCTTCACTGGGTCCTCAAATATTTGGGCCAAAGCAACTAGTACCTTTTTGCCAATTACGCATGCATAACCTTAGGTCCCAATCTTTAATTAACAATATTTTGTCGAACTGAGAGGGTGACTTTTCCACTTCAAAGTGAACTGTGGTCCTGAAAACAAGTGGAAGAAGATTTTTTGTTTTTTTTTTTGCGGTCAACCATGGAAAAAGAATCACGGAATTGTTGATTTATAGTGTCGGACATCATTTTCATGAAGAATAGTTTCTACTTGGCTACCTATAACTTGATACATTGTTGTTTTATGAATAACTATCAAGCATTGATCAAGAGACATAAATTTTAGGAAAAGTTAATTTGCAAGTATTATAATTTCGCTTAATTTTTAATTTAAATTTCTATATTTTTTTATTAAATTCTTATAATTTTACATAATTTTAATTCAGTCCTTGTTTCTTTTTCCTTTTTTATGAAGTTTTTATAATTTTACCTAATTTTTTAATTAGGTCCTTATAGTTTTCTTCTTTTTATCCATTAGTCAGACTGAGCTCAAGTACCCAATTAAAAAGGTCAAAAAACCTAAATCATAACCCGGTAAAATTGTAAGAAACTAATAAAAAGAAGAACAACAACTATATATACATACTTGATTAAAAATAATGTAAAACCATATAGAATTGTAGATTAATTTCTCCTAAATTTTAAAAAGAGGAGTGGATCTCACTTTTATGAATATTGGTCCTATGAAATGGGATCATCTTTTTTTCTTCCTATCTCTGTAAGTGTAAATTCATCATACAATAATTCGGAAGATATACTTAAACTAATTATCAACATAAGGTATCTATAAAAAAAATTATCAACATATTGCTATTACCTGAAGCTATTTCCATTTTTTTTAATTGTAGTTTTAACTTTTTTAATATTCATGCTCTTGAATCTTCTAATAGGAGAGCAAAACAGTATATCACAAATAAAGATAGACATGCAGGCTTAAATCTACAAGGTTTCTACCAAATAAACAACGCATCTCATAGAAGCAGAAGATTTCCACCAATAAAATGAGTCACAACAAATCAAATAGATACGCTATTAGGAATTCCACGACCTGTTACTCCTGGTCCTGATGAAGGAAGCAATAGTTCATAAGGAGGGACGCCAGCACCACTTCTGTTCTTCAGACGAACATCCTTGTTTCTTGCATTGATTATATCTTCTATCTCTTCAAGTCTAGCAGAGAATTTACTGAACAGTTTATGGATCTCTTGGTCATTGATCCAGTGAGCATGCAATGGATTCCATTCACCTAAATACTCTTCATCGGGGGAATGAGTGGACAATGTGTCCTGAACTGCCATTACTTTGGTAGCTTGAAGTTGAGTAGGCAATGATGATAAGAAAAAGTGCTGAGGATTTTGAATGAACTTTTCATAATCGGGTTCATTTTCTTGGGGAATGAGTTTTCTCATTAGGGTAGGACGATTAGGCACATACCCTCCAAAGGGGTATTGTCCAAAGTTTATTGCAGCATGTTGGCTTGAAGCAACCCAAATCATTGTGGAAAGTATACCAGAGAGATCTTCTTTGCTCTCGAGTTTAGGCCACCAGGGCTCATTCGTTTTTTCTTGATGACCCTTTTGTTTAATTTCATTCCACCATGCTTGGAGCTCGAAATCAGATGTGACAGAATTCGGGTCACAGTAAAAGTGCTCAACATATGATTCTACCCATTCTTTTATGGCAGACCAGATTAGGAGTCCATCCGCAGCGTATGGGTAGTCTTCAATCACCAGTTTTACACCACATGGCATTGAAGGGTCTTCTACAGCCATTCCCCTGGGAACCAAAGAAAAAGTATCAATATGCCACTGGTATTGAAAATGCTGTATTCCTTCTTGTCTCAAACAAGACATTGCCAACTAATTGACACATGCCAAAGAAATTGGTTGAAGTTAGTTTTTTCATTAAATTTGTCCCAAAACACAATTTTTTCACATTTACCCCTAATAAATGATTAATTTCTCCCTATAAGTCTTTCTCATGCTTTGGAAATTACTCTTCTTGTTTTTCTGGAAGATTTATGATTAAGGTTAAAATTGGAAAAAATAATAATTAATGCACCAAACAAAGCCCTTCAATCTTTTATATTTTCGACCAAAGAAACCTTCCTTCCAATATCTTATATTTGAGACCAGAGGGAGTAGTTTGAAAATAAAACTAGAAGAAGGAACAGAAACACATTGGACACAGCCATCAAAACCTATTAGCGAAAAAGAGAAGGCAGGGGAAAATTTGAAAGCTGGGGGGTTTATGGCATTGAATTTGCAATATAAGCAGAGTTTACCTTCGAATAAGATCTGCTGGCAGTGATTCCATATCAAACCGCCACATATTCTTGTAGGCTGCTGAGCTGAGCTCCATTGCATACTTTCCCGGACAGAAAGAAGCCTCAATTATTCCCCCTCCATTTATTAGATTCTGCCGTGCAAGTGCATTAATTTCCAGAGTGTAGCGCATATGAGGATGTAGCAGCTTGTAAATGGGGTGCATTGAGCTTAGCTGTCTATGAGTAGCAATTATATATGGCTCCATGCATGCATGAGTCCTTAACCTGCATATTAATAAGTACCAACACATATTCCTTTCAGCCCATTATGAGCATGTCCACATTCTCTTCTGAATGAATAAATTTAAATGGAGAGATTCAATCAAAATTATCATGAACTTTTACACTTCTAGAAAAGCATTATAGACACAACGTATTTTGGAGGTTTTTCATAGAGTGTGTTTAGATTAGTTTTTGGAGAATAGATTGCTTGAAATCAACTTTTTGCGTTGTCTTACCAATGATTTACTAGTTGATGGATTCCAGCATCATTTGAGCAAACATGAGCTTTTGCTAACTTCCAAGTCCAGTATGTTGTAGCATCATGACCATGTGTATAAACTTGCTTATTCCATGGTGAAGAGGGTGTTGGAGGAAGAGAAAGCTCAATAGCAATAGGCCGCAGAATACCCTTGGGAGTATGGAAGATAATTGTCCTTGAGGCATAGGCTTTCCTCCCAGGCAAAGAGTTCATCTTCTTGATAAAAGGCAAAAGCATGTCGTGGAAATCTAGGATAAATAGTCTTTTTTCCTCAATAGCCTGCCAATATGGAAATAAGAGGTAGAAGATAAAGGAGTTCGAACTTCAATTAGATAAACAAGTCAGGCAAAACAAGAAAAATAGAAAACCTTTTCCAAGCCCATTTCTCCAATTTCTAGTTCTAGCAGTTCCTTAGTTAACGCTGACTCTGAAGGACCATACTTAACAGGATCTAGTTTGCTGCGAATGGGAAATTCCTGTGGAAGACAGTTAACAAACAAATTATTAACCGTATTGCTAACAAACAACTTAAAACATCAGCAATGCCATTGCTATTATAAAAATTACCTTCAACAACTCAATATTTACTGGATTGACCCCAGCTAGAGTCTGCCTCGCAAATTCGTTGTCTCGCAACCAACAGAATCTATCCCCTGGACAAGTACAAAAACCAGTACCAATGACGTGAATGTGATTTTGAGACTTATAAAAGTAGGCATACTCATTAACATGAGTAATTGAACATCATATTAACATCGCTCATGAAACTAGAAACGGAATCAGTAGATGTAACATACTCTTTATAACGGCTGGGATGTCATATTTTAACAATCTCTCCCCAACACTGAGGACCTGTTTCATCATCTTTCCCAATAATAGATTTGATGGGATGTCTTTATGCTCTTCACCTTTCAAAACAACTCCATCAGTGTAAAGCCTGTCAATGTCGGAAAAGCAGTTGAATGGAATGTCTGAACTTGATAGCGTTGCAGCAAGCGAAGGAATAAGATTGTGGAACAGAGCTTTCACCCTTCCAGCAGAGAAAGTATCCTGCTTGATTTCTTCGAAAGCTTCATCCCGAGGAACGTATACAGGATGTGGCTTTTCAATTCTACTCTCACTCAGTGAATCTATTCACAACCACACCAACAACCATGTTGCTGATAAGATCAGAACCGCTTCTCGAAAAACCATAAATTTAGATTTAAAAGCTAACAATCCTATTTTTTTATTCGCTCATTCTCAACTAACTATTCATCCCTTGAACTTGTACGATTTAATACTCCAAACTTTTTGCCTTTCTATACTTCAGTCTCAAAACATATCAAAGAGTCAAATATTAGAAAGAGTGAATCGTATAAGATCAAGAACTTAAATAATTGATGCATATATATGCAAAACTTGTTCAATGTTTTTTCTAAAAAAAAAAAAAGAAGATAAAACATGCAATATGTATACCTGTGGCGGTTGGAGGCCGGCCCGTTCTACAGCGCCTTGGATAAGGCCGATCGTCATCCCCCACGACCGGCCTAGCAAGGTCCTCGTCCTTGTCAGGATTTCCCAAGTCATTGTAAGGAGCATAATCGTAGATTCTATCATGAAGCTTTCTCTCTCCTTTTCCAGTACCTCTGATGCTTAGCAAATCTTCACGCCGAAGATCTTTGATACCAGCTGGTGTTTGCGATGGTAAGTACGCCTGTTCGAACACTAAGCTTATGTCAGCAAACAAACAATAACTCCACACAAAAATATCACAATCAATGAGAAATTTAATAAGCGAAAGAAGAAGAAGAAGGTTAGGTGAGGGTCTTTTACTTGATTCTTGAAGATGATTCTGCTTTCAGGATTGTCATTGCGAGAATGAATCCAAGTATTTGCTGGGAAGAAAATGGGACCTTCTTCAAAGCCATGAATGACGATTTCAAGCAAGTGGAACTCCTTGCTATGAAGATTGGTAATGAGAATGGCGCCAGGGGATCCAAAATCGCTTGGGACTGTGAAATCGGCGGAGTACTCGACGATGTAAGAAACGTTCGACGGCTTTGGGAGCCACCCTCTAACGTTCGTCCGAACGCTTTTTCCCGAATTAGTAACTGAGAAAAGTAAGATAAACGTTAAACGTTAAACTAAAACTTAAATTAATTAAATGATTTGATCAAATCAAAAACCAATTCCATAGTCGGTTGCATGTATATATTATATATTACATATATTATATCTATATATATAGTATATGGATCGTATTATAGTAATAGTAGAAATGGGTGATTCATTGAAGAATGTTTAGATAAGAATTTTGTGAAAAGAACCAAAAAGGTAATTCCCTTTCCATCAAACCGGAATGGCATTATTATTAAGGCGAACAAAAGCTGGCAAACCTCTAAGATCCTACACTTTCTTATCTTCTATATTTGATCTACGAAATTATATATAAAAAAATATCTTAATTAAATAATATACTAAAAATATTATTCTCAATTTATAAATCATTTTAAAGTAAATTATGAAGAACAATGAATCTCATTAGATATAGTTAGAAACTTTAATTATTTTAAGAAAATATAGATTTTCAGAAATGTCTTTAATCTAACATTAACTCTTAATTAGCTTATGCTTAATTAATCAAAAATATTTTCAGAACAAGATCATTAATGAATCATTATTTTTTTCAAAATATTTATATTATGAAACATAAAATTACTAGAAAAAGGTCTTATAAATGAAAATAGAAGCAGCGGGAGTAAAACATTTATAAAAAAAAAATAGTAAAATGCCAATTAATTATCCTAAAAAAATATAAATATATCAACATAAAATATTATTAGTTAAATTTTTTTTATTATTTAAAGGTACCTAAAATTTATTTAAAGACACAAATATAATTTACTGGACTTCTCTTATTTAATGAGTATAATTTATATTTAATTATATCAAAAGGCATCACACGGCTAAAGATAGACATTACTAAAGAAAATTTAAACTTGCTCAAATACCTGAATATTTAGGTATTTTAGGCAATAAATTTTTACAGTAATTTTTTTTATTAGTTTCCCAATATTATCATGACTTCCTAATTCCAACATTGTTATACATCGATATCATATGAACCAATGGATCAATGTAGGGTGTCCACGGCGTTTGAAAATATTAATGAATTAATTAATCGATCCTCATTCCTCAACTACATCATGCACGTGAAAGGCAAGCAGAAGAAAACAAAATACCAATCAACAAAACATTTTTTTTTTTAAAAAAAAAATGCAAGTGAAAGAAAGATTATTAATTAATCTAACCAGGATCGATTTCTTCACTGATAAGATGAATCTGGATTCCCAAGCCGAACCCGTTAACCAAATATTCCCACGGATCTCCCAACTTATCAGTAATCTTCTCCTTCATCTTCTTCCTGATCGTCACCACCGCCCTCACTTGAATCCCTTCACTTCCAGAATAAGATGACGACGAAAGCGACGTTAGGTCGGCAGGAGACGTGGTGGTACCAGCTGTCATGCCGCCACTACTGCTTATCACAGCCCGAATATTGCTCGTCACATTCCGGTTGACCCGAGACCTGGGAGCTGAGATACGGATCTTCCGGCGTCTTCTAGTGAAATCTCCGGCATGGATCAGAGGAGATCGACGGAAAGCGTTGTCGCAGGAGAGATTTGAAGTACGAGTATCGATCGTCGGATTCAACACAAACATCTCTTGATGATGATCAAAATCTCTTGAAATCTTTAGACCTAATTATAATATCAGTATGTACTGTAACGAACTAAAGTTTAGGGACAAGCGAGGAAGTGAAGAGAGCGGAGACTTCATTAGTCTGAGAGAGACAGCGACGCTTTGATAATGGTGGGGGAGTAGCTGCCTTATGTATAATTATAATTTCGCATGGGACACAAGTCAATTTTTTTTTTAAATAGAATTAAATAAGTTAAAACTTAGTGATCTTTTTTTGTGATATATTTTTTAAATATTAAATATATGATCAAACCCATATCTCTATGTTTAATTTATTATTATTATTATTATTATTATTATTATTATTATTATAAGGTAGAGGGAAAATGATGTGAGGTTTTTAACCTGTGAATATACACTGTTTTGCATGTTAATCGTTTGGGGATATATAATATTTAATTTTTTTATTAATTTTTAAAATTAATGGGTCTCACTAAATAATTTGTCTCAAATATACCTTCCCATACAACTTATGGGATATATTTGTAATTCTAATTCTAATTTTACTATACCTATAATAAATTTTAAGAAATTTATTTTTTAAAAATTATAAATACAACTTTAAATTATATATATATATATATATATATATATATATATATTCCTTTTTATCCTTAACTCGGATATTTTGCACATTATACCAAATGTCATGCATGTGAACTAATATTATTTTTTTACTAA
Organism: Leucaena leucocephala; assembly: GCA_037074615.1. NCBI lineage: Eukaryota > Viridiplantae > Streptophyta > Magnoliopsida > Fabales > Fabaceae > Leucaena > Leucaena leucocephala. Next base: position 16,348,751 of record CM073538.1, read on the forward strand.
ATATAGGTATCCTCTTGTTGAAGATAATATTATTCGAGATACTGTAGAGTATTAAATACGAACATATCTCCTATTAAAGATTTAAATCTTTGTTGGCCATGTTATAAAAAACTATTTGATTATGTTTGATGCAATGGCCATAGATTTTTTTGATATTGGATTTTTTAGAAAGGGATAGGTTTACCTGTGATCTAAGAGCAGAATAAAGTATCAATTCCTCTTAAGCGATACCAATGTCAAGCAAGGCAAATTGTCAATTACTCTTAGATGGAAACTTAAACACCTATGAGTTATGATACCTCATAAGTACTGTGACTAGAATCACGATAAAATGACACTCCCAAAGAATTAAACACGTTTCAATTAATCATATATTTTATCCCTTCATCAGCTGAATCAAAAAATGATAGGTGATTACCATAGTTGACGATGAGACTTATTAATTATGAGAGGCAGGAAACGAAAGAAGCTATTGGGCTCGAAATCTTTTTCACCAGTCCAAATTGCTCATCTTGTATGATTATCATTTATCACGTAGCAACCCATCATTTGTGGGTTCAATTAATGAAGGAGTGAGATATGTAATTATTTGAAGTATGTTTGATCCTCATAGAGTACTACTTTGTTGTGATTCTAGTTATAGAGCTTGGGGATGCATCCTAATTCTTTGGTGTCTAGGTTTACGCTTCAGAAAAATTAACGGTTCACTTAGCCTAACATTGATATTGTCTAGGAGGAAAGGAGATTTTGCCATACCCTTGGATCATATGTGACTCCAACAGTTTTCCAAAAAATTGTAACAAAAAATAAATAAATCACGTAGCATATTAGAAAAACTCATCATGTTCGGGCTACTAAATTTTTAAATTAATGTGCATGCCAAAAAAAAATTAAGGTCAGTAGTATATTTAAGTTTTTCCGCCTTCTTTTCAGTTATGCTCACAATTAAATGTAGTGATTAGCACGATTTCAAATGCTTTTTTTTTATTATGGTTTAATTATTTGCTACTCCATCTAGTCCTTATTATAAGGCACCAAGTAACAAGTACTCTTAGTAATTTTTATAAGACACTTGCTTGATTTCAAGGAGCATTTATTATTCTCTTTAATATATATCTATATTTAATAAGGGTAGTGTGAGAGTGTAAACATTAATATGATGATGGGACTTAGAGAATAGCCTTAATTGCAAACCATCTTTAGAAACTCCGTGTTATTTAAAATTTTCCCACATCTCCACGAACTTTTGTAAATGCTCACTAGGATCTTTATCAAAATTGCCATTGAATTGGCCACTTATCTGCAACATCTAAATCATCACAGGCTTGACCTCAGCTCCGTGTCAGGCAACTAGATACTAGAATGGTAAATTTGCCTTTCTTTATCACGAAAATCATCCAAAGTTTAGAGATCATTCTTATCTTCTTTAGCCATGTTTTTTGGATTTAGCAGGGGTGGCATATCAAAATGAGGTTGTGGTAACGGTGTGTCAAAGAGCAGCAGTGTTCTAAGTGGTGGCTATTGATTTGGTGTGTCTAATACAACTTCGATTTCTTAAAAGAATAGTAGTCTTCCAAAACTCCTTCAAGAATAACCTCCAAACTGTCTTGCGTGACTACAAGTACCTAAAATTGCAAATTAAACAAAAAAAGTATCAAACTTAAGCAAAAACACTAAATTAACAAAACTAAAAAAAACTCTATAATTAAAAGTATAATTAAAAACATAACTATAAACAACTCAATCATAATTAATCACATAAAAGCAACAATCACAACACTAGAGCTTTAATACTTTGTAGCCAACACCATTGACTTGTTTGCCGTTTAGTTTAACCACAAGTGTATAGGTCACAATTAGTATAAAAGTGTCGTTCCCATAGAGATTAAGACAAAATATAGTGTATTGTTACAATTATATTTTCAATTAGGTTGAGGTATCAAATGTTTGAGAAGCAGTGTTTTAACAAGTGAATTAATATAAAATTAAAGAACTAACTGACTAGAACTAAGTTAAAATTCAAACTTCAAGATAAAAGAAACTCCTAAGGTCATCTATCCCCTTTTTTACTTCATGATTACCTTCCAATCACAAGAAATGACAATATGCATTTGTCAAAGGGTTCAAAACACTTAATTAAACTCTATCAAGTCAAAACCAAATGTTCTTTTCTATTAAAAGGCTCAATTTCTTGATCAAGTTAATAAAAACTAAGTTAAAGAATGAACATTTTTATTGACAATATAAGTTTAGAGTAATATCTCTATTTGAACAAAATAAAATCATCCATTGTTAAAGGAACTTCAAGGTAAACATGATTTTAAACAAGTTCAACACTTAAATTAACTTTCTTAAGTCTAATTCAAGTGAACAAAACAACCCAATAGTGATCAAACATCAAGAAACATTAAGAATAAATTAAAATCAACACATATAATTATTATTACTCATAAAATGAGGTAAATACAAGGTTCAATTCATAAAATGGTTCAAGACAACCTTAGTAATGAAAGTTTTAACTACTCATATTATCAAAATAAACCAAACTAAATAAAATAATCTGATTTATTAAAAAATTAAGTGAGAAAATGAAAGAAGCAGAAAAAGTAAGAATTGTAAGAAGCAGAAAAACTAAGAATTGTGGCTCTAAATCTCTTCTTTGCTCTAATCCTAAGCCTCCAAACATTCAAAACTTTATTCCCAATCTCAAAACTCTCATTCTTAGCCTTTAGAAGTGTCAAATGGTGGCCACCCACAAGTTCACAACTAACGTAACCATTGGTGCCTCCACTACCCTTCAGATGACCAAGATGATTATGAAAATGTAGACTCCTCTGCTTCATCATCTGATTGAAAGGCTTCACACCTTTTGTCCATCTCCTTTTTTTGATACTTTTTAATGCTAGAAGTAGGGATGTGATTTTCGTAAAATGCACAGAATAGTCTATTACAATATTTTGGTATAGTTATCTTAAGAATAAACTTATTATTATATTGTACCAAGTTTGATATTAGCCTAAATTTTGGTATAGTTAAAAATGATGCCATCTAGGTTGCTCAAAACTCAACAAACTAATATATCAATCTTACCTTGTTTAATTAGCTGCACGTTCAGTAATAAGTACCTTAAAGGAAATTGAAAGTGCATATTTTTAGAAAAAATATTAATCAAGAAATCTAATTTATCCAATAAATTAATAATGTAATAAATTATAAATATCATTGGCATACTAGCTTACTATCTAATTTATTAGATTCAAAATAATATATATGTTATCTTCAAATATATAGTACATGATCAATACTTTTTACGTCAATTTTTATTAAAATATGCCATTACATGTACTTGTAAAAGCAGTTGTTAATAAAATCACCATAAAAAGTCTTCACATCTAGTACAGTCAGATTTTTTACAGCAGTTTTCTGTTGACGGTAGTTTTTAATAAAAACTATTGTAAAAGCCATGAAAATTTCCAAAACTTAATCAGCGCGTTAAGTTTCAAATTTACTTTTCACACAACTGTTTGTGGTCCCATTCTCTACCCCACCACCACAGATTTAGATGAAAGGTATTTTCTATCATTTTTCAACTGATTTTGGTGACTTCATGTTCATTCACTATCTCCATCGATGTTAACTCCCTCAATCGTCATCCTCATCTTCAAAGCTATAAGTTACTGTTTAACTTCATTATTTTGTGATCTTGTTCTTTATTGGGATTAAAGCTAAAAGAGACTAAATGAGTTAATAAAATATGTAAATGTTACACTGTGGGTATGTAGGCAAGTGATTCACTGAAGTGGATTATGGAGTTTTGGGTGTCTTGTTGCTAAAAAACCAAATGAATTTTGTTTGTTTATATTCCTAAATGTTTAAACTATTGTAATAGGTGTTGAAAAACTTTAAAATGAGGCTTTAGGATAGTAGAGCTCAAGTTATACATTTGCTCTTTTCCTTTATTTAGACAGTACCCTGAGCCATGGGAGAACTATATCTTTTTTTTAGGATGGTTTGACAATATGATGAGCTTAAGTTAAAATCATGGTTTGATAGTTGATTTATAGATATAAAAAAGATGAATATATATTTGTATATGTTATTGGGCCATTGAGGTTTAAATAGTGTGTACTTTGAGATTCTTAATTTCTAAACAAGTGGCTCAATGAAGGTATAATTTAGGAGATTAGTTCATTATTTTAGTTAGTTAGCTGTATCATATTATTAAATTTATTTATTATTTTTTAATAAAGTATGGACAGTTCAGGTTCAACAGGTTCATGTTTTATTCAATCTAGGAAAAGAAGAGGAAGATGGTCGACCCATATGAAATGTGTCTCTAAGACTGATGAAGGGTCAAATCCCACGAGGTTGCCAGTTGAGTTTGATGCTGCATGAAGGCAACTGGTCAAAATGGGCCAGTGTTAAGCATCTATGTTGGCCACATAGTACTTCCTAAGATTAGCATTGTGTACCCCAACTAGAAGTTAATATACCAGAAAGACAATGATATGATTTGGAAGGACATTTTTGCACATTTATAATTATATATTCCATCTATCTACTTTAGTTATTCGTATTTTCCCCTTATTATAGCTTCATCTTATATTTTTCATACTTCCACACAGCAAATTTTTTCCTTCCCGCACTACAAGCATGAAGCATCGCATCTTAAATCAATGCGATGAACTGTGGAGGGACTTTAAGTCAAACTTGTGAAGGACTATCTCTGAGGCAGTAAGATAGGGTAGTATCCAAATAACACATACCCCAATGTTATTGACAAAATTTGGACATTATTTCGTTAACGACAGGAAGAGACTACTTATAAGGTTTTAATTAGCTTAGTAATAAATGTACATTTTAATCAATTAATCTAACTTTGCATCATTTTCATAGGCTATTTGTAAGAGAAATCAAGAAATAACTAAGAAAAATGTGTGCCAACACTATATGTCTTGAGAGGGGTTACAATATCCTTGAGAGGAAAATAAAGCAAGAGCAGTTAAAGGTTGCAGAAATAGCAACTGCATCAGACCATATTATCTCAAATCCTTCTTCATCCATCAGCATCCAACATCCATCTCGCTCATAAAAATAGAAGGCTACGAGGGTGAAGAAAGGATAATATATTTGTCTAGAGGTTCCTACGGTTGTTGAGAAGATTATAATTAATTTAAAAACTAAGAATTTATATGTTATTACTTATTTTTTAGTTTATTTAATTTAGTAACTTGTTTATGTGGTAGGATGCACTGGAGCAACAAGCATGCCAAGGGTGTTTTGTTCTTATAAAAGGAATGGACATCCTAGAGACAATGATTGGGACTCCTAACCACCCAGTTAAAGTGAGAGGGCCCCAAAAAGAGTCCTACACAAAGATTTTTTGGGCTCAATCTCTCTCGAAGAAGTACATCCTCAACAGACATGGTGTCCAGATATGAGTTGCAAAAGGTTTGAGATGGATGCCAGGCAAAGTTAGAAAGGATATGCCACTAGATGGATGCAAAGTATTAGAGATAGATACCAAGCTCCAGTAGGCCATGATGATAATGGGCTTCCCCACACCTAGCCAAAGTCAAAGGTAAAAACATATAGGTAAAAATATATTCATTTACTTCTTTTCAAAGGAAGTATAACATGTATTTTGTCTTGACTAACTTTGTTTATATTTTTAGGGTTTTGCTATGGTGAATAGTGGGAAGGGCAGTGCCAATAAGGAGAAGTTTATCTCTTAACCATCTGATCTTGACCCTACCCTTGAGCACACTAAGAAAGATAGGGAAAAGTGTGGTCTCTAGATTGTGCCAGACCAAGGGACTACATCTTTCGTCGCTCATGGTATCGTGTATTGGGATGCCACAACACTTCACCATAAACCAATTCCTGATGGCAATCTTAAGGTCACAGTAGAGTATATAATGAAGCATACAGGCACTACACCGGTTCCCTAACATCCTGACAAGGTCAAAATATTAGAGCAAGTTCTAGGGTAGTATATTATATAGCCAATACATCTGATCAAATTGTGAAAGTGGGTCACATCAGAGCCATTACCATAGAAGGTGCCTTAGAAGAAAACCCCAAAGGGCCCAGAATAAAAAAAAAGGCACAAGAGAAATCCAAGGTTCATAGAATGAAAGTAGACAAGCTCAAACCACTTCTTGAGAATATATCCTCAAAATATTTTGCTATATTAATGCTGCACTCTATGGAAGCAGAATTAGAGTAAGCACTTAGTATTACAATTTCGTCTAGGGTTTTCACCCTGAACAGGAATTGTAACATCATTTTTTTTTAGTTTTAAGCACAATTAAAAATATTATTTACCAATAACTCAAAAATATTAAACAATTAAAATTATTATAGTTTAATATTTTTATTATTTTCAATAAAAATTAGGATGTCTGAATTATCCTACCATTATCTTTCTTAAACCTTATAATTTGATTGATGTTATTAGTTAAGAGTATATTAAGATTTATGTTCATATTTGGATATGAATTTAAATTTTGAATATATGGTTTAAATTTTAAATTACCATATCTGATAGAATTCTAACAAGTTATAAAGATAATAATACTATGATTATATGATTATATTAGATAAAATTAAAATGTTAAACTTAGATTTATCACTTTCTTCTTTTTAAACTCATCAACTGTCACCTATTATCTTCCTCCTTGACGTCACTTTTTCTCTCCTTCTAACTAATCTCACTTTTATAGTAGAGGTACATTTTCTCATCTCTTCTTCCTTTTTTATTGGTCTCTCCTTTCCTATTAATGTTTTTCATTTAGCGCCATACTCCTTTCTTTTGTTAGGTCACACTCATGTCCTTTCTTTTGTCAAGTCACGCCACTGCTCCTTTCTTTGTCAAGTCCTTGCACTATTACATGCCATGTCCTTTTCTTTTGTCAGGAAGTAATGTAAATTATAATATATATATATATATATATGCCTATAAGTGTGGGTTTCAACATGTTTCATAAAGAAATAATCATACATATATGCTTTTCCCAAGCATCATTTTTCTCTCTGCCTTCCTGTATAGTTTTCTATCTTTAATATAAATGGTTATATGCTTCATCAATTGTCCTTATCTCGTCATCACTATACATGTATATATATGCATATATATATATATGGATTTAGTTGCCTTGACCACCTTTAGAAATCACTACCTCCAAGTGAAATAAAATAAAAACAATATGTAATAAATAGTTGAATTAGAAATTGTTTATAAACAAATAGAAGCTACCTTTCTGCAAGTCTTTATCCTTCTTCTCCAATATGTATCTATTTAGGAATCTTTGAAAAAAATTATTGTCATTTGAAGAAAGTTATTAACTTGAGAAAAATTTTATTTTGATACTTATTGATGTTATTGATTATCAGACTTGAGATTTTTTATTAATATTATTATCTTGAGAATTATGCATTAGGAATTGGTGATAAGTGAGTTATATTTCTACCACATGATATAGTCTCCATTGAAGGTAGATGATTGGATTTTATCCCACCTATTTACTAAGGGACTTGAGCCACCTATTTATCAAGGAGCTATAATAACCCCACCTGTTACCGAGGGGGAATGAACACATGGTTTGGTCATGTGCTATGTAGATTTTGGCCGATTTATAACACTTGACCAGTTATCTTTTTAGGTGGCTAGTCATATGGTAGTTATCAATAGCCTATGAGTTCGGTTGGCAGGAATAAGGTAGTTCAGTTGGATTAATGGAAGGAACTTGCGTGGTTTATCCATTTGATTATAATATGAAGATATGTTATTTTCTATATATTGTACTTTATAAAATGTCCCACTTGACACCTCACGAACACATAATAATATGCATGATGAGTATGACAATTGGTTACTGAGATTTTTGTCTCATCTTATTTTTATTAATATTTTTTAGGAGTTAGTTTAGTTGCTGGTTTGAACGGGAAGATGCTGGAGGCATAGTCATGTTAGTTGAACTGTATAGCATCCTCCTTTATATTTATATGTTCAGTAGATGTATATTGTCACTATAGACCTACTTTTATTTATACTCTTATTTATAATATGATGATTTACTATTTTTATGATCGTATTAAATAATATGTGCTGGTAGGAGACCAGGGCCTTTTAGAATTATGTATGTGATTTGGTAGACCCATAGGGACTATTTACTATATTGTGAGTGTTATATATAAATGTTGCTTGCATTATGGGCATTGGTGTTGTTCACCCGAGTACTTCACTAGGGGCCCATTCCAAAAATTCTAATTGATAACTGTGATAATGTTAAACGAGGGCTTGAACCCTTTAACCATGTTAGTGTGGTTGAATTCTTTCTAACATGCTTTTGCATGTAAAAATTATGTAAAATTTTTATATCCATGATAGTACCTTTTTTTTAACTTTCACTTTTTTCTATCATGGATAATATTTTCAAAATAAGTTTCCGTTTATTAACCATGATAGTGTTGGATGGGTAGTTTTATCTTTTCTACTACGTTAATTATCGATTAAGAAAAGTCTTTTATAACCATGGTATGGTTGCTTCTAAATTTGAGTAAACTCTTTTCTACCTTAGTTAACTTTTTAAAATAAACTAAATTTATTTATAATATTTTTATTTATATTTTATGAATGATTTTACAATTAGGTGTGAGAGCCAAGTTTTGATCCTGGGACCTATAGGTTATGGGACCACCATACTTCTGATACCCCACTCTGATAAAAGAAGGATGTCAGTATAAGACTGTGTATTGATTATTGATAGTTTAATAAGGTAACAATAAATAACAAGTACCCATTACTTAGAATCGATGACTTGCGAGATCAATTTATATGATCGTCTTTGTTTTTTAAGATTGATCTAAGGTAAGGATACCATTAGTTAAGAGTTCAGGCAGAGGATATTTCTAAGATTGCCTTTATGACTCGATATAGACACTGAGTTTCTAGTTATGCCATTATGGTTGACACATGCTCCAACTGTCTTTATGGATATAATGAACTAAATTTTTAGACCTTACTTTGATAGATTTATTGTAGTTTTTAATGATGACATATTGATATACTCTAGGAACGAGGAGGAATATCAAGAGCACCTTCACATTGCGTTATGAATTTTGAGGGATCATCAACTTTATGTTAAGCTATTAAAGTGTAAATTCTGGCTTAACGAAGTGAAATTCCTAGGCCTATGTGGACTCCGCTGAGGGAATAGCTATATAACCCAGCAATGTTGACGTAGTGTTGAAATGGGAGGCTCCCAAGTCAGTGACCAAAGTGAGAAGTTTTGTAGGCCTAGCTAGCTATTATCGAATATTCATTCAAGTTTTTTTTTTCATATTGCTATGCTTTTGACTAAGTTGACTAATAAAGACCAACCATTTGTTTGGACTAAAAAATGTGAGGTTGCTTTTTAGGAGTGGAAGATTAGGTTGACCATAGCTCCGGTACTTACTCTTCCAACCCCATGGGTACAATATGTATTGTACACAGATGCCTCCTTAAAGGGTCTTGGTTATGTGCTGATGCAGAACGATAAGATAGTGACTTATGCTTCAAGACAGTTGAGACCGCACGAGGGGAATTATCTGACTCATGAGTTAGAGTTGGCAGCTATTGTCTTTGCATTGAATATTTGGAGGTATTACATGTATGGATCATACTTTGAAGTATTCAGTTACCATAAGAGTTAGAAATACTTGGTTGAATAGAGGGAATTGAACAATAGGCAACGCCGATGGATGGAATTCTTGAAAGATTATGACTTTGATATTAAGTATCACCCTAGAAAGGTCAATGTGGTTGTATATGCCTTAAGTAGAAAGTCGGTACACGTGTTTGAAATGCTACTTTATGCGCGGTACTTGGAGACTATAGCTTCTATTAGGACTTGAAAGTAGCACAGTTAGAAGATGAATAGTTGGCAATAATTCAGGAAGAATTTGAGAATGTGCTAATGGAAGATTATACTATAGGTGATATGGGGAACTAATATATAACAAGAGAATTTGTGTTTTGCATAATGAAGAGATTAATAAGACTATCCTCGAAGAAGCCCATAGGAGTAGATATGTCATATATACCATGATTTGAAACAATAGTATTGGTGACCGAAGATGAAGAGGGATGTAACTAACTTTGTGCTTTGATGCCTAACTTGTCATAAAGTCAAGATGGAGCATCAAAGATCAGGAGGTTTAGTGCAAGTATTAGAGATTCCTTAATGAAAATGAGATAGTATTTCCATGGATATCATAATAAGATTATTGAGAACATCATGCTATTTGGGTGGTTGTAGATAGGTTGACTAAGTCTACATATTTTTTTCCTATAAAACTACTTATTCCTTAGAGGGAATGAGCCAATTATACATGAATGAGATAGTGAGGCTTCATGGAGTGCTATATCTTGAGATTGGAATTTGAAAAAAGTTATTATTTTGAGAGAAATTTTACTGTGATATTTACTATTATTATTGATTATCAAGTTATTGAGATTTTTTTATTAATATTATGATATTGAGAACTATGCATTAGGGATTGGTGATGAGGGAATTGTATTTCTACTGCGTGGTATAACCTCTATTGAAGCTAGATGGTTGGCTTTGTCCTACCTGTTTACTGAGAGACATGCCCCACTTGTTTACTGAGGGATTTGCCCACCTGTTTACTGAGGGAGAATAAACCCATGGTCCAGTCACGTGCTCTGTAGATTTTGCCCAGTCTATAACACTTGACCGGTTAGCTTTATGGGTAGCAATCATATGGTAGTTATCATTAGCCCATAAGTTCAGTCGGCGATAATAAAGTAGTTTGGTTGGATTAATGGGAGGAATTTAGGTAGTTTATCCATTTGAGTATAATATGATGATATATTATTTCTATATATTGTACTTTATAAATTATCCTACTTGAGACCTTCGGAGCACATATTAGTATGCATGATGAGTATAACTGTTAGTTACTGAGGCTTTTAACTCACCCTATTTTTATTAATATTTTTCAAGAGTTAGTTCAATTACTGGTTTGAACAGGAAGGCACCGGAGGCATAGTTGTGCTAGTTAAACTGTACAATACCCTAATTTATATTTATATGTTGATTAGATGTATATTACCACTATATGGCCTACTTTTATTTATATTCTAATTTATACTCTCATGATTTGCTATTTTTATGATCATATTGAATAATGTGTGCTGGTAGGAGGCTAGCGCCTTTTAGGATTATGCATGTGACTTGGTAGACCCAAAGGGACTATTTACTATATTATGAGTGTTATTTGAAAATATTGCTTGCGTTATGGGCATTGATGTTGTTCACTCGAGTACGTCACCCAGGGGCCTATTCCAGAAATTTGAATTGATAACTGTGATGATGTTAAATGATAGCTTGAACCCTTTAACCATGTTAGGGGATTAAATTCTTTCTAACATGGTTTTGCATGCGAAAATTATGTAAATTTTTTATATCCATGATAGTACCATTTTTTTAAGTTTTACTTTTTTCTATCAGGGATAATATTTTTAAAATAAGTTTCACTTGATTAACCGTAATAGTGTTGGATGGGTAGTTTTGTCTTTTCTATCATGTTAATTATTGATTAAGAAAAGTCTTTTATAACCATAGTAGGCTTACTTTGAATTTTAGCAAATTCTTTTATACCATAGTTAACTTTTTTAAAATAAACTAAATTTATTTATAATATTATTTTATTTATATTGTTTATAAAAATGAGTTTAAGTAATTAATAATAGTTATATAAAAGAAGGATTTTATAACTTGGTATTAGTTTTAGGGTCATTTCTTGTGTGTGACATCGTATGTCTTGCATATTATTGGCAATATACATTATTCACACATGCATTCCCTATTTGTGTTTGTTGTTGTGTTTAATTCTTTAGTGGATTGCATCCTTAGGTATGGAGAGTATAGTATGAACTCGATCAAATGCACCTGGTAGCAGTATACCTCAGCAGGATATGCCTCAACTACATTATGGGCCTCAGTGTGATAGGCCTCAACCATATTATGAAGCAATAATAGGACATATGAAGAATGTAGTGTTGGGTACGGTCGATGAGAGGTTAAAGAAGTTTTGAAGAAAAAGTGCTATAGAACTAAGAATCAGGCAATAAGGGATTAAATAACCCTAATAAGATGGAGAATGATTTTACAAGTGATGGCCATGACGAAGAGCATGCCTATATTAGCATAAAGGGGAAAACAATAGGAGGAGTCTTTTATCCCCCACGTTTAAATGATATCACTAAGGTCTGGAAAGAAGCGTAAGCATGTCCCTCTAAAGTTTAAGGGGGGACTTGAGGCTTTAGAGGTAGAGAAGTGGATTAAGAGAATGGAGACAATATTCTCAGTTGTTCCCTGCATCTCACCACTAAAGGTGCAAGTGGCTATTACATATCTAGAGGATAAGGTGAGAGATTAGTGGGATAGTGTAAGTATCACATCTTAATTTTCTTATGTCTTAGGGATTAAACGGTAGCTTCTGAAACCACTTTTAAGGTCATTGAAATCAAATTACACAATCTAAAATTTTACTCTATCGAGTATTGTTCTCTGTGTAAATTATAGACAGGTGACTTGACTTTGAAAAATCATAATCAAATCAAGAAAATCAAAATGACGTGGTTTAAGTTGATACACGAAGCTAACTTAATCCTCTTTTAAAGAAAAATAACTTGTTGACCACGCCTTGGCTAAGTGAATGTTAGTCAATGTTCAAATTTTATTGTTCTTCCAATGTCATTCCCCTTATTCCAGCATTTGATCCCAATTTTGATAAATTATATCTCTATGTGTAGACATCCAAATAAGGCATTCTATATATTAAATTGAAGCTTGGTATGTCTACTATTTATTGATAAAATATTATACATTTATTCTATCATTTACTATTTTTTATTACAGCTCACAGGTCACTATCTCACCACGAGTTAATATTTATAATTGCAAATTCCAGTATTCAACTTTACATATGCATACATCAATCACATATCAATAATGCTAAATAATTCTTAACCCTTCTTCATGCATCTTCATCTCCTCCATCTTGAACATACCTGTTATGATTGGATTGATATGGAAGGGATGATATTTTTGAGAAAATATCATTAACAAATGGTACTATAAACAATGTATGCAAGTATATGCTTAGTGTTAAACATGCTTGCTTTACTATGATCATGCTTACATAATGACATATACATGGTTCCATGATTCTTACTTATAATATATGGCAATAGCATAAAAAGAAATAGAGCATTCTCAATAATATATGCTTCACATAATCAAGACAAGCCAATATCATATTAACAACACTCAAGCAATAAGCATACAAGTTTAGGTATAAGTTCACTACTTGTCGGATAGCTTTTCCTTAGTCCTCAGCCTTTGCTCTAATGTTTCTTCTTTTCATAGATCAGAGCCTATACATAGCATAATAATATTTTTATTATTATCCTATCAAGTATAGCTCTACTTAACTCAAATTTAACTTGAGGTAATACCCTTAATATGACAATCCCCTAATTTTCTTTCTATCCACAGCTAACTTTATCAAGAGAGAGACATTTCTCTATTATAAATATTAAATTCATAAGAACAATCCTCTAATCTATTAGAGCAGGGGCTAGAATAAATTACTTACCTTATTCCTAAAATTTTCGAGTCCTTAAACTCCTTGGATTGCTCATAACTCGGTTATACCTCCTCCTTTTTCCTTCCTTTCTCTCTCTTTCTCTTTTTCTCTCTCTTCTTGCTGCTCTTTGGCATGGATGGAATGGAGGGGATAAGGTATTTATAGGGTAGGCTTGGTGACTAAATGACCATTTTATCCTCCAAGGTCATAATATTTATAGAGCCTTCAGAACTTGCCACTTGTCCCTATAACATCATCATCATAAATGACATCATCAATATGGCACCATCAATTTGACATCATTAAGGGGACACCTTGCATGCTATGTGCCATTATGGTGGGACCCCTGGGGACACCTCAGCTGCTGACTTAGAGCCTCTAGAGAATTATATAATCTTATCTCATAATAAATAGCTGATATTGTGCTACTTGTCCTTAGCTTTTTCTTGAATTTCCTTCTTTCCCTAAATTAGTGCCATGTGGCATCTTGGTGGTTCCCATGAGGAAATTTTTCATGCCACCTCATGACTTCTGGATAAGTCCAAAGCTTTATCTGATCAATTTTCCAGTTATAACTTCAACATGATAATTATACTTTAATGAAAATTACTAAAATATTATTTTACCATTTGGACCCACATAACTATTTGGCCATATTTTTGGACTTCTTGGAATGCCATCTTGTCTCTGATCAAGCTCAAGTACTCTGATGGCTCAATTCCCAAGAAACTTCCCTTATTCTGATATCCTTAAATTACCCTAATTATTTAGATAAATTCTATTTAACTCTTTTGTTGATTATAATATTTTTATAAATTTATTCTAACATAAAATAAAGTTTTTATAAAGTCTCTTAAGTTTTTTAGACTCAGAAGTCCTGATAAAAATTAAATACTTTTCTTCTAAACCCTTTATTTGTGTCATTTTTCGCCGTAAATTCTATAATTAATTTTATAGGATTCCTTTTTTACTTATGTTAGTTCCATAAATTCTTATATTAATTAAAATAATTTACTATAAAATTTTATTTGATTATGAAATCCAGAGGATACTGTAATAATCTCCCAACTTTGAAAATTAATATCAATTTATGATGACCTCAAATCAAAATTCTGTGTTGCGTTAAACTGATCAGAATAACTTTTTCTATTTTATGGTAAATTTTAGGACTAAAATGCTTCCGATAGTTTTTGACCTTTTTTGGCTCAACTTTCCATAATTACTATTTTGTCTCTGAACATTTAGAAATTACACTTTAGTCCATCAATTTTTCATAATTAAGCTTAATGGCCCACAACTTGTGTCTACTTCGATTTTGCACCATGGAACTTTTAAACTTTTCAATTTAGTCCTTTTCTGTTTTAAAATGACCATTATGTACTTTGGGACTTTCACTATTTACATATAAGTCCCTATACTTTCGCTTATTTGTAGTTTAGTCCCTAAATAACATTTATATATTTATAGAACTTTTGCTCAAAGGGGTCTAGTAGCCTATCTATTTTAGGATACTTTTTGAGTTTCTAGGCCTGAAAATTAGGATATTACAGTAGGGCCAGCTAATATCTCATAGATGACTTGGGAAGATTTTAAAAACATATTTTATGATCATTTATTTCCTAAGGAACTGCGTATAGAGAAACAATTTCAATTTTACCCCTTGCGGTAGGATGACATGCACGAGGATCTTTTTATCACTAAGTTTATTGAATTGGTAAAGTATGTTCCTTGCCTGAAAAATGTGAATTACTCTCTTTAAAAGGCACAACAATTGTTGTATAGTGCTAAGCCATAACTGCAGTAGGCATTGGCTCTAAATAAGTCTGAGTTGTTTGAGGATATAGGTATCAAGCTAAGAGTTATGACTATAAAGACCCGAGAGGTATACCTAATTAAGAGGTTACAAGTTCTAGTCAAGGGCCTCATCAATTGGGACCCACAAGAACTGTAGGGAAGCAAAATTAGTTTAATACTGGGATCTCAGGTAGCTGGCATAACAACATGAGTGGTAGTTAGAAGAGACATGGTCAGAGAAAGACAAATCAAAAGGCTTCTTTTCAAAAGGCCTATGGCTAGAGGAGCCAGCCGAGTGAGGCTCATAATCCCTATAAAGGGTCTATAATCTCCACACCTAGTGTTAGTGGCCATGTCAGAAGTATGGGCGACCACACTAGGGAAAGTGCTGAGAATGCTATAAGTGTCACAAACTGGTACATATTGTCAAATTTTGCCCTGAGAATGGGCAACAAGATCAACCAAAATAGGGTGCTTGTTTGCGATGACCTAAGATGAGGCCAGAGCGTCTCCTAATCTGATCAGAGGTACAATTCTATTACAAGGGCATGATATATTTGTTTTGTTTTATTCTAGTGCTACTCATTCTTTCATATTTATAGATTGTACTAGGAGATTAAAATTTCTTGTGACTGATTTACCTTATGATTTGAAAGTGTCAACTCCTGCAAGAGTTACTATCATTACCACCCATGCATGTTTAAAACTTACTCTTAGGTTTAAGGAACGAGAGCCTTTGATTGATTTGATTTGCATGCCCTTGAGGGGCATTGATGTGATTGTTATAATAGATTGGTTGATGACCAATAATCGCAATCTTGTTTGTAAAAAAAAATTAGTGACTATCTGCATGAAGTACTACACTTGTCGAGATGCCAAAAGGTCCCATATTATTGTCTACTACGCGAGTGGACAAAGTTATCAGGAGTGGGTGCCAATCATTCATGATTTTCTTCTCCATTGAAGTGGATGCGACTGTGGGGATTAATCATATTGAGGTAGTAAATGAATACCCAAAGTATTTCTAGAGAAGGTGTCTAGTTTACCTCCAGAGCATGAGGTTGAATTCTAAATCGAGCTAGCTCTAGGGGTAGCTCTGATGTCGAAGGCATTGTATAAAATGTCTCCATAAAAATTAGTTGAACTAAATAAGCAGCTTAAGGAATTGCTTAAGAAGGGTTTCATTAGATCAAGCGTCTTACTATAGGGAGCATCTTTTTTGTTTGTAAAGAAAATAGATGACAATATGAGACTGTGCATTGACTATCGATAGTTGAATAAGGTAACAATCAATAACAAGTACTTGTTGCCTAGGGGACTTTTTGGATTACCTTTTGGAGAATAGATTCTGGGCAGAATAGATTTTAGAAAATAGATTCTAAGAAGAATAGATTTTGGGAAGAATAGATTTTAAAAATGGAGATGTTTGGATGATTAGTAGTAGAATCACTTTTTATATTGGTAAATTACCAAAAAGGGTAAGATTTGATTAAAAGTAGGAAAGAGGAGAGAGGGTAGATTAGAAAGAGGAGAGATGAGAGAGTATAGAGAAGAAGGAGATAGGAGATAGGGCGGAGAAGAGAGATGAGAGAAGAGAGGGTAGAGAGAGTGTAAGAAAAAGTAGGGGTAAGATAGTAATTAGATAGTCTATAAGCTCTTTTATTGTTCCAAAAGCTATTTTCAATAGTTTATTCAAAACCATAGTTTTGGCCAAAATTACTTCTTGACAAATATAGCTGTTTGTTTAAAATTTCTCCAAACCAAGGTTTTGCCTAAAATGACTTTTAAAACCATATTCCCAAACACACACTAGATCGATAACTTGCTGGATCAATTAGTGGGATTGTCCATATTTTCTAAGATAAATATGAGGTCAGGATACCATCGGTTAAAAGTTCAGGCTGAACCTTTAGGACTCGATATGGACACTACAAGTTCGTAGTTATGCCATTCTAGTTAACGAATGCTCCAGCTGTCTTTAAGGACTCTATGAACTAGATTTTCATAACTTACTTGGATAGATTTATTATGGTTTTTATCGATGACATATTGATATACTTCAGGAGTAAGGAGGAATATTGAGAGGACCTTCACATTGCATTACAAGTTTTAAGGGATCATTAACTATATGCTAAGCCATCAAAGTGTGAATTCTGGCTGAACAAAATGAATTTCCTAGGCCATGTAGTCTCTGTTAAGGGTGTAGTTGTAGCCCATCAAGTTGACGCAGTGTTGAAATGGGAGGCTCCCAAGTCAATGATGAAGTGAGAAGTTTTGTGGGCCTAGCAGTCTATTATTGAAGATTCATTCAAGGTTTTTCTTAAATTGCCATGCGATTAACTAAGTTAACCAAGAAAGACCAACCGTTTGTTTGGATTGAAAAATGTGAGGTTGCTTTTCAGGAGTTGAAGACTAGGTTGACCACAACTCCAGTACTTATTCTTCCTACCCTAAGGGTACCGTATGTATTGTACACAGATGCCTCCTTAAAGGGTATTGGTTATGTACTAATGTAGAACGATAAGGTAGTGCCTTGTGCTTTGAGACAGTTGAAACCACACAAGGGGAATTATTTGACCAATGACTTGGAGTTAGCAGCTATAGTCTTTGCCTTGAAATTTTGGATATATTACCTATATGGATCACATTTTGAAGTATTCAATGACTATAAGAGTTTGAAATTCTTGGTTGAATAGAAGGAGTTGAACAACAAGTAAAGCCGATGGATGGAATTCTTGAAAGATTATGACTTTGAGATTATCACCCTGGAAAGGCCAATATGGTTGCATATGCCTTAAGTAGAATTCGATGCACATGTTTGCCATGAGCTTGAATGAACAACATCTGTTAGAAGAATTAATAGACATTCATGTTTTACCTATAGAAAATATTACCTTATGCGCAGTACTTGGAGACTATAGATTCTATTAGGACTTGAGAGCAACACAGTTAGAGGATGAACAATTTGCAGGAATTCAAGAAGAGTTGGAGGAAGTGCCAATAGAAGATTATGTATTAGGTGATATGGGGATATTGATGTATAAGAAGAGAATTTGTGTTCCGTATAATGAGGAGATTAAGAAGACCATCCTCAAAGAACCCATAGGAGTAGATATGAATACATCTGGGTATAACCAAGATATACCATGACTTGAAACAATAGTATTGGTGGCCAAAGATGAATAGGGATGTAACAAACTTTATGCTTCAATGTCTGACTTGTCAGAAAGTCAAGATAGAACATCAATGGTCGGGAGGTTAGTGTAGGGATTAAAGATTCCTCAATAGAAATGGGATAGTATTTCCATGGATTTTATAGTGTGATTACCGAGAACATCATATGGATATGATGCCATTTGGGTGGTTATAGATAGGTTGACTAAGTCTGCATGCTTTTTTCCCCATAAAACCACTTATTCCCTAAATTGAGTGAAATAACGGTGTTAGGATGGGAGTTGGTGGATGCCACAACTAAAAATATTGAGGTCGTCCGACAAAAGTTATTGGCAGCACATAGTTAATAGAGGAGGAGGCCTTTGACGTTTAATAAAGTTGATAATGTATTTCTAAGGGTCACACCTACCACTAGCATCAGAAGGTCTATTAAGGCGAAAAAGCTGACTCCTATATTTTCTAAGGTGCCCGACGTGTTTCATGTGTCATAGTTAAAGAAGCACCAACCAGATCCATCTCACATCATAGAACTGGTGGATGTGGAATTACGTGAGAACTTGACTTATAAAGCGAAACTAGAAAGCATCTTGGATATAATGGACAAATAATTGAGGAATAAGACTATTCGACTTGTGAAAGTCTTCTGGAAGGGGATGACACTAAGTGATATGACTTGGGAGACTGAGGAAAGAATACAACGTGAGTACCCGAAGTTGTTTCTTGGTTATCTTCTGATGTCTTCCTTATTTGTGTGATTTTCTTATGTGCAAATTTTGGAGATAATATTCTAATAGGTAGGGACAGTTGTAACATCTCATTTATTTTTATTTTAAATACAATTAAAATATTATTTACCAATAACTCAAAAATATTAAATAATTAAAATTATTTTAGTTTAATATTTTTATTATTTTCAATAAAAATAGGATATCTAAATTATCCTACCATTATCTTTCTTAAAGTGTATAGTTTGATTGATGTTATTAGTTAGGATTATATTATGATTTATGTTCATATTTAGATATGAATTTAAATTTTGAATATATAGTTTAAATTTAAAGTTGTCATATATGATAGGATTCTTACTAGTTATAAAGATAATAATAATATGATTATATGATTATATTAAATAAAATTAAAATATTAAGCTTAAATTTATCCTTTTCTCACTTCTTTTTATTGTCATCAACTGTCACCTATTATCTTTCTCCTTCACGTCACTTTTTTCTCTCCTTTTGACTAATTTCACTTTTACAGCAGAGGTACACTTTCTCATCTCCTCTCCTTTTTTATTAGTCTTTCCTTTCCTATTAATGTTTATCATTTAGGGCCATACTCCTTTCTTTTGTTAAGTCACACCACTACCCTTTCTTTTGTCAAGTCATGCAACTGCTCCCTTCTTTGTCAAGTCCTTGCACTACTACATGCCATCCTTTTCTTTTGTTAGGAAGTAATGTAAGTTATATATAATATATATGCCTATAAGTATGGGTTTCAACGTGCTTCATAAAGAAACAATCAAATATATATATATATATATATATATATTTATGCTTTTCCCAAACATGATTTTTCTCTTTGTCTTCTTGTACAGTTTTCTATCTTCAATATATATATGGTTATATGCTTCATCAATTGTCCATGTCTCGTATCATTGTACGCATGCATATATGTGTATATATATATGGATTTAGTTGCCTTGACCACCTTTAGAAATCACAACCTGACAAGTGAAATAAAATAAAAATAATATATAATGAACCATTTTGAATTAAAAATAGTTTATAAACAAATAGAAGCCACCTTTCCGCAGGTCTTTATCCTTCTTCTTCTTCAATATGTAAGTATATATTTAGGAATCTCCCAAAAAAATTCTTGGCTTCAAATTAATTTATTATTATATTAAAATGAATGTAAATTTAGAAGAATATTCATGTTTTTGGGGATAAGCTCTAAGACTTTAAAATAGTTTTAGAATAATTTTATGGCATTAATAAGTAATATAGTGATGGTTCTTGTGTAATGATTTTGTAGACTATTATTAGGGTTCAAGAGTAACTCTTAGTAGAGCACAAGATTCTTTGTGATTGATATTGTTATAAAAGGGGCCACTTGACTTGTGGTAATTATTTCTTGCTTTAACGAAAGGTAACCATTTCCCACTCATTGTATGTGCTAATGTGATGTTTGTATATTTGATATATATAAATCTACTAATATTTACATGATTTTATTGAGGAATTTTTATTGATGATTTTATTAAAAATGGTCTTGTGGGATTTGAAATTTAATTGGAAAAGTTGAATTGAGAGCAAAAACTTGTTATATCTTATTATTGTCATTTGAAGAATGTTATTATCTTGAGAAAAATAATCTATTATGATACTTATTGATGTTATTGATTATCACGTTTGAGATTTTTTATTAATATTATTATCTTGAGAACTATGCATTGGGGATGGGTGATAAGGGAGTTATATTTATACCACGTGGTATAGTCTCCGTTGAAGTTAGATTGTTGGTTTTTATCCTACTTGTTTACTGAGAGGCTGCAATACCCCTAACTGTTTACCGAGGGAGAATGAACCTATAGTCCAGCACGTGCTCTGTAGATCAGCCACTAAAATTGTGCCATGTGGCAATGCACGTTAAGCACTCCAAGGAAATTCATGCATCTAATAATATTCAAAAGCCCCTTATTGAATAATGATTTTCAAATCATTGCTGGTGCTCGCTTTGACCACCCCCTTCTCTATTTGACAAAATCATAATATTTATTAAAAAGTCGTCTCTACAAACAAGGAATATTATCATAATTCAAATCCAAACACACACACATATATAAAACCCTCCTACCAAGTTACAACCTTGATATATTATAGCGCCGCTTTCTCTTAGCCAACCAAAACCAAACCAGACCATTCCTCTCACCTTCTCCTCCTCCTCCTCCTCCATCTTCATCAATGGATGAAATCGAAGTTCCTCAGTATTTCGTGTGTCCCATTTCGCTTCAGATCATGAAGGATCCGGTGACAACGTTCACCGGCATAACCTACGACAGAGAAAGCATCGAACAATGGTTGCTCAGGGCCAAAGAACACAAGTGTCCTGTCACCAAGCAACCATTGCCCAGAGGCTCCGATCTCACTCCCAACCACACCCTCCGCCGTCTCATCCAAGCTTGGTGCTCCGAAAACGCCGCTAACGGCGTCGATCGCATCCCTACCCCTAAATCCCCTCCCTCCAAGACCCTCCACCAGAAACTGATAAGAAATCTCGAGCTTCCCCATTTGTACCAATCCGCATTGGAGAGATTGCATTCTCTGGCCACAGAAAACCAAAGGAACCTCAAGTGCATGGTAGAATCCGGTGTGGCCGAGTCTATGATTCATCTCATTACCAAAAAGTCAAAGGATTCAAGTAACAACAACACTAATTCCCTCGAACAAGCTCTGCGAATTATATTCCTTCTCTGGAGTTATTGCGACAACAACATCAAGCCTCTGGTCGTCCACAACACCGACTTCATCAAAACGCTGACCTGGATTCTTCAGCTCCACGTGGACACCAATGTCAATCTGATAAACGAAGCAATGCCCGTGTTAAAATGCACCATCGAACTCGCAGATTCAACACTTTTAGGAAGTTTGAAACCCGATTTCTTCAGTGAAATCACAAGGGTGCTCAGAAACAGATCGATCTCACAAGCAGCCATGAAGTCGGCCTTGCAAATTCTCATAGAAACGTGTCCTTTAGGTAGAAACAGAACGAGGATAGTGGAAGCAGGAGCAGTATATGAATTGATCGAGCTTGATATAGAGAAACACGAGAAGAACATAACGGAGCTTATATTTAACCTGCTTGGGCAGCTATGTGCGTGTGCGGACGGGAGGGAACAATTCTTGTCACACGCGGCGGGGATTGCGGTGGTGTCGAAGAGGGTTCTGAGGGTGTCTCCGGCTACAGATGATAGGGCGGTTCATGTGTTGTGGTTGATGGCGAGGTACTCAGGGTCAAACGACGTCGTATTGGAGATGTTGAGGGTGGGAGCTGTAACGAAGCTTTGCATGGTGATTCAGGCCAGTTGTGATCCGAGTTTGAAAGAGAAAGCGAGATCGATACTGAGATTGCACTCCAATATTTGGAATAATTCGCCTTGTATTCAAGTTTATCTGTTATAACCAGGCACCAAAGGTGATCCATGTTTAACAGAAAACTTCCAGATCATCTTGTTCTTTTTCTTTCTCTTTATTTTCTACTTGCCTTATGGTGATAACGATGAATTAGTTTTGATTAAGTATAATCAAGAAACAAGTTTTATAATATATGGCTCATCTGACCTTTTAGCATGTCAGGCTATTTGCAGATCTTATGGGGGAAAGGGAAAAAGATCGATGGAAGACAAAATAGCCTTACTGTGTAAATTGTTTGAAAGCCAAGAGTGAAAACTATTTATTATTTAAATAATTAATATTGATGAACACACGTGCTTTAATTTCTTGTAGACGTAGGATTACCCGTTTCCTGTATGCGTTGGCAACGAAATCCTGAATCCGATCAGACAATCAATTATTCAAGACCAGAATGAGAATAATGATTGTGTGTACGCAATGTCTGAGCAATTTTAATAAACAAGATAATGAACTACAATGGGAAGTAAGCTTGTGCTTAATTATGTATAACTGTATATACAAACGTGCATTGAAAATATAACAAGATAATTATTTTATATGCATGAGTCGGGATGTTCTAATTTATCAAAGTATAAATTCCATGATACTTTAAGAGTACTTAATAATTTTTCCTAGGCATATATATATATATATATAGTTGCAAGAGAATGTCTTGGAATTAATATTGATTAATCTTATTAGGATATATACCAAGTTATTACAAGGGAGAACACAAATACTCAATGGACCTATATATATATATATATCTCTTTTTTATGATTATTTAGTATTCGAGTATTAATTATGAGAATAAAGTAAATGAATGAAAAGCAAGTATCAAAAGTCATAAGTTGGAAGGCAAGACCAAGTAAAAGGTGTTCTTCAAAGTTTGATTAATGAGGGTGATGAGTGCATACATATATATATACAAGTCATAACATGGTGGCATGATTAATGCAAATGAATTGATAGCTCTCACCACCGACGTCAACCTACAATTAATACTATTCAAAGCTTACTTGGTTGACTAATTGTCGCACTTGCTATTTATTCAACTCTTCTAGCTTTCTCCTTTTTTGTCCCTTTGTTTCGGTCAAATTATAAACCATACATACATATTTATTAGGGAAATCATAATTTGTACTTGTTCTTGTCTCTTTGCTCTAGCTATTTTTGTTGTCTCCAATTAATATTAATATTAATATTGTGTGGTCCAATAATGTTTCGGTTTTATGAATAAGCTTCGTATAACTATGTATTGTTCGTCTTTTTACTATGTTTACGATATGAAAACTAGGTAGTATTTGATTGATAAGAAATCTGTGGCACATAACTGTTTTGACTTTCTACAAATATTCAGAGCGTTGAGTTTTATCTGGATGGCAGTTAATTATGTAGGCGAAGGCAAAAAGGAGAACCAGTGGTTCAGGATCCATAAATCCAACTCACCCATCTTTCTCCCCGTCTTTGAATACTAAGTCAACCTTTGATGAAGCACATCCATCTCTCTCGTTGATATCAATTTATATTTTTTTATATTATTCTTCCCTCTCATTTTTTTAATTGAAACCATAAATTAATTTAAATTCTTATTAACGCATGTAATGAACCAAAATATAATACAAACATATATAAATGAATATTGTACAATCATATACACACACACGAAATAGATGATTGATTAAGGCAAGTTCTATAGTATAGCTTTTGTAGATCATCCATCAGTGAGTGGATTTGATCATCTTAAAAGTTCTTTTTGTCCTACTAGAACAACTGTAAGTTATAAGTAAAAGGTAAATATATACCAGATATGATAAATTAAAAAAATATAAATATTGATTACTTCATACCTCATGAAAGCTATCCATAATCTCTATCTCAATGGTCTCATGCATATATCAGATTATATAATATCCGTACTCAACACTACCAGGTTGATGATGGTACTAACAAAATGGAAAAATATAGCACATTAGTGATTAACTTTGGCACTGATAAATTTTTAAAAACTGAAACTTATTTATTTGAAAAGCACTTACTCGAGGATAAATCCATGAAGGATTAGGACTACCTGGATGTCCTCTAAACAAGTTGAAGCCTTACACAGCCCTATCTCCAATTGGGAAACAATATCATATAACTTACTACATGTTCATGTTAACAAATCTATGAAGAAAAACTCACGTGTTGACAATATAAAAAATATTAGTATTAGGCCGTCCAAACAACAAACCGAACCAGTACACCACGTTCGCTTAAGGGGCTATGACAATCAGAGTCTAATGCGTCCTACCAAATATGAATATTATATATGAATGTAGAGTAATATGTATGAGTGTGTTAAATATAAGAGTATAATTATCCTTTAATGTAAGGTACAAAATATATCTTCTTCCTTATGCGGGTCATAATATCGACAATGCGTATAATACTTGAGCTCCTATTAGTGCCTATCTCTTGGACACATAAAATCATATGTGTCTCCTTTTGCTTCTTCTAGCCATCTTGAATAGAAGTGACTATTGTTAATTGAGAAATAAGTCAGTACTGTGCGAGTGGTTAAACATAATATTAAAATAACGTTATAACTTACAATATGGCACACTAGATGACAGTTGAATCCAACTCCTAAAAATTAAGGAATTATACTATGTCATTCTTGTAAAATCCTTCATAAAATATAAATAAAAAATAATATATTTAGTTTATATCAAAAGAAATAACCATGGTAGAAAATAGTTTACTAAAATTCGAAAGCAACCCTACCATAGTTATAAAAGATTTTTCTTAATCAATAATTAACATGGTAAAGAAAGACAAAACTACCTATCCAATGCCCATAACACAAGCAACATTTACAAATAACACTTATAATATAGTAAATAATCCTTGTGGGTCCACCAAGTCACTTGCATAATCCTAAAAGCCCTAGTCTCCTATTAGCACACATTATTCAGTATAATCATAAAAATAGCAAATCATTAGAGTATAAATAAAAAAAACCCTATATTGGTAATATGCATCTACTCGACACATAAATATAAAAGAGGATGCTATACAGTTCAACTAGCACAACTATGCCTCCAACGCCTTCTTATTCAAACCAACAATTGAATTAACTTCTGAAAAATATTAATAAAAATGGGGTGAGACAAAAGCCTCAGTAACCAATATTTATACTCATCATGCATACTAATATGTGATTGTGAGATGTCAAGTGTGACAGTTCA
Source organism: Leucaena leucocephala (assembly GCA_037074615.1). Classification (NCBI taxonomy): domain Eukaryota; kingdom Viridiplantae; phylum Streptophyta; class Magnoliopsida; order Fabales; family Fabaceae; genus Leucaena; species Leucaena leucocephala. The sequence continues at coordinate 16,374,783 of CM073538.1, forward strand.
TAGAGTATAATATATAAAAATGACATATCATTGTATTATAATCAAATGGATAAACCACCCAAATTCCTCTCATCAATCCAACCAAATTGCTCTATTCCTACGACCGAATCTATGGGCTAGTGATAACTACCATATGACTGACTATCTAAAAATTTAACCTGTCAAGTGTTATATACTGACCAAAATTACTATATATTAACATTTAATTTGGGTTTTTTAATTTGCTTACTTACTTTGCTACCTATAATATGTCCTCATTATGACAAATACAAGGAGGTATAGATAGAAAAATTACAAGAAAATATAAAAAAAAATGTCTTTAATGGCGAATTTTCTTAAAATTGTCGTTACAAGTATAGACTGTAACAACGGTTAACAAAAAAACTACCATTATATGATTAAACTGTAACATCAATTTTACTAGAAAATACCGTAAAATTATAAATATATAATGGCAGTTTTATAAAAACAATCTTTAAAAGCTAGACTTACAATGGTGGTAGATTTCACGCCGATTAAAAAATTACTATGAAAAATCACTTTTAACTATAGTTGTACTTTTTTTTAGCAGTGCACATATAATAAATTAAAAGGATACTTCTTTCTTGCAACTATCAAATATGCCGTGTGAACAACATTAATAACACATAGATGATGAATTAAAAGGATACTGGTATGCAATCCTTATGCCATTCTATAAGATTCTATACCGTATCACAAGCTACCAAATGAGAATTTATCAATCATAGCCTTTTACTTATACTTTCTCTTTCTCTTTTCTTCGTCACAAGCCTTTTAGTTTTTAATAATTTTAATACATACTGCTTAATGTTGATGGATATAAATAGAGGTTTGATTAGCTTTTGTACAATTAGTACACAAGAATGGTAGTCAAGAGAAGTGTTTTTCGTGCTTTGCTAAACTAAATCTTTGCTGTAGACATTTATGACTCAAATGTAATTTCAAATTGTTCCTAGAAAAAAAAATGTGTCAAGTTATATTTTGTTACCTCAAGAAAACACATGGCTTGGAAAATATCATGGAACTCATTGAAGAGCAACTTCTCTTGAGAAACAACTTCTGCTAGATCCGATAACAATGTCGTGGCAACCTCATCAGCCAGTTGATGAAACAATCTTAATTAAAATCAGTACTTTTTTTATACATCGGGAAAGGAAAAAACATAGAAAACTAAGGTTGCAGAGAATCTTAGTTAAAATCATTAATTACTAGTTAAACTCCTTTAAGTCCTTTTTATAAGAGCAGGTTAACTACTTTCTCAAGATTAAAAAATTAGTTAAAGGAATGAGAGCATTTTTGAAAATGCTTTATTAAATTTTTAAATGCTCTTGTATTAAGGAGCAATGAAGGTTATTATATATAAAGAGGATAGGATGGTGTAACAAATTAACAGCATAACATGAACATCAATAGGATCAACACTTCGGTAAAAAAAAAAAAAAAGTATCAACATATACCAAAGGTGAAAAACTAGTTAACATTGACTTCATGGAAACTGAAATTTCAAATGCATGTTTTAGAGCAACAGACTTGATGGTATGTCCATATGTAAGAATAAGAACTCAATATTGTAATCCAATCCATATTTTAAAGTTTAATTTATATCCATGCTATTTTACTAATAAATTGAAGAATGAGATCTATGGAAGAGTATATAAATATGCATAATATATAGTATATATTTATATATTCAATATTAATTGAGTCTTTATTGAATTGTTTCAAATATTTAGTTAAGCTCTTTTTTAACCATGGTTAAGTTTTCAAGTACTGGGTCAAATTCTTTTCTTACTATAGTAGATTTCCAGTGGCTTTCTTCATTTACTATAGTAGTCAACAAGTTTTTATCGGTCAAGTATTTAGTACTGTAAGGAGCTTGTTACATTATGTCTTTGGTGGATATATACCTTACAAAGTTGTCGTAGATATAGTAACACTTTTGGTGGTAACTAAAACATTGGCCATTGAAAGTCAAACTTTTCAACAGCGACCTTATATGTAGCTGTTGAAAGTTAATTTTTTTTTTTTGCAATGTTGTACATATAAGATACTTATATTTTTTTTACCTTCAATTTTGATTAAGGTTATTTTATATATAATTTGGAAACTTCTCATATGGCTGATTCGTTTGGCTCCATTTTCCTCTTCAAAATTATTTCATAGATGTATGCTCTAACAGTACAATTTTTAAAATGGACTTAATTATTCTCTTAGGGGTACAGGGAATTCTAACCTATCAAGTGGCGCAATTGTTCGCCTTTAGCGTAACCGTAACCATACAGGTCGTAAATAGTATAAAATTGTTGTTTTCAATGAGATTAAGGTAAAAGACAGCTTATTCTTACAGTTATATTTTCAGTTAAGTTGAGGAATCAAATATTTGAGGAAATAGTATTTTAACAAGTGAATTAATATAAAATCAAAGAGCTAATTAACTAAAAACTAAATTAAAATTTAAACTTCAAGATGAAAGATGTCTCTAGGGTCATCTATCCTGTTTTTACTTCATCAACCTTAGTAAGATTAAATGTGTTTGTCAAAGGGTTTAAAACACTTAATTAAGCTTTCTCAAGTCAAAATTAAATGATCTTTTCCATTAAAATGCACAATCACTTTATCCAATTAATGAAAACTAAGTTAAAAAATCAATCATTTTCTTGACAATGTAAGTTTGGAGTAATATTTCTATTTAAACTAAATAAAACATGCATTATCAAAAAAACTTCAAGTCAAATATGATTTTAAACAAGTTCAACACCTAAAATAGCTTTCTCAAGTCTAATTCAAGTGAACAAAATAATCAAAAAGTGATCAAGTATCAAGAAGCATTAAGAATATATTAAAATCAACATATATAATCATCATTATACAAAAAAAAATGGTAAATACAAGGTTCAATCCATAAAATAGTTCAAAACAACCCTAAAAATGAAAGATTTAACTACTCAGTCTCAAGATAAACCAAACATTACAAAGATAAACCCTAAATCTGATTCATTACAAAACTAAGTGAGAAAATGAAAGAAGAAGCAGAAAAACTAAGAATTGTAACTCCAAATATCTTCTTTGTTCCAATCCTAAGCCTTCAAGTAGTCAAAACTTCATTCCCAAGCTCAAAACCTCTTACTCTTAGAGCCTGTTTAGATAAGACTTTAAAAAATAGCTTATGAAAAAAAAAGGCTTTTAAATAAGAGTTTATGAAAAAAAAAAGTGGTTTTAAATAAATCAATGTTTGGATAATTATTACCATAAGGACTTTTATAATTGGAAAATTAACATCAAGTGTATGATTTTATTAAAAATATGAGAGAGGAGAGAGGAGAGAGGGTGGAAAAGGGATAAGAGAGAAGAGGATGAAAGAGGAGAGAGGAGAGAGGAGAGATGATATAAGAAAAAATAAGGGTAAAATAATATTTGGGTAGTTCATAAACTCTTTTACTATTCTAGAAGATAGTCTCATTAGCTTATCCAAAACATTAGTTTTAAGCCATGGTTTGGTCTAAAACCCTTTTGAACAAATATAGCTATTTATTTTAAAATTTTCCCAAACCAATATTTAGGCCATAAGCCCTTTTAAAACCACAGTTTTAGTAGTTACCAAACAGACACGTAGTCTCTTAAAGTGTAGAATGTTGGCTCTCATAGAGTTTCTTCAATAAAAACCCTACATTTTCACATAAGCTACTAAAATGCAAAGTTTCAATTTTTGAATGTTTACCGCAACAAACGATACAAAGAGGATAGGAAATTATAATTGTGAGATCTCGCCACGGTGAAGTTGCATGCTCGCTGTGGTGAACGGTATAAAGAGTACCATTCATTAGTTCCTCATGGATGGTCACGAAGAATGTGATTTTGGCCACTGCAACAGGTATAGTGAAGCCTTTCTCTAGATATCTTAAGCTTTAACTTGTTTCCTTTGCTACAAACTTCAATTCTTTTCTTTTCCCTTACTTCAAGGTGTCTTGTGGTTATTTACTTGAGGTGTTCATCTATCTTCAAGCTCCTAAATCAATAAAAATCATAGATTCAACTTAATCAAAATATTCATATTTTATCTAAAGAATTCATTTTTTCAGTTTGCTAGGTAACATGCACATTTTCCTAAATAAGTATTTACAATATTGACAATTCTCTCCAAAAATGCTTAAACGAGATGAAAAATGTGCAAGAATAATAAGAATTTTCATGAGTTATTAGCAATATCACGCTCCTCACTATAAAAAAATTGACTTTCAATAGCAACTTTAGTGCCAAAGTAGCCGATGAATACCTTTAGCGGCTATATTTTGTTGTTGCTAAGTGGCCGCCTATGAGACTGTCATCTATAAGCATTAGCGCGACAATTAAAAGTCATTGCTAAATGTCAACAATTAGCGATGACTTAACAGAAGTGGTCAAAAGACTATTGCCACTAAAGGTAAGGCAAAGTCAGCACAAAATTCACCACGTAAAGTGGGATCAGAGGTGACAAATAAAGTCGTAACCTAAAACTGAATCAATAGCAACTGAAATTGTGGCTACCTAAAGTTTAATCTACGGTGACTAAATTATCGCCACTTAATGTTGAATCAGCAGCGACATGAATTGTCGCCACCTAAAGTGAAATCTATGGCGACAATGTTGTCGCCTCATATACTTTTTCTTATATAAAAACATGTAATTTAATAATAAAAATAAAATAATAAAAAATACTAAATAAACCAAAATATAATAATATTGATGAATAATTCAGATCATCCTATAAAATATCAAATTACTTCAATTACTTAAACATATTTAAAAAGAAAATTGTTTAGTTTACACATAAACATTATATGGAAGGACTAATTCTAGGAGTAGAAGAAGTATGTGCTTGTAGTTGCCCTAAGTATGAGCTTGTGGCTGCCCCTCTTCATCAAGGCAGCGAATTGAGCTTATATCATTTGCTCCATTAGTCTTTGCTTGAATGTACATGATATTCTTCCATCTTTGCACGCTCTGCCTCCATTTTTTCTCTCTTATCTTGAAAATTTTAATGAAACTCTTCCTACAATTGGGCACTCACACTTTACACAACTGAATTATCACTAGATTAAGGGCGATTTATCTTCTTGAAGGCTTCGCTCCATACCCTTTCTCTCATACATACTCTAACCTCTCATCAAGAACAATCCACAATATTTTCTCTGACATCATTCCAGCATCACTCTCTAAATCTTGGTCTTCTTGTTGAGAAAGTTCGTGCATACGATTCTATAATAAAAACATATGAAACTATTAGATTAAAAATAAAACTAAATCAAAATAAAATATAAAACTATAATTTATACATGAATCTGTTCATACTATAGGTCAGCCCATAGTATTTGTCCATTTAATATCTTCCTAGTATGTGTTATCTCCCACAACTAGTTAGGAAAGGTAGGTTATCCAGTAGTTGGATCTCTCTACAAAAGAATAACATACAAGAAAAAATAAATAATATATTTGAAAATAAAAAAGGATTAAAAACTTAAATTATAGTGAATATAGATTAACTTACTATACAATAGTCAATCTTTGCAAATGATCGATGACCATAAGTATGTTTAGTCATTTGTTTTTTTCGGTTTATCATGTTTCTTGCACTTTTGTTCTTAAAATATAGTAATAACTACTCTCAATCTTGAAAACTAATAGTTTGAGGAGGATTAGCCAACATATCATCAGTTTCATATTTCTTATAGTGAGAGTACAGATTGGTCTTCCAATTTCTAAATGTATTTTGTAAAATAATTGATATAGCTATATGAAACTTTTCTTCAGTAATTGCATCAACATGTTCAAATTTATCATGAAACAAATAAATATAAACACTTTATATAATAATATAAATAAACTAAGACAAGTATAAAAATTTGACATAAATAATACTTTTATTTTTAAAATCATATCCTCACCATATTTTTGAAAAATATTCTTTCAGTTACCTCCACTATCCCTGAAGGAGACTATAGTTCTAAGAGTTAAACCAAAATAATTAGAAAAGTCTCTTGCTTTTGGACTAATTGCTTTTAACAAGGAATATGAAAATTTAATTCGAATATTTGCTCCTTGTGCGGTTCTCAAATTCACATTAATAGACTTATAAACTCCTCTGCACTTATTGATTGTAATTAGAACAATTAAATATTACATGTGATGTAAATTATTATAAAATTGAAGCAAACTTACTTACACTACTATTTTGAGTATGGGGAGTATGGGAGAGTTGGTAGGCATTTTCTCAAGTTGTTGATGCAGTGATCAAAGTGAAATAACAGGTCTTGATTGAGGTGTAAAGCATGTACCTCTACTATTTATGTTGTCATGAGATGTAACAAAAAGACCTTTCCTACCTTGACCTATCTTTAATATTGACATATCCTACAAAAATATATATTTTATTTAGGAAGTAGCAATCAATCAAATTTTAAATAGTAAGCAATCAAGAATCAATCTACATATTAATAAAATTTACCATATCAATTAATTTTATTCAATTGAATCTTCCATCACACTATCATTGTCTTCTGATTCATCAGTTTGTTTTATTTCATTTTCTGTCACTTTATTCTTCAATATCACTATCAAAGTCATCAAGAAGATCCGCTTCATTGCTAAATCCAATCTCAATGGCATTATTTTTATTTATTTGTAATAGTTCTCTTTGAGCTAAGGTCTAAGTTTGTCTATTTTCTCTATATAAGTTAATAAAAATATCAACACATTGTGTAGGACTTGCATGGTAAATATTTAAGTCTACCACCAACTGTTGATAAGCTTCTTTATAAACTATAGGTACATTGACCCCACTATCATCAGTATTATTCTTAGTTAATACATTAAACAAGTCATGTGAGTTTGTTTGGGCAACAACGAATCAACCAAGTGCAACAATGTCATCCACATAGAAAACTTATTCAGCTTGAGATGCTAGAATAATGTTTCATTAGTTTGTAACAAATATCACGTATTAATACTTATGAACCCATACTTATCAACCTTATATCATTTATCATAATGAGCCACATCCCATCAATGACACTTAAACAAGTATATTTTTCTGTTACCTATATAAGACAACTCATAAATATGCTCTAACACACCATAATATTATTTGTCAACATTAGTGTCATCACCCTTAGCCATGATATCATTATATTGGTTTTTTTCCTATTGTACAATCTTTTGTGTGAAAATGAAATACATTACCTATGAATATAGAATAACGATTGACCATCGTCAATGGACCAATTGATAAACTTATGAGTTCATCACTCACATGGCTCTATGTAGACAATAATGTCACCTTTGAAGGAAAAAGTCATTTGTTAGATATCTTATGCTAATGTAATTGTTAGAATACCATGGCTCAAAATATTATAACTTACTTATGAACAAAACCATTAAGGAAACTTATATTGGCTTTGCTCACTCCTTGATCCTTGGACTTCAAGCTCTGTTGTATATTCCTTAAAAAGTTTCATAACGATAAGAAAAATATATATTATGACAAATAAATTTTCTTGAAGTCAGGCAAACTTACTCTATAAATGGCCAAATTTCTTCACAATTTTGGAGCACATACATTCTTGCTTGACAGTACTTTTTATAGGTAAGAGAAATTGACTCACAATATCCCCTAGTTTGACCACTTTTCTTAAATATTGAAAACTCAAGGTTGATATCATCATTCCTATGTGGCACATTAAATTTCCTAGAAAAATCTTTCAAATATCTTGAGCAAAACGTGAGACTTCCATCTTCCAAGTATCCTTCTATAATTGATCCTTCAATCCAAGCTTTATTGCAAACATATGATTTGAGTGTCTGCAAATACCTAGTGCATAAAAATTAATTAACATTCAATAGTTATGAATGATAAATATACAATGATATTGACACATGTTACCTTTCTATTGGATACATCCAACGGTATTGAACTGGTCTAGCAAATTTTGCCTCTCCTGCCAAGTGTATTGGGAAGTGAACAATCACATCAACGAAAGCAGGTGGGAAGATAGTTTTCAACTTGCACAATGTTAATATTGTCTTACTTTGAAGTTTGTCAAGTAGTTCATAAGTCAAACACTTTGAACAACGATCGTTGAAAAATCTTCCCAACTCTATAATTAGTTCACAACTTTAAAAGGTAATAACGTATTGCATTTGAAAATATCTCTTACAATAACACATGGTGATCATGACACTTCAAATCAAATAATTTTTGCTCCTAAATGTTGACACATCTTGAAATAGTAGATGAAAAAGTATTAGACACTTTTAAGTTAGTCAATAATTTTAAAAGTGATTGTTTATTTTCAGGGGACAATGTGTAAGGAGCAAGAGGAATAAAAGCATTATTACCATCTTCAATTGGGTTCATATCACTACTAATACCCAAGTCCATTAAGTCGTACCTACTTTTAATTATATCCTTCATCTTTCTAACCAAATCCATCATCATGCACACAATATTATGAGAAACATTTCTTTCTATATGCATCACATCAAGATTATTCTGTACTAATAAATTCTTCTAATAATACAATTAAAAAATACTTCTTTTCCTCCAATTGTAAGCATTATTATGTGTATCACGCTTTTATTTTATACCATTCACAAATGAAACATCACCCAAGTGTTCTAGTTGCTTAAGTACTTCATCTCCAGTCAATAGGACTGGTGGGTCCATATGCACTTCTTTACTATCAAATGATACCTTATTTTTAGCCATGGGTATTTTGTGGAAGAAAGCGCCTATACCTCATGTAACTTGCTCCTTATCTAAACGTAATGCATGCCTTTATGGCAACATAGACATGCAAGTTTACCTTTAATTGACCACCCTGAAAGGTTTTCATATGCAAGAAAATCATTTATAGTCCACAAGATTTCTATGCATGATAAAGTTTAATTGACAATATGCATCATACGTCTGTACCCCTACTTCCCACAGTTGTTTTAGATCCTCAATCAATGGTGCATGTAAACATCATTTTATCACCTGGATACTTTGGACCAGGAATAAGAAGTGTTATCATAAAGTATAAGCTTTTCATATAAAGCCATGGTGGTAAGTTATATGACACTAAGACAACAAGCCATATACTATGATTGGTACTCATATTCCCAAAAGGTTGAAATTCATCACTTGCTAAACCCAATCAAACACTTAGATCAGTAGACAAGTTACGGTATTGGTGGTCAAAGTGTTTCTAAGCTAAAGAATCAACTAGATGTCTCAATACATCATCATTCAAGTGTTTCTCCTTGTCTCACCTCATTTCTTTAGATGTATCTCTTGACATATAAAGTCTTTGTAGCCTAGGTGTTATGGGAAAATGCCTCAAGACTTTATGTGGAACCTTCTTCCTTTTCTCTTTGTTTAAATTCCATCTAGGCATCTTACACTTAGGACATGATTCTGCATTTGTGTGCTATCCCGAATACAATATGCAATTATTCTCACAAGTATCAATTTTATGATAATTTAAACCTAAATCGTGAATTATCTTCTTAGCTTCGTAGAATGAGTCTAGCACTGAAGCCCCTTTTCGTAGAACTTCTTTTAACAAGCCCAACAACACATCCATAGATTTATTACTCCAATGGTTAAAGCACTTCACTTTAAGCAACTTTACAAAAAAGAAAGTTAGGAGGATATCTTGACACAACCTAGATAAAGTTCAGTTTCAGTATCTTTTAATAAGTCAAATAACCTTTTAGCTTGAACATTAGGCTCTTCGCTCTCATAGTCACTAGTATTTGTATAATCCACACATGGAACTCCATATGCATTACATACCATACTTACAAAGTTCTCATTATCAGTATCATTTTCTAGGTCATTATTAGAAATTCCATAATCTGTCTAAAATCTTTGAATTTCCCCATGCAACTCTCACATCTTGTAACTATTACAAACATCCTTGCTCAACAAGTATGTACTAACATCTCTTCTCACTTTAAATATAATATTCATGCATCTTTTACAATGGCAATATATTTGATTTACCATGCTAGGTTGACTAAATGCCTATTTTAGAAAAGCACCCACTCCTCTAATATATGATAGGTTGCCTCTGTCTTTAATATGTAGGTAACTTTTATCCTTTTATATTCCCTAAAAAGTTAAACCTAGGATACAAAACAAGAAAATCCAACAAACATATCAATACATAAACATATGTGGTTACCAAACTATGAAACAAAAAAGTCCCCCATGCTCCTTCAACAAGCTACTAAATTATAGAGAGTATCCCACTATTAAATTATTGCAAAGAAATATATTTACAAGAATAATATGATCACATAGGACTAATCACATATATACATGTCTGGATCTTATTATAAACAAGTATGATTAAATTGAAGTAAGAAGAGAAATGGAGAATAAAACACGAAATTAACCATATATGCATCACTTCATTTTCATAGTAGTATAGCAGTATGTGTTGTATCAAAAATAACAAGACGATATGTATAAAGTAGAATGAATAAGGTCGATCAAAGAGAAAAGACAAAGTGGGAATCCAAAGAGAGATTGGAACATTGTTAGCAGAAATGTTAGAGAATCCAAAAGTAGGTAGACATGTGAATAATACTATACAGTCCAACCAGAGTAGCATATCAGTTCAGCTATGAACCATGTCAACAAACTGAAAAGGCCATACCCACACTCCTTTCAGAGAAACTATTTACATATAAGCTCTTCAATGCTATAAACATCCTAAAACAATTAGAAAATGACTAATCCTTTATTGGCCAAGTTACATTGATTGACAGTTGCTATGGAAAAGCAAGGAAAATAAATACAACGCTAATTAGGCATGAATTAGAGTGGGTTTAGCGTCAAATAGCTTAGGAATTTACTAAACTACACCAAAATAATATTTTCCCCATTCTAAACTTCAATTTTCATCGGCCAAATCAACCCCAAAACTTACAGATTGAGAAAACCAAAGCTATAAGTGAAATCATAAGGCTTGCCTTAGTAGAAATCTACTATTGCATACACTCTTCGACCACTCTTCTGATAATGACAACCTTCGATTGCTATATAGACTCTCTCTAACTTTCTCACTTTGTCTCTCACGCTTGACTCTCTCACCTGCTGAAGATGAAGTGTTAGCCAGGCTGTTAGTCCAATTTTCCCCCCTTTGCGCGAGATGTGAAAATGAACAGTGATATGGGGAATGTTAAATTTAACAAGTATACACAGATACTATGTTCTGTTGTGACAAAAAAAGTCGTTTTAGAAAATATTGTCTTTTTGTGGCAACTGCTTTTGTCACCACTAAAAAGTCGTTGCCAAAACTTTTTTTTTTAATTATTGACCTTATGTGGCATAAATTGGTATCATTGCTAAAAGTAAGACTTTCAGTAGCGACATTTTTGTTACCGCTGAAAATCTACTTTCAACGACGACTAATTTTATCGTCGCTGAAAAGTGGTCACCAAAACTCTATTCTTTTGTGGTGCCTCTAAATATATGTTGTTTTGACCATTAGTTAACAAGAAAATTTAAAAAAAGTCCCCACCCCAAAATTACAAATTAATACCAATTAAATTAAAAAATAACAAATAAATGCTAATAGGCTAATGTTAATTTTTACCCTTTAAAAGACCAAAATACTATTTTAGTCATTTAACTTTAACGCTGTTAATAAAAAATGCTAAGAATAAAATGTTAAATATTGACAGAAAGAATATTAAATCTATTTAGACATATTAAGTTTAAGTTTTAAAATTACAGTTACAAAAAATCATTAGTTTGTAACTAATGACGTAAGGTTTGAGGTATTTAAAATTAAAGATACTTTATAAAATTAAGGGATGAAATTGAAAACTTACATAAAGTTAGAGGACTGGCAACAAACTTTTATCCCTTTCTAAAAAATGATACTAAGGTAAATCTTCAAACTACTTTCAGGTTTGGCACGAACCATATTCCACAACTATTCCTTGAATCTTCCATTTTAAATTCTTAGCCGTTCAATGATCAACCACCAAAGATACAAGAAATGTATAACCTGCGTACGTACTTATATCTTCTGAGAAGAGGTTGCTCCGTGATCTGCGGAATCTGGGGTTCCTAGCGTCTCCTGTTTCCTCAAGTTTACTAAAAAATAATCTAATCATTACAATTTATAAAACCTTGTTATTTCCAAAAGTAGCTGCTATATATATATATATATGATTGGGATCATCTTCTTGATCATTCTTTCGACATTCTCTTTTTATTTCTCATCAGAATCAAAGCGGCAACCACCATAAAATGAGTTCAGGGAATCGACCATTACTTGCATGCACCTTATCGATGTTAGGAATGGCTGACATTGCCTCCAGAAAAGCTCAAGATCATCTCAATGGACCATTAGGCTCAACATTCATAACAACGGTGAAATTCGCCAAACTTGTGATGAGTCCTCTCATCTACGCCATGAAATATCAATGGTCACTCGTCATCTTCTTCTTTGATTACCAGTTTTTGGCTATCGAGAAGACCATCGAGCTATTTTGCCCTAATTTCGTGTCACACGTGTTCAACAACAAGATCGAAGAAATCGTGCTAATGATAGAGTCCCTACCAGAGAAATTAGAGGATGCCGTAGACAAATTGCCGGCGATAATCCACCAGTTCTCATTCTCAATCAGACACTGGTTATTGGTTCATTTGATTTCGTGGTTGAATTGGTTGATCTCAACGTTGAATCAGATGGAACAAGAAAATTCGAGGATGAAAGAGATAGCAATTGATAATAATCGTAACTTATTGCAGCTTGTACCACCAGAATCATCAGATTCTTTACATACAATTGAAAGTTTCTGCTCTGCAACACAGTGTTTTCCGGCTGAGAGTTACAAGGATGTAGGAAAGATATTGGACCGGCTTGATTATGATGAAGGTGCAAGTGAAAGAGAAGAGAATAATAACATAGATAGGGAAAAAGAGAGTGGAAGTATTGTGAAATTCAGAGATATTGGGAAGAGAGTAATTAAGAATGAAGAACATCCCATTTTGCAATTGTTTGAGTCTAATTGGCTATCAAATTAGGGTTATAATGCCCTTCATGAGATCGATACATGGGATGGATGGGTCGGAAAAGATAGCCGGCCGGCTCCCTCCCTGGTGAGTATTCTCTCCTTATTATCTCTTGTCATCGTCTTTCCACCTCTTCCTTTTCTAACCATTAAATCAACATTTTAATAAAGATTAAGATTTAACATGGTAAATTATAAAATAAAATAAAATTAAAAATGCTATAATTATCTGAACAATTTAAAACTACACAGATGAGTCATAAGAATGTAGATTTTATGGTTGGAAAATAAAGAGGATGGGAAGGGAAGAAGAGATAATTCTCTCCCCCACTAAGTTATGAAGTGAAACTCACAAGTTTTCGTTCTTCGTTTTAGTTAATTTGACCTGTTCTGTTTTCTCTTTATTTTTTAATTATGAAATAGTATCTTCAAGAGAAGCTGCTATCCGATAGAAAAAGAAATTGTAAATAATTAAATGTTCAGATTGTCTATTAATGTATCATATTACTCCCAGAGAGGTGTATGTATATAAATCTTCAGAGCTATATCATAAAAGCTAGAACTTTAATTACGTACTTATGATTTGGAAATTCTTAATTATGTTATATGTTTGATAACCACATTTCATCACAATTCATATGTGCATCCAAGCATGCATGTCACTAATATGTAATACAAAATTCACAATAATAAACTACGTTATTTGTGTTTTTTTATATTATCATATGGTTGTATCCAGTGATTTTTTTTCTAAATCCTATTATTAGGTATCTGAGCAACAAGCTAATCTAGTTTTAGAGTTTATAGTTACCCCTCACAGCATATATGTCTTCTCTAGGGCTTGAATTTAAAACCCAAAAAGATCTAGTGAAACTTTATACCGCTAAATCAACTCTGTGTTGGTAGCTACATTATTTGTTAATGGCCTATTTGTTTAATTTTTCCTCCCATGAAAAAATTACTATATTTTTTTAGAGAAAACATTTTAAAAATTTCAGTATGTTCAAGGTTTTTAAATAATTACTTTCAAGCTTAAAAGTGTTATTTCAACGTTGTAACCAAATGTAAAATTGCTTCTTACTTTTCATTATAAACAATAAAAGATAAATTACTCATTTAGAAAATCTGAAAAATATTTATTTTTAAGCTTAAAAAAGGGGCCCTAAATATTTCTAATGATAAATAACGACACTAATTTAATATCCGACAATACCTCGAATAAAATTTTCTTTAATAGGATGATAACGTGCTTAGCAAAAAAAATATTGACACTGATTTTAAATTATATGCCAATGTTTTTGAAATTATGAAAATTTTTAAACTAATGTTACTAAATAATTTTTCATTGCCTTATTATATTAAAAGTCAATAAATTATTGTTTTATAGATTAACATTATTTTAAAAAATAAAATATGGTAAAATAAAAGTTAAATATAATATAGATGATTATGATTAGAAGTTCTAAATTATATTTTAATATTGTTGCAATTAATGATATATAGTTTATACTGTATTTTCCCATTTCTCTTTTTTAAGATTCAATATAAGGCAATTCGGTTGGTCACAGAAGAAGAAAAAAAACAGTAAATTGATAATAAAAAAAAGCCATATATTGCTATGAAGCCAAAGAAAATGATAAATAGAAAGTCTTTTGAGAACTCAACCTACCCTAGGTATTTCTGTTTAATATTTATAAAAAAAAATCACTTACAAAATCTTTATCGTCGTCCAGCTAAAAGAAAAAGCTTTTTTTTTTTTTTCAATATATCCTGAAGGTTTGCGAGTAGATTGCAAAGTTGGAGCTTATTGAATTGAAGCTTTACATTTTTCACATCTCTACTCATAAAAAAATCAGAATAGTTATACACACTAGATTTTTAACATAAGTTAAAATTAACTTAATTGGTATAAAAGGAAAGTCATTTTTTACATTAGATTTTTGTATAGAGTACAGGCGGTATCCTCTAACTAATAGCACGATATCCTCTAACTAATAGCAAAAGACTAATACTCCTAAAATATAGATATTACTGAAGTAAATTTTGTCTCTTTTAATAAATTTTTTCTATACACTCGATCTGATTCAAACCTAGGATATCTTCATGTTTGACAAGTAAATAACAAAACCAGTGTAGAAGTTAAGAAAAAATATAAAAATATTATTAACAAAACTTTATATATACACCGGCTGACGTTACAACAGGGGTAGAAAGTTCAATTTTTTTGACCTCTCTGTTTACAATAATAAAAAGTAATCAAACTAGCTAATAATAGCAGAAATCAGAAACAGCCAAACTAGCAAATTCTAATCAAATCACAAGCTATTTCCATTCAAACAATGCTCATTGTCTAATGCTGCAAACATGTTCAAGTCTATTACTTTTAATTAATCTTCATGAACAAGTATATAAGTAACAGCTCGATATAGCTATAACCTACTTATCTAATATAAGGCTTCAATTTATTTCTGCTTCCTAATCTCAGAGAATTGTATCTTCATGGAGTATTTTGTATTGTCCACTTCCGTCAATGTTAAAAATTCCTTTATGAAATTAATAAACAAAAGAAAAAATATATCATATCTTTTTAACAAAAATGACATTTAATTAACTAGTATACAAGGATCATTGAATTAGAAAGAGTAGAGTTTAAATAAAAATGTATTAATCCGTTCAAGTATAACTTACGCATAATCCAACAAAACATCTAAACAAACTCGCTGTAGGCTCACCAAGTGAGGAAAAAAAATTCAATATAGTCGATCCCAACTCAAACTCTTGATTAGACGAACTAGGAGATCCAATTCTGTTTAGTTATAGTCTACAAATGAAATTCCCTCTCCTTTGTGAGAGTTTTTCCTCTCCTCTGAGTTTTCTATGGTTCACTTTGTAACCCTAGCCATTGGTGCTACTTATGCTGGTACGTCGGAGGATTTTCTCCTGTATGTGCTACGCTCACACCATGGAACTTGGGCAAAGTAGTGGGAAGAAGAAACAAAAAGAGGTTTGCATGAACCTCGAAAGGAAGACAACCAACCATGGGAGTGCTCTGGTTGGTAAGGTGATAACAAATAAAAGCTTAAATCTTCCCACAGTAATTTCCATGATCACGAAAGGCTGGCAAATAAATGAGGAACACAAAGTCCATGAACTTGACATGAATAATCTGATATTATTATTCATTTTTAAGAAACCAGAGGACTATCATCGTGTCCTAAAAGGAAGACCATGTCAATACAAGGCCAGCTTTTGAATATGTAGGTATGGGAGGATTACGTGCCTGTTTGGATGGTCACTTAACCTTAATTTTTAAAAAGATTTCTTACCCAAACCTTAGTTTGAAGAAATTTTAAAACAAACAATCATATTTATCCGAAAAGACTTATAGACTAAATCATGATTGAAAACATTGGTTTTGGACAAGCTCATAGGAATAATTTTTAGAACAATAAAAGAGTTTATAGACTACTCAATTACTAGTTTATTCTTATTTTTTCTCACAGTCTCTCTCCTTTCTCCGTAGCTGGCGATACTCTTTCCCCTCTCCCTCATCTTCTCTTCTGTCCTCCGTTGGCAAAGCTTCCCTAGATGATGTACAAAGCTTCGCCTTCATTGAAGCTTTGCCACCTAGAGATCTAGAAGAGGGTTGATGGCATTATTCTCTGTGCTGGTCTTCTTCTGCCAGCAAGATGAGGAAGATGGCTAATGGAGATCTGGTCTTCTTCTTCATCGTTGTACCTATGGTATGGAATCTACAAGGAAAGAAGAAAAATAACAAGTGAATAGTGCATTTCTTGGGAAGTGAGAATAATATTTTTATCTCATACCATTTATGATAATTTATTAATCATAAAAGTCTTTCTGTTATAACCATTCAAATACTCATTTATTCCTAACCACTTTTTCCATAAGCTCTTTTTTAGAAACTTTTTTTAAAAAATTGTTTAAAAGCTTTTTTTTTCTATAAACTCTTTTCTAAAAGTATATCCCAACGGCCTTAAATGTTTCTTAGTGAGGTAAAATTCAATACTAACCCTTTTTTGGTCCAATTTCATGGACTACCTTTAGAAGCTTTTGATGCTGAGTATGCTATCACTTTGGCTAATACGGTGGGTGAGACGCTCATGTTTGAAAATCTGCAAGTGGGAAGTAAACACATGCAAAAGCCTTATCAGAGTACACTCACTGATAAATCTTGATGAACCTCATAAGTACATGCTTCTGGGTACCTTGAAAAGAGAAAGATCCATCATCGGTAGAAGATGTGGAAGCACTTACATATGGTAACTCGATCTCATCGACCCAATAGCCTTGTTGTTCACACATCTCAGACTAACATGTTAATAGACTTACCCATCGTCTGTAGGCTCAACTAGCAAAAGTGTGAGACATGCGACTATTTAGAGTATATTTGATCTCTAGGGAGTATCACTTTGTTGTAGTTCTAGTTGTGGCACTTGGGAAGACATCCTAATTCATGGGTACCTAGATTTATACTTGAAGGTAATACCCTACCCGGCATTAGTATCATCTAGGAGGAATTGAGACCTTGTCTTACCCTTAAATAGTGGGTGAGCCCAACCCTTTTTCAAAAATTATTGTACCAAAAAAACCTCATTAATGGACCTATCTCTCAAACCCATTAGCTCCCTGAACCCCATCGTTATTAATATGGACTCAGACCAAGGTAACACAAGCTACAAGGTAAACTTTCCTACTAAAGAGGAAGACATGTCAAAGGCCTTAGTCACGATATCTGGGCTCTCCCCAATGTTATACGTCACCAATAAGTTGGAAAAAATGTACCTTAAGAGACCTTTTAGGGAGGAACCTGATGTCAACACTGCCAAGGGAAGACATAAGCTCAACTATGAAGATATTAGTCCAACTGTGGGGATTTATAATGATAATGCGATGGCTCCAAAGCATGGGAAAGGAATCAGGAAGAATATCCGTGCTCTCAAACAATGACTCTGAGGAAAAAGCTTGTAGGATGCTCCAATGACAAGAATGATTAACCCAGAACCTTGTGAAATTGACTTTCCTCCAAGCTAGTTCATATTCAATGGGAATAATGATGATGTTGTGACCTCTCATGATAATGCCAGTGCTTGGGTGGGACCAGCACCGGTTCACAATGAAAATCTTATCATGGAACTATCAAGGGTTAGGTGTTCCCTTGACAGTCAAGAATCTAAAGGAAGAATATAGTAGGAATAAGCCCCATATAGTCCTTATTATGGAAACTAAACAAAAAAGTCATTTTGTGAGGAAGGCTAAAAGGAAATGCAATTTTTCTGAGCAGTGGATTGTTGATCTAGTTGGCCGTAGTGGAGGGCTTACTTTATGTTAGTCATATGATATCATTGTTAGCATTTTGTAGTCTTCTTCTAATATCATTGTTAAGGTAAACCTCCTTAGATACTCTCCTTGCAAGAATCTCACAAGAACAATAAGCTAGAAGCCAAGAGAATCTCTGTAATTACTCTGTAAATAATTCAATATTTCTTCCTTTGGGCCAACTAGCCAATTTATAATTACTTATAGAGCTTTATTTTTGGTTTTTTCTGAGATAACTAAATGCCAATAAAATAGGAAACCTACTACCACGATCTCTACGTGCTTACTGACTCTAAACGTGGGTATCCCACTTCTTTCTAAACTAAAGCATTACAATGGGAATTGAAATAAGCAAAACTAATTAATGAAATAAATAGAAAAAGAAACAGGAAATAAGGATTCAGTTCTGAGGTACAATGTGTTTCCTTGGTCGCTTTTGTCTCCTCACATAAGTTTTCAGTGTTAGATTGCTATCACTACCACCCCTTGAAAGAAAGACTTGTCCTCAAGTCAAAAAAGATGGGAATTATACCAGAGGAGATCATAGTCTTCCCATGATGAGTCTTCTAGTAGGTGGGATTCCCATTGGACTAGCAATTCTAAGACACCGTCTGTAGACTATCGATAACGTAGGACACCCTGCGACGTTAGTAGCAGCTCGATATCAAAGGAGATGGGTAGTGGTGTTGGTTAGACCCCTTGTGGCTACCCTATTGCTGGCCTCAGCAGAGAAATGTGGAAGACTGGGTGAATTTTTGCCTCGAATAGTAGCTCGAGTTTATAAGAGACCTGACCAATTTTTTGGATCACTCTATAGGGTCCAAAAACTCTGGGAGAGAGTTTTTCAAATTTCTTTTGGCCAACATCTTTTGGCAGTAAGGTTGAAGCCGTAAACAAATTAAATCTCCCGGATATAACTGTAGGTCCCTTCTCTTTTGATATGCCTGGAGTTTTATCCTATTTTGGGCCTTCAACAAGTTTTAATGTAAAAGTTTAAGCATTTCATCACGCAACTCCAATTGTTCCTCCAACTCATCGACCATGGTTTCCCCTTGACATATGGGATTAGAGGTGGAAGGTCTCTACCATACACGAGTTTGAAGAGGGTAGTGTTTGTCACCACATGGAAGCTAGTATTAAAAGAGTACTCAGCCCAACAAAGGAATTGGCTGTATAATTTTGGTTGTTAGTGGGTAAAACAACAGAGATAAGTCTCTAAACATCGATTAACCACTTCATTTTGTCCATTTGACTGTGGGTGATAGGCTGTACTTATTTTTAGGTGAGTCTGGCTTAGTTGAAAAAGCTCCTACCAAAATTCACTGAGAAAGAGCGAGTCTTTGTCTGACACTATAGATCAGGGTATGCCTTGTAATCTAACTACCTCTTTACTGAAAAGTTCAGCCGCTGTTTTAGCAGAGTAAGGGTGAGATAAGGCTATCAGATGGTAATACTTGCTGAGGCAATCGACTACAACCAAAATGATATCGAACCCTTGATTTAGGTAGACCAGATATGAAATCAAGGGATATATCTTCCCATATTCTTTTCAGCATTGGTAGAGGTTGCAAGAGCCCTGCCGGTGCTCATGTTTGATATTTGTTTTGTTGACAAGTGTAGTACTATTGGATGAATCTTTTGATGTCAATTTTCATCCCATACAGTACAATTGCTCACTTAGACATTTCAGGGTCTTTAAGAAACTAGCATGGCCTCCTGTCGGTGTAGTGTGAGCTTCTTCGATGAATGTAGCCCTGAGTTTAGTGTGGTTGGGAATGACCAAATGAGATTTAAAATACAATTTGTTCTGCACCACAGTGAAATGAGGGAATGAGGAGGGAGTCTATCATACCCCTTCCATGATATTTCTGGTTTCACCATCATTTAGCAATGCTTGGGGTAATAATAAGAGTTCCTCAGTAATAAGAAAAACCAGATGGTAGAAATCGGCATATTGGGGTCTTTGAGACAACGCATCAGTCGCTGAGTTGGTTTTTCCTGACTTATAGGAGATTGTGAAGTCAAAAAGGATAGCTTGACTAACAGACGTTGCTGTGATAGAGTAATGGTGTGCTGATCCAGCAAGAACTATAAGCTATAATGATCTGTTTGTACAACAAAATGGTATCCCAACAAGTAATGATGCCATTTTTGCAGGGCTAGTACCAAGGCTAGTAGTTTGCAATCATAAACAGATTTGTATTGAATAGAAAAGGATAATCCCTTACTAAAATAAGCTATCGGGTGACCTTCTTACATGAAGACAACCCTACACCCTCCATGGAAGCATCACATTCCACTGTGAATGGGAGTTGGAAATTGGATAGATATAGGATAGGTGTGGTTGTGAGTGCGATCTTTAGGTTGTCAAAAGCATTTTGAGCTGTTTGTGACCACACAAAGGCATTCTTTTTTGTTAAGTCAATCAATGGGCGAGCAATGATACCATAGTCCTTCACAAACCTCTGATAGTATCCTATAAGCCCTAGGAATTCCTTAATTCCTTTACTAATGTTGGTGTAGGCTAATGAGCAACATCATGAATCTTCTCATGTATGACTTCTACCCCCTGGGCAGTCACAATGTGCCCGAATAATTGATACGTGTCTGGCCAAAATTGTATTTCTTTGCGTTGAGATAAAACGAGTGTCGTTGTAGAATCTGGAAGACCACTTGAAGATGTTTGCTATATTGAGATGCATCAGCATTATAGATTAAAATGTCATCAAAAAATACCATCACAAATTTCCTTAAGTATTGGTGAAACAAGTCATTCATGGCTGATTGGAAAGTGGTTGGTTTATTTGTGATTCCATAATATTACAGAGATAAATTGCATTTACAATATAACTGCATAACAATTGGTGCTTTCATTCACCCTACTTTCCTTGTTATGGCTGACAATACAAGATTATAGACAATGAATGTAGAGATTCATAGTTTGCCTAAAATGTTGACAGCGTCAGAAAGAGCTCAAATGACAGAGTTTGAGATGATGCTGGCATCTAATACTACCAAGCTGGAGAGTTTTGAACACTCTTTAGCCACATTGTCTCATTTAGTCGACATAATGGTTCACAGTTTCGAAACTTGGATACAGCATCATGGTAATGGTCCAAGCTCTTCAGGGACATCATGTACTGAATCTCATCCACACACTGGTTTTCCATCTGTTGGCCGGCAGATTAAACTAGATTTGCCTCATTTTGATGGATCCGATACTCTGAGTTGGTTATTTCATGCTGAGCAATATTTCTCTTTTTATCAAATTCCTGATGATCAACGTATTACAGTTGCTTCAGTTTATTTTGATGGGTCTGTTGTTCCTTGTTTTCAGCTATTACAAAAAACATACCAGATTCCTTCTTGGCAATCTTTGGCCTTGGCGATAGAGAAGCAGTTTGGTCTTTCTCATTTTGAGAATCCTAGGATTCAGCTTTTTAAATTGCTACAGACTGGTTCAGCCATAGATTATCACATATTATTCATGGCCATTGCTAACAGAGTTGAAGGACTTTCAGAAGATGCCCTTTGTGACTTTTTATAATTGGGCTGAAACCTGATCTCTTGACTGAAGTCTTAGCCTAGGAACCATTCACACGTGCTCGGGCCGCTGCCTTAGCCCGTTTATTTGATTAATGCTCCAGTCTGCGTGGTCCATCAAGCAAACCCAATATTTTATCTACTTCCAATCAACCATGTACTACTAAACCATATTCTGGTGTAGTTTCTCTTCTCGCGTCATCATCATTGTCATCTATCAAAAAGCTTTCTGTAGCGAAAATACAGGTACAGAGGGAGAAGGGTCTTTGCTATAATTGTGATGAGAAGTTTACTTGGAATCATAAGTTCCCTAATCATCAATATTTATTCATTCAATTCGATGAGGATGGATCTTCACCAGAGTCAGTGATACCAATTATTGAGCCATTAACTAGTACGGATGAATGGGATATTGATGGTGATTTGGTACCTCATGTGTCCTTCCATGCTTTCCATAGATCCTTGCATCACTTAACTATCATATTTTCAGCATGAATTCATTGGACTACAATACATATTCTGTTAGATGGAGATCGAGTAATGGTTAGAAATAGGGAGTATATGCATGGTGAAGTAATTATTAAAGATTTCTGTGTTAATATTGAAGGACACAATATTGTATTGTCTACATATGTATTACCAATTGTAGGATCAGATGTGATTATGGGTTCTTCATGGCTGGCTACATTAGGTGCACATATAGCAGATTATAGTTGTGCCACTATCAAGTTTTACTTGAATAATACTTTTATTACCCTTACTAGTAATCGATCTTCTAGTCCAGAGCCATTACAATATCATCATCTACGGCAATTTCAAGCGACGGATGCAATGTAGGAATTATTTACTTTAGTTTATTTGCCAAATACTAGGGATGTTATGGTTTCTTTTCCAAATTCATTACCTTCTAATTTGCGACACTTATTGCAGCAATTTGAAGTGATGTTTATAGAACCTCGTGGTCTGCCTCCATGTCATTCTCATGACCATGCTATACCGCTTTAGGATGGTGTTCAGACTATTAAGGTTTGCCCTTACCGTTATCCCTTCAGTTAGAAAACTATTATTGAAAATATGGTTAATGAAATGTTGGAGTAAGGGATTATTCAAACAAGTAATAGTTCTTTTTCTACTCCTATTTTATTAGTTCATAAGAAGGATGGTATGTGGAGGTTTTGCACTGATTACCATGCCCTAAATGTTGTTACTATTAAGGATTATTATCATATGCCTATGGTGGATGAGTTACTGGATCAATTAAAGGGTGCACGATTTTTTCCAAACTGGATCTCCATTCAGGTTATCATCAGATACTGGTTAGGCAATAAGATAGCCATAAGACTACTTTTTGTACTCACCATGATTTATATGAATGGCTGGTCATGCCATTTGGTCTTTCCAATGCGCCAGCTACTTTTCAAGCATTGATGAATAACATTTTTTCCCCTTTTCTCCGTCGGTTTGCCCTTATTTTCTTTGACGATATTCTGGTATATAGTGGGGATTGGGCTATGCATTTGTTGCACTTGAAACAAGTTTTAGAATGTCTGGCTACAAATCATCTTTTTGCTAAACTTTCTAAATGTTCATTCGCGTGTGACAGAATTGAATATTTGGGACATATTGTCACTGTTACTAATGGGGAGATGGATCCTGTGAAGATTACTACTATTTAAAATTGGCCAGTCCCTACTTTTGTTTCCCAGCTTCGTGGTTTTTTAGGATTAATAGGTTATTATCGTCATTTTATCCAACATTATGCTAATATTGTAGCTCCCCTAACTGGTTTATTACAGAAGGATGCTTTTGCTTGGTCTTCTAGTACTCAAATTGCTTTTTAAAATTTGAAACAATCTTTAATTTTTGCACCAGTGTTGTCTTTACCAGATTTTTCACAACCATTTATTATTGAGGTTGATGCTTCTGATTTTGGAATAGGGTAAATTCTTAGTCAGAATAATCACCCTATTGCTTATTTTTCTGAGAAACTATCTTCTCGCATGCAAGCAAAGTCAACTTATGTCATGGAACTTCATGCCTTAACCGAGGCTTTTTCAAAGTTTCAGCACTATTTGGTGGGATATTCCTTTATTATAAGGACTGATCAACAGAGTTTATGTCATTTGTCTAACCAAGTTATCCAAACTCCTGAACAGGAAGTATTTTTGCCAAAACTACTTGGGTATGATTATAAAATTGAGTATAAATCTTGCCAGACTAATATTGAAGTTGATGTGCTGTCCTATTCTTTTATGGCTATTTCTTTTACTACTAATGACCTATTTACACATATTCAGGCTACAATTGCTGGCTCACCCAAGTTGATAGAGCTTCACCAAAAGGTGGTCGATAATCCAGCTCATTATCCTTTGTATAAAATCCATAATGGGAGACTATTTTACAAACAAGGACTGGTTATACCTCATGAGGATAGGGAGATCTTAACATTGATTATTAAAGAATTTCATGAATCAAAGACTGGAGGACACTCGGGTATTGTACGCACATAAGCCAGGATTATTGCAGAATTTTAGTGGAAAGGAATTCGTAATGATGTGAAAAGGTTTATTCAACAATGCACTGTTTGCCAACAAGCTAAAACTGTACAAATAACTCCATATGGGTTGTTACAACCACTTCCACTCCCTTCGAAGGTATGGGAAGATATTGCTATAGATTTTATAACTGGGTTGCCACTATCAAAGGGATTCACTGTGATTTTTGTCGTGGTAGGTCGTTTATCAAAATTTGCTCATTTTTTACCTCTTAAAGCTCATTTTTCTGCTGAATCTATGGCTAACACTTTTGTGAAACATATTGTGAGTTTGCATGGTATTCCAAGGACAATTGTTTCAGATAGAGATAAAGTTTTTACTAGTGCTTTTTGGAAGCATCTATTTAAATTATAGGGTACATCGCTTTGCATGAGTTTGGCCTATCATCCACAAAGTGACGGTCAATCTGAAGCTTTGAATCGTTGTTTGGAAATGTATTTATGATGCTTTGTTCATCATCAACCTAGGTTATAGGTGAATTATTTGCCTTGGGCATAGTATTGCTATAATACTTCATTTCACACTGTTGCTGGTATAACACCTTTTAAGATTCTATTTGGTAGAGATCCTCCATTATTGCTATGATTTGATCACTCAGTAGATGCTCCCTTACCAGTTACAGCTCAGATTGCAGCCCCTGATATTCTTTTTACTACTTTAAAAGATAATTTGCTTAAATCTCAGTAGCGTATAAAGCATTATGCAGATAAGAAGAGAACTGAACTTGCTTTCTATGTAGGTGATTATGTTTTTGTCAAATTATAGCCTTACCACCAGCACTCTTTAAAGAGCTCTAACCATCAAAAGCTCTCTTCAAGGTAATATGGACCATTTTTAATTGTTGAGAAGATAGGAGCAGTTGCTTATAAACTCCAACTACCTACTGGATCTCGAATTCACCCTGTATTTCATATATCTCTGCTAAAACGTTGTTATAGAAATCCACAAGCACAATACCAACCATTGCCCAATAAGACTGAAATTGAGGGCCCTATCTTATTTCCTAAGGCTGTGCTAGGTTCTAGAAAGGTGAAAATTTGAGATACTTGGTTAATACAGGTTTTAATACAATGGGATGATAACACTGCTCCTTCCTGGGAAAATTTGGATGCCTTTCATTTACAATATCCAAACTTTGACCTTAAGGACAAGGTCCATCTCAATGGGGAAGGTATTGTCATGAATGGGCCAGGGAATAGTGAGGAGAGGGCTCATAACACAGCCCATAATACAGAAGACTCAAATGACAAAATGAATATTCTGGAAGAAGGGGCTACACAGCTATGTAGGAGTAACCATATTCGCAGGACCATATGGAAAATTATAAGCATAAGGCAGAGTCAAAGGGAGCGTAAATAGGCAAGGATGATTTTAGAAAGAATCTTCTCTCTGCTAATTTCTATTTCTCTCTTAGCTTTTTTCTGCATTTCTGTTAGTAGCTGAAGTATCAGCATTTCCATTTTAGCATTTTACTTCCATATGCGATTAAGAATTCTCTAAAATTGTATTATCTTTTGATTCCATAATATTACAGAGATAGATTGCATTTACAATATAACTGCATAACAAGCTCCTAACCGAATGCTCTCAAGGAAATATCAGTCTTGAAAGTAAACTCTGGGCTAATGAAATTAAAGCAGATATAGAGAAAGCCATGGATTGTGAAGAGCAGTATTGGTGGCAGCGGTCTAGAATTAATTGGCTTCAAGCTGGCGACAGAAATTTCAAATTCTTTCATCTTTCAACAATTAAGAGGAGATAATATAACAGTATCTTAAGAACATAATTCAGGAAATTGGTTAACTGAAGCTGGGGATATTGGTACTAATATTTCTAGATTTTTAGGGAGCTTTTCTCTACTACGGGTCCAAGATAGATGTCGATATGTTACTCCTAAATTTGATGAGCATATGAATCAACAGTTATTATTACCTGTTACCAAAGAAGAGATTCATTCTGCTGGAGTTTTTTTCATATAACTATTCTCTCCACGACATAAATGATACTAATATCACCCTGATTCCTAAAGTGGAAAAGCCAGAACATGTAACTCACTTTTAACCTATTGGGCTTTATAACTTTTCCTATAAAATTATTTCTAAAATTATTGCGACTTGTATGAGGCCATTACTTGAGACTTGCATCTCAGCTAGTCAAAGTGATTTTCTGCCCGGGCGTTTCGTTCATGATAATATTATTGTTGGCCATGAGGTGTATCATTATCTCTAAAGGAAAAAATCAGGTAATAAATTTGAATTTGCTCAAGGTTGATATGAGTAAGGAATATGTTGGGGTGGAGTGGGACTTCTTAGAGTTTACACTTCTGAAATTTGGCTTTTGTGAGGAATGGGTTAATATTAGTATGAGGTGTGTGAACTCTGTGAGGTTTAAACTGTGTGTTTCTAGTTAAAGCATTAGCTCTATTACTCCTCAAAGAGGACTGTGAAACATCCTCCTATTCATATGTCTCAGGGACCAAACGGTAGCATTTGGAACCAATTTTAAGACTATTGAAGTCAAATTACTCAATCTGGAATTTTACTCTTAGCGAGTACTGTTCACTGTGTAAATTCCATATGAGTGACCTGACTTTGAAAAATCATAACTAATTCTAGAAAAATTGAAATGAAGTGGTTCAAATTGCTACAAGAATCTAACATAATACTCTTTTAGGGAAAAATAACTTGTTGACCACACCTTGACCAGGTCAATGTCAGTAAACATCCAAAGTTTACTATCCATCCAGCATTTTTCCCTAATTCCAGCACTTTGGTCCCAACATTTGAACTATCCAATCCCCAACTTCTCTTCATGCTTCTTCAATCCTTTTCTAACATACCTGTGGGATTGGGATTTCATGGAAGGGGTGAGATTTCTGGGGAAATCTCAGTAGCAAATAGAAATATGCAACTATATGCTTGATGTTACTATATGTGTACTTAATGATCATGCTTGCATTATGATAACATACATGCTTCCATGTTACTTAATTATAACATATGGCCATAGTATAAAAAGAAATAGAGAATTACTTAATCATACATGCCTCACATCATCAAGGTAAGAAAACATCACATAAAACATCCAAGCAATATAAGCATACAAGTAGGTAAGTCTACTACCTGGCGTGTAGCCTTTCATTCCAGCTCTTAGCCTTTTCTCCAAGGTCCCTTCTTATCATAAATCAGAGCCTATACATAGCATAATAATATCTTTATTATTATTCAGTATAGCTCTACTTAATCTCATGCTTAACTAGGGGTAATATGTTAAAAATTGTGCCCTAGGGGCCAATCATTGTCTTATAAACATTGTTAATTTATGAATTTATTAATTTTATTATCATATTATTTGCATGTTTACTGTGATGATCATCCTTGGATAACTCATGATCTTATCCTAAATGTCCCTGGTCGGTCATCTATGCGGGAGCAGAGATGAAATAAGACTAGTATGACTTTGAAGATGTATAGAGATATAAATCAAAGTCATAGGCACATGTAAGAGTACAAGGTGTTAGACTGACCCGCTATGAGAGAGTTGCATGGGTTAAGTCATAAGCTTCTCTCATATACAAACCATGTCACTATGCCCTTTGACCTGAGATCATCATGGATTCCTATATGACAAACGCTCAGCTTTGACCTAGTCAAAAGTCACTTTTGACCGAGTGATCATAAAGACTATGTTCAAGCTTAGTGGTTTTCCGTGTGAAGGAATGTGAATGGTCAAGATAGAATTTGTCCCTCACATTCATAGAGAGATATTACTGGGCCCCTCGACGAGTGAGTCTGAGAAATGTATGGCCATACTGTAATAGAAAGGTAGTTCTATTTATATAGTTAGACTACTCAAGGATCGAGAAAGTAACGGTAAGGAATAGGAGGATGACATTCTCCATGCCTCATCTATGACCAAGATATCGTGTGACAAAAGGGACATGATATGGTTGTATAAAAGGTTACATCGTTCATCGATCCTCATATGATTTGGGTAGTCGTGATGTCTTACTAGAGACCGCTTGCGACTTATGAGTTAGTATAGTAAATAGCCCACTGTTAACTTCATATGGGCCTACAGGGTCACACACAAAATAGCCCAATACGAGCTATGATGTCCAGATTCATTGAATCTAAGACATGTCCAGATTCAATGATCCAGGGTGGATGTATATATTTATTTATATTTATATTCATATATATATAAATTCGTATATATATATTATATATAAGAGATATTTACAAGATTTAATTTATAAGGATAAAATTAAATCTCTATCACGTTTAAATTTGAAATTCAAATTGATATGATATCTCATATAAGAGATATTTACAAGATTTAATTTATAAGGATAAATTAAATCTCTATCACGTTTAAATTTGAAATTCAAATTGATATGATATCTCATATAAGAGATATTTACAAGATTTAATTTATAAGGATAAAATTAAATCTCTATCACGTTTGAATTTGAAATTCAAATTGATATGATATCTCATACAAGAGATATTTACAAGATTTAATTTATAAGAATAAAATTAAATCTCTATCACGTTTGAATTTGAAATTCAAATTGATATGATATCTCAAATTTGATTTATGAGAATAAATCAAATGTAACTTCGTTTTATCTTTATTTTAAATTAAATAAATGGGTAAATTAAATATGTGGGACAGATTTAATACAAACATTATTTATTTAATTAGTTTCTTATCAAATTATCCAATATATTATATTATATTAATTTCAGAATTAATATAAAATTAATTCCAAAAATCTAAGTCTGTGGTAACACGTATAGCATCCTATATATCTGATATTTAGGAGCTACAGTTGGGACAAAAAAAAGGGTGAACGAGAATTCACAAAAAGGTTTGCAGATAAGAAACTGTCAAAATAGAGACGGAGAGGACGAATTCTTGAGTAAGCTCTGGAGGGACAGGAGGCGCTAGCTCGTCGTTTGTGGTTGGAACTTTGTTCGTGTGGATACCAATAGAGGAAGCCAACCTGAGTCATCGACTTCTTGCGATCAAAAAGAGATCACAAGCCGCGGAGAGAAGCTGTGGACGTCACAACCAGAAGCTGAGAAAGTCGCGACTAAATACTGAGGGTAATACTTCTTTCCACTTGACTTAAACACATACGGTAGATCCTCGTAGGGAATGGAAAAATTTTTAAGTTAATTTCTGCTGCGTGTCTTCCAATTCCTTACATAATATTCTTAATCTAACATTCCCCTGGCTTTCTTTCTACCTTTAGCTACCTTTATTAATAGAGATATTTCTCTATTCTAACCACTAAGAGCAATCCTCTACTTTATTAGAGCAGGGATTAGATAACTTACTTACCTCATTCCTGAGCTCTGCCCAGTCCCTAGGCTCCTTTGACTGCTCCTGGCTCCGCCAGAACTCCTTTCTTTCTCTCTTTCTCTTTTCTCTCTTCTTTCTACTCTTGAAGGGGAAGGGTCTATTTATAGGTAAGTGGAGGTGGAATGAATGGCTCAGATTGAATTGTGATGAATGGCCTAGATCGCTTAGCTTCCTTAAGAAGCTTTGCCTGCATCATCACGATAACATCATCCTCCTTGATGACTCACCAACATGACATCATCCAAGGATACCTCAGGGGGTATGTGGCATAATGGTGGGGCCCTTGGGACACCTCACTAGCTAACTCAACCTCTCCAGAGAATTCCAGAGCCTTTTCCTAGAATGAATAGCAAAGATTGTGCCACGTGTCCTTTTTACTTTTTCTCCTTTTTCCTATCTCATGACATGTGTCCTTAACTTTTCTTCTTTTCCTGTAATCATGCCATGTGGCACCTTGTGGGTCCTATGAGGACACCTTTCATACCACCTCATAGTCTACAGTCATATCCGATCACTTTTCCATTATGGCCACAGGGACTTTCACTATTTTCCCTGAATTTTTACTTTCTGCAGTTTAGTCCCTGAACATCATATGTACACTTCTGGGACTTCTATACAATAGGGTCTAGTAGCCTTCCTTTTTCAGGCTACATACTAGGCTTCTAGGCCTAAAAATTAGATATGACAGACTGTGACAAGGCGATCCTCTCTCATCATATCTACTTATCCTTGTTACAGAGGTCATGTCTTGTATGATTTACAAATGTTAACAGCACAAGGAACTAAAAGGTATAAAACTCAGTATTAGTTGTCTTGAACTATCACATATCTTCTTCGCAATGATGCGTTATTTTTTATGAATGCCGGGAGCAGAATTGCCGGATGCTAGTAAAAATCCTACACACTTACTGTAATGCTTCCGGTTAGGCTACCAATCAAGACGAGTCAAGCATTTTCTTTTCAGAGAACACCCCTGATGAACATAAGAAACTTGTTGAGCAGATTCTTGGAATCCAGGCTACTGAGCAATTCTAAGCATTCTTATTCCTAGCGAGGACATTTATGATAAGTTAATATGGGTTCCTGCTGATCATGGTGAAGATAGGTTACCGGCTAGCTAGGACTGCTGCAAACAATTATGGAAATCTAGTTTCTTCGTCTTATGCTATTAATTCAGGGGTATGGAAAGCAGTGTGGAAAATCAAAATTGTTCCTTGTGTTCAAAATTTTATTTGGCATCTACTTTCTGGTACTATTGCAACTAATGAAGCCCTCTTTCGAAGGAAATGATCAACATCTCCTTTTTGTCCTGCAGCAGCGCAAGAGGTTGTTTGGCTAAAGAGATTTATCGAACACCTAGGATTTGGGAACGAGAGTACCAATCTAGTGTTGATACACTGTGACAATACTGTAGCTATAGCCTACACAAAAGACCGTAAGTATCACAGTAAGACTAACACATTGATATAAAGTATAACTTTGTGAGGGATTATATAGCACAGAAAATTATAACTGTATAATACATTTCAACTAAATGTATGGTTACAGATCCCCTGACCAAGCCAATAGGCAAAGAAACATTCAAGAAATATGTAAAAGCCATTGGCATGTTAAAAATGTAAAGTTGCAGACTGTATGTAATACTTTTATTTTTATTAATGATAGCATGTCATTTATTATTACTTATATGTCTAGGTAAAAGTATACAATGTCTAGTATATCATACAGGTTGAAAAGGGTAGCTCTCTTACATGAGTAACCGCCTTTGATGCTATAAAAGCGTTCAAAGATGAGACATGTGTTTATCAGTAAAGTAGCAAAAGTGCTGATATGGTATAGAAGAAACACAATAACTGTCGCCTTGACTTAAAAAGTGCAGTGAGTCGAGATGAGATCTATGAGTAAGGGTATGGATCGAACAACGGATACCCACATCCATAAAACCTGTTGCCATATGATAAATTCTTCAAAATTGACGTCATATTATGTGAATAGAATTGAAGAGTTTGGGTTTAGATACTATGTGTCTAGACTTAAGTCTGTATGGTGTGATTGATAGAATCAAAATGATGTACACTCTTTAAGGATAAGAGGAACACCGTAACATGTGATTCATACCATATGTGCTAAAGAACCGCAAATGAAAAGCAAGTGAATCAATCAGTGCTTCATTATTGTGTGAATTCCAGAAAAGTATAATCTTTTCATTAATGTCATTTGACTTTAACAATATTATGGAGGTATTTTTCAGCGATTGCTACTTTAGCATATGTCATATGGTCAAATTATATGTGAACCAAAGGTATTATGCTAGGAAAGCGTTTGATTCATCTCAAAATGATATATGGGCAAAAGAATGATTGCCAGAATATACACATCCATGCTAGTATTTGTGACCTGTCCCTTATGATATTATTTTGTTAATTTCATGAGTGTGGATACTATATGTATAAATAGAGGCTATTTGAGTTATGTACTGACTCAAGAGGGATTAGATTAGCCATAAGAAAAGTGTATATGGGAAAATCTAGGATATTCAAGGTATTATAATTTATTTAATCGAGCTGCACTAAAAGGTTACTTTGTGCTGGTCTCTATAAAGGGGATTTCTAGTACAAACGCCCGAAAGGAGACGTTATGTCTACGCGGTCATGGCAAAGCACCTAGTATGAAAGAAGAAAGAGAATGAAATTGGACCTAAGACATCTAATCCACCAATATGAGTGGGAGATGTAAGGGAATGAGCCAGTCCACCCATGGTGGGTGGATTAGCCCAAGTCTATGAGGAGAAGTAGAGGGAATAGATTCCTTTTTGAATATGAGAGAAATGAGGGAGTGGAAGTTATTTTGAGATCCAACTCCCTCTTCCATATATACACGCATGCATGAAATAACTGATGAAGGGCATCAGTTTTATATAGGCTTCAGTCGTGTATGCATAAGATAATTGGTTCAGTAAAACAACTCCCCTCCTTTGTTCTTCCTTTTTTTTCTCTGTTTCTCGGCTCTTCATTCTTACTTAGTGTATTTGCTGTGCATACGAATCAGAGTCCATATAAGGTACTCCGGTTGCGTGTGAGTACTTCAGTGGATAAGAAGAAGATCCAAGGTACGCCCAAAAACTTTCAAGTAGAAACCATTGAACACTTGTTTTTCCAGTGCCCCTGGACTCGGTGTGCCTGGTTTGTGGGGATTTTAGGGGCCAAATTTGACTTACACACTACAATAATTTCAAGGCGTGCTGGTTATCCCTGTACGATAAGCCTAGACACACGCACGATGATGAGATAGCATCTATCGGTTACTTTGGTTCATTTGGAAACAACGGTGTCAATGTGTTTTCAATCACATAAAGCCAGACCCTGTGTCGTGCTCGCATGACGAGTACTAGAATATATGTGTTAAGACCATCTCAAATATAAACTCGGACTAAGTATAAAGTCAGAGCATAGCGTCACTTTTCTGTTAAGCTCATTTAGGGCTTATTTAGATTAGCTTTAGAGAATAGATTATGAAAAGAATAGATTCTAGAGAATAGATTTTAGGAAGAATAGATTTTAAAAATGGAGATCTTTGGATGATTAGTGGTAGAATCACTTCTTATATTGATAAATTACTAAAAATTGTATGATTTGATTAAAAGTAGGAGAGAAAGTAGAAAAGAGAGAGGGTATGTGTAAAGAAGAAAGAGGAGATAGGGTGGAGATGAGAGATGGTAGAGAGGAGAGAGGAGAGAGATAGTAATTAGATAGTCTATAAACTCTTTTACTATTCCAAAAGTTATTTTCAGTAGCTTATTCAAAACTATGGTTTAAACCATTGTTTTAATTAAAATCACTTCTAGATAAATATAGTTGTTTGTTTAAAATTTTCCCAAATTAAATTTTTGGCCGAAGGACTTTTGAAACCTTTGTGCCAAACATACACTTAATAAGAAAAGGACAAAGCTTCTCTTCATCGATTCTCTTTCTTCTTTGGCATATTCTCTAGAAACGAATAGGGACATACTATAGTATTCTTTGAGACTGACTGCCAGCAACTAAAGACTGCAATTGAATCCAAACAACCTGGTTTAGTTGACTGGAGGAGTTGAAGTATCTTGCATGACATCTTAAACCTTCTTGCATCTGAAGTCGGTTTTTCTCTAGTTTTTACTCCCAGAAGGAGTAACTTAGCAGCTGATGTGGTTGAGGGGGGGGTGCCCTTTGGGGTGGTTCTCAGAACCATCACCTTCTTTGCTATTCTGACTCACGATGCTCACGAAAGTCGAGGATGTGCTAATACGTCCACTGCTTTGGAAATTAGATCGGGGTGTGGGATAGCTAGTTTGTGCCTGCTCTTGCTTTAGTTATTTTCGTTTCCTGTTTGTCTTCTTGTTCCTTATTTCGGTTATTGATTTTCTGGTGCTTTGCTGTTATGTATCGATACTTTGGTTTTTAATAGAATTATCCAGTTGATAAAAAAAATTAGACCGGTCAAGGACTAGTTTATCAGTTTATTAGTTTGACTTGTCAACTTAATTAGATTTTAATACTATGCTCCAAACCCATATTTATTTTGTTAATGAAAAAAAAAAGCAAGGAAAACGAAAACATACCACATATTTATTTGGGAAAAAAATGATGACAATGAGCAGAGTAAGAAGAACAAAAAGTCATAACTACACCGCCCTGTAGGCCTGTACATCTCGTAGCTTCCCACAAAAAAATGATAATATGCACCAATCAATGAGAACTAGAAAGAGGGGAATTGAGGGAAGCAAGAAAAGCATGAAAAGAGAAGCATATAAGATACAAAGATTTTTACAACCATTGGAGCCTAAATATGGTAAATAGAATAACTTTTGCTTTTGTTGAAAAATCTGAAAGGCTTCTCAATTATTCTTCTAGACATTGACTTTATAATCACAGGTTTTGTTTCTGGCTGAGGAACGACAGGCACATTCTTTTTAGATTCAGGAGCAACGGGGGGACACAAATGCGTCTTAACAGGTGAAGGATCTCGTTGTCGCTGCTCTTTAAAGAGCATCAAAAGTTTCTGAGCTTTTTCTTTAGCTCTTGGGGTCCCATTTACTGATATCAAAACCAATGAAGGTATTATACCTTCTCGTAGGACCTTGTGGCTACATTTCTCATTCCCATTACACAAGACTAAAAGACAAGACACAGCTTGTTCTTGCTCCAAGAGCTGACTAGATTCTAGTTTCTTAGCCAGTGCATTAATGAGTCCTGGGGTTGAGATTATTTCCTCTCTTCCCAAATTAGAAGTAGCCAAATTTATCAGAACAGGAATGCATTTCTCTGTCCACATGCTATTATCATTATCACCCTGTTCTGAAAGAAGGGATAGAAGGCCATTGATGATCCCAGACGAAAGGAGGTTTGGAATATTTGAAGGGACAGTGGAGAGATTATAGAGTGCGTGGAGGGAATCTTGTTTGCATTGAACTTCGGTGTCAGCTTGAAGGAGACGGATTAGGAACTGGACAGCCTGAGTCTTCCCAATCTTTGTTTTGCCTTCTTCAAGGCAAGAGAGATTCAGATAGAGGGCCGTTGCACAACCATATGAACTTGAGTTAGAAATTTCCTCCAGCAATGGTAATACTCCTGCTGATAACATAATTGCCTTATTTCTGTTCACAAAGAAAAAATATATGTGATTAATGATGCTCCCTAAGGTTTTAGAAACAAACCATTTCCCAAGTTTACAGCTCAAACATGGCTTACATGAATATCATGTTCTATTATTCCATATCTTTGAAAACTTCCGTCACATCCTGGAACGGAAAAATAATATCCAACTTAAGGTACTTTCTTGATAAAATATGCTAATAAATGAGTACTGGCTTAAAAACTGAAGGAATTATATGGTTTAAAATGTGTATAAATAATGTGTTCCTAAAAATCAGTCACATAACAGTAGGAAAGTAATCATTTTGTATGTCTTCTGAAGTGAAATGCTTAAACTGTTACAATAACATGAAATTTATTTCCATATCAAGTAAAGAAGAATTTACAGAAACAATTGTCCCGTCTAAACTGCACTGGCGACTAAACAAATATGACAAAAAGAGACCCAGACAACAATCAGGAAATTGTGATGTGCTACAGTATAACCATATTATTGTGATAGTTTGTTCGCATGGCAATAAAAAAAGAATATAGAAGCCACTACCAAATGCCTGATGTGGCTTGAACTTGTAAAAGTAATACAAGTAGTGTCACCTAATGTTAAGAAAATGCCAAGATTAGAACAGATAGTACACACCTGTTGTTATTCACAGCAAGGTTGAAGAGAGCCATTGCTCCACTTTCCTGAAGCTTCAGATTCCCTTCAGACACAGCTGACTTTAGAAACTGCAAAAGTGCCTCAACAAATCCATGAGATCCCATAAAATTCCTGGCTTCCTCGTTATCCCTTAGTAATATCCTTAACTGTTCGACCACATTGCACTTCATCTTGTAATTGGTCTCTTCAACCAAAGCTTTCTGAAACCTGAGATACTGCTCAGTATCTTCCTCTTGTGCGGATAAACCTTCGTTTTTATCTCCGGCTTCCTCTGAGATACTGCTCTCTTCTAAAGGAACCACTTTCTCACCCTTCAACTTGCATGAGCTCAAACTGTTTACAGATTTTGAATTTGCTGATTCAGGCTCTGATAAAGCCAATCTCGAGTAGTTAAGATCAAACGATTCAGGAGGGCCATAAGGAACAGGAACTCCATTCTGTTCACACCAGCTAGTGAGAAGACCCTTAACACAGTAATTCGGAATCAATAAAAGATGATCGAGTTTCTGTTGAGTCCTGGGGCAAGTGCTGTGTCCATCTCTGAACCATTTCTCAATGCAAACCCTTTCATATGTTTGTCCGGAAACAATGATGACAGGATCATACATAATCTGCAAAGATATTGGACACTTCAACTCTTCAGGCGGAAGATGCATCCGCCCTGATTTCCTATTGATTGGATTTAACTTAATGGAACAGCGTTTTGAAATCTCTCTTTCTAGGGCATGGTATTGACTATTAGGAACAGTGCACTCAACAGATCCATGAGTAGAGGGAGAACAAGGAGCAGAACCCTGTGAATCATTATCATCTGAAATTTCACACTTAAATAACTTGGAATACTTCCTTAAGAGGTGTAGAAGATATGCAACTTTTGATTCCTTCTGATTGTCTTCCTCAGCCCTAGCTCTTTCAATGAGCTTTTTGAGAGCTCTTCTTTCTGTAAGAGCTTCTCTCGAAGAAGTGATTCCAAGTATAATAGCACACTGGTGAAAACATTCAAGCTCGCTGGTGTCACTAGAGTCGCTACATTGTCTCCCTTGCTGAAGCAATGCAATTAAA
Organism: Leucaena leucocephala; assembly: GCA_037074615.1. NCBI lineage: Eukaryota > Viridiplantae > Streptophyta > Magnoliopsida > Fabales > Fabaceae > Leucaena > Leucaena leucocephala. Next base: position 16,412,012 of record CM073538.1, read on the forward strand.
TCAGCACCAACTTGCTTCTCCAATGGGTCAAGTGCAAATTTTACACCATCGAGTTCATTCACAATCTCCTGAATTGAATACAGACCATTTATGAAGAGAGTTCAAACCCCTTTCCAATTAGAATAACAGAAAAGGGCAACATCTATATGCATGTATAACGGTCAGTATTGAGTAAATACAAACCGGATAAATTGCAAAGAAACGATGATCTACCTCAAGTTTTTCAGTCTAGTGCCAAATTTTTAAATCTTAGATGGCATTCCATTAGGATGAAAGGATGAAATTAAACATTAACATTAAGCCCCCACTCTCTCATAACACAAAAAGGCAGTAAGCATGGTCGATCATCAATAACCTCCACTTCCCGCTATAAGGATGAAAACTATGTCGGCATTTGAAATGTAAAAACATCATCAGAATATATGCTTCACCCACATACGAAATACTACAACATGAGAATGCCACTTTCAAATAAGAAAAGCAAACTAGAAAGTCATATTTTTCAGGTAATCAGGTACCTGACACCGACATGCAATAGACCGCGGAACAATATCTTCCACCTTTATAAGGCCATATTTGATAGCAGATTTAGCCTTCTCAAATTTTAGAAGAACAGCTTCCGCAGTTATAGCCTGCATAAATAAAATAATGCAATTCAGAAGAAGTGACTTCATCAACCAACAATTAAAAACCTATTCTGTGGATTAAGATTTAAATCCACTTTTTATTCTTAGAGACATAAGGTAAGAAATAAAGGAATGAACTATTACCAAGTAAAGTTTACTACACTGTGAGCAGTGCTGAAGAACATTCTTGGCCTTCTCTAGGGCTACATGCAATGAACATAAAGCCTCAATACCAGCTTTGCTCCTAGGCCTAGCTGCTTCTAAAGATGGAAATATTGACGATACTTTGCAATATATAATAGAAAGAGCCTTGCACATTTCTCCATGTAACTGTGCGATAAACCAAATTCACATTGTTTAGATTACACTATTAGACATGTACAGGAAAGAAACTAGCAACAACTTGTTAAACAAGGGCTTAAAAGACCAGGACAAAAAGAACAATGTATCATCATACCTTGGCATCACTCGCTGCAAACAGATTTTCTTCAACTTCAGCAGCATCCATCATTCACTTCTTGGTGCTAAATAATCTCAACTACTGTAGCTGGATCATAACGCAGAAACGTATAAGTTAGTTAAGGGGGCGAAGAGATACTATTACATATTATTTTATAAATAATAATAACGGTATGGTGAAACTGATTGTAACTAGTTTGGTAATGTTGAAGACGATGAACGTAATAACCAAAATTTACCGAACAAGAAAAGAAAAAACAGATCTCACTTTATGGCACGGTGTTCATCTCATGAACTCACCTTCACCTTATGCAGTGAACACAAAGAACAGTGTAATGTAAATTATGTAAAGCATTGTGTTCACCACAGTCCTATTTAGGACGTAATTCATGATACAGAAGGTAAAAAAACAGAATTAAAATGAGATAACGGTCTGTTTATATATAAACACGTACAAATGAAAAAAAGGACATGTGGTAACTGAAGCTAGAATACGTAGTCATATGACAGCCTTAGGGGAAGCATAATCTTCAAATGGCAATAGATATGAGAAATTCCAAACACAAGAAAATACAACTACATCAATTAACACATTTCAAAACTTCATCGACTAGTAAATGGAAGACAGAACATTGATAAGAAAATTAGAGCATTCTAATCATTAAAATTATTTCGATAAAACTGTAAATCATTATAATTTATATAACAGTTCAGACAAGATACGAACAGACTTTGAAAACAGAATTTCTAGCTCCGACGGCAACAAAAACAAAATCCGCGGAAAAAATCCTCCGCAAGACCGCAATACAATTTCCAAAATGCAAGAAAAGGACAAGGATTCTTCGTTCCAGAAAATGAGCCGTAAAACTATTACTCGACCATGAAAATTCTGATTTAGAAGCAAAACAGAGAGCCCCGAATAGTGGAGAAATAGAAGGGGGAAATTTCAGATACAAGCACCAATATAATCAGTAAATGCGAACGGAGGAACAAGATTAAGATTCGGAGCAAAGAAGTACCCACAGAAAATGGAATCAACGAAGGTACGTAACTTCATTTACGTCCGAATCGATGAGCAAATTTCTCAGAGCTCATGTTAAAATCGTAAGACAAATATTGAAATCGTTTAGAGATAGAACTTGGGTTTGATTAATTTGCATGAAACAACATCAGGACGATCATGTGTAATTTTTTTATTTACTTTTGGGAAATAAGTAGCTGTTTTGTTCTTTTCTTAAAAAAATCGAGAAAAAAAATCTTTCGGAAATTCAAACTTTCGCCGCTTTTATCTCTCCGGTTCACCGGCCCACAGTTGCCGACCTCCTAGTTTATCGCCTGCAAAACTTGTCATAACAATAATTAATTAATATTAGTTCTTTTTCGTCTTTTTTTTGAGTTTTTTGTTAGTTCTTTTTAAGATTTTTTTTTTGCCTGCAAAGTTCTTTTTTAAGTTTTTATTACTTAAAATTAGAACACTTTTTGAAATAAATATATAATTTAGAAAATATATAATTATTATATTAAAAAATTATTAGATAGATAGTAATCCTTTCATTTAACAAAAAATATATTGAATGATGCAGCTTGAAGCTAACACAAGTAAAGTATAGATGTAGTGCGTGTATGGGAAAAAAAATTCAAATACCCTTATAAACAAAATAGATTTATAGACAACTTATAAAAAAATTTTATAAGAGTTTATAAAAAAAATTTAAATAAAAGAGTGTTTAGATAGTTATCTGTAGAAGGGATTTTATAATTAATAAATTATTAAAAAGGGTAGGAAGTAAAATAAATTATTTTTATGTTATGGGTGATATTAAATTAGTAAATAATATATATATATATATATACTATTTTAATAGCAAGTAAGAAGAAAGAAGGAGTACTGAATTATTGAATAAGTAATTTTATTAATAATTAAATAAATTACAAATTTATTTATATTAAATCATGCGTGAGAATCATAAATAAATGTCCATATACTTACCCCATATATCTATACGTACATTTTGGGTTATTTATAAAAATATGGAAAAAATAAATAAAATACATATATTTAGTTAATATAGTAATTAATATTAAATATTTTACAACATATTCAGGTCATATCCAATACACATTTAAGCATAACTATATGTACAATAAATAATTATTGGACTTGTCTATATTGAACAGTTTTATCTCTAATTTGATTACGTAAACGTTCCATTGTGCGTGAAGCTCGTACAGAAGAACATTGTTGTGAAGCCTCATGTTCATCATCATCCCCATCATCATCTTCTGAATCATGAAGACATTGTTCTTTTTCTGCAAAATCAAAATCAAATATATGATTTCTTCTCATAAAATTATGTATTGCCATCATTGCGCAAACAATCTTTACTTGAGTTGGGTACTCAAAACTACGCATTTCGCATACTATTCTGAATTTATTCTTCCACACCCCAAAAGTTCATTCAATTTGCATCTTAAACTTGAATAAGCGAAGTTGAAGACTTCGTCAGCTATATGTTGCCTGCTAGATGTCCAACGGAAATCACCCAAATGGTAACAAGAACGTCTGTATGGACCAAGATATCCTGTCATCGATGGATAGCCACCATCGACTAAATAGTATTTACCTGAATCATAGAAATTAACATATTTTAGATTTATTTGTTAAAATATAAATGCAAATAATTTTACCAACGACGAGACATACCTTAAGGGGGATGGGGAAAGTTCATAGATGGCGATGTCACAGCATGGTTTAATATGCGGGCATCATGAGCACTACCTTCCTAACTAGCCAAGACAAAGGTAAAGCATATGTCCCAATCACAAACTGCCATGACGTTTTGTGATGTGTACCCTTTCCTGCAAAAATATTTGGCTTGTTCTGTTGTAAGGACAATGCAAGGAATATGTGTGCCATCTATTGCTCCGATTGCGTTTTTAAAAAATGGCCAATATCGCCGATCTTGACTGATTTTATTGTGAACATGGGTGAACTGAGGATCGACTAGTTTTATATTCTCTCTAGCAAGTCCACAGCACACTCCTAATACCTCATGAAAGTATATGCTTACCGTCTCACCGGAATGTTGAAATCTTTCTTGCAATTGCCTACTTGTCTTCGTGTGCAATCGTCCACAAAAACATCGCTAACTTCTCATATTTTCCCGTGCGCTTCCCTTCCTTTAGGCCATGGCATTCCAACGCATGACAAAGCTCTAGGAACACACTGAGATACATTCAGAACTGTTCATAACATCGAATTCCTTCACCGGTTAAAAGTTCATTCACCCATTGGGAACCGGTTAAGTTACTTGTACGCACAGGCTCCTTAGTTATATTCAACCCAAGATAAGCTCCAACTAGAATACAAACTTCTTCATCCATGTCTTGACCTTCATCCCAATTTTGTTCTGTCCTCATTGATGGGTTCATTTCTATGAAAGAAAGCATGCATGAATTAGATAATAGTCATTGGAGTTAATATTTTGAAGTTGAAACTGAATTTACAAACAACGAATTTTATTCCAAATAAAATAATTTAAACATCCAAACACACATAAAATATTTGTGCAACATCCAGTTACAATTTCTACATTCCACTCCTGTAACATTGGTGGTGCAAAAATGGCAAAAGTAAGTTAATGTTATCCTTAATTGACCAGTACAACTCTCGATTTTCAGGACTTCTCATGGCGTCCATGCTCCTGACAAACAAATCAATGTTTTCCACAAGTTGGTCAACTGTACGCATGTGAGCGATTACTATTGATGATGACGGAATAACTGTTGTAGGTGGTGGTGGTGGTGATGGTTGTGCAACTCGCATTGCATGTTCCATGGATGACTTCCGTACACTGACCAAATCATGAAGTGCTTCCGCTATTAAATGGGTTGCAGGTCCTCTTTCCTTCTTTTTCCCCCACCTGCCTTCTTAACACCCAGTGAGCTTCCTGCAGAAACTGATGCTTTACCCTTGATACTTGGAAAATTCCCACTGCCACCTTGGGATGATCCAAACGTCACCCTGTGCAAATCGTTGCTACATCCAATTGGGTTTTCTGCAAGTTTGTCGAAGTCACCAGAACCTTCTTCCAGATCGACACATGCATCAGCATCGCCATATACCTATTCGTACACTGGTTCAGGCGCGATCATCGAAGGTGCCCAATTGTGCAACCCTATAGCAGCAACATTGCCAAATAAACGATCTAACTCAACTGAGAACTGTAACCCTTTGAATCTGAATTTCTCGACAAAAGGATTTTCCTAACCAAAACAACAAATGGCAATAGTAAAGCATTACTTTTTTCATTTATAAATTTTTAAAAAAATTTACTAAACAAACAAAATATATCATACCAATTTCATTCTCTCCCACCATTCGTCATCTGCCACTATTAGCCCCTTTTCATCATCCCATCCCAAACCTGTCTCAGAATTTTTTAATTTATTCCATACTTGCCATTCCTTTCGCAAAGCATCATATTTATTCTTTAGTTGTGCCTTTTCATATCCCCTATTTGTGCACAGATTGAATCTTTCCTCAATCAATTTCCAAGCAATCCTTATCAGACTACTTCCTTTTATATCTCCTTCTTGAACTTGTTGCAGACATAGGTCAATAAATAATTTACTTATCTCATTATACCACAAAGCTTTTGATATGCTCATAATGCTATAAAGCCACCATAGAAACTATCAATTGTACATTTTTCAATTGGGAAAGGATGAGCTGGTAATCAATGAACTCCCACTTGATATCAAAACATTCAAATTGGACAAAGGTTCCTAATTATTACCTTCTAAAATAATAATTTAAAATAAATGAACACAAAATTATGGATGCAGTTGGCTTCAGTGTGTATATTTGTTTTTTCGTAGACAAAATTTTTCCCTACAAGTGTCACAAATTGAAGCACACAACTGTACAAAATATTTTACACATTTCCTCACTACTTCGCACAGAATAAGGCCATTCATGAAGGCAACCAGAAAAACAATTTCAGTTCTACGCATACTAGCATGCTTGCCAGCATACTATCTAGCCACACACTGAAGAAAGAATTAACAAACACCAACAGCACAAACACAGAGCAAACTACTCCAACATAAAACAAGCAAAATGAACTAATTTGCACATACCAAACATCAGAATGAATTAACTTACCAAACATCTGAGAAATTTGATCCACGAGAACTCACCCAGCATGCGAGACAGGGGTATTTATGAAGGCTCAGCTCAACAAGTGGTCACAGTGACGGCCAGTGATATGTCCAAGTCAACAGCTGCCGATGACAATAGCTACGTGACACAAAAGTGACAACGACGCTCTGAAATGTACAGTCACTGAGATCTGTGATTAATAGGTGGTGACGGCAATGGTGATGGCGAGGAGCGCTGATATCTCCAAGTGAACAGGTGGCGACGACGACGGCGACGTAGGCAGGCAATGCGTTTTGAGATCTCCCAGGAACAAGAGGTGAGGGTGAGGGTGACGCTAGGAAGAAGAGGATGAGCCATGAACGATGCGACAGAGGAGCATAGCTTTGACAGGTTGTCACAACGCAGAGAATGAGCTAGAAGGAGAAGAGCGAACTGAGCAAGCAGGTACAAAGTGAATAGCCGGCGATGGCAATAGCTACGCGACACAAAAGTGACAGTGATGCTCTGAGATGTACGGTCACTGTGATCTACGATTAATAGGTGGCGATGGTGATGGCAAGGAGCGTTGATATCTCCAAGTGAACAGGTGGCAACAGCGACGCAGGCAGGCAACGTATTGTGAGGTCTCCCAGGAACAAGAGGTGACCGTGACGATGATGCTAGGAAGAAGAGGATGAGCCGTGAACGACGCGACAGAGGAGCATAGCTTTGAGAGGCTTATCACGACGTAAAGAATAAGCTGGAAGGAGAAGAGCGAACTGAGCAAGCAGAAGAGAGGAGAATGGGCTGGAAGGCGAAGAGAATCTGCAAGCTTCACAGGAAAGAGAAAAAGCATATGAGGACAGGTGAAAAGCAGGTAAGAGTAATGAATGAGGGAGGAGACCTCGGGCAGTGAAGGGAGAAAAATTAAGGGTAAATTAGTATTTTTATTTCCAGAAGCCATTTTACTGTTCTATAAGCTAGTCCTACCAGCTTATTTGAAACCATGGTTTTGACCAGAAGCACTTATGGACAAATATGGTTGTTTGGTAAAAAATTTCTCTAAATCAAGATTTGAGCCATAAGCCCTTTTAAAATTACGGTTTTAATTGTTTCCAAACAGGCCGTAGTGAGCTTTGTATAAAAAGAATAATTATGTAGTGAGATAATGATAGAGATCAGACTTTTTTAAGTCATTTAAATTTCTTCCTAGGAAATGAATAATTATTTTATTTGAAAATATGTAAAAAGTTAAACCATTGTTTGATTTCCTATTTTCAAAATAAACAAAAAATAAAAAACTTGTTTGGTGATTAATCTTCAATTAAGTGTTTTGTGAAAATAATAATTTATTTAAAAAGAAAAAAGAAAACTTTTCTATTTTTTCTTATTTTTAATCTATAATATTATTACTTTTTATTCAGCAAGTTGAATGAATGGAGAATTAGAATAAAAACCTATAATAAATTATATTTATTGGGAAGGACTATAAAAATTTTATTTATTTAAAAGACCAAATATTAAGATAAAGGTTATAATTATTAAATTGCCTTTTAGAAAACTTTCTATATTTTCCCTCACATTTTATTTTAAACCTCATACATTATCTTCCACATTTGATTTTAAAACTAATATAAAGTTTATTTTCTACTAAAATTAAAACTCCCAAATCATCCATGATAGGATTCATTTTTTAACTTTTATTTTCTACTAACATCCACATAATAATATCTTCAATATATCATTTAATTATTAATATAAATATTAACATAAATATATATAATAAATTATAAAAGATGTGAAGTTTTCTTAAAGTTATATAATTTTTTATTTTCAATTAAAGTTTGTGCCAAATTTAAAAATAAAATTTTAATTTTGATAAAATTAAACAATATCTGTATTATTTTTTTCAATTTAATATCTAGGTCAGTTGTAAATATTAAGATAAATTTTATTTAATTCATATTAATTTTAAAAATAGGATATGAGAGAAAATATAAGGAGTTTCGGTAAAAAAAACAATTCAATAATTTAAATTTTTATTTTAATATTTGATCTTTCAAATTAATTAAAATTTTTATGGTCTTTTTCAATAAATATTATTTATTGTAGGTCATTTATTCTAATTCTCCCTTAATTGAACTATAACCAAATCAAAAATTGTGTAGACTAACCGATTAAAAGAAAAGAGTAAAACTTCAAATATTAAGTAGGAATGAGTTAACATTTAATTATTAACTTATAATCACATGAAAATTATAAGAATTAAATAATTTATTTTTCTTAAAATTTATTAAATTTTTAACAAGCCTGATCATGCACGCTTTTTTCTCCATAAGGAAGTGGCAATATTATCATCTTTAATTAGTTTAAACTTTGAACTATTCTTAGTATAAGGGTATGATTAGTATCCTTAAGTTAAAGTTTTAAAAAGGTTTATAGGCTAAAATTTAGTTTAGAAAAATTTTAAAATAAACAGTAATATTTGTCTAAAAGAACTTTTGGACCAAATTATGGTTTAAAATTATAGTTTTGAATAAACTAATAGAAATAACTTCTAAAATAATAAAAGAGTTTATAGAGTACCTATTTACTATATTACCTCTACTTTTTTTTACACTTTCATCTTCTTTTTCATATCTCTTCTTCTCTTTGCTTCTCCTTTATATTTGTGTTCCTCCGTGTCACTGTCCTGATAGCCTTCACAAGTCACTGTCTCAAATCTAGTTGGTCAGAGAAGAAGAAGTGGGTCATCGTCGTCGTTGCTCTCTAGTCATATCACTCCTCACTGCTTGCCATTTATTGCTCGTCTCTTCTCGTCGTGGGTCATTGCTAAGATCGAAGATGATGAATAGTACTGATGATTAATTTATAGTTTTTTATCTCATACCCTTTTTAGTAATTTATCAAATGCAAAAATCATTTTAAAAATAATTATATAAATACTTATTTATTAATAATCAATTTTTTCCATAAATTTTTCTGGAGAAACCCTTTTTGAAGAAATGTCAAAAAGCTCTTTTTTCTATAAGCCTCTTTCCTAAAGTTTATCCAAACAAACACACAAAGACTTAACTTAGTACATATTTGGCTTGTGATTGGAAATAGGTTTTTACAACTTTTGAGACATGATTAATTTATTACATTTGATTTTTTATATAGTCATAAAAATTAATTTAATTGACACAATTAAAAATAAAAATTGTATATAATTCTTTTTTATGATAATCAGTGCAAAACTGCAAACCTACAGACGCATACAAATAGCTGGTTTGTAAATCAGCACAATGTGTAAATTAAAACAAATACAGCTCTTCAACAATTATACCTTTGATCTAATTAATTTATCCATAGGATAAATATATAGTCATTCCTATGTGGATTATAGTTTCAATCTCTCACAAATGAGTTTTAAGTGTATAGTGATTGTTTTAACAAATATATAGTCATTATTTGAATCAAATATTTTCTCCGTTCTTTAATATAAAATTTATATAATTTTTTTTAGATAGATTAAGAAAATTAAATAAATCAGTTCATTATAAATAAGTCTAACCCCCATTATAAATTTATATTATATATTTTTTAATATATCTAAATTAGTCAATTATTTTTTATATTAATTATAATTAATTAATTTATTTTTTTAATATATCTAAAAAAAATCAACTAAATTTCAATACAAAGATTGTAGTTTTGATCCAAATATAAATTCAACTATAGATCCCACCTGTAGAGTATGTTTGGAGGCTTAAGAAAATCAATTTTGAAAGTCAAAGCTATAGTTTTCTAAAATCTTACCTAAATATACTTATATTTTGATTGAAATCAATGATGAGATTTTCAATTAAATACTCATAATCTCTAACAAATGATAGCTTCACCTCCAATTGAGTATGTCATGAATAAAGTGTCCCAAAGACTCTTCTACCAGACAATTAAAAGGATAAAATGTAGAAATATGAAGACGATGATGATATTTAAATATGTGACAAATTAACTGTGATTGTCTTGTGAAAAAAATTTACAAATGAAATGTAAAAATTTTCAAATGAAAAGAAACAAAATCTAAGAAATATTAAGAATGTAACTTTAAAGAAGGATATAAAATATATCTTTTGACACAACAAGAGCTTTGGGAATTACATATCCATATAAGCTAGTGTTTTTGTTAGTATAATTTTTTTTTTAAAACAAGTTGAATTTATTTACGATCTAAAAGTGGGATAAAGTCTCTCTTCCTTTTAAGTAATACTAATATCAAGTAAGATAAATTGTCTATTATCACCAAATATAAATTTATATATCAAAAAATTAGGATGACTCTCTAAATGTCATGATTAGAATCACAATAAAATGATATTTTCTAAAAATTAAACATATTTTAAATAGTCGTATATCTTATATTTTTATCAATTAAACTCACGAACGATAGGTTAAACTAGTCTTGTTGATTCTATATGATTGTGTTTTTGAACAAAAAAAAGTGTTTTTTTTATCCAAATTATAGTTTTGAGCACCTAAATATTAATTTTTGTTCTAACAGCTTTTACATATATTTTTTAAAATATTTTTATGAGAAATAACGATTTTATCTCTCTTGATTTTTTTCTTTGATGTCTATCCCCTCTCCTTTAATTATATATAATTATTATTTTACATATTTATAATAATTTAGTCATTAAAAAATTATTCTAATAACAACTATTTAAATATATTATTTTTTTAAATAAGTTTTTATACAAAATCTATTTTATAAAATTTATATTTTCTAAAATCATTTTATAATAATTTTTTTAAAAAAAAAATATTTTCTAAAAAACTAAGGGTCTGTTTGGATTAGTTTTTGGAGAATAGATTTTGGAAAAAATAAGTTTTGGAAAATAGATTTTGGGAAGAATAGATTATGGAGAATAGATTTTGGTAAGAATAGATTCTGGGAAGAATAGATTTTAAAAATAGAGATGTTTGAATGATTAGTAGTAGAATCACTTTTTATATTAATAAATTACTAAAAAATATATAATTTGATTAAAGTATGAGAGAGGAGAGAGTGTAGAGAATAAATATAAGAGAGGAGATAGTGTAAAGAAGAGATATGAGAGAGAGTATAAAAAAAGTATGAGTAAAATAATAATTGGAGAATCTATAAGCTCTTTTACAGTTCTAAAATCTATTTTCAGTAGCTTATTCAAAACTATAGTTTCAAACCGAGGTTTTGCCCAAAATCAATTATAGACAAAAATAGCTGTTTGATTCAAATTTTTTTAAATTAAGATTTTAATCAAAATTAATTCTAAACAAACATTAATGTTTATTTTAAATTTTTTTAAATTAAAATTTTAATCAAAATTAATTCTCAATATCTTCCCCCCAAACGGGCACTAAATCAACGATACCCAAAAAGTAGGAGAGTTAAATAATTGAGATTACATAGAGGTTGAATTTATTTCCTTCTCATGAAAATGACACGGCAAAAATTTCACTCCTAACTTAGTAAATCATGAATAAAGCGTCCTACATAGGAGTAGGATGATCCGTCCTCCAGTAAAGCCCTCTTACTCTTTTCGCTCATCTCCTTCATCTTCTTCCTCACCTCACCCTCTCTCTCCATCACTTGTTTTATGCCTTTCTCTATTCTCTCTGCACTTATCACACCTGATTTGCCCACGTTACCAAATTCCCTCCTATAATCCAATGAGATCTCAATGCCCAGTTTCAACTCCTGTGTGAGTTCGAACGCATTCAATTGTTGCTCCGAATAAAGTGGCCACGTGGCAATAGGCACTCCATAATATATGCTCTCCAGTATTGAATTCCATCCACAATGCGACACAAAACCTCCCACCGCTTTGTGGGCCAAAATCTGGGCTTGTGGGGCCCACCCAATCACTCTTCCAATCTCAACCGTCCGCTCTAAGAATCCTTCCGGTAGTAAGTCTGCAGGTTCAGGGCTAGGGCAATCAGGCGCTTCTACAGAACCCTTCTGCGAGGGCTTTCGTAATCGTAGAGACCACACAAAATGGACCCCACTTCTTTCAAGAGCATGCGCGATTTCCGTCACCTGATCATCATCGTGGTCAAAATACCCCATACTCCCGAAACACAAAAATAAAATCGACAAAGGAGGCTGACCATCGAGCCACTCTACAATGTCGGATCCTCGCTCAACCGTCTGATTCTCCCCTACACTTAAAATAGGTCCCACGGGATAAACGGTAGAATTGGCATTACAGAATGAGTGAACCGCATGTGATTCAAGCTCCTCGAACGTATTTACTATAATACCCTTGGCCTTCTTAAGCCTGCTCGCATGAAGGTAGAAAAATGGGGCCCAATCCTTATCCAAGGCGGCGCCGGGGAAAACACTACCAGGAACAAGGTTCTTGAAACTCGGGATAGCAAACTCGGCGCCGGAGTCTTTGAAATTAAACGCAGTTGTATCGACGTTGTCTCGTTCTCGGAGTGTGTGAATATGAAGCATGTAGCCCAGGAAAGCAGCACTGGCAGTGAAGAATCCCACTGTTGGGACTCCGAACTCGTTGGCGACGTCAATCATGGTGGAACAGTACATGTCGACCACGAATCCGGCGAGGTGAGGCGATTCGGGGCCTGAGATGAGGGCGGAAACAGCTTGTCTAACGTTGACTTTCTGGTTTTCCACGAGAGAGTCGATAAAGGAAGCTGGATTAAGAGACTGATCATCAGAGTTAGGGTTTTGGTGCGAATCGGGTAGGAAAATGAATTGGAGACGTTTTGGGAAGGAATCGGAGGTGGCGGTGAGGGTCCGCGCGTAGGCGTCGCCGGCGGGGTCATATGGTGCTTTGATTATGAGGATGGTGATCGAAAGATTTTCATGGCGGTTGACGAGAAGCGTAGCGAACTCGACGGTGGACACTATGTGACCCCTGCTTGGTAATGGCACAAACGCTAACTGCGATTTCTTCATATTAATGTGTGTTGAGTTTTGGGGAAGATGATGGGATTTTACTTGTAGCAATCTTGCAGTTGCAGGTGACGATGATTATATATAGGAAAGAATCATGAGATTAATTTTCTTAAAATAGAGATCCGTGACGGTTTAATAATGTGTTTCGGTCAACGAAGAAATGGTAGGAAAAAGATTTAAATGGGGAAAAAATAAGAAAAGAAAGATGAAAATTTTTAATATTATTTTATTTAAATTAATATAAAAAAATTTAATATTATTTAATTTAATTTAATTTAATTAGGAAGAGAAGAAAAAATATTTTTATATAAATAAATTTATATTTATATTATTTAAATTATTTGTTATAAATTTTATAAAATATTTTAATAAAATATAATTATAAATAATATTTAATATGAGAAATTAAAAAATAGTGTATATTGTTTGCATTGGATTCTCTCAGTCTAGTCAATTGATGTTTTAATATTTTTTTTCAAACATAATACTCTTCCCCGATTCTAAGATGCCTAATTATGTGGACCACGCACTTCTTTATATATATATATATATATATATATATATATATATATATATATATATATATATATTATGAATTTAGTTGCATAACCTATTCTTACATTTTCAAAACTTGCTTATTTGTATGATTCTGGTTTGGTTCTTCTATTTCTGTGCTTATGAAGTTATCACAAGCAACTTCATCATTAGTCACATTTAATATACTAATTCTTTTTTTACATTGATAATCAATATATATATAAATTCCTATTAATGCACTTTTACCAATTAGGAGTTTATGTAAAGCCCGTAACTCAGCATTGAGTTCATAATAAAAAAATTATATTAATCTAATAAATATAAAATAAAATTAAGTATTGGGTTATAAAATATAACTTATATTTTTTTTAGGTTGAATACTGTATAGGAGGGTTATCATGTTTTGTCCATGAGCACTCCTTTTATTTGTTTACTTGTTTTCTAAATACTACACTTGAAAAGGAGAATATGATAACTACTAGTGACTAAAAAATTATTTTAAAAATATAAATAGGTAAATAGGTAAATTATATCTTTTAATATTTATAATTATATTTTTTTTCTTTTTTTAACTTTACTAATCATCATATAATTATATTATAAATTATAATTATTTATTTTATTTTTTAGATATTTTATTTTTGTCAACATTAAAAAGATAGATATAAAGTTGCAATTATAAATTATTTAGATTTTAAGACATTTTTTTATATACAATAGATTTTAAGACTTTAATTATTATTTTTTTATTGTCTTATTCTTATTTAATTATGTTTATTATTTAACTATTGAAGATATACGGATATGATATTATTTTATAAATTTATAATTACAGATTTTTTTTCACAAGATGAGTATAACATCATAATTTAGACATGTCTAACATGTCCATACTCAACTTAAAATAGTTAGAGTTTTTATTAGGTAGGACTAAATATCGAACTGTAAAATATAACATATATTTTTTTTAGGTAGGGCAGTAGCTAGAGAGTATTCTACCCAGTCCTACCTGTACCCGCCACTACTGCCAATACACATCTGCATTTATCAAGCTAGTTTAAATTCCTGAATTGTCCATTTCAACCATTTTTTACATTCATCTGCTAATACACTTCTGCAAACAAAAGTACAGTGAGACTTAAAAAAGAGGGAAGCAAGAAAAGATTAAGCTGACACTCATGCCACCAAGTAATCCACCCACAGTAAAAACAATAAAGATTCTAATCTCTTTACCTATATCCTCATCAACTAGATTCTCGCATTCACATTAACAGGCAATAACAATATAAAGGATGATAGTATAAAACCTTGCTATGACTAGAATTCAGTCTTTCTAAAGATAGATCTTTAAGATAAAATTCCCATAATACGGGAGTTATATATATCACTGTGGTGAAAATAGGGATCTTTGATCATTTTGGCATAACCAAATCCAAGAGTGTCATGAAACAGATCAGATCTACAAATTCCCAGTCTCCCTCTCTCTCTCTCTCTCTCTGGCTCTGTCACACAAAAGCCATGATTTTGTGGAAATAAGTATAATGTAAAACTATTAAAAATTGTAATTGTGTGCTGCCAACTCAACTACTTACTCTTCTGCTTCAACTCCTTGTCTTCTCCCACTACCCCCATCTCCTTTACTATAGCAGAGTTTGCTTGATTTTTTACACTGAAATCGTTCGACAACAAAAATATCGCACTAGAAACATTGAATACAGCTGTGGTAACACCAAACTCCAGAGTGACCCCATTACTTTTGGAAATATTTACAACTAAAGGAATGCTAGATTCATCACGATTCTCCTCCTCTTCATTACCCTCATCCTCATCTTCAGCTGCTCCGTTAGGGACGTCAACTTGAACTGTGATGGTCTCATCCTCATATTGTCTCTTAAGGAGTATGGTTCTCTCACGAGGATTGTCTTCAATTGTAAATGGGAAATCATTCGGCACTTCCTCCACCTTATAAATTATATTTTTGTTGTAAGATAATGCAACAAAATAAATTATACATTTTTTTGTTTTTGTTTTTTGCTTCTTAATGTTGTATTATTTTTTCTATTCAAAAATCAAATTTTTATGTTTTTTCTCTTCAATTTTATTTGAAATCTAAATTATATTTTTACTTAAAATGGAAATTGTGTTTTCTTTAATAAATAGGAATAAAAAATAAAAAAATCAATTAATTATAAAGATAAAATAATAAGGCAAAAATTTAAACAAATTAATGAGCATATATTTAGAAATTTATAATAAGCTCTCTTACTTTCTTTTCTCTCCCTCTCTTTCTAAAGCAAACAATAAACATGTTTCCCCTCCTATCCTAACCTGCCATACTCTTTATTAATTTCTGTTAAATTAACCTCCCTTTCCCTTCTCTCCATTTAACTAAACATCCTTCTCTCCATTTAACTAAACAAGAGCTTAGTGTACGTGATGATAAAGCGGGGGAGAATCTTTGATAGGGATGCGGTGGAGCCTACTCTCGATTTCAAAGAAATCAATTATTTAGTTGCCTCCTTTATTCTACACTACTATTGCCATCACTTAGACATAATAAATATTTATATAGTTATTAATAAAAAAATTATTATTAATAAATTATTAAAGATAATATAAGATAAAAAAATTTATTATCATATACTTTATCTTATTAGTATCCAAATCTCTCTCTTATTAACATCATCACACGTCCTTTCTCATCTTCTCTTTTTTATTCTTATCTCTAACAAATGCAATGGAGGAAGAAGACAAGAAATATTGACAAATGAACTAGAGACCAGAAGCAACAATGGAGGAAGAAGATGAAGGCTAGCAGCACACGCAATGATAACAAAGTTGGAGAATATCTGAAGCTAGGACAACAAGGAACTAACAACCTAATGACACCAGTGTTAACAGATGACAAAGCCAGTGGGAAGGCTAGAGACAAAGGGAGGAGAGAGAGAGAGAGAAAATAGTAGGAAAAATATAGATAAATGGTAATTAAACAGTTTATGAGTTATTTTCCTATTATATAAGATATTTCCATGAATTTATTAAAAACCATAATTTAGTCTATAAACCCTTTTAAACAAATATAATTGTTCATTTTTTAAAAAAAAATTAAACTAAAATTTAAATCAGAAAATCTTTTAAAATCTAAATTTTAAGTGAAACTAAACACACATAATTATTATACTTTTTAAAAGTAAATAGTAAAAGATAAAAGTAGAGCTATAATTATTATATTTTTTTTAAAAATAAAATGATTAGATTATATTCTTTTTTTGATAGTCAACACCTATTAGATAGATATTATAACTAATTCTGCCAGTCTTATAAAGATTTTGTCTTCTTTTTCTTTTATGCAGTATTTAAACTTGTGATCATTTACCTTTGCAAAGATTTCATTTAGTTCAATTAAGAAGTAATTTAGTTCAATTAAAAATGATAAAGTTAAAGGTTATTCACCTATAGGATATATATTCCTAATAAATCATTTATTTTTTTTGTAATTAATTACCATTTAAAAATTTTCTTTTAAAATTTTATTATGGTTTATAACTATTATTACTAGTGAATTAAATGACAAAGTATTTTTTCTAATGAGATTATATTTTTTTATTTTATTAATGTGCATAATAAATCCATTCTTTTCATTTCGGATAAAGTTCTATAATTATTTTTTACTATAATATTTTAATTTTATTTTTGTTATAGGTTTAGATTTTTCTCAAAATACTAAGGGATTTTCACTATAGCATTCTTTTAATTTTTCTTCAATTATTTTGCTGTATAATTTATAGACATATTACAAAATCTTACATAAGATACTTTTGATCCATTTATATATAATTTTTCTTTATTATCTTGTCATTAGATTTTATTTGGATTTAGTTTATTTTTAAAAATGATAAAAATAAATTGTGGTTTGTTTTACTTTTTAGTGTTTTCTTCTCACTGTTGCATTTGTTGCATTCATTTTTTTCTCTTTAAAAGTTAAATATTTTTATCATTTTTCTCTTAAAGTTTTTTCAAACCTAATTTACATTTTTTCTTAAAAAAAATTAAAATTTGTTTTCTTTAAAAATAGGAAAGAAAAAAATTCAATAAATTATAAAGATAAAATAACAAAAATATATATATTTATCAACTTATAATAAATTTACCTCCGATGAAGCAAATAAAAATCTCTTTCTTCTCCTATTCTAACCTACCCTATCCTCTCATAATTTTTCTTAAATTAGCCTCCCTTCCTCACCTCTCCATTGAACCAAACACCAGCTTAGTGTATGTGATGATAAAGCAAAAAAACATATATATTTAGATAAGATTTTAGAAATAAGTTTATAAAAAAAAGGATTTTTGAACGATTTATAAAAAATAATTTTTAGAAAAGAAATTATGAAAAAAAATAATTTTAAATAAATGAGTATTTGGATAGTTATTTACAGAAATACTTTTATTATTAATAAATTACAAAAAATGGTATTAGTATTAAATAATGAGAGATAATATATAAGAGGAGAAATGAGAAAGGGTGTAAAAAAAGAAATGAGAGAGGGTGTAAGAAAAAGTATGAGATAAAATAGAGGGTATAAGGAAAAGTATGAGAGAGTGTGTAGAAAAAATAGGAATAATATAATAATTGGTTAGTTCATAAGCTCTTTTACTGTTCTATAAGCTACTCTGAACAGTTTATCTAAAATTTTAGTTTTAAACTATAATTTAGTCTAAAAATCTATTTAAATAAATATAATTATTTATTTTAAAATTTATTTAAATTTTAAATTTTTGTTAAAACGATAATTTTATTGATTTCTAAACAGGAGCGCAGAATCTTTGATGGGGATGTGGTGGAGCCTACTCTCTGTAGGTCAATTATTTAGTTGCATGTATTCTGTGCAGAACACATTCTCTCCGCTTCCTCTCCATTTAAGTAAAACGACGCCATTTTGTCACCTCTCAGCAATCCAAACCCTCTATTTCCCTGCAATGGTAGGTTCCTGAGCTTCCATTATCAATTCTTGATTAATGTTCTTGTTCTGTTACAACCGTTATATTTCTTTAGGATGGTGTCTTTTTCTGGAACAATATATTTTTATTTCAATTTAATAAAATTTTATACACAATCTTATTTTTTAAATATAAATAATTGTATCAAATAAAAAGATTATAAGTAAAATTATATTAAATTAAAAAATTATAAATAAAATTAAACTATTAAATATATATAAAAAATAAAATTAAAATATTAGATATTACGTAACTAAATAAAAATTGTTGCAAACTTTTGGGCAACTTCTTGTTGTCTGTGTGAGTGCACTCCCGTGTATTGTTATTATTCATGATAATTTGACTTTGGTACAAGGGGAAGTTTATCATTGTGGAAGGCTCGATGTAATTTAGTACCTGTTTAGATAAAAAATTTAAAAATAATATATAAAAATATTTTTAAAAAATTATTTTGAAAAAAATTATAAAAAAAAGTAGTTCTAAATAAATGAGTATTTAAATAGTTATTACCAGAAGAATTTTTATAATTAAAAAATTATAAAAAAAGAGTATAATTTTATTAAAAATATGATAAAGGAGATAGGGTAGAGTAAAGAGTGAAAAGAGAAGAGAAGAAAGAGAATGAAGAAGAGAGACAAAAGAATATGGAAAGGAGAGATAATGGAAAATAGATAGTAGAAATTAGGTATGAGAGAGAGGAGAGATAATATAAAAAATATAGGTAAAATAGTAATTAGATAGTTTATAAACTCTTTTACTATTTTAAAAATTACTCTTTATAACTTATCTAAAACTATAATTTAAATTATAGTTTGATGTAAAAATTCTTTTAAATAAATATAATTATTTATTTTTTTAAAAAAATAAATTAAAATTTATGTCAAATTTTTTTTAAACTATAATTTTAATTCTTTCCAAACATGCATTTAAAGCCAAATTGTGGAATGATTTCCCATTAAGAAAAGAAAAATAAAGTAAAAGGCAATATGCAAAAGTGCGGCTTTATTTTAAATAATAAAGTATTATACCTCCTTTTCTGCTTTTTTTAAATAATAAATTAAAAGGAAATATACAATGTATTTTCTACTGATTTTTTCTTGTTTCTTCTTTATCATATTACATCTTTTTAAAATTTTAAATTACACATTATTTTCCCTCTAATAATTATGCTATATATAAATTACTCCTTGATCATTATTTTCTTCCTGTATTATATTACGTTAGGTTCATAAAACCATTAACGGATATGATTTATCTGACCTGTTTAGATGGCTTATTTTTGTGTAGAAATTGCTGGGTGAATTCAATTTACTCGAAAAAAAGAAGAAGAATAAATATAAATCAATCTTTGGTCGCAATATATACATAAAATTTACCTTAAAATACTATTATAATTATTTACAATTAATTTGGGCTACAGAAAATGGTGAAAACAGAATTCTGAAAAGTGAATAACTAATCAAAACCAGATTTTACAATTAATTTTTTTGCTGCAGGTCTGGAATATGAGGGTCCTGTCCTGCCTAGGCGTGGGAAAAGAAAATGAAATAAACAAATATAGTCACCCTTACTTAAAATTTATGTGGGAAAAGAAAATGAAATAAAAATAATAATTACGCAGTCTCAATTTGCCCCTACGTAGAAAAGTTTATGGTCAGTCACCCTTACTAAAATTTGTTGATCTGCTATAACTAATCTAAACCATATGCTACTATCATATTTCATTATTTTAGATTTTCAAGTTTTACATATTTTTTAGTACTTTGGATTATTTAGAAGTTACATTTTTTTTATTATTACATTTTTAATTTTAAATAATGCATCTAAGCTAACATCTCTGTAAAGAAAGAATGAAGTGAAAAAAATAGAAAATATATATATAAAACTTCAAAATCTAAAATACACCCAACATGATCGGAGGACAAATTTTTTATAATTTAATAAAATGTAGAATTAAAAATAAGTCTAAAAATTCAGACTAATAAATTCAAGGGAGAATTAGAAGTGAGGACCTGAAAAAATAATATTTATTAGAAAATAAATTAAAAATTATAATTATTTTTTAAAAGGGAAAATCTCTAAAAATGCTTTTTGAATTTCTAAATTCTAAAATAATTATACCAATTTTTAAAATCCTAAACTCATACTTATAACTAAATAGAAATTTTAAAATTATTGCTTTTACAATTTTGACCTTTGAGAGATTCACTACTTTTATAACAAAATTTATTATATTTTATTAAATATTTATCATAAGAATAATACAATTATGAAATAACGTACTATTAATTAGGGGTAATTTAGTATTTTTAAATTTATTTGGTACTTGTAATTAATTATAATTTTAAAGATTCTCTCTAATAAATACTTTTTTAAGTTCCTTGCCTCTAATTCTCCCTATATTGAAATAACAATCATTCATCATGAACTAGGCAGTTAATTTTTTATATTTCTAAAAATATACTTAATTCGTATTAAGTTAAGATCACTTCAAGAAATAATGGAAGGGAAAATTAAAAAAACATATATATAACTTCAAAATCCAAAACCATACCCTCTTTATTTTTTAAAAATAAAATACTCTAATCACCTCTTACTTTTACATTAATTACACATACCTGTCTTCTATTTTAAAAATATTTTTTAAAAAAATTAAAATATATATTACGCAAATTTTATTTCTATTCATTTAAACTTTTAATTGATTGTTAAATTTGACTTTTAATTTTTTTTACCAAAACGCCCTTCTTTAACACATAATTATTTAAATATATATTTGCCAAAAAAAATCTATACAATCAAAAAAATATTTCTAATACATACTCATAGTCTCACATTTTGAAACTTTATAATATGTTATAAAATTTATTAATTTTGATTATATTATAAATGAGAACAGATACAAAGCCACCTTTCCCGGTTGGAAGAGTTGTTTTTACAAAGCAGGCTGAGCCTATAATGCCAATAAAAGAACCTACATCTGACATGGCTATAATTTCTTAAACTGAGGTGTCTTAGTTTTTCTTCACCATAAAAAAAAATTAATATTTTTAAAATTATTATTATTATTTTACATAAAACATATAAATAAATTTAAATTGTTAAAATTTAGTCTGAACAGTTTCATAATTATATACTATTATTAAAATATATTGTCTTCACTGTTTTTCAAATAAAGTTTTCAACCGTTTACAATTTTTTTTTTTCAAAACTGCCTACTTTTTTTATAAAGGAGAAACACAATTCCCCTCGAACTATAAGTCCCCATTCTTTTTATTTTCTTGAGCCATTAATCTCTTCTAAATATTGTTAAAAGATAATCTCCAGCGACTTGTTCAGTATAAAAATGGCGATAAATCCCCAGTCTCTAGAAAATAATCTTAATTTAATTATAATAATATAATATTTTCAAGCATACATAGTTGGGAGGTGCCTAATGCCATGATTTAGTCTGTGCGCCTGAGCCCATAAAAAAATTATCTAATATGACTTAAAAAAAATTATTCATAATATATTTGAATAGAGTTAAGCCAAATGTCGAGCAATCAAGGTATTAGGTAAGGTATATTGTCCTACCTATTTAGTCTGACCCTATATATATTATTATTTTTATTTTTTTCTTAGAGTCTTATTTATTTTCTTAACTTATTCTATTTCTAATTTTACACTTTTCACTTTAGCTAACAACTCTTCTTACTCATTTTTAAAGTATTAAATATAACTATTATATTTATGTAGATACCAAAGTTAGAGATGGAAACAGGCCAGGCGGCTTGTCAGGGGCTTCTAGCCTGGCCTACATTAAGCCTGGCCTGTTTAGAAAAATACACATGCTCAGACCTGTTTGAAAGCCTGTTTTTCTTAAGAAGCCAAGCTCAGGCTTCTTACGAAACCTGTTAGGCCTGTCAGGCGGCCTGACCCTATCAGTCAAAATTTATTTAATATTAAAATATAATAAATGGGTGTTAAACCTACCACATATTGAACACAATACAAGAGTCAAACCATTAAATTAATATGTATTATTATACATTTTATTCTTGAATTTTATTTTAACAGGCCTGTTAGGGGGCATGTTATGAGGGCCTGTTACGAAAGCCTGTTATGAAGGCCTGTTAAGTAGCCTATTAGTATAATTAAAAAATTCAGGCTTTTTAAACAGGCTTCAGGCAAAGCCAGACATTTATACAGGCCAGGCTTAGATAAAAAAAATAGCCTATAACAGACCACAGGCCAGACTCAGGCCGAATTGGCACTTAACAGGCCAGGCCTGTTAAGGTCAAAGCCTGGCTTGGCCTGACCTGTTTCCATCCCTGTCCAAAGTTGTTCATATGCTTTACTTGCTAAGCATTCTATTATTGATGTTGTAATAACGCTACAAATATTTGACCTTACATATTTCAATCTTTCTTTTTTATATATACAATAGATGTCAAGACTTTAATTACTATCTTTTTATTATTTTATTCTTAGTGGATTATGAATATTATTTAACTTTTAAAGACATAAATATGATATTATTTTATAAGTTCATGATTACAGATTTTTTTATCATAATATGAGTAAGATATCACAATTTGGGTATACCTAACCCGCCTTACTTAACTAAAATAGTTAGAGCTTTTACTGAGTAGAGCTGGACATCGGGCTGTAAAATATAACCTATATTTTTTTCGGTTAAGACACTGGGTAAAAGATTACCCTATTTATATACACCTCTAACAGAAGCATGAGATAACCCCGACCTCTCTCATTCTCTCCCTCTTATTTTTTATTTTATTTATTTTTATTATTACTATTTTCTACATTATTTGTTTTTTTATTATTAAAATATATTTTCTTCACTTTTTTCCAAATAAAGTTTTCAACCGTTTACAATTTCTTTTTTCAAAACTGCCTCCTTTTTTTTTTTATAAGGGAGAAACCCAATTCCCCTCGAAGGCTGAAACTATAAGGTTTTATTTGGTTTGAGAGTTTTAGAGGGAAGGAAAGGAGAGATATAAGTGTGTTTGGTTAAAAAAATAGAGAAGAGGGGAGAGGAGAGGAGGGGAATTTTTTTATCTTTTTGTGCTCCCCTACCCCTCTCTCTCACCCCTCCAAAATTGGAGTTTTTTAGATGAGTAAGAAATATTATGTGTTATCCTGATTAAATTACCCTTACTCCCTTTTCAATATTCCAAATTTACCCCTTCTATCTGAAAAGCTTTTTTCCCTTTTCTTTCGCAAACGTTCGCTCTGCCATCCGCTATTCTTCCGAGAGGCTCCGTCTTCCTAAAAGCAAAGCAACGAATTCCTATCATCAATCCCTCCACTGAACTTGAGAGAGAAGCAAAGCAAAGATGACGATCACTGTTCCCAATCGATAGCTGTTTCTAGATGGCGAGTGGAAAGTGCATCCTCAAGAAACGAATTCTTATCATCAATCCCTCCACTGAACTCGAAATTGGTTATTTCCGTTTCTTTATCTCACTAAATTGGACTGTACCACTATTTCTTCAAATGTTGATTTGTCAGTCGATGTAATGTCCATTGTTTGTTCAAGTAGATAATACTGATATTTTGATAAAATAATTCACTGGGGGCTGTTATAGATTGTGTTTTTCTAGATCATTGCTCAATTGGAAATATCACTGTTCGTGCTCAGTATTTGCGAGCTATCGCTACTAAGGTTAGGGATATTTGTGGGTGATTAAGCCCATCCTGTACTTTGGCTCGCAGACAATATAAAGGAAGTCTGAACTAGAAAAACTTAAAGCAGTTGATTGAGGAAAACCACTGGATGAAGCATTGTGGGACATGGTAACTTTTTAATAGTGGTAAATCAACAATTATCTGCAATGTAAATTTACTTGTATATACATATGATTTTATCTAGGATGATGTTGCTGGTTGCTTTGAGTACTATGCTGACCTTGCTGATGGATTGGATGCAAAGCAAAAGGCTCCCATATCTCTTCCCATGCAAACCTTCAAAAGTCATGTTCTTAGGGAGCCCATTGGAGTTGTTGCATTGATTACTCCATGGTATCTGTTTCTTATTTGTTTTAACTGCACATACCTTCAAAAGTCATGTTCTTAGGGAGGCCATTAGAGTTTCTTATATGTTTCTTTGCTCAGCCTAGTAACCACCAAGAACCCCATGTGGTTCTTATAAAGGATATTCCCACTAAATGTCTATGGATCATGTCCGATTAACCAGAAAACATAAGAAAACAAATAAAAGAATTAAAGCTTGAGAAGAATCACATGTTAAATATGATTTCTGGCACTATAAATGGTTAATTAAGTGTTGTCAATAAATTGGATGCTATTATGTTTTAGGAATTTCCTCTATTAATGGTTGTGTGGAAAGTTGCTCCTACTTTGGCTTCTGGCTGTACTGCAATATTAAAGTCTTTTGAATTGGCATCTGTGTATGTCCTTGTCAACTCATGTTAACTTGTTTGTCTTTTATGTCGGTTACCATGATAATTGTTAGGTGTGTGCATGGGCAGGGCAACCCACTTGCCCGGTGCCCTGTCCAAAAAATATATGGGCTGCATTTTACAGCCCGGTACCTGACCCTACCCGGTAAAAGCCCTAACAATTTTGGGCAGGGCATGGGCGGGCTGGGCATGCCCAAGTCGTGATATCATGCTCATATTGTGAAAAAAATCTGTAATTATGAACTTCTAAAATAATATCATATTCATGTGTCTTTAAGAGTTAAATAATATCTATAATTCACTAAGAATAAGAGAACAAAGATAATAATTAAAATCTTGAGATCCATTGCATATAAAAAATAAGCGTTGAAATCTAAATAGTTTGTAATTATAACTTTGTATCAATCTCCCTAATATTGACAAAGATAAAGCATCTAAAAAAATAAAATAAATAATTATAATTTATAATGTAATCATATGATAATTAACAAAGTTAGAAAAAAAGAAAAAATTAGTATATTTATAAATATTAAAAGATACAACTTACCTACTTATATTTCTAAAATTACCTTATAGTCACCAGTAGCTATCATATTCTCCCTTCTAAGATAGAGAAAAAATAAAAAAAAATAAAAGAATGAGTGCTCATGGGCAGGGCAGGGCAGGGTAGCCCCTATGCTCGATGCCCAGCCCGAAAAATGCATGGGCTGTATTTTGCAGCCCGATGCCCGGCCCTGCCCGGTAAAAATTGGGTTGGGCAGGGCATTTTTCTTGCGGGCTGGGCAGGGCATAGCGGGCTATGGGCATTGTGTACAACCCTAATAATTGTTAGCCATCGTAGGACCTGTTTGGAGCTGGGTTAGATATGTAGAGATGTGGGCCTTCCTCCTGGTGTCTATAAGGATGGAAATCTCTATTTTTCATACAGGGAGGTATTTGTAAGTTTAGCAAAATTTAAAGGATGTTAGTTTGAATCTGCACTTAAATGTGTCATCCTAGTGAGGAAAATTGTACACCAGGCTACAGTTATTCCACATTACAATGTGAAGTGAAGTGAGGACAAGAGGGAGTATGCTGATTCACGTGACTGTTCTTGCAATTTTGTAGGTTACACTGGAAGTTGAAGTCACTAACAAGGGATAGCCATCTTTGCCTATGATGGCAAACAAAGATGATAGCAACAACCATATTGACCGTAGACATTTGTCAAAATGATCTGACTTCATCAAGGTTGTAATTTTATGGAAGCACAGTGACATGCAGCTATTTTTAGTGAGCAAGTCTGAGATCTTTTTTGTAACTAAAGTTTTCTGAGGGTATATTTGTCAATTTTCTATTACCTCCCCACCTGTATCCTCCTAAACCAAACAACAAATATCATCTCTCCTCCCCTAACTTCACACTTATAACCTTACCTACTCTCCCTTAAATTAACTTAACCTACCCTTCCCTTCATTGAACCAAACATAGCTTAAGTCCCCATTCTTTTTATTTTCTTAAGCCATTAATCTCTTCTAAATATTGTTAAAGGATAATCTGCAGAGACTTCTTTTCAGTATAAAAATGGTAAATCCCCAGTCTGTAGAAAATAATCTTTAATTTAATTATAATAATCTAATATTTTCAAGCATGCAGAGCATGAGGTAATCCCGATCTCTCTCAGACTCTCACTCTCTCTCTTATTTTTTATTTTATTTATTATTTATTATCACTATTTTCTACATTATTGGTTTTTATTTTTTATTTCTCGTTTAAATTACCCAAATAAAATATGGTGTTTACAAATAATGTGAGAATAACCAAGTATTATATCTTCTTTATAAAATATATCATAATTATATGTCTGTTAATTACTAGAATAATCAACTAATATTATGAATAAATCGCATAAATACTTAATTTAGCAAACAATGCCTTGGTTGCATATCTAGTTATACAAATATATAATCAAGACTAAGTATATTGATTGGCTCGTCACAACATAGTTTTGTTAAAGCAGCCAATCAAGTAGATGGTCAGGCAAATGAAAAATCTAACTAAGTAATATATATATATATATATATATATTAGTTAAAATTTAAAAAAGGAGCATAAAGATCATAAAAATTGATGATAATATATTGAGAGAGAAATAAGACAAACAATTTGAGAATAATTTTATATTTTTTAAAATATAACGAGAGTTATGATTATGAGAAGGAAGTTCATATTTAAAGATGTTCAAAACTCTGACGGGGCTTTGCTAATTTTTAATTTAATAATTTTATACTTTTTTAGGAGTATCAACTTTTTTTTTTTTTTTACCTTACGTATATCAAATATATTCACATCATACATTGCATGATTGCATATAGGCTGGTAAAACGGTCTTAACTTATAGGTTAAATTTGTTTTTTATATAAAAATAATAGATTTAGGTTAGCATTTTATTAACATATTTTAAGGTGAGTTATAATCGTTAATTTTTTTAAAAATTATTAATATTATTATTTATTTTATTTAAATATTATTATTAATAAATATGATTATTTATTTATTAATATGGGTTAATATATTATAATTAATTAATATTATATTAATATTTATTTAGATTAATAATTATAAAATTTAAGATTTTTTTATAAAAAATAAAATTTTTTAAGATTATAATATTAATAATTTTATTATACTAACATAATATTATAAAATTTTTTTATTAATATTTTAAAATTTTAAAAATATTTTTTAAAAAATATTAAAAAAAAAAATAAGCCGCCAGATAGTTTGGGACGAGTTAACCCGTTGCAAAGGTTTATTGTTATTTTTAAAATTAAAATAGTGACAAAATGTGAGTCACGAATCCAATAAACTTCTGGCAAAAAATAAAGTCCAATAAGCTAATAGATTGATTTAGTTGACAAAAAGCTAATTTAATCTAATTTTCAATTGAAAATATACCTTTTACATTACACAGGATAAATAATAAATTTAGTTTAATAAATAAAAGATTAATTAAATAAAAATAATTTATATCGGCAGGCGCGCAATCTATGAAGAATGGACTTTATTTAAATAAAATTAACCAAAACACTTTAAATTTGAAAATTTAAAACTAGAAAAACATAAAGTTAAATACAATAAAATAAACGGAGACATGTTTCAAGAGCTTTTATGAATATAGATATGGGTTATATAATTCCTAACATCATAATCTTATTTTATATATACTTCTAATATCCTAATATTATTTAATATACAATTTTATCTATAATATTTTAAATTTAATACAATTTTTAGTATTTAAAAAAATAAAATTATATATAAGATTATATTTAATTAAAAATATTATAAATAAAATCATATTATAAATAAGATTAAAATACTAAATATATATATAAAATAAAAAGATTATGAATATTTACTTCCTCCCAAATGTAACATTCAAGGCCACAATCTTCACGCAAAATTTTGTAAACAAATAAAAAGTAATAGAAAGGCATATATTGTTCTAGAAATAAAATTTAATATTACGCTCTAATCCTATCAGAGTAACGAACCGGACCAATTCTGACGGTTTAGTACGTTATGTTTTCAAGAAGCTCTGATCAACTTAAAAAGTACGACACAAAACATAATATAATGCTCAACTCTTCTAAGAAAAGCTCATGCCAAATACAAACAATAAGTAAAAATCACATAACTCTGAACATAATCTAGAAATGGAACCCTCTTGATTACTTCGGTCAGCATCGATTTGTGATGAAGTGCTTAGGCTTTGTTGCTCGTTGCCAACTGGGTCTCCGGCTACAAAACCAACACAATGCACAAACATTAGATGAACAAACCCAGAAAGGAATCAAGCATCCAAAAGACAGAGATGATCAAAATCCATACCTCCTTCCTCACAGACTCTTCTTTTTCAGATAGTGTCAACTCTATGTGGCATGGAGACGACATGTAGGCTGCAAAAGAAGCTTTCAATCAATAAAAGCACGCAGCAAAAAAAATTAAAATTAAAATCTCAGGTTTAAACATACGGTTGATTCTTCCATGAGCTCGGTAGGTTCTGCGTCTTTGCTTTTGTGCTTGATTAACCTGGATATGAGAAATGTAGAGACCATCTACATCCAAGCCTTTCACCTGGAAAGATGCAGTAAATGGGTAAATTGATAAGCAGATGTTGGCATAAATTGGTTTTACAAAACATATATGAGCATATTAACATGACATACTTCAGCATTACTTTCTGCATTCTTGAGCAAATCAAGAATGAATTTAGCTGACTTAACGGGCCATCGTCCTTGTCCATTAGAATGCCTGTTCTTTGCCTGGGCTGTCCTCCCAACACCGCCACAGAACCTTCTGAAGGGAATAGCCTGTTTGTGGGCTAACACATCCTCCAAGTACCTTTTTGCCTTTGCCAAGGGCAACTTCCTGATGGCAAACGCTGTTTCCCTAGTGTTCTGTAAAGTTATATGGCAAAAACGATTTAGTGAATAGAATATAACTAGTACTTGTTTAAGCTCCATCTTTCACTAAATTTATTACAGATAAAGACAAGGGTTCACAGTAACAAATTACATATAGCTCTGATGGATAAAAGGTTGAAAGGCAGTACACTGCAGATATTTGTTTAGCTTTTAAAGCATTAAAAATAAACAGCACAAAAATTTATTTTGCATGCCAATGTTGTTATCGAGGCTAACTATAAAAAAATTAATCCACTATATGAGGAAAGTAATCATTCCACTCAGTTTCAGACATACTAATGATTCCTTCAATAAAAAGGCATCCTCAACTAAAATGGTAACATTGAATGGATTAATGAATGCATGCAACTATAAGACATGTTCCATCATTTACTGAACCTTCAGTGACAAAAAATACACAGAGGTTCACCCAATAACAATGGTGATTATGTCCCTGAAGTTTACGAGTGATCTGCTCACACAGGCAACAGATCCTGCTTTTTTCCACCAGGTTTTCTTATTTCTTCTCTGGGAAAATGCTAGAGTACTTTCAGTTTCAATTTTGGGAAATGCCTTCAGTATCAACTCTCTCTCGGACTAAAAGCTAGAGTACTTCAGAAAGATAACATCCAGCACGATTCCATCCAAATCACACAGGAAATTGACACTTGAAGAATTATTGGAATTCAAAAGAAAATGTGATTCTATTGTTTGCACTCTCAGCCTAGGCATGTTAAACGGGCATTCAATTGAAGATAGTTCAAACCATAAAGACAAAAAGTAACACATATAAGTACCTTAAAATGAACTCTAAGGTCGGAGCCTCTGGCCTTGCAGGCTGCAGCGTTATGATAGTCGCGTATTAGATACAAACAAAGAAAACCAAACTAAACAGTTCAAAACCATAAAACTTCGCAACCAGATTATGTAAACAAATCGATCAATAACAACGACATAAAAAAACGACCAAAGGCGTAGTCCTGCAATGATCTAATAGAAAAGCAGGAACAGTAGAGGATTCTACAATTTTATGGACTTTAGAAAGCAAAATTGTACTTACACTTGGTAGGATTATCAGGTTCTCTGGAGTACTTCACCTAAGAAAAAGAAAATTAACAAAATGAAAATCAATAGCGTGCGACGAACGAACGAACGAACGTGTTATTGCAAATATCGAAATGGAATCGAAAAGATAAGCCTAAGGAAGAAGTTCATCTCTACCATAGCGGCTGGCTTGTGCTGCTACTGCTGCCCTAGCTTGAAGGCCGAAGAAGTAGAAAATTTACTCATTCACAATTTATAAAGGAAAAAAATAAAACACCCAACAACCCTGAGTGCTGTAGGACAGAAACCCGTATAATAGATTGGGACCTTGGGCTTTACATCAGATCTGGCCAATTCATTTATTCTGCAATATAATGGGTCGAACCAGTTCTAGATCAGGCCCATATATGTTATTCCCACGTAACATCAAATACATTAGCTATAGTCAATGAGTTCAACTAATAAAAAAAATATCTATTATTAATAAATTTAATTAATAAAATAGTGAAATATATAATTATTTAAAATATGTTTGAATTTTGAAGAGTACTACTTTATTATAGTTATAGTCACAACGTTTGGGGAGGCATCATAATTCCTAGGTATCTAGGTTTATGCCTAAGAGTAATAGACGACTTATTCTGCCTGACATTGATATCATCTAGGAGTAAGGGAGATTTTGTGCTACTATTAGATATTGGGTGAACCCAACCCCTTTTTAAAAAAAAATTGTACAAAAAAACTAGTAAAATGGTAAGACATATAACTATTTGAAGTATGTTTGATTAATAGAGAATATCATTTTATTGTGATTTCAACCACAATGCTTAGAGAAATATTCTAACCCTTGTGTATCTAAATTTACGTTTGAGAATAATAAACAGTTCACACTACCTGATATTAGTATCGTTTAAGAGGAAAAGAGACTTTGCCCTAATTTAACCTCTTTTTAACCAAATTTTATAACAAAAAAATACCATTACATTAACTAACAAATTTTTTAACTAGTAAATACAAAATTAACAAAATTTAAGTAGTAAATACACGTGGATCTTTTTTGGCTGCGATATTGTCGGGAAGAAAGTAACAGAATGTCGCTTTCGGTGTCTTACTCTTTTTTGTCGAGGCTTCAGGGGATCTCATTCTTCTTCTCTGAAGATTCTTGGTCTTCATCTTCGTGTTCATTTCTCTTTCTATTTCAGGTTTCAAATTTCTTTCTGATTCCTTTCTTTCCTCTTCAGAGTTACATTTTCTTGGAGGCATTATTGACCAGTGATATCTGCAAATCATTCATATCAGAGCGATTTAGTCACCTGATTGACGCTGGAATAATCGATAACGTTTGTCAGAATTTATAATTCTCACGCTATTGATTCAGAACTTCCGTTGGTTTTCCTGAATCGGGTCGCTTTCTTTCAACACAACCATGGTCAAAGAACAGGGAAGGGCTAGGTTTAACAAAGGGTTCAATCATGGTGGAATCTACAATGCAGAATTAATAATTATTTAATATTAATTTTTAGGGTCACACTTTTTTTATGCCTTTGGAAGATTCACCTCCAAATTTACGTGAGTCATGGATGGTTTGCTTCATATTTAGAGGATTAAGAAGGCAATCTTCTCCACTGTAACATTTCATCAAGCAGAGAAAAATCATGTTTGGAAAAGTGGTTCTTTCTTCCATTTTCGTGTTCATACTCATCGCCTCATATACAATTTTCAAAGGTGACTTCAATATTCGATCTCATTACGCCTTGTCGTTAAATGATCCGCCTTCACCGTGTCCGGAACCTGGCCTGCCTCTCCGGATCTACATGTACGATCTTCCACGCCGCTTCAATGTCGGGATGCTTGTTAGGAACAATTCGGCTGAAACTCCGGTCACCGCCCAAGATTGGCCGGCTTATCCGGTGAATTCTGGGCTGAGGAAGCAACACAGCGTAGAGTACTGGATGATGGGTTCGCTTATCTATGACGGAGACAAAGACCAACCCGAAGCAATAAGGGTCTCGGATCCTGAACTTGCCGATGCCTTCTTCGTACCATTCTTTTCTTCATTAAGTAATGATTTACATGGCCATCAAATGAGTGGTCCAGCTACAGAGGCTGATCATCAATTGCAGGTACATTATGAAGCTAAATTCGAAAGTTTACATTATTTGAGCAGATTCGGTTCATTTACGTTATCTTCTTTGTGTATCAATGTGGCTGAATTGATTATGGATTTTTACTGGTTTCAGAAGGATGTAGTTGAATTATTAGGAAAATCCAAATATTGGCAAAGGTCAGGAGGTAGAGATCATGTTATTCCTATGACACACCCAAATGCATTTAAGTTCATGAGGAATCAAGTTAATGCATCTATTCAGATTGTTGTTGATTTTGGTCGCTTCCCGAAACGTGTTTCTAATTTGAGGAAGGACGTGGTGTCCCCTTATGTACATGTTGTGGAAACTTTCACAGATGATGATGAGTCAAAAGATCCATATCAGTCTCGGCCTTCGTTGCTTTTCTTTCGAGGCGGAACAAAACGAAAGGATGTATGGTTTTGGATAAGAGTTAGCGCCCAGCAACTGTTTGTTAAAATGCCAACGAAAACAAAATTGATTTTTATGTCTTTTGATGTTGCAGGAAGGTACCATCCGTCTTAGATTATCTAAAATACTGGCTGGCAAATACGATGATGTTCGCTATGAGCAGGGTGTTGCTTCAGTAGAAAATATAAAAGAGGTATACATTATATTTTTCTTTGTCATGTAACCAAAAAGCATGTTAAACTAGATGGGTATTCTATGTCCCATATTGCCGCCTAAGGAAATAACACTATTCATGACTTGGAAACTATTGATAGGCAGTATGATGGGGATGATGTGATTTTGGAACTTTCTAGGGGATCGGAACAGATAATTACTGAAAAAAATTAATCATTTAATTTATATAATTTTAACACAGTTATAACTCAATTTTTAAATTATAATTATAATTTAATTTTTAAAATTTTTTTTGATTAAAATTTAATCTCTAAATAATATAAATTATTAGTCCTCATAGTTTTAACAATTAAAATATTATTTTTTATATTTTAAAAAATAAAATTATAAAAATTAAAGTTATTTTGTAAAATTTCTCCAACCTGACATGGGAGAGGACTTTCAACCTCAACCAATTACATGACACTGGAATGTTGACTAAATTAAAATTTAGGGATTAATACTTTAATAGCTAAATTATATATAATGAGTTGTAATAAGTTAAAATTAGAAAAATGAATTATAATCAAGTTTAAACGGTAAGAATTGAGTTATATTAAATTAAAATTTAAAAATTAAATTATAATTGAAATAAAATTATATAAATCAAATAATTAATTCTCCCTAAATACTATCATTGCTGTTGGTTCTTCCCCTCACTCCCTCTCCCCCCTCCTCTTATAGTTGATTGACTAACTTAAATATAGGTTTTTGTTGTTAAAACAGGCTACTAAGGATATGCGTTCATCAAAGTTCTGTTTGGATCCAGCAGGGGACACACCATCTTCTTGTCGTCTATTTGATGCAATTGCGAGTCATTGTGTTCCAGTGATAGTGAGTGATAAGATTGAATTGCCATTTGAGGATGAGATTGATTACACCAAGTTCTCAGTGTTCTTCTCATTCAAGGAGGCATTAGAGCCAGGGTACATGGTGGATCAGCTTCGTAAATTCCCAAAGGAGAAATGGCTTGAAATGTGGAGGCAACTCAAGAACATTTCCCATTTTTATGAATTCCATTACCCACCAAAGAGGCAAGATGCTGTCAATATGCTTTGGAGACAGGTCAGGCATAAGATTCCTGAGGTCAACCTAGAAGTTCACAGAAGCGGCAGATTGAAAATCCCTGATTGGTGGCGTCGCAGATTATTTTAACATTATAAAATAAGAAAGAGGTATTTTAACCAAAAAAAATTAATAACAAGTACTTATAATTTTACTTTTGTAATTTTTTTTATTTGATCTATACTCTATATAGTTTCATCAATTATATGTATTGGTCCATATATTTATAATTTATAAGAGAAACTGCGTTAGTAACTAATTATATGAATATAAATAAAATTAAAATAATTATATTACATATTACAAATTATATAAGATGTAAGGAGACTGTTATGAGTATAATTATTTTTTTATTTGTATGTTAATACTAAATAAATTTTATTTATTTATTTTATTTTTTTTAAAAAAATATTTTATATTTTATAATAGGTTAACTAGTGACTAAGGACATATAAATTATCATAAAATATGAAATATTAAAAAATATTTCATATTTTATGATAATTTATATGTCCTTCACACGAGTTAACCTATTATAAAATATAAAATATTTAGTATTAACATATAAATAAAAAAATGATTAGACTCATAACCGTCTCCTTACATCTGATATAATTTGTAATATATAATATAATTATTTTGATTTTATTTATATTCATATAATTAGTTACTAACGCAGTTTCTCTTATAAATTATAAATATATGGACCAAGCATTGAATATAACTGAAAAAAATATAAGGATCTAATAATAAAAAGAAAAACATTATAGGGACTTATTAAAACTTAGGTGAAATTATAAGGAGTGAAGAATTAATTTTTCTTTTTCATTCAACCAAGATCTTCTTAGGTAAAAATCTTTCAAAATGAATATATATCTACTCCTTCTTATCCTAATTATAAGAGTTTGTTAACTTGTTTAGAAATACTAAAGAAGTTAAATAAATTTGATAATTATAACTAATATAATAGTTAGTTAACTAATTTAGATAGATTGATGAGCATATAATATGAGTCATCTCGAGGAGTTGGATTTAATTATAATTAACTAAATTATTTAAATTCATACTATATACTTATCAATTTATCTAAATTAGTCAACTAACTCTTATATTAATTATAATTATCGGATTTATTTATTTTTATAAATATATGTAAAAAATTAACTAAATTTTATAAATTAGGACAGAAAGGAGTATCTAAAATAACTGGATTCTTGCCCTCTATAAAGTGGATTCTTGAGGCACATTTGTAATGTACTGGGGACTTGAATGAAGATCAAAGATCATTTTTGGATCCAAGCATATGGGATTTTACCAGTGATGAGTTCCAACATTAACTACTCATTCTAAACATAAAGACTTGGACTGGATTCAATAATATGCTCAATATCTTCCTCTCACTTCTAGGGTCTAAATATGTTCATGGATTTATATTAAGAAATGGGCAAATCCACTCATAGGATTGCTTTATGCTAGTCTTTGTAAAGGGATTTTTAGTACAAATGTCTAGAAGGAGATGTCATGTCTATATGGTCAAGACAAAGCACTTAATATGAAAGAATGAAAAAAATGAGATTGGACTTGCAACATTTAATCCACCAAATGTGAGTGAGAGATGTTAGGAAATTGGTCAATTCACTTATGGTAGATTAAGCTCAGGTCCATAAGGAGCAAATATAGAGGGGTAATTTTTATGTTGGGAGAAAAATGAGGGAGTGGAAAAATATGTGATCAACCCACTTTTCCCACAAAGCATATTTTTTGTACTTAAGGCAAGCAGTAAAGAGGGTCTTTCCAACTGCAGTTTGAACTTTCTCGTGTGTTCATTGTGACTGCTCTCATCTGTTTCTCTCCTCCTTGGTTCCAACGCTTTGCTTTGCTTCCTTGGGTGTTATTTGCTATATAAAGGTACTAGAATCTATACAAGGTGCTCTGGTTGCGTGTGGGTATCTCATGTGAATAAGAGAAGATCCAAGATACACACAAAAACTTATAGTGGTATCATGAGCACGATTTTACGCTTCCGTATACTTCTCTGTGATTTTTTTTGTGTTTTCTAGTTAGATGCTATAATTGTTATTATTTATGTTTTAAGTGTTTATTTTGTGAAAAGATACATGAAGCATGCATGTAAACCATAAAATAGAAGCAAACTAACCATGCACCAAACATAGCATCTTCGATTCAAAATTAGGTCATTACAAAACTGTATTTTTAGGCCTTAAAATTAGTTTCATTGCATAGAGTACGAAAAAAAGAAAAAAATGACACTAAAAAGGTCAAAATATGAAGTCAGATGGAGAAGTTATGGCAAAAAAGAGTCAGGTCTAACATACATGACTAATTTTCTAGTCCTGTACCACACGGCTGGAGGTTAGGGCTGATCAAAATAGTGAATTTTGATTATCTCCAAAATCGTTTTGATTCGTGAGTAGAAACTGAAAAAAAAATGCTTCTACGATGCTATGTTGTGGATTGGGTTAGTGTAGCCCAGTCTAGCAAACTTTTTTAAAAAATTGGGCTAAAAGTGGACCAAGCCCATTACCAAAAAGACCTTTTTATTTTTTGACAATAAAGATATGCGTTAGGTCAGATTATGGATCCAACAGGACCCACAAATAAAAAATTAATTTTTTATTTATTTTACAAAAAAGGGAAAAATATAGTGGCTAACATGTGGCAGTAGACACGTGGCAGCACCAGTCTGTCGCGTATAATATACGTGCTAGTGGCTAAGAGTGAACTTTGTTCAGTTTTTAATTTTTTTTGAATTTTTTCTTCTTGGGGCGCGTGAAGGAGCGTGGAACTTCCGATTAATGTGCGATTTATTCATAAAAATCTCTAAAATTAATATCTTTATTTTGATATATAATTTGCATAATTTTAGGAGTATTTATGGATTTATTTGTGAATATTCAGTATATTTTTTAGTGCTTTTTAGTATTAAAAAAATCTAAAAATTATAATAATTAATATTTTTTATTATTAAAGTGAAAATGACTTCATCTAGCACTGAACCATTGGGATATCTTATATGATGACATCTCATTTCTAGATGATGTCAATAACCAAGAGGAGAACTTGCAAGAGGACCCCGAGGGGAAATTTGAAGAGAATCTAGAATAAGAATTTGATGAACTTTATAAATAAGACCTATAAGAGTTGGTGGAGGAGTTTCACAGAGGAACCAAAAGTAATGTATGCTTCTAGATTGAGATAAAAAAATTTATTCCCCATTGAACCTTTTTCTGAGCAGCCTTTCATAGTTTCTTCAGACTCAAACTCCAAGACAACACCTACTCTTCATGATGAATCTCTAATTAAGGATGAAGAGGAAGTTAATCAACCTCTTACCCTTGCTTTGGCGATGAATATAGTTAAAAAAGATGTAGCAAATTAACAAATATAAAAGGCATTAATGACATTATTGGCGAATACATTGGATTCATGACAGATAAGCATAATATTGAATTCTACATAAAAGTCATAATGGAATATATAAGAGCAATTAGGGTTAGAGAAAAGTCTATACGAGGATGTATAAGTAAAATGAATTGGCTTAAAATAATAGAATTTGTATCTAACATTCATAAGCCGCCTCGTAAGCTTAAGAAGTTAAGAAAAATGATGTTAGAATATTGTAATGGTCATATCAAATGATGTACATTTGTATTTGATTTCTACTACTTTGCTTTGTTAATAACATGTTTTATTACTCTTTTTTTGTAAAAAGTTGTCATTTATTATATGCCTTATATGTAAGATAAACATGTTTCATTTTATTTTATTATTTTAATTATGATTCATATATATTTTTTATAAGGGAAAGCCTTTTACATAATGAGTATTATAAAAGCAAAATTTGATGAGAATATTGCTTATATTAATTTTGATAAGAAGTGATGATGTTGTTAGTACCTATGTGATGGGAGGTACAAATATATTCTACTGATCATAGGTATAGTGATATTATTTTCTTATCAAAAATAATAAAAGTACATGATATTGTATACTTTATATGTGCTGTATATGTAAATTCACTTAAATATTCTATTGTTCAATAAATTAATGTGTGATAAGTTTGTCACATAACTGATATTAAACAATGACATCAAAGAATATTATTGCTGAATTAAACAAGTGAAACAACTCAATAAGGACAATTGGGATATTTGGTATAAAAAGGTCTAATATATTCTTGAAGAACATGATGTACTTGGGCCATTAACAATGATAATGGTATACATTGAGGCTAGAAATACGGTTCAGCACAAGAGAGACCAAGAGGCATACCTGTCCTAGAAAAAGAAGAATAGCATAACAAGAATCATAATGCTGAGTACAATGATTGATGATTTGATTTGTGAGATTTAGACGCACAACACGGTACAAGCTATGTGAATTGTCTTAAATGATAAGTTTGGTGGAGTCTTCATGACTAACTTTAGAAGGTTGACGATTAAACTCGATACCTATAAGCTAAAACTAAATAATCTTATGAAGTAACATTTGAGAGAAATGTCCAACATGATTCGAGAATTGAAGGGGGCTGAATATAATCTATCTGATGAGCAGCAAGTATAGGCTATTATCAGGTTGCTTCTTATGAGTTAAGAGCACATGAAAGTTAATTTGACCTACAATAAAAGTATAATCACTTTCAATGATATATCAAAGCATTTGAAGCTAGAGGATAAACTCTAGAAGTTTATAAGGCACTAGACAAGCCTATTTGACTAAAGATGCCGGTCATTCCCATTGAAAGCCTGAATTTAAGATAGACAAAAAATTTTAGAAGAATTGAAAGAAATGCAACCCTTCACCTAAGAAAGGCAAGCAATGATATAAAAAGAAGGGAAAGAAAGGCGGCAAGAAAAAACTAGATCTAAAGAAGGTCAAATGCTTTGCTTATTACAATATGGGACATTTCATATGTGATTATTCTAAACAGATTGAGAGCAAAAATGTAAAAGTGAATTATGTGAATTCATATATATCATTTGTTTATAGTATTATTTTTCTAATAGAATCAGTTTCTTTTTCTTAGATTACCGATTCAGGCTTCACAGACTATTTAAGTCGAGATCGAGGATCTTTTATAGAATACTGTCAGTTGCCATTTCAAAGCAAGTAGATTTACATTGGCAATAATACAAGGATCAAGGTTCTAGGCAATGTCTTTTGATTTTGATAGTATTAAAGAAGTATATTTTAGTGATTGCTACTTTACTATATGTCCTATTGTCAAATTATATATGAAATAAAGGTATTATACTGAAAAAGCAGTTGATTCATATCAAAATGATATATGGGCGAAAGAAAGATTACCAGAATATACATATCCATGTTGATGTTTATGACCGATCTCTTGTGATATTGTTTTGTTAATTTTATAAGTGTGGATACTATGCATAAGTGGAGGCTATTTGTGTTATATGTTGACTTAAGAGGGATTATATTAGCCATAAGAAAAGTGTATATATGTAAATCTAGAATATTCAATGTACTATAATTTATTCTGATTGAGCTGTATTAAAGGGTTGCTTTATACTAGTCTCTGTAAAAGAGATTTCTAGTATAAACGCTTGAAAGGAGAAATCATGCCTACGCGGTCACGGCAAAGCACCTAGTATGAAAGAAGGAAGAGAATGGGATTGTACCTACAACATTTAATCCAACAAGTGTGAGTAAGATATTAGGAAATAGGCCAGTCCACCTATAGTAAATTAGACCCAGGTCTATAAGGAGCAAATGTGGAGAGAACAATTTTTATGTTAGGAGATAAATAAGGGAGTAGGAAAATATGTGATCAACCTAATCTTCCCACAAAGCAGATTTTTTTGGACTTAAGACAGGAAGCAAAGAGAGGGTTTTTGATCACTCTT
The DNA here is from genome assembly GCA_037074615.1 of Leucaena leucocephala. NCBI lineage: Eukaryota > Viridiplantae > Streptophyta > Magnoliopsida > Fabales > Fabaceae > Leucaena > Leucaena leucocephala. Next base: position 16,452,341 of record CM073538.1, read on the forward strand.
TCCAACTATAGTTTGAACTCTCTCGTGTGTTTATTGTGACTGCTCTCATCTATTTCTCTCCTCGTGTTTGACGCTCTGCTCTGATTCCTTGCGTGTCATTTGCTGTGTAAATGTACCAGAATTTATAAAGGTACTCCAGTTGCGTGTGGGTATCTCAGTAAACAAAAGAAGATCCAATGTATGCCCGAAAACTTGCAATTTTTAAATTAAATCTTTTACAATTATAAGGTCTTACATTTGAAAAGAGAATGATTTCCCAAAGTATGAATTTAATAATAATTAAGTCACCCACAATTTTGTTTGAAAAATAATATATAAATGAAGATTCAAAACAAGGATTTGCTTATGTCGCATTTAAACTTGTCCTAACAATAAACTCAATTAAACTCACTAATTTATTTACCAAGTTTACTATTTTTATATTTCTAACTTACAAAGTCATGTCAACTCACTTTTAAACTCATAGTAACTTTTTTGATTTCATTATATTTAATAATTTCATATATGAAATTAAAACAAGGATTGAAAGTGCCTCTCCACCATTTGTGTACAAATATGATAACCCATTTATACATAATGATAAAGGGTCCATCTACGATGGATTATTATAGAAATGAAGAGAATTTTCCATCCTTACCAACTTGATCTTATTGCACCGCAACAAACTTGCATGAACCATTCCCCTGACATATGACCCAAAATCTCGCTAGTTAGCTCTCGGTCTTTTAATTAAAAAATGTTGATGAAGGCATGTAGGTGCACTATTATACAGTGCTGATTGTAAATTTTCATAAATTTCCCATTTATCACTTAACAACAAAATTTTTTTTGTTTTTTTTTTTAGAATTAACTAATCAAATAATATTTTCGTTCCAATTTTGGCCTCTTCTTCTCCCTCTTAATTAAACTTTTCTTTGCCGTATTGCTTAATTTCCTATGATAAACTAAGAATATTTATAGATTTAATTTCAATTGTTTAGATTTATAATATATTTAAATTTATTGTTAGTATTTGTTTATATTTTAATTATTTAATCATATACTTAATAACTATTTATTGATAAAAGAATATTCTTAGGAGTTTACCACTTGAGTTAACGATCTTAACGGGAAACTAATCAAATGTCGTTAAAATTGAATCATAAATCATAAATCAATAAATAATTACCAATAAATCATCTCCAGTTATTATAATTTTCTTAAAAGATCCATAGGTGTAAAAGTAAAGAAAAGGATGTGAGGGATGTAAAAGTATAGAAAAGGATGCGAGGGAAGGGAAGCAACAGAACTAAAAGAGCTTATTTGAAAATTGAGGGGGAAAAAGGATGCGAAGAAACCTTTTTGTAATACCATTGAAAGAATATATAAAAAATATTTGCTAGATGTTGAATAGAAATTACATATACATTTAGAGAGGAAGATTTTTAAATTGGATTTATTTTCAAATTTGCTTTATCCAAATAGTTCGTTAGATCATCTTTCTTTTTTTTGTATAGAATTATTGTTTAGATAATGATTCACCAAGTAACTTACAATGTAAATTAAAAAGGTTAATACACTATTTAATACTTTAAATTTATCCTCATTTTACTTTTAATTTTTTAAATTTTAAATTATAATTTTTAGTCGCTCAAATTTCTTTCAATCTAAAATATTTATTTTTATAATTTAATAAAAAATTAGACTATTTTATTTTTTAAAAGACTAAATTCATATTTTAAATTTAAAGAATTAAAAATTAAATTTTATATAAATTTAAAAGACTAAATACTGACAAAAAATATAAGTGGGTATAAGTGGGTACGGGGCATTTGAAGCCCAAGTTATTACAAACCAATTATAAAGGCCCGCACATAACATTTACCTTCCTACTAAACCTTCAACTGTATTTAAAATATTACTATATAAAAAAATTATTCAATCGTAATATTTAAAAAAATATTTTATTTTTTTTATTTTTAAATTTATATCTGAAATTAATTGATAGCTCGTTCTATCTGATATTAGTATCACATAAAAAAAATAAAGACTTTATCTTACTTTTAAATCGTGGGTGACCGTAACCCTTTTTTAAAAAATTTTGTTACAAAAAAATATTTTAAAAAAGGAAATTTTCATTTAAGGATCACTGTAGCAATTTAATGTCACATTCTTAAAAAATGATGAAATTTTATTGCACTCACTTGGACCAAAATAAAATTAAATTTTATGCATAAAAAGACATATTTGCCCCTTGGTTCATTTTTTTTTTGAAATTAAAAAGGGTTAACCGTCTCCGGAGCTTAGGCCACTGATTGGACCTTTGAACGCCAAAATTCTAGTAATCAGAAAACATGTTTATTATTAATCATCTTATTTTTTATTATAAACTTTTTATTTCACTTTTTAATCCATAAATTGCTACTTGTATTTATGGGAGTTGTGACTTCCCCTATGTTATTTTATTAATCACCAAATTTTTGTTGTAAATTATCTTATTTCACTTATTAAGGAATTATTAATAAATATAAGGGAATTAACAACTCTCATAAATATAAGTATTAATGTCTCTATTAACAAGTGAAATAAAAATATTTATAATAAAAATAAGGTGATTAACAATAAATATATGAGAATTAACAACGCTTATAGTTGCAAGGATCAATGTATCTATTAATAAGTATAATAAGGTAATTTATAATAACAATAAGGTAATTAACAATAAACAGAAGAGAATTAACAGCTCTCATAAATATAAATATCAATATCTGCATTAACAAGTGGAATAAACTATTTATACCAAAAAAAATAAAGCAATTAAAAACAAATATATTTTTCAGTTAGAACCTGTTTGGATTAGCTTTTAGAGAATATATTTTGGGAAGAATAGATTCTAGAGAATAGATTTTGGGGAGAATAAATTTTGTGAATAGAGATGTTTGGATGATTAGTAGTAGAATTACTTTTTATACTGATAAATTATCCAAAATGGTATGATTTGATTAAAGTATGAGAGATGAAAGAGAGTAGATAATAAATAGGATAGAGGAGAGAGGGTAGAGAAAAAATAGAAGAGAGGAGAGAGTGTAGAGGAGAGAGAGGAGAGAGGAGAGAGGAGAGAGGGTATAAGAAAAAGTAGGGATAAAATAGTAATTAGATAGTCTATAAGCTCTTTTACTGTTTTAAAAGTTATTTTTAGTAGATTATTCAAAACCATGGTTTCAAACTATAGTTTTAATAAAAATTAATTCTAAAAAAAAATAACTGTTTGTGTAAAAAAAATTTAAACTGAGATTTTACCTAAAATTAATTTTGTAACTATGGTATCCAAACATTTACTTTTATGGAGCTCCAACCAATAGTGGATAGAGGTCCGTCGATGGTCAATTTCTGGAGAATTGACCAGTGGCTAGAGTTCCGGAGATAGTTGTCCAAAGAAGAAAAAGAATCACAGACCCAATTGCCTTTTCACCCATAGAATTTAATTGTCTTTTAATCCATGAGGTGCAGCAAAATTTTAGAATTATCTGGCAGAATCTAACATCAATTGTGAAATCTCAAATCTCTAACAGAGGAACCCAAAAATGGCTGAGCTTATGCTTCCTCCTTTTGTATCTATGATTTTCGCATGTTTTTATATTATATTTCTAGATTTAGTTTAAACTTGAAGTCTCTTTAGAAATCTTATCCAGCAGTAGACACATAACGATAGTTGACTAGTCAACTCAAGTTTTCTTGTTGCCATCTTTTGTGTCGTTTCTACCCATCCCAAGTCGCTGAGCCACCAATCGCTTGCCGAACAAACCTCAAGCACCATCCTTCACTACTCCGGTCGATTCGAAGCAACGATGACCAAGAAGAAACAGAAAAAGCCTAGGCTGAACCTAGGGGAAAGACGAAGCCTCTTGCTTCGGAAAAACCCTAGCAGTCGGCTAGAAGAAAAGGCCAAATAGAAGCTTTTCGGATTGACTTACATTAGGATGCGGGATGCACCATAAATAGATGTTACTTTATCCTCTTTTTCCCCCCTGAATTTTCAGTTTGCTGAAGATAGAGTGACTATAGAGACGGTGATAGGTCCTTTGGAAGCTGATACAAGATCCTTGGCGGCTGGGTCTTAGCCACCTTTGAACCATGAGTCAGTTTTGGTTGGAGTTGCCGGGTTGGGGGCACTCTCTGGCAACGATTTTCTAGTGTATTTGCCACTTATAATTTTAGGCTTTATTTGTATCAGTATAGAGTTGAAGGGAGGAGAGAAAAAGGCTGGGAAGATTAATGATAGATGTTTTTTATTTAGTTTAGGAGGGGAGGAAAAAAGGAGGGGAGAGGGATTAATTAAAAGTTAATAAAAATACTCTTATTTTTTTATTTAAATTTATTTATTCTTTATTTATAATATTTATATTAAAATTAATATTTTTTAATTTATAAATTTTAAATTTTTCTATCTCATTTATATATATAATAAAAATAAAAATAAAAATAAAAAATATGTTAAAATTTTAACATTATTTTTTATTAATTTTATAATTATTATATATTTTAATATCATATATAAATAATTTATTATATTTATTAAATTTTATTATTATTTATTATAATTATTATGTAATTAAAGAAAAAATTAGATGTGAAAAAATAAAAAAAATGTTTGAGGGTATAATTAGAATATTAAAAAAAAATTAGGGATATTTTAGTCAAAAAAGGGGTAAAATTTTCTCTTCCCTCCAAAAATCCCCACTTTTAGAGTGGAGGGGAGGGGAGTGGACCACAAAAAGATAAAAAATCTCCCCTCCCCTCCCCTCTATTTTTTCCAACTAAATACACTTTCTCCTCCCCTCCCCTCCCATCCAAAACCCTCCAATCAAACAAATACTTAGGATTTGTCCTTGTAGGGAGTTCTTTTTGTTCCCCTTTTGGATGGCGCTTTGGTTCGGCAATAATCTTTCCCTTTGGATTTATTTTGTTTATAGTGGTGGCTGGTGTATGTTTACTAACATCTGTTTTGCGTCGAAGGTTGTTTTCCTCTTCTCCTCCTGTTACAGGAGGGGTGATTGGAGTTTTATTTTTTGTATAAAAAAGATTGTTAAATTTAATACTTCTCAACATAAAAAATAAGTTCATATTCTTATAGATTAAATTTATCCATAATTTTAGATTAGATTAAAATCTCTCTTTTTTTAAATAATATTAATATTAAGTAGAGTGGATCTTTTTTTTCTACTAAAATTTTTTAAAAAAAAAGTTTAGTTTGTCCACAATTCAAAACCAAATAAAATATCTATTCATTTTAAATAATATTAATATCTAATAGGGTAAACGTTTTATTATTCTCAAATATAAATTTAAACACCTAATAGATATGATATCTCTTTAAATATTGTGACTATAATTATAATAAAATAATATTTTTTAAAAATTAAATATATTTTAAATAATCATATATTTTATTTTTTTATTAATTAAATCTATACAATATATAGGTAGAGGGAGTCTTCTTAAGTATGCCGTATTGGCATCAAAGAGATTGGGCTTTATTCTCAACCGCCACTTCTTCGATCATCCCAGACAAAAATTTGTCCCTATTGTTTCAATTTTTACCTTGCCTAATATTATCTAATATTAACATTATTTAAAAAAATAAAATTTTATTTTATTCTTAAATTATGAATAAGTTAAATCTCTTTTTAAAAATTTTAGTAAAAAAAAAAAATCTTCACGGTATAGTCTCTCTTCGTTTGTCTTGCTTTCTCTCTATTTTAGGTTTGCGTCTTCAGGTTTAGATGTTCCTGCATTTTGTGGGGTCTGGTTGCTTCATTGATGTTTGTATTTCTTTTTCCTTATAAGGAAAAAAATCTTCTCAGGTTAAAAAAAAAGAAAGAATAGAAATGAACAGTAATAAGTTGACTTTAGAAAACAGGAATAAATGCTAAATAAAATCTTATGTGCGCTCATAAATTAGGGAACGAGGGAATTCCCAAGTTTAAAATTTAAAATGAGTTTTATTATTCACTTGTGGGGGGCTGGGGCAATAACTAAATAAATATATAATTATTCCATATATGTTGATTGATTTAGTTTTTAAGGAAAATAAATTATATGCGGAAAAATCCGGTTCATTCGAAAAACTAGGCGGAGATAACTGTAAAATTCATGAAGAAATGGCTCAATATGTAATTTAGGGATTGAAGCCCAGAAATGTCGAGACATAAACGCCGCTCGGATGATGACAGTACCACTACTGGTGTTCGTTCTTCGTCGACTGTAAGAGCAAAGGAAGAATAAGATTGCATGATTGGGTTCCGCCGGCCGCCACAGAAGATGTCATGACTCTCGTCAGGTTCCACCGCACCTCCGATGCCATTCCTTCTCTATCTTCTTCCTCCTCCGCCGTCTCCACCTCTCGCTTTACTCACGCTCCAGGCAGTATTCTACTCTTCCTTCGTCTCAGCTTTACCTGTATGGTTTTTCTTCTGTTAATTTTAGTTTACGGACGATATCTAGAATTGCATTGGATTCCTTTTCTGGCTTCTTCGTTCATGAGTGTTTCTCGGTGTGTTCGGCTTGATTCTTTGCTGCATAAAAGTTGGGTATTCGTTGCGGTCGTCAGAGAGGGGAAAACATAATTAAATGATATAGGTTTTTGGAGTATCCAATGCGGTGGAGATGACATTTTACGTACTGCATAATTAAAAAATACAGAGAGATAGATTAAATCAATTTTAGTGGCGGTGACAATGGAATTTTGGACTTATCTGAGGAGAAACTGAGGCGCGATTATTTTAATCAATGGTCAACAACCTATGCGAGGGGTAGTGGGGCCCGTCTGGGTGTGGACCTATGCCTATGCAGACGATTCCTTGGATTGGTGAAGAATGTGGCTCTCCGTGAAGCTACATATATCAAGGCATTGGCTTCTTCTTTTTCTTTCATCACTAGTATTGTCTTTCTCTGACTTAATGTTTTTTTTTTCCTTTTGATCTTCTCCCACTGAAATCTGGTAAACATGGAGGGGGTGTGGCCAGCGCATTCAGAAACTCGCCAATACGGAAAGAAGACAGAAAAGAGGATCAATTTCTCTGATCTACAAACGTTATACTCTTCCCACGTGGTCGGTTGGGGTCCCACTTCTATGGTCGAGCATCCCAGCTCATCGCTGGTTTATGTCGTTTTGCTTTATGTTTGTCGGGCAAAAAACGACAAGGCGTACTGTTCAAATTACTACGCCTCCCCGATGCATAACTTGATTGTCCCCTTCCATTCGGTTATTACTGTTTCTGTTTGATCAATTCCTTTTCAAAAGACATTTATTTACGCTAGGGAATTGCTTTTTACTGTTTACTGGTTAATGGAATTGACTTGATGATTCGGTTCAGTTGCTGATGCCCAACTTGTAAAAAAGATCTTCCTTTTGATTCAGTATTGTTTTGGCTGAAGCACAAGCTTGAATGAGGAACTCCACTGATTGCTTATATGCAGATGCTTCAACGGGTGGTACCCCTGCTTGGATTGGTAAAGGACTAACTTGTGTTTGCTTTAAGCGGAAGGGAAGCTATGAACGAATCTGCATAAGTTTGACCCCCCTACAGGTGAGTGAGTAATTTGCAATTAGTGTGTGGAGTTCTGCATAGTAAAGTTCTTCCAATACTATTAACCTAGTATTATGTATTTTTAAAATGGATCATCTGTTTTCTTGGTCCCATTGAACTGTTTGTCATGCGTTGAGCAACCTTGATGCATGTTTCCTGATTTATAACGGTTTCCATTGTCTTTTTGTCATCATTATATAGATGGGAAAAAAGAAATATGTCTTTCTAAATTAGTGTTATAGCAGTGTTATAACGATGGGAGTTTGTCTAATTTCATATTTGTGTATAAGTTTGAGTGGTTGGACAATTTCTCTTTCTACTTTCTATTTTGTTCCTCCCGCTCTCTCTGCTCAAGTGGTGTAGTTTTACTTGTGCAAAATACCTCAAAGATTCTCTCTGGTGCAAAATACTTGTGACATGTGTTTAAAATTAATTGGAAACTTTGGAATCAGACTGTTGTCAATACTTTTCAGAAAGGAAGTAATATTAATTGCAATCTTATTTGTTTTCTGAGAATAATTGCATCGTCACTTTTAGATTTCATTTAAATTGTGTTCCTGAAATATCCCATGTTCTTCATGATGATAAATGACTTTATTATATGTGAAGTTCTCATCCTTTTTGCCCATGCATTCCTGTCTTCATCATTCGACAAAGATCAGCTTTATACAAAATTTGCAGGAGGAAAGACTGAGAAGATTGAAGCTCAGGATGAAAGTTTACTTTGATGCTTCCAGGCCAGATCACCAGGTGTATAACTTTCTACAATTCATAATATATGGTGTTATCCGTATTCTTCTGCAATTGACATGAAAAACTGATGGCTCAATCTGAATATAGTATTACTGCAAGTTTTTAATCTTTTTTTATTGATTTTTCACATTTTTAACCTTTTTGTTGGAAGTCACTCATCTGGAAATATTTTTGAAGGATAGGCTTCTTTGAGAGCTCTGTGGTCTGCCACATTCCCTGGTCAGGAACTCCATGGCTTGATATCTGATCAATGGAAAGAAATGGGGTGGCAAGGAAGAGATCCATCCACTGACTTTAGGTTCTATTTATTCCACCATCCATTTTATTGCTTTCATTCTAATCATGACTTGGTTTACTTACTTTCTCTGCTTTACACTTTTACTTGACGAATTTACCTGAACAGAGGAGCTGGTTTCATTTCCTTGGAAAACCTCCTGTTTTTTGCCAAGACATTCTCAGTAAGATCCTATCCTGGCTATTAATAGTCTTCATTTTGGTGGTACCACTTTTCTATTTAAGAAAAACGATTCAGAGCCCATTTCTAGTTCTTCTGTGAAATGTGTGACAATGTTCTTTGAAATAATGGTTTTTACTCTAAAAATGAAATAGTTTTCTATTATATGTTGCAGACTTCTTTTCAGCGACTATTAAAGAAGCAACGAGAAAGAGGAGCTGCCTGGGAGTATCCCTTTGCCGTTGCTGGTGTAAATATCACGTTCATGATTATGCAAATGCTAGACCTTGATGCCAGTACGTTATGCCCCTTATGTCTTTTATACTCTTTTTAGTGCATTTTACCCTGAGAAAAAGTTAGTTACTTGATTAATAAGTTATCGGTTAGAAACTGGTTTTCATGTGCTTAAACATGAGCCTTGAGGTTCAAGTCTTCAAGAAGACCCAGATTAAACAGTTCATGATCTCTTTAAGGGGATGGACATGAACATAGAATTTTTCAAAATTTTCAGATTCCTGATGCAGGGTAGTATTTCTCACTTGCAGCTAAACCCAGGTCTTTTGTCAGGCCAATCTTTCTGCAGATGCTTTCAGGTTAGAATCAAGAACTTCTTTTTTTATTGTTGAATTGATTGATTATTGAACCCAATTTTTAATTAATATCTTTCATGACATACACATTCCCTAGCGTCTGAACTTTCTGATGATATTCTCGTACAATTACAGAAAATGAGTGGGCATTTGACTTGCTTTACTGTGTTGCTTTTGTGGTTATGGACAAACAATGGCTAGAGAGAAATGCTACATATATGGAGTTTAACGTAAGAATTCACTTTCTATGAAGATTATACATTATTATTATATATCAAAGTGGCAAGATGCATTTGGTCTTACATTGGAAAGAGAGAATACCACTCCAGGTCCGGATATTAATTATATTTTGTTCTGAGTCCCTATAGTTTATTTTTGTAGTTTTACATCCCTTTTATTTGCTCCATTATAGTCCTTTTAATTTGGAAAATTCTTAGAAGAACTATGAGCTGGCCCAAACAGCGTTCATTTTGCTGAGATGGACTTAATATTTGTTAAACCCAATCAAAATATTTGCATCACTATGAGAGAAAAGCCACAAAACCCATTAGGAGATCCAACAAACCTCCGACCAAAATTTTGATATGTCCATGAAGTGAGCATTTTTTTTTCCAGGTCATCAATTTTTTAGTCATATGATGCCCTTACCACCTTGGGTTCAACTGACAAAAGAATAAGACATATGACTATGTTCGATCCCTGGGCAATACTATTTTGTTGTGATTCCAGTCACGGCTCTTGGAGAGACATCCTACCTCTTGGGTGCCTAGGTTTACACCTGAGTGTAATAGACGGCTCGCCCTGCCCGACGTTGGTATCGTTTAGGAGGAAGGGAGACTTCGCCCTGTCTTTAGGTTGTGGGTGAAACAACCCCTTTCTAAAAATTTTACTATCGAAATAAAATATGATGCCCTTACCTCAGCAAAATTAACACTGTTTGTGCCAACTTATGATTTTTGTAAGTATTTCCCAAATTTATAGGACTATTGCTTCATGTGTGGTAAATAAAAGGGATGGGGAACCACGAGAATAAACTGTGGAAACTAAGAACCAAACATGATTAAATTATAGGGACTTGGAATGATATTTTTTCCGTTGAAAATTACTAAAAACTACGGCTTAGGTACTACTTCCACTGAAACCATATGATGGTTTTCAACGTAAAACCAAACATGTACTAAATTAGACATGATTTAAGGATGTTGTTGCCAATTTACAGGATATTTTGAAATCCACTCGGGTCCAGCTTGAGAAAGAATTGTTGATGGACGATGCCCTTAGAATTGAAGACATGCCTTCTTACAGTCTTCTTTGTTGACAATTGACGGTGACAGAAAACCACCCTTTCTTATATTTAGGAAAGCCTTATCTCTAGTAATGGTAAGTGATGGTATCTTACATTTTCATTGATAGCTCCAATGAATGAATCTAATGCTGAAGATATTTTCATGGGAATCTCTTTCCAATGCTAAAAACCTCCCTTTTTTGCCATTTAACTTAGATGTGTGTATCAGATAGTAGGATTGATTTTTTAATGTGTTTGACTCAGTTCAGAATTTTCTTAGTTTAACAGCTTTGTAAATGTAAAGCGATTTTTCCCCTTTTATTATCTTTCTTGTTCATATACTGTTCTTTGAAAAAGGAATAACTAGTGAATCATTAACCAACCTAATGAATAATACTTTAAAAAAACAGATAAATTTTTAACACTGAAATATTGAAAAATGACATAGTTCCATTGATGCAAAACATCAGGATCATTATTATTAGTAATAAACTAATCAGATTTGAGCCAAGTCAGGTTGCATGGATATCAAATTTTCCCAAAAATCTTTTTTCCCCTGGTATCCTCATATTTGAGATAATTTTATTGAAGATACTATTATATATTAAATATGAACACCTCTTAATAAAGATTCGAATCTTAATTTGTTATATTATGAGAGATTAATACTCTCACTAGTTTTAGTTATAAGAATTAATTTTTTTAAATATATTAATTAAGTTAAATAAATCAGCTAATTATAACTAAATTTAACTTTTTAAAATAAATTCATATCATATACATTTAAATTTACTTAAATTAATTAATTATTATTTTTTATAATATTAATTATACTTCATTGATTTATTTAATTTTTTTAAAAAAATTAATTTTTATAATTAGAATAAGAAATAATATGACGGTAAAAAAATAACCCAATACCTTAATGAGAGAAAAGTATTGAGCCACCCAAACAAGTAGTGATTCTTGGTTTTGGGCGTGAAACAGAAATTAAAGATGTTAAATTTTAGGTTTTGGGCCTGATACCAATTTCTTTTCTTTTTCGACCATAAAACGTTGTGAATGAAATTTTAACTTCAAAGAGTTAACGAAGGCAAATTACAGAATAATTTTTTTAAAAAAAATAATGAAAAGAGTACAACAAATAATTTTGAAGAGAGATGATTTAAAAATGTGTTTTTTTTATGAATGCAAATTTAGTGATAAAAAAAAGGTCCAAAAATTAACGGACAATGGTGACGCTTAACTCAATCATTAACGTAAGATGAAAAGATTACATAATTAACTTGATGGCCAAAACTGAAAGCTTACATAATTTGGCCTTAATTACTTCCATCATTTGTAGATCTTACTGTGATAAGAGATTGCTATTACCATTAAATGGAACAAAAGCTTATAGCCATGATGGATCTCCCATAAATAATATTCTCTTCCGCAGTCTTTTTTACAAGTTCTTGTTAACTACTTTCTTGACATTTTAAATTATAATTAGTTAATTGTACAGTTTTTTTTTTTACAATTTCCACAATTATCCTTAATATAATTAATAATTAGTCATTATTTAAGCCAAAAGTAAAAAAAAGGAAAATCCTAAAAACATACCATTGAATTTTAAAATTTTAAATCAGTTTGTTTCTTACACTTTATAAGTTATTGACTACTCTTATAAAGTAAATAATAACACATATTTTTATAGTAATTCCTGATTTAAGACTTTGAAATTTCAGTGGTAATTTTTTTAGAATTTTTCCAAGTAAAAAAGACGAACATTTTTAGAAATGAGTGATCTTACTTCATTAAATTTTGTAAAAAAAAAAAAAGATCTTTATTAAAAGACTATGGGTAGGTTATTTTAAAAGTAATAATTAAATTTGGTTAAAGTCTTGTAGAAATAATGTTCAATTACATGCCGTTGATATGGTAATAATATTTTATAATAGTGAAGACTTTAATCAAAATTAACCAAGAGAAAAAAAATGATTCCTTAAGAAGGAAACTATATTTGACTCAAGCTTTGGAGAGGAAGTAATATTAGAGTGATGAATACATTTTTTTTTTTGGATGAAAGAGTGATGAATGCATTTTAATTATATACTCTTCTCTTTCTCTTATCGTATGTTATTTTAACATACCATTTTGGGGAAAACATAGTTTCTTTTATTTTCAAACAGATGAATTTGTATCAAGCCCATGTTAATATTTTATTAGGGAGTCAATTTCTAGAATTACCATAAACTTTAATTAGGTCTTTAGAAATGGCATGTCTATGATGTGACAATAATATGTAATTGATATAATAATTAGTTTATTTTTTTAAGATAGAGTAATAAAATTAAATAAATTAGTTAATTATAATTAATATAATAACTAACTAATTTAGATATATTAAGAAGTATATAATATAAATTCATTTTAAGAAGTTATATTTAGTAATAATTAACTGATTTATTTAATTTTTTTAATCAACAACAACAACAATAAGCCTTATCCCATTAAATGGGGTCAGCTACATGGATCATACGACATTATTGTGCTATATCAAAAACTAAATCTTTTGATAAGTTATTAACTAAGATATCCCGTTCAATGACCTCTTTGAGCATTCTCTTTGGCCTTCATCTAGTCCTTTTAACCGGTGTCCATATTGTTTGATCCACCCTCTTCATTGGCGCATCACTTGGCCTTCTTTGTATGTGTCCAAACCATCTAAGACGGTTCTCTACCATTTTATCTTCAATAGGTGTCATTCCAACTCTTCCCCGTATATGTTCATTACGAATCTTATCTTTTCTTGTATGCCCACACATCCATCTCAACATCCTCATCTCAGCTACTCCAACTTTATGCTCGTGATATCCTTTTAAAGCCCAGCATTCACTTCCATAAAGTATTGCTGGTCTTATAGTAGTGCGATAAAACTTTTTTTTTTAATCAACCTAAAAAAAATTAACCAACTCTTAATTAAAAATAAGAGGGAGAGTATTAAAAATCCTAACCAAAATTTACCGCAACTCTAAAGATTGATTCCTTAATAAAGAAAAACTATATGAACTTTGATTCAAGTTAACCCCAGTTATAAAGACAAAAAACGATGTATTTTCTATATTTTTTTATTTTATTTTTCAATCCTAACATTTTAGGGTGTTTTGGTAGAGCTGATGATTGAGGAAGATGAGTCATGTTTGAAAGTAGAAGTCAATTAATGTAGCAGCAGCAGAAGATGAGGAATTTATGATGTTACTCTGCAACAATCAATCCAAGTGGCATCACAAAAAATACCATGTTTTGGTATATTCATAATATTAATTTTATATAATATAATATCTATTATATTTTGTATTTATCGTCTTATAATTTTATTTTTTTTAGTTTTTTGGAAAATATGAACATAGGAGTCATTCTTATTAGTAATATATATATATATATATATATATATAGTATAACAAGATTTCAATTGATTTCTTTTGTTCAGATAGCTAACATCCGAGTACAAGTTCTATCCTATCAGTTAATGGCAGATGCATGCATTTACATAATCATAACTTATCCATTTAGTTGTCTCTAATTTCTTGATTAACAACTTTTAGCTATGAACTTGTCCTTTGTTAGAGAAAAAGAAACAACTTCCTTCCATTAAATAAAATTTAATACGATACCTCTTATAAAATTTAATAAAACATTTATGATTTATTTAAAAAATCATTATCATTTTCACTCTTAGTTTATATAATGATTTTAATTTAAGAGTAATTTTGGAAAGTTCTAAACATTTTGTTTTGCATTTAACTAATTTTTATAATTTTAAAGAAAGTTCCTTCTATTCCTTTTTTAGTAGATAGAAATATTCAAGTTATGTAGATAAAAAATCAGTTAAAATTGGGTTAAAGATAATAATATTAAACGAATATAACTTATTTTTGTAAACACTCTTATTTGTGGGGAGAGGGTGACGGAGTGTATAATTAATGTAGTGAAACTAATCAGTAATTAAAAAAAATATAAAAATAGAAATCATACTAAAAATTTTGGACAAGTCATTAGTATCTTTTTTAAAAGAAAGTTAGAACTAATCGGTGTTAGTTTAAGTAGAAAGGGTTTTGGCCTTTTAAACACCAAATCTCAAATTTTAGTCCAAATGAATATAGAAAATGCGTTTGGAGAATATATCCCTAATTGATCATGTCAATACTCAAATACAACCTAATTATATGATCATATATAAAAGAAATACAAAAATGAAACATACCATTCCTAAAAAAATTTCATTATATATAGTACTGGAGATGTCATATCCTAATTTTTTTTATTTGTATAAGATTGATAGAGAAAAAATGATGATTAGATAAAGGTATAAAGAAGAGAGATTAAACTGAAAAATTTAAAAGTTCTATGGTGCAAAAATGAAAGTAAACATAAATTTTAGGCAATTAAGTGTAAGTATGAAAACTTGAGGGCTTAAAGTGTAATTTTTAAAACTTTAAGGGTAAAATAGTAATTATTGAAAGTTAAGCAAAAAAAAAACAAAAACAATACTCGAAATCAGTTCAGTCCCAAATTTTTTAAGTAAATAGAGAAAATTATTCTGATCAGTTTAACGTAACACAGAATTTTGATTTGATGTCCCGAAAAATTGATATGAATTTCTAAAGAAAGGAAAATTAATACAGCATTCTCTGGATTTCAGAATCAGATAAATTTTTTTAGTAAACTCTTATAATTAATATAATAATTTATAAAGCTAAAAAAAGAGTTATGTATAATGTATTATAGAATTTACAGTGGATTAAAACATCCGATTAGTACGTTTCAGGAGAATTTCTTAATAGTTGAGCTCATAAAGGTAGTTGATTATATAGAAGGCCCAAAATGGAATCTTATAGGCCCAATAATATTTTCATATAAGTATATGTGTTATGGCTAATAAAGACCCAGAAAAATATAAAATTATAAAAATGTCACTAGGTATGCCACTATGTTGTGTTATTGAATTTGAGATAGAATAAGGGTATTTTGGTCATTTGGATATGGTCAAACATGTTGAGGGAAGTATAGGGATGAATAATTAGAGTCAGTACATACTCTGATAAGATGTAAAGAGGTGTGAAATGACAATTATTTTCTTAAAGTTAATATAGTGCAAGATAGTGAACAAAGGGCATTTTAGTCATTTTTTAAGGAATCTGTAATTAAGTTTGGACTCAATCCAAGAATGCCAATGGTAGGAAGAATTTGGATAATGGATTTAAGGTCAGAAAGCATATTGTGGAATCTCAAAAAAATTATATTCAGAAAACAGTCTGGTTTTTTAGAAATCGAATTGAGCCAGTACCGGATTGGACTATAATTTTTTCAGATGCTTCCTCCCCTTGAAATTTTATCACATGGGCTATGAGGTGTCCCTTGATGATGTCATGGATGATGTCATCTCATTAGCTTCTAGGCAAGCTAATCCAAGATTAAATATAAGTCATTAGATAAAATAGTGCACAAAGTGATTTTGGCCACTCATTTTTCATAAAATATTTCTATAAATACCCCCATATTTTCTGCTCAAAGCTGTAGCATAGAGAGTCCTTAGGGAGGTGCTGCCCAAGTGAAAAGTCAAGCCAAGACAAAGAAGAATTCAAGGACCAAAGTTCAAGCTAACTAGGGATTAAGGTAAGTAATCTATCATAGCTTATTTTTCTTTAATTTGGAGGCTTGAACTTAGAGTTTTCATAGAAGAAATATGATATTTCTCTAGGGTGTTTATGCTTTCTAAAACCCTAGATGAAAGAAGAAAGAAGAAAGAAGAAATTGAAGTTAAAATTATGTTATTGATGCTTAAACAAGCTAGTTAGATGATTGGTTATTGAATCAAGTTAATATTATTGACTTTGCTATAGTTGAGACCTTTCGGTATGCAATGTTCATGATAGAAGGAGATAGAATTTTAATTATCTAATGCTTCTATTGAATTTATATGATAATTTTGTGTAGGATTTGATATATTTTGAACCTTGGAAGCATTGAAATTGAAAGTTGTAATTCTTGAAATTCTTCTCAGTTACTGTTCACTCGTATGAATAGTGATTAGAATTTCATGATTTTGATACTGCCAATGATTTTAAAATGAAAATTTGTGTGGGATAAAGTAGAAAAACAAGTATTAGAAACATTGGAATTAAAATGAGAATTTTTGGAAGAATTATGTGTGTTTTGCAAATCTGTCTAGAACAGTGCATGGTGGCTAGAATTTCATGATTCTAAACCCATAAATAGATTCAAAAGATAAAATTGTGTAGGGTAAAATCAAAATATCAATTGATTCAAATGTTAAGTCAATTAGTAAAGATTAAAGAAAGTAAATGTAGTTAAGTAAGTTCAATGTTCAAGAGAACTAGTTTGTAATGAATGGATTATAATATTATGTTAAGAATTGATTGGTGTTCTCAAAAGAGGTAGCCACACATCAAGGAGAAGTAAGAAGGAAAAAACAAAAGTAAAGTAAAAGAAGTCTAGCATATGAACTAATAAATTTATCCTAAACTTATATATATTGAATGTTATGCTTAGTTATGCTATAGCTATGTTGAATTATGTTGCATATGTGTTTACAACTGAAGCTTTGTTTCTATGATTACCTTAGCCAATTGTATTTCATATGTTACATGGAAGCATACACATTATATAATGTTAACACTTTCACAAGCAAACACAAGTGTTTACATTAATGCATGCATTGTTTAGTACTGTTTGCTACTGAGATTTCCCCAAAAATGTTACCCCTCATGTAATCCCAATCCTAGCAGGTTCAAGAATGATGAAAGAGGATGAAGAGATATGAAGAGAAGTTAGGGATTGGATAGTATAAATGTTACATGAATAATTGTTATATGTAATGATGTTATATGATAAGTTTAAACAATAATGATATAAGGAAAAATAGTAAATGATGGAATAAATATATGAAATTTTACAGACATTTAGTTAACATGTTAAGCTTCGTTTTCACACTAAGAACACCATATTTTGATATCTATACAAAGAGAACAAAATTTTCAAAGTCAGGGACCAAAATATGTTTTCAGAATTTTTGATAGAATGAACAGTAAATTTGGCGATTAAATTGTATTAATTGATTAAGTATTTGATCATGAAATTATTTTTTCCTTAAATTTCAAGATGTTATCTTCTCGTATATTTTTTAACCATTTTATTTAGATTTTTTTAGAATTAATTATGATTTTTTGAAGTTAGTTGCTGAATTTAGAATACCATATGAACAGTAACTCGATAAGAGTAAAAATTTTAAATTTAACTAATAGATTTCAAAAGTTATATAAGTGACTCTAAATGTTACCAAATAGTCCTTAAAATGTATGAAAATAAGGATGTTTCAGAAGGAAGAAGCAACAAGCTCTTATAAAAAGAACTTGAGAATATATATATATATATATATATATATATATATATTGCATTCTTCTTGTGCAAATCCTTTTATTTATTGAATACACCTCAGTGATTAATGATTAAGTTGTGATTCAGAATAAGATTAGTGAGAGACTACAGAGAACAATGGGGGTCTGCTTTCGTCTTAATGACATCATGATTCATAAATGTAGGCTAAATTGCTTTTTATTGATCCATTATAGATGGAATTATAGCAAATTACTACCTTTATTTATTTATATTGGTCTTTTAAATTTTAATACAAAGATTAAGAAGTAAATTTAATATGTTAAATGTTATTAAAAATGGTTCTAATAGTCTCTTTATTTATTTATTTTTGAAAAAATGTCAGACAATTATCACTGTAGCTAATTTATTCATAAAAGTTCCTATAAAATTATAAAATTTCTCTACAATCCAGGGGTTGAACTGAAATCAATTGTGTGATGTCAAAAGGCAAAAATACCCCACCGGTCAAATAAACAAGATAGAGGCATTACAAAGTCCCTATTTATCTTATTAAAATTTATATTTTTTTTATTAATGCTATATTTATCTTATTAATTTTTTTTATTGTTCTTATTAAAATCTCTATTCTTCTTATTAATACTCATATTTATCTTATTAATTATTTTATTATTCTTATTAAAATATATATTTTTCTTATTAATATTTATATTCGTCTTGTCTGTTGTTATTGTTAAAATATATATTCTTCCTATTAATAATCCTATTTATCTTATTAATTTTTTTATTGTTATTGTTAAAACCCATATTCTTAATGCGTATATTTATCTTGGTAAGTTATTTATTGTTCTTGTTAATATCCCAAATATTCTTTCATTTAATAGTGGGGTATTTCTATATTTTGATATCACAAAAATTAATTTCAATTCAGCACCTAGACGGCAGTGAATTTTTAAAGTTTTTTGGGAATAAATTAACTATAGTGGTGCTCCCCTTTTTTATGTTAGTAAAAATCAGGTAGAATTAAGAAAATATTAATAAATATCTTGAACTCTTGAAAAGATAGATAAATAAATAAAAAAGAGAGAGTATTTCAAAAAGCACTATTAAAAAAATCCGAAGACTCCGTATTAATTAGTTCAACAGGTGTTTTTGAATTATTTTATAAGGGTTTATAGTTGTTTCTCGTAAATATTTGAATATTTGCTTAAGTTTTTCCTATGTGAAAGCTTAGAATAAATAAATGCCTATGTGAGAACCGTTCTCACTTCTTTTATATATATATATATATATATATATATATATATATAACGTTCTCACCTCGCATACCCTTTGTATTTATTGGCATAAACCTGTTTTCGCATCATTTAAAATAAAAATTATATTCATTTATATAAATTAAAAACAATGTCCACCTAAAAATTACATTGCCCACCTCTCGCAAAAAGCGAAATGGCTTAATAAAGCTAAGTGTAGTGCTGGCACGTTATATTGGAATCCAACAAATCATTGCTTAACTTTAAAAAAAAAAAATGGGAACACCAAATCATTGGCTGAGTTATAAGCATCGAGTATATATGTTAGGGGCAATTAAAAACTAAACCCATTATTCAACCAATCGAAATAATGATTCTTTAGTGATTTAAATGCGATTGAACTAAGGTGATGCAAGCATGAATAAAATAATATTATTATGATATTTAATATAAAATATATTTAATTAATTTAATTATATTAAAAAAATTAGTTAAATTAATTTATATAAAAAAATTTCCATAAAATACTCTAATCATCTTCATTAACGCATTACCTCCTTTCTTTTCTCATTATTGTCGATGGAGTATTAATAATGATAATTTGGTAAACGGCTAATAAATATAAGAAAAATATATTATATTTAGGATCAAGATTAACTCTACAATTATATCTTATATTAATAACTGTAGAAGTATAATCTAAATCTCATGGAAAGCAATTTAGCAACTTAATTATAAAGTTTTAAATTTGAGTATGTATAAATGTAAAAAATATTTGAGAGAATTATTTTCAATTGAGTTCAACAATATTTAAATATAATACAATTAAACAGCTATATCAAAATACACACAATTTAATCAAAATATACAAAAGTATTCATATATAACTATAAAATAGTAATATTTAACTAAAAAAATAATTTATAAGTAAATAAAATATTTATACATAAATTAAAAAATTATATATAATCTAATAAAATAGAATTATTAAAGTATAAATCTGACATACTATTTTTTTAATTTAAAATGATAATTTATCCAAAAAAATTTATTAAACTAGTTAGATGACTGGTTTCACTGGTCTAACCAATCAATCCAAATTAAAATTAAATACCATTAGTCCATAACTAACAGGCTTTCTTTTAGGGCTAAAGGAGCTAATCTCTTTGATGTAATTGCTTTACATTTCCAGCTTATAAAAGAAGACCATGTTATATTTTATTTTATGTGTCTTTTGATCTTTGCACTCTTGGTATCTAAATCTTCCCTCTTTAGGGTTAAATAAATCAATAATTCAATTACACGTTTCATGGTTCAGATTAGTCAAACTCAACTCTCTGACTAAGTTAAGCCCGTTCAAATTTTTAATTCAAATGTACGAAAACACTTCTCAATTAACTGCTAAGCTAAAAGAGGAAAACAGCTACTATATATAATATAGTTTTATCCCCGCCAAAATACATACAAAATAAACCCACTTTCCACATCTAAAAAATAACATAACTAACAGATCATAAAGAGAAAGCCAACCTAAAAATAATATATTTATCAATATATGTATAAAAAGCAAACTATTGTAAACAATAACATTCACTATATGCAAAAATACACATGCCATTGTAATTCATTAAACAAAGTGATAACGATGTCCAACTAACTGATTAGTTTCATTGCTTGATGTACAATGGAAATAAATTACAGGGTTCTAGTGTTTTTGACATTGTTAACGTAGGAATCAAGACCTTAGTCACATGATGAATGATTCAAAGGGCGTAGTGGAAAATCACATATCACAATCTCTGAGTACGAAATTCTATCAATTCTTTAGGTTAAAGAAGAGACAGTTATATTTGTAATTTCAACCATATCTGAGAGGGAGGGAAGGGAAAATAGTTGAGGATGAATATGAACATGTGTACGATTCTTGAACCCAAAGGCTTTAAATTACCCACCTCTGTCATCCTTGTCTTTTAAGCAAAATCATATACCAAATGCTCTCTCCCACCACTTTACACCATAACTTTCTTTCCCAGCTTCTTCTCTTCCTCTTTCATTCATCCTTTACTTCTTTTTTTTGTCTTGGAAAATTCACTCTCCTCACTTATTTGAGTTCCATCTGCAGTGAAGAGTACCAAACAGAAAAAACGTCAAAATGGGTTCATACCAGACACCAATTGGAATGAGAAGCTCTTCAATGGTGGAAACTTCATGTGGGTTTCTGCTACAAGAATTGCAGGCAAGTAGCATTATACATTTATATTCTTTAGATTAAGTAATGACTTACAGTAATGCAGGGTATTTATCAGCTTTTTTCTTTTGTCATGCGGAATGAAACCAGAAAATATGGGATGAAGTTGGAGAAGATCAGTTTGAGAGGGAGAAGATTCTGCTGGATTTGGAGCAAGAGTGCCTCGAAGTTTACAGAAGAAAAGTAGACAGGGCAAATATTTCCAGAGCTCGTTTTCATCAGGAATTGGTAGAAGCAGAGGCTGAATTTACCCATCTTCTTTGGACTCTGGGTGAACGATCTTTTCCTGGATGGGTAAAACAACTACACTGAGAACCTGCAATTATTATAAGCACACAAGATATTGTTTCAATGTTAATTGTTAATGAGAAAAATGTTATTGTTTAACTTTTAACTAAGTCTTGTCATTACAAGTCACTAATTTTCCTTATTTTATTCGCTTACAATACTAGCTAGCAACATAACATTGTAAGAATATCATAGTTCTTAAATAAATGTGACTTACAATGATAAATGCTCCGATACTGCAATGGGAAGCATTATTAATCATTAAAAACTGATCACATGTAATGTTGCCTAAACAGCCAGAGAAAAGATCAGGAACACTGAAGGAGCAACTGAAATCAATCACCCCAGCACTCCAGGAGTTGTGCTTGAGGAAAGAAGAGAGATTAGACCAGTTCCAAGCTGTACAAGAACAAATACAAAAAGTAAAAGCTGAAATTGCAGGTAACTCTGAAGAATCACCCTCAACCTCAAGCATTGCTGTAAACGAGAGTGATCTTTCGCTGAAAAAACTTGAGGAGTATCAGACCGAGCTGCAACAGCTCTACAATGAGAAGGTACTAAACATTAAACATTAGTCTATGCCCTCCTTCCAAAATCTCAAAGCAGTGATAATACCTTTTTGTTCACATTGGAAGAATGAAAGACTAAAGAAGGTGGAGAAGTATATAGAGGTGATACAAAACTTGTCCAACATCTTGGGGAAGGACTCCTCTGCAATCATAAGCAAGGTTCATCCAAGCTTGAGTGATTTGAAGGGAATGTCAAAAACCATAAGGAACAGTATCTTGACTAAACTCAATAGCACAGTGGAGTCCCTAATGGAAGAAAAGCAAAATCGGCTTGACAAGGTAAGCCAATAAAGCTGTTATACTTTTCAGTTTTGCAGTAGAACCTACGGTCATAGGCTGGGAGTTATTAACTCTATGAAGCACAACTTTAACTACAGCAGGCAGTAGTTATGATGTTTAACCAATGTATAGAAAAACACAAAATCATAAGGAACTCAAAGAAATCTTGCTCAATAGACCCAACTTCAGTAAATTTACATGTAAAATAATCCCCTTTCAGTCTAGTGTAGTTTCTTTTGATTTTTAATGTTAGATTTTTAGAAATTGTGCTCTTCTTGGCATAACTGCAGCTTCACTATCTTGGTAAAGCACTGACAAATTTGTGGAATCTCATGGATACACCAAATGATGATCGAGTGCCTTTTTCCCATATAACTGGCTTGTTATCAGTTTCATCATTGAAAGCATTGGATACACGAATTCTTTCTCTAGACATAATCCAGAAGGTCAGCACATAACTCTTGATTTTCAGAACATTAGATTAGAAATCTTCCGATATTACAAGGTCTCAACATTTTTATAGGCTGAAGCTGAAGTGAAGAGACTGGATCAGCTAAAAGCAAGCAAAATGAAAGAGATATTTTTGAAGAAACAGGAAGAACTTGGGCTGATATGTAAAAAATCGCACATGGAGATTCCTACAGAGTCAGAGATGAATAATATCTTCAACCTTATAAACTCAGGTGAGTCTAGGCAATGTGTGTCATTAAAAAAAATACGGCAATGTATTAAGTATAATCAACCTTGAAATTGACTTAAATGCACAAAAGGGGAGATTGAACATTCCAACCTCCTCAAGAGCATGGATGAACAGATATCAAGAGCAAAGGAAGAGGCAGCTAGCAGGAAGGCTATAATGGAGAAAGTGGAAAAGTGGATTTTAGCATGTGATGAGGAGCGCTGGCTAGAAGAATATAACAGGGTTAGACTCTCACCATTCGCCAATCTTCAAAATGAGTAAGCTTCTGAAATGATCGTATCTGTTTTATGTTCACTATCCAAGTGTGGCTACAGGATGAAAACCGATACTCAGTCAGTAGAGGAGCTCACAAGAACTTGAGACGGGCTGAGCGTGCCCGAATAATGGTCAGCAGGATACCAGGTATGTATAATGAGAGCATAATGATATGGAACTTGGGCCTGTGGAAACTAGCTAATAATGTAATTTCACAATATTTCTTATTTGCAGCTTTGGTAGAAATGCTAATGGCCATGACCAAGAGTTGGGAAGAAGACAGAAACAAAGTTTTCTTGTACGATCAGGTAAAACAACTTATATTTTGCAACGTTTTGAAATGTAACAATTTTTCACGCACATACAGAATCCCCATTATACAAGTGGCTTCCATGCACTGCAGTGTTAAAGGCATAGCTAACATTTCTGATGCAAGCTTAGTGGCAACTAACTGATAGTTACATATGAAATGGATGGAACTAAAAGAAATTTTATTCCTGAACTGCTTGAAAAAGAAAAATTGTATTATTCAATACTAATGCCTAAGTTTTTTCCATAAACGAATAAGTTCGCTTTGGAAAAAGCTATGCACTCAGGCAGATTAGAAAAGCATATCAAAACCTCAAAGCATAGCTCATATTAACGACCTAATATATTATATAGAATTTTTTCATCAAGAAATAATACATAGGGCACAGCTGTTTGGTTGTAACAGAAAGCTACTATAGTATACTCTAACCTTTCCTTTCACATATAACAACAACAATGTAGCCCCAGTTCCTCTTGTTACTAAATATGCCCCAGTTACATGAACTTATAAAATACACTATTTATATGAGCCATTTAATTACACCTTTTGGCGAAAAAAAATAACAGTTACCAGAAAGTTACGCCTCACATGTTGACAAAAGCCTTGAGAATTCCTGGGAGACAACCACATTATGCAGTTCCAGCATGAGCTAGCTTGACAAGAGTGGCTTGAGTCTTTCAGAAGTCAAAGGAAGTTACATTTTGCTTAATTATGGCCCATTTAATGTGTTTCCTGATAGAATAAATTGCATCTATTTGTAGGCACCTTTATTAGCAATATTGGAAGATTATTACATGGTAAGGCAGGAAAAGGAAGAGGAGAAGAAAAGACAACAGGTTTGTTTTTGGGAGTACAGTGACAATTTCACCCATCAATTCAAAACATATAGATACTGAATTCTGGCTATAAATTTTTATTACCTCCTCTTTTTTTGTTCGATTTTCATTGGCAGGGAAAGAAGAAAGTTCAGAGCCAGTTGGTAGTTCAACATGACAACATATATGCTTCCAGAACAGGCACAAGCAACAGGCATCTTCAGTTTAAAACCGTAAATGGAGATCTAGAATACAGAACACCCTTGAACAGAAGGCTTGCTTTGGGTATCCAACAACTGAAATGAAATAACATAAATTAGGAAAAACAAGCCATATCCTTCTTCAAAGATGGACAGAAGATACCAAAAAGCAGATTTTTGGTCAACCAAACCAAGCCTTGTTTCTCACATTCAAATCAGAGACAAGGCCTCTTCACTATTGTCAATCTATCCAATAGACCTTTATCACCTTCATTTTCTTATTTTACAAGATAGGTTACGACTGAAATTTGTTTTCCATAAAACTATTGTTGACCTGTAACAGAATAAATTTGAAATTTGTTACATAGAAGAAATTTGAATGTATTCATGTTTTTGCACATGCTGCCCACAAATAGAAAGCCTTAATCTGGGTCAAGTGCAAATAAAACAAGTTATTGTTCAGTGTTCATAAATCATAAGGTACAAATATTTGCTCAAGCTAAAACCGTTTTTCTGGTTAAATGGTTTGGTTAAGAAAACTTCAATTTCGTACTGAAACCATAAAAGGTACAGAACTTTAAAAAAGCGGCTCTTAAAATAGAAATTATCACATGATTCCTTTGATCCTAAACATCTAGCTTAACCAAAGGAATTTCATCTATGCTAAATGAACCAAACATCTATATCTATGTATAATATACAGATAACAGTCCCACATGGCTTATCTGTCCACAATGCATCATAGGTAGGCATACACAATCACAGGTGTCACTGTTAGTAAGTTCAAAAAAGATTGTGTTTTTGCGATGAATACACAATATTACCATAGGCTTAGGTGCTAAATTAGTCTAAAGAATCAAATCTCCGGCAATATTTATAGTGTCAAGTCTTTGAATGCCCATATGGAAGGAAACATCAAAAGAGAAATGCGCCAATATTATATTAAACTAGTAAATTGACATCAGATTACAAATCTCCTCTTACAATTCTGAAAATAGGCCGTTCTGAAATTGCAGAACATATATCGCATCCCTTCAGAAAATATGTGCATTATAATCTTAAAGAAAAAACCAAGATAAACTAATCTAATAACGTTGTAAAAAGAGAACATCTGTTTACGGTGGTCTGAATCTCATCTGCTTATACGAACTCATCTCAGCTTGAGTCGAGGCATAAAGCAGAATACCTCTCTCCCTCTCTCTCCCCTTCTTGTTTGTTCCGTCTGGACATAACCTAAGACTCATCTCTCGGTTCTGGCGCTTCTTCATCTGGCTTTCGGAAGAAATGATCGATACGGCGAGTACCTGGCGGAGGAAGTTTATCAGCATCAAGGCCAGATTGGCTCCGATCTTTGGTCGGGCAATCAACGGGCCGCCGAGAGGGCAGAGGAAGCGAATCAAGCAGAAAATCGCTGGTTGGTTGATGCCTCTTGACCCCGATTCTTAAGTGTTCAAGCTTCACAGTCTTGCGCTTCTTCTCGATGACAACTTGGGCAGATTTTTCAGCCAGGAATCGGAGGAAGAGCTCGGTCGAGCATGATACCAGGAACAAGGCTTCTGAACTTATCCTCTGAACTTCGGGATCAAGCTTCATGATTTTCTTCACTCTACCAGTTGGAAATTCGGGTAGCATCGAGCCAACTTTCTGTTCTTCCGCCATTTTCAACTATCACTTTACTGGTTTGGGGAATTGAATCATCGAGATTGAATATGGACAGTAGGGTTTCCGAATGGCGGGAAAAATGCCAATTCGTCTTGCCGCCATAATTTCGGCTAAGCTACAATTGGCATTTTAAACAGCTTCATTAATTCATTAATTATTTTTAAATTTGTCAGTGATGAATTACTCCCTCAAGTTTCTTTATTTGAAAATTTAATTTATTTTATTTTTAAAAATTATAATTTTGTTATCAATGTATCTATATATAATTATATATATTAAAAGATATTTATTAAAATTATTTCAAACATACAAAATTAAATAATATTTTAAATAAACTAACACATAATTATTATCATTAATTAATTTATTTAATTTTTTTAAAATTTATTTAATTTAAATAAATAAATTTTATAATTAGTACCAGAATTAGTTTGACAAACATGGGGGTACTCACTTGAAAGTTGAAACTTAACGTCAATAACAGTATAAAGAACGTTCAATATATACACACAAGAATAAAATGATAATAAAAATGATTTCAATCAATATATCGAGTTAAATTTAAATCATTTTATTATAAATTTATTAATTTCTCTACGAATGTAATTTTTTTTGTCGGTTTATTCATCACATAAATAAAACAATTTCATTCTTAAGAATAATTTCAAAAACTAGAGGTCCCTCTAAGTAAATAATTAAAGTTAAATTTGATTGGACGTAAGACTATTTTTTATAAAAATAGAAGTAGAATTAAAAATAAAAATAGAATTAAACTATAATAGATTTTAAAAATTTATTTAATAAGAAATAAGTATAGAATTTATTTATATTTTTTTATAATTTATAATAAAATAGTTTAAAATGTTTTTTATAATTTAAAAATAATTAAAAATTATCTAAAAATTTTATAATTAAAAATAAAATAATTTAAAAAATTTAACTTCTACTTTATAAATGCATGCCACAAATCCCCCTCATTAATGGCCTCACTGCAAGAATTCATTAGCCCACAGAACAGAATATTACAGTTTTTTTAAAAATATTTTTTTGGAAAAGCGAACCCTACGAGCTTATATAATAGTATAAGTTAAGAAGCAGCTTGTTATATATAAAAACAATATTATTTATAAGTAAAAAAAATAATTCAACTCATATGAAACCTCGTATAATCGAGAAGAAAATGCATCTCATTCAAATTAACAACAATTTAGAAATTTCATAATAATTGGATCAAAAATGAAATTTCAGATCATGTTAGGGATGAAAAAGAAAGGATTTTTTTATCAAAAGTGCATATTTTTAATTCAGTTAAAATTCTATAAAACTTTAGAAATCGGTAATTTTTTTTACTTTTAACGCAAAGGATGTTTAGAGATCTGATTTTTAACTTACTTTAATAATCTTATGTGATGTAAATTTTGTCCTTGTCTTTTTATATTTGATAGAATTTATCAAGGGTATGTCTATAAATTCGTTTATGTTGGTAAAATCGTGATTTTGACCAAAGCAACATAATTAAAAACTAAATGATAAAATAATTAAATAAAAGTTTAATAAAAAATAATTATAGGCATGGCTAATAATATATAATATATATAAAAAATAAATTTATAATAAATATAATTGTTAATATAATAATACCACATGAGTTTTTTTTAATGAAATAACACGGAATGGTTACAAATAGTCTAAAAATACATGGGATTTCTTGAGACGAGTCAACTTTTTTATAGATTTTTTATTTTTTTCAACATTTCTTCAAACAAATTCCAACCTGCCTAATTTTTTGAAAACTATTATAACGGTCATACTAGTAGAAAAAATATTTATCACAGTACTAATTTACGGTGGTTAAAAATAAAAACGCCATAAAAATGATAGTATATTTATAAATAAATCTGTATTTTAGAAACTTTTTAGGGCGATTATAGTTAAAAATGACATTGAGAACTTATAACGGCAGTTTTTAGGACAACTGCTATTATAAGTCAATTGTCTTCCCTCCATCGTGCCCTATATGTAGAAAGAAAGTGTATGATTTTCGCCTCTTTAGTTCTAATGTATCTACTCATATTGATAGAAGGCTAATGGATATCTTTTATGGACCGTCTTTTCCTCAATTTTAAATACCCTTCCATTGTACTTTTTGTTTCACTTCCATTTCCTCAATCTATTCCCTCTTACATTGTCTTTATTTTACTCTGTTTTTAACTTTTTAAATTGGCTTCCTTTTAAGGCTCTTTTCCTTCCCATTCACAAAAAAAGAACGCATGATGATTTTGATAAACATCCTCTCTCAGACCCTGCTTCATCGTTTTCAAACCTCCTCAATACCTAGAAAAATTGATAAACAAAATGAATACATTGGAGAACTCAGTTAAGGAGCTCTTCCTATAGGTAGAGAACCTGCAAGAAAGCGTTAATCTTCTAAGTTCTGATCTCTACCACCAATGTAACCATTGGCGCTTCCACCACCATTCAGATGACCCATACTACTATCAAAACTCATACGACTTTACTTCATCTTCTTATTGAAAGGCTTCGCACCTTTGGTCAATCTCCTTTTTTTTTTATACTTTTTGGCACTTGGCATGCTGTTGAGATAGATTTCTATAAAATGTAAAGCATAGTATGATACAATATTTTGTAAGGAATAGTCAAAATACAATATTTTCTAAATTTATTTATTATTATTCTAATCAATTTGCTCAAAACTCAACAAATTAATACATTAATTTTAACTTGTTTAATTAGCTGCGGTGTTCAGTAATTGAAATTGATCATTACCTTAAAGGAAATTAAAATTGAAGTGCACATATTTTAAGAAAAAGGTATTAATCAATAAGTCTAATTTATCCAATAAATTGACAAAACAACAAATTACTAAATACCATTAGCATAATGGCTTAATGTCTAATTTATTGGATTCAAGATAACATGATATCTTCAAATATATATACACTTGTAATGCAATTATAAAAACACCACCATATAAAAGTCTTCACTGTCAAACTTGTTATGGCAGTTTTATTAACAATCATCGCAATGAGCTTCAGATTTACTTTTGACATAGCTACTTGTGGTATGGTTCTTTGCCCTACCACCACAGACTTGGACGAAAGACATTTTCTATCATTTTTCAACTGATTTTGGTGACTCTATCGTCATTGTCAGCATCGTTCACTATCTCTATCGTTGTTCACAAAGATGTAAGTCACCGTTTAACTTCATTATTTTATGGTATGTAAATGTTGCAATGTGGGTATGTAGGCAAGCGATTCACTGAAGTGGGTTATGGAGTTTTGGGTGTTTTGTTGCTGAATAACCGAATGAGTTTTGTATATATATAAGTTTGTGTATGTTATAAACTGTTGGGTATTTTGTTGCTAAAAAACTGAGCATATTCATATGTGCTGTTAGTTGAATTGTTATGTTACTGGTGAACTATTTTTCATATATTCATGATCTGGTGAACTGTTTTATTGTTAAAAAATTGAGCATATTATGTCATATTTCTTGTAGGCTTAGGACTAGAGCATATATATATCACTTCAAGTGTGCTGTTAGTTGTATCATATTCTTAACTCTATTTATTATTATTTTAAATAGAGCTTGGAAATTTAGGTTTAGGTTATGGTCAATCTATGAAGAAATGAGAAAGAGGCTTGACCCGTATGAAATGGGTCTCTAGGAAAGACAAGGGGTCAAATCCCCGAGGTTGCAAGTTGAGTTTGATACTGACATGAAGGCAAATGGTCAAAATAGGACAATGTTGAATAGATATATCGGCCACATAATGCGTGCTAAGATTGACATTGTAAACCCCAACTTGAAGCCGATCGACAAAAAATACAAGGATATGATTTGGGAGGATGTTTTGGTATATTTCTAATTCTATGTTCCACCTATCTAATTTAGTTATTCATGATTTTTGTACCTTATTGGAGTTTCATCTTATATTTTTTTTATTTTCACGCATCAAAATTTTGACATTCTCGCCATTGCAAGCATGAAGCATCACATCTTAAAGCAATGGGATAAATGGTGGAGGGACTTTAAGTCAAACCTTACAAAGGACTAACTCTGAAGCAGCAAGACAGGGGAGTATCCAAAGGATACATACCCCAATGTGAGTGATGAAGTTTGGATATTGTTTCATCAACGGTGGGAAGAGACTACTTATAAGGTTTTAATTAACTTAGTAATGAATATACATTTTAATCAACTAATCTAACTTTGTTTCATTTTCATAGGCTATTTGTAAGAGAAATCAAGAAATAACTAAGAAGAATATGTACCAGCATTATATGTTTTAAGGGGGTATAGGGTCCTTGAGAGGAAGATGATGCAAGAGCAGTTGGAGGCTATGAAAATAGCAACTGCATCAAACCCTACTACCTCATACCCTTCTTCATCCATCAGCATCCAGTGTCCTTCTCATCAATAAAAATGGAAAGCTATACGGGTAAAGAAGGGACAATATATCCCTCCAGAGGTTATAGTTGTTGAAAGGATTGTAAGTAACTAATTTAAAAACTAAGAATTTATATTCTATTACTTGATCTCCAGTTCATTTAACTTGATAACTTGTATATGTTGTAGGATGCAGTAGAGCAACATGAATCCTAAGGGTATTTCATTCATGAAAAAAGAATAGACATCCTGGCGACAGCTATTGGGAGCCCTAATCACCTAGGTCAAGTGAAAAGGGCCCTCCAAAGGAATCATACACAGACTCTTTTGGCTCTGCCTCTTGAAGAAGAAGTGCACCCTCCGCAAATATGCTTAAAGATCAGTTGCAAAAAGTTTGAGATGAACTTAAAGTAGAGCATCAAGCGGAGTTAGACAAGATACACAATGAGGTTGATTCCAGAGTCGAAGAGCTCTTAGTTGCCAAGCTTCAACAAGCGATGATGATGACAGGCTTCCCTATACCCGCCAAAGTTCAGAGGTAAAAATATATTTATTTACTTCTTTTCAAGTGACGTTTAACATGTATTTTGTCTTAACTAATTTTGTTTACATTTTTAGGGTTCTCCTGTAGTGACTAGTAGGAAAAGTAGCGCTAATAAGGAGAAATTTGTCTCTCAACCATCTAGTCATGACCCTACCCTGAGCATATCGAGAATGATAGGGAAAAGTATGGTCTCTACATTGTGACATACAAAGAGACTACATCTATCGTCACTCATGGTACCGTGTATACTAGAACACTTTAGCATAAACTAATTCCTGATGGCAATGTCAAGCTCATGGTATAGCTCATCAAGAACCATACAAGCATTGCACCGGTTCCCTGCCCTACTGATGAGTCAAAATATTAGAGCAAGCTCTAGGGCAGTATATTATGTGGCCAACACATCTGATCAAATTGAGAAAGTAGGTCACACCGGAGCTGGTGCTAGAGAAAATGTCGAAGAAGAAAACCCCAAATGTCCCAGAACCAGAAAAGGAACCACTGAAACCCTAAGGTTCAGTAATAAGCTCATACCTCTTTCTAAATATATATCATCGAGATATTTTTCTATATCAATGCTCCACAATATGGCAGCAGAATTGGAGGAAATACTTAATTTCACAATTATGTCATGGGTTTTGACAACACATGATATTTACAAATTCACCCTAAACAAGAATGACATAATGCAAATTCTCAATTTTCAAGAACTGGATTCAATTGTCATCTAATGTGCTATATAATAAGTTACAAATTTATTTTCACTTTATATTTAACCATTCGCGTAGTATTGATTCCTTTCTCTATTAACAATAGCCACTTCTATCAGAGAAGCTTGGAAGAAACAAAAGGAGACACATATGGCTTCATGTGTCCTCAACGTATCCAAGAGATAGGTACTGATATGAGCTCGAGAATTATGTACATGGTCGACATTATGACTCGTATCAAGAGGAAGATATATTTTGTACCTTACATTAAAGAGTAAGTATACTCTTATACTTGGAACACTCATATATATTATTTTATATTCATATATAGCATTGTTTATATTTTGTAATACACAATGGAATTTGCTTGTCATAGCCCCTAAAGCTAATGTAGTGTACTAGTTCGATTCATTGTTTGGAAGGTCAGATAACGAGATTTTATCCATCGTCAACAAGTGAGGTTTTCTTCATAGATTTGTTAATAAAAAAATTTAGTAAGTTATATAATTTTTTTTTCAATTGGAGATAGGGATGTGCAAGTCTTCAACTTGGTTAGAGGCCATCCCGGTAGTCTTAATCCTTCATAGATTTATCCTCGAGTAAGTACTTTTTAAATAATTAAGTTTCAGTTTTTCAATTGTAGTCACTAATATACTCTGTGTTTTTCCATTTTGTTAGTATCGCCGTCAACCTAACAATATTGAGTGCCAATATATATAATCTGATATATGAACGAGATCATTAAAATAGGGATCATATATTGATTACATAAGGTATGAAATGATCAATATTTAGATTTTTTTCAATTTATTACATCTGGTATGTATTTACCTATTACTTTTAACTTATAGTTATTCGAGCAAAACAAAAAGAACTTTGAAGAGGATAAAATTCACTCAATGATAGGAGCTTTGGCAAAAATCATGCTGGAGAACTTACATTAATCAAGCATCCATTTCATGTATATATATGATTATACAATATATGTTTATGGGTGATTGTACAATAAGAATTCAAATTAATTTATTATTATATATTGACATTTAATTTGGGTTTTTCTATTGTTTACTTACTTTACTGCGTATAGGTTGTCTTCATTATAACAAATACAGTGTGACATAGATGAAAAAAATAAAAGAAAATATAAAAATTAAACTTTTAATAATGATTTTTCTTAGAAACATCGTTACAAATATAAACTGTAACTGTGGTTAACATAAAATATGATTCAACTGAAACTGCGGTTTTAATGGAAACTGCCGTAAGATTCTAAATAGATAACATTTATTTCTATAAAATCGTCATTAAAGCATTACATTTAATGATATTTTTTCAACTACGGTAAAAAGCTAGACATATAACGATAGTAGAATTCACGCTAGGTAAAAAAAATTACTATAAAATATTACTTTTAACATACAACTTTTTTTCTAGTAGTGTCACTAACAACTTAATTTCTCTCTAATTTGACTCAATTATGAAAATATTTTTTTTAATTTAAATAAATCATCAACAAGTCTGGTTCACGGTCTAGACTGATTTATTTAATCATTAAACTGAAGTTCCTATCTGTGTGGAATCATGATATAGTTTGAACAATATTTATATTAGTGATTTGAAAAGTGGAGCGGCAAATGAATAAAAATCACAGCACAAGTTTGAATGAGAAGTTGGTTTGGCTGTTATTGAGATTGCCCAGAGTTATTGTTTTTTTCTTTTTTCGCGTGTTGATAAGTAGTGAGAGAACAGTGGAAAATGAGGACTGGTCACCTTTCTATTAAGGGAAAGGAATCTTATTTTGGACCTCATAGTCATATAATGGCCATTAACGTACATATATTATTGTAATGGAGAATCTATGTCAATGTTCATTATATTTTATTTAGCATTAATGAATTAGTTTTCTTGTAGACTTGCCCCTTCAAGGGTTCCAGAGAGCAATAGAGAACGATATAACATATATTTCCAAATTTTAACAATATATTAAATTACGATCATATATTATATATTGCACAAATACGCATATATATATATATGGTATTTAAATTTTGATTCCAACATTGATCACCATAAATATTTTTTTAAAAATTATAGAACTAAGGGTCCGTTTGGATAAATTTTTAAAAAATAACTTATAAAAATATAGCTTTTAGACAACTTTTAAAAAAATATTTGTAGAGAATAATTTATGAAAAAAATAGTTTTAAATAAATAAGTATTTGGATAGTTATTTTTAGAAATACTTTTATTATTTTATTATTAGTAAATTACTAAAAAGTTTATAGTTTAATTAAAAATAAGAAAGAGAGGAGAGGAGAGATGAGATGAGATGAGATGGAAAAGAAAGAGAATAGAAGAGAGGAAAGAATAGTGGAAAAGATATAAGATAAAGGAGAGAGTGTGAGAAAAAGTATGGATAAAATAATAATTATATAGTCCATAAATTCTTTTACTATTTTAAAAGTTATTTTCAATAACTTATGCAAAATTTTCATTTTAAATCATAATTTAGTCTAAAAGTCCTTTTAAATAAATATATTTATTTATTTTAAAATTTTTTTAAACTAAAATTTGAGCTAAAAATTCTTTTAAAATCTAGTTTTCTAAACTTACCAAACACACACTAATATGGTAGCGGTTATAAACTACTAGTTTAATTTTTAGTCCAACCAAATACATATCAACCATCATAGTAGTCAATTGTGCCGCTATTAATGTTTTAACGGGTTAGATCAATGCCTCCTAAATCATTGCATGTCATCTATACCAATTATAATTGTTACAAATTAAAAAAATATATTTTAAAGTTTTTTTTATTATACGATTGAGTTAAATTTAAAAATTGTGAAGTTTAATTTAAAGATATTTTTTATATTTATACATCAAAATTTCTTCCACTATTAGTATAGCTCGTTTTGAAGTTCTAAATTGAAAATTGAAATGTACTATCACAAATAATACAGATAAAATGTGTACAAATTTTTACCGAATTCATGTTATTCTTTTGTTCCTTAATATATAATATATTTAATTAATTTAATTATATTAAAAATATTAGTTAAATTAGTTGATATGACATATTTTATTTAAAATATCATAATCATATTTTTTTACTTTACTCACTCACTCTCTTATTTGATTATTATTGAAAAAATATTAATGAGAGTAATTTAAAAAAATTAATAAATATAAAAAATAAATTTTATATTTATAATTAAAATTAATTATTATATTAACTATTCAGAAGTATTAACAGTTGATACTTTAATTTTCACAAAACAATTCAAGGATTAATGAATTCATTTTTATTTGGAAATGCATGTTGTTTTCACAATGATTGTGAAAGTAATTATCGCTCGTGACTGCCAGGTAATGTAGTAGGACCTCGATGAGCAAAGCATCCGTTAGAAACATGTATTTAACAATTACAGATTTGATCGATACATTTTTTTAATTATTAATAATAATATAATATCATAAATGAAAAAGAAAACCCAACAACTATAATTTGAAAGGGAGCTGCGTGGATGATTGATCACCACTCACCATATACGCGTCAAGATTCGAGTTAATTTTTGCAAGCGCCCACACCTTGTTTAAATAATAAAAATAAATAGAAGAGATAAAAATAAAATACTCCTCTATTATTAATATATAATTTATTTAACTAATTTAATTATATTAAATTAATTAATTAATTTAGTTCATATAATTTTTTTAAAATATCTTAATAATTTTTTTAACTCCCCCTTCTTACCTTATTAAAAATATCAATAAAAATAATTTAAAAAAAATTAATAAATATTACAAATATATCTTATAATTTATTGTGGCCAATGACACCTCTCCCAAGTAAAGTAGAGGAACCCGTTATCAAGTCACGAGCTCTATATTTTATGATTGGAGATCAGAGTTGGCAGCAGGCCAAACCTATGGAGGAATTTTGTTGAATATTATTATTAGGCCATGAATTTTCGTAGGAGATTTTAAAGAGGAGATAAGGGTTTGGTCATACATATTTTATCTATAATTGAGTTTTGAAAAGTATACTTAATTATATTACAATTATTTGTATTGAAAATCCCACTTAACTCTCCTAGACACCCCGACATTCATGCATGTTGTGGATCGGACTATTGGTTATTGAGACATAATTATGTCTCACCCTGTAGTTTCTAATATTTTTTAGGTAAAATGGGTCCGAACAAGATCTCTAAGGGGATGGCATCTAGAGGCATGAGGCTTAATATTTCATTGTAAATTACCTTTCATGTATAGATGTGCAATAACTAAGAGAAGCACCTCTTATTTATAGGGTTAGAGTAACCACTATTTAGGAATATAGAATGACTCCCATTTATTGTAGCTTCCTTTCTTGCCCTTCAATTTGCAATCAAGAGAATAAATGCTGATTGATTTCCATTTAATGAGGGACTCCCATTCCTTAATTTTCTCCACAAAATTAAAAGTAAAGTTATATCCAATATCTGAATTTTATTTCTCATGTACAATAAATATTATAATCTTATTTATAATGCACTTTTACCTATAATTTTATTTCTCAAGTACCAATAATAGTACTAAATTAAAAAGATTATAGGTCAAATTATACCACAAATAAGATAAGGATATTGATCGCACCTGAAAAATAAAATCAGAATATTAGGTGTTACTTTAGTAAAAAATTAATGCTGATTTATTCTTTTATTTGATTAGTAAGATTTCTCATTTTCTAATCAAACTAGAGATTTTTTTCTGTGCATTGCATGAGAAGTAAAAAAATATATTATAAGTGATTCATTATTCATAATTATCATAAATTTTTATTATAGTAAAAATTTTGAAATATAATATAAATTTGAAATTTGTTCTTCAAAAAATTGAGTCCTACTTTAATCTTTAAAAATTTTGAGTGATATGATGATAATTAATCAATATTCCTATTAAAGTGGAGCTCAAAATCTTTTGAATACTGAAGTGGGATTATTGACTGCGTTTTGTAAATAAATAAATTAAAAATACTAAATTGAGTTAATTATATATATTTTTAATTGAATTGAATATTATAATATTTTAAAAATATAGTTTGTTAATAGTCCGGTCTTTGACCCTGATCTAAAGTTTAACAATTGACTTTGAGGACGTTTATGACTTTAACAAGTGTATTCGAATGATTTGAGCATGGATGGAAGGTTTTAAGCTATTTTATTCTCTCTTTTTTTACTATTATTGAAAGTGAATTAGGTGGTATGGTTTCAAGTAGTCAAATATTGAGACATTATGTTTAGGCTAAATTTAATTGGGTTTAGTGTAATTTGCATCCTGAAAGTTATCATAAAAAGAATTATAGATATCAAGACCTTTAAATAGATTTTTATGTACACATGACAGTCCTACGTGGCACTTAATATTCCAGCTCATCGTCATCATTGAGAACCTTCTGATCATTTCCTCTCTCTCTCTTCCCTGACCTTGGAGTGCCTAAAGATCATATGAAGCTCACTTTGTCTAGGAAAAGGATTTGGATCCTTTTAGAATCATCTCCCTCCTCATTTCTCATAAGCGCCTCCCTTTATTTCTGTATATTGCCTCTTGTCCTCCTAAATTACGTTACCTTTGTGTCTGTATGTCCTCTCTTATCTATTAAAAAAAAAATTAAAAACTTTTTTTAAAACATTTTTAAAAAACATTTTAAAAAGTATTTTTTAAAAAATTAAAAAAATACACCTTTTTTTTTAAAAAAATAAAACACTTTTTTAAAGTGTTTTTTTTAAATTAAAAAAATATTTAAAAGAGGGTCAGATGGATAAATTTTTTTTAATGGATAAAAAAATACTTAGCAGAGAAATAAAAGGAAGCGCTTCTGAGAGGTGAGGAGAGAGATGATTATGAGAGGAACCAAATCCCTAGTAAAAACACGATCTCCCCCTCCACTAAGTATTCCAAGTGTAACCACCCCTGGGTCAGTCATCGAAACTCGCTGGTATAGTTGACACCATCGTTGTCTCTAATTTCGTCATCGATGTATTTTCTTTATTTTCCTCTCTCTCAAATCCCTCGATCTTTGGTACATCTCAACTGTGATTAATCCCAAGTTCAGATAAGTAATCTGATTTTGTTCTATGATTTCGCTATTTTAATTCCAAGGATGAGGAATAATTTTAGGTTCTAGAACAGCTACGTCAAAATCCCCATTTGTAGCAAACGAGATTGAGGTTCTGTACAAGGAAGGTCAGGTTCTGGCGATGGAATCATCGAATCCCTGCAGCGATTGTAGGAGACAGATGGATGAGATGGTGGAATCGCACGGAGTTAGGGATTGGGGGAACTATTGGATATATACGAAGGTGAATGAATGCCCATGTCTTTTTTTTTTACTTCTGAGTTGTCAGACTTGGGGAGGAAGACCCAGTCCGATTTGCTTTGCTGATTTGTTCCCAATGTTCTCATAATCTTGGGGGCTTATGAGTTTATTGTGAAAATGTCTTGATCGCCTAAACTAACCTTATTTGTATTGCGATTCTTAGGATGTTTGGCTAGAGGGAGGGAAGAAAAATGATTTTATTACTATCTTATTTGGATTAACATTAAAGGATGAGAGATGATGTATTTTTATATTATCTTATTTGATCTAAGAAGGGAGAGAAATGAAAATATTTTTATATAGATAAATTTACCTTATATTATTTTATAGAATATTTTAATAAAATATAATATAACAATAATATTATGCTGTTAAAAAAAATTATGGACAAATTAATATTATAAAATAATAATATTATACCTCTCCTTTAAATTCTTTTAATTTTAGAGAAAAGGTAAAGTTTAAAATTTTCTCTCATCTCTTAAGTATTTTAATAAGTCAAATAAAGAGAGGTCTCTCCTCTTCTCTTCCTGTACTCCCAAAACCTCCATACAGATATGGAAACCGAGGAGAGGAGTCAAAGAGGATGTAAAATAGCCGAATATAATCTGTTACTGCTTTTTACAAAGAAAGCTCTCTCGTCTATGTTGGTAGACCAAAATTTGAGGCCTTTGAAGTTCCAATTTTACTCAATACTTAAGTGTAGAGATGAAGCTTTATTAAGAATAAAGGAGCGTGAAAGTAACAATATCTTGGAAGAGATTATTGTTGTCGTGATCTCTAAAGGGAATGGATGTTTTGGCACAGGAGTTCGGATGGCAGATTGGTTAAGGGTTGATCTTTTTTTTTTTATGATTCTCCATGGACTCCGTGATGATGAAAGGGAGAGGCTTTTTTTGTTTCTTTTTCTCCCAGTAAGAGTGATGATGATGTAGCATGGTATCCTACGTGGCATAATGTGATGTGGCATAAATATCTTATGTAGCAAAAACACATCATCATATTTGGTCAACTAATTTTGAGCGTTTAGGTCTATTATGGTAGGGCAAAATTGTTAGGATTTTATAATTTTCAAAGCGATAATATTCTTAACAAAATTTCCTATTACCTATAGTTTTTTGTGATAACTTCTAAGACAAAAATAAAATTTAACCCAATTTAATTTAATACTAAAGATTAGTGTATTTTGAATGTGGTTCAGGATCCAAATTATGGTAAATGACAATTAGTAGTGCAAAATAGTGAAAAAGTTGTTGTTTATGGTCCCAAATCTCTAACTCATATGGTTAAAAGTTTGTGGTGAGATTCATTTGAAATGGAAGTATTATTTTATTATTATTCTAGTCATAGATTTTAAAAAGGTATTTTAATTCTTAGATATTTAGATTTATATCTGATAGTAATAAACGATTTAACTTGTCCGATATTGGTATCGTCTAAGAGAAATAAAAATTTTGTCATATTTTTAAATCGTGAGTGAATTTAATTTATTTTTTAAAAAATTTTGTTCAAAATAAAAAAAAGTTATGGTGAGATATACCGTAATAATAATAAATTTTATTCAATTAAATGGGATTAATTATATAGATTGTCTGACCGGATTAATTAGCTATAATTCAATAAACTTTGTGTGGACACTTGAATGATCCAATTGGCTTTGTTGCCGAAGATATAGCCTTCCAAAGTTACTGTTTATACTGCATAATGCTGTGCTAATATATGGCACGTTAATCGCGGTGAATGATATTAAAAAAATATATGAAACTTTCCTTCTCTATGTCTTCGGCCATAACAAACTGTGCATTGGTTGTGGTGACTTACGAAAGTCGTTCTAAATAAGTGGGGTTGACGATAACATCTCAATTGATGATTGTTATGTACTAAAACACTATTTCAATTGATTAGACCAGACAGAACGACCAAAAATATCTAATTTTTTAAAGAAAATTACAGCGTTATAGGTCTTTTGCTTATTTTCTTGTTTTATGGTCTTGTTAATAAGTCTGTTTGACTTCTATATTCATGACTTCTCCTAGGGCTTGTTTGATAATTGATAGAGTGAAAAATCCAGTGTTGGGAAATGAATGCCCACATATTTTCCTGCGCCTGACACATTTCGTTGAATAATTTTTCTGGGAAGCCAATTTCTTGCGGGAACTAATTTTCAATTGCATCATGGAAAATTAGTTCCCACCCACTTTGGTGGGATGAGGAAAAAAAATATTCCTTTGCACTAGGAGAATTTAGAAGACAAAATTGCCCCTCAAAATAATCCCCTTCTTCATCTCCATCATGATCATGATCATGATCATGATCATGATGATTAAAGAAGAGTAACTCATACCAAGTGAGATTTGATTACTCGTAATAACTAAAATTATCATTATTAAATTATTATTTATAAATTTATTCATGATAGAAATTGTGTTTATTATTACTAATAATAATTAAAATGATCTTTAATACTTGATTTCATATATTTCACTAATAGCTACAATCATAAGTAATTATTTTAACATTTTTTTATAAATATGAACAAAAACTAATTATTTCATTATTATTTTAAATCACAGATATTCAAATCATTCACTCTTCACTTCTTCCTATTACATCATCGTTTTAATCCTACCAAATATAAAAGTTTCCATGAAATTATTTTTCATTCCAATTCCAAGGCATACATACCAAACGTATCAACGGTTGGAATTCTCTCTTTCTCTTCCTTTTGATCACAATTAATTGTTCTTACTAAACGAGCCCTTAATGAAATTATCTTTCCAGTAAAAAGAATTATTAGGGTAGAAGTACTGGAGATTTTTCTTGTGCCTATAGTTCTAATAGGCTATATAAAGAAAAACCAAAAATCGAGGTATTTATCTCTTTCCCTTTCCCTCCGTCTCACACACACTTCTTTTATACATTTTTCAGTCCAACTCTTTTTCATACTAACTCACAGTAACCCTTAATAATTAGCCCTAATAACATTGATTGGAAATTCTTGATGCTAATAGGAAAGGACAATTTTCTCAGCAAGTTATGTTTTTTTTAAAGGAAAAGTATCCTAAAAAGGCACGTACAGAAAGAAGAATCCTGCTATAATTAATTTGAGCACCCAAAAGCTAAAGTCGATTAATGGATAATGTGTGGTCATCACTCTGTGTTTGTGTGCGTTGAGTGTCTTGTTCTTTTCACTGTTTTTGTCTCTTGTAAGTGACTTTCTCTTTAGAATCCACTCTCATACCCATTAGAGAAGTCCTGCCCTGTGAAGCACTAAGACCAATTTAATATACCACATAAACCAATCTAATTCAAAATAACTTGTACAATTTAAAATGCCGTCATTTCCTTATTTTTTCAGAAGCAAAAAGGCCTTAAAATGTTATTGTTAAATACTAATCAAGAGAATATGATAAACGTTTGCACATAAAGATCATATATAGAAAAAGATCCCTCCTCTATTTTTCAGTTGAGAGTAATCGAAGACATATAATTAAAATTCTCTAAAATCATGCCGTCAATTCAAATCAGAGACAATGATACAAAGAAGCACGATACTTGCTTTTTTTTTAAAAAAAAAATATTTTAATGTTTTACTTTATACAAATTAAATATACAATCAATTATGTCATATAATAACATCCAAAATTTAAAAGAATCGAACACTTTTTCAGAAGCATGTATACGTGGTGGTTCAATTAGCCCATCTTGTTGAAACAAGTGGGGATTATGCATGTTCGACGGTCCCCTAAAGAAAAAGTTAACTACGTACTAAAAAGAAGCTACCTATCAAAATTTAGTCATTCTATATTATTGTTTTTTTTCTCTCTTTCTTTTTTTCAAAAAACAATGATACCATATATTTTATAATGATTCTTTTTTTTGGTTACATAAATTTTTAAAAAGTAGTTTAGCTTACTCATGATTAAAGAATAGGATAAAATTTCTATTTCTTCTAGGTGATACTAATGCCAGGTAGAACGAGTCATCAATTACCTTCAGGTGGCACCCAATAACTAGAATACCTCAGAAAGCTCCACTATTAGAACTACAATAAAGTGTGATCAAACATTATTTTATAATGAGTTAAATTTGAGTATTATGGAACTTAATTATATAAGATTTCTATATGATTTTTTTGTTAATCATCTGAAAAATAAAAAATAAAATACAAACCTAGTTCGAGCTATGCCCGTTAACATTATATTTAAGAATTATTCCACCACACAATAAAAATTGCAGCAACTCCATTAAATGGACCCTTCCTTCCAACAACAGGGAAACGAAACAACAAAAATATAAATATCAAACTAAGCTTAAGGGTGATGAAATGGGACAGAAGTGCTTGAAAATTCAAGATTTAGTGTGTTTAGACTAACACTACCAGATACTACTTATTTGTAGGTGGCAGTTACTTAAACTCTTTTGAGATTAAGTGATGTGAGACTTCTATTAACACGTATCCACACGTTGAGATGAAGTGTTTTTGGATATGAGATTTTCTTTTTGATACAACCCTCCCACACTATAAATACAACAATATTTAATCTACTTATAGTATTTAATCTCCTGATTTAAAATACTCATATATTGATATCTTTCACTAGTACCAAAAAAATCATTTTTAAAGCTATAATTTCCTTGATCATTAAGTTGATATTTTAGGATCTAATTGTCATTTTCCCTATATTCTTTGATAGACGCAGCTATCTCTGATATTTTTTCCCAATGCCATATATATATTGCTTGAAGCGAACGTAAGCATGAGCTATTAATTATCAATTAATTTCAATATATATACTCACACTAAAAGAAATAATATTCCTTTCGTGGGAAGACAGCCACCGCCACCGCCACCGACATAATAGCACTGTGATGGATACCAACTGGATGATTATCAATTTATCATCTTCGTTAAAGCCTAGATTAAAGCATGCTTGCTTTATCATTACACCAACTATGCTTACTTCCTCCTTCAGCTTCAGCGCAGACTCCCACATATATGTTAAAGCACTTTTCTTTCTTACACCTGAGATTCTATTTATAGAGAGAAAACAATAGGGGGAAAAATATAGAGAGCGCGTGTTCACACACTCGGTAACAATAAGTCTTGTCCAACAAATAGGGTTGGTTTCATAAAAAATCAACAAAATTTTAAGTTACCTGTCAAAAGCTTAACATAACTCTCTACCTATTGACTATAAAATATAGAGAGTTTTATATATAGTTTTCTCTACCTCCGACTTGAAGTATGTTTTGATTCCCCATGACTTACAATAGTAAATACCGGGCATATAGTGCATGTTTGAAAGAGCCAAAAACCTTAGTTTTAAAAGGGATTCTAACCCAAACCTCGACTCGAGAAAATTTTAAAATAGACAGTTATATTTGTTCAAAAGAGCTTATAGACCAAAACTATAGTTTGGAATAAGTTATTGAGAGTAACTTTTAGAATAGTAAAAGAGTTTATAGACTACTCAATTGCTATTTTACTCTTAATTTTCCCCCACTCTCTCTTTTCTCTCCCTCTTCTCTCTTCAGCATGCCTTCTTCTACTCTTCGATGTTACTTTCTCTGTGCCTTTGCCATTGCCGCTGAAGCTTGCCGTCGCCATCTTTGTGCCTTAGCCGTTGGAGCTCACTATTGCCACTGAGCTCATCGTTAGGGTAGGTCGCTAGGTCATCAA
This sequence comes from Leucaena leucocephala, assembly GCA_037074615.1. Classification (NCBI taxonomy): domain Eukaryota; kingdom Viridiplantae; phylum Streptophyta; class Magnoliopsida; order Fabales; family Fabaceae; genus Leucaena; species Leucaena leucocephala. The sequence continues at coordinate 16,496,685 of CM073538.1, forward strand.
TCTCCTCTGTCGTCCAACTCCATCGACACGTGGGTCGCTGGGTAGTGTCAGTCACTGATCTGCAACTTCTTCCTCTGTCCATCTCCGTCATCTTCAACTCCTCTGAGTCAAGCTGTTGTCATTGCATCTTCACCATGTCATCGAGTCATCGTCATTATCTTTGCCTGAGAGGAGATTAGAGATGTAAACATTTGATTTTTTTTATCTCATTCTTTTTGATAATTTATCAATTACAAAAGTTATTTTAGTAATAATAATCCAAATACTCATTTATTCATAACAACTTTTTTTTCTATAAGCTATTCTCCAAAAGTAATTTTTCAAAAGCTATCCAAAAGTCTTATTTTTGCATAAGCTTTTTTTTTTTTAAATCCTATCCAAATAAGCCCATAATATTATAGTTTGGTTATTTAAAAAAAGACAAAAAAAGGAAAGTGGGAAGGGATGGATATTGCCTCACCTAAAAGTTAAATAATTTGCTAGTGCACGTTCTTGAACATATATGTTATAATCATATGCTAAAGGTACGTCATTAGCCTTTTATAAATATAGCATGAATTTTTCTAATATAACTATCTAATATTAGGTACTATTAAATATATATTCAAACATTATTGTTGGCCTTATATAGAGGGTAGTTTTCCTAACATAGTTTTATCTTCCACAAGGTTTAAATATTTGGTTAAGATGGATCTAACGCCCAAATAATATTTAGTATCCAAAATTAATTTATGATTCATCTTATATTCTAAAATATTTTTTTAGTAGAACATAATATTCTAAAATAATGTTTGGTACAAATTTGCATTTTAAGTATTATTCTCAACAATAATGAGCATCCTAAACTTAGGATATTAAAAGCTATTAGAAAAATATTCATGATACTAAATAAATCCCAAATTAATTTAAGATGATATTGAAATTTACTGAAAAAATACTTTAAAATACTGAATATACCCTAAATATTTAAACTTATTTAAAAGAAATGAAGCCTCATCGCCCATATAATTGGTTGCAACCGCCATTGCTACATATACTAGGATGAATTCTTACTATGAAAACAATAGCATCACTATGATATACTATTTTTCGATTACATCATTGTCTAAATTATATATAAAATTTTAAAAGGGTATTTGATAAAAAAAATATTCTGTAATAACTGTAGTTTTTATAAAATAATGATTGAACGTAATAATATAAAATTCAGGTTATTTAAGGAAAATTGACGGAAAAATCCTCCTAAAATAAGTAAATCACAGATCAAGACTCCAAAATGGTCTAATCAACCAGAAGTCCCTAGCTAGAGAATGGTCTGAAATTAACTTTTTTACAAAATTAACTAAATGTCCTTAGTTTGAAAAAATGAATTCGCCACAACAACTTATCCAGTAACAACTTCAGCCTATTAAATGATGACAACAACAACAAAGGCAATAATGACAATTAATTTTAATTAAATGTCTTGTTAAATAGCAATAATAATAATTTAATAAATAATAATTTTAACTTATCAAGTGACCACGACAACAACTAATAAAGTAGTGACAATTAATCTCACTAAGAGAAATTAAATCATTTTATACAAAATTAATTATAAGAATCAAGTCATTTTATTAAAGGATCATTTTGGGATAAGAATCAAGTCATTTTAAAGGATCATTTTGGAATTCTCATATTTCTGTTGTCCACATGTATCTTTCTCCCATTATTTAAAAAGTAACAGTGTCATCAGCAACAAAAGATCCATACTAATTAATTTATTGACACACACATATATAAAGCGGTAGGGTAAGTGGTAACCATAGTTATCTTGATCATAGGTCCTTAACCATGGTCACTTTCATAACACTATATATATACATGACAGACGTCCATCTCTAGGCCATTCCACAAGCTAGCGATTGACAAGTATCGAACTTTTTCTGTTATTTTACTCTTAAAACACTCTTCCAAATCCATGGCAGTATCATCCTTATCATCACTTGTCAACTTCTCCTCCTCCTCCTTACTGTTTATCTTTCTTTTCTCTTATTGGCCTCTTACTGTATTTCTCTTCTCATCCCTCACTATCTTGGCATTTTCTCTCAGTTACTGGGTTGTTCCAGGAGGATTTGCATGGAGAAACTACGATCGTCACAAAAACCCTAATAATAAGTTATTGCGTGGTCCTATGGGATGGCCTATACTTGGAACTTTGCCTCAAATGGATTCTCTGGCTCACAGAAACCTCGAAGCCATGGCGAGTTCATTGAATGCGAAAAGGCTCATGTCGTTTAGTCTGGGAGCCACACCAGTTATCATAAGCAGCCACCCGGAGACGGCGAGGGAAATCCTCTGCGGCGTGTCGTTTTCGGATCGTCCCATTAAACAATCAGCTCACTCTCTAATGTTTGAACGAGCCATAGGGTTCGCTCCCTCAGGGACCTACTGGCGCCACCTCCGGAAGATCGCCGCCGGCTGCTTGTTCTCCCCGAGGGGGATCTCTGGCCTCAAGGATGTCCGGCGACGCATGGCCGAGGAAATGGTGATGAAGATTGAGAAGGAGATGGAGGAAAAAGGAGGAATGGTGGAAGTTAGGGGGATATTACAAAAAGGGTCGTTGAGTAATATATTGGAGAGTGTGTTTGGAAGCAGTTTGGCTGGTTATGAAAAGGAGGAGTTAGGTAATATGGTTGAGGAAGGCTACGGCTTGATTGCTGAGTTCAATTGGGAAGACTTTTTCCCATTAAAATTTTTGGACGTTAAAGGTGTGAAGAGGAGGTGTCACAAGTTGGCGGCCAAGGTAAGTGGTTTGGTGGGTCAAATTGTGAAACATCGAAAAGCAGATCAGAATGATCAGATTCATCAAAATAATAATGATTTGCTCAGTGCTTTGCTTTGCTTGCCTGTAGAGGAAATGTTAGATGATTCAGATATGGTAGCTATTTTGTGGGTAAGCATCTCTTAAACTCTTATTTTATATATATATATATATATATATATATGTTCCTGCAAATTAAGGGTCTTAGATAAGAATTTATAAAATGTCTTATAAAAAAAATATATTTTTCGACAACTTTTAGAAAAGTCTTTTGAAAAAAGTTTATAAAAAAATTATTCTAAATAAATAAGTGTTCGGATAATTATTATCAGAAATTTTTTTATAATTGTAACATTGCCAGAAATGATATGATTTTATTAAAAATATAAAAGAGGAGAAAGGAGAGAGTATGACAAAAAAAATAGAGGTAAAATAGTAATTGAATAGTCTATAAATTCTATTTCAAATGTTATTCTTAGTAGCTTATACAAAATCTTAATTTTACACTATGGTTTAATCTAAAAATTCTTTTAGATAAATATAATTGTTTATTTTAAATTTTTTATAAACTAATATTTGACTGAGAATCATTTTTAAAATTTTAATTTTACAGTTAAACAAATATCTATTAACTTTGATTGGATAACCTTTGAAAGAGTCAACTCATTGTGCATGCGTTTTGGTTGTTCCGTACGTACTTATAATTTCTTGTGTCATATAGGTCTTTTGTGGAGTATTCTAGTATGATCCAGATTATTAACAGTTTGGTTAGATTAGCAGTCAACATCTGTGAATTCATATGACAGTGATTTTATAAGTGACACTAACTATAAATAATATTAGTTAATCATAATTTCTGTTTGAATATTTTTTTTATAAGTAATTTTAAAAAATTTAATTATATTTGGGCTTCGTTTATTAAAATCACTTATCTTATAAGATTCAGAATGTGCCAACTTTAACATAGTGTTAACCTAGCTAATGATATTTAGAATTTTTTCTAACTTTTTCTTATATATATATATATATATCAAAATTTCAGTCTCTATGCAATTATAAAGATTTTATAGTAGCTTTGTAAATTAATTAATATAACTTTCAGTAGTTTATAGTTTAATTACACAAGCACACACATAAAGTTGTGTTAGGACCATGTCTAATATCTTATTTTAAATGTCTATAGTAAGAAGTATTCATATTTAATATATAATAATATTTTGAATATGATTATCTTAAATATCTATATTTATAAAAAAAATATTATGAATATAGATTAATAAAGAAGTTGTTAGGATATAATGATGTCATGTGATCTATATAACCAATTCTATTTAATAAGATAAAATTTATTATTGTAATATATTTTCTATTGTAATCAAACCAATGAGAAGTTGTAATTTTGACGTGCAGGAAATGATATTTCGTGGCACAGACACAGTTGCAATCCTTCTTGAATGGATCATGGCCAGGATGGTTCTTCACCAAGACATTCAATGTAAAGCTCGCCAAGAAATTGACACGTGCGTGGGAGAGCATGGACACGTGCGAGACTCCCACATTCCCAACCTTCCTTACGTCCAAGCCATAGTGAAAGAAGCTCTCCGTCTGCACCCACCAGGCCCATTGCTCTCGTGGGCCCGCCTTGCCGTCAATGATGTCCATGTGGACAAGACATTTGTGCCAGCTGGCACCACCGCTATGGCTAACATGTGGGCCATAACACATGACCCAACAATATGGGAGGACCCATGGACGTTCAAGCCAGAACGATTTATAAAAGAAGATGTATCCATCATGGGCTCCGACCTGAGGCTCGCCCCGTTTGGAGCGGGGCGCCGGGTGTGCCCTGGAAGAGCCTTGGCCTTAGCCACGGTTCATATGTGGTTAGCGAGACTACTTCACCAGTTCATATGGGTTCCCACGTCGTCACAACCTGTGGAGCTTTCAGAATGCTTGAGACTGTCTCTTGAAAAGAAAAATCCTCTGCGATGTCAAGTTATTTGTAGAAGGTAGAGAGATAAATGTGGGTGGCCTTGCTTTGGTGTTATGATTCAGATGGGAAAATTTAGTGAGAAATAAGTAATGAAGTGCGAGGCAGTGTATGAAATGAAGGTCCTCCCAAATCAATAAATGCGCTGAAATTCCAAAGATATGGTGTAATGGAAACACCTTGCATTCACACTATATTCTATTCATAACTCGTTAAGTAGGGCAATTTGGTAGAAATAATTGATTGTTGATGGAAAGGAACGGAAATGAAATAAATGGAAAATTGCCAACTGAATACATATTTGGTAGGCATTATAATAGAAAATAGTTTAATACAAAATTCTATGTTTAGTAGAATGAAAATGTTGGTGTAATAGAAAGAAGTGAAGAGTAAAAGACTTTAATGCCCATGAAAACAAAAATTTAATGCCCTTGATTATAAGGTATTTTTTTTAGAAGAAATAAATGTTTCTTGCTATAAGTCACAAAGTGAGATATTAACTACATTTTTTTTTCAAGATTACCCGTGTTTAAAATTTAATGTAATTTTTTTTTTCACTTCTCAAGATATAATTCATTGTTTTAAATATGGGTAAATTTAAAACAAAAGATCACTCTTAAATAAATTTAATGAATTAACTAAATTTTCTTAATCTTAATGAGGTGGTTGGAAAAATATTATAATAGGGACAAGAGTATATCCTAGTATAATGAAAAATTGATCCCTTGTGTTGTGTTCCTCCTGCCGCAGCCGCCATTGATTTTTTAATCTCTCTCACTGGTTTTGTTGCTTTCTTTTTCTCTAAAACGATATTTATGTAATTGAGAGGGGGTCCGTTTAATTAAGAGATAACTAAGGTTCATCAGAGTATTTTATTCAAAATAATACAAATAAAGACATCATCACATGGTTTAATGCAAGTCATATGTATCAAATCTCGGGTTATTCATAAACCACCAACTTTTCACAAGAAAAAAAAAATCTAATGATGGATGAATTATTCATCATTTCGGAATGATGTTACTTTTCAAAGTTTTAATAAATATCATATTTCTTTAAGTCCTAAATATATTGTTAACTAATTCATATATATTAAAAAAATTAAGTTATTTGAAAAAAATATATGTTAATTTTTATAAAATATCCCTCCTTTTACTCAATTATACTGAGTTTTATCAATTATGCATCATATAAGAATCCAACAATAGGGTAGTTTAGGAAATAATAATACATATGAAATACAAAAAAGTTAAGGTTTTATACTTATAATAAAGTACTTAAGATACCTACTCTAAGAACCCAGGATATACAACTATAGAAAATGAAAAAGGCCAATGAGAATAGAAAACATATTTCTCTATTCATGAATCATGATAAACTCTTTTCTTTACAAAGTTACCTTATATCATCTATGAAACATCAGAAAAATACTCTCTCACCTTTTTTTCCCTTAAATTCATTTTTCATGTATCAGAACAGCCTAAAGTGCAAAATACAGTATCTGCTAATTTTTTTTTATACAATTTTTTTTTAAAAAGGATTGGGCTTACCCACGATCCAAGGGCATAGTGAAATCTCTCTTCCTCCTAGGCGATACCAATGTCTGGAGGGCGAGCTGTTTATTATTCTCAGATATAAACCTAGGCACTAGAAGTTAAGATACCTCCTTAAGCACTGTGACTGGAACCACAATAAAGTGATACTCCACAGGGATCAAACACGCTCCAAATAGTCGCATGTCTCACCCCTTCGCCAGTTGAATCCATGACGATGGTTTACAGTGTCAATTGAAGTTATTTTGGGATGTATATTATCTCTCTTTCAGATTTAAAATATTTGGTTATGTTTTTCCTATTTATTTATTTATTTAGCATAAGAAGTTTACCTTTTCATCATTAAATTAATTAGTCGCAGGATCTTAACAAATAATGTGTGCATCGCTATTCTCAAATATAAGAAGGAATAGCAGCAATTCGATATATAGAAATATAATCTTATGTGATTGAAATGAATGAATAATAATTTTCATATCGCTAGACAAAAATGCAATATATTTAATTAAGAAAGGCCATTATTGCATAATTGGAATAAAATGTAATAAATATGACAAAAAACAATGTTTCTTTCCCCCTTCCACCTCTCTTTTCTACCGTATAATCAGATAAGGTATATACACAATTTTATTTTTGTTTAAATGATACGGTATGAGATTTAAATTTAAATATAGAATACTTTAAAAGAGAGGAAAAAAGATGAAGCTCGTGAAGCCTAGAAAGCAAGTGAATAATATTTCTACTTCATTTGACATGAAAAATAATTCTACAGTGTATGTATATCAGACTTTATTTTATTATAATTAATATATTAATTTTATTAAGAATACAAAAATTATTTTTTATATTTTTATTTTATCCAACTTCAGTGTAACAACCAACGGGACATGTAAAAGTAGGATTACATCGATATCGTTTTCACACGTCAATGTTGTTGGGGGACCGGAAAACCAACATCTTAGGACCTATCTTCTGGCAATAATGTCCCACCACTAACCTAAGCTTAAGCCTGAATGATCCATAAATTGACTCTCTCTCTCTCTCTCTATATATATATATATGTGTGTGTGAGTGTATAATAGTATATACAATATGAAGGTACACACCCTAATATTATTTTAACCCAAATCACAAAGGCCATCAACTACCATTATTTTAATTAAAAAAATGTTTATATATATTCATGTTATGATTTCTTCTATGGAGTTATTAAAATAGAGATACATATACCTATAAAACTAGCTAGTTTATGCATGTATTTGACCGTTGGAACTTCCTACAGCTATAAAAGAACCACCATATATTGCATTACAAACGATAAGAAAAAAATACAAAGACAGAAAATATCGACTTGAAACTTAACTATCCCTTTTTGTATGATTCTCTATATATATTCAAATACCCAATAATATCATTACATGCCAATAGTCTTGTAAATGGATTGAATAGAAGATAATGCATTTTAAAAAAATTAATAATTAACTTCTTTTTTATTTTCTTCATTTTAATTTTCTGGCATATTCTCTCCAGCACAGTTAGTGGGAGTTTTGGGAATCCCATTATGAATATATTTTCCTCATCATTAGATTCTCCAAATGGTGGGTACATTTAATTTGACGATAAACAAGATGACTACAAAACGCAGTTAAGGACAAAAGCCAAGTTCTTTAAACTCTGGAAAGTAGTTATTGTAAAGATATTGAGAAGGCATGTCCCCAAAGTTTTAGGCTTTTTAAGATAAAACTGTATGTGCTTTTCCTTAATCTCTTACATCAAAGATTAAAGGAGTAACACTTTATAGTTTTCTACAACATACATACTCATACTTCCAATCAACAAGTTAATGCTCCACAATAACACTTGTCTTTTGTTGAATTGGGGTCCCCCAACGTAGTATCACTCTAAAGTTAACAAGCCTTTTTGTTAGTGATAAGTTAAAAGTCCTTTTAATTAGGTGCATTAAGCCTTTATTTATACGTGAGTCATCTCACAATCTTCATTATCATTATTATTTATAGAGAATCTGGTGTAGATATTAAGAGTCTTATATCAGATGAGTCTCAATTGAAGTGTAGTTTATATCAGATGAGTCTCACAAATGGTCTAAGATAGACTCTCTCTTCAAACTTGAGCTCGTAACATCAGTTTTTTTATATTGAGAGAACGATGTGTATAGAGAGCTATCTACCTATAGAGGACTTTGATTAACAAAAAACTGAGTGAAGTTCTATGAAGTGGAGTCGCCAAGGAGATCTGCTATAGAGCAAGTGAAATATGATTTATAAAACTATAGTCTTTTAGGATAAACTTTCCCTTGAAATTTGTGCTTGTAACAGTAGAAAAGAGGGATTCTGAAATGAGTCATATTTTTCATGATTTATATATAAAGTGCAGTTTGTTATAAAGTTTATGTTTCATATTGATTATTAATATGTATATAGACTTGTTTTACAACAAATGACAATACCTTTAAGTTTTAGTCTGTGTTCAAAAGTAGAGGTGCGGGCCAGCCTGTTAATGAAGCAGGTTGTGCAGCCCACTTTAAAATTGTCAGTATGAGCCTAGCTTATTTTGGGTGCGAGCTAACCCATGGCCAGCCCTTTTTTTTTAATTTTTAATATTTTAAAAAAATTATTTTTAAACTTTTAAAATACTAATAAATTTTTTTTAATGTTATATTAGTATAATCAAAATATTGTTAATGTTATACTCTTAAAAATTCCTATTTTTTATAAAAAAAATCTCAAATTTTATAATTATAAAGATAAATAAATATTAACATAATATTAATCAATTATAATATGTCAACACATATTAACAAATAAGTAATCATATTTACTATTATTTAATAATAAAAATATTCAAAATAATATTTGAATAAAATAAATAATAATATTCATAATTTATTAAAAAAAATAGGCTGGTAGGCTAGGAGGAATAAGAAAAATAGGATGGCAAAATATGAGCCCATTTCAAGCCTGTTTTGTGAGAAAACGGGCTCAACCCGCTAGCTAGACCCATTTTACTAGCTCTATTCAAAAGTCTAACCATTGTTAGTTCTTATCACTTCTAACCATATACGAATATTGAACTGAAGTATGAACCTAATACCATCTAAAGGTGTTTTGGGTCTCATCATTCTTTGTAAGTGACTCTTCAAGCCCTTAAACTATATAGAATATACTTATTCAGTTTTTAATATAGGATATAATTGGAGAGTTGATTTTAATCCTAAATATAAAATATATTTTTTATATTTATCAATTTTTTTCAAATTACTCATATTAATACTCCCTCAATAATAATCAAATAAAAAAGAGAGGGAAAAATTAAGGAAGATTATTAGGGTATTTAAAAAAATATATATTATATTAATTAATTTTCTTAATATAATCAAATTAGTTAATATGTCTTTTATTAAGGATCAAAAGAGTAATAGATATTATGACCATGAAATGGAAGAGACTAATACCTCTCACACTACGCAAAACCCAGAAAATATGTTTTACATATAGTAGCTAATGTGGCATCATATATTTATATATATACACACATATCAGCCATGTCATAGATGATATCTATAATCGACAAGATGGTGTCCATATCATCTAAGAAGAGTCCAAGTAATGCGTGTCACAAAAGAAACTAAATAGTTCTATTTATTCAACTTAACTCTTCTTGGATGACATGAGCATTATCTTGTCTATTGTAGATATCATCTGTAGCATGGCAGACATGGCTGCTACGTATGATGTCACATTGTAAGACTTAAATGCTTATGTATCAACATCATCATGTATTTGCTCATATCAATAACAATAAGACTTGTAGACATATGATGATTTGCTCTATACTAGAGGAAAGAGGGGGGAAATGGTCAAACCTTTTTCGTGGACTCTATTGACCTCATTTTTTATGCATTGTTGTATTTCTTTGATTTGAAGATGAGTTTGAGGGTAAAATGTAAATGTGTGGCGAATTGGAGTTGAAAATTAATTTTTAGTGCACTTACATTTTCAATTTTTTATTTGTTACAATAATAGGATTTGAATGTTAAGAAATTATAAATGCAATCTTTAAAAACTTTTGAATTATTACTTGTCCCAAGCATTGCATGGAAAAAGATATCTAGTAAATATATAAAATGAAATATATATATATATATATATATATATTATAATCACAAACTTTGCATTGTGATGAAAATGTCATAGATATATAAAGATGGTGCCCAAAAGGTTAAACTAATTTCATATATTTTTGTTGATTTTCAATCATATACATCACATATGATTATAATGCACGACAACTTGCGAAAGATCTGTTGAAGCAAAAATCCAGATCAATGTTTTAATTAACTCCAGTAAAGTCACTAAGCCCACTCATGAAAGGAATTGGAAGACATGCAGCGGAAATTAATTAAAAAAAAATTTCTATTCCTTGCCAGGATCTACCGTATGTGTCTAAGTCAAGTGGGAAGAAACATTACCCTCAGTGTTTCTCAGCGACTTCCACAGCTTCTCTCCGCGGCTCGTGCTCTCTTTCCGATCGCAAGAAGTCGACGCCTCAGGTCGGCTTCCTCTACTGGTATCCACATGAACAGCGTTCTAACCACGAACGACGTGATAGCGTCTCCTGTCCCTCCAAGGCTCTCTCAACAATTCGTCCTCTCTGTCTCTACTTCAGCAGTTTCTTATCTGCAAATCTTTTGCAGATTCCCTTCGGCCTTTTGTGTTATGTGTTGTCTTTAAAAAATGTAGCTCCTAAAAACAGATATATAGGATACTCTGCGTTTTTCTCAACCGAATTGGATTTTAGAATTAATCTATATTAATTCTAAAATTAATACAATATCATATATTGTATGATTTGATAAGAAACTAATTAAATAAATAATATTTATATTAAATCTGTCCCACATATTTAATTCACCTATTTATTTAATTTAAAATAAAGATAATACGGGACTATATTTGATTTATTCTCATAAATCAAATTTAAGATATCATGTCAATTTGAATTTTAAATTCAAACGTGATAGAGATTTAATTTATCCTTATAAATTAAATCTTATAAATATCTCTTATATGAGATATTCTATCAATTTGAATTTCAAATTCAAACGTGATAGAGATTTAATTTATCCTTATAAATTAAATATTGTAAATATCTCTTATATGAGATATCCTATCAATTTGAATTTCAAATTCAAACATGATAGAGATTTAATTTATCCTTATAAATTAAATCATATATATTCCTTATATATAATGTATATATACGAATTTATATATATATACGAATATAAATATAAATAAATATATACATCAACCTTGGATCATTCGTTGAATTGGACATGTCTTAGATTTAATGAATCTGGACATCATAGCTCGTGTTGGGCTATTTTGTGTGTGACCCTGTAGGCCCATATGAAGTTGGCAGTGGGCCATTTACTATACTGACTCACAAGTCGTAAGCTGTCTCTAGCAAGACATAACGACTACCCAAATCATATGAGGATCAATAAACGATGTAACCTTTTATACAACCATATCATGTCCCTTCTGTCACACGATATTTTGGTCATGGATGAGGCATGGATAATGTCATCCTCCTATTCCTGACCGTTACTTTCTCGATCACTGAGTAGTCTGACTATAGAAATGGAACTAACTTTCCATTACAGTATGGCCATACATTTCTCAGACTCACTCATCGAGGGCCCAGTAATATCTCTCTACAAATGTGAGGGACAAATTCCATCTTAACCATTCACATTCCTCCGCATGAAAAACCACTAAGCCCGAACATAGTCTTTATGATCACTCGGTCAAAAGTGACTTTTGACTAGGTCAAAGCTGAGCGTTTGTCATGTAGGAATCCATGATGATCTCAGGTCAAAGAGCATAGTGACATGGTTTGTATATGAGAGAAGCTTATGACGTAACCCATGCAGCTCTCTCATAGTGGGTCGGTCCAACACCTTGTACTCTTACATGTGCCTATGACTTTGATTTATATCTCTATACATCTTCAAAGTCATACTGGCCTTATTTCATCTCTGCTTCCACATAGATGACCGACAAGGGACATTTAGGATAAGATCATGAATTATCCAAGGATGGTCATCACAATAAACATGCAAATAATATGATAACACAATTAATAAATTCATAAATCAATAATGTTCATAAGACAATGATTGGCCCCTAGGGCACATTTTCCAATAACTCAAGCCCAATTCCTTATAAGATCAGTATTCTAGAAGTATGCATTAGGGCTATGTGTATAGTGTTTCACTCAAAGCTGAGCAGTGAGCACCTGCATCACGTTTCACTATCCCTTTCTTCTTTTCAACGACATTTAAGGCCACTTAGTGTTTGCACTTTCTCCATATCATATTAATAGTTATTTGAACAATTGACTAATTTGAATCGAGTTTTTACGACTAAGATACTTCTTTCCATGAGTCTTTTTTAATGAGGTAGGATTCAAATATCAATTTTTTCACTTTATAATCTAATTGATCTAATGTTAGACCAAGTACCATTGGGCATCACTATCTATTTCTTGTTCTATTTATATAGTTGTATTTGATTTTGCATGGTGACGAATGGGATGTGCAGTGTTTTGATTTTATTAAACTCTCTACTTCTTTAATATCTATCTTTTATATTCAAATATCATCCAATCTATATATCACTCACTCTCAAGTTGACTCATGAAGATTTACAATGCCCAGTTTAACTGAAAATGTTTCAGATTTGTCCTTGCCTAACGCTTTCAGAAATATGCCTGCCACTTATAACTATGTCCAAATTTTCATGGGTTTGATCTCTCTAGAATGAACACATTTCTTAACAAATAACACAGCTCAATTTCAACATGCATGCTTTATACTTTCATCGTTTACATGCATCCCAGCTAGCACATATTTGTGTTGGCAAAGCTAGTAAATTACCATAGATCTTTATTGTTAAAAGATTTTATAGTTTTTTCTTCACTCGGTGAAATGAATATGATTCTGTAATACCCTGAAAATTATTATTTGAATTTGGAAGCTTAGTTCATGAAGTTTGGTCTTGGAGTTGGGTTTTCATCCTCATATTTAGAGATGGAATAGGGTTATGGTTGACGAAAATGATGAGATGTTACATATTTAAGCTTTCTTTTGGTCTGGGTAATTAATTGTGTTTTGGAAGATTTTTCATGTTATGAGTTGAAAATTAGAGTTTCATCATGTAAACCATGGGCATAGGGTTGTGAAAACCCAAAATTAATAAGTTGATGATGATACACTATGATTGAAAGGCTTCCCACGATCCAAGGGATTATGTAGTGTTATTCAAGTAAGTGATATGTATGATGAAGTTGGGCTATGGTTAAGTTAGCAGTTCAAGCCTTATTTAATTTCTTGCTTGTACTCATGGAATTGGCATGTCATCGTTTGATAGTGAGGTTTGAGTCATTCATTAATTATTTCTTGTTTGGTGCAATCAAGTTAGGATTGAAGGATTGTATTTGGCTCTAGTTAAATTGGTAATTGTTATCTTACTTGTAATTGAATGTGTTGAAGGTTTTAGTCGCATGCATTAGCGTTTAATTTAGTGGCAATTTGAAATGGTGATTAGAAAATGACTTTGACCTCCTAGGAGGTTTGCATTGTGCTCAGTTGTATTAGTGATGTGAAACTGCAAGACAATTTTGTCAGTTTGTACGAGATCCATTAAATGGAGGAGTACCTAAAAAAAATCAGATACAAGAGGCTATAATGTGTTTTTAGAGCCCATTCTAACATATATATTGAAATGGGTCTTCAATATGTAGGAATTGGCTTCAAAAACAATTCATAAACTCTTGCTAATAAGAGTTGATATAGATTATAAAGAACAGACTCATATCCCTTAAGAACGTGAGTTTATTCCTATTGTTATTATAGAGGCTTCTTTAATAGGTAATCTCGTAAGTCTCCTATAATCACTCTCTGAACCCTAGTTTTAGTAAAGAATTGGTGTCAAACTCACCTAAATTTTTTTATAAAAAAAAATGTTATAGGCTCTTGAATCAATAGAACTTTTCTCGTGTGCATTCCTCCCCTTGATTTCATGAAAGTAACAAAATTGCCCTCCACGCTTCTAGGTGTTCCTAGTTGCCTTTTCAATATTCTTAGGGATACAGATGTCTATAGGGCTTCGGTCTGTAGTGGCATAGTTCAAAGATTGGATCTATGCTTATGCCCATGATCGTCTTCATCTTCCTTGGTACATTTGTGCAGGGCTAAGCAGCATTAGTGGTTGCTTGGTGTTTATTTGTGTTAGGCCTTTATGCTTCATGTTTCTTTCTTATAGATGCTTTTATGTTACGTTTTTTTTCTTCAAAATAATTTAAGTAGATTTACACTAACCTCCTACTAAAGTAATAGTATAGCTCTAAGGCTCATATAACACTTAAAAGGGACTTACGAAATCGGCTACTAAAAAAATCCTCACAATGATAGCAGGAATCGAGCTCGCATCTTTATAAGATACGAATTCATTTTTTACTATCTATATTGACCCTGATTAGTTTGTTGCGCTTTTTGTTTTCTTTACTTTCCATTTGTTGCTTTTTGTTCTTGGGCTTCACAGTTACTTACCCCAGTAGGTTAGCTACTGAAGTTTGTTTTATGCATCGTTTTCCTTAGTAATACAATTGTCTTTCATTAAAAAAAAAGAAGATTGTCCTCTATCTAGTTTCATATTAATTAGACTGTCTTAGAATGTGTACCTCCATGTTTGTGTGCTATCAGAGCATGAATGTATCTATAGGTTTGTATTTTGGCCACTATATGTAATATGGCCTAAAAACATGTGTGCCTCTACATTTGTGTGCTGG
This sequence comes from Leucaena leucocephala, assembly GCA_037074615.1. Classification (NCBI taxonomy): domain Eukaryota; kingdom Viridiplantae; phylum Streptophyta; class Magnoliopsida; order Fabales; family Fabaceae; genus Leucaena; species Leucaena leucocephala. Next base: position 16,511,905 of record CM073538.1, read on the forward strand.
TTATTCTTGAATTTCCCAATTTGATGACATGCTCACCTTTATGCTTGTATATTGGTTATCTTGTTAATGTGTTGAGCTGAACATATATGACCAAAGTGAAGGAGGTTTAGTAGTGACTAAAGACACTACTATAAAAGACCATTACAACATGGATTTCTAGGGGACGTAATAAGAAAGACAGTGGCATTTGACCTTGTTTTATGTAGGACGATGTTTTAGGTTGTTGCCAAGTGAAATTGAAACTAGTTCTACAGTTTTTAATGAACACAAGCATTGATGGTGGTTTGGCAAGTCATTCTTAATTTATATCTAACAATAAAGAAGTGATAGTTTAGCCGGCCAAGGATGATGTATAAGTGCAACTATAATACTTTTGTTATTTTTAATATAAGAATTATTTAACTAATTTTATTAATTTAAGATATTATTTGGTTGAGGGTTTTTAGAGAAAAGTAGGGGGAGGTGTAAATGTGTTTAGTTGAAAAAAATAGAGAAAAAATAAAATTTAAAATTATCATTTTGTACTTCACTTCTCTCCTCGTTCCCTCCAAAATTGGGAATTTTTAAAGTGGTGAAAAAATTGTTATAATCTTGCCTAAAATACCTATTATGTCTTTTTATTATTCTAGTATTACCCCTCTTATTTTAAAATTATTTTTTCTGTTGCACACCAACATCAACACTATTTTTTTTTCGATTTTTGGCTACTGTCAGTTAAAATAATTGTACTTTATATATATTCTAAATTATTTATCTAGATTAGAAATGTTCTTTTTTTCTATATAAACTTTTATAGAATTAACACAAAAATATATGTTTTAAGGTAAGTATATTGGCAAAAAAAAATGGTATGTATACATTATAACTATATTTATATGTTTTATAATTATAAAATTACTGACAGAATGTTAACATTTTTTCATACTTTCTAGTTTCTTAGTTTTATAAGATAATAAAAAATATATTAAAATTAATTAGATAATATGTTAAAATTAATGAATTCATGCTTTGAAGTACATATAAAAATATTTTTATCATATATAAATGATGTAATAGGATTTTTAATATTCATATTTTAAAATATAATAATTCTAATATAAATATTGTAAAAAATATGGAAAAAAATTTAAATAAAAAAATGATATATTTATCCACTTCTAATTAATTTCGCTCCCATTCTGAACCAAATAAGAAGAAATATCCCCTCCCCTATCCTTCTCTACCCTATCCTCCAACTAAATAAAACTTATAACCTCACCTACCCTCCCCTCCTTCAATTGAATCAAACAAAACCTAAAAAAGTTAGTTAAATTAGTTATTATAACATATTTTATATATAACATCATAACCATCTTCCCTAATCCCTTCCCTCCCTTTTATATTTGATTATTGTTAGGGAGTATTAATAGTGATAATTTAAAAAAAATAATAAAAATAAAAAATATGTCTTATATTTAAAACAAATATCAACTATGCAATTATGTATTATATTAAAGATAGGAGGAGTATAAAACACATATTTTGTTGACTTAGTTATGAATCGTTCAATGTGTTCTTAATTAACTTTTAATTAAGTTATAATGCTTGATTTGGTCATGTAAAGATTGACTTAATTGTAATGTGAAGATATTTAGAGGTTTTGGTAGGAATTGGTTTTTGAAATATTTATGAACCCACAGGGTCATCTTTTGATGGGTGGGTGTATTTGGGCTTGTGTGATGGCTTCTTCTTACCCATGTTGACATTTGAAACCCCAAAACTTCCTAATTGGTCCCTTTTGCCTAGGAAATTAGTTTTGGAGGTTTGAATCCAAGGAGAAGTTTTGGAAGACTCAAAATTACCATTGTTGGTTTTGGCAGTGATTCTCCTAAAACCGTTTGGATTAGTTATGGAGAAGTAATTTTGCTTTATACAAGATAAATATATTAGAGAATTTTTATCCCATAAAGCGTAAAAACACTTATTCTAAGTGCTCTCATAATGGCATTGGATTGTATTGATTTTGGTGTACTTAGTTGGATCTTATTCCAAGTTTTTTGTAGACACTACTCAGAATCAAAAGTTTGTAATTCAACATATGGATTTTGGTCTGGTTTTACATTTGTGGGGTCCCTGGGTCTCATTTACAATATTTTTTTCTAGCATTTAATATAAAATATATTTAACTAATTTGATTATATTAAAGAAATTAATTGAATTAGTTTATATAGTATAATTTTTAAAATACCTTAATCATCTTCCTTAATTCTCTCTATCTCTCTTTTATTTGATTATTATTGAAAGAGTATTAATAGAGATTATTTGAGAAAAATGGATAACTATCATAAGTATTTCTTATATTTAAAAATAATATCAATTTTCTAATTAGATCATATATTAAGGATTAGAGGAGTAATATGTAAGGATTATTTGAGGCTAAGTATAGTTTAAAAAATGTTTAGATTTGACTAGGTTTTTTCATGATTATGTTTTTGCAAGTAAAGAAACCTACCTTTTTGTAAATAATTTATGTTAATTACAACTTCTCAATCATTTCGTGCTAAGATGATATTCCCTAAATAAATTAATGGTACAACAAATTAAGAGTTTTTTTTTTGGTAAAAAAAAGTTTTTATGGATTAAAAAATTGAGTTAAATGGGTGATTATTTGAGGGTTTATTATGGATTTGAATTGAGCTCATTATAATGGGCTTGTAGAAAGCTTGACTAAGTGTGGATTGGACTTGATAAATGAAAAATCCTTTGGGCAAGTACGTATTCATAATCCTTGATTGTTTGCCATAGCTCTGGGACTTGGAATTTTAATTTTTTTTTTATGTTTGAATGTAATTAAGAAATTTAATTAACGCTAATTTTTTCATAAAAGAATAAAATGATCATATCATTATTCTGATTTTTGTTTTTAAAAAGTTTTTAAACGATCTTTTATCAAGTTATTTCGTCATAGATATGAGGTTTATTTTTTTAAAAAAAACAGTAGATAGATATTTCTTGCATGGGTTGTTTGGGGTAATGTGGAAGGACAAAATATTTTAAGATTAAATATAAGGCTTTTTTTTCAATAAATTCTTTCAAAAATTAAGTGATGTTTAATTAATTATTTTGAAGTAAAAGCAAAACTTCAAGGCTTTATATTATAATTAAAAATTTTATAAAAATTCATGCTAGCAATTATCTAAAAGAAAAACAAATCACTTTCCGAAAATAAGAAAAAACAAAATTCTCAAATTGAATAACAATCTTTTTCGAAAAGACTTTTCCCATTTGAGCCTCTATGCATGGCTTTCTCAAATTTCAGTAATGTCCTGTTCAAAATTCTCTGTACGTAAAAATAATACATTTGAGCCAAAATATTATTTTTTTTCTAAGAAGAAAGAGAAAATATGTCGAAGAGAAAGTGATTATTATCTTATTACTTATAATTTATTTTGCCGGCTTCAATTTAATACTAAGAAGAAGTAAGAACAAGGAAGTTCCGATATGGTGATCACAACTATCGATTTTATTTATGTCAAATAAGCCTAAAATAAGGTACAGAAAATAAGCTAATCAAAATTTTAATTATAATTATTTAATACGGTTATAATTATTATTATTATTATTATTAAAGACTTTGTTATCGAATATATCATTCACCTTAATCTTTTGCCTGGCACTGTAATTTCCTCTTAATCAAAAAAAGACTGCAATTAACTCCATATATAATAATAGTAACTTCATTGCAATTACCCTTCATCACAAATATTCATATACTCTTTTTTTATATAATTAAAATCTCTTAAATTTTCCAACTTCCATCTTCATCAGTCGTTTGATCCGTTAATTTAACTTTTAGCCTGTGGTGAAAAAACTTAGTACTCCATCTTTTATATAACTTACATCTAATTGATCTCCTTACCAAAACTAAGCCAATATATTATTAACTTTGTCTATAGATATGAAAATAAAATTTTAAATTTACCCCCCATTTAAAAACATGAATTAAAAAAACAAAGTAAATCCTCTCTCATATATAATTGAATGTACTGGTAAAAAATTGGAAGAGATACAATCTTGAAAATACATAATTAACCTCTATCAGAAGGAGCATAATTTAAAAAATTAATTAAAGAGAATATTTTGTAAGCAAGATTTTGAATTTGAACCTAAAAATATAAAAAAAAAATCACTTTGAGAATTTTTTTTCCAGTTACTCAAATTTGAAGCATATAAATATATATAAGGTAGCATGGAATATAAGGAGATATTTTAAAAATAATTTAAAAATCATCATATTAGATTCCAAAGTGCAATGATAAATTTCAGAAGCATATATGGATTATAAATGTTGTTGGTGTAAGCTAACAAGTCTTGAGTGATATCAGTATACGTGAGACAATATTTGAGATAGTGTACCAGTTGCTTATATCAATTTTGAATTCTCACCTTTATTGTTTTAATTATAGACCCCTATGTTTATAGGAAAGCTCTGTTTGAAGTGGAAATAAGCCATATTATCTTTAATATGTTAATTTGTAAAAAAAACAATAGAAACTTGTTACCTCTAAATAATTATTGCGATTGTATATTTAAAATTTAAACATTAGATTATTGGTTAATCTAGAATGACCTACAACCCATCGTCTGTAGGTTTAGCTGGCGAAATAGTAAGACATGCGACCATTTGGAACGTGTTCGATCCCTAGGGAGTACTACTTTGTTGTGGTTCTAGTCGCAGCGCTTGGGGAGGTATCCTAACTCCTAGGTGCCTAAGTTTACGCTTGAGGATAATAGACAGCTCACTCTACTCGATATTGGTATCGCCTAGAAAGAAATGAGACTTTATCCTACTTTTAGATTATGGGTGAGTCTAACCCCTTTTCAAAAAAATTTTACACCTACAACCAGTTAGAGGTAGGAATGCAGGACAATTAACTGAAAACAGGCCCATGATACGTTGGGTTGAGAGTGGGCCGGTTTAAAATAGTCTACCCCTTATCAAGATGAGCCTACCAATTTTTTTCAATTTATTTTTTAATAAAGAAAGTTGCTATTTTTTTAGGAGATGACAAGACGGCGAGCTGGCAAGGGGAGGGAGGGGCTAGTTTTCCGCGTAGTGGGAAACTCGTACCACTGGATTCTGCTGAAATGAGAAAAATAATAAATAAATAAATAAAATAGATAATCTACCAACTCGACAAGTTAGCCCCGTTGCATAGTCTACCAATTTCACAATTCAACCTATCATTTTTTGACGGGTTAATCTTACTATAACTAGTCGATTCAAATACTTAGTAATATAATTTTTTATAATAAATAAATTTTATTCTATCATTTTATTCTAAACAATCTTATTTTGTACTTTATAGAAATTTACAAATTACTTAGTCAACATCTAAATAAGTCATAATATTATGATTATAGAAAATAATGACTATAATAGTATAACCGAAGAAACTATAGATCTAATAAAAACAATTAGAAGAAATTAATTAAAAGTAAAGTAAAAGTATAATTACGCGCAAATAAATTAATTTTTCTTTCATATATTATATATTAATGATTTATCCAATACTACAATAACTATGAAAGATTATATATATATATATATATATATATATAATTGAACTATGAAAGGATAACAGAGATATAAGGGGCAAAGACAGAGATATAAGGGCAAAGACCCTAGAGTCTGTTGTCAAAAGGGAGGTCACATGTTCTTTTCATTTCTTTCATAGAAAAAAAATTAAATGAGTTAGATTGTCCCTAGATTTAAATGATATTTATAAAAATATTTATATATTATTAATTAATAAGTCTTTGTTGGTATATGTGGCATATTCTAAGATGTACCTAAATATTTGTGTGTTAAAATTTGGTACCTTACAAAATAGAGATAAAGGATTTTTATGAAATTTCTAGAGATTTAACTTTTATTACAGCAAATTCACATGTAATTATTTAGAAATTAATAGTTACTTATCAATTTCATAGGATTCCCTCATACTCCCTTTTATTTGGGCAATAACTCTCATAACCCCCAAAGTGTTATATATATATGTGTGTGTGTGCCTGTGTGTGTGTAAGGCTGTGCAATCTGACTAAAAATTAATGTAATGATTCAAAAACAAATAATGAATAATAAAATAATAAAAATTAGTATAGATGATAACAAACGAACTCATATCCTATAAAAATGCGAAGATTCTCGTTATTTTTATAAAAAAAATTTTAGCAAGCGATCTCGTAAGTTATATGTAAATACTCTTTAAATTATAGGATTATACTTTAATTTTAATAAAATATTAATATCAAATTTATCTAATTTTTTTATTAAAAAATAATAATAAACATCAAAGAAAGTAAGGCGATTCAAATTCGAGATACACCACATTGATGAGTGGTTGACAAAGCTTAGGTGCAAGAGTATTATTATTATTATTATTATATACGCAGAAAAATTAAACATGAGTGGGGCTCTCCTCTCACCATATTTTCAGAAAATAAAAAGAAGTGGGCCCACCATATCTGACTTTTATTTTAAATCTAAACAATAATTTCAATATAATAAACTTAAATTATACATATGCATATTCCATATTTGACATTATAGATCTCATATATACTACATTATTTTCTGCTTCTTACTTATTTCATTCAGGAACAGACCAGAAAGATTTTCCAACACACTCATATATTCCTCCACTCAGCTTCCAAATCCCACGTCTCTTCCACCCTCTCTCTTCCTTCTTTCTTTCTTTTTTATTCTCTCCCATCTTTTTTACTTTTTTGGTGTCTATGTTCAATCACTAAGATATGTCTGCACCGTTTGAACTACCAAGGAAATAATAGTACTTGCATGATTGATGATTGTAGGCATATGATGTTTTTCTTAGGCCTATTCAGTGAGTAATAATTTGAGAAACTCATAATATATATATATATATATATGTGTGTGCGCGCGCGCGCGCTCTGTGACAACTTCAACAAACTGATGGCCATAAAAAATTATCATACTGTATTAACAAAATTCGTTACACTAGAAAATTAAATCGCATTAATTAATTTTCTAAAAAATCAGTCGCATTAGTCAATAATATTTTCATTTTCACTTTATTATATATATCATTTTATTTTTTAAAATTAAATATTTCCCAACAAAGGGAAATTACTCTGATTTCAATTGAAGTACTCTGGTTCTAAATGCATGATTTTGATAATTAATTAATAAATATTAAAAATATTAATTAAATTAATTTTTTGTAATATAATATATGCGTTGATTTATTTTTTTAAAATACTCATTATCCATATTAATAAAATCTCCCTTTAGCAAAAAAAATCCTTTAATATATTAATTAACTGGTATAAGTTAAAAACTATTATAAATTCAGAAAATAAAATATATTTAATTTATTTAAAACTAAAACAAACTCGTTAACTAGCTTATAGCTGATATGTTAAGATAGAATACTTAATAATTTTAGATATACTATTTAAATAAATATATATGTAAAATTTTATTCAATGATTAGTTATTTGGGTAGAGCCATTCAGAAATTAATGTAAGAACTCTCCAAGAGAATAAATATAGGTGGTTAAAATACTTCGCCTTGCTCAAAAATTTTTGTAAACTCAACTTTTTCTAAAAAATTTTATAAAAAAAAATAAAAATAAAAGCAAAATTATTTTTATCAAATAAAAAAGGGAATAAAATTAGTTTAGAACAATACTCCTCCATGTAGTTTTTGCTGGACAATAGTGCTGTCTTTAACCTGTCAAAGAAGGTAAAATTTGTTGAACTCGAGGAAAGTATATTCTGAAATCAGTTTTTTATTTTTAAGGATGAAATGAGAAAGACGAGAGAGTGGGGAAGAGGTTTTTAATTTTTTTTTACAATTTCAAAAATTGACCAAAATGAATTGGGGAAGTAAAGTGGTGAACTAGTCCACGCGTCATCGGCGAACTACTATGACCACTAATAAGAGTCGGTGATCTGTCAACTCCGCCACAGTTGTTTTTTTTTTTCCAATTTTTCTCACCAAAAATGGTTTCATCTAACGTCACCGTTACCGTTTAGAAAAGAATCTAACTATCGTTATCGTCCGCCATCATCTCAACGTCGCCGTTAACTACACCGGCGGCATCTTCCACGGCTTCTTCTTCCTCATCGCCCACCCATCTCTCTACAGCCGTGCACTCAACCTTGTGACGGAACTTCCAATCAAGCGCCTGACACGCGCGTGAGCAATAATTCACTGTTCCACACACCGAACACCTCCGAAATTCATGCCTACGCGTCTCAGGCCGACCACAACCTACATGCGAACATAGACGTAGACCGGGCCCGGGAAACCCGCCCCGTGCTGCAAACCATTCTGTTAAGAACCGATTTGCTGGGTGGGCCTCCGGAGCTGGGACGTTGCATCCGAAATCACTAAGAAGCGGGCAACCCGACCCGGATAGGTGCCGGAGCTGAGGATTAGAGTGTGGCTGAGGGACTTGGTTGAGGTTCCACGTGAGCCAAGAGCGCGTGGGGATGCCAGCTGCAGCCGATGAGGAGAGCACGGCGGCTAGCTCTCGGGCATTGGCTTGAACGAGGAAGCGCCTCCCCTCTATGATGTTTTGTCGGACGCCGTAGCCGTCTTGTAAGCAGTGGCCGAGCTCCCTCAGGGCGTCTATATGGCCGAGGAAGGCAGCTCGAGCGCAGAGAGCCACGCCGGCTCTGAGGTCCTTGTCGTTTTTGGTCCCGCCACTTCCGTTGAACTGTATGACGGCAAGGGAGTACAGTGCCGGCGCGTGGGAGTTAATCGCCGCCTTGGCTAGCAGCGAGGCTCCGCTTCCTCGATTTTGCAAACAGTAGAAACGAATCTGCAAAGGCAACAAAGCAGTCCACATTCAATACTGTTACCACAAATGTGACCGGATTCTGAATTGAACAAACAGATTTCTAATTTCAGCGAAAAGAAAGGGATCATCGTTCTTCACTAACCATGCCGAGAGTATAGCAGGCCTCGACGTTGCCGGCGTCGACGCACAGTTTCAGAAAACGATGAGCAGATTCGCACCAGTTCTTGGCTCTCACGGCCAAAGCCTTCGGCGAAGCTTTGGACAACACAGAAGAACTGAGACCTAATCCGTTTAATCTCTTACACCTGTTTACCGAAATCAATCGTGTCAGATTCAAGATCAACACATATATATAACTAAGAATGTAAGGGAAGAAGTTAAATATAGTGCGTACGTGATCAAGACATTGACGAAGTCGGAAGGGCAAGCGGCGGAGGAACTAAGTTTGGAGAGAATAACGAGGATAAGGTCATCGTGCAAGGAATCGAAAAAACAGTTCTCGCCGGAAGCATTTCCCGGCGACTTCTTTCTCCTTTTCCGGCTAACAATAGAATCAATGTCCATGTCCTTGTTTCTCTTAGGAACGACTTTTAAATCTGAACACAAACTTCCGGCGACTACGGCGGCGGCGGCTTCTTCTGTACCCATGGTTGTTACGACTCGAGGATAACAGAGGCCTCCACGGGTTCTCATAGTTTCTTGAAGAGCCTGCTTCTCTCTGAGGGATAAAGAGAGAACAAAGCAAAGTGGGAATTTATATATATAAGAGGAAAATGAATCACTACACTTACAAAGGGCTAAGGGGCTTCGACAACAGCTACGACAAAGCTGAAGGTTTAAAATAAATCTTAACTAGACAGTAACTACATTAAAAATTAAAATTAATATTAAAAATATATCAAAACTTCATGATCATGACCCAGCATGTTTTTTCATTTTAGGAATATATACTTTCTTCTTCGAATTTAAAGAACGAATTATGCTGTTAAAACATCAAAAAATATGCATTATATATACATTTATAAAATAAGATAAAAGAATTACTCCCTCAATTCTAATTGGACAAGTTATATAATTTATTTAAAATTTTAAAAAATTAATTAAATTAATTATTTTAAAAAAATATGTTAATTTTTACAAAATATTTATTTTAATTATTTATATTAAAATTACTCTAATTTTTCATTACTCATTATAAATATATAACATATTTAACTAATTTAATTAAATTAAAAAATTAATTAATATAATTTATTTTTTTCTTAAAACATCATAATCATCTTCAATATTTCCCTTAATACTTTTTTATTTGATTACTGTTAAAAGAATATCAATACGAATAATTTAAAAAAAATAAAAAATATAAAAAATATATTTTATATTTATGACAAATATCAATTCTCTAATTATATCATGAATTATGGATTAAAATAATATTAAAATAAACCTTTCTATTACTTCTTACATTTAAAACTAGTTATATAAGTATATTTATTTATTATTCAAATATGTTATTGATATAAAATAAATTTAATTAATACCACTATAATAAATTTTTTTATTCAGTATATTATATTAAATGTAAGAATTATCTGACATTTAATAAATTTCCAAAATGAAGATAAATGGTAAATGACGATAAATTATTAATTGAAAATTTCAGAAATGACCCTGGTTTTGTCGTTATTTCGGTCAAAGGGAGTTGACCGATATCCAGCAGGTTCGTAGGTCATGGTCTGTGTCGCTCGTCTTTGAGTATCCGTAGAAACGCTTCACCCTTGTCTGCACGCCTTTTGAACAGACCTTTTTCTGCTTTTCCCTGTCTCCACACCTTTATTGAATAAACCTCTTATATAGGTTTCCGCGTATGTTTTATACTACAAATATTCTTAAATTATAAATTGAAAATTGAAAAAAAAAAGCATATCAGGTTTAAACTTTAAACTCTTTTTATTCTTCTTTCTAGATTTAAATTAATTTACAAAATTAATTAAAGAGAGGGCAAGGCAAAACAAGACACTATCTTTTGCTTTTAAGCAAGAAATATTTTTGCCAACAAATAAGTTATAATAATTAATTTTACATAAGTTTAAAAATTTAGTTTTAGTTAAAATAAAAAGAAAATTAGTCAAAAAGTAAAATTAGTTATTCTTGTAAAATTTTAAAAATTACTGTCAACAAAAATTCTTAGTGGAAGGAGTTTGATTTATTAGTTCAATAATTTTATAATTAATTAGAAATTCTAAGTAAAAAAATTAATATTTTTAAAAATATATTATATTATGAAACATATAAGAGGTCCTTATAATAAGAATGGAATAGAGGTCCTTAAAAAAATAATCTCTTTCTTCATTCGGTTTAAAATTTTTAGGAGGAAGTGAGCTAAAATTTGGACACCCTTCCTTTCTCTCTTCCAATTTTTATGTCCCTCTAAATCGGAGTTTTTAGAATGGATGTCAAAATTTGAGACAATTATATCCTTCCTGTGCATACCTTTTTTCTTTGTCTAAAGTTTATCTTTCATCCTGACGCTAGTGTCATTGTCAACTTGTCAACAAGATTTGTTGTGGCAATTAGTACTAGCGTCGTTACATATGTCTTCTCTACACAATGGTATGTCATTGGTGGTCATTACTTGCTAGTTGTTGGAATCATTGTTTGCTTTCTATTTAATCTCCATAGGTAAAGTTTTCTTCGACTAAATATTCGTTTTGTTCATTTTGAGCTGTGTTTTGTCTAGATTTCAAACAAACACCTATTTATCGTGTTGTCTAGATTCTAGCATTTTATCTTGCATTTTAGTCTTACATTAATTCCATACTTTCATAATAGCATTATAGTTTATATATTTATTCTTCACTAAATGCTGATTTGTTGATATATGATGCAGTTACAGCCACATGCTTCCCTTTCCCAACTTCCTCAGCTTTACTTTTCGAAGTAATAGGACCATACACTGAAAGTGTATGCCCTTGTGGAGACTCAAACCCTATTCGTAGAGAAATCTTCCCTTTTTTACTTCTCCTTCTTCTAAATGATCTCTTTCTTCTTTTGCGCACGTTCAGGTTGAACTACATCCTTCCTCACTTTTTGGCTCTGTCTCAGCTTTTCAAACAGAGTATTTGTTTTGAATGTTGTATTCATTACAGGCACTTTCGTTCGAGCTATTCTAGTGTTAGTTTACTAAAAATGATAAATGGAATTGGTTACACGATTCAATGGATAGAGTGGGAAGGTTGAGCGTGGGTTCCCAGAAGAGAAGTTCATAGCACACTAAGAGTAAATGGTTTGAGTTTTGAAATGACGCTCCAATTATAGAGTTTTAAAACTAGGTGTCCTGAATTGAAAAGGTCAATTTTAGATTAAAAACTCGAGTTTTATATGACAAATTTATTTTAATTGTATATGCATAACAATATCAAAACTCAAGTTTATTTATTAAAATTGAGTTATAACACAAGTCCGTAAAATACAAATTTCTCACCATGACTCTATTTTTTTGGTTAGACAACTCCATTTTCATAAAAAAAAATAAAGTTTATATATACAAATAATTTATTAATAATAATAAAGATATAATAGTAAATTAATCATATTATTATTTTCTATTTATTTTCTAACTAAATAAATGATTATTAAAAAAGTATTCATTCCATTCCCTTACAATCAAACAAAACAAAAACAACATTCAATCCTCCTTTCCTCTCCCCTTCTCTCCACTTCTTTCAAACCAAACCGAACACCCCTTAATTTCTATCACATTTAAAATTTTCACTTACAGGAAAAGTCTTTTTTTTGTTGTTGTCAGAATTCAGAATGTAGGAAATGTTGAATAAGCTGGCCATGGTTTGAAAATGGGTTATGTTTTTGGCGGAGGGAAACAAACTTTCTGTTACAAATTGGAGTATGATAATAAAAATAAATGTAATTTTCCGTCCTCATGTTTAAAAACAACAAAGGCCGTGATCCTTGGGGCGTGGCATGCACTGTTCGGTTGTTCGTAGTGACTTATTAGGATGTGCATAACAAGCGATGAGATTGCGAGTGGGGTAAATTACGGCATCGTTCAAAACTAATTCAGGTACCCATTTCTGGGCACTCACCCAACTCTCCACAAAGCACGCCTCATTCAAAGTCAAACCTTTGGTTCAGCTCGTGTTCCGGGTTGTGTTTCTTGGCGACAGATATTTTAATTTTTAAATATTTAAATTTATATTTAAAAATAATAAATAATTTATTTTATTTAATATTAATATTAATATTTTTTTTAAAAAAAGAGAGATTTTATTTTATTTTTATATTATAAGTGAATATAATATTTTAAAAAAATATATTAAAAAAAATCTCAAGTTCCGCTACCTTTTTTATTTTCACTTTCATTTTTAATTTTTCTTTTTTTAGGGGCTAAAATTACATTATTCATTATTCCTTTCCGTCTTACTATTTCCAAAAAACTAAAATTGGGTTTCGAATATTATTTGAAAACAAAATCCTAATAATTAAGGTATTAAAACGGATCAATTATTGAGCTGGTTAAAATAGTAATCAAAAGATAATAATCAAACTCAAATAAGTTAACAATCAGAAAATAAAATAAAAATTAACTATGTTAATATATCTAAAATTTTTAATTGGACTGATTAAGAGATTGATTTAACAATTTAACTAACCTAAATTAAGTATTAATATCAAGTTTATAATCATAGTGACTTTAATTCCATACTCTTGCGAGTTATGAAAGGTTAAATTGACCGTTATTAATAAAAAGATTTTATTTTGGATTTAATCTTTAATCATTTTCTATAGTTTCTATTGAAATGATCCTCCAGTTACAAACTCTACCATCTTTGGTTTGCACGCACACTTGCTCTTTTTAACAAAATGTCGACACCCGTGCTGTAAAAATAAAAGAATTGATGAATCACACAGAACAAATAATAAAAATAAAGAGAAGGTAGGAGGAAGGCAGGAACAATTGTGTGGGATGATGTGTGGCAAAAACAAGACTAGGAATTTAATTAATGAAAGGCCATGCTCCTCTTCTTTTTTATAGCTGAAATATTAATTTTTTTATAATTATAGTTGGGATGTTTGAAGAGATATTTTAATTTTTGAATATTTAGGTTTATACTTGAAGGTAAAAAATGGCTCATCTTATCTAATATTGATATTTTTTTAGAGAAAATAAGATTTCTTATTATTTTTAAATTGTGAGTGTATCTAATTTTTTTTAATTTTTTTTTATAAAAAAAAGGAGCATGAGCTGAGCTGTACATATAATACGTTATCCGGTTTCTCGAAATCTTTACCTAAAATTTTTTGATAGAAAAGTGTCTGGTTAGGCAGTCATAGGGGTGTACATAGGTAATATTAGATAACTTTTTTGTCTAATGCCTTACTTAAAAAAAAGTATAAGCTATAGTTTACAGCCTGATATTCACCTTATTCAGTAGAAGCTATAATTATTTTGGGCTAAACATGAGCAGGCTAGGCATATCCAAGTCATGATACCCTGCTCATATTATGAAAAAAATATGTAATTATAAACTTATAAAATAATAATATATTCATATATATTCAATAGTTAAATAATATATATTATTCACTAAGAATAAGATAATAAAAAGATAGTAATTAAAGTTTTAAAATTTAAGGCATATAAAAAAAAAAGCCTTGAAATCTAAATAGTTTACAATTGTAACTTTGCATCAATCTCCCTAAAATTGATAAAGATGAATCATATGAAAAAAAATATGACAGTTACTATAGTTTAAAAAAATAAAGAAAGAAATCAATTTAGTTATAAATTTTGAAGGATGCAATTACTTACTTGACTACTCATATTTATAAAATTATCCTTAAATTACTAGTATCTATTATATTCGTTCTATATAAAATACTGTAATATATAAATTTTAATATAAAAAAAGTAACTAACTGGTCAGAGTTAAATGGATAAAGCAACTACCTCTACTCCGATAGTCAACCCTATTTAAAATTATTTATTTTATATTAAATTATTTTTTATCAAATTAAATAGAATATTTTTTATAGGTGAATTCTTTATAGACCCTAGGCTTCTTGCATAGAAAGCCCCATATAACTTATGACAACGTATTAATTAATTAATTGTTGATAGATATTTTTATTAATAAATATAGCAAAACATGTGACATTTTAAACATAATGCCAATGTTTAGATAAAAAAGCAAGACTACCAATTGCTCTATATTAGTTAATTTTACGGGCTAAATGCTTTTTAATATAAAATTAATATATGAATTTAATGGTCAATATTAGTTAAAGGGTAACATTATAACAATTTTAGTGCTTTACCAAATTGTTTAGGATACTCATTACCTTTTACAAAATAGTTTACGAAACAAAAATGCCATTTAATTCTATATTATATATAAGCCACCAAATAATAATAACCAAATCAATCTAAATAACAACTACGAGGATATGGGATCGTGATTTTTATTTTTAATTGAGTATCTCTATGATGGGTAGATCCCCAATCTTTGGCATTGGAGTATTGTCATATGAATTTTGGAGTACTTTTCTTGCTCATCGTTTTCGTAAAAATATATAAATAAATAAATAAATAATATAACTTTATATGTATATGTATCTACTACATCCTATCATAATTATAAAAGTTAGTTGAATTTTTAGATAGATTAAAGAAACTAAATAAATCAATTAATTTTAATAAATTGATTATTATATAAAATGAATTTATCTTTAGAAGTTATATTTTGTAGAAATAGAAGTAGAAGTGAAAATAAAATTAAACTGTAAATATATTTTAAAAATTTGTTTGGCAAAATAAAAATTAGTATGAAATTGATGTATATTTGTTTTATAACTTGAGGTAAAATAGTCTAAAATATATTTTTTATAACTTAAGAATAATTAAAATTATCCAAAAATTTTATAATTTAGGATAAAATAGTCCAAAATATTTCACTTTTATTTCCATCATCTTATTTCTTAATTTTTTTATAGAACTAAAATAATAAAAAATAATAAAAATAAAAGTGGCTTCTATTATTTATATCAAATAAATTGTACTTAAGTAAAAGTGACTTCTATTTTATTAAAAAAATTGTAATTCCATTATACCAAACATACTATAGGAGAATATGGGATAGGCTTATTTTAGATATTTATTTTATTAAGATGATTTGAATAGGGATATTTAGAATATTTTTAGATTAATTAATTATAATTTAATTGGATTTTTTATCAAAATATTTCTTAAAATTATTTTAGATTTTATTTATTTTTAATAGGGTTTAAATTATTATGAATTTGTCATCATAATATTTCTAAAGATTTAAAAATAACTTCAGAATTTCTCTCTCCCCCCTTTCCCTCTATACTAGTCTCAAATCATACAATCATGTGTAAGTGGAGTTTGAGAATCAAAGGAAACGAATCTAAACCGGCAAGTAAGGTATGGTGAGGTGGGACCCACGTCTATCAATTTTGCATTATTAGAATTTAAATCTGACTGACCCCACTCAAAGGCATGCCTCATGCTCTGTTTTCTCACAAATAATAATACATCCATCCATCAGTTTCACTTTTTACCCCGAATCTATTTATTTATTTATCCTTGAAATATATAAAATTAATGTTATAAAAATGAGTTATCTATAATATTTCTACTTTGTACATAATAATTAATGTATTGATATTTTTGTCTTATCCTTAACATTTTTAGCATTTTTTAAAAATTTAATGTATAATTAAATTCAAATCAAAATATAAAAAATAAATGAAACAGTTTAAAAATATCTGAAGTTTTTCTTAATTTTTAATTTAGTATTTGTATTAAATATTTTGATTTTATTCTGTCAACATAATTAACTTTTATATAAAACAGTATTAATAAAATAAAATTATATAAGTTAACTGTGTTGATAGAATAAAATTAAAAAAAATAATAAAAATTTAATAAATATACTAAATTAAAAATTGAAAAAATAGAGATATTCAGGATGATTTTCCCAACAACAAAAGTGTAACTTAGTGGGAAAGTATTTTATCAAATATATATAATTTCTACTTTTATAAAGACTACATATGTAATTAATATATATGTCATATTAAGAATATATAAGAAGTTAGCTCATGATACATTAAATTATAAGTTCAAATTACTAATATGATAATTTTATTAGTGGGTGATTTATAAATATTTTTATAAATGAGCTCCTATAAATTAATTCATTTAATTTTTTGTGTGTATTTTTTTAAAAACGAGGAACATGTAAGGTAAAAGATGTTGGGAATAAGAAAAAATGTGTTTGTACATATATATATATATATATATATATATATACTCACTCTAATGTTAATTATAAAAGTTAAAAAGTGAATTTATTTTAGTTCTAATTAGAAGACCCATATCCACTTTATCTTTTAAAATTATAATATTTTTTCTAAAATACCCTTATACGATTGCACTTATTGAGATGATTTCTGTTAAGAGTAATTTAAATGTATATGATTAAAGAGAATATTTAAAAAAAATAACACACAATCATTATAAATAACTAACCTAATTATTTTTATTAATATATCTAAATTAGCTAATAAGATATTATATTAATAATAGAATGTAGTAATATTTATATATAAGTCACCAAATAATAATAGGCTAAAATCTATAGAGAGGGACGGGGGTTTGATTATGTAATGATAAATAAAATTACATTTAAAGCTGTAGGTAAAAAAAAAATAATTATGATAAAATTATTAGCTCATACATATGCTATGTAGGATACTCAATAATTTGACTTGACAATTTCTGTCAATAATATAACGGTAAAAACTAAGACAAGAGGCTTAATGTCACAAATTAAAATATTAATGAGATTAAATTTAAATTTTAAAAATTAAGGAGGTTTTACATAATTTACCTAAAATTTGAGAGTTTTATAGATTTTAGTTATAATAATAATATAATAATAATAATCATGACAGGCAATCAAAACAATTACGAGAATATAAGGCGGTATCACATGCCAACCACTAAGCATCTTACATAGAAATATATTTGCATAATTAGAAATTAAATATATTTTGCCACATGATAATATGCTTTAAAGTAAGAACATGTGTAAGGTCGAAAAAGACGTTCAGAACAAGAAAACACAATTGCCTGATAATATTATTATCGTTTGCTGTCGACTGAATTAAAATTGTTAGAAGTTATAATAATAATAAGAATGGTAGGTATCCGTTTTGTAGTTGAGATTCAGTTGTTATACTTCCTTGTGCAGTTTATCTTTCTATTATTTTTATTTACGCTTCATATAGCGATTCATATTTATAATATTTTATATTTAATGTAATGTGTATATAACTGAAGTATTATTTTAGTAATACGTTCTTGTAGCCTTACGTAATCAGTAGTATATTTATTAATCATTTATATCATGAAAAAGCAAACGTTATTACAATTTATTATGATTATTTTTTAAAATTACCTAAGTAATTAACTTCGGAGTAGATATATACTACTTCTCTGGCTTGAAATATAAGGTGCAAAAGCTGAGAGGGGTCTAATTTTTTTTTATAAGGTACGATTTGAATTTATCTCATTATTTAATATTTTTTTCTAATTTTATCTCTAGTTATCTGTATATATTTAATGCTTCTTTTCTTCACCTTTTATTTATTGCCTCTCTCACTACTCTTTATTAATAGGAGCATATATATTGGAAAATAAAATACATGCTTTATATATTTATTATTTTTAATTGATTTTAACTAATTTCTTAATATGTGTAAATTAATTATTTGAATCTTATATTTTAAATAAGATGAACAAAACTACCTCCTCTCTTATTAAATTGTCCTAACAAGAAAAAAAGACACCCACCAAGTATAAAGTAGATGTATTCCCTTCTATTTAAAATACAAGTATTTAATATAATAGGGTTAAAGTTATTGTTTTTTTAATTTAATTTTTTTAATGAATTAACCACTCTGGTGATTAAAAGTGAATTATATTTTATATAAGAAGAAGTACTATATAATATTTTTTTTTCTTTTTAATTTTTTCCTCCACCTAATGTCACATTATATAAGTAATAATTATATCTTAATATTTAGAACATGACATATATATTTAGAGACAAATAAAAATTAAAATCAGGATAAGTGATAAAGCCATACGTAATCCATAACGTGGATGTTTTGTTAAATACTCTAGACATAAATATATGCAACATGTTGGAAAAACAAAAGGCATAAATATTATAGATGAGATATTTTTGGTTTCAACGGGGTTGGGGGGTTTGAAGATCATTGTCATTAGACAAGTCAACAACTCTGACTTGCAATATATATATATATATATATATATATATATATATATATATTGGCATACATGCTCTTTAATTATTTGATCAAAATGTTATGTTGCGTCTCCAAACAGGAAAAAATAAGAAAGAAAGAAAACTTGACAAACCAACAAATGGAATAAGGAAGGAGAATCAAAGCAATATTAGAATTGCTTACTGACGGGTGTTTTGCTTATCTCTCTCTCTCTCTCTATATATATATATATATATATGTTTGACTAAACCAGAAAGATGCATGCCTTATATATATAACCAAGACCCAAAAATTATACTCATGAGTCATAACTTTGAAGGTAATTTGTAAGATCATTATTATGTCCTTATATAATTAATAGTTTGTTAAGTTCTTCTACATATTACATAAACTTTAAAAAGTCCATCACATTTATTTTCCTGTCATCAATATATATATTTGTGTGTGTGTGTGTGCGCCCCAATGTATTAAAAATCGGACCGATCATTGAACCGGTGGAAGCATTGGGTTAAGGGTCAGTAGTTTAGACCGGGTCAACACAGAGTTAGACTATTGATGTTTAAAAATATTATAATTTAAATGACCATCCTTACTAATGAATCATATATATATATATATATATATATATACACACACATTATCCTGTGAATTTATTTTATTAGCATATATATATTGATTGATTACAGCTTGGAAAAATTACGATTAATTTTTCAATTTAATATTTTTTCACATTTAGCTATTGGATATTATTTTATTTTGTGCACACTTTTAGAGTTTAATTGAAGATCATCGATGGAATTTAATTGGGCTGAAATTGATTAATTTCATTATCTTAATTTCTTTTTTTTTCTAGAGTAAATTTGTGTAAATAGAAATTAGAGTGCTTAAGGGTGATTTAGTCTTTTTACTCTTTTTCTATTAGATCTTGAATTTGAATGGAAGTAACAAGGGAAGCACGGCTGCTGGGGCAAAAAAAAAAACAAAAAGAAAAAAAAAACAGAGGTCACACTTGAGAGAAGGACAGAGGCGAGATCAAGAAAAAAAATATTTGTTTCAATTATATCCTTAATAATTAATTAATGTGTGGTTTGTTTTGACCTTGTATTAATCTGTGGTTTTTGAACATTGTATAATCACATTAACATTGAAATAGAGGAAATATACAACAAAAAATATTTTAGTTTACACGCAATGCATTTCATGATAAAGTCCATTGAAAATTCTCTAGACAACTTTAATTAAAGATTAATTTAAATCATGCTGTGTTACATTGATTATTTTTACGATCATGGAGATTTTCTATTTATTTTCATATGTCAATATATAACACAATGTTTTTTGGTCACTGTGTGTGTGTGTGTGTGTATATATTATACATAGTATTTTTTTTTTGTGTGTGGGTCAACTCAAACTTGTGAGTGGGTGTGAATTAATATGGTCAAATGAGTGAGGTGGACCATTCCTCTCATGTGAAGAGGGGCCACTCATTTCTCAAAATCAACCTCTCATTTTAATTTGATAAATATTTTAGCTTTCCAGTTGTTTAGTTGATAATTGACCTAAGAGTATGATATTTCGGTATTCTAAAACTTGAATTTAGTTGAGATACTTATGTAAATTGGACTTTTAGGAACCCGTTAGTTAATTAGTTAAGTGACTGTCTTAAATAAAAGCTAGGTAGCGTGTCAAAATCATAGAGAAGTGTCTTATAATATATATACATTGGGAAACAAATACAAAACAAAAAATATATATTATCGTCATGAAACTATTAACAGTTAGACTAATTATAAAAATGTAGACATTCAATAGTAAGTGATCCAACTATAGCTGAATTAGTGTAATATTAAACATGATTAAAATAATATAATTTAATTAAAATAAAATATATACTTCTTTGATTGCTAATATAAAAGTTATTTATTTAATTTATTGAAGATAAATTAAAAAAATTAAAAAAATTATTTAATTATAATATATGTATGACTTGATCTTTTTAAAATATTTGTGTATAATTTATATTCTATATCAATTTATAATGAAGTAAGTTAGTTTTTTAAAATTATAAATGTGAGAGATATATTATATTAAGATCTTACATTTAATATTATGTAAGACTAAAACTCAATCTTTAATTAAGTTCTATATTTAGGAGCATATATATATATATATATATATAACTCTTAAAAGAGTAATATTTTTAAAAAAGGAACTAATCTACAAATAAATAGAATATTAACATTGAATTATTAAATTATAGATTTGATATATTTCTATATTTTTAACTTGAAATAACGTTGGTTAAAGAAATGAGGAAACATATATGAAAATCAATTTCATCAACCTGTTTAAAATCCTTAACCAGATCGAATGGGACTAATTTACTAATTAAGCCAGTTGACAAAAGTTAAATTTTAATATCATGCCTTAGGTCACTCTCATCAATAATAGAAGTCAATAGCTTCCTTGCGTGTTGAAGTGAGTGAAATTAAAGAGAGTAGTGGAAAATAAAGATGAAGGTGGGAGAGACGAGAGAGGACGGAATCTGAGAGTTTTGAAATTGTTGGGAGGTATGGAGGCAAGTAATTAGTTGTTCCCTTTCACTCATGCACGCCTCTTCTTACCACATATTCTCTTATCCCTTCCCCTTTTATCTTTTTCTTCTACGTGTTTCATCTTATTTACCTGTTTGCTTCTCCCACAACTCCCTTGTCCCCTCTTCTTCCCACACATTGTTTTCCTTATCTCTTTACCATTTCCTATTTCTCAACTTATATATATATATATATATATATATATATATATATCAACATATATTCATTTTCTCATATCGAATACTACTATTATTAATTATTATAATTTAATTTAATTTAATTTTAATTCTTATTGTTTTAAATAGTAGTTTTTAGTCTTTTTAGTTTTATAAAGACTCACATATTTATAGGGATAAAATTAAAACTTATTAAAAGTATAAGGATTAAAACTAAAACTCTTTTGGTGCCTATAATTTTAACAAAATTTGGTTTTAGTCTCTAAACTTTTAAGAAGTTTTAGTTTTAGTCTCTATACTTAAAGATATTAATTAATATTATTAAATATTTATGAAACTATAGATATTAAAAACTATAATTTAAAACTAGAAGGACCTAAATTAAAATTTAATCAAACTATAATGACTAATAATAGTATTTTTTTTATTCTTAATATAAGACATATTTAAGTAATTTAATTATATTAAAAAAATTAATTAAACTAGCTAATATAATATATATTTTTTTAAAATACTATAATCATATTACTTAATTTCTTTTCTATATCTCTTATATGATTATTGTTAACAGAAAATTAATGGATAATTTAAAAAAAATTATAAATATAAAAAATAAATTTTATATTTAAAATTAATATTAAATCTATAATTAAATTTTATAGTAAACACAATAGGAGTATTAACCTCACGCATTTTCTTCTTCTTGTGTGTTTTTTCCTATCCCCTCTTTCTCTTCCCACATACTCTTTCTCGTCCTTATCTTTACCATTTTCTACTTTTTATATATCTATATAGAGGATATAGGGTAATATTATAATAGTTTTAAAATAAAAATTAGGTTAAAATATATATTTGATAATTTATATTTATATCAAGGTTTATTTTAGTCTTTTAAATTTAAAAAGTATACTTTTAATCATTTTAATTTAATGACATTAATTTCACTAATAGAAAACGTTAACTCACTAAATAATGATTCAATAATTAATTACAAAGGATTTTTAACTTTTAATTTTAATTATTTAATATAATTATTTTTATATTTTAAAATTAAAATAAGCCTTCTCAAATACAAAAATATAGAATTGTATGGCTATTCCTATTAAATATATTTTAAACTAAAATTTAATGTATCAGTATTTAAATTTTGAGTCAATATTTTTATTTAATGACTCAACATATGTTGAGTAAGTGTTTTCTACAAGTGAAGTTAAAAATGGTAGATTTTTCTTTTTGAAGACAGAATATGGCAGCTTTTATGATGATAAATTTCGCATGACTAGAACAAATTAAAAAAAAAGAAATTTACAAAGAAAATATGTGATGGAAATTAAAAAATAAATTAAATGGAGTTTGCGACGGGAAAAAAATTAGAACATAGCCCTTTTTAATTATACTGGCATTGCATTTTTTTAATGTGTTTTCTATAGAAATTTTGGATGTCTTATTGTGCAATGTAACGAAAAATTTTATAGTTTTAAAAAGAAAACAACAAAACCAGTAATCATGATCGTACACACAAAAATAAAACATAATCATGTGAGATTGATCTTATCTTATCATGGTCATTTGAAACGCATATGGGCAAAGTTTAAAAATCAGCGAGTCTGAAAAACCAAACAAATCTAGTTTAACCTATAAACATAACTTATGTGTGTTTGATAAACTAGTAAACTTAAGTTTTAAAAATATTTCTGGGTAAAATTTTAGTTTAGAAAAATTTTAAAACAAATAGTTATATTTATTCAAAAGGGTTTTTGGACTAAATTATAATTTAAAATTAAAGTTTTAGATAAACTACTGAGACTAGCTTATAAAACAGTAAAAGAGCTTATGGACTAATCAATTATCATTTTATCTATAATTTTTCTTATACCCTATTTCCTCTCTCTTTTATATTCTATCTCCTCTCTCCTCTATCATCTTTCTTGTATACTATCTCTCCTCTCTCCTATATTTAATAATCATATATTTTCTGGTAATTTTTCAATTATAAAAGTCCTTCTGGTAATAACTATCTAAACACGTATTTATTCCGAACTACTTTTTTTCCATAAGCTCTTCTCCAAAAGTCAATTTTTAAAAGTTGCCTAAAAGTATTTTTTTTAATAATCTATTCTATAAATTCTTATCTAAATGGGCCCTAAATTGCAGCATAACAATCAAGTAACTCTTTCACTTTTTTTTTTATCAAAAAAAATCGGAGACATACTTTTATAGGTTGAACAATAAAAGAACTTTTTGATATAAGATCCAGTTTAAGGTTTTTTAGAAATCAAGAAGTATTCCTAGTCAATAATTTATGGGATTTATCTTAATTTTAAATATAAAACTTATAAGTACTGTTTAATATGAGGGATTTGGGGGGGGGGAGGAAGGCATTTTTTTGTATTGGATTTTAAAAAATTAGAGAAGTAAGGTTCAAAGTTTTTAATTAATTTTTTTACTATTTTATCTTATATCTTTTATTTTTTTAAAATTTAATTCATAAAAAATTTCCCTTCCCTCCTCTTTCCAAATCCCTTGAACTATAATTATCTTTATTGATTATATATATTAATTTTTTTATTAAAGAGCAGTTATAATACAAATAATTAAAGAAGATATTTTAAAAAAAATTAAAATATATATTTTATAAATAATAAATTTAACTAATTTCTTTAATCTCTGCAAATCAATTTTTTTTTATAGAGCTATGCAAATCAATTATCTAACTCATATACTCTTCTAATCATAAATATAAGATATAATTAATAAGTTGATATTCATCCTAAATATAATATATAATTTTAAAATTTACTAAATTTTTACTAAATTATCTTATTAATTTTCTTTCAATAATAACCAAGTAATAAAAATAAAAGGAATTAAAGAAGATGATTATTATCATCTAAAAAAATATGTTATGATAATTAATTTAATTAAAATTTTTAATATAATAAATTATTTAAATATATATTATATTTCGAATTAGAAGAATATTAACCAATAAATAAGTAATTAAAAAAAACCTGACATGATTGGGAAAATACGAAGTAAAAAAGGATGAATAATTTGACGAGAATGGACCCCATGCATGACAATAAAACCAGTGCTCTCTCTCTCTCTCTATGTACACACACACACACACAGATTTTTCGTACTTTAATTCTCTACGTGCCCATATCATTGCTATTCTTAGCTGACAAAGTAATAAGGTATTTGCTATGATTGCAGTCACGTTTTAAGACGGTGAGGTGGTGAAATAATTTATATGAGGTGGTTAAAGTAAAAATACGTCCATATAAATATATTTACATATCATTCCTCATTCCGTACGCTGTAATTCTTACAAAAGGCAAATTTAGGTTAACCTCTTGAAGCAACAATATTAATATATAATTAATTAAACATATATGTCACTTTAATTTAATTTGTTGCATATTAATTATTTAACAATACAAATGCTGATCGTTGTTGCTTAACGATTTTGCCAAGTGCTTCTTCATTGATCGATATCATCAACACCCTCACATTCACATTGAGTCTGCTCTAAGCTTCATTTTTCTTCTTTCATTTTAATTACTCAGTAATTATTAATTAATTTTCTCTATATCTTTGTCCATTTTCATACCAGTATAACATTCGAGGGTTCTGCAAAATGGTCATGTTTTCACTACGATGACGAGCTTTCTTAGCTAAAAAATCAGTATATTGAATAATCTCGAGTGGAACATATCTGACTTCAATATTTCAATTTGAGAAAATCATCCTTCTAACCTTATTTTTTTTATTTAATTGGCAAGCATACTGCTTGCAGGCAGAGATCGAACCCTAGTGATTGCCATCAAAGGGTGATCTACATGCCACTTGTACTCCCCAGGTGCTGGCATCCTTCTAACCTTATTGATCTCTGCCCTCGACGGATGATCACTTCCCCCTTCCATTGAACAAGTCAATCAATTTTTCAGAAACCCATCCTAAAATTTAAGGCTGTAAAATATTATTATAATTTAGAATATATAATTAATCAATACCAATATATCTCTTTGCTTTCCGTGGATGAAAAGCTCAACTTTTGGAACGTAAATATAGCTAAAGCCTGAAGTCTTGTGTGGAGAACATTCGTACATGTGATTAGGCAATTCATGTGGCTATGATGTTACTGCACGTGACATAAAAAAATCCAAATTGTACGTTAACTTTCTCTTTCAAGAATCTGACTCATTGACATGGTCGTGCGTGCGTGTATTATATTTTAAAAAAATTAGCTGGGTTGAATTCAGAATCTTGTTTAATTTCACGATAAACCTTAAAACTCTAAAATAATTTACAAAGATGTTTATATTTTTATTCACAGTAAGATTTTCATATTAGAAACAGAATTTAAACTCACATTTTTGTGTGAGATGTACGCTACATTTTTACCAAATGAACCAATTTTTATTAATTTGATGATCATATGCATATTTGAACATACATATATGTGCCCACAAAATTAGGAGAGAAGTCTCCCGCACGCTATCATATATATATATATATTCGCCTCAATTTTTTTTGTGGATTAATAATGACCAAGTAATTATATAACATTAATATTCTTGACTTGACATTTGAAAGAAACATCCTCTGAGAGGTTTTAATAATTTTCCAGAAAATTCAGGTTCCTGTGTCCATGCATGACAAATCATAGTTTTAATTAGTTAAATTCTGACAGTCTTGAACACTGAGTGTGAAAGTGTGTTGAGTATGAAGATAGCACGTTTAATTTTTAATTGTATAAATTAAAATTTATAGTCGAAAAAAGTTGTAAATAAAATTGCTCTGACAATAGGGCAAGCAAAGGACTAGGTTGCTTGTTGCCTCCTTTTCAAGGGACAAAGTGTCTGCTTCTTCTGTACGTGCATGCCAAGTGATCGAAGAACTTCTTCACCGATTTATATTATAACTACAAAAACACACTTACACTATTGAAGCAACTTAAAATGGCAAGTACACATAACTCCTTTTGTGAGGTTTCTAGTTCCTTTTTTATATTTTGTTTACGTATGGCTGGTCAAAAACAGACACATCGCTATTGTTTCGGTGTCCTCTTTCGTTTTGAATTCAGACTTTAGGCTTTGAATAGTTCTCTCGTCTTTTGAAGTTGTCGTTAACAAATCTCAGGAAGCACAAAAAAAAAAAAAAAATAAAGAACGAAAATTTATACGTTAAGTTACGTACAATGGTTGGTGGATGGCAGATTATATTACCTCATACACACACGGACTTGTCACGAGTGCATAGGGATCGCGATTTTGTAATCATATACGATATATCATCATAGATTTTAATATATATATATATTTTAAATAAAGTATATAATTGGTAGATGATTGAATCTTTTAAATATAATATTTTAAGTTTGACTTAAATTGTGTGTATCAAAAAAGTTTTATTGGGAGATGTAAAACACTTTTTAGTAATCTTTAGTACGTCTAGGAGAATTATTTTCTATTTATTAGTTGGGGGCATACTGCCTAGACTCTACTTAAAAAAAAGAGAGAAAAAAAGACAATAATAACTAAATTTCAACATGACCTTTAATTTAGTTGAAGTAATGAATAATCATACGAAATACTTGATGGTGAAATTAGAGAAGATAAAAACCCAAGAATGAGTCCCATATTTATGTTGAAAACTTGCCTGTTAAAAAAAATATGTCTCAAATCTCTCTGATTTTATGTTTCCTATTACTATTTGGGATCACTTATATATAAGGACTATGGAATTTTAGAGAATATTAATCATAGAATTTAGGCTGAGGAGAAAGGCTACTGGGGTATGTGATCGAACAGTACAAGATAAAGTAAAAAGAAAATTTTATCGCACTGCTATAGGACCAACAATACTTTATGGAAGTGAATGCTAGGCTTTAAAAGGACAGCAAGAGCATAAAGTTGGGGTAGTTGAGATGAGGATGTTGAGATATATGTGTGGGCATACAAGAAAAGATAAGATTCGTAATGAACAAATACGTGATAAAGTTGGAGTGGCACCTATTGAAGAGAAAATGATAGAGAACTATTTTAGGTGGTTTGGGCAAGTGCAAAGAAGGTCAAAGAATGTGCTGGTGAGGAGGGTGGATCAAACAGTATGGATACAGGTTAAAAGGAATTGAAGAATGCCAAAGAGAACACTCAATAACCTATCTAAAGATTTAATTTTTAATAGAGTACAATGACATCGTATGATCCATATAATCAACCCCATTTAATAAAATAAAGCTTGTTATTGTTGTTGTATTACTATTAGGGGACCAATTAATGTGAGCGTAGTAGTTATTATAAATGGAATCATATGTAGGACATATTCGAATTTCACTAATTTTACAGCAGACGAGTACATAGGAA
Organism: Leucaena leucocephala; assembly: GCA_037074615.1. Classification (NCBI taxonomy): domain Eukaryota; kingdom Viridiplantae; phylum Streptophyta; class Magnoliopsida; order Fabales; family Fabaceae; genus Leucaena; species Leucaena leucocephala. Next base: position 16,540,231 of record CM073538.1, read on the forward strand.
ATTCCAACAAATTAAAGAATAATAACAATGGAGGACTTATAAATATTTCTCACTATGTTAGTAGATACGATGTAGGAGTTTTCTAAATATCTTGAGCTAATTAGAGAAATGAAAGCACAAGAAAGAGAGCGTAAAAGCATTTTAGTGTTATCACACGCTCATTCAGTCTGTTTTAGATAAATGAAAGAACAAGAAAAATAGTCATAAGGAAATGCATGGAACTGAATTAATTAGAATGAACAATAGAATATTGTTGTCGTGGAGAAAGAAGGGTAAGGGAAATACTATTCAAATAAAATTTAAAATATACTATTAATTTCACATTCATCATTTCAATTTTTCATTAGTCAATATTTTCTGTTAAATTAAACTAATGATATTAAAATTATGAGGTTAAAAATATATTTTATAAATTTAAAGAATTATAGTTAAACTTAGCATAAATTTAAAGGACCTAACATATATTTTAGCTTTAAAAAAATAAAAAAAAATAGGAGAGAGAGGAACAGAGAAGTGAGAAAAAAAAGAGTTATGGACAGGTAGTAGGATTCGAATCAGCAAATTAAAGCTGGATTTAGCGAAAGGAACAGAAGGTAAAGTCTAAATTAATAATAAATAATTAATTAATAATTAAGAGAGATCATGTAAATAATTAAAGGGAGCATCATGATTAAGTTCGTGTGAGTATATTAAATCATTGCGCTGAGTCGGTGACTAACCCTTACCAAAGATCACGGGATCGGTTTGCCACTCTTCATGGAACTTTTTTTCAAAAACAATAACTCATCCCTTAACAATTAATTTAAGCACAAAATTTATAATTTTTTTATCAATAATAATTGAAACTTTTTAATAATTATTTTTTAAAAAATTATAGAAATAAGTTGTTATTGAAATGAAAATTTTAAGAAGTCATCATGATAATATATTTCCTATGATTTTTAATTCTCTTGTAAATAAAAAAAGATCTTTCGTTATCCATGTTTTCAACAAATTGATTGTTTCCCATCTGAAATGCTGAAATGAAAGATAAAACCCATAAAAATTAAAAAAAACCCCTAAGCAATACTATTTTTTATGTAATAGTTTGATGCATAAAATTAAAACTATATGAATTTAATCAAGAACAATCCTGACTATAAATCTGAAGTAGCCAGCTGGGGTCATTCCTTGGATTCCATGCAAAATAGACAGCTCAGTATCTCGATATCATTAATTAATAAAAACTAGGGATCTCATTTTCCACCGATTTTAAACTAGATTGATGCATGGTGAATGGTGATATCTCTTATATATTATACCTAAGAACACTATCGAGTAAATAATTAAAGTGGTTTGAGCATTCACGTTTTTATTGATTTGAGCTGAAAGATAATATATATATATATATATATATAATATACACTCCCTTTGTTCTTTGTCTCTCTAATCTAAAAAATTTCATTTAAATATTAGTAAAATAAAAAAAATTATTCTACTTTTAGACAAAATTAATAGCTTAACTACCTCTTTTCTTTTTAATTCTAATAAAATGGTCGAGGTTTATTATAATAGGGGTTGGATAGAGTTTAAATGGTTGAGGTTTCTTATAATAGAGATTGGATAGAGTTTAAGTTATCTATAACCACTTCATCTAAACTAAAGAGAGATAATTAAGGTATTACTATTGTTTAAAAATATAATAAAATTTTAATTTTACCCATATATAAATAAATTTTTTTAGATAAGTATTATATTTTCTCTCATAGTGACTTTAAGTTGATATTCGAATAACCTAATTATTACCTTATCAAATAACTTACAATAAATATTATCTATCTCTTCCACAAATTGTCTTATACATAAGGACGTATATATATTCTCCATAGGTTGGCAGAAGCGTAAAATTAGATGTCATTGCTCATTTAATTGCGGAAGATATACTCTTAATTACCAACAAATGTATAAACAAGACGAGGACATGCATTGGGATTAGAGAGAATTTAGCGTAACGAAGCATAAAGATGAAGGAGAGGGAACAATTAGTGTTGCTTTAAAGCACCAAAGATTGGGATTATATATCCTCTCTTGTATGCTTTATCGATATTAGAGCCCTTTGCCTTCAAGTTGATGGTAGATGAACAAGACATTTTCTTAATTTAATTATCCCATATGATCAGGTTAATTAAAATTGAGTATTATCATACTTAATTGGAGGTAGCTTAGCTTTTGCAACATGATTTCTTTTTTTTCTTTCATCCAAAACATGATTTTAACTAGAACACTCCCACTTCATAACTGATGACTATAGATTTCATATCAGAATAATTACTAAGAAAATTTAATTACTAAAAAATTCTACAACTAGTTAGCAACATGCAACTTATTGTTATTTTTTAATTAAATTTTATCATTGCTTCCTGATAATATATAGAATTTTTTAATAATTAAATTGTTTATATGGACTCCACAATATTTTTCTGTTTAATTTATATATATATATATATATATATAATTAATAACAATAGTTTTGTTTTCTAAGCTTCGGATGGGAAGGTGTGGTCAAAAGTCAAATGGGAAAAGTTGTGTTGGGAGCTAACTACACCCACTAATGCTTATCTTTTTTACCGTAATCAAATCATGATAATTGAAGCGACAAGAAAAGCAAGAAAAATTGAAAGTTAGGTATTACTATACATAATGATGAAATAAATTAAAAGCACCTTCATAATATAATTCAATTCTTTCTTTCTTTCTTTCATTTGTTTTTCTTTTTGGGTAACAAAATTTTCCTTTCTCGCATATAACAAGTCTACTTTTACTGTTAATTTGGAGGCGACAAACTCAAATCCACAAGTGCAAGATAATGATATATTAGAATAATATTAATTAATTGCTTGTTGCTGGCAATTATTGGGGCAATCTTTACGTATATGTCAAGTGAAGTTAATCTCCCCTCAATTATCTTGTCATCCAAGATTAAGATTAAAATTAAAGCCACTTAATTAATCATATATATATTTCAAACCCCAAGTTCACAGATTTTATATATTCTTTAATCTTTCTATCAATCTCTTTGTTCAAATATAAAATACGTAGCATGCATATATTATATTTGTTTTCAACCATGCATATCATAAAATCCATCATGCCTCCCAGCCAAAAAAGTTGTCGTTTTAATCATGATATTTATAATTAAATTATTTTTCAAAAAGTAATAATTTTTGTGAAAAAGTTAGATGAGTAAAGTAGCATCTACCACTATGATATCCTATAGCATTCAACACTCTAAACTTTTTTTTTTTTTATGATATATCTAACAAATTTTGATATTATTTTCCAGTTACATATAATATTATAATCTTATTTATAGTTTATGATATTGAATGTACTATAAATAAAATTAATATACTAAATATACTATAGAAATAATATTAAGGTGTTGGGTGCACCATAAATAAGATAATGGTATTAGTGTGCCTAAAATGCTAGTTTCTCCAATTTAGATTATGAAACTTTTTATTAAAATATAATTTCTAAATATCAATCCAAAAAGTTACGTATATAGAAATTTCAATTACAAATTACTGAAAGTACATATGAGATTGAAATACTTAATTTGTAATTGAGATTCTCGTATTTACAGCTATTTTAATCAAAATTTAAAACTTATATCGTAACAATTTTTTTTAGATTTAATTATCATTAAATTATATTTTGGGACCTACTTACGAATAAATACATTAATATGTGTTGGATTTAGTGGAAGAAATTGTAGTTGTTTAATCATGACATTTCAAGTTAATATTCTTGTTAATATTGATAAGACTTGTAATATTAATAATTGCAATGTTAGAAACTATATAAAAAAAAAACACAATTTTATAATTTTTCTGTTTTGTACACGTCAAAGGAATCCCTGTCTGCTTAGACTTGTTTTGTTTTATAACTAACTATACCAAAAATATAGTCAAATCATAATTAACAATATATTTTTCATATGATGTGATGAAGGAATCTATAAGTGAATGGTCACAGCTGTTTTCTCATTTTTAATTTTTTAATTCGGTCTAGATGGCAAAAGGCAACAAATTCTAGAAGCAATTAGTTAGAATATTTATTGTTGGATTCACATGTAGAAGTCATATATAGTATTTTCCAAGACAAGCCTGAAATCCAGCATCATCAACTCTTTTTTTTTTTTTTTTAATTTTAAGAAGTGAATTATATATATAGCATACTTTCCAACCTAAATATAAACAAGAAATATATAAGTCATAATTGAAAACAAAAACATGTCTTATGTATCTGTTGTTAAGTTAAAAAGCCTTTCATCGTACCGTATGCTTACAAGTTGACATATAAAAAAATATGTCATAATTGAGACTTGACAGCTACCTTCTATCTAACTACGCCTGCAAATTAAAATATAAAATGTATTTTTGTGATGTTAAGAGGTTAGTGTTATATATAAAATTCATATCCTTTCTATTCTAAGTTCTAATTACTATATATGTAACTAGGAAAAATACATATAATAATAACGGCGAGTCCTATTATATTTCATATACGATACCTATTATTATTATTATGTCTATATATATCTAGTTTAGTTGTACATATTGCCTAATATTGTTTTAGAGTATATTTATATACACATTAAATATTAAAGTAGAAATATAAACGATTATATATGTTAAAAGAAAGTCAGAATATATAATCTGTGTGTATTTAAAAATATGAACTTTATAATAAAAAAAAAAGTTTGACATAATTTGCGTGATGATGGTATATTTGGCCGTCCAAAAAGCCAACAAGGCATTGCATTATTTTTAAAAATTAAATTGAATTAAGAAGAAGATTAGGTTTAGCAACTATATATATATATATATATATATATATATATGTAAATGTGATATGCTTGGTGCGGTATCTTATCTTCATTAATTATGTATCCATAGGTCATTGATCCAGATCAGTCTCGTCGCTTTAATACTTGCTCAATAGGATTCTACACGCAATTAACATATATTTTTGAATTATTCTTTCTCCAGTGATTATAAGCACAAGTTGAGAAGGAGAAAGTATTTTAAAAGACTAGACTATTGGATTGGAGAGTTTATTGAATTTATATATATCACACACCTCACTTGTGAAGTTAGCTCATCCTCTTGTTGCCATCCGGTTAGAAGACTCCATGGGTAGCGCCGAATAGCCCTATCAATGAAAATTGGCCTCTCAATATAAGCAAGGGTCTATTTGATATTAGGGAAATGGAAAGGGAGGAAAATTTTAATGACTTCGATTTAAAAAAATTGGAGAGGTAAGATTAAAAGTTTTTAATTATTTTTATTATTCTTTTATATTACATACTATATTTATTAAGAATTTTATAATCCCACTTATTTATTTCTGTTAAATTGAACTTATTAAAAGTTTTCCTCCCCTCCATTTTCCTTATACCAATCAGATCATAATGTTTCCAGTACAAGTCTAAAGAGAAAACCCCTTAAATTTATAAACTATAATTAGATTTATAAACCACATTTTATTTGTGGGACTCATGAAACCCTATTTACAGAGAATTAAATTTATGATGCAGGACGTGCGGGCCCACACACATATATAGTTGTTGTTTTGGATGTCATTAACAAATGTATTAAAGTAAAAAAATACATAAAAAAGGTAATGCTATATATGAAATCCATAAGTTCTCTTTTCATATATATATTTTTTTTCTCGTATTACATTAAGTATAGCTAATTGTTTATCATAATAGTTTGGAATTAGAAAAAACCTAGTGCGAAGAAGGACGAGTTAATTCCAGTTTTATCCAAAATCCAAAAATTGAAAAAAAAGAAGACTGATTCAAAATAGAAAATTGGACATAAAAGTTAAAAAAAGAAGAAGAAGAAGAAGAAGAAGAAGAGAAAAATGCCAGCAGTTCACTAGTTTTTAAAAATAAATGCAGTTATCGACCTCTCGTTCTATATATATATGGAGAAAAGAGCTGAAAGCAACATCGCACCATACAAAAGAAACAATAACTACAACATCAATAATAATGCAAGAAAGCAAAAAAATATTAATTAATTAGGAATACACAAAAAATATATATATATGGTTTGAATGTTGCAATTATCATTATGGAAAATCTTTAGGAATTCATGATATGTGCATATCATTTTAGTCATTTATGTTATAATTTTGTATCCATTTGGGTGATCATATTTCATGCCTTTCCATATGCACTTGTCACCTATACTCAAGTATTTATCCCGGCCCCTATTTTTTGCCAGAAAATATTTATATCTCTTTGACTATTAATTATATTCTGTACATTGAATTATGGTCTTTGTCTCTTTGATGATAGCCCTTAGTTAAGTCAGGGCCCTACCTTGATCGTCTGGCATGTTCCATGTATGAGATTATATAGCTTCAAGTTTAATTTAAACTACCAAGTTACACACATCATCTAAAAGATTATTATGATGAACAAGATTTAATTTGATTATAAAGGATCAGAATTGGCTGCTTGGTGTGTAAGCTTGTTTCATGTAATTAGGATTTTGTCGAACCATATAATTTGTGCAATTTGATGGAAATTGACATAGTAATAATGGAGCACTGGACCTCATCATCAGTCAAGAAAATACTTCTTTTTTCCTGTTTAATTATAAATAACAAGTTAATCTTATTATGTCAATTTCTCTCTAATTATTACATGGATTGTACGTTTAGATATGATAGGAAATTTGAGTTATATTACTCATTCAAATCCTAAATATAGAAACTAATTAAAAGTTTTTTTTATCTTAAATATAAGATTCTAATATATTCATTTTGTCTCATAAATTTATATTTTTTTTAAATTATACCTATTGATTTCACATATAAAATATTTTTATCAAGAGTTAATTTTAAGGAAACTGATTAAAAAGATGTATTTTACAAAAATCTCACACATTTCTGTTTACAAATAATGAGAACTAATTATTTTAACATGTCTATAAATTAGTTATTTAGGTATTATTAAAGATGAGAAGAAATAATTAAAAATTTTGCTATACCCAAGAATGTGGTAAATATTAATTTTATATAAATAATTGGAACCTTAAAAAGCTACCAAATATTGACCTTATCTTTCTATAACTATTTCTTCAACTTGAAACTTACCTCAATGTGTATTAGTTAAGAAGATTAGCAAAAGTAGATGGTTACTACTCTAAAACAGAAATTTAACAAGGACAAATTCCTCACTAAATGATAAATTTTCTCTTGATAAATGAACTTAGAGAGGAATATATTTCTATGCCAACTCCTTACACTGTCTTCAATATATGAGATAGTAGATGTGTTTATTTTAATCCTAAAGATTTATTTTATCTTTTAAATTTATAATTTTTTTTAAATTCTTTTTATTGATTTCATGTATTAAGGGATTTTTTATTGATGATTATTTTCAATGCAAATGATTAAAATTATATTTTAGGAAAATTATCATACATATTTTACAAATAATAAATTTAACTATTTTCTTAATTTCTATAAATTGGCTATCTAGCCTCTACATTTATGACCAGGAGGAATAAATAAAAAATGTCTTCCTAATTAATTGGAAATGTCAATGAACATTTGTTGGATGTATTAATAATTGTTGGAGATGTCAGGTTTAGTGGAGTTTAATTTATCTTTAATTTATTTGAGATTATTAATTCATGGATATGAGTAAAGTAAACTTTGTCTTTCAATAATTGAAGAAGCTTCAAATATGCTCATAGAACCTGCCAGTAAGATATAAACAGGAAAATGAGAGAATAACTTGACCCATGAAGGAAGAGCCACAATCTTAAAATTATTAACCATTGATTGATAGAATCTCCGACAGATAGGGTTAGTTGGAGTCAGTATCAGACCAACTGTTACACAGATTTCAAATTCTAAGAATTCCAACATTATTTACATTTGCATATATTCTTGCTTCAAATTCACACAACCCATAATAAATTAAACTTGTTCCATGATTGGGTTTACACACATAACCTGTGGTCTCAAATGTTTAGGGCCAAATCGACCAACAGCATGCAAACCCTAAATAATTAATGAACGGTGTGATCACAACACAAGAACTGAGAATACTGAATCATAGTTTTCTGGGACCAACTTACCAACAAGAAACCGACAAAATAATCTCAGCTCCTCTCGCGTTTTTGTTTCATAATTTTAGGACTCTCAGAAGGAAGAAGACTCATCAGTGTTGTGTATGGTCACTCTGAGAATGTTGCTCTTTCTCACACACAAGTCAATGATGTCTGTCTGGGATCGCTTGCTCTCTCCGCAACTAACATTAATACGAAAAGGACTAAACAGTGGTCATGCATGTGTCCAAAGTGTGAGACCTAAATTAATTTGCCTCATAATAAATATAAGAATTTTTGAACTTGAATTTTCAGCAAGAGTCATAATTAGGATATTGTCTCATTGCAGCACTAATTGCAGCCACATGCTTGCATTAACGAATAATGATAGGTCAAAATGATCCTCTCTCTCTCTAAAAGGATTATTATGGCATGGTTAAAGCTAAAATATCCTACCAATAATCAAAGGGTGTGATTATGTTGGTAGACCTCAAACGCTCACTAATTGTTAGCAACTATTTGCTTCCTTAAAAGGGCAACCTAGTTTCTTACCAAACTAGATTTCCTTGTCGATACTTTTTAATGCTGTAAGTAATTTAATTTGTGGTCCAAATCATATCGATGAGATCCTGTGGTGTATGTTGTCACAGAGACATTGAATTAGAGAATATGTGGTGGAGGGTTTTGGGGTTGGGTCCACACAGAGAAGAAGAAGAAGGAAAGTGGGAGTTATGATTTTGCGTGAGGCATGAAGATAAGAATGAAGTTGTGGCGTTTGCTTTGATAAAAGTAACAAATAACAACAAAAGGCCTTTATTTATTTTCTTTTCTTGGTATATTTTTCTTACTCATTTTCTATATTAGCTTTATTACTTTTTTTTTTGTTCGTTTGTTTGTTTTTACGCGGGATATAAGTTTGACTGCTTGACATAATCTAAATTCAGTTTGTGGAATAAGGATCTTGTTGGGCTTTTTTTTTTCTAATTTTTTTTACATTATTTGGATCCTTGAATAATAATTACCAGCATCTAATTAACTTATCCCCTTTGATATTCTAGAAAATCTTTCAAAAAGGATGTGGAATATAGGAAATGTCAAAATAATCCGATGAAATTCTTGTCTAATATTTGTTTAATATGCATATCAATAATATTAAAACTAGATCTCTATATCAATTGATGACACCACCCGCAAACAAATTGAAAATTCCCTATTCTTAGTTATTTTTGGGTCACTTCCTAAGTTAATTGATGAGTCATTAGCGTCATTTATGATAATTTAGGTTAGTACCTTGAATTCTCATTTATTTATGCCTTTAATTATAAGTATTGATTTTGTAGCTTTGATTTATACTTTTCTACATGTTTTGATTATTCATTAGGCCTTCTATCTTTGTAAGGAGGGGATATTATGAATATCTGATGAAAATGAAGAGAAGAAGAAAGCTGAGAACTAGAAACATTTATTAAAGATAAAAGTACACATTTGGTTCTTTAACTTTATACATGCTTTCCAATGACTTTTGTGACAATTAGTCATCACTATTTTTTAAAATTAAACATAACATGTCAACATTTAAAAATATTTTATCAACATTTAAAATTTTAATGGCGGCATTTTTTGTTAATGAAACTATATTAGGGTTGAAATATAAAAAAGACACTTTATAAAATCAATAGTTTAAAAGATCAAAATGAAATCTTACGTGAAATTAAAAGATTAAACGTGCAATATTGCCTTCATTAAATGATGCTCGAAAGTTAGGAACAGCGAAAACAAATTATGCCCCACTATAGAGGGTGCAAAATCCATCATGGCAAGTTACCTTCCCCTATTTCCCATTCAAAAACTAAAGAAGGGAGACATTGTGGCAGTTTTCATTTCCAACATGATTTTTTTGATAGTTTTTCAGAAATAACTTGAGGGGTTTGACATTTGCAGGTATTCTAGCTATAATTGAGAGGTGTTTTGGGGCTCAAATAGAGGTGCATTAAGCTAAGGCTTGAGGATGAGGAAGATCAACAACATGGACAAATTTGGCAATGATTACTAGTTTTACTCTTCTTATTTTGCCATTTCTTTTCCTTTCTATATATTTGTACTTTTTCGTAGTGTTCTGTTGGATTTGTATTTTGTTCACGAAAATGTTTAATTTATATTGAAAACATTTGTTTTGGATTCTTAGTTGTAGATTGATTGTGGATTTAATGTATGATGATTTCTACCTTTTGTTGTATTAATGTTATGTTTGCCAATTCAATTATGTGCTTGATTGTTGTGAAAATTGAGGAATCTGATTGGAATTGATTTGGATGTTCTACAAAATCTTAGGAATAAGAAATGTTGACTAAACCCTTAATTAAGAAATGTATAGGATTGGGTATTTGATTATTGAATAGCTTAACTTAATTATATGATAGAGATATATCTATTTATCTATTGACACTACATAATCATAATAGAGTTATGCTTAATATAGTCTAATTAAATAATAATTAGGTTAATATAATAATAATACTTTTAGTGGGTCGAAAGAGACCTATGTAGGCAAATATTGCTTGAAGTCATTTAGAAGGGAAAGTTAGAAACCACGAAGTAATCAAAACTATAATAATCAGTTCAATTCTAGAATTGCCACTAACATTGATTGTAGCTTAAATTTGTTGGTCATAATGAATGGTGCTTCCTAAATGATAGTCTTGCATAGAAGACAAAAGCCAAATAATAGTATCTCCTATAATAACCACAATATCACCAAAATCAATGTAGTCAAAAGATTTAATTGAATATTCAAAATGAAATTTAAGCAAATGAAACATAAGACCCTCCACATATTTAGAAGAATCACTAAAATCAATGGAACTCTTCTCAGTAAGAGTCATAACATTGAAAGAAGGAATCATGCTGTGGTAACTCAAAATTTCTTATTGAGATAATCATAAAGCTTGAAAGCTTGCTCCACCCTTACTTTCCACTCCAGGTATTCATTTGGATCAGGTTTATCTCAGAAATAAGGAATCTTTATTTTGACTCCGAAGTTTGTACTCCCCTTATCATAAATAGTATCATATCTAGTAGAATGTTTAGAATTGGATGATGTTATTTAATCGTTCATCTTTAGGCTAAGTTTTCATATTTCTTCCTTTATGGCATCCTTGAGCGAGTTCTACATGGGTGATTCGTGTGGATATTTTTCCCATTTCCCATTGATTTTCGTGTGACATCCTGTATTCCAAATAACTTGATCAGGTTTACCTCAAAAAGAAGGAATCTTTATTTTGACTCCTAAGTTTGTACGCCCCTTATCATAAATATTATCATATCTAGAATTTAGAATGTTTAGAATTAGATGATGTTACTTGATCGTCCATCTTCCTTTATGGCATCCATGAACAAGTTAATTTCTCCACTAGTGATTGACGTGGATCTTCTTCCCATTGTTTTTCTTGTGACATCCTATATTTCAAATAACTTAGCTCGATACCAAATGACACGGAGGTGGGCCTATAACCCACATGTCCTAGGATCAAAACTTAGTTCTGATAAAAAATATAACACTATGAAAAATTGTCATAAGACTTAACATGATGACTCAAGCATGTCTCATAATAGCAAGAGACTAAAAGTCTTTCCATAAAACTCAAGTTACACTCTTTATATATAAAGGAGTGTGATTTTCTAAAAAAATTAAAAATCCAAAACTAACTTTTTCCAAAGCTAAAGACATTGGTTCAAATCCATGAACCTTGTTGAAAACTTTTGCCAAATCATTAAGACCCGGGTTCAACACTATGTCTCAGTTCTTTCATATTAATTAACAAAACTACAATTTATTCCAACACCTTATAACTTCTTTTCCTACCTACATCAATCATGTTTAACTAATAAATATAACAGCTATTTTCATCATCATTTGGCCATCCTTACTGATGGAACTTACCTGTCTTCTTGTGAGGACTGAGGTTTCCTCTTTAAGAGGTGTTTACATCCATACAACCTTTAAATAATACATGTGATGACCCATATTTCTATATGTTGTTTTGTGTATTTTATAGTATTTTATATGTTTTAGTACCTTTTGTAAGGAATTGGAAGACACGCAGCGGAAATTAATTTAAAATTTTTTTTATTCCTTGCCAGGATCTACCATATGTGTTTAAGTCAAGTGGGAAGAAGTATTACCCTTAGTGTGCCTTAGCGACTTCCACAGCTTTCAGTCACGACGTTCACAGCTTCTCTCTGCGGCTCGTGCTCCCTTTCTGATCACAAGAAGTCGACGACTCAGGTCGGCTTCCTCTACTGGTATCCACACGAACAGCGTTCTAACCACGAACGACGTGCTAGCGTCTCTTGTCCCTCCAGGGCTTTCTCAAGAGTTCGTCCTCTCCGTCTCTATTTCGGCAGTTTCTTATCTGCAAACCTTTTGCAGAGTCCCCTTCGGCCTTTCTATGTTCTATATGTTTCTCTGTGCAAAACACAGCTCCTAAAATCAGATATATAGGATGCTATGCGTTTTTCTCTGTCAACCGAATTGGATTTTGGAGTTAATCTTATATTAATTCTAAAATTAATATAATATCATATATTGTATAATTTTATAAGAAACTAATTAAATAAATAATATCAAATCCATCCCACAGATTTAATTACCCATTTATTTAATTTTAAATAAAGATGAGACTGAACTATATTTGATTTATTCTCATAAATCAAATTTGAGATATCCTATCAATTTGAATTTTGAATTTCAAACGTGATAGAGATTTCATTTATCCTTATAAATTAAATCTTATAAATATCTCTTATATGAGATATCCTATCAATTTGAATTTTGAATTTAAAACATGATAGAGATTTAATTTATCCTTATAAATTAAATCTTATAAATATCTCTTATATGAGATATCCTATCAATTTGAATTTCGAATTTCAAACGTGATAGAGATTTAATTTATCCTTATAAATTAAATCTCATATATACATATAATGTATATATAAGAATTTATATATATATATATATATACGAATATAAATATAAATAAATAAATATACATCTATCTTGGATCATTCATTGAATCTGGACATGTCTTAGATTCAATGAATCTGGACATCATAGCTCGTGTTGGGCTATTTTGTGTGCGACCCTGTAGGCCCATATGAAGTTGGCAGTGGGCCATTTGCTATACTAGCCCACAAGTCACAAGCGGTCTCTAGCAAGACATAACGACTACCCAAATCATATGAGGATCGATAAACGATGTAACCTTTTATACAACCATATCATGTCCCTTCTGTCACGCGATATTTTGGTCATGGATGAGGCATGGATAATGTCATCCTCCTATTCCTGACCGTTACTTTCTCGATCCCTGAGTAGTCTAACTATAGAAATGGAACTACCTTTCCATTACAGTATAGCCATACATTTCTCAGACTCACTCATCGAGGGGCTCAGTAATATCTCTCTACGAATGTGAGGGAAAAATTCCATCTTGACCATTCACATTCCTCCGCATGAAAAACCACTAAGGCCGAACATAGTCTTTATGATCACTCGGTCAAAAGTGACTTTTGACTAGGTCAAAGCTGAGCGTTTTGTCATGTAGGAATCCATGATGATCTCAGGTCAAAGGGCGTATTGACATGGTTTGTATATGAGAGAAGCTTATGACGTTACCCATGCAGTTCTCTCATAGCCGGTCGGTCCAGCACCTTGTACTCTTACATGTGCTTATGACTTTGATTTATATCTCTATACATCTTCAAAGTCATACTGGTCTTATTTTATTTGTGCTCCCGCATAGATGATCGACCAGGGACATTTAGGATAATATCATGAATTATCCAAGGATGATCATCATAGTAAACATGCAAATAATATGATAACTCAATTAATAAATTCATAAATCAATAATGTTCATAAGACAATAATTGACCCCTAGGGCACGATTTCCAACACCTTTTTGCATCTATTTGTGCTTAATTGTGTTCTAGAGTTAATTGCATTTAATATGATTAAGAAGGGAATTTTGGTCATAATTTGTGTTATTATTTTTGGACAAATATTTTCATGGAAAATTTGATGCTACATTGGTTTAATTCGATTGTAGGAAACCATTGGAAGATTTCAAGTTTGGTAGCTAAAATTTGGAAATGGCAATTAAGGACCAGAGAATTAATTACAAAGAAGGATCACGAAATTGCAGAATGGCACTCAAGGACCATAAATTGAAACCTAGTGGCAGAACCTTTATCAATTTACTGTGGCAAACTTGCGTTTTACAGAAACATGCGTTTTGGCTTCCGAAGCTCCAAACTTGACCCATATTCACCTAATCCGACTCAAAATCATCCAGACCCTTACGTATTCAGCCTCCATTCGAAAACCCTAGCAATTACACACCTAATCACTCATACTCATCTTTTCTCTCAACTCTCAGCTCTCAACCCTAACCTTTACCATTCACCATTTTCTTCTCACTTCCACCCCTATGGCTATTGGAGTTTTGTTGATGTTAGAAGCTTCTTCTATGATGATGCGTGGCTAGGCTCCTCTTTGGCTCTCTTGGGATATTGTAAAATTTGGCTCAAGGGTTTGGTTCATCAATAGGGAGTGTTCTTAGTTCACTTAGCATTTCTAGGATATTCTCAATGTATATTTATGGATTTCTTGTTGGATTTTCATCTTATGTATTGAAGAGAGTGTTTGGATTATGCTTTTGTTGAACTTAATTTATAATTCTTGGATTGTTTATGTATTTGGAGTTTTATTATTACTTTAACGCATTTTCCTTAGAGTTTTTATGTTATGGAATTGTGGACATGTCTGTGTTCGTGATTTCATTGCTAAAGGTTTGATTGCATGGCATTTGGTGATAGTTTTATTTGATTTTAGAGCATTTGGTGTTGATTGCATGGCATTATAGTGCTAGGAGCATTCCATTAATTATATTGTTGGAGTTAATCTTAATTCTATGATTTTTATATCCATAAGCATGTAGAATGGCATCCAAGAGTGTTTTGGTTAATGTGGAGTCTCCTTATGTGACAGACAAGTGAATCCATTGACCAAGATTATATTGAATGTAGTTTTATGTAATTAGGTGACTGTGTCTAAAATTGACGTGAACTTTTCTCTAAGTTGAGTTTAATTCTATTAGACTCCAATATTTTGTTGATGACAATTAATTGAGAAAATGATTTCAAGAATAAAATTAACTTATAAAGAGTATTTACCGATAAGCTTATCGATAATATAGTTATTTGATAAATGAGAAAGAACTTTTGAAGGAAAATTTAATTTATGAAAAGCCTTTATTGAAGACTTATTCAATAATAGTTCTTATTGATAAAGACTTCGATAAATTAATATGAATTTAGTCTTATGAAAAATCTAAGGCATTGGTCTTAAAACTGGATAAGAGAATTTATCGAAGAACCCTTCGATAAGTTTTATAAAGACTCAATTTATTAAAAGATTTTTTATTGAAGTATTGATCAATTAATATATTTATCGATAAAGACTTCGATCAATAAATTCTGTTTTCAAGAAAATATTTTGATTTCAAAGATTCATTTATCGAAGGACTTTTCGATAAGGGGTTTTATAGAAGAACATTTCGATAAATGAATAAAGTTTTCGTTTAATCAAAAGCACTGATAAATGAATACAACTTGATAAGATACTATCTTGTTTATTCCTTTTCAAAATGATTTATAAGAACTTATGATGAGAGAAAGAAAGCTTTAAAGATTTAAAGTCTGATCATCAAGATATTTTCAAGATTATCCACGTTAATGGAACTTTGATTTTGATAGTGATTGACTAAATTGATTTTTTCTCAAATGATTATCTGCGTGTAAGGAATTGGAAGACATGTAGTAGAAATTAACTTAAAATTTTTTTCATTCCCTATCAGGATCTACCGTATCTGTTTAAGTCAAGTGGAAAGAAGTATTACCCTCAATATTCAGTCGTGATTTTCTCAGCTTCTGGTTGTGACATCCACAGCTTCTCTCCGCGGCTCGTGATCTCTTTTTGATCGCAAGAAGTCGATGACTTAGGACGACTTCCTCTACTGCTATTCACACGAATAACGTTCTAACCACGAACGACGTGCTAGCTCCTCCTGTCCCTCCAGGGCTTACTCAAGAATTCGTCCTCTCCGTCTCTATTTTGGCAGTTTTTTATCTGCAAACCTTTTGCGGATTCCCGTTCACACCTTTTTCTGTCTCAACCGTAGCTCCTAAATATCAGATATATAGGATGTTATGCGTGTTACCCTAGACTTAGATTTTTAGAATTAATCTTATATTAATTCTGAAATTAATACAATATCATATATTGTATAATTTGATAAGAAACTAATTAAATAAATAGTGTTTGTATTAAATCTGTCCCACAAATTTAATTCACCAATTTATTTAATTTAAAATAAAGATAAGACAAAATTACATTTGATTTATTCTCATAAATCAAATTTGAGATATCATATCAATTTGAATTTCAAATTCAAACGTGATAGAGATTTAATTTTATTCTTATAAATTAAATCTTGTAAATATCTCTTATATGAGATATCATATCAATTTGAATTTCAAATTCAAACGTGATAGAGATTTAATTTATCCTTATAAATTAAATCTTGTAAATATCTCTTATATATAATATATATATATACGTATATAAATATAAATAAATATATACATCCACCTTGGATCATTCATTGAATCTGGACATGTCTTAGATTCAATGAATCTGGATATCATAACTCATGTTGGGCTATTTTGTGTGTGACCCTATAGGCCCATATGAAGTTGGCAGTGGGTCATTTACTATACTGACTCACAAGTCACAAGCAGTCTCTAGCAAGACATCATGACTATCCAAATCATATGAAGATCGATGAACGATGTAACCTTTTATACAACCATATCATGTCCCTTTTGTCACATGATATTTTGGTCATGGATGAGGCATAGTGAATGTCATCCTTCTATTCCTGACCGTTACTTTCTCGATCCCTGAGTAGTCTGACTATAGAAATGGAACTACCTTTCCATTACAATATGGCCATATATTTCTCAGACTCACTCATCGAGGGCCCCAGTAATATCTCTCTACGAATGTGAGGGACAAATTCTATCTTGACCATTCACATTCCTCCGCACAGAAAACCACTAAGCTCGAACATAATCTTTATGATCACTCGGTCAAAAGTGAGTTTTGACTAGGTCAAAGCTGAGTGTTTGTCATGTAGGAATCCATGATGATCTCATGTCAAAGGGCATAGTGACATGGTTTGTATATGAGAGAAGCTTATGACTTAACCTATGCAGCTCTCTCATAGTGGGTCGGTCCAACACCTTGTACTCTTACATGTGCCTATGACTTTAATTTATATCTCTATACATCTTCAAAGTCATACTGGTCTTATTTCATCTCTGCTCTCGCATAGATGACTGACCAGGGACATTTAGGATAAGATCATGAGTTATCCAAGGATGGTCATCACAGTAAACATGCAAATAATATGATAACACAATTAATAAATTCATAAATTAACAATGTTCATAAGACAATTATGTAAGATCAAAATTGAGAAAGAAATTGAGAAAGAAAGACAAGTTGTTCTTTTTATTTTTATGAGAAATCTCTAAAGGATTAGTGTGATCAAATATTTTGATGATGATCTATTTCTTATAATGATAATGATTTATTTGAATCATCTATACTTTGATAGATCTTGAGATCATGAAAGATTTGAAGTCTAATCCATTAAGATTTTATTGATAATCTATTCGATCAAACCACTGATCAAAGTTTTTTTTGATAATATCTTTTTGCTAAGCTTAACTTGCCTTAATTATTCTATGAATGGTTTTGTAAAGCTAATGATTTGTTCTAATGTGCTAAATGATGATCTTGTGATTTGATTTGAATTTAATAAATGATCTTATGTATTCTTGTTTCCAATTAAGTTTCATGATTTGAGAAAAAAGATCAAATATTATGAAAGTTTGTTTGAAAAGTTTGAAAAGACGTTCTTCAGTATTTGTCAATAACTTATTTGATAAGTCTATTTATCGAATAACACGTCGATAAATAATATATTATGAAATATACCGATAAGTCTAAAAACATATGTTTTGAAAAAAAAATATTTTTATATTGCTTTTCAATAAGGATGTTTATCAAAGACCTATTCTATAAATCTAGAACTAGTTGAATGAAACTCATCAAAGATTTACCGAAGACCTTTTCGATAAGGTTGGTTATTGAAGCATTGTTCAATAAGATTCAAAACTATTTCAGTACAATTCATTTAAGATTTATTAAAGACCTTTTCGATAAGACTGTATCAAAGTTTTATTTGATAAATCTATGAACTGTTTCAAAGGAATTCATTTGAGATTTATCAAAGTCTTTTTCGATGAGGAACCTCTTTGATAAACACTTCGATAAATTAGATTAACCTGTGAAATGATTTTAAACCATTATAGATTTTGATCTTTAAATCTAAATCATTTGAAAATAATGATTATATATCTTCTCTAAAGAATGTTTCAAGATCATTTGTAGATCAAATGAATAAATTCACAAAAAAGTTAAATGTATACGTTAGCAAATAACGACTCTATTCATCAATAGCTACTTCAATGGCTTTAAGATGAACATATCTATAAAAGAAGATGAGGCCAAAGAGAAAAAGCTAATGAAGTGAAGAAAGCTAAGAGAGAAATAAGAGGATACAACAGATGCTCAACATGCACTTCGATCATATTCAGTGATTGTATCTCTATTTCACTCTGCTTCTCCTCTTTGATACAGAGCATTTTATATTCTTGATAGAGAGACTTAAAAGAGTATGAGATTAAGTGTTTATCATAATACATCTATTGAGAAACAATTATCTTTATAGCAATTATTTTTCAAGTTTCTTAAGAGTGTGGATCTATTAAGTGGATATTACCTTACGGTAGTAAGGGGAGTGAGAGGGATTCTCACTGGTAAATACCATACAGGTTGTAAGGGGGAGTGAAAGGGGATTCTTACATTGATGTTATGAGGCACCAAGAGCTCGGCTAATCTTAGAGAATATAGTCTTAGAGGAGCTATGAGGACTAGACGTAGGCCAAATAGATTTGGCTGAACCAGTATAAATAATCTATGTACAATATTTCTTCACCATCTTCCTTCGTTGGTCACATCTTTATGAACTTCATCTCTTTATATTTACTTTAATTTAAATTTTTTAAAATCATCCAATTAACTTCCCTCTTGGGTAATACATCTAGAACCAATAAATTCTGAGTAAATTTCCTTATTAAATGAACCAATGCTTTTCCACTAATGACCCTAACTCAAGAGGGCATCTCATCTCATTATTATCAATTTTTTTCTATTCCATTCCATTTTTATCTGCTACAAATTGAAAAGTATATTTACTTTTCCTTGCATTGTTTAATTGGTTTCAAAAGAATTTTCACCAAACGTCATGTTTATAGTTTTCCATTACATTTAACTACTTAGGATAGTCATAAGGCTCTTCAAGGGAGATGACCCGAGTTTACACCACTTAGTGCAATTCTTGGTTTATAAATTCTTGATTATGAGTAATGGAAACACGCTAGGGACTTCCACCTTAATAGGCCATGTTTGTATGGAAAAAAAATTAGCCTAAACCTAGCCCATGGCCTGTGATATTCTTTTTTTGGATTGTGCCTGACCTGTATAGAGGCCTAACTTAGCCTGAAGCCTATTAAAAGAATATAGCAAACGATAACAGAGTCATCAAAATCAGTTGAAAAATGACAAAAAATGCTTTTCATCTAAGTTTGTGGTGGTATGGCAGAGAACGAAACCATAACTGGTTGTGTGAAAAGTAAATTTGAAACTTACCATGGATTAGATTTAGTATATTTTTGTGGCTTTTTATGGCAATTTTTATAAAAAAAAATCGCCATCACATATACTTTTAACAGCGTTGTTAATAAAACTACTATAAAAAGTCTGACATTTACCATAACATATGTGAAGACTTTATAAGTTAGTTTTATTTATAACCGCCATTGCAAGTATATGTAACAATGGATTTTAATAAAAATTGCCATAAAAAGCTTTGATCCTTTACTATATATTTGAAGATAACATATATATTATCTTAAACCCAATAAATTAGACAATAAGCCAATATGCTAACAATATTTAGTAATTTGTTGCATTATCAATTTATTTGATAAATAGACTTCTTGATTAATATTTTTTTTCTAAAAATATGCGCACTTTCAATTTCCTTGATACAATATAACTCAGTGCAATTGATCATAACAATAATAACTTAATTTAAAAAAATATTCTATTTTGACTATTTCTTACAAAATATTGTAATATACTATTCTTTATATTTTACAAAAATCTATCCCATCCATACGCCAAGTGCCAAAAATTAAAGTATTAAAGAAGGAGATGGACTAAAGGTGTAAAGCCTTTCAATCAGATGATGAAGCAGAGTCATCTGAGTTTTGGGAGTCATCTAGGTTATCTGAAGGGTAGTGGAAGTGTAGATGGTTACATTGACAGTTAAGATAAGAACACAAATATTTAAGCTTTCTTGCAGGTTCTCTACTTATAGGGCGAGCTCTTCAATTGAATTCTCTAACATATCCATTTTGTTTATCAATTCTTTCATGTATTTGAGGAGGTATGGACAAAACAAAGCAGGTATCGAGTCTAGGAGAGGATGCTAATTCTCAAAATCATCACGCGATATTTTCTATGGAAGGGAAGGAAAAGAGCCTAAAGAGGATGCCATTTTAAGAAAGCTGAAAAGAGAATAAGAAAAAGATGATACAAGAGGAAACATAGGAAATGGAAGTCGAACAAAAAGTACAATAGAAGGGTATTTAAGATTGAGGAAAAGACAGTTTATAAGAGGGATATGTTGGCCTTTTCTCATGATAGGTAGAGACGTTGGGAACAGAAGAGGCAAGAGACGTATACTTTCTTTCTATAGATAGGGCGCGATGGGTAAAATATATGAAAAATTGTAGAAAAAGTTGCCTTTTTTCTACAGTATTTTTACTTTTAACTGCTATGAAGTTGTGTCGTGATAAGTGTTTTTTCTAGTAATATGCTCATTTTGGAAGGTTGAAATGGAATGGTGGTTTGCTTCTTCTTCTTTTTTATGAAGCGACATGTAAATTCTTTTGCATGCAGGTATTGGCATGTCTCTAGAGATAAGTGATGGTAGCTTTTTTCCTTGAGTAAGAAAATAGTTATTTGCGATACTTGCATTTACTTTTGACCCCATTATCAACTTCAACTAGATCAAAATCAACCTAAACAACTGATTTTTTTGCCTCTCTACTTAATGGAATCATCATCATTTTGATCATTAGTTTGTTGACTAGAATCTGTTGGTGCTTGTTGATTAACCTCAATAGCATGAGGTTGAACTGAATTAGATGACATTGTTTCACTCTCAAAAGGAGATGACATTACCTAGCACTAAAAAATGAAGCAATAGAGTTAAAATTTATACAAAATAGACATTGAACATGATTTAAAATAATAGTAAAACTGATATTCCACACAAAGAGGGATGATAATGAATCCATTGATATTGATATTTTATACATGGAGGGAAAAAGCTTCATAAATTCCTCTTATTCAGCTTGTCCCTATTCAAAAGATGCTTTCATTCTTCTCACTCTATTATTCTTGTTCATAATAGTTCTCATGGATATTCCCTCACTCTCCCTCCCTCCCTAGATATATATATAAACCCAGGTGTATGTATGCAACTTGTAACTGAATGAAGTAAGAAAGAACAGCATGATACATAGATCTAAATGTGAATATATGTAGATGACAACCGTCAAAATATTTTGTGAATATACTGAGTTTGTTTAATAAGAATGAATATTCATTTCTTTCTAGAGTGAAAAGTTCCATTATGTTATGTGCATGTGCATTTGTTCCTTTCTCATTTTTCACTAACTGAAATTTCATACATCTCTCTTATTGTTTCATAAAGATTCTTATCTAACTCCTCAAACTAGTCCCAACGATCATCCTTCATTCATTCATTTGCCAACTTACATTGCGTCGTATATAAAACCATATCATAGATGTTGAATCACCTTTTGATTTAAAAAGTTATAGTCAATATTATTTATGATTCAATTGATATTTCTTTTTGTCTTTACTAAAACTTGAAGGTTAATCAACTCACCTAACCCAATTGAACAACTTGAATATATATATCTACTCAGATATATATATTATTGGATTCATATATATAGTAATGAAAGTGTGAATATATATCAACCAGAGTTAAACTTCATGCCTAAGACATAATTTTTAACATCCAGCCAACCCATATATGGTGATTACTTATATTCAATTCAAATTTTTCTAACCAAACATAACCAGTAAACTATCATCAAATTAGGCCAATATGAAGAAGAATGGGAATGAATCTTGTAGACTTTTCAAAACTTAAAGCAGACCTAGATGAGATATGAGCATGATTCTTGAACAAAAACACTCAAAATTCCAAGTAAGGGAAATAAAAAGATAGATTACATATGGAAAACAAACAATATTGTTTGATGTACACTATATGACTATGTTTCTATCTATGTTTTTTCTTCTTTCCATACTTGTTCTATTTCTATTTCTACACTTTTATGCAAAAATGATGATGAACCATAAAACAGCAAGCCATAGATTAGGTGAATCACACACAACAAAGTTAACCTTAACTGCTCAAGGGCTGACACACAAATGTATGAAGGAGAGAGACAGAGATATGACCTTTGAGAGAAGGAGAGACGTACGTCAGAAATAGGAGTGGCAACCGATAATGATAAGGAAGTAGGAGGAGAAGAACTAAGCTCTAAGGAAGTAAGAAGTAGCCGATCTCAATGTGAGAATTAAGAGAGTGAGCATGACGATGTCTAGGGATTCATTGGCAAATGTCAAAAAAAGTATTATTTTAATATTTTAAATATAAACAGGCCAGTTTGACAGGCCTAACTAGCCTCTAAATGAGCGTGTACCTAGCTTGATAAGGCAAGCATGCCTTTAAAATGGCCTGAGCATGGGCCTATTTTAAAACAAGTCATACCAATGATAGGCCAGACTGCAAGCCTCTAATAGGCTAACTGACTTGTTTTCACCTTTAATTATGAGCCCCAAGGCATGCTAAGACACACTCCAATCAATGGAACTATTGATGGGGATTCATTCATGACTTCCTAGCAAGCTAAGTGTCAATCAAAAGATTGATAAGGGGTAATTGGAGCTATTAGGGTTGCATTTACATTCTATTTGCCTTTTAGGTTTAGTTGTTTAGCATTTCAATTACTTCCATCAAAATGTTGAATATAAACAAATATCTTAATTTTATTTTGTTTTGGCATTTTGCATTTCATTTAACTCATACTTGTTCATTCTTGCTTGCTTGTTATCTCACACTTACACATTTAGCACATTTATTGTTAATATGTGATATTGCCTAATCTTGCTTGTGGTTTGCATTGTTTGGAATTGGTTGATGCTATATGGTTACTTGTTGCTAGATTCTCAAGTGACTTAACCATTAATTTTGCTAAAAAATTGACTTTGTAGTTGATACTTATGGATATTGCTGTTTTTTGGATTCACCTAAGAGTGTATAGTTGCTAGTTTTAGCTCTCATTATTGCCAAATTGTGTGGTCGCTACTACATGTGTGTTTACGTTGAGATTTTTGGAGCATTGAGCTTGTTTTTGCATGTATATACGCATCTCCACATCAATTTTGAGTTTTGAAAGAGTTTCATGTGCATACAAAGAGTTTTTGAACTAGTTTTGGTATTTTGAACTTGACAATGTAAAGGTTTGAGTGTAAAGATTCATATTTTTAAGACTTCGGTTATCCTTGAACATACATTGAGTTTTGATAAAATTTTGAGCCTCATCTTGTGAATATCATGATTTCCAAGGATTTTCCAACTTGTTTTTGAAGTTTTGGAAGAGTCACAAAAGTTTTGGAGCAATTGATTTTGATTTGGGACACTTTTGAAGATTGCTATCTATGTATCTTTGCCGTGGTGTACTGCATTAGTTTTAAAATTTCTTTCTTTTTCTCTTTCTTGATATCTTTATTCATATGAGATGTATAGACATTCATATACATCTCATATACCATACATACACACTGGCACTCATCCATTCATCAATTTTAATTTTAATTTGTTTGCAAACTCTTTGTTATCTTTGTTTTCTTGCTTGTCTCTTTTGGTGCCTGTATAGAAGGTCTAAGCCCTTAGAGCCTTTTGATATTGAGATTGAGAGATCACTTAGAAAGATTAGAATACAATTAAGGGTAGAGGGAGCTAGTCAAGTTATTGTTGGGGAAGCAAATATTTCCTAATAATCTAGCTTATCTTCTAGTGACCCTAAGACCAAAATAGGATTAGATTCATGCATTCCTTTAGATGTTCTCAGCATGGCTAATATGATACCTCCTAATGGTGGGGATAGGGTTAATGTGAATGAACCTAATGGACATGGAGAAAATGACTTAGGTAACAATGGCCATCACAATGGAGATGATAATAGGAGTGTTAGGGAGATCAAGTATTCAAATGTTAATTATGATCCTTATGATTTCTGTACTGATAAAGTTAATTTTAAAAATAAAGGAGTATTAATTGTGGCCTAACCAAAGTTTCATGGTTTTTCAGATGAATGTCCATAATGCATCTAGTTTGTTCATCCATAAAGCCTAAACTTGTCAATCTTTATGATGTACTTTAAAGGTCCTTCTACTTTAGCACATTTTCCTTGAGCTTTATACGCTCTTTGATATATTTTTACATATTTTGGATAGGAAAATGTGCATGGTGTTTTTTTTTATTGCACATCATTGCTTAATTGTGCATATTTTGGCTCTCAACCTTGTTATTTATGAGCTTATAGAGTTTACTATTTTTCAAGGTATATTTTGGTAGATGAATTAAATGTATCAAGACACTTGAAAATTCTTTGGAAGCATTTGAGGATTAAACTTGACTTAGAAACATATTATGGAAATCAAAGATGAACAATTATAGGACAAATCATGGGTATAATACATCATTTGAGGTAGAATAACTCAATTTTTTAGAAGTAAAATGAGCTGTAGCGCACTAGAACTTGATTGCAGCCAAGTTTAAGTCAAAGGTAAATTGGGCCAACGCTAAAAAAAGTCACGCCATAGCCTAGTCATTGACAGCAATATGCGCAGCAATGTTAAGTGTGATAAATCGAGGGTTTTCGGGGATTTAAGGCCAAAATTCATTGGAGGATGCCATTCTTGACTTCTTGGGCAATTTGGGAGCTCTTAGGTGTGATAGGGCATGGATTTTTGTGGAGATTGAGTTGAGGTTTGAGTTTGGAAGAGATTTTGTCTTCCTATCTTGGTTCTTCTCCAATCTCCTTTTTCTTCCTTTTGTTCAATGTTTTGCTGATGTATATGTATTTTTCCATTGGTTTTTTGAACATGTGGAGCTATTATTTTAAACTCTTTTATGGATTAAGTACTCATTTTGCCTTTAGATTTGTGATTAATGGTATGATTATATTGATTTTACTCTATGCTTAATACTTCTTGTTGATTGGCCACCAAGAAGATTGTTAGGTTCACTTGATTGATGCTTGGGAAAGCAAGGTTGAGAGTAGAACCTGAGTTTAATCTTGTGAGAACTTGAAGTTTGTGAGTTGAATGGATGATTTTGTTAATGAGATAGAGATATATTCTTTAACCTCATATAGGATTTGTAATGAAAATTGGGGTTTAATTAATTAAGAGATTAGGGAATTAATTGAACTAAACACCTATTTGGAGACTTGAGAGAGCAGTTATAGGTAATTTAGTATCATTGGCTAGCTTAATCTATCATTAAGAAGCAAATATAGTGGGGATTTGATTGACTACTTTTAAAATACAAGGGTGATAAATAATGGTAGGCCTATTTTGTCCTTAAGTCCAAAAATCTCTTGTTTATATTAATTTCCAACTTTAGTTTAGGTTTATTTCATAGTTTCCTTTCACTCTTATTTTTGTATCACTCAAGTTAGGTGAAAGTATGATAATCGATACTTAACGGGGTTTTAGAATTAAAATCCTTGTGAAAACAATAATTTTCTCATCACTTTATTATTTATCATGACCCGTGCGCTTAATTGGACCTCCTACTTGTTCACGTCTGATCCACAAGTTCCACTTGAAACTTTCATGCCACATATTTTGCCCCTTATCATATAAGTGCTCTATAGGATACCATGTGGGAGAGGATCTAAAACTCCGTCAGTTTCTGCCAGTTTAGACAAATTTGAACAGATGTATTTCCACGTTTGCACTTTTGTTCAAGTAAAATATCAATCTTTCTTACTATCCCTATCAACGTTTGCCAAGTTTGCACAATTTTTTAGAGCTGATGAGCGAAAGTCCAACGTAGTATAGTACTTTAAGGCACCATATTATACTTTATTACGTACATGCCAAGAGACGAACTCAACCTTTTTTTTCAATATTTCCGAATCTTGCGTTTGAATAGCCTTTTCTTGTCTTTGATGTTGTTGTTCCAAACAGGTCAAGATATTTCGATAAGCGTAAAAAGGGAACAAGAGTTTATTCATTAAGGTTTGTAGAGAGTGGGCTAGTGCATTGGGATTATGAGTTTTGAAGTGTTGTGTATACTGTGTAATTATATGATGGAGATATTTAATTATGAATTTCTAACTAAAGTGAAAGTGACAAAACTAAATTTCAATATGATCCTCTTTTTAATTAGTTTTTTCTTTATTTATCTATCCTAACATTCCTCCATAGGAAGAGACTCACTCACGCACCCAAACACAACACACGCAACACACTTCCCTTTAACCATATGGGGAATCGATCCCCCAACAATAAGAGGTGTTGTGGGTTGCCAGTAGAGCCAAGCCTCTTTGGCTTAATTTAATTAGTTTAAGAAATAGTATAAATGCGTCTTATTTATTTGACTTACATGTGCATTTATTTCAGAAAAACCATGTCTAAATGGAATATAAGAATTGCCGTATAATAAGTTGGTAATGCATGGAATTCGAATTATTATAAAGAGAATATTTCTATCTCGAGGGGCTGGGGAAATTAAGTAAAGGTTGAGAGAGAGGGGGTAGGGAGAGAGAGAGTAGTGGGATTCGACTTGGCAAAGGGGTTAGCGCAAGCAACAAAAGCTAGAGTCCAAATGAATTAATTAATGAAGAGACGTTATGTTTTTTAATAATGAAGAGACATTAATTATAATTCATTGTAACAGTTAGCATAGTCCGTGTCTCTAACCCCTAAATGCAAAGGTCATGGGATGGTTTGCCACTCTTCATGCCACCTTGTTTTAAGGAAAAAAAATCTCATCCCTTTGTTGACAATGAATTTGAAGGACCAACGACACTCCAGAATTTATAATTCATATTAATAATAATTAAAAATTTTGAAACTGATTTTTTTAAAAAAATATTATAGACCTAAATTATTATTGGTACTTTTTGGGGTTAATATTCAAGCTACATTGAGTTTCATAACAAATATTCTTGTAACATAAATTAAGTTAATAACTTTAGAAATATGAGTGACAATTTCGAGAAACATCAATTATAATTTATTTATATATTATTGAGATAAAATTTGATGTTTATTAAAATTAATTATCAACATTCTCAAAATCAAACAAGACCAAACTGGCCTATTTAATTGATTAATCTAGTTATAAAATATTGATTTAATCCAAATATTTTATAAGATGGATTCAATCGAAAACAAATAAAAATATCAAAAAAAAAAATAAAGACTGGAAAAAAATTGAGTAGATTTTCTAATAAAATTCCTTTTTATCATATAAATTGAGTGTAGAGGGAAAACATATAAAATGAATTAAATAGGTGCAAAATGTTTATAAATTTAATCAAATATAATATAAAATATATACATATACACTTATTAGACTAGAAAGATTTTATGTATTATATTTTCTTTAGTCATTAATATCAAAGTTAGTTGGGAGTTGGATTTAATTTTATACATTAAATGAGTTCCATCTAAAGGTAGTCATGATGAAATATGATATTTTAAGAAAATTTAACCATATTTATTACAAATATTAATATGATTAACTTTTTTAATCTATTTAAATTAATTATATAATTTTATATTAAGGATCAAATAAAATAGTTATCAATCTCGCAAAAGATCATATGTTCAAGGAACCAAAACTATCAATAATTTTCTCACAAGAGACTTAAACATCTTTTTTCC
The DNA here is from genome assembly GCA_037074615.1 of Leucaena leucocephala. NCBI lineage: Eukaryota > Viridiplantae > Streptophyta > Magnoliopsida > Fabales > Fabaceae > Leucaena > Leucaena leucocephala. Next base: position 16,568,677 of record CM073538.1, read on the forward strand.
CAAAAAAAATGTGAGTGGTTTTGAAAAGAGACGAGAGTAATCAAAACATTAATGGTTTGCTTTAAAACCAAGAAAATTCAATAAAATATTCATGAATATAGTGCATAAATTTTGGATGGGCAAGGCGTGATCAAAAAAGTTAAAAAGGCAAAGTTGTATTGGGGCTACCTAAACCCACTAATATTGCTTCTCCTTTGACTGTCATCAAATCATAATAATTGGAGCACCGATCGAGTGAAGCAAGAAAAAGTAAAAGTTACCCCCAGGGAGTACTTAGGTTTAGTAGTCGACTAATTAGACTACAAAATGACTTAACTGAGTTCGAATCTGAGTTCGAATCCTATTTTGTTAAAAAAGACGCAATCACCGGGTAGTCCAAAGGGTTATAAAACATAGAAAGATTAAAAGTTAAATAATAATTATATACTAGAAAGCATTTTGGTTTGATTTGAATTCTGCTTGCTTGTTAGAATTCTACTTCTACTTTACTTGTACTGTTAATTTGGAGGCTGAAAACGGTGATCCACAAGTAAGCAAAAGTTTAACGACAGTTCAATCTTCCAAGTTCTAAGTGAGAAACCAAATGGGATTTAGAATGAGATATACTAATATTGCTTAGTTCTGGCAATTAATCTTGGGGCACTCCAAACTTATATGCCAAGTGAAGTATATCTTATTTAATTCTCACCTCAATTATCTTATCCCTCAAGATTTAACAGCTAGAATCGATTAATCAATTAATCATTAATCATATAATTCCTTTACGTACATGTTAAATAAACTTGGTCTACCACCATGCATTAATAAACATAATAAGAAAATTGAGAGATAGTATTTATAACTTTTAAATAGTGTTACATCGATCCATACATATGTATGAATTATATTCTTGTTGATATATTAATTATACATATTTCAACCCATGCTCATAAATTTTACTATACTGCATCGAAATGTGAAATCATAAAGAAATTATGAAAGCAAAATTTGGAATTTATGGGGCATTGATCAATGGCAAAGGTGTCCTTTGAATACCAACATAGAGCTGGTCTAACAATTTAAGGCCCCATTACTTTTGGATCTCGAGTTATATTCCTAGAGAAGACACCTATGTGAGAGGGGAACCATAAACCCTAAACCTAGATATATACACTATTAGAACAACAATTATCATGACACTACTTCACGGTGATTAAAAGGAAAAATGTTGTAAAAAAGGTAGTGACGTATTCATAAATAAATATGTATTTTTGAAATTTTTAACAACGATTTTTCATATAACTGCAGTTAAAAGTGTTGGAAACTGTGCCCTAGGAGCTAATCATTGTCTTATAAACATTATTGATTTATGAATTTATTAATTGTGTTATCATATTATTTGCATGTTTACTATGATGACCATCCTTAGATAACTCATGATCTTATCCTAAATGTCCCTGGTCGGTCATCTATGCGGGAGTAGAGATGAAATAAGACCAGTATGACTTTGAAGATGTATAGAGATATAAATCAAAGTCATAGGCACATGTAAGAGTACAAGGTGTTGGACCGACCCCCTACGAGAGAGCTGCATGGGTTAAGTCATAAGCTTCTCTCATATACAAACCATGTCACTATGCCCTTTGACCTGAGACCATCATGGATTCCTACATGACAAACGCTCAGCTTTGACCTAGTCAAAAGTCAGTTTTGACCGAGTGATCATAAAGACTATGTTCGGGCTTAGTGGTTTCCGTGCGGAGGAATGTGAATGGTCAAGATGGAATTTGTCCCTCACATTCGTAAAGAGATATTACTGGGCCCCTCGATGAGTGAGTCTGAGAAATGTATGGCCATACTGTAATAGAAAGGTAGTTCCATTTCTATAGTCAGACTACTTAGGGATCGAGAAAATAACATTCAGGAATAAGAGGATGACATTCTCCATGCCTCATCCATGACCAAAATATCGTGTGACAAAAGGGACATGATATGGTTGTATAAAAAGTTACATCGTTCATCGATCCTCATATGATTTGGGTAGTCGTGATGTCTTGCTAGAAACAGCTTACAACTTGTGAGTCAGTATAGTAAATGGCCCACTGCCAACTTCATATGGACCTACAGGGTCGCACACAAAATAGCCCAACACGAGCTATGATGTCCAGATTCATTAAATCTAAGACATGTCCAATTCAACGAATGATCCAGGGTTGATGTATATATTTATTTATATTTATATTCGTATATATATATTATATATAAGAGATATTTACAAGATTTAATTTATAAGGATAAATTAAATCTCTATCACGTTTGAATTTAAAATTTAAATTGATATGATATCTCATATAAGAGATATTTACAAGAATTAATTTATAAGGATAAAATTAAATCTCTATCACGTTTGAATTTGAAATTCAAATTGATATGATATCTCAAATTTAATTTATGAGAATAAATCAAATGTAATTCCGTCTTATCTTTATTTTAAATTAAAAAATGGGTGAATTAAATCTGTGGGACAGATTTAATACAAACACTATTTATTTAATTAGTTTCTTATCAAATTATACAATATATGATATTGTATTAATTTCAGAATTAATATAAGATTAATTTCAAAAATCCAAGTATGTGGTAACACGCATAGCATCCTATATATATATGATATTTAGGAGCTACGGTTGGGACAAAAAAAAGTATGAACGGGAATCCACAAAAAGTTTACAGATAAGAAACTGCCCAAATAGAGACAGAGAGGACGAATTCTTGAGTAAGCCCTGGAGGGACAGGAGACGTTAGCACTTCGTTCGTGGTTGGAACGTTATTCGTGTGGATACCAATAGAGGAAGCCGACCTGAGTCGTCAACTTCTTGCGATCGAAAAGAGATCATGAGCCGCGGAGAGAAGTTGTGGACATCACAACCAGAAGCTAAGAAAGTCACGAATGAATACTGAGGGTAATACTTTTTTCCACTTGACTTAAACACAGACGGTAGATCCTAGCAGGGAATGAAAAAATTTGTAAGTTAATTTCTACTACATGTCTTCCAATTCCTTACAGTGATATCAGAGCCATGCCGTTTTGTGTTTAAATTAGGCTTGATTATTGATTCATATGATATGTGTTAGTTGTAGCTGATCATATGATAACATCTGTTTTATGTGTAACATATAAGGAATCCGTTTTATGTATGACATATAAGGAATCTGAAAGGGAATAGAAATCGGTGGTGCATGCGTTTTGATTTGATCAATTAATATTTATGGGGTCTAAGAAAAATAAATTCAAATTCATGATTATTTATGAAAGAAAAAAAATTCTCAGGCCGCTGCCCTAGACCCCACCCGCTAACCGGCTAGCGGGATCGCCGTGGCTACCTGTTCGTAGCGCAATATAACCGTAACATATACTGTTTTATGAATATTTTAGTTTTGAAACATTAATTACCCTTCAATTAAATCTGAATATTGATTCTTGAATGTTTGGGTATGGTGAACAATATGGCTGTAGATTACAAGTGTTGTAATTTTTTTAAATACGGCCTGCGTGTCGTGCCTTCCTCTATATACTCTTAATGTACCTTCTCTTCTCATCTCATTCCCCTCGAATGTTAAAAGAGGTTTATATATGTAATTTCCCTTTTCTTACTAGAGAGCTCCTCTCATTGGCTTGAGTGGACTTAGGATAGGTGAACCCTATTGTATCACGTTTAAATTCTGCATCTTATGATTATATCAGCACATGCATATTACTTGTATGAGATACAAACTGAGAAACATGCATTCTTATAAACCAGATAGTTAAATTAAGCCCTCTAAATGAAATCTTAAGTCATAATGCCGTCAATTTATGAACACTTGTCAAAACCTCGATCGCTCAATTATGGACTCTGCTAAAGTGGGTGTATTTGAGTTATCTTGGGGAGATAACCAAGAGTAATGGTGCTACTCTCATATGTTTATTATTGTTTGACTTAATTGAGATTAACAAAATAGTTTTGGGTCTCAAGACATTAGATGGGATTAAAAACATGCCAGATCATATGATAATAGAATCACATGAACATCTAAGAGTTACATTTGATGTAATTGGTAAAGGTGTTACCTACCTAAATAACTTAATTTAAGCGTCCTGCTAAAGCGGACTTAAGTTTAAACCAAATATGGATCTTAGCCCACTAACTATTGCATTGATGGTTATTTATTTAGTGGGAGATTGCTAATTCAATTGCATATTTTAATTGTAGAATCATGACGACTAATAATACTGCTACATTATTGATGCGATCTATCCTTGAGAAGGACAAACTCAATAGGATAAACTTTCTTGATTGGTTTAGGAACTTGAGAATTGTTCTCAAGTAGGAAAGAAAGGCACATGTCCTAGATCAACCTATTCCTGAGGAGCTAACAGCTTGCTCCTAGAACTCAGCGAGATGCTTACACGGAGGATAAGGAAGACTCTGTCGATATGGGATGCTTGATGTAGCCACCATGATTTTGGAGCTCCAAAAAGATCTACACATGGAGACTTATGAGATGATTGTGCATCTCTTGGAAATGTTCCAGTAACAGGCAAGGCAAGAGAGGTATGAGACCACTAAGGCCTTGCATTCCTGTAAGATGGCTAAAGGTGCATCATTTAGTACTCATGTCTTAAAGATGAAAGGGTACATTGATCACCTTAAGAGGCTTGGATTTCCCATGAGCCAGGAGTTAGCTACAGATTTGGTCTTGAACTCACTCTCGGAAAGTTATGACCAGTTTGTCATTAACTACAACATGAACAACATGGAGAAATCTATTTCTGAACTGCATGGGATGCTTAAAACTGCTGAACCGAGTCTTAAGAAGAAGTCCAGTACTGTTTTGATGGTTCAAAAAGGAAAGGGTATGAAAAAGAAAGGTAAAGGCAAGGGGAAGGGTCATGGCTCATCAGGCAAAACCAAAGAGTCAGGCAAGCCCGAAACCAAGCCTGCACCAAAGAAGGCAAAGCCTCCGAAGGAAGGAGTCTGCTTCTTCTGCAATGAACCTGGTCATTGGAAGAGGAATTGCAAACTTTACCTCGAAGATTTGAAAAAGAACAAGAAGAATGGTGGGGCTATCGCTTCAGGTATTTATGTTATAGACATTCATCTTTGTACTTTCACCATATGGGTATTAGATACTGTATGTGGTTCTCACATTTGTATAAATGTGCAGGGACTAAAAGACAGTAGAAAGCTGAAAAAGGGCGAAGTTGACCTACGAGTTGGAAATAGAGCAAGGGTTACTGCGTTAGCTGTAGGCACTTATGAATTAGTTCTGCCCACTGGGCTTTTGTTAGTTTTAAATAATTGCTATTATGTTCCTGCTTTAAGTAGTAACATAGTTTCACTTTCTTATTTGGATAAGGAAGGTTTCACTTTCATTGTTGGATAGTAGATGTTATATTTATCGTAATGATGTTTTCTTTGCTCATGGTGATTTGCATGTTGATCATTACATATTAAATTTGGAACAACCCAATCATGGAAATATCTATAACATAACCGCCAAAATGGTCAAACCAAATGATTTGAATTTGACATACCTCTGGCACTGTCGTCTGGGCCATATAAATGAGAAACGCATTTCCAAACTCCATCAAGATGGATTTCTCAACTGATTTGATTTTGAATCACATGACACTTGCAAGTCTTGCTTGTTAGGAAAGATGACAAAGTCACCTTTCACTGGGCACAGTGGGAGGGCCATTGATTTATTAGGCCTCATACATACAGATGTGTGTGGACCGATGAACACAAATGCCAAAGGAGGTTATTCGTACTTCATAACATTCATAGATGATTTTAGCAGATCTGGGTACATCTATCTGATAAAGCATAAATCTGAATCTTTTGAAATATTCAAAATATTTCAAAATGAAGTACAAAAGCAGCTTGGTAAAATAATTAAAGCCCTTCGATTTGATTGGGGTGGTGAATATTTGAGCCAACAATTTATTGATCATCTTAGGAGTTGTGGGATAGTCTCATAATTGACTCCTCTAGGGACACCACAATAGAATAACGTTTATGAACGGAGGAATCGAACACTATTAGATATAGTTCGATCTATGATGAGTCAAACAGATCTTTCACCCTCCTTTTGGGGCCATGCCCTAGAGACAGCTGCGTTCACACTCAATCGTGTTCCATCTAACGCAAGTGAAAAGACTCCGTATGAGATATGGACTGGGAGGACACCTAGTTTGTCTTTTGTCAAGATTTGGGGATGCGAGGTCTATGTTAAGCAATAAGCCTCAGACAAATTAGCGCCCAAATCCTCAAAGTACCTTTTTGTGGGATATCCTAAGGAAACCAAGGGATACTATATCTACAACTCTGCTGATAACAAAGTGTTTGTTGTCAGAAATGGTATCTTTCTCGAACGAGAATTTATCTTTAAAAGAACCAGTGGGAGAAAGGTACACCTCGAAGAAGTTTGAGAGCCACAAGACACCACAAAACTGTAGATGAAAAATAAAGAAGACTCACAACAAGTTGTTAAGACTCCTCAAGTCACGTAAGGTCCACGGAAATCCAATAGGACACGACTTCAGCCTTAGAGATATGGATTTCTGATTTTTGACAGTCGTGATGTGTTGCTCATTGAGCATAATGAGCCGACTACCTATCGAGAAGCTATAGTGGGACTAAACTCTAAAAAATGGCTTAATGCCATGAAGTATGAGATGCAATCCATGTACAACAATCAGGTTTGGACCTTAGTCGACCCACCTGAAGGTGTAAAAACTGTCGGGTGCAAGTGGGTTTTTAAGGAGAAAACTGACATAGATGGCAATGTAAATGTCTTCAACGCACGACTGGTTACAAAAGAATTTACTCAAACTCATGGTGTGGACTATGATGAGACCTTTTTCCCAGTTGCAATGGCCAAATCAATCAGAATCCTCTTTGTCATAGCAGCATATTATGACTATGAAATATGGCAGATGGATGTCAAGACAACCTTCCTTAATGGAAATCTCCTTGAGGATGTGTACATGACACAACCTGAAGGGTTTGTGCATTCTGAGGACTCTGGTAAAGTGTGCAACTTTCAAAGGTCCATTTATGGACTGAAGCAAGCCTCTCAGAGTTGGAATCATCGTTTTGATGAAGTAGTCAAAGAGTTTGGATTTCTTCAAAACATTGATGAACCTTGTGTGTACAACAAGGTTAGTGGGAGCACAGTTGTGTTTTTAGTACTCTATGTCGATGACATCCTACTTATTAGAAATGACATTTCTACCTTGCAGATTGTCAAGTCTTGGTTAGGAAAGTCTTTCTTGATGAAAGACTTGGATGAAGCCACCTACATCCTAGGAATCAGGATCTATAGAGATAGATCTAAAAGACTTCTAGGACTCAGTCAGAGTACATACATAGACAAAATACTGCATAGGTTCAGTATACACCAATCAAAGAGGGGTTTCATACCCATGTCTCATGGTATTCACCTCAGCAAAGATATATGTCCTAGTACATCTGATCAGCGAGGTCGTATGAGTAAAGTTCCATATGCCTCGGCCATAGGATCTATCATGTACGCCATGTTATGTACTCGACCGGATGTCTCATTTGCCTTAAGTATGACTAGCAGATATCAACAGGACCCTGGTAAGGGCCATTAGACTATTGTCAAGAATATCCTTAAGAACTTAAGAAGGACTAAGGATTTATTTTTGGTCTATGGTGGATTGGATGACGAACTCTGTGTAACTGGTTACACAGATGTGAGTTTCCAAACTGACCAAGATGACCAAAAATCGCAGTCTGGATATATATTCCTCCTCAATAATGGAGTAGTAAGATGGAAGAGCTCTAAGCATGGCACTGTAGCATATTCTGCAACAGAAGCTGAGTATATAGCAGCATCTGATGCAGCTAAGGAAGCCGTTTGGACCAGGAAGTTCATCACAAAACTAGGGGAGATACCTACCATCTTAGATCCAATAACTTTACTCTGTGACAATAGCGGTGCCATTGTACAGGCCAAAGAGCCTAGGTCACATCAAAGGACCAAGCATATACTCAGGCGATTTCATCTCATCAGAGAAATCAATGATAGAGGTGATATAAAAATATGTAAAGTAGTAAGAGAAGATAATGTTGCTGATCCTTTAACAAAGCTGCTTGTGTAGGCAAAGCATGAGTGTCATGTTAGGTCAATGGGAATTAGTCAAATTAATAATTGTATCTAGTGCAAGTGAGAGGTTGTTGGAAATTGTGCCTAGGGCCAATCATTGTCTTATGAACATTGTTGATTTATAAATTTATTAATTGTGTTATCATATTATTTGCATGTTTACTGTGATGATCATCCTTGGATAACTCATGATCTTATCCTAAATGTCCCTAGTCGGTCATCTATGCGGGAGCAGAGATGAAATAAGACCAGTATGACTTTGAAGATGTATAGAGATATAAATCATAGTTATAGGCACATATAAGAGTACAAGGTGTTGGACCGACCCGCTATGAGAGAGCTGCATGGGTTAAGTCATAAGCTTATCTCATATACAAACCATGTCACTATACCCTTTAACCTGAGACCATCATAGATTCCTACATGACAAACGCTCAGCTTTGACCTAGTCAAAAGTCACTTTTGACCGAGTGATCATAAAGACTATGTTCGGGCTTAGTGGTTTTCCGTGCGGAGGAATGTGAATGGTCAAGATGGAATTTGTCCCTCACATTCGTAGAGAGATATTACTAGGCCCCTCGATGAGTGAGTCTGAGAAATATATGGCCATACTGTAATGGAAAGGTAGTTCCATTTCTATAGTCAGACTACTCAGGGATTGAGAAAGTAACGGTTAGGAATAAGAGGATGACATTCTCCATGACCAAAATATCATGTGACAAAAGGGACATGATATGGTTGTATAAAAGGTTACATCATTCATCGATCCTCATATGATTTGGGTAGTCGTGATGTCTTCCTAGACACCGCTTGCGACTTGTGAGTCAGTATAGTAAATGGCCTACTGCCAATTTCATATGGGCCTACAGGGTCACACACAAAATAGCCCAACACGAGCTATGATGTCCAGATTCATTGAATCTAAGACATGTTCAGATTCAATGAATGATCCAGGGTGAATGTATATATTTATTTATATTTATATTTTTATATATATAAATTCGTATATATATATTATATATAAGAGATATTTACAAGATTTAATTTATAAGGATAAATTAAATCTCTATCACATTTGAATTTGAAATTCAAATTGATATGATATCTCAAATTTGATTTATGAGAATAAATCAAATGTAATTCTGTCTTATCTTTATTTTAAATTAAATAAATGGATGAATTAAATCTGTGAGACGGATTTAAGACAAACACTATTTATTTAATTAGTTTCTTATCAAATTATACAATATATGATATTGTATTAATTTCAGAATTAATATAAGATTAATTCCAAAAATCTAAGTTTGTGGTAACACGCATAGCATCATATATATATGATATTTAGGAGCTACAGTTGGGACAAAAAAAAGTGTGAACGGGAATCCGTAAAAGGTTTGCATATAAGAAACTACCAAAATAGAGACAGAGAGGACGAATTCTTGAGTAATATATAAATGTAAGAATATGATACAACTAACTAGCAACAAAAATATAATTTGCTACTAGAAGGGACTAACAAATCACATTTAGATATACTTCTACTCGTGCAATTCTCTAATGTAATAATTTCCACCCATCAAAGACTAAGTACAGCATACTAAGAAAAATGACCTTTGCCAATTTTATCAGCCTCGTAGATATTTACTATCTTGTAATCACTAATAATAGGAATGTACCTAAATCCTAAATAAAAACACATCTGGAAGGCTAGATACATGAAAGGTTTTGAACCTAAACCTATGCCCATATCACATAAGCTTACCACGAGTGATGATATTAATTATTTTGTTTGTTTTATTTTGTTTAGAGGTCAGGTGCAACTATGTAAATAATAAAGCCAAAGGATTCTTCTTCTTATTCTTATTCTTCTACATTTGCCTTAATAGATACAACTATGTAACTCAACTCTTAAAGCCAACCAACAAGAACCTACATACTTGCACAACCAAAAGGCCTCACAAAACTCTTAACTTAGTAGTACTAATATTGACATAAATAATGGAGAAGTTAAATGGTGACTTACATCATTGAAGATGAGAACGATAATTGAGGGAGTTAACTATGACAAATATGGTGAATGATGATGAGAACGATAACAGAGTGCACCAAAAATAGGGGGAAATGACAGAAAATGCCTTTCGTCCAAGTCTGTAGAGGTGGGGTAGAGAACGAGACCACAAGCGGCTATGTGAAAAGTATATCTAAACTCTTCGCGGATTAGGGTTTTGAATTTTTCATGGCTTGTTACGGCAATTTTAATAAAAACTTTTGTTACTTGTATGGCAGTTTTTAATAAAACCATGGTCAAAAGTATGACTTTTACCATATAAATTGTAGTAGTTTTTAATTCATCCTCTCCGTCTCTATTTCGGCAGTTTCTTATTTGCAAACCTTTTGTGGATTCCCGTTCACACTTTTTTTTGTCCCAACCGTAGCTCCTAAATATCATATATATATGATGCTATGCGTGTTACCACAGACTTAGATTTTTGGAATTAATCTTATATTAATTATAAAATTAATACAATATCATATATTGTATAATTTGATAAGAAACTAATTAAATAAATAGCGTTTATATTAAATCCGTCCCACAGATTTAATTCACCCATTTATTTAATTTAAAATAAAGATAAGACAGAATTATATTTGATTTATTCTCATAAATCAAATTTGAGATATCATATCAATTTGAATTTCAAATTCAAACGTGATAGAGATTTAATTTTATCCTTATAAATTAAATCTTGTAAATATCTCTTATATGAGATATCATATCAATTTGAATTTTAAATTTAAACGTGATAGAGATTTAATTTATCCTTATAAATTAAATCTTGTAAATATCTCTTATATATAATATATATATATATATACGAATTTATATATATACGAATATAAATATAAATAAATATATACATCCACCCTGAATCATTCATTGAATATGGACATGTCTTAGATTCAATGAATCTGGACATCATAGCTCATGTTGGGCTATTTTGTGTGCGACCCTGTAGGCCCATATGAAGTTGGCAGTGGGCCATTTACTATACTGACTCACAAGTCGCAAGCGGTCTCTAGCAAGACATCACGACTACCCAAATCATATGAGGATTGATGAACGATGTAACTTTTTATACAACCATATCATGTCCCTTTTGTCACACGATATTTTGGTCATGGATGAGGCATGGAGAATGTCATCCTCCTATTCCTGACCATTACTTTCTCGATCCCTGAGTAGTCTGACTATAGAAATGGAACTACCTTTCTATTACAGTATGGCCATATATTTCTCAGACTCACTCATCGAGGGGCCCAGTAATATCTCTCTACGAATGTGGGGGACAAATTTCATCTTGACCATTCACATTCCTCCGCACAGAAAATCACTAAGCCTGAACATAGTCTTTATGATCACTCGGTCAAAAGTGACTTTTGACTATGTCAAAGTTGAGCGTTTGTCATGTAGGAATCCATGATGATCTCAGGTTAAAGGGCATAGTGACATGGTTTGTATATGAGAGAAGCTTATGACTTAACCTATGCAGCTCTCTCATAGCGGGTCAGTCCAATACCTTGTACTCTTACATGTGCCTATGACTTTGATTTATATCTCTATACATCTTTAAAATTATACTGGTCTTATTTCATCTCTGCTCCCGCATAGATGACCGACTAGGGACATTTAGGGTAAGATCATGAGTTATCCAAGGATGGTCATCACAGTAAACATGCAAATAATATGATAACACAATTAATAAATTCATTAATCAACAATATTCATAAGATAATGATTGGCCCCTAGGGCACAATTTCTAACAGTATCTAAAGGAGAGATACATAAAGATTATTTTGGCTCTGCCTCTCAAAGAAGAAGTGTACCCTCTGCAGACATGGTGTCCAGAGATGAGTTGTAAAAGGTTTAAGATAAACTTACTACACAACATCAAGTGGAGTTGGAAAGGATACGCTACGAGATGAAAGCTAGAGTCTAGGATATGGATGCCAAGCTCTAGCAGTCATGATGATGATGGGCTACCCTATATCCGGCCAAAGTTTTGAGGTAAAAACATATTCATTTACTTCTTTTCAAGGGATGTTTAACATATATTTTTTCTTAACTAATTTTGTTTACATTTTCAGGGTTCTCCTATGGTGACTAGTAGGAAGGGTGGTTCCAATAAGTAGAAATTTGTCTCCCAACCATCTGATCTTGACCCTAACCTTGAGCACAACGAGGACGATAGGAAAAAGTGTGGTCTTTACATTATAACAGACTAAAGGACTACAACCTTCATCGTTAATGCTACTGTGTATCCGATACCATAACAATTCACTATAAAACAATTCCCTATTGCAAAGTCAAGGTCACGGTACATCGCATAAAGAAATTCTCAAGCACTACACCGGTTTGTTGCCTCACTGACGAGGTCCACATATTAGACAAAGCTTCAAGTCAGTTTATTATATGGTCAACAAATATGATCAAATTAAGAAAGTGGGTTATATCAGAGCGAGTAATAGATAAGGTTCCTAAGAAGCAAACCCCAAAGGAGCCAGAACTAGAAAAGGCACCACATAAGCCCAAGGTTAAGAGGAAGAAAGGAGACAAGCTCAAACCTCTTCCTCAAAACATATATGCTCGACATATATTGGTATGGAAACTCTTCACTCTATGGCAGCAGGATTGGAGAAAGCACTTAGTTTCATAATTTCCTCTGGGGTTTTATCCACACAGGTGTTACAAATTCACCTTAGACAGGAATGACATGGTGAAATTCTTAAATTTTGAGGAGATAGATTCAACTGTCATCCGATTAGCTATATTATAAGTTACAAATTTATTTTAATACTTTATGTTTAACTATTCATGTAATATTAACTCATTTCTTTATTGCCAATAGTCACTTCTATCAGAGATGCCTAGATGAAGCCAAAGGAGACACATATGACTTCATGTGTCCTCAACATGTCCAAGAGATAAGCACCAATAGGAACTCGATGATTATGTAAATGATCGACATTATAACCCACATCAAGAGAAAGTTATATTTTGCACCTTACATTAAAGGGTAAATATACTCTTATACTTGACACACTCATATACATATTATAACATATTTATATATAACGTTCATATTTTATAGTAAGCATTGGACCGTGCTGTCATAGCCTATGAAAATAATATGGTGTTCTAGTTCGATTTATTGTTTGGAAGGCTAAATAACAAGATTGTTTCAATTGTCAATATGTGAGTTTTTTTCATAGATTTATTAACATAAAAATTTAATTAGTAAGGTATATGATATATTTTTTTCCAATTGGAGATAGGGCTGTGCAAGGTTTCAACTTCTTTAGAGGCCATCCAGTTAGTACTAATCCTTCATGGATTTATCCTCAAGTAAGTAGTTTTTAAATAATTAAGTTTCAATTTTCATAAATTTATTATGTATAAAGTTAGTCACTAATGTGCTCTGTGTTTTTCTATTTTGTCCATGAAAATAATATGGTATTCTGGTTCGATTTATTGTTTGGAAGGCTAAATAACAAGATTGTTTCAATCATCAATATGTGAGTTTTTCTTTATAGATTTATTAACATAAAAATTTAATTAGTAAGGTATATGATATCTTTTTTTTTAATTGGAGATAGGGCTGTGCAAGGCTTCAACTTCTTCAGAGGTCATCCAGTTAGTACTAATCCTTCATGGATTTATCCTCAAGTAAGTAGTTTTCAAATAATTAAGTTTCAATTTTCATAAATTTATTATGTATAAAATTATTCACTAATGTGCTATGTGTTTTTCTATTTTGTTAGTATCGCCGTCAACCTAGTAGTGATAAGTGTGCATATTATATAATCTTATATATGCATGAGATCATTGAGATAGGGATCACGGATAGCTTACATGAGGTATGAAGAGATCAATATTTAGTGACTTTTTCAGTTTATTCACATCTTGAGTATTTACCTATTACTTCTAAATTGCATTTGTTTGAGAAGAACAACATGAGCTTTGAAGATGAGTAAATACACTAAATGATGGATGATTTGGCAAAAATCATACTTGTGAACATGCCTTAATCAATAATCTATTTTTGTGTATATATTATTGTATAATATCCGTGTATATATGATGATATTATATTTTGTTTCATTGCATGCATTAATAAGAATTTGAATTATTTTATTACGTATATTAATATTTAATTTGAATTTTTGTATTATTTACTCTATACTTTGCTGCCTATACTCTATCTTCATTATGGCAAATACATGGCAGTATTAATGGGAAAATTAAAAGAAATAATCAAAATGAAGCCTTTAATGGCAGTTCTTTTGAAAATCACCATTATAAATATAAACTATAACGACAATTACTTATAAATCATCATTATATGAGTAAAATGTAACGACAATTTTACTAGAAGTTGCCATAACATACTAAATATTTAACGGGAGTTTTAAAAAACCGCCATTAGAGCCATACATTTAAATTGCCTTTAAAATATAGACTTACAATGGCGGTAGAATTTATGACGATTAAAAAATAGTAGTGAAATGTCACTTTTAACTTTTATTATATACCTTTTTTCTAATAGTGATGGTAATAAAATCTTGTAAATAGTATAAAAGAAATATATCCTTTAAATATGGGAATGGTACTGGGTTCAATCCCGTAGGACTAATTTACCCTCCTTTTTAATATGGGAAGTCGATTGCTTCAATATTTCCAGGAATAATCTTCTACTTATATGTGAAAATCCCATCCAAAATAGTGTTTTATGGATGCTATGCATATTATACAACACAAAAACCATTATTTTGTTGCATTGGTACCAGGGAGCATCCTTCTTACATCATTTTGCCTTGACGTTGTTTGTATCTACACATTTTAGTTAAAAGGAAAACAAATCGGTATCAAATTCAAGATTTAATTTTTATAAAAATAGATTTAGTGAAGACGAATATTGAAATATTTGAATCACACTTGTTAAACTCTCAACACCGTTGAAACGTCAAATAAGTCATAGGTATTCAAAGAACACCAAGTAATAAGCAAAACATGTTCAAATAATTAAATTCTTCTTCATTCTAAACTCTCTAACTTGAATAGCATACATAATGAAGTATTTATAAGAAAAGAAAGACTTCTAAACTAGGTAGAGCTCTTTAAAACCCTAATAGATAACAAAAGTCCAAAAGTCCTTTATAAGCTATCAGAGTGTAAAACACTAATTAAAAAATTACGTAAATAAATATGGATGAAAATACCATAAAAAATATAAAAAACAAAGCCCAATTAATAAACGTGTTACCTAATGAAATCACATATTATGCACATGACATGCTTATTATTTACATTTAATAAGTTGAAAATACTCTAAAATACAATAAAGTAATTATATTGTCACAAAGATTTATAACAACTATTTCACTTGTATTCTTCGCTTGTTGTTTGATCGAAACTTCTTCCATTAATGCATGCTTGTAACACCGACTTCATGGACCCCTATGTTTTGCCATCTCGCAAGCTTTTGTTGTTGTAAAAGAGCGCGCACGCATATATATATATATATATATATATATATATATATATATTGATGTGAACCTTTAATGTAATGTAACGATTTATTTTTATTTTTAGTATAAAAAAATTTAGGTGGGTTCAGCACTCTACTAAGATCAGCATAGCCCATAGTTTAGAGAGCGCTTATAGAAAACTTATGATATCGTCTACCAAATGAATTCTTACAATGGAGAATCACAATAAAGTTGTACTTTCTAAGAATCAAATATATTTTAAATAATCACATGTCTCATATTTTTGCCAATTAAACCTACAGATTATGTGTTTAATCTCTTGGTTCTTCAACTCTTTATTAGGCTTCATGTGATTGGGCCCTTGATACCACAAGATTGGGCTTGTTTGGCGTCTTTTTGGATGACATGGATACCATCTTGATGATTGTAGACATAGATTCTGGGTGCCTAGATATATGACTGAGAATAATAGAAGATTCGCCCTGTCAGACATTGGTATCACCTAAGAGGAAGGGAGATTTTACCCTACCTTTAGATTATGAGTGAACCCAACCCCTTTTTAAATATTTTTGTATAAAAAAAAGTAGCATATGTCAATTGTGCGGTTATCATTTATGATGCCATATTGATTGCCATGTAGGACTTGATCACCACCTTGGATTCCTTGTTGGATGCCAATAGAATGCCACCTGTGCTCGTATCAAGAGTTTATTTAAATTGATTTTTCAAGTAATTATAAGGTAGAATGACAATTAAGGATCTCATAAGAATAAGATTCCTATTAAATGAGGACCTCATCACAATTTAAGTTAACAAATTCAATACTCATTTTTCTATGTTTTAGCATTGGAAAATTTTTAAAAATTCTTATTTAATATTGATTTTCTTACGAGGGCCTTAGTTATCATTTTTCCTAATTACAAATTACCGAATGAAGGGTTTACCAAAGAAAAAAAATTAGCGAAGGAAGGACAGATCAAAATAGAAAATTAATTGCACCTCATGTATAGAAAAAAAAAGGATAAAATTCCAGCCTTACACAAGGTGCTATTAATTGTGTCCACTAATTTTAAAAATAAATTAACAACATAAAAAAAATCCGAGAAAAGAAAGATAAAGTATTAATTACTTAAGAGTACACTTATTAAGGAATTGAATTTTTGGTTTGAAATTTTGTGATTAGCATCATAAAAAATTCTTTAAGTACTCTTGACAAATGCATCTTTTCAGTCAATTGGGTTATACTTTTGTATCCAATGTGGGGCTCATATTCATGCCTATCCTTATACACACTTATCCACCATACTTGGTATTTATATATCCTTTCTTTTTCTTTTCTTTTTGTCAACAAGTATTTATCTCATTGACTACCAATTATATTGTACAATGGATTATGGTGCTGAATGTTATTCCACTTCTTTGGACATTGTTTGCATTTAAAAAAAAATTATTAATGAGCAAATGTTCCATGAAATTAAAGCTACTATTTATCATGCACACACCACACGTATAAGAGAATATAAGATGCCAAAGATTTAGTTCCAAAGTTTCTAAATTCAAATGGAGTAATTGGATCTTAGTGTATTATGATCTCTTGTACGGTACAATTTATGTAATTAGGGAAACAGAGACAAATAAATGGAACAATACAGGGGACCTGAATTGTCAGCTGAGATTAATCCCTATCTCTCGTTTAATTATACGAATTTCATGTTTAGAGGTAACAAAATAATCCGAGTTAATTAATAGTTTATCATGCCTACGAATGTAGTAAATATTAAAGCGTTAAAATCTAATTTTATCCTGTAAGTTTTTGTGTATGAGCTATAGGTATCTGGAAGCTTTTGTTAAATCAATTTTTCCCCAATATTAGAAAAATGAGCAATGTTGCTTTTGGTCATTAAAAATGTTAACAGTTAACACTAATGTTTTAATAGTTAAAGTGACTTTATTCTTTTTTTTAATACTTTCGAGGCAAAATTTATCCAACAAAAACTCTTAGATATCTATAACTTTTACACAAGAATGATGCAGAATCGGGAAGGGAAAGGGGGGGGGGGGGAAGATTCAGAGAGAGGAGAGAAATTCATACAGGAAGCACCGCAAATTCTTATTAATCGTTCAAAGGTATAAGAAATGAGGTGTTGAGGGCTATTTTAGCCTCAACTCTAGCCCTAACATGTATTATAGAAAATTTAGGAATTCAATTACAATAATAATAAGATATATAAAATTAAAATCAAAATAATTAACCATAAATGGGTGTGATTTAAAATAATTCACAAAAAAAGATTCAAAATCAAAATAAATAGCCATAGATGGGTGTGATTTAGCACTAAACAAGATAGTTATCAAATCACTTGTGAATCTTTTTCTTCCGTCCTTAATTCCCATCTGAATTTTTTTAGGACAAAATTGGATCTTAACCCAATATTAAATTTGTATAGTTAATTGGACCACACACTAATTAACGAGAACCAATTCATTAGACAGAGCTAAGTAATTAGATGGTTAATTACTTTACATGCATGGAATGAACATATAGTTAGATATATTAAAAAATGTTGGAGATGTTTATGTTTACTGGGGTTTGATCTTTTTATTTGTTTGATATATTAATTCAAGAATGAGTAAAAGGAAGGTTTGTCTTTCAATAATTGAACAAGCTTTAAATATGCTCCTAGCTAGAACCTGACAATATGATCAAAAGGACACTGCAAGAATAATTTGGCACATGAAGGGAGACCCACAATCTAAAAGGTTTACCATTACCAAGTGTTTTTTTTTAATAAATCTCTGACATATTTGGAGCCATATATGAGACCAACTATAATATAAAGATTTCAAATTCTACGAATTCCGACATATTTGGGTACAATATTGTTGCTTCGGATTCACACAACCTTCTTTACTTGTTCATGATTGAGTTTTAAGTTTGGCAAATTTTTCATGGCCTATAGTCTTACATGTTCAGGAAAAATTGTCCTACCAGTAGGCAACCATATAATGAATGGTGTATGATCACACAAGAACGTACTGAGATCACCAAATGATAGTTTTCTGGGACCATAACTTACCAAGAAACCGACAAAATAATTTGGCTAAGGAATGGGTCACTATATGAACCAAATAATACATGACTTAGTACTCTCAGAAAACTCTAGTCACTGAGAATGTTGTTCTTTATCCCACACAAGTCTATGATGTCTGCAACCTCAATCGCTTGCTCTCTCCGCAACTAACAAATTACTATGAAAAGACCAACAATGGACAAGCTTGCGTCCAAGCTTGAGACCTAAATTTGCCTCGCTCTAAAGAAGAGTTATGATTTTGTGTAAGAAGCATAAAGATAAGAATGAGGCTGTGGCTTGCCCTATGGATCTCTCATCCATACATTAATTTGTATGAAACCAAGAACAGCGCCATAGCAACTGCCATCAGTTTTTATGCGTACGTGTATTGATGCAATAGAGTCTTCCTTCTTTCTTTAATGTCTTTCCTATTTTTTTCTATGCATAAATCATGCATTGGGATAGTTGTAAGTAAGGTTGCTAAACTCATTAAAGTTTAAGTAAACTCGTGACAAGAATGTACTTGGATTGTGAACTCGAATTGTTAATTCCTAAGAGTTTTCTTTATTATAAAATAATTGTTAAAAGTATATAATTAAATAATTAAAATACAAAAATGACAAAAATTTAATTAAAATATATTTCAAATCCAAATAATTGAAATTAAATCTATTAATATTTATAGTTTATCATATTCAACAACAAAAAATTTATGAAGTTCATATATTAAGCCTTTAAACATAATGAAATCCAAAAAGCTAGAGTTTAAAATCGAATTAACATGATTTTATAAGTTAAAAATATAAAACTAATAAACTTGACGAGTAAACTCACCTTATAGGCGAGTTAACATAATTTTATAAGTTGGTAACATAAAAATAGTTAACTCATTAGCTTTACAACTATAGCAGGAAGGGTTTAGGTATTCTTGCTATAACAACAACAATAAAAATAATAATGAGTAAAATATGCTAACTATCCCTCTATTTTATGTAAATTATAGAAATATTCTCTCTATTTTAAAATGGATATAAACATTATTTAAAATTTAAAATATATGTTACAAAAATCTCTTTTATATATTCAAGATTTTATTTCCATTAATCTAATTGTTAGATGAAGGTTAAGTTTAACTTTTAAACTTTTATTTTGATCAAAATATCCCTAGAATTATTTCAACATTTATATTTTTCAAAAAATAATTCATATGCGTATATTTTCAAGGGGAGGAAAATTTTTTCTGAGTTGGATTTAAATAAATTGGAGAAGTGGGGTTATAAAATTTTAATAATAAGAAGATGTAAAATAAAATAGTAAGAAAAAATAATTATAAACTTTTAAACCCACTTCTCTAATTTTTTGTAAAATTTAACTAAAAAAATACCCTCCCTTCCCCTCCATATCTCTCATACCAAATAACCTCTAAATGGCTTCAAACATATTTTGAACATATATTTTTGTTTATTATATAGTATAAATTATGCAAGTTTAATAGATTATATAAATAATTTAAATTTATAATTTGAAACTTATAAACACAATTTTCAGTACAAACACTTATGTACATTTAGTTTAGTCAAGTATATATTTATTAAATGAATAATAAATTTTTCAATCAAGTTTTTTATGTATACGTCAACTAAATTAGTTAAGCTTTTATCCTAATATGATAAAAAAATTAAACAAATAGCTATTTATAAAAAAATTAAGGATATAAAATTTTTTATTTAACTCTTTAATCTAAATCTACGTTTAGAATTTTTTTTATTTTCTCTATTTTTTTATTTTTCCAATGAATCTAAAATCATAAATAATATATTTTCTCATATAGCAAAAACAAAAAATCCAGACCCAGCAATTTTTTAAAATAAATTAATTAAAACCTTCGAAGGATACTGAATGAAAGTATTGAAATTATAGTGGGTGAAAATATTAAAACTTAGTGGTGGCTCCGCCACTAGCTGATATAGATTGTATTAATTTAAATGTTTTTATAATTATTATTAAAAAAAGAAAAGAACAATAAATGTTTGTGTGGGTGAGAGAGAGAAGTTTATTGTTTGTTAATCTTCCAATATATTATATATACATGTTACTTTTCATGAAAGAAACCCTTTGTGAGCTACGTATTGAAAATTATGAGAATTAATACAAGTTACTCGTCTTATTACAAAGCTACTTGAATATTACCCGCAAATGAGATTTTTATACCAGTAAAGAGAGACTCAAATATATATACCCTTACCGTGGACAGATAGGTTATTTTGGAACTGTTGTGGTTTATCCTAAGACATTTCATTTGTAATGGTAGTATTGTGGAGTATCTTGTTTTTCCAAAGGTTTTCTTGGGAGAACTTGTTCAAAAACTGAAAGATTTGAGAAAACATTATTTCATGATGCAATAGAGCATGCTTTAGAAAATGTTTAGGAGCTAAGTTTTATACTTGCTACTCTTTAAATGTTTACTGACATGTATTTATATGATGTATGTTTTAATTAACTTCTGATGAGTACTATTGTGGAGTAACTCATTTTACAAAAGGTTTTCTTTGTAAAATTATGGTTTACTAGTATTCTTTTTTGGAACTTACTTTTAGCTTTTGGACAAAACTTATTCATTTAACCAATGGGTCTTTGTTTACAGTTAGTCATAAGATCTGAGTAAACCCTTTGTTAAGTGAATTTGTAAATATTTATATATGGAAGAGTTTTTAATAAAAATAAAAATAAATATTGAATTAGGTTAAAAAAGAGTTTTAAAAATTTGTTTAGTAGGATAGAAATGAATATATAATTTATGTATTTTTTTATAACTTGAGATAAAATTGTCTAAAATATTTTTTTATAGCTTGAGAAGAGTTAAAGTTGTTTAGAAATTTTATAATTTAGGGTAAAATAATATAAAATATTTTACTTCTATTTCTATCATCTCATTTCCCAACCTTTTTAATAAAATTAAAATGACTAAAATATTGAAAATAGAAGTAAAAATTATTTATATTATACCAAATAAGGGAAGTTGAAGGTTACATTTCTACTTTTATTTTCTTTATACCAAACATGCCTATAGGGTAAAGTAAACTAATAGCAAGAGGTTCAACTCTTGATGTGATTCGCTTCTATCAAAATTTTATTCATTTAAAAGAGTTATTATTCCTTTAATCATCTCGAATCACGAAGTTGTTTTATTTGAGGGTCTATTTGGTTTTCACCAAACTATAGTTTTAAAAGCTTTTTTAGGGCAAAATTTTAGTTTAGAGAAATTTAAAAACAAACAGTCATATTTATTTAAATTGATTTTTAGACTAAACTATAGTTTAAAATCAAAGTTTCAGATAAGCTGGTCAGAGTAGCTTATAGAACAATAAAAGAGCTTATAAACTAACCAATTACTATATTACCCCTACTTTTTCTTATACCCTCTCTCTTACTTTTTCTCACACCCTCTCTCATCTCTATTTTCTTTCTTATACCCTCTCTCTTCTTATATCTTATCTCTCATCATTTAATACCCATACTTTTTTTCGTAGTTTACCAATAATAAAAATACTTCTGAAAATAACTATCGAAACACTCATTTATTCAAAATTATTTTTTTTATAAATTCTTCTCCAAAATCCTTTTTTTATAAGCTATCCAAAAACTTTTTTTTCTTCATAAATTCGTTTATAAAATCCTATTCAAACAGGCCTCAGTGTCACTTATTCGTTTACTCTTGTAGTATTCAAATATCATGTATATATATTTTGAACTAACTTGTGTCTAGCATTCACATTGAGTTAACTATTTGATTTGTTTTTGAAATTGTGTGAACGTTTATATATTCATGATTACAAGTGTTTCTATGTTATCAAATGGTTTGCTTCTGTCACATCCAATATTTTTATATACTGATTAAATAGGGAAATTAAGTGGAAATGTGACATTGTGGGCTAATTAAGAATAAAACAAGTTTAGAGGTTTCCAGTAAAGTAAGAGGAAGAATTATTTGGGCCAAAAAGATGAAATTAAAGGAAGTTCAAGAATAAAAGTATAATTATAAGTAAATATTGGGAAAAATATAAATATAGAAAAATACTCAGAAATTTATGAAAATTCAAGAAAAATACTGAAAAGGAGACAAGAGAATTATAAGGTACTTGTGAGGGATAGAGAATTCATCTAATGCAAAAAAATGCCTCAAAAAGAATTTATTGGGCTAAAAAGCTTTTTACAGGTAGAATTTTAAGAGAATAAATGAGTGCATAATTTTGAAAATTATGTAAACATTAAAAAAAAAATAGAGAAAAATTATGAAGCATCTTTTGAGAATATATAAAGTTCTCGAGAAGGTGTATTTACCAAAAAGTGGAGCAAATAAGTTTTAAATCAAATTTTCAGCAATTAAGGGCATATTTTCCCAAACATTTAAAGGAAAATAGTCAGAGGTTAAATTTTAACCCTGAAACTTTTAGATAAGCTATTTTATAATGTAGAGAAGTTAATTATAGAATCAAATCTTGGCAAAGCATTGGGAAATCAGTTTTGAAATTTATTTAGTGATTAAATTACAATAAAAAGGGTAAAATGGCAATTCCCTTATCAAAAGCCCAAAAACCCATTTGGGGAAATATCAAGCCCAAATTGAAGGGTGGAGGACGTTCTCCATGGTCCCATTTAGCTCATAAAATAAAAGGGAAATGGGTTGAATACAAAATGTGGGCCCCAAATTAAATAAAAAGTTGTTTCTCCCACCTTCATTACACCGACTTCCTGACCTCATGTGGCCTCATTTGCTATCAGTTTCATAAAACTTTAGAGATAAGATTCAAGACCGGGAGGTGAAGAGGAAGAAGTTTGTGAAGGAAGCTTCATGCAATTAGTGTTGGAAATAGTATAGACTTGATTAAACTTTAGCTAAATAAATATGAGTTTGTAATAAGTGTCTAAAACCCTGAACCTAAACTTGAGTTATATGGATGCTCTTGTTTTTGCTCAAAGTCTAAGCTTGTAGAAGGTCTACAGGCCTAAAGCTTTTATATATATATATATATATATATATATATATATTTACAATGTATACCTCTAAAAAAAAACTATGTATTTTAAGTCCTGAAAGCCGTAAGTAGGCTTTAAAGCCACTAAAACTTATATATTTATAAATAAAAATTTTTAAATAGGCTTAGAGTCTCCGTAAAAAATATATATAATGTTAAATATATCATATCTACAAATTTGTATGTCTGGCCTTAATAGAAAAAGGCTGTTAATAGGCCTTTAAATATGAGTATTATATTTTAAAACCAAATAATTTAATAAAAATATTTAAATAATTTTTTTATTTAATAAAAAGAAAGCAAATAATTTTTAAAATATAAATATAATAATAGAAAAGAAATAAATTATATATTTTCGTGAATCAAAATGGGACGTGAGGCACATGAACAAATGCAAGCGTCATTTTCCTCTCCAAATCTCTCCATCTTTGGAGAGAGAGTTTGGTGGGGGTGGGGAAATGGGGCATGGGACTCACCCCATTTTCCCCATCCTTTTCCTTCCTCTCACATTTTATCCCTTCTCCAAACATCCAAACAGGAAAAAAACCCTCTTCTCTCCTTATTTTTCTTTTTAATTTTATTTCTTTCCTAATTTTTCTTCCATTCAAATAAGGGGTAAAGGAACTTAATTATTTATAATAAATATGATTTAATTTTTTTAAAATATCATCTTTCATCATGACTACTTTTAAATAAAAATCTTTTAATATATGCAATCAATAAATATATTTTGAAAAAAATTATAAATTAAAAAAAATAAATTGAGATCTTATATTTAAGATTAAATTTAACTTCACAACCAACTCTTATATTAAGGATTGGAAGGAGTATTATTTATGTGGATATTGATTTTTTAATACATTTTAAATACAAAAACTTTATACCAATTAAATAATTTTATAATTAATTCAAAAGAAAATCAAAAGATAAAATTTCAAAAACCTACCAGTTATTCCTATTTGAAAAAAAAAAAAGAGGTTATAGTGTCCCTGTGTCCCTCTAATGTCATACTGAATGAGCATGGAGGAGGAGTTGCCTATAATGGTTGTGGAAAGTTGTGTTTTAAACCTAGATAATGTCGTTAAAGAAAATGAAAATGAGAATATGATATTCATTCTATGTAACATCTTCCTAAAATATAATTATTATTAATTATTTAAAAATATTTTATACCTAATATAATTTAAAAATAATATTATAAATAAATTTAGTTTATTTTAAAAGAATTAACTATGATAGAAAAGAATTTAACTAAAATTTAAATAAACTCTACTTTGATTATTAAAAGATTTTTTTTAAAATATAAATAAGATAATATGATATATGAGTATGCAAAATAAAAGTTATTATGGCAATATACAAATATTCTACACATACTTTCAAGGGATAGGGCTATACAAGAGCTATATTAATTGTATAGTCATATATCCCTTGAAGGTATGTGTAGAATATTTATATATTGTCACAATAGATTTTATTTTACATACCCATATATCATATTATCTTATTTATATTTTAAGAAAAATATTTTTATAACTATGATAGAATTTATTTAAATTTTAATTAAACTATTTTCTATCATAATTAACTATTTTAAAATAAACTAAATCCATTTATAATATTATTTTTAAATTATATTTGGTATAAAATATATTTAAATAATTAATAATAGTTATCTTCCTAACTTTTATATGATACATTATGAATTTATTGTATGTTTTAAAAAAAATTGGGGTTACACTTTTGTTCCCATATCCCATGTCGTAGCTATAATTATTTAATCTCAAACTTATATAGCTTTTGTTGATATCCAAATTTTTATTAAAAAAATAAAATTTATTTGACTCTATTTTATTTTAAAATATTTTTATTAAATTTTTAAAAAGTTATTTAATAAAATATTTAATTATTTTATTTGGTTTAATTATGTTTTATTCCATAAATAGTTTGTTACAAATTGAATATTTGATTACTAAATTAATTTATGTACCATTTTAATTATTTACGGGATTTAATTATTTTAATATTTTTAGGAACTTTTTAAATTTATTTTGTAAGTTATTTATTTTTTAAAAAAATATTTGAAATATAGTTTAAGATAATCATATAAATTATTTAAATTCTCATTAAGTTGTTGTGCATATTTTATAATTAAATACTCATAATTAATATTTGTGTATAGTGACATCTTCTTGTATATTACATTGCATAGTAGTGATAATATATACTATTTACACATATTATTTCCTATTAGTTTATAAAAAATTATTCTATTATATTACTTAACTATTATGTTGGGTTACATCCTTTGGATTGGAGAAATAATTTAAAATTAGAGAAAGTATTAAAAATTGAAATAAGGAAGCTTTATATAGTATACTAAATTTTAGAGACAAAATTTCTAAAGAATAGGAGAATTGTAACATCCCAATTTTTATCCTTATATTTAAGTAAAATTAAAAATATCATTTATCAATAATTTAAAAATATTATCTAATTAAATTATTATAGTTTAGTATTTTTATTATTTTTAATAAAATATGATATATAGATTATCTTATTTTTATCTTATTTAGAATTTTATAATTTTATTGTTATTATTAGTTATGAATTTATTAAAATTTAGATTCAGATTTAGATATGTAATTTGATTTTAAAAATATGGTTTAAATTTTAAATTATAATACCTGATAGAATTTTGATTAAGATAATAATAATAATATATCTATATCTTTGATTATATATACATATAATAACATATGTATTTATACTTTAATGATAATATAGTTTAAATTTTAAATTACTATATATGATAAGAGTTTAATAAAGATAATATATGAATTTGAATTTTGAATTATTATTATAGCTTTATAAATAGAGTTAAGACCCTGAGTTATCCCTCAAATTTGATTATTGAGTCGACTCTTCTCTTTTTAATCATCTCTCTCAATCCCTTTTCTATACCCAAAGAATGTAATCACTTTCTACTTGTTGTGTGTGTTAATATGATGTTTGTGAGTGTTTTAATATATATATATATATATATATATATATTAATGTTGATATTATTATATTAAGAAAACTTATTTTATGATTTTTATTGAAAATAGTCTTATGGGATTTAAAATTTAATTTAGAAAGTTAGAGATTCTAAATTTGTTATATATTGATATTATTATTTGAAGAAAGTTATCTTGAGTAAAATACTGTTTTGTGATATTATTAAGCTATTGAGATTTTGATTAATATGATTACTTTAAGAATTATGCATTAGGAATGGTTGAAGAGATAGTTATATTTCTACTACGTGGTATAACCTTTATTGAAGCTCGATAGTTAGCTTTTGTCCCACCAGTTTACCGAGGGACGTGCCCCACTTTTTTATCGAGGTGGAATGGTCTAATCAGGTGCTCTATGAATTTTGGCCTATCTATATCACTTGATCAGTTAGCTATTCGAGGGGTAGTTACCACTAGTCCATGGGTTCGGTCAGCGGAAATAAGACAGTTCAGTTAGTTTGAGGGGAGGAAGTTGGCTGGGTTATTCATTTATTTTTATTATAATAAAAAGTTATTTTGTATATATTATACTTTGTGAGATCCCACTTAACACCTCATGAGCACATGTTAGTATGCATAATTAGTATAATTGATGGTCATTGAGACGTTAGTCTCACCTTATTTTTATAATATTTTTTAAGTGATAGTCTCATTTTAGAACCCTAGGAAAAACTTCATAGGCTTGAGTAGAGCTATATTAATTGTATAACCCTCTTCCTTGAAGGTATATATATAATATTTGTATATTATCACTATAGGTTTATTTTTGCATACTCATATATCATATTATCTTATTTATATTTTTTTTAAAAAAATATAATTATGGTATAATTCATTTAAATTTTAATTAAACTCTTTTTTACCATGATTAATTTTTTTAAAATAAATTAAATTTATTTATAATATTATTTTTAAATTATATTGAGTATAAAATATTTTTAAATAATTAATAATAATTATATTTTAGAAGAATGTTATGTTAGAATGAATATCATATTCTCATTTCTATCTTCTTTAACGACATTATCTAGGTTTAAAACACAACTTTCCACAACCAGCAACTCCTCCTCCATGCTCATTCAATATGACATTAGAGGGACACTATAACCTCTCATTTTTTTCAAATAGGAATAACTAGTAGGTTTTTGAAATTTTATCTACTGGTTTTCTTTTGAATTAATTATAAAATTATTTAATTGGTATAAAGTTTTTCTATTTAAAATGTATTAAAAAATCAATATCCACATAATAATACTCCTTAAAATCCTTAATATAAGAATTAATTGGGAAATTAAATTTAATCCTAAATATAAGACCTCAATCTATTTTATTCTCTAAATTTATATTTTTTTTCTTAAAGTATGTTTATTGATTGCATATATTAAGAGATTTTTATCTAAAAATAGTTATGATGAAATATGATATTTTAAAAAAATAAATCATATTTATTATCAATAATTAAGTTCCTTTACCCCTATTTGAATGGAAGAAAAATTAGGAAAGAAATAAAACTAAAAAGAAAAACAAGGAGAGAATAGGGTTTTTCCCAGTTTAGATGTTTGGACAGGGGATAAAATGTGGGAGGAAGGAAAAGGATAGGGAAAAATGGGGTGAGTCCCATGCCCCATCTCCCTACCCCCACCAAACTCTCTCTCCAAAGATGGAGAGATTTGGAGAGGAAGATGACGCTTGCGTTCGTCCATATGCCTCACGTCCCATTTTGATTCACGGAAATATGTAATTTATTTCTTTTCTATTATTATATTTATATTTTAAAAATTATTTAATTTTTTTATTTTTTATTAAATAAAAAATTATTTAAAATATTTTTATTAAATTATTTGGTTTTAAAATATAATACTCATATTTAAAGGCCTATTAACATCCTTTTTCTATTAAGGCCTGACATACAAATACGTAGGTAAGATCTATTTAACATTATATATATATTAAGTAGGTTTAAAGTGTTATAAAATAAGAGAAAATGAAGAAGTTAAATAGGAGAAGAAATAACAAGACAAAAGAGTGAAATGGGAAGCAATAAAGTATTCCTCATATATTTTTATATTCACTTGTCCAAATACCTTATATATAGCCACTATTTATAGGCCACAACTATTAAAGACTAAACATAAAGTTACAAAGGATTAAAGATTAATAAAATATCATTAACCACAAGAAATTCATCTCAAGTCATTCATTGAGGAAGTTATAGTTTTATGGCATAAAATGAAGAAGGAATCCTAAGAGGAATTCCAAGAGGTAGAAGTTACATAGACATCTACATGTGCAAGAATATTTGTAACACTCCTCCTTGGATGTCCATGACAGATATTGTGCCTTATTAAAACCTTACTAGGAAAAACCTATTGGGA
The DNA here is from genome assembly GCA_037074615.1 of Leucaena leucocephala. NCBI lineage: Eukaryota > Viridiplantae > Streptophyta > Magnoliopsida > Fabales > Fabaceae > Leucaena > Leucaena leucocephala. The sequence goes on from CM073538.1 coordinate 16,597,923, forward strand.
TAAAAACCTAGTGCAGGAAAAAGAGTACACAATATTTATTTAGGTTGCCTTATCAAAAACCTTTTCAGGAAAACCCAATGAAAAAAAAAAAATCATTAAAATGATGAGTACATCAAGTACTTGTTTACTCCACCTGATGACGTTGTCAATTTATGTATTTGAATCTACGCATTCCAATACCATACACTAACTTCTCAAATAGCTTAGTTGGTAGTGTCTTGGTAAACAAATCTGCAAGGTTGTCACATGATCGAATTTGCTGAACATCTATATCACCATTCTTCATAAGATCATGAGTGAAAAAGAATTTTAGAGAAATATGTTTTGTTCTATCTCCTTTGATATATCCTCCTTTCAATTGAGCTATGCATAGTGTATTATCTTCATATAATACTGCTATAATCTCTTGTTCTAGAAGTAGACCACTCATTCTTTAGATATGTTAGATTACTAACCTTAGCTAAACACATTCTCTACTTGCCTCATGAACTGCAATTATTTCTGCATTATTTAATGAGGTAGCTGATAAAGTTTGATTTATCGAATGCCAAAATATAGTTATACCTCCACAAGTAAATAAATATCATGTCCGAGATCTACCTTTATATGGATCTGCTAAAAATCCTGCATCTACATAACCAATCAATTGTGATTCGGATTCATTAGAATAAAATAATCCCATATCAATTATCCCTCGAAGGTATCAAAATATATATTTAACTTCATTTCAATTTCTTATTGTTGGAGAAGAACTAAATCTTGCCAATAAACTCACAACAAATGCAATATTAGGTGGTGTCGAATTAGCAAGATATATTAGTGCCCCTATAGCACTAAGATATGGTACTTCTGGACCAAGAAGTTCTTCATTTTCCTCTTGAAGGCAAAAATAATCTTTTTCTTTAACTAGCGATCTCACAACTATTGGAGTAGTTAATGGATGTGCTTTATCCATATAAAATTGTTTTAATATTTTTTCAATATAAGCTGATTGATGAAGAAAAAATCCATTTGTTAAGTGCTCGATTTGTAAACCAAGACAGAACTTTATTTTTCCAAGATCTTTCATTTCAAATTCTCTCTTTAAATAATCCATTGCTTTTTAAAACTCTTCAGGAGTTCCAATTATATTCAAGTCATCCACATAGACAGCAATTATAACAAATTCTAATATATTCCTTTTTATAAAAACACATGGGCTAATTGACTCATTTTTATAGCCTGCTTTCAACAAATATTCACTTAGACGGTTATACCATATTCTTCCATATTATTTTAATCCGTATAAATATTTATGCAAACAAATCGCATAATTTTCTCGAGAATTCTTACATGCTTCAGGTAATTTAAATCATTCAGGGATTTTCATATAAATTTCAGTATCTAAAGAACCATATAAGTATGCTGTAACAACATCCATTAGACGCATATCAAATCTTTCATGCACTGCCAGACTAATTAGATATCTTAAAGTATCCACCATAGGAGAATATGTTTCTTCATAATCAATACCAGGTCTTTGCGAAAAACCTTGTGCCACAAGTCGTGCTTTATATCTAACAACTTTATTTTTCTCATTTCGTTTTCGCACAAAAACCCATCTATACCCAACTGGTTCAACACCATTCAGTATTTGGACTACAGGTCCAAAAACTTCACATTTTGAAAGTGAATTCAATTCTGCCTGAATTGCGTCTTTCCATTTTGGCCAATCATTTCTATGTATACATTCTTCAACTGACCTAGGTTCAAGATCCTCACTTTGATTAGTTATTTCAACAGTTACATTGTATGAAAAAATATCGTCGATGACTATATTTTCTCGGTTCCACCTTTTTCCCATAGTGACATAACTTATCGAGATCTCTTCATTATTTTCAAGTACCTTGACCTTTTTTGGGGTCTTTTGATTTGTTATGTCCTGAGTATCTCCTATAAGATCAACCTCCTCAATTTGACCATCTTGATTGTTTACTCTTTTCTTTCTAGGATTTTTATCTTTGGAACCAATTGGTCTACCACGATTCAAACATGGTTTACTTTCATTTGCACTTGCTACTTGTCCTGCTGGGATATCAATTCGAATTGGAGTATTTTCAGCTGAAATATGAGATTTAATAATTCTCTTGGGGTCAGTAAATGTATCTGGTAGTTGATTTGCAATATTTTATAAATGAATTATTTTTTGAACTTCAAACTCACATATTTGTGTTCGAGAATCTAAATGAGACAACGATAATACTTTCCATGTGATTTCTTTATCCAGCTGCTTATTATCTCCCCCTAATATTAGAAAATTTGTCTCATCAAAATGACAATCATCGAAACATGCCGTAAACAAATTTCCCGTTAGCGGTTCTAAATACTTGATTATAGAAGGAGATTCATAACCAACATATATCCCTAACCTTCTCTGAGGTCCCATCTTTGTACGTTGTGGTGGGGCAATTGGGATAAATACCGCACATCCAAAAATTCTAAGATGAGAAATATTTGGCTCTTGACCAAAAGCCAATTGTAATTGGGAGAATTTATGATAACTTGTTGGCCTGATGCGTATAATTGTTGATGCATGTAAAATTACATGTCCCCAAGCTAAAATGGGAAGTTTTGTTCTCATAAGTATTGGTCTAGCAATCAATTAGAAGCGTCTAATTAATGATTATGCTAAACTATTTTAAGTGTGGACATGAGCAACAGATTTTTCCTTTGTTATTCCAGTTGCCATGCAATAATCATTAAACTTTTGCGATGAAAACTCACTCATTTTATCAAGACGAATTGTCTTAATTCCATATTCTAGAAATTGTGCTCTTAATCGAATTATTTGAGCAAGTAATCTAGCAACTGCTAAATTACGTGTAGATAACAAACACACATGTGACTATCTTATATATGCATATATTAAAACCATAAAATATCTAAATAGTCTACATGGTGGATGAATAGGTTCACATATATCCCTTTAGATACATTCTAGAAGTACAGGGGATTCTACCCCAACTTTTATTAATGAAGGTCTTGTAATTAGTTTGCAGTGAGAACAAGCAACACATGAAAAATCTTTAAATTGAAGAATCTCCTGACTCTTCAATGGATGTCCATGTGAATTTTCAATAATCCTTCGCAACATAGTTGATCTGGGATGGCTTAACCGATCATGCCAAATAATGAATATATTTTTATCAGTAAACTTCTAGTTTACTATAGCATTTGTTTCAATTTTACCAATATTTGTATAGTACAAACCAGAATATAATATAGGTACTTTTTCAAGAACATATTTTTCTCCATGTCTAACAATTGTAATATATAGATATTCAATATTTTTCTCATCTATAATCTCAATATGATACCTATTTTGACGGATATCTTTAAAACTTAACAAATTTCTTTAAGACTTAGAGGAACATAAAGCATGATTAATTATAAAATTTGTCCCTTTAGGTAATATTATCATTGCGCTTCTGGAGTCTTCAATTAGTTTTGTATTACTCGCTATAGTATTGATGCTTGCACAATTCATTGTTAAATGAGAAAAATATTTTTTATCTTTGAGTATGGTATGTGTTGTAGCACTATCTATAAGACATATATCTTCATTCTTGTACCCAATAAAAGAGAGAGGAACATCCATACTCTTCATCAAAAGAAAATAAATGTATCAAAATATATTATTAGCAATAATGCTCTTAAAAGAAGAAAATAAAAGTAAACATAAATAAAGCATAAAGCATAACTAAATTAAGATAAAACATAAACTAAATTTGTTTCTCTAATCATGATTCTCAAAGAAATCAACCACTTCTAAGTGTGCCATAGTATCAAGGTCATCATATAGCTCATATGTATCATCATTCTTGTATGCAAAATTTGCCTCAACATCATCATCTTGAAAAGTCATATTTGCTTCCATGTTCTTTGAATTCTTTTTTATGGAGGCTTGATAAAGTTTTTCTAGATGCTCAGGCGTACGACAGGTACGCGACCAATGCCCTTTCATCCCACACCTTTAACATAGATTTTCCACAGTTTTTGAGGGATCACCCTTATCTTTTTTCTGCCCTTCATTATATTTTTTCTTTTGGTGGGTATTTGGATTATAATTACTCCCACCACCATGATGGCAGTAATTGCCACGTCCCCTACCACGACCACGACTGCGACCGCGACCGCAACCACGACCACGACCATGGGCATGAAAATCAGTGTGTTCAGTCACATTCGCTTCAAGGAATGGAGTTGATCCATTGGGACAAATCTCATGATTTTTTATTAACAACTCATTATTTTGTTCAGCCACAAGAAGACATGAGATTAGTTCATAATACATTTTAAAACCTTTTTCACGGTATTGTTGCTGCAGGAGCACATTTGAAGCATGAAAGGTTGAAAAAGCTTTTTCTAATAAGTCCTCATCTTTTATTTTCTCACCACACAATTTTAGGTGAGAACTTATTTTAAAAACAACTAAATTATATTCAGATACAGATTTAAAATCTTGTAGCCTCAAATGTAACCATTCATAACGAGCTTTGGGCAATATTACTGTCTTTTGATGATCATATCATTCTTTTAAATTACTCCACAATTCTAACGGATCTTTCACCGTTAGGTAATAAGCATTTAGCCCTTCATGTAAATGGTGGCAAAGAAAACTCATGGCCTTAGCTTTGTCTTGACTGCTTGCTTCATTTCTAGGTAAAATAATATTCCCTAGACCTTTGGCATCTAAGTGGATTTCAGCATCTAAAACCCAAGACAAATAATTTTTTCCTGAGATATCAAGAGCAGTAAACTCGAGTTTCATCAGATTAGTCATGGATCAAACTAAAATAATAATAACAATTAGAATTCTGTAAAATTAATTAGAAAAATATGATAATAAAAACATAAATCAAATAAACAATATATATTAAATATAAATATAAATAAAATAAATAATATATATTCAACATAAATATAAATTTAATAAAAGTAACAAAATATAAATAGTATAAATAAAAAACAAAATAAATAAATGAAATAAAGAACTATAAAATATATATAGTAACACATAAGAAAACAAAATAATATAAACAACATAAATAATATAGAGAAAATAATGCTACAATAGAACTAATATAAATTAAATAAGTAATATAAATTAAATAAATATAAATAAATGTAACAAAATAAATTAAATAACAAAAAAATATGTATAAATATAAACAACCTAAATAATATGTTACAATACCTAAAATTAGAAATAACATAAATTAAATATATAAATAATAACATAGTATAAGTATTTCGTAATATAAATAAATAAATATTATATAACTGTAATAAATATATAATAATGCTAAGAATTTAAAAAAGATAAATAAATCAATTAAAATATAAATTAATAAATATATAGGGAGAGGGAATTGGAAATGTAAACAATATATAGGGAGAAGGAAAAATATAAATAACACACATATATGTAAATATATATAATATTGTATCAATATATTAAAAGAAGAAGAAAAATTAGAATAATATAATATTTTATATAAGAATAACATACAATAAAGATAACCCACACACACATATCTAACAACAAATATTAAAATGGATAGGAAAGAATAACATAATAAATAACAGTAAAATATATAATAAATATATAAAAATAAAATTTGCCTATAATAATTAAGTAAGATGATAATATAAAATAAAATATATACGATAATTAGATAAAGAGAAAACTAATATCCTTTGTACGTAATTAAACATAATAGTATATGAATTGATAAAGAGTTCATACCTTAAATTTTTCAGAGCCATGTCGTGCTGATAACGTGTTATAAAATAAGAGAAGATGAAGAAGTTAAAAAGGAGAAGAAATAACAAGACAAAAGAGTGAAATGGGAGGAAATAGAGTATTACTCATATGCTTGTATATTCACTTATCCAAATACCTTCTACATAGCCACTATTTATAGGCCATAACTATTAAAGACTAAACATAAGGTTATAAAGGATTAAAGATGAATAAAATGTCATTAACCACAAGAAACCCCTCTCAAGCCATTCATTGAGGAAGTTATAGTTTTATGGCATAAAGAGAATAAGGAATCCTAAGAGAAATCTCAAGAGGTAGAAGTTATATGGATATCCACATGTGCAAGAATATTTGTAACATAAAGCCTATTTAAAAGTTTTTATTTATAAATATATAAGCTTTAGTGGGTTTAAAACCTACTTGTGGCTTTCAGAACTTAAAATACATGGTTTTTTTAGAGGTATACGTAGTAAATATATATATATATATATATATATATATATATATATATATATATAAGCTTTAGGCCTGTAGACCTTCTACAAGCTTAGACTTTGAGCAAAAACAAAAGCATACATATAACTCAAGTTTAGGTTCAGGGTTTTAGCCACTTATTACAAACTCATATTTATTTAGCTAAAGTTTAATCTAGTCTATACTATTTCCAACACTAATTGTATGAAGCTTCCTTCACAAACTTCTTCCTCTTCACCTCCCGGTCTTAAAGAGAGATGGCTATATAATTAATATAGCTCTTGTATAGCCCTCTCCCTTAAAGGTATGTGTAGAATATTTGTATATTGCCATAATAGGTTTTATTTTACATACTCATATATCATATTACTTTATTTATATTTTAAGAAAAATCTTTTTATAACTATAGTAGAATTCATTTAAATTTTAATTAAACACGTTTCTACTATAGGTAATTTTTTCAAAATAAACTAAATTCATTTATAATATTATTTTTAAATTATATTGGATATAAAATATATTTAAATAATTAATAATAGTTATATTTTAGGAGGATGTTACATTGTACATAATTTTTTAATTCAATTTCAGTTGCATGTCTCCTAAACGATTCTAATTAGAAATATATATTATCAACTATACTTTAAATTATTATAATATTCAATTCAGTAAAAAATAGATATATGTTAACTAAATTTAATACTTTCATTTCTTTTATCTGTAAGTTGCAACCAATAATCTCAATCAGTAATGTTATTTTGATATTTAGAAGATTTTGAGTCCTACTTTAATAGAATTACTGATTAATTACTATCATGTGCTCAAAATATTTCAAAAATTAAATTTTTAATTTTTAATCATAATAAAAATTTATAATAATTATAAATAATTAATCGATTATAATATATTTTTCCCATAAAGAAATCTCTAATTTTCTACGATGTAAGCATTTACAATGACCATTAATAAAATAGTATAGCCTAGAGTTTATTATGCCAAGTTATATGTTGCTATTTCTCATGTACAAAATAGACAAAGGTTAAAAATACTATGCATCAATACAAGTTTAATTTTTTCACTGAGAAGGGTAAAAGAAGATTTTTTACAACTTATGTTAGGTATTTTTTCCCACTAATTCTTGGTTTCATAAGGTTACATCTAATTTATTGTTAATTTGTCTAGATTCAAAGTCTATGTAATTGTTTGTTTGATTTTAAATGTATATCTTTTTATTGGGATTATAGGGATATTATTATATGCTAAATTTGTTTTTTATAAACTTATTATATATACTAAAATTAGTGCAATTATTTTTACTAACAAATAGTAAACATGGTAAAATGTAATTGAAGAATTTGATTAAATGAATGTAAATGAATTGATCTAAATTTTCTTCTATCATCATATGATTTAACTTTTTACTATATAAAATACATTATGATTTTATATATGAACCAAGTAAATTTCAGCACCAAGAATAATATTACCAATGACTTCATAAAAAATTATACTTAACTCACCCTACATAGAATGGGTCTAAATACTAATTATATATAAAAAAAAGGGATATATGTCTGTATATATTATATTTTTTATTTTTATTAAAACCTCTAATATGTAATATATAGTTTACAAAAATATGTTTATCTATTCGTTATGATAGGCTAAGGAAAATCTTATTAATTTTCTTTGGTTTCCAAAAATTTGTAAAAGGGGAATCCTAGGTAAGAGAGAGTAAGAAAATCATTTTACTTGTATTATTTGTATTATTAAATAGTAATTAATGGAAAAATATTAAAAAAAATAAAATGTATGATAAAATGTGCATCAGTTTTGAATTTTTTATTAAATTATTAATTGCAAAACTATATTAAGTGTCTCTTAGAGTTTCTCAAAATTATGTATTAAAAAACGAATATGTGTGTGTATCATAATTGCTAATTTTTTTTAAATATATGTTATATCCTAATTTATAAAATATATTTATTTATTTCGTTATGATATGCTAAGGAAAATCTTATTAATTTCTTTTGTTTTTCCAAAAAATTGCAAAAGGATAATCCTAGGTAAGAGAGTGTAAGAAAATCATTTTCAAATCCTTCTTTGTAATTTGTATGCTTAATTAGTAATTAATATACCAAAAAATATTAAAAATCAATGTATGATAAATTGAGCATCACTTTTAATTTTTTTTATTAAATAATTAATTAAATATCTATATTAAGTGTCTCTTAGAGTTTCTCAAAACTAACTAATTTCTTGAGAGCGTTGTTAAGACTCTATTATTTGTTTAATCACGTATGTATCAAAGTTAATAATAATGTATTATCTCTTGAAATAATATTTTAAAATCCCAAAGGCCATAAATTAAGAAGGAAAACGCATTGGTTAACCACTAGAAATTAAAGGAGAGCTTGATAAAAGAGGCCATAGTTGAAACTTGGATCCATACAATGGCTTCATGTTCATCAGTGTGGATGATGCTTGCATTGTTTCTGGTAACATCAAACTGCGAAGCAGAAGAGTATTTGGTTAGAGACAAAAAATCTTCATGGCAGCTTCCTCTTCCTCAAGCTAAGTTGCTCATCCACAGGGCCTTGACTCATCGTCTCGAGATTGGCGATTCTCTAAGTAACCTAATTCATTGCCTCCCTTAAATATCAATTTTCTACTTTAATCATTAATATCCTTATCATCATCGATCACTTTAGTCTTAGTTCTTTTCGAATCTTTCTTCTTTTATTTCTTATACTGCAGCCCTGAAGTATGATCAAGGATCGGATCGGTCAGTGGTAGAAGTGAAAGAGGAACATTATCGTAACTGCGACAAGTCTAACCCTATTCAAGGTTACAATAATGGAGAGGCTAGGGAGTTGAACGGGTTAGGGCCATTTTACTTTATAAGTGGGACACAAGATCATTGTGAGCAAGGGTTGAAACCGCATGTTAGAGTCACACCTAACCAGTGTTTTACATGTCATCGTGGTCCAGAGAAGTCTCCACCACGTACTTGTTCTGCATGTCATAGTCTACCGGATTCTCATCCGGATTCAAAAGAGAAGAAATCTGAACCAGGGTCAAAAGAGAAGAAATCTCACCAGGATCCATCTACTTGCGATACATGTTCATAAAGATTTACCATCTACCTCAAAGTAATATAATGGTGCTGCCACACTTTCGAGCAGTGGATTGATGAATAAAGTGTTGGTTTGAGAGGTTTTGGGTGAAATTTTATTTTACTTTCACGAGCATTCTGCTTCATGTGCCCATGTGTATGCATGTGTGTGAGTGTTTATTTTATGACGTGAATAACTTAATTGTAATTGATAAAGGTTTAACTGATGTTTCAAAATAGGCTACGTTTTGTGTTGTTGAAGCAATCCGTATTAATGTAATAGAAAAAAAAGTTGGATACTGTTGCTTATATCTTTTTACTTTTGTTTTTGTAATATCCGGCTTTGGTGAGTAAAATAAAGGCCAAATGTGAAAATACAGGGTTGGACAAAAAAGTGTAATTTTAAAACGTTTTGGACTAGGTATGTTGATGTTCTAACTTCATCCTTACACTAAGGGTGTTTTGGTATCAGGGATTTGGAGGGTAGTGAATTGGAGGGTAGGGCTGTGCACAAAGTCCGCGGTCCGGTATGCTCTGCCCAGCCCGTAATAAAAATATCCTGCTCAGCCTGATAAATATAGGGTAAGACTGGGCATTAGGCTACAAAATACAACCTATGCATTTTTCGGGCTGGGCACCAGGCATAGGCGTTGCCCTGTCTTGCCCATGAGCACCCCTTATTTTATTTATTTTATTTTTTCTCTATCTTAGAAGAGAGAATATGATAACTACTGGTGACTATAAGGTAATTTTAGAAATATAAGTAGTTAAGTAGGTAAGTTGTATCTTTTAATATTTATAACTATACTAATTTTTTCTTCTTCTTTTTAACTTTGTTAATTATCATATGATTACATTATAAATTATAATTATTTATTTTATTTTTTTAGATATTTTATCTTTATCAATATTAGGGATATTGATGCAAAGTTATAATTACAAACTATTTAGATTTCAACGCTTATTTTTTATATGCAATTGATCTCAAAATTTTAAGTATTATCTTTATTTTCTTATTCTTAGTGGATTATAGATATTATTTAACTCTTAAAGACACATGAATATGGTATTATTTTAGAAGTTTATAATTGCATATTTTTTTCACAATATGAGCATGACATTACCACTTGGGCATACCCAACCCGCCCATGCCCAGCCCAAAATTGTTAAGGCTTTTACCGAGTAGGGCCGGACATCGGGCTGCAAAATGTAGCCCATGCATTTTTTGGGCAGGGCACCGGGCAGGGGGACTGCCCTGCCCAGCCCTACCCATACACACCCCTATTGGAGGGTAGTGAAGAGGAGGGAAAACTTTTTTAAGTTAAATTTAAAAAAAAATGAAGAAATGGGTTGTAAAATTTCGATTTAGAAAAGATGTAAAATGAAAGAATAAGAAAAAATATTTTTTTAAAATTTAACTAATAAAAATTTTCCCTCCCCTCCAAATCCCACATATTAGTCTTCTCATTTCAAGCTTGCAATAGTCTCTAAAACCCTCTTAATAACATGTTTAGCAAGGTAGAAGGTTTGATATTCAAGGGTTTCAAGATAAGGAATTTCAAAGAATCAAGCTTGGGCTAGGGTAAGGGATGATTATTATTGGTGTTGATGATGTTGTTAATGGTTCATTGAGTTGTTATTGAATTTTTTTGTAATTTTGGGATGTATGAAAAGTAGGGGAAGAAGATGCTGCCAAAATTTTTAGAGATTTTGGAAAGGGAGATGTAAGATTAAATCAAGGTTAAGATAGTGTTAGAGGTATGAAATCAAGAAGTTGGTGGTGGAATGGAAGTTGCAAAAAATCACCTTGTCTTCCCTTATGGCGCATTTCAACCTTGGCTAGGGTTTATTCTATTTTATTAATTTTGATACTTTTAATAAATTTAAAATAAAAATTATTCGGGATAAAAATGAGAAAGTTGATTTTGTTAAATTGGAGTCTAAAGTTGAATTCTACAGACAAAATTATGGGAAAGCGTGTGGAATTAATTTTAAGATAGGTATATTAATTACCCAAAAATTGAAGTTTAAAAGTTAAGATAAAAAAAAGAGAGAAATTAATCCAAGTCATTTATGTAAGATAATTGGATAATTATTGAAGAGCCTATAAGGATTCAAGGGCTAAGAGGAGAACGATAGAAAGAAACTAGAGATTGTATATTTTATATAAATATTTATCAATGATAAATTATAAATATTAACATATTGTTAATATAATTATTAATGATAAATTATAAATATTAACATATTACTATAATATATTAAAAATTTGTCATTTTCATATATACTTCATGATAATATTTCTTTTTTAATACATATCCTATTTTTATATATGTTTTCCTTTACACACACATACACAATTTTATTAATTAACTTTAAATTGTTATCAATATTTGATAATGTTATTTTTTTTTTTGTATAAATTTTTTTTTAAAAAAGTTAAACTTATTTATTATATAAAGGTAGGGTGAAATCTCTAATTTTTTAAATAATATAAATATTAGATTAGACGAATTTCTCACAACCTTTTATCTTATATTGGTACACTTTTATTGTACAACCACATTTTTAATACTTGAGCCAACCTAAAGCTGGAATACAGAAGGTTTCGAATGTTGAGTCACAAAAATACTACTTTTCTCGAAATATAAAAACTGCTACTAAATTAGCATTGGATAATGATTTAGTAGCGGTTTTATGAAATCGCCACGCACACAGTTAAACCTGTAGCTAATGTAGCAGTAATCATAAGAACTGTTACACATATGGCTTTGACTTCTGAGAAAAGTAGCAGCAATTTGTCAGCAACTGCTACCACTATTGTCATCAATCATAAAGCTTCGTCTTCTGTAAAAATTAGTGGTGGTTGTTTCCCAACAAACCACTATCACCTTTAGCGATACTTGCACCACATGTTCCCGCCAAATTTTCATGGTGATTGATGAAAACGTGACTCATACGTTAGCGGTTCTGTCCCAAGAACCGATGCCAACTTCACTACAAGTGCTTGCATTATCTAGTGCTGGTCAAATCGCAACAAATTTGTTGCGTATCCACCATTAATCCCTGTAAGTGCCACATTTTCGGCTTTATTTAGTTCATTATAGAAAAATATAGGTTAAGTTAATATAAGGAATGGGAGGGAGAGGTAGGGGAGGTTAATGAATAATATTTTTTGTTTAGTTCAAGAGGGGAGGGGAGATAGATTAATTAAAAGTTGATAAAAATACCCTTATCTCTTTATTTAAATTTATTTATTCTTTATTTACAATATTCATATCAAAATTAATATTTTTTAATTTATAAATCTTAAAATTTTTTATCTCATTTATATATATAATAAAAATTAAAAAAATAAAAAATATGTTAAAATTTTAACATTATTTTTTATTAATTTTATAATTATTATATATTTTAATATAATATATCAATAATTTATTATACTTATTAAGTTTTATTATAATTTATTATAATTATTATGTCATTAAAGAAAAAATTAGATATGAAAAAAATAAAAAAAAAGGTTGAAGGGTATAATTAGAATATTAAAAAAAAGTTTAGGGGTATTTTAGTTAAAAGGGGGATAAAATTTTCTCTCCCCTCCAAGAACCCTCACTTTTGGAGGGGAGGTGAGGGAGGGGAGGAGACCACAAAAAGATAAAAAATCTCCCATCTCCTCTCCTTCATTTTTTCTAACCAAACACATTTTTCCCTTCCCTCCCCTCCCCTCCCCCCAATCAAACAAATCCTAAGGGTTTTATGAACTGCAACAAGTGCAACCGCTATAATTCTATGCTTTCTTTTCTTGTAGGGAGTATTTGGATCTTTTATAGGCCTTGTGACACCTTGTACCTTCAGATTTTTTTAAAAAAGAATACTATGTTTATTTGTGATTAACTAAATTTTATATATTTATATTTAATATTTGACAGTACTTTTAAAAATGGTTATTTATAATAAAAAGATATTTATATTTATTAATTTTTTTAATTTTATGTTAAATTGATTTTACAAGGTATATTGTTGCACTAAGTATACTAGAAAAATATAGAAGACGAAAAAGAAGATAGCCCAAAATGATGAGACTTTGTTGATGAATTAGGATTGCTAGTTGAAGCTGAAATAATTACCCTTCCTACAATGAAAGCAATTTGTGTATATATGCATACAATATATGCCCCTCCCATCCTTGCCGTAGTAAATGTTTGTTGCTGACTATTACACTTTTAGTATTTCTTTTAATTTTTAATATATAATATATTTAATTAATTTAATTAAATAAAAAATTATTTAAATTAATTAGTATATAATTTTTTTAAAATATTCTAATCATCTTTTTTAATTTTTTTAATATTTCTCTCTTACTTAATTATTATTTAGAGAGTAATAATAGGGATAATTTAAAAAAATAATAAAAATATAAAAATATATTTTATATTTAAAATTAATATTAATTTTTTAATTAGATTATATATTAAAGATTAGAATAATATATATATATATATATATATATATATATATCAGAAAATATCTCACTCATACACTCAATGCTGACCAGGAAATGAAGCACTCATGGGAACGTTCAGAAACAACAAAATACTTATCTGTTCCATGTGATCCGATCCAAGTGTTGGTCTTTATCTTTTTTTTTTTTATAAAAGTTTTTAAAAAGGGGTTAGTATTTATCTGATTCTATAATGATCTCATTTTTTTTTTGGTTGCCCACCCGATTCACCAGAGCTTTACCCCGACTACATCCGAATTCGACCCGCGTCGCGCACCTGGTTATGGTGGGTGAGTCTCCCAACGGGGATTTTCTACATACGCCAAGGCTCGAACTCGAGACCTCGCTTAAGCGATACCAAGCCGCTTACCACTCAGACCAACCCCCGTTGATTGATGATCCCATATTAATCACATGATCTAGATGGTTCTTCTATTGGGCCTCCCTAAAACGTTATCTCAGGCACCGATGTCAATCCCCGAGTGGGCTTTGGTTTGTCCCCATAGGCTTGGTGTCATAGTGTACAATAATATTCATCCCATTGATAATATATTTTCCCTATTAACATAGAGTTAATTTAATGGCATAAAATCTCCACTAAATCGCTTTATATCTTCAATTCAATTATTAAATAAGATATTTATACTATGAGAGATATGCATGAATCCCAAAACTAAAATATATAATAATAAAATCTGGTTAATATTATAAAAAAAATCTTTTCTCTTGCGCACCTTGCCAATGCAGGACAAGCCACTATTTTTTTCTATGCTTAGGGCTTGTTTGGATTAATTTTTTAAAAATAAATTCTGGGAAGAATGAATTTTAGAGTATAGAATTTGGGAAGAATAGATTTTGAAAATATAGATGTTTGGATGATTAGTAATATAATCATTTTTCATATTGGTAAATTACTAAAAATTGTATGATTTGATTAAAAGTAGGAGAGAGGGTAGAAAAGAAATAGGAGAGATGAGAGAGTGTAGAGAAAAGAGAGGAAATAGGAGATAATGTGAAGAAGAGAGATGAGAGAGGGTATAAGAAAATATAGGGATAAGATAGTAATTGGATAACTCATAAGCTCTTTTACTGTTCCAAAAGTTATTTTCAATACCTTATTCAAAACTATAGTTTTATGGTTTTGGCCAAAATCACTTTTGGACAAAAATGGCTGTTGTTTAAAATTTTTCTAAACCAAAGTTTTGCCATAAAATAATTTTTAAATCGAAGAGCCAAACAGGAACTTAGTACTTTTTAGTTGCATATGTTAAAATATAAACATCCCAAATATATTCTAATCAATCCAAATTACAATATATAAATAGGTATAAAACATATACGAGATACAGCATAATACTTAAAATTACCTCTCGCCATTAGTTTAATTGATTTAAGAATAACTGGAACTCAAATCAAATACCTATCAATCAGAGAATACTGTTAGATAAACAACAAGTTCTTCTAGCCGGTGATTAGGCACAGTGATGGAAATTTGTGTACTGTTATTACCAATGGAAAACCTTCGAGGGTGAACTGAGAAACTAGGTTATCTCTTTGGGACTCATAAACTATCACACGATAAAACTGTGAATGGTTAATTTTCACCATTAGAAAATTAACTTTAATAAATTGAGTCAACAATCCACTTTAGATTGAGCCCAATGACTATGGGTCATACTCAGAAATATTTATTAATTATCCTAATTAATATCTAAATAGGTTATATTATAATAATAAATATATCACATTCTCCCACTTGACCCGTATACTCAATGTCATTGCCTCGTCTAGGTAATAGGGCTATGCAAGAAGCCCAGAGCCCTGCCCAGCTAGATAAAAAGGGGCCCAATGTAAAATGGGCAATTTTGGGCAGGGCCAATATTCGGTCCGAGCTGGGCATCAGGCAAGGATTGCTGGCCTATCCATTTGACCATGCTCAGTTAATTACTTTTTTATATATCAAAATTTATAAATTATAGTATTTCACATAGAATAAATATGATGGATACTGATGATTAAAGGGTAATTTTATAAATATGAGTAGTCAAGTAAGTAATTACATCCTTTAAAATTTATAACTAAATTAATTTCTTTCTTGGTTTTTTTAAACTACAGTAACCGTCATATATTTTTTTAGATGCTTCATCTTTATCAATTTTGGGGAGATTGATGCAAAGTTACAATTACAAACTACTTAGACTTCAGTACTTTTTTATATGCCATGGATTTTAAAACTTTAATTACTATCTTTTTGTTATCTTATTCTTAGTAAATTATGTATATTATTTAATTCTTGAAGACATATGAATGTAGTATTATTTTATAAGTTTATAATTGCAGACTTTTTTACAATATGAGCAGGGCATCATGACTTGGGTATGCCCAGCCCACCCATGCCCAACCCGCCTATACCCAACCTAAAATAATTAAGGCTTTTACCGAGTAGGGCCGGGCATCGGGCTGTAAAATGTAACCCATGTATTTTTTGGGTAGGTCACCGGGCAGGGGCTGCCCTGCCCAACCCTGCCCATGCACACCCCTGTTAAGTAAACTGATGTCATGCTACAAGAATCATGGTGATAAGTCCCTTTTTATTGAGTATTACCTTTCATGTATTACATGTAGCACCATCACTTAATGGGTATTATATTATACACGAATTCAATGTTCATTCAGTTCCTGTGTCAATGTTTATCAATTTCAATAATACAAATGTATACAATCATAATTTGAAATGATAAACCACAAAATATGATTTTATGTGTTTAACATAAAATGTATACAATCCTTTTGTTAAAGGATCAACCAACATATCCAATGTACTGATGTGTTTAACAGAAACTTGACAATCCTGAACTCTTTCTCTCAAACAAAGGAATTTAAGTTCGACAAACTTACTTTGACTTTTATTCCTTTTGTTGTTCGCTATGGCCACTGCAGTTGCGTTATCACAATATATTCTAATTGGCTTAGAGACTGAATCCATAATCTTAAGCCCAGCAATAAATTTTTTTATCTAAATAGCTTATGAACTTGCTTCAAAACACGCAATGTAAGCAGCATCACCGATAGAATAAGCTATTTGAGTTTGCTTAGCATTTTTCCATGATATAACTCCTTCTACCTATAGGAAGATGTAACTAGATGTAGATTTATTTGTGTCTACACATCCTCCAAGATCTAAATATGAGTATTCAATTACGTCCAGATTGTTTGTTCTCCTATATGTGAGCATGTAGTGTTTAGTGCCTTGTAGGTACCTAAACACCTTCTTTGTAGCTGTCAATGTACTTCCCCAGGATTACTTTAGTATCTTCCCAATATACCTATAGCAAAAGTGATATCAGGTCTTGTACAAACCTGTGCATACATCAAGCTTCCCACCGTTGAGGCATATGGGACTATTTCCATATGTTTCCTATCAAGCATGGTTTTAGGACATTGACTTAGACTGAATTTATCTCCCTTTTCAATAAGAGCCACATTAGATAAACAATTTTATATTCTGAATCGTTCAAGAACTTTGACAACATAAGCCTCTTGAGACAAACCTACAAGACATTAGGTAGGTTATATCTCTATGGATCTTTATGCCAATGACATAAGAAGCCTCACCCATGTCTTTCACGTCAAAACTCCTAAACAGAAATTGCTTCACCTCACACAATAGTCCCAAATCATTTGTAACAAGTAAAATGTCATCTACATACAAAATTAAGAATATGACACTGCTCCTTCATGGAACTTCAAGTACCACTACCGTGAAGCCTATTTCAAACCAGATATTGATTTCTTTAGCTTGCATACTAATTATTCTTTATCTTCTGCAACAAATCCCTCATGTTGTTTCATATAGACTTCTTCCTCCAATTTACTATTGAGGAAAGCAGTCTTTACATCCATTTGGTACAACTCCAAATCAAAATGGGTAATCAATTGCATGATGATACAAAATGAATCTTTTTTAGATACAGGTGAAAAAGTTTTACTATAATGAATTCCTTCTACTTGAGTGAAACCCTTAGCAACCAACCTAGTCTTGTATCTATTGATATTACCTTGTGAGCCTCTCTTGATTTTGTAAACCTATTTACAGTCAATGGCATTAGACCTACTAGGTAACTCTACAAATTTCCAAACATGGTTGTTTGCTATGGAATTCATTTCATCAATTATAGCACCATGCCACAACTTAAAGTTTGCATTCTTCACAGCATGAGTAAATGTTAAACGATCATTCTTAATACTTACATCATAGTCAACTTCAGCATAATACACTATATAGTCTTCAGGTAATGCCAGCCTTCTTTCTCTAGTTGACATCCTTAATTCAACCTCTTAGATTGATTCAAGTTGCTAAATGATGACATCCTCGAAAACATTTTGTGGTGGTTCCACTTATGTGATAGGTTGATCATCCGGTATGTGTCAATCTTGTTTAGCATCATCAATTTGAGCCATAGGGTTTACATCACGTTCAATGTCAATTCCAATAGTGGATGTCCTTTCGTGAATGATACCAGTGGTTCACTCTATGTGATCATCTAGTAGATAATCACTCTGACTAATCACATCATTATCAATAAACTTGACATTCATAGACTCTACAAACCTTTTAGAAGGTAAAGGACAATAAAACTTATTACCCTTAGACATTTTCGTATAGCCTATAAAGTAAGCTCTAATGGTATTAGGATCTATCTCTTGGAGGATTGTACACTCTTACTTCAGCAGGATAACCCCATACCTTCAAATGATTTAAACCGAGTTTCTATCCTTTCTAGATTTTAAAGGGTGTCTTGGACACTGCCTTTGTTAGAACCCTGTTTAATATGTATGTAGTTGTCTTGAGTACTTCCTTCCACAGGGAAGATGGCAATTTGGAGCTACTCATCATGCTCCTAACCATATCCAACAAGGTCATATTTCTTCTTTTAGCTACACTATTCAGTCAGGTGATCCAGGCATAGTATATTAAGCTACTATACCTTGCTCTCGAAGAAAATCAATAAATGGACATAGCGCTTGTCCTTCACTAATGTATCTGCCATAATACTCACCACCACGATCTGATCTCACAATCTTGATTGGTTTCTCAATCTATTTTTTCTACTTCTACTTTATATTCCTTGAAAGCATATAGTGTTTCACTCCTATTATAAAGCATGTAGACATACATATATCATGAGTAATTACCAATAAATGTAATAAAGTACTTTTGACCATGTGTAGTCAAATCAGGACAACAAATATCCGTATGTATAATTTCTAGCAACTCAAAACTTCTTTTAGCCCATTTATGTGACTTATTTATCTATTTTCCCATTATGTAGTCCATACAAGAATCAAATTCTGAATAGTTTAAACATGAAAGAATTTTGTCTTTATTTAACCTTTTGATTCTGTCAACAGAGATATGACCTAATCTCCTATATCACAGGCTATAAGAATTCTCATCGATGACACTTTTCTTAATACCACTGGAAATAGAAAAATATTGAGGCGAATTGGAAGCAATTTTAAATAAGTCATCAATCATATCTAAGTTCCCAAATTAAAATAAAATCCTTTGTCAAAGTTATAAGTTTCTTAGAAAGAACTAAATAATAATCAAATAGAATGGGTTTTGACATAGAAATCAAATTCCTTTTGTACGAGTGAACATAAAAAACATCATAAAGTTTTAAAACATGACTATTTAAAAAGGTTATACGAAAAGTTCTAACGACTTTCACATGATCTCCTCTCCCACTGCCTGAAAGGACAATTTTCTCAGATGTGGAGGCTTGTTTGAAAGAAAGC
The DNA here is from genome assembly GCA_037074615.1 of Leucaena leucocephala. Classification (NCBI taxonomy): domain Eukaryota; kingdom Viridiplantae; phylum Streptophyta; class Magnoliopsida; order Fabales; family Fabaceae; genus Leucaena; species Leucaena leucocephala. Next base: position 16,617,624 of record CM073538.1, read on the forward strand.
CCTGTATGGTAATCAAAATGTGGATCATCGAACTAGTGCCAATCCACCAAGTATCATCGTTAACGCCAGAAAAGTTAGATTCAAAAGTAACATACGATGAAAGCATAAGTCTTATCTTTATTATATGTTACCTCATACCGCCAATACCTATAGACCTCATAGCACATAGTTCAGACATAATGGCACCACCCATCTAATCATTTGTCAGCTTGAATTGTTTGTCTAAAGCTTTCAGGTATCCTTTGGCTGTATTACATTTAGGGATTGTTCCCCTAATGCTTCTGGTGATCCTTTATTATATAAGTAGAAGAGATAAACGGTTACTTCGCTTCCACATATTATACCTTTCCTTTGCCTCTTTATCATCGGAGCCATCATCAGGTCTCAAAGGTTTATCATATCTCAAGGCATATTCCAAATCCAAGAAATCAAACTGCAACAAAACATCATCTCTCCAATCATCATAGTTAATGCTGTCATCTAAAATTTTTTTGTTGCTTACATCAGCCACAATCCTAGGGGCAGTATTTGGATCTACAAAATAAAACATAAAAACAAGCTCACGAGTTAGAATTTGAAACAATCACAAGTCACTGTACCATGTATGTATGCTTAGCTCAAATGTAACATGTAAGCAATATAAATACGTATCTCCAATGTCTACCTATGGGTAAAGACATTAGCATAGCATGTATTTATCTCAAATGATAGAATTAGAACGCATTCATAATTTTTTAATACATAAGGGTTACTTAGAAAATAATAAGGCAATTCTATCACACCCTAATTAAATGTACAATTGTGAGATATCTATATGTGGGTAAAGATAAATTATATTAATATATTTAATTACAAATGATATTTCAAATCCATATGTAATTAATAAATACATACAACAAATTCAATAAACAAGGATGTTGTGGCTACTCCTCAAAGAATTGCACGCTAACCACAAATATTATTTATATGCATTGAAAATCTAAATATGTACAACAATGAAGCAATTAATTTTTACCCTAATTAAATGTACAATTATGAGATATTTGCATGTGGATAAAGATAAATCATAAATATACATTTAATTGTAATTGATATTTTAAATCTACATGTGATTAATTAATGCATGCAACAAAAATAAATAAGGATGATATGACTACTCCTTATAAAACTGCATGCTAATCACAAATATTATTAACGTGCATATAAATCCAAATATGCACAACATAAAGAAACATTTAATAAATTAATTTAATCAACAAATATGACTAAATAATTTAATTTAAATTCTTTTACTATTTCATTCATAAAAAATGTTTAATAAATTAATTTCAATTTAAAAAGTTTTAAAAAAAATTAAATAATTAATTTAATTATCAAGGGAGAAATTAATATATAAAATAGGCAATTAAATAATATAAAAATTAGAAGTTGTAAACACCTTTTCAAATAAAAATTAAAATAATGGAGAAATTAATTTAAATATTTACAGTGCATGTAATAGTAATTAAAAGAACATGTTAAATTAAAAGAAATTAACTTAATTTGAACAAAATATTTTAGAAAATCAATTTAAATGGCCTAAAATATTTTTTTTGAAATAAAACCAAATGACCCAAATACAATAGCCTAAAATAGAGCCTAAAATAATTTTTTAGAAAAAAATCAAAAGTCCAGGCCCAAATCAAGTTTTTCAAAAATAAACAAAAAAATATTTCAGCTAAAAATCAGCCCAAAAATGCAAAAAGTGGCCCCCTATAAAAGAGAATTCTTGCTGCCCAAAATCATGACAACCCAATCTGTTACAAAACAATAAAAAAAATTAAATAGATGGCCCAATAGTGATGGCTCAGTCAGAAAAAAAAACTTTGTGATAGCCCAAAAGCAATGGCAGCCCAGAGAGATTGTTTTTTAAATTGTTAGTTAGCCCAAACATTTCAGAAAATGCTGAAGCCAACAAACCCTAGCCGTCTCTTTCTCCTCTAAAGTCATTGACTGATACCGAGCACTACGAAGTGACGATGGTAATGGAAGATAACAACGCTGATTTTTCTCATGAGATCGTCACCAATATTCAGGAGACTTCCTATCACCTTTAATCAACACAATATAGGATTATGTGTGTGTTTGGATAGATTTTTATAAAATAGCTTATGAAAAAAGGGCTTTTGAGTAGCTTTTGAAAAAATGACTTTTAGAAAAGAGTTTATGAAAAAAGTGGGTTTAGATAAATGAGTGTTTGGATAGTTATTACTAAAAGAATTTTTATAATTGAAAAATTATCAAAAATAGTATAATTTTAGTAAAAGTATGAGAGATGAGAGAGTGTAAAAAAGAGATATGAGAGATGATAGAGGGTGGAGAAGATAGAAGAGATAAGAGAGATAGTGGAAAAGATAGAAGAGAAATAAGAGATGAGAGATAGTTGAAAAGATAAAAGAAAGATGAGAGAGGAGATATAGTGGAAAAGATATAGGAGAGAGGAAAGAGGGATAAGAAAAAGTAAGGGTAAAATAATAATTGGGTAGTCCATAAACTCTTTTATTGTTCCAAAAGCTACTCTGACCAGCTTATCTGAAACTATAGTTTTGTCCAAAAGCTCTTTTAGACAAATATAACTGTTTGTTTTAAAAAAAATTTTAAACTGAAGTTTAAGTTAGAAGCCCTTTTAAAACCTAAGTTAAAGAGTTTCCTGAACAAGCCCTACAACTTGGTGGAGTTTTAAAGAATTTTGTGGTATGCTAGAATCATATGTTTCAATGCTCTGCATTGAACTTTCCAATGATTGTAGGCCTCATCATGACTTTCTAGTATGAAATCCCTCTATTAAAGAGGTTTATCTCTCTTAGCTCCTATTTAATTTTATAATCCCTCTCATCAGTACATATGCACAAAAACAAATAGTCAAAAATTAAAAATAAAATAAATTATGATATTTAAAATTTTATATATTCTATATTCTTTCTCATATTGTTACTTATGAGAATAAAAAATTAAGAAGCATGGTAAGGATAATCTCAAACAAGACTCTGATACCACATGTTATAATATAAATATCTCGAATATATTCTAATCAATCCAAATTATAATATATATAGGTATAAAACATATATGAGATGTAGCGAAAGATTTAAAATTATCTCTCGCTATTAATTTGATTGATTTAAGAAGAATTGAAACTCAAATCAGATACATGTCATAAGATAACACTGTTAGATAAACACAGGTTCTTTTAGTTAGTGATTAAGCACAGTAATAACAACTTGTGTATTACCGTCATCGGTAGGAAACTTTCAAGAGTGAACTGAGAAATTGGGTTATCGCTCTAGGATTCAAAAACTATTGCACAATAAAACTGTAAATGGTTAATTCCACCATCAGAAAATTAACCTTAATAAACTGAGTCAACAACCTACCTTAAACTGTGTCAAATAACTACAGGTCACATTCAGAAATAGTTATTAATTATCCTAATTAATATATAAATAAGTTATATTATAATAATAAATATCTCACAACATCCTTCTAAATGTTAAAAAAACTAGTTAATTAACTTAATTATTTATAACAAATATATGTTAATTTCTTTAAACACCTTATTTATTAATACCCTTATTGATCAAAAGTACCATTTTCTTAATATATATATATATAAGCAATTAATTTGAATAATTTAGAAAAAAAATATAAATTTAAGAAATAAAATAGATTAAAGTCTTATATTTAGAATTAAATATTTTTTTTAACTAATTTAGATATTTATAATAAGAGTTACTTGAATTGTGTGAGATGAAAGATTTAAATTGTTCAATTGTTTAAGGATTGACTTGCCTTGGAGCTAACGAACTATGAATTTAGGGCACTCTCATTGTAAATTAACGCGTCCAAATTAAATCCTTTAATAATATTCATTGACTGCAAAAAAGAAAAAAAAAAAAAACAGGGAGAGAGGGTCGTGCAGCCATTGTATCTTGTAGAAGACCCGTTATAACAAATAGAGTCGTTGGGAACGAAAACTCTATGCAACATCTGTAAGGACTATTTGTTAATTAATTGATTAACTTTGATTGACTTAATGGCCATTGTTTTTTTTTTTTTGCACTATTTAAAAAATTTTATGTATATTTTTATATTATTTTTTTAATTGACATATTTATGAAACAATCAATATTAGTTGACTTAACAGTAATGATATTTTTATACTATTTCAAAAACTTTATATTTACTTTTGCACATCTATTGAAAGTTTACAATGTGAGGTGCTCCTAACCAAGTACTTCATTTAGGTAAATTTGCCTATTAACCCTGTATTTTATCTAATAATTTTTTCTCCTATACATTTTTTGGTGTTAGGAGTACTCTATCCCTAGAAACAAATCAAACAATGTTAAATTTATTTCTATGCATGCTTCATCTCCGGACCAATATGAAAAACCAAACATGCAAATAACTGCATGAGTTCATTTAACACTACACCATAGAATTCACAATTTCAAAGGCAAGAATACTGTTATCTCCACGAGAGCACCAAAAACTGGATAAGACAATAATGTTGTGATCAAATCACATGATTATAATTATAAATAATATATTATATATTCCATAATTAGTATAATACCAAGAATATAAAGAACGATATGATGGTGGGGACAAGTAGAAATGATTCAATTCTTCTTACATAAGGCCAAGAATTTAAGCTTAGTAAATAAAAAAAATTATGTTAGGTGATGAGCTATTTCTATTTAATTTAATAATACTTAAATCTAACCAATAATGTTGGATATTATAGATATTACCTTCAGTACTTTATATAAGAATTAGTTAATTAATTTATACAGATAAAATAATATATAATATAAATTAATTTTAAAAATTTTAATTCATTTATTTAATTTCTTTAACTTTTCTAAACTAATCAACTAATCCTACTAAGAAATATCATATAAATATATAGATATATATATATAGCTTAACAGAACACATGATTAATTATACACAGAAACAACTGGCATGCATATATATATATTGGACAAAATTGATGCGCAATTTCTTCAATTCATGGTTATACAATTACAAGAATTAATTAGAAATTTGGAAGCAAATAAGACAAATATATCATATGAAGTTTTATGATTTAGTAAGAATCTCAGTCAAAACAACATAATAACAATTTGTCTCTCCTTTTGTGTGTAGCAAGTGTTATCAAGCACTTAATATATATTACATATTTCAGTTGGGATTCGGTAGGCAACTAAGAATTAAATGAACAAAAACAAAGCTATATATATATACATACGATAATTTATACAAGAAAAATAGTACCGACATCAAAACCAAACCGGCCGTTGAACTAGGAGGGACGGTCCGGCGACCGTACTGTGATTCTAGCTGGCAAGGGTCGACCGGTTCCAGTTCCACCACAACTGCTGCAAGCCATTCTGCCTGAACCGGCACAAGTTCTGCAACCGGTATCGCCGTCGGACCATCGGGAGCACATGCAAGTGACTCGACCGGTTCCGTTGCAAGAGGGACAGCGAGGAAACTGACCGGCCATGGTGTTCTGGTCCATCACCGATTTTACCAGAACCGCTCCGGCGAGCACGCTCAGGCCGGTGGCCACCTGACTCAACACCACTGGAACCATATCGCTAAATCGGACGCAGAGAAGGAAAAGAGAGAGAGAGAGGAATTTTTGGGAGAGATTGTGTTGATATTGTGATGATTTTTTTTCTTCTGAATAACGAATAAAATAAATCAATGAATGAATAAAAGTGGTTGTGGAATTGTACACGTATACGGCGTCGTGTTTGGTGGCTGACAGAAGATGAGTGTTTGTAGTCTAGTGGTTGGCAAATATGTGTTTTTCTAGTTTTTGATTTCTTCTTTTATTTTTTTTTAAAAATAGTATTGATTTCTCCTTTTAAAAAGATTCATTGGGTGGCTCTCTTGCTTGGATCGTTTCATCTATGTGGCTTTCAAAATTTGTTTTTGTTTCTCCGTCTCTTATAATAGTTCTTTTTGTTTTCTTTTTACTTAAAAAAATAACTCTTGATCTACCCCTGTCTGCTATTTTTATCTTTCACCAACATTAAATACAAAAAAACAAAATCAATAACTCTATGATGCTCAAAGGGTAAATATTCCTACTCCTTTTGATTTTTTATAAAAGGTTAAAATTCAATTTGTTACGGAGTTTTGTATAGGAGTTACCGGTATCTCTAATTTTTTTTAATTAATATTACTATAAAAGTATTAAAAAATAATAACATCACTCTAACTATTAAAAAATTAATATAATATTTTTAATAGTTAAGAGAGACAGATTATTTTTAAATAATGATATTAATTAAAAATATTCAAAATATTTATAGTTTATATGCAAAAATTTGTAAGATAAAATTAGATTTTAACAGCTTAATCCTTTTATATAATGTGATGTAGAAAAGTGAATACACCTTTAAATCCCATAAAGTAGTTTAATAACTCATATGAAACAGGGTCACAGTACATATTTAAATTAAGTTACACTGCAAATGTGACCGACCAAAAATGAAAGAGTTGGGGGGCTTGTGTACAGAAGAAAACCGTTAATGGTTATCCTCCCACGTCCTTTTGCCACCTATGTAATGCATATATTTGTATTTGCAACTGTTTTTCAGTTTACAACTGTAACCTATTTTCTTTAAAACAAAAAGTAATATATTACAAATTCCTGCCCATATGTTTTAATTTTATTTGTACCCCATTTATAAATGAGTTTGGGCTTATCAAAAGAACAAAAAGGGGAGAATTACAATGAGATTCGTGAAAGATAATTAATTATATTTTTTTAAAAATTATTAAATAATTAAATAGTCATCAAGGATTTAGGAATTAAAAAGTTTTTAAATAATTAATTTTTTTTCTAAAATTATTAAACAATTAAACAGAGTTACAGGCACCTGCTATTATAACAAGGGTAATTATTTTTTTTATAATTTAAATATATTACTCTTAAGTTTTTTTAGACTATTTAATTATTTAATAATTTTAGAAATTTTTTTGGTAATTAATTTCTTTCAAGGATCTCACTGCAATTTTTTCTTTTTAAAAAAAATAGACTGATAAACTTTTTTCCGCTAAGCGTTTTTAAGACAACTTTCTTAATCCAAATTATAAAATATTATGTAAAAGTCTCTCATTATTATTTATTTTTGTCCCTTATTATTGGTAATATCGTAAATTATGAGGGGAGTTTCACATCCCTTTAATTTAATAAGGGTAAAACTGAAATCTTCAATTTTTTTTGGGAAAATTTCATACAACAACTAGCAAATTTATTTTCAAAAGCCCCCAGAAAATTTTGAAATTTTACTATAGTCTAAAGGTTGAACTGAAATTAATTTTATAATATCAAAAGACAAAAATACCCCATCAATAAAAGAAAGAAGAATATGAATTTTAACAAAAATAAAAAAAATAACAAAATAAATAGGGATATTAACAAAAAAATATAACTTAAACAAAAACAATAAAAAAATTAATAAGATGAATAAAAATATTAATAAATTTATTCTAAACTCTAATTGTATTTGTTCTGGTTGATTTATTTTAAAGTTAAAATTTTATATATACAGCCAATTTACTATCACTTTGGTATAATCCTGTCTGAAAAAAACAAGTGTTAAACTAATAGTTATTTTGGGATTAACGCGGTAAGCATCTATGAAGAATAAAAAATCATTTTGATTGTTTACAAACCTTTGTAAAACCAAAATAGCTTTTTTTTTTTTGGGAAAAACCGTTCAAAGGACTGATTTTATACAAAAACCTAAATTCTATATTCACTACAAGAGATTCTAAGAGTCGACCAAAATCAAAACACTAGATGTTTTAAGGGTATGTTTGGATTAGCTTTTAGAGAATAGATTTTGGGAAAAATAGATTCTGGAGAATAGATTTTGGGAAGAATAGATTCTAAGAAAAAAGTGATTTTAAAAATTGGAGATGTTTGGATGATTAGTAGCAGAATCACTTTTCTATAGATAATTTACTAAAAAACACATAAACTAATATGATAATTATGTAAATAATAAATTTGATTTTAAATTTTTTTATTTAAATGATTACAAAATAATACATATACATATGTATTTGAATAAGGTAAAAATTTATACTATTAACCTTAATTTTAATTTTTTTATACTGAAAACCTTATTAGAGTTAACTAATCTATATAACCGTAAAAAAATATGGAAGATGATAATTTTTATTGACAAATTTATATTTTCTCCAAAATTTTAAAATTTTAGATTTAAAAAAATAATATTTATTTTTTTTAAATAAAATTTAAATTATTAATTATAAATTTAAATAAAAATAAATTATTAAAATTATATCCCCCTGTCAAATTTTAGAAGATAGTAATTTTAAAATAAGAAATTAAATTTTTAGATTTTAAATAGTATTTATTTTTTTAAATAAAAATTAAATTATTATTTAAAATTAAAATAAAAAAAATAAACCCACACACACTAAAAACCGAAAAGCTGGGCACAAAGCTACCCTAGAATAGATTTTTTTAAAACCATGGTTTGAGTATTCAAACCATGGTTTCAATTTTAAAATTGATTTTAAAAAAAAAATTAGTGTTTGACTTACATGTACTCAAACCATAGTTTTACCAAAGAATCTATTAATAAAAGCTATTGCCAAACACACACTAAGCCTTCTCTTGTAGCCTTTGAGCATGATCTTTTTATCATGATATCCCGATATAACCATGTAAAACAAACTTTCTACAGTTTTTAATACCGAACTATAGATTTCTCCGTACGTTATAAAGATAATGGCAAAATAGGTTATAATTGATTAAATATTTATAATTATTATAAATTTTTATTATAGTTAAAAAATTTATATATCATAAAATTTAAAATTTAACCTTTAAAAGATTTTACCTCCACTTTGATCTTTAGAATATTTTGAATCTATGATAGTAATTAATCAATAATTTCATTAAAATAGGATTTAAAATCTTTTAAAAATAAAAATAGAATTCAAAAAGATTAGAATTATTGATTCTAATTTGTACAGAAAAAAATTGAAAGTATTAAATTAGGATAATTGTAGTTCCTTCTATATCATGAACTCTTGATGAAACAAAAAATTCAATTTACAAAAAAAAAATACATCTCAACAAACTTGCCTGATATTGATGTTGACTCTTGAAGTTTGAATATGTTTCAAGAAACAAACATCATCTTCAAGCGATAGCTGAGCCTCAAGATTATCAATTTCAGCATTTTCTTTGTCTGTGAATATTAGAGGAACGCCTGCAACACATCAAATCAATTCCCAATACATTATATTACATTTCTCTCATATCTTAATTATAAAAACTATTTAATTTTTTAAATAAATTAATTAATTATAACTAATATAAAAATTAATTGACTAATTTAAATAGATTAATGAATATATACTATAAATTTATATTAAAAGTTAAATTTAATTATAATTAATTAATTTTTTTAATTTATTTAAAAAATTAATTAATTTTTATAATTAAAATAAAAGAGAATAATAGGAGTGCAATAGTCAACAACAAACATTTACTACTGCAAGATGAGGCAACGAGACCTCATGCTGTAAAGTGAACAAATAAATAAATTTCTTAAACCTTCCTAATTGAAAAGGCAAGTATACCCAATAACAACTCTTTTTTGACAATATCAAAACGTACTTGACATTTTGTTTAGATCTTATTACTAAATATTTCAATTAATTGAGGTTTTTAGTCGCCCTCCCACCCAATAACAACATTAAGAAGAATTAACTTTTAGTTTAATTCATCATAACTGTTTCAACAAAAGATTGCCTTTGATTATTAATGTTTAAATTCTAGTAGCAAGGGGAAACAACACCAAATCATGTAGTTAAATCTGAAGTTAATTGAAACACCTACCGTGAAAGCATTCCCTACTTCTCCAGCCATGAGTACAACATAAGCACTTCGAAGGAACATTGCTAGAGGAGGATCATCCCTGGATTTTCCTCCCAGATAATGTCAGCATTAGATTCAGATTCGCTTATTGGAGAATTGTCTTCAATCAGAACTTTCCCTTCTTTTGCTGCAAGAAATAAGTCATGGACAGGCCCTTCTTTTGCTGCGGGAAATCAGTTAAGCTTTCCATTATCAATGTACATTGTTCCTCCACATTCAATGCTCCAGGAAGAAAATAAAATCCTGCAACGTCAAAAAACTTAAAATGCTCACTCTAAACTCAACTTTAAAAGCTAAATTTAACATTATCTCACACAATTATACACAAAGATACTATTTGCCAGGCATTATAACAACCATGAGCTACACAGAAACAGGTTATAGGTGAAGTGGAAATGATTATCCTGGGACAAAAGAAAACGATACTTCCCCTTTTTTTCTTAATATAAGATTCTATTAATTTTTAAATATATTAAAATATTAAATAAATTAATTAATTATAATTAAATTTAATATATTAAAAATAAATTTATATTATATATTCTTTAATATATTAAAATTAGTTAATTAACTTTTTATTGATTATAATAAAATTATTTATTTAATTTTATTAATATATTATATTTTTTTATATTAAGAAATTAAAGGTACTAGTAAATAATCATATGACCAAAATAATAAGCATACCAGGGCGATTTTCCAAACAAAACACGGGACTCAAGAAGGGTAACACATGCAGGAAGTTCCCCATATAGTTAGTTGATGGCATTCTAGAATAGTCTTGAAATCGAAAGCCTCCGATAAGTCCACCGGTTTCGGTTGCTTTTTTCCTGTGGTGAATTGAACATGGAATCAGCATTTGATGCTATAAATCATCTCCATCAAATAGAATAAGCGTGCAAGCAAGAATAATAGACGAACAGTACTTTTTGGCAGCTTTATCGTAATAGAGCTTGTATTTCTTCTCTGCTCTTCTAAAAGCAGTTCGCTCCCAGTCGTCCGTAAGTTTCTCCGAACTGTACATTCATACCCAGTCTCGCCGGCGACAGAAAAGGAACCGATGAAGGTGGCAATCGATCCAACGGTAGATCGTAATTAGGTTTTTGAATGGGTTCAGAAGGCATTATTGACCCATTTGGAAAATAAATAAAATATTAAATATCATCTCTAATCTATTTTTAATATAATATTTATATAATTAATTTAAATATATTAAATAAATTATTTATTTATAATAATTATATATTAATTTCTTTAAATACTTATTTTAATTATATATATTTAAATTATTATTAATAAAAATCTTTTTAAAATATATAATTATATAAATATATTATAAAAAAATTTAAAAAATAAAATTGATTAAGATTTTATAATTAAAATTAAAATAAATTTATTATTTAAATTTTATTTTTAAAATAAAAAAATAACATATTATACTTATATATTTTTATATGTATAGATATAGATGTATATCAACTTGATACTTGATTTTTTTTTTATTTTGGATGATATATGAAGAAATATTTAAAATTTTACTAACAAAATTGAAATATTAAGAAGTAAATTGTAAATATATAGTTTTATGAGTTAACATAATATTGATCTTTATAATTTATTTTTATTTTAATTTTAGTTATTATAATTTTAAACTATAAATTTTATTTTTCTTAATTTTTTTATTTCTAAAATATTAATCTTTATATTTTTAATAAAAATTTAGATTATTTTATTTTTGACTAAAATCTATAATTTAAAATTATAGGAATTAAAATTAAGATAATAAAAAAATTATATTAACTAAATATTATATTAACTTTAATTTTATTTATAAGATTATTGTTTATTTAGTAAAAGAAATATCAAATGTGAATTTTGAAGAACTTGATTTATTGTCAAGTGACAAAGTTATGATATAAAGGAGGTGGTGGGTTATATTAAGAATAGTTTAACCTCCTTTCAATTAAAAAAAACAAATGTGAACTTTGAAAATATGGCCTTGTAATTTGATCTGTTAAAATTTTTATATTATACAACAATTAGGAGAAATTTGTGCATATGGATTTTAAAAAACAAGTTTCTACATTAAATTAATATATATATATATATATATATATATATGTAAAAGAGTTAGCTGTTTTTTTTAAGTTTTTATTCATGAAAACGGGAAGATTTTCACGCCACAGGAGAAGGTCAGTCTCAAGAAGGAAGTGGGGAGCGGGAGAGAGAGGCACATTTATCTGAATAATAATATCTGATCAGAAGGAGATCTGGAGAAAGCAATAGCCACATCAACTCGAAACATGGCGTGCAGGAGCATGCTTCGTTGTTCCGCCGTTCTGGCAGAACCGTTCCGACCGCCTTGCTTCAATACCGTCTCAGACTATAAGCTCAGCACCATTTTTAAGCCTCGCCCATTTCATTCTGCAACGCGACCTATTCGCTGCTCTCACAACGAATCGCCATCGTCTTCGTCCTCTCATGACGATCAAGGCCCTCCTCAAGAAGCTGTTCTCAAGGCCATTTCAGGTTTTTTTTTTGTTTTTGTTTTATTTCATTATTTCTTTTAGTAAATATTTAATTCGGACAGCGATTACATGAGAAATTGCATGGTATACGGAAATTATGAGAAAAGGACTTGATGTTGGAGCAATTTTTCTCTCATTTATTTTGGTAATATCAAATCCAAGATTAATTTATGACCAGAACGATCTCTTATCATTCTTAGCTCCGGTTTTTAGTATTCAATCCATGCACCTTTAGATGCTTTTGCCCTATTATGGCAATCAGAATTCCGCTTTGCCAATTACAAATTGTTGAAGTGAGTTAGGTTTTTCTTTTTATTGCGGTATTGTTAGTGCAAATAATTTCTATGCTTATTGTGAGAAGCCTAAACAATTTTTTATTTGTTATAGAGGTGTCCAAGACAGAAGGAAGGGTTGGGCAAACTACAAACATGGTTATTGGAGGCACTGTGACAGATGATTCTACCAATGAATGGCTGGCTTTGGACCAGAAGGTATGAATTTGTTGCTTCATACATATATGGCTTCCTTTCATGGAATTGTTCCGATACATCTGCTTCCTTGATCTAGTATTTGTTTAAGGATACGCTTATATGCATCTTATGACAATGCAGCAATTAGCATCATATTGATATTGTAATTGGTAAAGTCCTCTGTAGAAACAAGAGTTACAATAATTCTGTTTTTGTGCGCCACTAGGTAAACTCATACCCCACTATTCGAGGGTTTACTGCCATAGGAACTGGAGGTGAGGACTTTGTGCAAGCCATGGTTGTTGCTGTGGAGTCTGTAATCCAACAGCCAATTCCTGAGGTATTTGTCATGAAATATTTGAAACTTTGACTTATAGGGAAAATTCTTGATTAATGCATTAATTTACAAGTCTTGTAAATTTATAATCCAGATGACACACACACATATCTAAGCGTATATATTCATGTTCTGTGTACTTTCTTTACAAGCTTTGATTTCATATGGTATGCATTTATTGTTAATTGTGATTGTCATGGCTATTGAACCTGTCTTGTAATACATATAAATTATTATAATTATATAATTATTATTAGTCATTTTATCATTATTATAATTGGAATTTAGAAAAGAATTGATCAGACAGGAGATCGAGGTGAACTTTAAATCTAATGGTTAAAGGGATCAAATAAAAAGAGTTTTCACCTATACCTTAAATAAAATTCAGCTTGTATGCATAGACTGTGTTATCATTATATGTCATCATGTGATGCACAATTGTTTTACTTTTATTTTTTTTGGGAAAGAAGGGGCAGTGCCCAATTACATGCTACAAGAAACTCTACGTGGGATACTGGGGTCCCTCAATGTCTTCTCTAAGAATATCTAAAACAGTGTTTGGTGGTGATGTCTAGAGCCCTAGACTCTCTTACTTTCTTCTTGATCTATGCTTGTCATAGCCAATGTGTCAGCACAATGATTACACTCTGTACACGTTTAAATTTCACCTTCCAGTCTCATTGCAGCATCTTCCTTGTCTTTCTCAGCAGAAGCAAGTAGCCCTCAATCATATTCCATTGTTGCAGTGTCTTTATGACTCTTTCAGCACCACTGTCATCTTCAATCTTGTTTAATCCAAGATCTCAGCACAGTTGCATATCTTCTAATATACCCCAGGCTTCAGAAACAGTTGCATCACATGCCAATGTTGCATGTATAACCGCCCAATCATTCACCAGTCAACTCTGATACATACTTCATAACTAGCTTTTCCAGTCTGTAAACTTGCCTCATCTGTATTAAGTTTACACCATCCAATTTTCAGAGTCACCCACTTCGCGTAGATTATCCTTTCTACTCTTTGACTGCTTCCTCCTTATCCCATCTTTGATGATGCTTCTTCAAATACTGATTTATTATTACCTCCACATTACATGGTTGTATGAATTTTGGCTCATGTAATTGACTACTCCATCTCCATAGAAAACAGCAAGTGGCACTATATATCTCTGGTCTCTAGGCATGTTTCCTTCTCATTCGTTTTTACTTCTGCTATGTAAATTCTTGTATAGCCACTCCTCCCAGTCAACAATAACAACAAGCCTTATCCCATTAAATGGGGTTGGCTATATGGATCATACGACGCTATTGTGTTCTATAAAAAACTAAATCTATGGATAGGTTATTGATCAGGAGATCTCGCTCAATGACTTCGTTGAGCGTTCTCTTTGGCCTTCTTCTACTCCTTTTAACCGGAGTCCATACTGTTTGATCCACCCTCCTTACTGGCACATCCTTTGGCCTTCTTTGCACGTGTCCAAACCACTCAAGACGGTTCTCTACTATTTTCTCTTCAATAGGTGCCATTCCAACTCTTCCCCGTATTTGTTCATTACTAATCTTATCTTTTCTTGTATGCCCACACATCCATCTCCACATCCTCATATCAGCTATCCTAACTTTATGCTCTTGCTGTCCTTTTAAAGCTTGACATTTACTTCTATAAAGCATTGCTGGTCTTATAGCAGTGCGATAAAACTTTCCTTTACTTTATTTGGTACTTTCCGATCACATATAACCCCAATAGCATTTCTCCATTTAAACCACCCAATCTGAATTCTATGATTAACATCTTCCAAAATTTTACCATCCTTTTGTATAATTGATCCCAAATATTTAAACTTATATATTTCTGCAATAGCTTAATCTCCCAATTTAACCTCCAAATTACTTCTAACTTGTCTTTTATCAAAATTACAATGCATATATTCAGTCTTATTTCTATTTAGATAAAAACCCTTCGACTCTAAAGTACTTCTCCATAACTCAAGTTTAAAATTAATATCTTCTCTTAACTTTGCCACAAGAACTCTATCGTCTGTAAAAAGCATGGTTGAATAAGTTTAGTTAGAACATCTACTACTAGATTAAATAAATAAGGACTCAAGCATGATCCCTGATGTAGACCAATCATCTCCAAAAAATTCTACTTTCTCATTTACATGCGGAATCTGCCTCCAGACACTAGTAGCATAAGCACAGCCCCTTAAAGCATGAAGCCAATCCTCTCTAGCTTGGTCACAGCGAGCACAATGATCATTACCTCCATCCCATTTGCTTGTCACTGCCTTTGTTGCCAGCATCTTATTTGCAATCAGCCACATGAAAATTTGTGATGTACAAATTTTTCATTGAAAGGCTAAAGCGTAGATAATTCTTTTCCAATCTAGTAATGGTGACAAAAGTACATATCTAGTAATGGGCATCTGTACTATCTGCTTTCAAGTTTTTGTTAGGATGCTAGTATGGTAACTAGCAATACATACACGGGGCTTTCGCAGAAAGTAGCAGAAAAATAGAGCAATATCTGCATTTCAGGAAAGCAATAGAAGATAGAATAGAAATGCTAGTGCTGATAATTTGAGGCTTCCAAAATCTAAGTCTCAGACAAATTTCTCTGCCAGCCTCCAACACCTACCAGGCAGCTCTTGTTCTCCCTCCCTTTCTCTTTCTGTTTCCCTACCTAGACGGCCATTACTTGCCTCCTATCCATTCTGGCCAATTTCTGGATTCAAGTCACCTGCACCTTCTACTAAATGAGCTTCAGGCAAAGCATCTCTAGACTGAAGCCCAATGCTGTCAAATGTGAGCGCCTTTGCACCTAAGGTGCTGATGTGAGGCACCAAACAGCTATAGTGCTTCTCAGGGATGCCTTAGGTGCCTTAGTTATATGAAGGAGTTGGATGAAAACTTAAGCCTAAAAACTATAGAATACCATGTATAAAGTCCACAGACCTTTTTTATATTTAAGATAACATATAATTTAAAAATATTTTTTAAGTTATTACTTAGTTTCGTGAACAAGGATGAAAAGACAAAGAGGGACTTGAGTAGTTCATACCTTTTCAGGCTATAAATTTAAAATGTAAGTTATACTTTCTTATGTCTTCAGTTGTGATTTAGATAACTACTATGATAAGCTTTTAAGTTGTTCTTCATTACCTTCAAACAAGTTTTTGAAGTTTAGTAGTGTATTTTATCTTTTGTTAATAGCTTATGACTGACATGGCGACTGCATTTATTTAGTCTTTGCTCATGTCTTAATTTTTCAAAATTAATGTGAAGGTTTATTTCTGTTACGGTATACAAGCGGAGTGGGGAACCCACCCTCAAAAGGCGCCTCGTAAGGGGGAAGAACCACACCACTTATATACCCCACCGAGCTACCTAAGCTACTCGATATGGGACTTGGGTCATTACTCCATCCCATAACAGTGGCTCTCCCTGGAAGAGCCGGCGTCCACGCCGGGCAGAAGTCACCGCTGGGATAGAGCCAGCGGAGCCACCCGGGTAGAGGCCGGTGCTAGCTCTGATACCATTATTACGGTATACAAGCGGAGTGGGGAACCCACCCTCAAAAGGTGCCTCATAAGGGGGAAGAACCACACTACTTATATACCCCACCGAGCTACCTAAACTACTCGATGTGGGACTTGGGTCATTAATCCATCCCATAACAATTTCAAATTACATCTATCTATTTTTTTGTCTATATATTATATTTTATTATTGTAGTGCCTTGATTCAATCAAGCAAGCACCATTCTAGCGCCTCTTGCCTAAGGTTTTGTACAAATATCACTCCTTGAGGGTGTATTTTATCTTTGATGAAGCCTTCTCTGCTAAACCATATGGAGTGTGGTATGAACGCATTGCTTGCTGTCTTGTGAATGGATCTAAAGTGTTTTTGGTTCATTAAGCTTTGGAAGGTAACCTGATTTCATAGGATGCGGATGGTATCCAAGTTGAATGAAAAACCTCCCCAAAAAACTATCTATTGAGATAGGATCACCAATTCAATTTAGCATCCTATAGATCATTCTGTGCTACCTAACTAGTCTTCATCAATTGGCCTCCCTTGAAGATCCCAATGATGACACTTCACTAGGCTTCCTCACTGGTCTGAACCCTCCACTTATCAGAACTCTCCAGATTGCACTTTCTAAAATTGCTGATCACCAACCATCCTTCATGTAAGTTGATGGGTACTCTAGTAAGATGGAGAAACCTGCCCTACAAGCTAGCTATTAAAGTTGAATAAGCAACCCAGTTAAGTATTTCACATCTCATTTTAACTCGATGGTGTTGCACTAAGACATCCCATACTAACTTAGTTTCCATCTGTAATCAAATATTCCGGTGGGTGGTGAGCCATTAACTGTATTTCAGCTTCATTTCATCCAGGATGGTTAGGACAGGTTAGCTGAGCAATGGGGCCTCTTACCTGCTTTGGGGAAAACATTCACTAGTATGTGGAGAATAATACATGGGATAAAAGCAAGGTAGTAATTATTTTCTACCAGGTGGGAGGAGAATGCTTCCAATGAACTAAATTGCTACTTACAAGATCACTGTGAGAACTGAGAACTTGCTGCTAGCATTGAGAAATTGCAAAAAGGAACTAATTGCTAGTTTTTTACAAACATTGTGTTGATCGTATGAAGTATCTTGCCAAATTTATTTAAATTTATCATTAGAGTATCATGGACATCACAGCATGCTTTGATTACCATTTTTGTTACAATAGTGCCAAATATTGCATTATATACTTGTACTGAATGTAATTTTGTGTCCCGTGCTAATTCACACCCATACACGTAGTAGATTGGTTTCGTTTCCCCAAATGGTGTCTGATGTCCATGAAATATAACATGTTTGTTTCAGGAACGTGTGAAGCAGAAGGTGTCATCAAGGGGCAAATATGTGTCTGTAAATATTGGGCCAATCCAAGTTGTTTCCAGCGAACAGGTCTTTGTCTTTTAAATCTGTACAATTTAACTTTTCTACTTATGTGATTCTTAATCGGCTTAAAAAACGTTTGTTACTCGCCAGAAAAAGGAAGTAGTGCATAGATCTTTCGCCTACAGTTTCGCTGAAGATTTTATATATCAATATTTCATTGATTAGATCTTGTGTTGTGGATTCGAGTCTTCATGAATATTTGTTGATATAGAATGTCACTGCATTTTTCAGGTGCAAGCCGTGTATAATGCCATGAGAAGAGATGAACGGATGAAATACTTTTTATAATCCGTCAGGTATTTTTTGTATAGAACGCCAGGCTCCCCGGGGATGTATGTATGATACTGGGACTAGGATCGTTCACTGTGTGCAGGCAACATGACAGATTTAGCCATTTATTTTTTCTTCATAGATAAACAGAATGAGCCGTTTATTTCTTTTATGTAGAAGTTGAGAGATGATGTCTACTTTTTCTTATAAAAAAACATAAAAAAGGAGAATCAAAATTGACAGGATAAACGGCTGGAGCTATATGCGAGTGAATGGCTAGATCTGCTGTGTGTCTGTTGTCTATCAACACAACAGAAAACCCTGATTTCATGATTTGCCCGGTTTGCAATAGTTAGCTTCATTTTATCTGTCTAACCCATAATTCTCGGTTATCCTAGAAACACAGTGGATATGAGATCACTTGTATTTGCTGAATATGTAACTTTTTACCATTCGTGACTAATTAAATATAGTAGACAATTTTGTTGTTACTAGTAACAGACATGGTTTACCTTGTTCTTTTGAAGTCTACTTTGAAATCCTTTCATATTTGAATCAAACTTGCATCTGTTTTTATTGGTTTTTGACTGTAGAATCAATGTAGATTACTTTCTGGTCCTATTTAGGTCACCTTCTATAAGTTTTTCATGGTTTTACTTTTTTCAAGTCACTTTACGAAATCTATGAAACAATTAATAAGTATATTTATGGTGGTGAAAGGGATTAAAAGAGGTGAGTAAGATTGGATTAGAATTTATTGTAGTTAATTAATTGAGGATAATATTGGGAAGATTTGTTAATTTCAAGAAAGATGGAAGTGATTTATGCTTCCTTCCTCCTTATGTACTGTTCTAATTTAGATTTTCATTTTATCCATGAATTTTTGGCTCTTGTTTCAAATTTAATGAGAAAATCTTAAAAAAAAATACTACTTGAATTTCAAAATATTAAATAATCAATTATTATATAAATGTGTTATTATTTGCTTTTCAAGAATAGTCAATAATTAGGAAGTATAATAAATAAATTAGTTTGGAATTTTGAAATTTAAATAGCAGTTATTTAGAATGTTTTAAAATTTCATCGTATAAATATTATCTCTTTCTAATAATAAGCATGTGAAATTGAAGTTGTTCAAATTTAAAATGGCGACATTAAATGGAGGGGAAATTGAAAAAGCATATAGATTTTATTTTCCCTTAATTGGTTGAGAATAAGTAAATAAAAACGGAGAAAGCATATAAAATTATAAATGCCGTAGTTTGGTTTTGAATGTTCCAGCGCTTTTGTTTTTCGGCTACAAATCTTCCAATATTTGTTTGTTAAAAATAAATAAATATATTTAATATTAATTTTCTACTAATTTTATGATACAGTTTTAAAATTTAAAAAACGTTTATAAAAAATTTATAATATCAACTATTAAAAAAATATTTACAATGAGAAAATCTAATTCATATTTTTATGAAATATGAATTTATTTTTTATTATATATATATATATATATTTTTAATGTGCCTTAGTCCATGCCATGAAAAAAATGTACTAATTTTTATTCTAATTATAAAAATTAGTTAATATTTTAGATAAATTAATAAAATTAAATTAATTATAATTAATATAATAACTAATTAATTAATTTAAATAAATTAAAAAATATATAATATAAAATTTTCTTTTAACATTTAAGTTTCAAGATGCCGCGTTGTGTTTACTGCTTACTAGGTTGAAAATCAGAGCCTTCCAAAGGGACAGTACTTTACTTGTGAATCATGATTGTCCGTTTTGAAAGAAAATACAAAGAAACAAAACAACGCCCAATATTCGACATTCCTTTAACTACGAGTTCTAGAAATGTTCGAATAAAACCCATTGTTTCCGTTGGAGTTTTGGCAACGTTTGAAAAATGTCACCCACTATATTATGAATAATTACTTCACCGGCATTAAGAAAAGTTGTTGTCTTTCTTGAACAAGTCACAAATTAATTTTGTTTTTATAAATATTACTATTTTTTTGCCAAAAATAAATATTTTTTTGCCATATTTGAATTTTCTTCATTACCATCCCCATTTAATCAAGATTATCGACTTGTTTGTTTCTGGTTTTTGTTTTTCGGTATTTAAATTTTTTTATGAATTTTTTTTAAAAATTTTGGAAAGAGAAAAAAATTAGATAATTATTCTAATAAATTGTATTTAAAAAAAATATAAAAATTTGTTTAGGCGATAATTCTCTCTGGCAAAAAGCAATCCTTCATTCCTTCCTCCAGGAGGAAGATGACCAACTACTGTGTAAAGAAGATTAAGAAGTCTGCTGAGGGGAGCGCTCATCAAGAGCAATGGCCGAGACTGGGTACAGAACAACAAGGATCCAAAGCTGGACATCCCTCCTTTGCTGACAAACTAAAAGAGTGTTGATGGAAACAATGATAAATCTGATGATGATATTGAGGAGGAGAGTTTATATTCTGACGATTTAATGTCCGCAGATTCTTTACATGCAATGGAACAAAAGAAGGAGGAACTTTTGTTTACGACAACAGAGGATCCGGTACCTAACTTTCCTACTTCCACTTTCTCTGGGAAGATGAAGAGTAGACTATTTAGAGCTTGGAGAAAGGCAGTTATGGTTAAGTTAGTGAATAGAAATAATAGGGCACAAAGCTCTACATTCCATATTACAGAATTTGTGGGTTAAACAATCACAGCCCTCATTAATAGAGTTGGGAATTTGGGTAAACCTGCGACCCGCTATTTTATTGCTGGTTAGTGTGGATTGCACCCGCTAAGTTTGTACCCGAGTCAAATTAACTCGGGTTAATTTACTTTTTCTTTATTAATTTTTATTATTTATATTATATTTTATTAACTTTAAAATTTTAATTAAATTAAAATTTACATTATATTTAATTTATATTAATTTTATCTTATTAAACTATTCCTTTATATATATATTTTATTTTATTATTATTTTACTTGTAATAAATTTATTTATGAATAATAATAAAATTAAATAAATAAATATTTTAATAATTTTAAATTATATTTTAAAAATAATTAATATTAATATATATAAATTATTTTAAAAAAATATATATATAAAAATATTTTTTTAAAAAAAATATATAAATAATTTTTTTTTAAAAAAATTAACCCACTAACTCGTTATGATGAGTTTAAATTAATATTATATCAATTCACCGAAAAAGTGAACCAATTAATTTCGGCTCGCTTTCGGACCAACTACTCATTAACATTTGGCATAGCTTTTATGCGGGTATAACCAAAAAACAAAAAAAGAAGTTATCAAATAGGGAAAGGCCATGATTTATTATTATTTAATAGTTAGGCCTTAGGATCCTAATTTTGGAGCAGAGATAGTAACTGTAAACAAAAGGATGGCGTGGGTAAGGATGCCGAGAATGACGCGAGAATATTATGATGAGGAGACACTATCGATTGTCAATCGTATAAAGTTGATATGAATACAACATGCCAACTGAACATTATGCTCAAATTTGTGTTTTAGTTTATTTGGGGAATCGATTAACGTCGGGTTTCTCACTGGATTATCAAGAGTTCTGCATTCTTTATATCCTCAATGTGGTATATATGGTACACGGCGAGATATTTGTCCTACAAAAGCAAATATTAAACAGAACGCAGAAGCCGGAAATGAGCAGAGACAAGATCAAGTTAAAGATGCTAGTAACAGTAGTTGCCACCGGGAGTAGTGGAGCAATGGCGAATAGTCCACAAAACTCGCCGACAACGGAAACTCTAGGACAACAAGGGCGATGCTTTCCGACCAGAAAATAAGGGCTCCAGGTACAGCGCTCTGGCTTATGTGATGGATCAGAATAATGGAGCTGAGGACAATGAGTTGGTTCGGAGTGACAAGGGGCAAGATATGGCGCCTCCTACACAGCTTCATTGGGGTAATAGCAGGGCGAGATCCCCGGAATATGGGCAGAAAGAGAGAGTGAATAAGCAGCTGGCAGAGAGCACTGAGGTGGACGGGCTAGGATGGCTGGCTACAGAGTCATTTAATGAAGTGGGAGAGGAAAATGAGATCACAAGGAAAAGAGTACAAGAGTCCTGACGTGCAGTGAAAGGACGGGATTTGCCGAAAATGAGACAAATGAAGCGAATATGGGGGCGGGATTGAAGGTGTACAAACGGGCTGTGTGAATGATTTGGGCTTCTTCAACAAAATGATTCAATGTAGGGAATGGAAGGCGTACAATTAGACTATGAAAATGAAATTTGCCCCTTCAAAGCAATGATTAAATGGATCATGACCAAGCCCACATTAAAAATTCATACATGCTTGAGGAGGGAATAGGCTTAGAGGAGGTGGACCCAGGTTTCCAACATGGGCTGGACTTCTCTAACTCTATAGTAAGTAATGATGAGCACCAAGAGAACAATGGGGGTATTATAGTACCAGAAACACAAATTTGCTAAAGGGTCTTATTTGGGCTATTTTGGGTTAATTTTTTAACACAATATTTATGAATACTATTATCTATTGGAATATAAAAGGGGCCTATAATAAAGGTCTACTCAGAAATCTCCACATAGTTGCTATGGACAAAAGATTGATTTAGTCATTATGGTATAAACAAGATGTGATAGGATTCAACGATTTAGATCACTTAGTAAGCTGGGATTTGACTTATTTAAATTTATTCCTAATGTCAGTAAATAAGGAGGATTAGTTGCTGCTTGGTGAAGCAAGTTTATTCGTGTGGAATTGATTGAAGAGGATTGACAATTTTTTCACCTAAAGTGCAACTTTCTGTAAAGAATCTCGTTTATTTTGACAGCAACTTATACAGTGCCTCATTCAAATCTTTGTCAATATCATAGGAAAAAAAATTCAAATTCTATCATCAACAATGGCTAAGTTGTGGGTGGTCTTAGGTGATTTTAATGATATATTACTTCCTAAAGAACAAATTAGAGGGGGAGAATGCAACTTTGCAAGAATTAATTGGTTTTAATAGGGGTGTGCAACAGGCGGGGTGGGTTAGCCCAATAGTCAGCATGTGGCCAGTCCGTTTAAAATTAAATAGGCACGGGCTAGCTCAAACCCATACACGAGCCCGTTTAAACCCGTAATAAATGGGTTGGGCTAAATCCGTATGTGCATGAATGGGCATGGGCAACCTGTTTATGTAAGTTAAAAAAGAAGCACAAAGCAAAAAAAAAAAAAAAATAGACCAGTAAACATTTCATTGTATGCATTTTATGTCATTAACGGCGCAAAGAAACAAGTAGAAGATTAATATCTTAGTGTAGTATATTGTGCTGATATCCTAGCTTTAGTAGCCAGGGATGTAGTTTTTCTGGTAAGGAGAGAAAATGTAGAGCTTAATATTCAACCCTAATTCATGTTACATTGATATTCAAGTATTAAAAGAATATGAGAGCAATATATAATATGTAAACCCTAGTTCATGCAATTTTTTTCTGGTGTAAGTGAACATATTGGCAACATCAAAAAATTAAAACCAAAAATATTTTTCCAATGTTGTATAAGCAAAGCCACCCAATGAATCATATTCTTTTAGGAAAGAATCATAATATTTCAATAGTTACGTCTAGGTGCCTGCATCCTATGCCACTCAACATTTTTCCCTTTTGTGTTCTTAGATGGCAACATCCGTCAACTACCAAAGAAAAATAGACCTATTGGGAGCAAACAATAAATTTCTACAAGGTATAGCTTGAATCAGACAAGAAAATTGACAACCAAAGTTACTAAAAAGATAAAGTAGCAACTGATTTATATTCATATGTTGGCAGTTAATGCAAATTTCTAGTTTTGTAAGGCAAAGCATAACAGGCAAGAGCATAAATAACATGGAGGAAACATGAACAAAAAAGTAATTTCTGCTCATAAATTGATTGATAAAGAAATTTTGGCGACATAAGTGTTACTTCCTAATCCATCACTCACAATATCAACTTGAGACTGAATTAGTTCATAATGAACTTTCTCGACATCTTACTCAGAAAGGCGAGTTTGTTCCTACTTTTTCATCAAATCAAAAACCTGAAAGTAAAACCAAGATATTAACCAACTAATTTTTTACAACTTCTTTTTGTTTGTCTCAGAAATAAAAAGGAATCCGATAGAATCCCGATATTAAATCTAAATATGTATAGAATATTAAGAAGAAGCCGCTTGTTCTGATGATTTTGGGTTAAAACTTAACTTATTGGGTTCATTGGCAGCTTGAGATTCTAACTTAGTATCAGAATTCTAATCCAACTGAGGAGCTAGAGTAGACGACGAAGGAGAGAAAAGAGGGAAATGGAAGAAACGCATGAAAGAGTAGGAGGAGAAAGGATATGAGTTACTTCTGTTGATTTTAGAGAAGATGGGGATAGCCAATCGAACTGTCAAAGAGCCTAAATGTCAAAGAAGCCAAACCAGATGGAGGCTAATTAAGGGTAGAGGTGGTGGTGGAGCAAATAAGTTTGTGCAATTGCTTCGACCTTTGAGTTCGTCGACGATAGAGGTAAAGGCATGGAGCTGCTGTGCTGAGCAATATTCTGAAGACTGAAGAAGTGATCAAGTGAAGCAAAAGTGAAACCCTTATCCTAATTGTTTTAATTAAAAAATATATATATGGGTGGGCATAGGTAGCCCGATAGTGAACCCACAACCCGCCCGTATATCTTAATTTGTTTGCCCATTTAAGCCAGTCCGTTACGGGTTTTTTTATGGGTAGGGCCAAAATGGGTAAATTTGCACGGGTCCCGAACGGGTATACCAGGCTACGGCTGCTTTGCTCAGCTATAGGTTTTAATCCAAAGTCAATGAATGTCGACTAAATGATATGGGGTTCAAAGGTCCTAAGTTCACATAGAAGGGTCCAGGTAATGCTAGGTATTCTCGGCTGTATGAACATCTAGATAGAGGCTTCGTTAATGTGTATATGCTTTATATGTTTTGAGAATGCTACATTAAGGTATTTCCTCGAATCCAATACTTAGATCATAACCTGATTTCTCTGTAATTCTTTGATGATAACAAGTGTTGTGATGCTAAACCTTTCTGTTTTGAAGCAAGGTGGCTTACTCATGATCAATATAAAAGTTTTCTAGAAAATGCTTGAGAAGAGAGTGAAAACTTTAATTCTACTTTGGAAAATTTTAAAGATGCTCTTACTGTTTGGAATAAAGAGGTTTTTGGGTATGTTGAGGAAAGAAAGAAAATGTTGATGGCTAGAATCGGTGGTATTGAAAATTCTTCTACATATCCATACTCGTCATTTTTATGTAATCTACAATAGGATTTGTAGAGGGAACTGGATGATATTTCAAGAAAAGAGGAAATCAAATAGTTCCATAAACCACGAACAACTTAGATCACATAGGGTGATAGGAATACCAGCTACTACCACTTGAAAACGAATTTGAGAAGGAGGAACATAGTTATTACCCTTAAATCAGATAGGGGCGAATGGATTCAAGATAAGCTGCAGTTGAAAGGCATAGTAATAGAATATTTCAAGAACCTATTTTATGAAGAGGTTGGCCCACAATTTATACTATCCAAAACATCTACATTTTCAAGAATTGAAAACTCAATGATTTCCTAGCTAGTTGTAGTTCCTTTAGATGAAGAAATGAAATTTGCACTATTATCTATAGGTGAATATAAGGCTCAGGGTGTTGATGGCTTTTGTCCTATCTTCTATCAAACTAATTGGAATGTGGTGGGTAAGAATATTTGTTCCTTTGTTAAAATTGCTTTTAAGAATCTAGATTTAATAAAGAAGGCAAATAAAACTTTAATAACTTTTTTAATAACTTTAATTCCTACAAGAGAAACTATTGAGACGGTAATCATTTTAGACCTATTTCTCTATGTTATGTGCATTACAAGTGTATCACTAAAGTCATTATTTCTAGATTGAGAAGTACAGTGGATGATATAATCTCCTCCTTTCAAGCAAGTTTCATTAAAGGAAGAAATATACAAGAGAACTTGATAGTTGGCCAAGAAATTATGCACCAAAGGAAGAAATGTAAAGGAATGAAAGGTTTGATAGCTTTTAAAATTTATTCAGAAAAAACTTATGATTGAATTAGATAGGACTTCCTTAAAGAGGTTCTTCTTGAATCTGGTTTTGAATCCAATTTTGTAAAGTTGATTATGTCTTGTGTTTCTTCAGTCTCCTATAATGTATTATGGAATGGAACTGAAACAGAATATTTCTCTCCTGCAAGAGGGCTTCATTAGGGAGATCCAATCTCGCCCCTTTTATTTGTGTTGTGTATGGATAAATTGTCTCACCTTATTAATGATGTAGCATATGATGGTAGTTGGAAACCAATTATTATTTCTACAGAAGGTCCATTTGTTTCTCACCTCATGTTTGCTGATGATCTACTTATCTTTGGAGTGGCGACGGTTCAACAAATAGGTTGCATGATGGCATGTCTTGATAAGTTTTGTAAGGCATAAGATGTAAGGATTAGTGCAAGTATTCCATTTTCTTTTCCCTGAGTGTGGACCATGGCACTTGAAGGAGTATAAAAGATATTACTAGGATGAATATATCTGCTGATATTGGCAGATACCTTTGATTCCTTGTTACTAGAAAGAGGAAATCTTCACAAACCTTCCAGTACATTGTTGATAGAATTAAATTAAAGTTGGCTATATCGAAGGAAAATACTATTTCAATGACAGGGCACACTAATTTGGCTAAGTTAGTTATTAGTTCTATTCCTTTGTATCCAATGCAAATTGTTAGAATTCTAGCTAAAATATGTCAGGAAGTGGAAAAATTGTAGAGAAATTTCATTTGAGGAAAGAATAATAAGGAACATGCTTATTATCTTATCGGTTGGTAATAGTTTACTGAACCAAAACTATATGGAGGCCTAGGTTTTAAATGGTTAACTTTACTTGCTTGTGGTGTAAATATTGCTTGGAACTTGTTGTCGAGTTCTAAAGGGTTATGGGCGGAGATCTTGCTACACAAATATATGCTGAGAAATGAAGACAATTTACTTGATGATGCTAAAGGTGATTCTAATTTGTGGAAGTTTGTATCACAACAACAAGATGTGATTGAAAAAGGATGAAATTGACCGTTAGAGATGGACTTATGGTGAAATTCTTCACTAATTTCTAGTTATTTTCTGACAAGAAAATCAAAGATTTGTGCATTAGAACACTTACAACAGAGGAAGAAGGAAGCTATGTAGCAAATTTGGTGATGTACGAAACTTGAGATTTTCAAAGGTTGGCAAACATAGTCACAAACAATGTTTTTCAACGTTTAATATCGGTTTTGCCTCCTATGATACATGCTGGTTCTGATGTTATGTGTCATATCCTAATTTTTCCCTATCTGTATAGTACTAATAGTGGAAAGAGGTTTGGAAAGGATTATGACGAAAATCAGAAGAAATAATAAAGGTTAGATGATCCTTTAAGGAAGAGAATGACTAAAATGAAAAGTAAAAAAGGTTAAAGGCCAAAAGTTAAAGTAGAAATAAAAGTTGGGCCAAAAGTGGTAATTTCTAAAAGTTAAGGGACTTAAATGTAATTAAGTAAAAAGTTCAAGGGTAAAATTGTAATTACAAAAAGATCAACCCGAAAAGGGTTAGAACTGTCCAGAAGTTTTTTAGTCCCATATTCCATCAGTAAATAGAGAAAGTTATGCTGGTTAATTTGGCATGATACATAAATTTTATTAGGGCTCTAGACAGTAGAAAATTATCTGATAGTCTAAAAGTTATTTGAATTTTTATCAGATTCCATGGACATCAGATATAAGTGAGGGAATTACAAGAAAGTATGCCCTACAGTGTCAGATGTTATGAATCTGACAGAACCCCGAAAGAAGTCCTGTATGAAAAGTTATTCCTATAACAGTGAATTTTGACGGGAGTTTGATAACATCCGTGATCCGATAATAGAACTTATCGGTATGTGAGCCTGGATAGAATGAGATCAGATGACCTCATATATAGGCTCATGATGACACCACAGAGGGCCCAAAACCCAGGGTACCAGTTCATCAGCAGAAGGGGCCAGTGTCCAGAAAAAGTGTAAAATTAGGAAAATACCCTTGGATGCCCATATTGTACCAGTGATGGATGGAGGGCATTTTGGTCATCTGGGACAAGCTAAAATGTGTCATATAGTATAAATGTGATTAGTTAGAGTCAGTATAGGCCCTAAGGCAGTACAAAGAGGGGTAAAAAGACGATTTTACCCTTAGGGTCAATATAGTGTAAGAAAAGACACCAAGGGTATTTTAGTTATTTTCTAAGGGATCTGTAAGTAAGTTGTGTCTAGTAAAAGTATGTTAATGGTATGAGAAGCCTAGATATTGATTTTCAGGACATAATACATATCCTGATATATTAAAAAAAAATTCAGAACAGAAAACAGTCTGGTTGTTGTGAAACTGCTCCAATCGATACCGGATTGGACTGGAATTTTTCCAGAAGCTTCCTTACACTATGAGCATGCCACAAACCCCCATGAGGTGTCTCATGATCTGTCCCACATGATGTCATAATTATTCTTTTATGAAAAAATTAAATCCAAGATTAAATATGGGCCTTTAGATCAAATAGTAACCAAATCAATCTTGGCCATTCATTTTTCTTGGATTTTGGCTATAAATACCCCCTCATTTCTGCATCAAAACTGTGGCTTCATGGACCCCTGGGGAAACTCTTGCAAAATGAAAACTCAAGCCAAGACAAAGAAGATTCAAGGTTCCAAGGTTCAAGCAAGCTAGAGATTAAATGTAAGAAATATCTCCTAACTTATTTTCTTTTGATTTGGGAGCTTGAACTTAGGGTTTTCATGGGGAAAAGTTGATTTTTCTCTAAGGGGTAGTTCTGCCCAAAGACCTTAAATGAAAGGGGAAAGAAGAAATTAAAGTTAGAAGCATATGATTGAAGCTTAAACAAGCTAGTTAAGTGATTGGTTGTTGAATCAAGTTGATATTCTTGACTTTGCCAAGAATGAATCTGTTCGGTCTGCACTGTTCATGAGGGAAAGAAATAGAATTTCAATGATTTAATGCTTCCATTGAGTTTGTATGATGATTTTGTGTAGGATTGGAAAGGTTTTGAACCTTGGAAACATTAAAATCTTAAGATTGTGTGAGGTAAAGTGAAGAAACAAGTATGGGAAGCATTATAATCAAAACGAGAATTTTTGAAAGAATTGTATACTTATGTTCAGTTTTGTACAACAGGCCATGAATGAGCTGAAATTTCATGATTCTAAGCTCATAAATAGATTCAAAATATGAAATTATGTAGGATAATGTCAAGACATCAATTGATTCAAAGGCCAAGTCCATTAGTGAAGATTAGAGAAAGTTGTGATACTAAAGAATGTAATAAAGTAGACTTGAACATTGTTGGAGTTCATGGGTCCTAATGAATTATGTGATGAATATGAATGTGTTTAGGACTTTAAACATCCAAGAAGATGTTGTAAAGTGATTGACATAAAGGCTTCATGGTTGGGAAGTTAGGGAGCAAGTGCAAAAGATCAAGAGGAAAGCTTAAGTACAAGATAGTGAACTTACCTCTTTATGTGCTTGATGTGGTATGCTTATATGTTGACATATATATGATATTTGAATGATGTTTTGACATGATTAATGATGTTCAATGTATTGTGAATAACATGTTTTCTATGGTCATGCACTTTAGGTAAGAGTATGTACCATGATAGCATGTCACT
Organism: Leucaena leucocephala; assembly: GCA_037074615.1. Lineage (NCBI taxonomy): Eukaryota > Viridiplantae > Streptophyta > Magnoliopsida > Fabales > Fabaceae > Leucaena > Leucaena leucocephala. The sequence continues at coordinate 16,647,919 of CM073538.1, forward strand.
AATCAAAGAAAGTTTAATGAACTTACATATCATGCATTAGCATCCATCTTGCATATTTAAGTGGTAATATTTGCTACTAAGATTCTATAGAATCTCACTCTCCCATAACCAACTAATTTAGGTCAAGCATGATGGATAATGTATGCATGGAGAAGAGCTAAAGTATAGAAGAAGAAAAGTGAAGTATTTAAGATGTTAGCATATGCTATGCACATTCCATGTATGTCAAAACCATGTAAAGTATCTATTTATGTGATAAGATTATATGAAACAATTATTGTATAAGCCCATGATGTATATGAATTCAGAAAAGGCAAAAGAGATGATTTATGTATGCTAGAATAATTGTTGAAAGTGAAAGAAAGGAATCTGAAAGGGTAAAACGTAGGTCCTGAAGCAATTTTGTTGTGGCTTCAGTTTGACCTAGCAAATGAAGGAATTAGTTTACGAAATTTTATGAGCATGTAGCACACATCCATAGCTTTAAATGCATAGGTATAACGTGTCATTTGGATGTGTATAACAAAAGAAATGAATTTTCAAAGTAAGGGACCAGAATCTGTTTCCAGAGTTTTTGACCAAATGAACAGTAAACTTTAACGAATAAATTGTATTAATTGGCTAGTCATTTGGTCTAGAAATTATTTTTTCCTTAAATTTTAAGATGTTATCTTCATGTATATTTTTGAACCACTTCATTTTGAGTTTTCTAAAATTAATTATGATTTTTTGAAGTTCATTGCATAATCTAGAATACCATATGAACAGTAACCTGAGAAAGTAAAATTCCAGATTTGACTAATGGACTTCCAAGATCTTGTAAGTAGTTCTAAATGCTACTGAATCATCCCTAAGACATATGAAAGTAAGGATGTTACATTATGTCCTAGAATGCTACTTCAAATAGATTATTCTCTATCAAGAGTGCATATTATTTACTAGAAGAAAATATGGAAAATTTCTAGAATCTCTTATACAAAGATATTTGGAAATAGCAGGGGTAGAGCTTATTAGAGTGTTTATGTGGATGCCATTAATAGTAGGCTTCTCACTAATGCATGGAGGAATAAGTGGTCTTCAACATCTGCTTTTTGGCCAAGTTGCAGTGATGGTGATGAGGATATTATGCATATTTTGAGAGACTGTGACTATGCTAAGAAGCTGTGGAAGAAACTTTTGCTCTCAAGGTATTATACTACTTTTTTTGCAGCTCTTCTTAAAGATTGGCTTGACTTAAATCTGAAGAGGAATCTAGGCAGTGTGGATAGTATTTACAAACTTTATTGGATCTTGTAGTGCCTTTGAGTTGGACTCACAGATACTTATAGACATGTTGGAAGAGGAGAACAATAATTAGATTTGCACCTTACTTATTGTATAGATCAAGCAGATGATAAGTAGGGCATGGGAGCTGCAATTCACATACATTCCGAGAGAAATAAACAATTTGTACACAATCATATGAATGAAAATCACTCCTCAAATTTCCTCTTATTTTCTTATCTTCCTCATCTCAATCACTTGCATTTTTCTTATTTATGTAATACGTTATTAACATAAGTTTATTCTGAAATTTTGAAGTATGGGCTCTTTATAAAATAATATGATCTTTTGGTTTAACCCTATTAGCTTGCCTTCGCCTCATTATCCCTTTTACCCAATTCTCATGTGCAATTTTAATACATTTATATGTTTGTTATTTTCATACACCCTCATTATATTTTGTTATCTATATTTATTATATTGTTTGTTTTATATTATGCTATTTTCTGTTATTTCTTCTCTACCTTATTTTACCTTCTATCATTATGTTATATTTTATTTTTTAATCTATTTTCACGTTTTTTCTACTGTTTATTATTGTTCATAGCACTATAACCAACATATATAATTTATATTGTTTGTTTATATCTATCTATCTATCTCCATATCTATTATAATCTAAAATATGAGTTTAGATTTGTGATTATATGATGCATGTGAATATATGTGTGTGTGTGTGTGTGTGATTTATATGATTATGGGTTTATTTGTTGTTTATATTTAATTATGAGTTTGAATTTATTTAATTTAATTTGTTAAAATATGATTTTTGTTTTAATTTAAATTGTTGTTATGTATCTGAATTTATTTATATCTAACATTACTTATTTATATTATGATAGTCCCCCTCTCTCTATATATATTATTATATTCTTCAATTTTTTTTTATTAAACGATCAAAAGTCACTAATAATAATAATTTTTTGATATTTTAATTTCATTGAATAGCTAACAGCCATAATTCTCTCAATTTTTTTTAGATGACTACAAGTGTCATCACTTTTGTAATGGTTCTCTTGTAAAAGAATACTTTGGGTTCCAACTAATGGTATATCAAGAAAAATTGTGTCACTTTGTCAATTTGATGACAATTACCGATTGTATAGACCTAAAGGCCAATCATTCAAATATCCAATTGTCCAAGAAAAAGTTTTATAATAAAGTTATATAGGACTAAATATTCTGATTATGGGTCTAATATTCTAATTTTATTTATGATATAATTTTACCTATAATCTTTTTAATTTGATGTAATTCTTTGTATTTGAGAAATAAAATTATGTGTAAAATTGCACTAAATTAAAAAAAATTATAGATAAAATTACACTAAATTAAAAAGATTGTAGGTAAAATTATATAACAAATAAAATTAAGATACTAAACGTATATGAGAAATAAGATTAAGATATTTAGTGCTATATAACTCTTTATAATATTGTAAAAAATATTTTACTATAGTCCTAAAGACCAATAACTTATAGAGAGCCATGTTATTGAAAATTAAAATTGATAGTCCTAAAGACTAATTACTATATCTAATTGTAAGAAATTAATGATGTACTATTGAAATATAGAATATATCTATGAGAAAATAATCATGATCATGACATTGCAGTGAAAAATTGACAATTGAAAGCCAATAATATTTTATCTTGACTATTGAAAAAGGAAAATACTTCCAAGTAAAATAAATGAAAAAGGAAAACAAGTTGATATGACTCATACTTGAGTAGGAGATTGTTGGAATACAAATGTGAGCTAAATGGATAAAATTTTACTCATATCTTCATATAAATTCAATTGATCTTCTAAAAATAGATGTCATATTAAGATTTTAAATTAGTCATATGTTATAAAAAGTTTATTGTTGATTACAATAAACTAGGAGTTTACCAATCTAAATAGATTTATTATTGGCACAACTTGTTTGACCATCATAAAAAATATATTAAAGATTATGCATTGACATCCATTGAAGAATTTGAATATTCTTCATGAAAATCCAATATATTTTCAAGAATTAATATGTGCTATTTGTTTTTAAAGAAAATTAATTATGAGAATATCACTAGTTATGATTTGAAATTGATCTCTAAATTTCTGAAATATATTAAATTCATATATAGGCCCATTCAATTAGAATATAAATTATACAAGTATTCAATAAATTTGATAGATACACCTATAAGATGGTAACATATGTAATTACTATTAGTTTGGAACCTGAAGTTTGCAATATCATTTACATAAATCATTATGAGGACAAGATAATTTGATATATTGCCTTAATCAATAGCTGGATCAATGTTCATGAGAACAAGATTTCTATTTTAATATTGACATATTTAATTTGATATATTGTAACACTTATGCACATCAAACCAATAAAATTGACTTTTGGTCAAGAGTTAGATATTTTCATTTTTAAAAGTTCGAATGTGCAATGTTTATTCATATAGATCTACAACAATACACATAGATAAATATTTAAAGAAAGTTGGGATAAAAGTTGGGTGAGAACTTCCTTCTTCTTGTTTGTCTCTAAATAAACAAAATAATGTTTCTAAATGAAGCAAATAGATTAAAACATTTATACAACATAATTATTTGGTTGTCATTTGACAAAGTTTTCATAACATGAAATGGAGAAAGTGAGTAGTTGGAAAAAAGAACATAAGTAATGCGTTATTACTATCAAATATAGATCCTCAAAATAACAGTATGAACAAGAAGTTAATCAAATATTGCATTTATAAAATATTTAAAACTATGCTTGATGAAATTATTGACATAAATGAGAATTATCAAACATCATATTCCAGTTGAAGATACTCTAATAGTCTAATTAGTATAAATGAAAATGAAACATGACTGAAGCATGAGTGACTAATCGGTTCTTATAGAAATATCTTGGAAATAGATGAGATGTTAAGATGAACATATTGAGAATGCAGGCACTCTATAAGAAGGCAAAACATAACTAATTGAAAACCTTAAAAGATGTTTAGGTATCTAAAAAGTATTAAAGAAAACTCGATAAATTATGTCACAACAAGAAAAATTAAACTACAAAGATAAAATTGTGGACAAATGTTTTGATAACAATATCACATGATCAAATGAGTATCTTGTATATAGATTTGTGATATGAAATAAACATAAAAATATGTTTACCCAAAAAAAAACTAAAAGGGAAATGACGTAATGAGAATAAAATTATTTAATATATAAAAATTATGGAACTACAGTATAAATATCTAAATATAAAATTATTATTGGATATATAGACATTTATGCGGAAATAAAACTTTTCACAAAGTATTAATGATGATTATGATGAGATATTATTTTGTACTGGATACAATAATTTTTGCATATATTATTAGTCTGGAAGTATATAAAAATAAAACATGCGTAAGATAAATATTATTATAGCTTATGCATATGGCTAGAGCTGGGTAATCAGGTTAGCATGCTGCAACCCGTAGGGTGGCACAACTCCCCTAAAATGCCAGTTTGAGCTCACCCCTTTAGCTGCAGACTAGCCTGCCACTTTTTTTAATTTTTTAATATTTTTAAAATTTTAAAATATTAATAAAAAATTTAATATCATATTAATATAATAAAAAATTGCTAATGTTATACTCTTAAAAATTTCTATTTTTTATAAAAAAATTTAAATTTTATAACTATAAATCTAATTAAACATTAACATAATATTAATTAATTATAATATGTCAATACATATCTATAAATAAATAACAATCTTTACTAGTATTCGATAATGAGAGTATTCAAAGCAATATTTGAGTCAAATAAATAATAATATTAATTATATTTTTTAAAAAAGAAAAGCGAGCTAGCTTGTTTAAAAACGGGTCAGCCTGCCCTCCTTTGAGGTAAAACGGGCTCAACTAGCTCTAAATATAGCTCACTAAATAGTAAAATTTACGTAAGAATCTTTTAAGGATTTAAAATATTTGAAACATATAAAAAAATAAAGAATTGAATACCTTAATTATCTCAAAATTGGTAGATTTTTGTTAGGATCATTTTGTATACAAGAGTATATTACATTTAGTGGACCAAAAGTCACATATATTTATTGCTATGATAATATTTACATATTTTACTAATATTTAATTTTATAATTTATTAACAAAATTAAGTTCTTGTAATGCAGAAATGGATAATAAAACTAGATTTGATGTAACTACTACATATAAGATCATTCTAACAAATTGAACATGTTGATCCAAGATATATGGGGGTGGTTTTTAGAATAAATTTTCTTTGTTATTTCCATAGTACACAAAGCAAGGGAAGAGTATATTGATAATTTAATATATATACAATATATGTTGGAGAAATATATATGAAAATATCATATGATGATAATGCATCATGTATGATTAGGTTAAAAGGGATATATGCTCAAAAAGCATAGGAAATAATACACTTGAAAAAAATAGTATACTCTATTAAGAAAGAGATATTGAAAATGCAATATTGTCATCAACTAGAGCAAAATGATGTTGTTATAAGGGGAAAGTAAATATTATGTTGTACTTTGTATTCTTTAATCAAGATTTTGTCCCACAGAATTTTTTATAAGGTTTTTAACGAGGAATCTTTAACATAAATATTGTGTACTCTTTTTCTTTCACTAAATTTTTATTCAATTGATTTTTTTAATAATGTTTTAATAAGATACAATATTTATTTATGGATATCAAATAGAAAGTGTTATAAACATTAGATTTATGTGGATGTTCATTGTAAGTGTTTTGATAAGATTTTAGAAAAAAAATTTAGACAATTTTTAGAAAATAACTTTTAAAGAAGAGTTTATGAAAAAAAACAGTTTTAAACAAATAAGTGTTTGAATAGTTATTACCAGAATAATTTTTGTAATTGACAAATTACCTGAAAGGGTATAAGATAAAATGATAGTTACATAAAGTAAAATGTATACGTTTTATTTTAGTTGTGATATTAAAATAGTAAATAATATATATATATTTAATTTATTGGGTAAGTAAGAATAAATAATTAATAATAAATTAGTAAATAAGTAATTTTATTTATATATTATTTTATTATATACATGTACGTATATTTATATTAAATTATTAAAATATAAAAATAATAAGTAATATACATATACTTAGTTCATATTTTATATATACACGTATACTTAATTTATATTATATATATACAATGACGCTGGGAAAAACAGGAGGAAGGGTAATGGGGGATGGGACACGTAACAGGTACTGAGGCATTAGAATAGAAAAAATAAAAATAAATTAATATTTTGATCCCTATAAATTTTTTTTACTGTTTTAAAAATTATTTATACTAATTAATATAAAATTATAGTTTAGCCTAAAAATATTTATGAACTAATAGAGTTATTTATTTTAAAATTTTCTTAACTAAAATTTAGACCATAAATCTTTTTAAAATTTTAGATTAATAATTATCCAAATATATTCATAATCTCTCTTAACTTTTAGCCTTTCATATCCTACACTATAACCTCTATTGAATGGCCTTTAGGAGCTTTTATGCCTTAACTCAAAGGTTACCTTTTGTACACTTATGTGTATGTATTTGTTATTTATTTCTTGTAACTCTTGGCTCAAGGTTGAAGACTTATAAATAAAAGGCTATATAATACACATTGTACATAATCATATGAATCACTCCCCAATTTTCCTCTAATTTCCTCTTCTTTTCCTATCTTCCTCATCTCACTGGCATCTTTCTTTCCATGACAAAAGCAAAACAAAACAGAAAACATGTAAAAGTTGTTGAGTTTTTTTTAAACATATTTCTATTTTTTATTTTACAAGATACTTAATTAAAAGTTAACAATCAAACAAGTTCTTTTAAAGAAAAACAAAAATTCTTTTTAAAATAAGAAAACACACAAGGCCTATATTTTTTTTATACATAAATTTTAGGAAAATAATTAAGCTCATCCATAATTCTGCTTTATTTAGATATGGAGATGCCCCTCAAATGCCACAACACTCTCAAGAATTAAACCCCCCTTTTTTTTTGACAAGAGTGTCCAACTTTTTGATGGTTGAACATAAAAGCTGATGGGTGGCTGCTATAAAAATTTGTCACGGGATAAGTATAACTAGCTTTACCTCTCTCATACTGTGTACTTTGGGGCGCTATACTACAGATATTTATATATCAAATTTTGAAGCAAGAAAATCAATCTCAATCTATTTACGGGTAGTATGTGGAGTTTGTATTAACCATTGTACAGTACTAAATCTGTAGTAACGCCTTTATGACACCTTTCATGTTTTATAAATAAAAAGGATAATATAACGTTTAGTACTTACAATTTATTTTTATTTTACTTTTAGTTCTTATGATTTTAAATTATAGGTTTTAATTTATCAAGTTTTTTTCTATATAAAATATTATTCTATATAATTTAATAAAGATCTATATCATTTTACCCTTTAAAATATTAAAATCTATAATTTGAAATTATATAGGCTAAAATTGAAATGAGAACAAACTATAATGAGTAAATATTGTATTAAACTAAATCAAAATGTGCAAACTAACATCTCTCTCAATGAAGTAACACCTTATCTTTAGTGAAATCCTCAATGGATATATTTAAATGTGTAAAAAGTATAAATGTGTAAAAATATTCATGAACTTTTACTCAAAATATGTAAAACACCTTATGATTTTCAAAGATGCAAAAGTACCCATAAAAATATAAATAAATTAATTATTTCAATTTTTGTAAAACAAAAATCTCTATTACATTTTACTATATTACTATAATGCTAATAATTTTATAATTAATGTATACATCTAGTCCTTTATATTTATATCAAATTTTAATTTAGTTCCTTAAATTTATAAAGTATATTTTCAATCATTTAATATTAATAGAAAATGCTAACTCAATGAATTTAAATGGTGACTCTATAATTAAAAGTTTATAAAATATGCTTATGATTTAGTTGTTTAATATAATATTTTTATATATTGATAGATAGGTTATTGATGTTAAATATTCTAATATGTCAATGTTTACTTTTAGAGACACCATTTAAGTTCATCAAGTCCCTCTTTTCTATTAGTTAGACCAATAGTATTAACATTAAGAGACTAAAAATATATTTTATAAATTTAAAAGACTAAACTAAAACTTAATAAAAATTTAGAGAATAAAGTGTTTTGTTTTACTAAAAGTGAAAGAATTAATTTATTTTTATTTTTGTGTGTACTTTTGTACCTCTAAAAAGTATATGATGTTTGGCACACATTGAATAAAATTTTAGAAGTAATTTTGCATCTTTACACATTTAAGTTGGGGTATTTTGATATTTTTATAATAATAACATATATCCCACTATAAAAAGTAACCATGTTAGATTATATTTAACGGTCATAATAATTTTACTCATATTTTAAATGTTTATAGGTACTTTTGTATATTCCAAAAACCTATGGTGTTAGGCACATTTTTGAAGAAATGTATATGTATTTTTGCACCTTCACCTTAAAACCTAATGTGCTTATTTGATTTGCACATAAACCATAGTTTTAAAAGTGTTTTATTTGCCTAAACTAATTAAATAAATAGTCGTCAAATATTGTGAAGAGTTTATGAAGTAAACTATAATATCATATAAATTTGTGAGAATAATTTTTAAGTGGCAAAAATGCTTTTAGATTATGTAATGACCACTGTTCCTTTGTCTGTTTCCTCTATTATTTTACCCTATGCTCTATATAGTAATTTACCTATAAAAAATTATTGTAGTAATACGTATCAAAATACTTATTTCTCCACAATCACTTTATTTTTTTCAAAAACTCTTTTCCAGAAACTATTCTTTATAATCACTTTTAAATTACTTTTTTCTCAATTTTTTTCCAGAAACTAAATCAAATGGGTCCAATGTATGCTTTTAGATAGATGTAAGCCTAACTTCGTTTTTCTTTTTTTTTCTTTTTCTTTTTATGCACAAAAATTTTTAGAAAGAAGTTGGGTTTACCCACAATTTAAGGGCAGGGCAAATTTTCCTTCCTTCTATGTGATACCAATGCCAGGCAAGGTAAACTGTTTATTACCTTCAGGTGTAAATTTAGGCACCTAGAAATTATAATGTCTCCCTAAATACCGCGAATAAAATTATAATAAAATGATACTCATGAAAAATTAAATATATATCCCACAATTTCATCACTTAAACTTATTAACTATGGTAACTTCGGTTTTCTGCTCAATTACGCCCCAAATTTGACTTGAAAACTTAAAATCATTTTGGGCCTTTGGCCTGCTTAACTGCCAATGTCCATTTATATTTCCCGCATCATTTCCATAAACGCGTCTATAGGCGGGAAGCAGGTGGAGGGAAATTTGAACGAGCATATGCATTATGGTTTTAACAGAAAAACTGAATTGTGCAACCAAAAAAAACAAAAAAGAAAAGAAAAAGAAAAGCTGAATTGGACCTAAACACCGTCGTTTAAGGGGATTAATGATTATACATATCAGCATATGAATTATGAACCATATTTAGTATTTTTCTTAGCTGTGATATTATTATTATTCCTCTCAATTCCCAATCTCCCGCCCTTTCGAGTTTTTGCCTTTCCTTTGCCCTACCACAGGGGCAACGCACGACGGTGACTCAGTGAGACGCGTCGGCGACTGCGGCAGTGACGACGGCAAGAGTGACGGCCTCTACGATCGAGATCGACGGTGTAGCAGCCAACTTTTATCTCTAAGATCTGTACTCTCCACGACGACGACAACTCCGAGATACGGTGAGAGTGAAGGCTCTCCGCAGATTCGCATGACATTCCTCAGATAAGTTGTGTGCTTCTCAGTGTTTGCTTACTTCCTTATTCCTCTGTCGCATTAGCATTCTAAGTTTGTGTTCTGTCTCTCTCGGCCTTTTCTTTTATTTCTCCTTCATCTATCTTATTTTTCTTGGATTGTTGGTTCTGATAGAACAATTACTATGAGCATGGTTGATATTTTTTTTTTTAAAACTGTTTTTGATTTTTGGATTCCCTTTTTGTTCTCATGGAGAAAGAATTGGGAGAGCTGGAAATTGGTTGTGGGTTTAGTAGGTAGATATGTGTGTGAGTGAGTGAAGAACTTCAAAGCAAAAGTAACTGAATTAGCCGACTACTGCCTCCTCTTGAAGAAGGGTCATAGTAAAGATAAATGATTATTTCCTGTTGCCCGTTTCAGGAAAGCTGAACCATCATGAAAACGGGCAAATCTTCAGACCGCAAAACCGTGGAGAATCCTAAAAATTGCGTTCAAAAGACAAGAAGCATTGGAGTAAGAAAATCGTCAAAGAGAACTAATATGTCTCTTCACAAAACACACGGTGATACGTCTTTCTTTTTCTCTGTAATGCAGAAGAAATTTGGATCCAAATCAGTGGATTGAACTATCCTCTTACTCTTCATTTTAAGCCCATCAATCGTTTTATTTGCTTGAACTGCGCATTTCATTTCATAAATTTATACAGATTTTAATTTTTCTTTATACTGGATAATATGCTAAATCTGATTGATCCTTTTTAAGGATATGGTGTAAATTTGTTGGATGAAAAAGAAGTTCAGTGTTTACCTTTTAAGGAAGCTGGGGGAATGGGCCTGGAAATTTCTGCCAAGGATACATATCTTATGGAAAAGAGAAAAGCTCTTGAACTTCATCCCGAAGGCAAAAACATTTCTTCTAGAAAGATGAAGTTACAACTTTTTCCAATAAATAAAAGCACACAAATAGGATTGGAAAAGGTCAGATGCTGAAACATGAAACCTTTAGGCAAATTTAAAATGCTTTACATTTGGATGAGTCTGCATGATTGTTATGCGTTGACATAGTTTCCTCTTCAGGGCGGGCACAATCCTTATTTGGAACTCACTCTTGGAGGTCAAAAGAAAATTTCTTCAGTGCTCAAACACCTTAAAAAGAAGTGGGGAAGTTCCTTGATAGCTATAGGGGAGCCCCTGCTTTTTCCATACAATATAAAGGAAAACCTGTCTAACAGTAGAAGATGGACGTTGAATGATAGTGAAATAACAGCAGCAGCAGTCCATGCTGCTGTTGAAAGCCCTGCAATTTTTCGTTTGAGGTATCTTGTCCAATCACTTTGTTTTTCATGTTCCCTTTTCCAAGTGGGCTGGGTAGTTTCTATAATTTTGTGATTTGTTGTCCCTTTTTAAGGTATGGTTGGTTCTCTACCAATGATCCGAGATCTATGGCTGAGCTTTCAGTATCGTTTTCCCTCGAGGCTGGCTTACAGACTAAAGCTACACAGGGAGGTGATATCAACAATTCCAAGACTTTGAATGATGATCTCAATGAGGCAAGTACAGAGCACAAAGCAACTGATATGGGTGATGCTACAAATGCAGTTGGGGATCAGAAAATCGACACTGTATCTGGTTTATTGCTGGTAAGCTGTGGCTTAGATGTTTTGTTGTGCATTTCTTGCAACGTTAGTATTAAATTAACAAACAATTTGTTAAACGAGAAATGTGAATTGTATATGGATATAGATGCTGTATATACTCATTTTATTTGAGGACTGGAACGTAAATGATCCTGACCAATTATTTCATATTACACCTAACTAGACGAATTATATGGTGACTATCGGAATAAAATATTTACATCAAAGAATCTTAAGTGGTTATTTTGGCACATTTGCACAAGAGTGACCTCAGTTAGAATTATTGGTGGGATTATTTCTTATTTGTGGTCCTAACACATTTGAAAAGTCTTGTAGTGGATTCACCTGTATTCTAACATGGCTTCTAAATGCCGCTATGCAGCAGTTATTATGCAAATGACTCATTTAGTCATGTTTTGTGCGGAAACTCAGATTCAATACGTTACATTTCCTATCTCTTATAAATACTTGTCTTGTTTTGAATAGGAAAATGAACCAATAAGTAGTGTGCCAGAGAAACCGTCATTACTGTGGGTTGATGGTCTATCGAATATAAGCATTGGAGGATTGCTTTCTGAAGCATCCTTACAGGGCAAGTTAAGCGCCTTAGATTCGAAACTAAATGGCAGCAATGCAGGCATGCAACCAAGTCAAATAATCTCTGATTCATTGGATGCATTTATTATTTCCCAAAATAGTCATCCTAAGGTATCTACTGAAGACTTACGCCCGTCTATATTGGATGCTGAAGAAACTTGTCACGCATTTCCTCTTCGAAAGTTCTCTTCCCCAGGAACTCATGTACAGTCTTCAACTGGGAAAACTTGTTCTGGACCCAGCAGCCTGGATATTTCTAACCCATTCAAGTTACCAAAGGCAGAAAAGGTTTATTGCTCTCAGTCTTCGGTTAGAATATTTCATGTGGTTCATATCTGACTCCGTCATAATTCTGTGATATATTTCACATGTTCTATGTTAGCTTTCTGATAAGCAGTTTTTACCTTTAAACAATCAATTCTGGGAAATGTGTATGCTTTTTACTAGACTGGAAATCAGGATTTAATTTTGGATGAAACCTGCTGCTTGCTATTTAGATTGTATGTCGCATGGTAACCTTGTTATTGATTATTTACTTGACCGTTTATTTTGTCTGCAATGGTGTTCTGAAGGTTAATAATAATCAAGATGGATTGCCCCAAGAATTTGCCTCCGGAAGGAATGAGACAGACTTATTGCTTCTTTCCCGTACATATGATGAAGAAAGAAGTCTTGGACTAGGAGGCATCAATTGGGTACTCAACTTTCTTATAACCTTTTGTTGTGTTTTGATTTCCTTGATGGCTGATTTAAATTATGATGCTTTTAATGCAGTGCGACTCTTTGGGGCCTTTTGATCTAGGTATGCCAGATAATAAGTTTACTGGATTTGTCAGATAGTGGCTTGGATGCAATTGTTGGAGAACGACTGGCTTCACCATCTTGGACAAAATTGATGCGTATTGAAGGAAATGTACATGATAGAAACAATAGCTGTAAATACAAGAGGGTTCAGTTCAAATGGGATGCTTGCCTTGTTGATTTCACTCTATTAAATCATGTTTGGGGTAGGCACAATATGCAAGGGACAAGACAGACGATGAAGCATGCATTGTTGGTAGAGCCAAAACTTATTTAAATAATTTTTATGTTTATGGAGGATTAGTCTCTATTAATTACTTGGGTTTTACCAAAAAGTATGAAAAACATTGTCTATTGTCTTATTTGAAAATAACCGTGGTCTCACCTTTGTCGGCTTTTCTGCCTTTTCCATAATGAAAAGGTTGTACATGTGATGTGATATATTACTTTATTTAAAAAATTAATAAAATAATGTTGTGTTCCAAAAAAAAAGTTGTCTTTTTTATAGTGAAAATCTCAAAAATAAAGATATTGATTAAAATTTTCAAAAAATCAAGGTAAAAAATTAAGAAAAAAAGATAAAGAAAGCCTATTTTAATTTTATAAAATAAATTAGGTATCTCAATATTAAAAATGATATATTGGGTAGGAGGGTCAATTTGCTATTTATAAATTTATATATAAAGATTAAATTATCTTTCACTTTGTTAATGGTATTTATAAGTTTGACAATACGATTTACAATTTTGTTAATGGTATTTGTAACTCTCACAATAGTATTTATCTCTTTTATAATGGTATTTATAATTTTACTAATAGTATTTATAAGTCTGACAATAATATTTGTAACTCCTATAGTAGTATTTATAACTTTGATAATGGCGTTTATAACTTTGACAATGATATTTGTAACTCCTATAATGGTATTTGCAACTTCCATAATTGTATTTGCAACTCTCATAATGATATTTGTAACTCCCCCAATGGTATTTACAACTTCCACAATAGAGAAGAAGCAACTTTGCTAATGGGATTAAAAACTTTGCCAATGTTATTTGTAACTCTCACAATAGGATTTGCAACTTTGTCAATGGTATTTACAACTCCCATAATGATATTTGCAACTCCCACAATGGAGAAGAAGTAATTTTGCCAATAGGATTAACAACTTTGTCAATGGTATTTGCAACTTTGCTAATGGTATTTGTAAGTTTGTCAATAGTATTTGTAACTCCTGCTGGTATTTATCACTTCTACAATAGGATTTGCAATTTTGCCAATGGTATATGCAACTCCCACAATAGTATTTGCAACTCCCAAAATAGAGAAGAACAAACTTTGCCAATGGGATTAACAACTTTGCCAATAGTATTTATAACTCCCACAATAGTATTTGCAATTTTACCAATAGTATTTGTAACTCCCACAATGGTATTTGTAACTTTTCCAATGGTATTTGCAAGTTTATCAATGATATTTGTAACTCCCATTGGTATTTACTACTTCCAAAATATGATTTGTAACTTTACTAATAGTATTTGCAACTTTCGTAATAGTATTTACAGTTTTGCTAATGGGATTTACAAGTCAACTTGATTTGCAAGTCTGATAGTGAGATTTGCAATTATTGCTATGGTATTTACAATTTCTAGAATGGGATTTTCAACTCCTCTAATGGGATTTATAACTTTCCCTAATATATTTACAATTGAACTTGCAATATATTGCTTTCAGTTTGTAACTCCTGTAATGGGATTTGAAACTTTAACAATGAGATTTGTAACTTTTTTTAAGACATTTATAACTCTGTAGCGAAGTTATTATAATTGCTTTCAGGTTTATAACTTCTCTAATAGTATTTGTAACTCCTCTAATAGAATTTACAACTTCTACAATAAGATTTACAACTTCTCTTAAAACATTTACAACTATGTAATGAAGTAATTGCAATTGTAAAGATGAGATTCTCTCGAATGATGTATCTTCCATTTACAGAAACTTATCAGATGCAACTCAAAAAAAATTCACAATAATCCTCTTTTCCTTTTGCAGAAACACATTAGATGCAACTCAATAAGTAGATCCAAGTGTAGTCAAAATTGTTATGGTCATTGACAACAGAACTTGTTGCACATTTGAGTATTTTGCCAAATGTAGGAGATAAAAAAGATCGAAGATGTTAAGTATTACATTTTCACCAACTCCTTTAATGGGATTTATAACTTTCCCTAATATATTTACAATTGAACTTGCAAGATATTGTTTACGGTTTATAACTCCTGTAATGGGATTTAAAACTTTAACAATGATATTTATAACTTTTCTTAAGACATTTATAACTCTCTAACAAAGTTATTATAATTGCTTTCGGGTTTGTAACTTCTCTAATAGTATTTATAACTCCTCTAATATAATTTATAACTTCAACAATAAGATTTACAACTTTTTCTAAGACATTTATAACTATGTAATGAAGTAATTGTAATTGTAAAGATGAGCTTCTCTCGGATGATGTGTCTTCCATTTGTAGAAACATATCAAATGCAACTCACAGAAAAAATTCACAGTAATCCTCTTTTCCTTTTGCAGAAACACATCAAATGCAACTCAATAAGTAAATCCAAGTGTAGACAAAATTGTTATGGTTATTGACAACAGGACTTGTTGCACATTTGAGTAATTTTTCAAATGTATGAGATAAAAAGAATCGAAGATCTTAAGTATTATATTTTCACCATCTAAATGGCATAATTAGATTCCCACTAAAATAAGATAAAATTATGACTAAAACATAGACCCATGTTTCCTTTCAATTTGACACCCTTTCTCAGAAACCTAATACCCAAATTTCAAAGTAAGATGCCATAGTGACCATTACAACCATCTCCACAGGAACGCAAGGTTATAGGCTAAAGGTGCAAAAATTTTATCAGTTGCTTCTCAGAAAAGCAAAACTCATTACACAAAAAGTGAAACAAAATACAACATTAAATAAACATATATTGATCCAAACACTCCAATTTAACCCCAAAATCCTCAGAAAGATTGATAAAGGAACTTCTAATGAAGGTAGAAAGGCATAAGAAGAAAGAATTCACTCATATTTTCTTTCCTTATAGCAGTCAACTTTTAGTGTCTTAGTATAGTTTCCCATGCGCGTAAGAGGTCTCCTGCCAATTTGCAGCTTAGCTGAAAAATTCTCTCGTAAGCTTCATCTCCCATGAGCACCAACAGCTCCTTCTTCACATTAATAAAGGACAAACTTATAAATACCATTATAGGAGTTACAAATACCATTGATAAAGTTACAAACACCATTGTCAAAGTTGTAAATACCATTGTCAAAGTTGTAAACACCATTGTCAAAGTTATAAATACCATTATGGGAGTTACAAATACCATTATCAGACTTCTAAATACTATTGGGAAAGTTGTAAATACCATTATAAGAGTGGCAAATACCATTGTCAGAGTTGCAAATACCATTGGCAAAGTTATAAATTATATTGTCAAACTTGCAAATACCATTGACAAAGTGAAGGCTAATTTGGTTTTTACACATAAATTTACAAATGACCACTTGGGCCTCCTGCCCAACCTGTCATTTTCAATATTGAGATACCTAATTTATCTTTATAAATTGAAATGGGTTTTCTTTGTCTTTTTCCCAAAAATTAATATCTTAAATTATTTAAAGGTACAATTGATATCTTAAAATAATATTTTGGATGTAATTAACATTTTTTTACTAACTTATGTTAATTTCTTAAAGATTGTCTATGTATGCATTTTTATTTTTCACCTCATTATTTAATTTCCAATTGTGTAGTTAATTTTTTTAAAAAAAGTTCTAGCAAATCCATACATTTAGTGTTATGCTTTTTTATGGTTAAGTTTGAGGAACAGAGCATACAATATAAGAAGGGGGAAGGTTTGAGTTGCTCAATTGAAAAAGATAGAGGTGTTTGAGTAGAATGGCGTTTGATGGGAATCTGGGAGACGATATGGATTGGGATGAAGATGATATGGATATGCCCAGCATTGATATGGTGGTGCCTGGACATGAGTGGTGATACCTAAAGATGATGTGGAGCCTGCTGATTTCGATGACGTGGAGTTGGGGATGAAGAAGAACATCATGTCTATTGATTTTCCCTTGATTATCATTAAGGGTGTGCATAAAGCCTACAACCCAGTGTGCCTACCCGAGCCCACAATAAAAAAGCCCTGCATAGCTTGATAAATATAGGGCAAGGTTGGGCATCGGGTTATAAAATATATCCCATAGTTTTTTAGGCTCAGCATCGGGCAGGGGCTGCCCTACCCATGAGTACTCCTTCTTTTATTGTTTTATTTTTTCCCCCAGATACTACACCCAGAAGAGAGAATATGATAGCTATTGGTAACCAGAGGGTCATTTTAGAAATATAAGTAGTTAAGTAGGTAAGTTATATCTGTTAATAGTTATAACTATATTAACTTTTTTTTTTAACTTTGCTAATCATCATATAATTATATTACAAAATATAATTGTTTATTTTATTTTTTCACATGATTTATCTTTGTCAATATTGGACAGATTGATGCAAAGTTGTGATTACAAACTACTTAGATTTTAAGACTATTTTTTTATATGCAATATATTTTAAGACTTTTATCTTTTTGTTGTCTTATTCTTAGTGTATTATATATATTATTTAATTCTTAAAGATATATGAATATGGTATTATTTTAGAAGTTCATAATTGTAGATTTTTTTCACAACATGAGTATGGCATCATGACTTGGGCATGCCCAGCCCACCCATACCCAGTCCAAGATAGTTAAAGCTTTTATCGGGTAGGGTAAGGTATCGGGCTTTAAAATACATCCTATACTTTTTTCGGGTAAGGTACCAGGTAGGGGCTACCCTGCCCAGCCCAGCCCTACCCATGTATACCCCTAATTATTGTTAATTTTTCTTTCTAGGATGTTGATATATATACACACATATATATATATATATGTTTAGATATATAGCAAGAACTGAAACGTAGCAATATTTGGTTGAAACTAAGTAGAAATTTTCTCTTGGTTATCATGATTTTTTGTGGTTAAATCAAAACTAAAACTTGTATATATATGGGTTTACTGCAATCACTTTCTTATTTTAAAACGTATAACTTAAATCACTTTCTTATATATATGGGCGTACTTTAAATCAAAACTAAAACATGTATATATATGGGTTTAGATATATATATATATATATATATATATATATCGTTAATTTTCTTTGGTTATCGTTAATTTTTGTCATTATGCTCATTTTCCCTTTGAAACTAAGTAGAAATTCTATTTCAAACTATTAGTCTTATTTGGTTATTCACATGGTTTTGATTTTCTTTGTTTTTTTTGGAAATTACAGATTCTGAAAGTGGAAGTGATAAAGATGAGTAAGCAATTGTTGAATATGAAGTTGAGGAAGATGAGTCAGTAATTAAATAACAAAGTGAATATGATGGGGAAGATTCAACAAATGAAGAATATGAGGATAAGGAGATGCAAATTGACCATGATGGATTAGAGAATGGACCATTCTTTATGTTGGGTATGACATTTGCTAACCATGAAGAAATGAAGAGAGCCATCAACAAATATGCAATAATGAATGAGGTTAAGGTAAAAATAGCTAAGAGTGAGAAGCACATATTAGGGTTATATGTCAAAAAGATTGTCCTTTTGTTTTGTATGCTTTAAGAGAGGGGTCAAACCTATATTAGTAGTGAAAACTTTATGTTGTGAGCATGGATATCTTAGGATTTATAAGAACCCAAGAGCTAGTGCAAAGTGGTTAGCTGAGAACTTCAAAAATAATATTCAAGAGAGACCATATTACAAAATAAGTGATATGAAAAAGGATGTAGAAACTTAGTCAAAGTTGTACATGAGCATCTATAAATGCAAGAGAGCGAAAAAGTTGGTAATGGAGGAAATGGAGGGAATCTACAAGGATGAGTTCAATAATTTAGAAGCTTACTACCATGAGATGAGAATCTCAAATCTAGGTTCAGATGTGAGTGTAGAAGTGGGCAAAGAAACTTTGGATAATGGGGCAAGAGTATTTAATAGAATGTATTTGTGTTTTAATGCTTCTAAGGTGAGATTGATGTCATGTAATTTAATAAAATATAGTTATGAATGTTTTAATATATATTGATATGTTCATTACTCCATGGTTTTAAGGTTGGGTGGAAGGCTGGGTGTAGGCCATTTATAGGGTTAGATGTAGGGTGTTCATAATGCCCATGGCTCGGTGTGCCCACCTAACCCACAGAAAAATCGCCCAGCTCGGCGCAAAAAAGGTTGCCCAAAATGTATTTGGGCAGGGTATGGCCGAACCAAGTGTCGGGTAGGGCAGGGTACTGGGCAAGGTATGTTACCCTGCCCATTTGGCCCGGCCTTATATATACATATTTTTTTAATTTTTTCTCATATTTTTATTTCTTTTCTTAACTTATTCTATTTGTAATTTTACATATTTTACTTTAGTTGATAACTCTCATTGCTCATTTTTAAAATATTGAATATAACTCTTATATTTATGTAGATACTAAAGTTATTCATATGCTTTATTTGCCAAGTATTCGATTATCGGTATTACAATAACGCTACAAATATCTGACCCCTATACATTTCAATCTTTCTTTTTTATATATGAAATAGACTTTAAGACTTTAATTACTATCTTTTTGTTACCTTATTCTTAGTCAATTATGGATATTATTTAACTCTTAAATACATAAATATGATATTTTTTATAAGTTTATAATTGCATATTTTTTCTTACAATATGAGCAGGACATCATGATTTAGGCCTGCCCAGCCCACCCATACTCAGCCCAGCCTGGCCCAAAATAGTTAGGGCTTTTATTGAGCAGGGCCGGGCATCAAACTACAAAATGTAACCCATATTTTTTTTGGGTAGGGGCTGTCCTACTCAGCCCTACCCTTGCGCACCCTTAGTTGGATGGGACATTTTTGAAAGGTAAAGCAAGAGGCATTCTCCTTACTGCAGTAGGGATTGGTGCAAATGACTCATTATATCCTATTGCTTTTGGATTGGTGCAATAAGAAAACAAAGTAAACTAAAAATGATTTATATAATGGCTTCAAGTGTCATTAGATCTTGATGATGGAGTATAGCCTTAATGTCTGACAAGAAAAAGGTACTAGTAGTCATGTTTTTTAAACATTAAGAGTGACAATATGAGCCTAACTATAAATAATTTATATTTAAAGAACCACTCCAAGCTTCTCACGAGGTTCTACCTAACATAGGTGGTGTGCCAGAGATATATATGCTTGCTCGAGTAAAAAGGATAGTAGACCTGAGTTGCAAAAAAAATTTACGCTTGTTCTTGGAGCATATTTGAGGTGCAATTTAATGACAACCTAGAAAAACTAGGTGTTTTGAGCAAGAAGACAGCTGAGATAACTTTGTCTTATGCTCCACAATGTTGGGTAAGAGCTTTCTTTAGCAATAGGTGTGAATGTTGGAATATAGACAATAATTCTAGTAAGAGTTTGAATGCATGGATACATGAATATAGATATCTTCCTGTCATTCATTTGTTCGAAGGGATTAGAGTTAAAATAATGTCTATATGGGCTAATAGTATCAATGTTGTAAAAAAATAGCAATATGATTTTAGCCTAAAGTGTGTTGAACTATTTGAGTCCAACATGTACCTTGCAATAGGTTGTGAAGTTATGTTTAATGGGGATGAAGGGTATGAAATTGTTGAGGGGGTGGACAAACATACTGTGTTTCCTGGAGGAGATTATGTACTTGTAGGGCATGGGAATTGACTGGGATTCCTTATCCACATGTCATTTGTACTATGTATCATGACAAAATTGAACCAACTAATCACATATCACAATACTATCATAAGAACATATATCTAGATAGTTATGCCATAAAATTTCAACCGGGCAGAGGTAAGAAGTTTTGGAATGTAGAGATGTTCCAATCTATGCAACCCCCACCAGTCTGCAAATTACCTGGAAGACCTAGAAAGAAAAGGAAAAGAACTGAAAAAGTAAGTAGGAGGAGAAAGGTTGGCATTGCTAGGCAAAATGCTCAACTTGAGCAGACTAAAACACCACAAGCAACAATTGAAAGAAGGACCAAGATGGGTTTAGTAAGTACATGTTGTGTATGTGGTGAAGCGAGTCACAACAAATCCACTTGTAGTTAGGTAAATATTTGTTTCAATAATATTTTCATTTCAGCTTGTGAGGTGGCTTTTAAACCTTTGCATTCATCTAATGCCCACTATCTAGCACTAACACTAGTGGGAAGAAAAGAGAAAGGCCTAAGAAATGTAGCTACAGAAAAGATGCTTAGAAGAGTCAACTAACCCAAGAAGCACAAACTTAACCATTATTAGTAAGGACTTTAGATAAGTAGAGTTCATTATGGCATGGGAATTTCTATTGATTTAGAAACAAGTCGAATAGTGTTAAATGTAAGTTTCTATTGTTTTATTGTTTTAAACATGCTCTTATATATTCTTGCAATTAATATTTTAGTGTTTAGCCTAGAATACGATCTCAGACTTTAATTGAAGAGGGCACTAGTCAAGAGTATATAGAGCATTATTTTGACACTGCAACACGCTTTCCTATTCCAAATTAAAGGGAATTGAGGAAGAGCTACTAGACAACATCTGACGATCGAGAAAGGAGAATTGCAATCATCTTCGATGGTACATAGTCTTAAGTCCAAGTCAATGTCCATTTAAACCACAATGCCCAATATGGATGGGACAACTATGTTTGACTAATTCATAATTGCAAGTAACCCATTGTTCATGGGTTCAACTGGTGAAAGGGTAAGACATACGATTATTTGGAGCGTGTTCGATCCCTGAGGAGTACTACTTTATTATGGTTCCAGTCATAGCGCTTGGGGAGGTATCCTAGCTCCTGGGTGTCTAGGTTTACGTCTGAGGGTAATAGACGGCTCATCCTGTCCAACATTGGCATCTCCTAGGAAGAAGGGAGACTTTGCCCTACCCTTAGATCGTGGGTGAGCCCACCCTCTTTCTAAAAATTTGTGTAACAAAAAAAAAACAATTTCAAGCAAAAATACAAAAGAAGATTGCTTTGTAAAAACCTAACTCAACAAGTGTTGTCATATAGACTTAGTTATTTTGTGTTGCAAAAGTTGCATATTTTGGCATCATGGAACCATGTTAGTAGTTTTTTGGTCCACGAATTATGTCATTCTTTTGTAGCACATTTTATGTGCAACTCTAGATATATGAATCATCTATAAAAGGACTTGCAATACTCTATACATTTTATGTCCATGGTGTATATTTTTTTCTTGTTGCTCTGTTTTTATCAAATTATTACTTCTACAAGTAATGTTTGATTTGTTAATCATGTAATGTTTATCAGATTATTGCTGATGCAAGTAATGCTTGAACTAGCAATAAAATCACAGAGGTAGGGACTTCATGGCACACATTTGGTTATTTACTTTAGCTCTTGTTAATCATGTAAGATAGAGGCTGACAAAGTTATAACATAAACTTGACCAAGTTATAATGGGAACAAATAATAGGGACTAGTTCTAACTTTTCGCAAGTATAGGGAGAAATTTATAGAAATCAAATTTAGGCAAATTTTCTCAATAAATTCTCAATAATGGCATAAATCATATTGAGACAAATTTTCTCAATCAAATTGATATATTACAAAAATGATTTTAACATTCAAAACTTGTGTGGTTGACCACGTTTGGTACTACAACTAGAATCCTGGTCAAGCTGTATTTTCTTCATTTTCTTTCTCAAGGCCTCCTCAAAGTCACTACTTGATAGGGATAAAAGCTGATTTAGCAGCAACATCACTCTGCACTCTTTCATCTGAGCATGTCTTGATTTAATCCTCTCTTCCAAACTGTAAACAAAAAAACTGAGGGAACTTAACCAGCTCTGATTTAGGGTAGTCCATAGTCATAAAGAATTCCCATTTTGGAATCAAATTAGTAACCAAGCTAAATGTGTACAATGATCCATATCGTGAAATCATTGTCACAACTTCTTGTACTGTGTATCCCCTCTCTAAGAAAAATTCTATCATAGGCTTTAGATTGGCCTCAATGCTAAGACCAAAATTGTGTAGCCATCGAACTTGATTAAAACATCTAACTGTTGATGGTTCTTATTGTAACTGAATTACTCAAGCCTTGTTTCTTCAAAAACAACATTAATACAACCTTTACTTCTTCCTTTTCATTGTTGGGACGCCTTATGGGTTTCAAATAGGACACTTCAACAGAGTAGCTTATTGGTATTTGTAGAATTTTTTGGTTTCAAAGACGAACAAATTTGCCAGAAGAAGGAGAAACAGATAAAGAACAAGGTTAAGGAAGCCATAGAAGCAAATACGGAACAAAGTCGTCTCCTATATTCACATCAAACGCCATTCTCCTAGAACATCTTCATCTTCTTCGATGGAGCAACTCAGACCTTCTCTCTTACTTGTATGCTCTGGCTCTCGCTTTGTTCCTCAAACTTGTGAACCCTAAAATTGCATAACACTGAATGTGTAGATTTGCTATATTTTTTTTTAAAAAAATAATTACACAATTGGAAATTAAACAATAGGTGGAAAATAAAAAACCCTACATAGATAATCTTTAACGGATAATTAATTTACATCAAAAAATTATTTGTGTCCTAATTGTACCCTTAAATAGTTTAAAGTGTTAATTGTACCACTATAATTAATTTGGGGTGCTGAGCCTACCTTAGCCCTTTTTAAAATTTAAAATTTATAATCATGAATAAATAACAATTTTAAAATTAGGATTTTTTACATTGTTTTTGGAGATTTATTATTTTTGTAACAAAATTTACTACACTTTTTTAGATATTTACTATAAGAGTAATGCAATTAAAAATCATATTTTTTAGATTTCAAACACAAAATAAATAAATTATTTGGGAGGTTTATTACTTTTATAACAAAATTTAACCTCATTAGATATTTACTACAATAGTAGTGTAATTGACAAATATTTTTTTAGAAATCAAACTTATTAAAATAAATTACAATTATAGTAAATATCTAATGAAATGTTGTAAATTTTATTATGAAAATAATAACTCTCCCAAAAAGATTTATTTATTTTAATATGTTTGAGATCTTAAAAATATGGTTGTTAATTGTATTACTCTTATGGTTAATATTTAATAAAGTGTAGTAAAGTTTGTTACAAAAGTAATAAATCTTTAAAAGACAAAATTGTAAAACTATCCAAATTTTAAAATCCCTATTTAGTCATGAGTATGAATTTGGGATTTTGAAAATTGGTGTGATCATTTTAGAATTTAAAAATTCAAAAGGTATTTTTCAAGGGATTTTTCCTTTTTTATAAGTATAAAACAAAAGGGATTGAGAAGCATTAGTTTTTTTAAATATTACTTTATTGTGATTCTAGTCGCGGTACTTGGAGAGATATCCTAACTCTTGGGTGCATATATTTACACCTGAGGGTAATTGATAGCTCGCCCTACCTAACATTGGTATCGCCTATAAGGAATGGAGACTTCGCCCTGCCTTTAGATCATGGGTGAGCTCAACCCCTTTTTAAAAATTTTCTTATACAACAATAAAGTTTAGAATAATTTAACAAAAGTATGGCAATCGTGTGGTTGTTTGATCTTATAAACTTTTCCGCGAATTCTTATAATCTTGTTATGTACTTATGTGAATTTTCTAAATGGTTAAAAGGCAATTTTACCCTCGAAGTTTTTACCCAGGAGTACTCATTGTGGGGAATTTTTTTAGAGCAATGTCACCCCGAAAGTTCTCAAAACGTAGCAATGTCTCCATGACCATTATACAAAATTAAGTTTGACCGTTAGTTGACTAATATGCTATGTGACATCTACATCATCTTTTATTTAAGGTTAAGGTGCAAATTTGGCTACGAAGTTTTCACTTATGAGCGCTGGGTATCCATACGTATTTTTTTGGCTTAATATCTCATGACCATTATCCATGTTTAGTTTTACCATTAGTTTGACTAAATATTCTAAACTAGTCAATATACATATGATCCACTTCACATGTATAATTATTCTGAGCTAGTCAATATATTAAAATATCGCTCTCAACATACTATACTTTAACAACCTCTTGAAAAAGAGCACTTTATTTTCAAAATGAAGTATGGTCTCTCAGAATAATACTCTGTTAATGACAGAGCTGAGAAGAATACGTTTTTTAATTTTTCCTTATTTATAAATTTGATCGTGAAAAAAATGAAGTGGATAGCTCGTGGACGTGTCAGTTCAATATATTTAGTCAAACTAACAGTCAAATTGAAATTGAATAATGATTGAGGCAATATATAATAAAAAAAATTATGGATACACAGTGCTCCCAAGTGAAAACTTCTAAAGCAAATTTGCACCTTAACCAAGAATAAAAGATGATGTAGATGCCACAGGGCATGCCATATCAGCATATTGTTCAACTAATAGTCAAATTTCACTTTAGGTAACAGTCATGGTGATATTGCTATATTTTGTGAACTTCTGAGGTGACATTGTTCCAAAGAAAAACTTATGGACAGTAATAGTTCTTGGATAGAGAGATATTTTATTTTGGTTCTATTTATAAGACATAGAGAAACTTTTTATATGAAAGAACTATTTTACCCTTTATTTATTTATGTTGACTTTGTTTCTATTTGGTGTAATGTACATTAAATATGGGTAAAGCAAGAAAGTTATTTGACTTTTATGGAATAATTAATGAGATTTAAGGTTTTTCTTGATTTGCATAAAACAACTAGAAATAACTTAATAAATATGACTAGAGGAGTATACATGATATGTTATTCATATATATATTATTTTAAATAAAAAATATAACCATTTAAAATAGGAGAGAAGAATCTGCCAACTAAGCTCTCCCTTCATCTCCTTTCCATATAGTATCTCTACAACTAGTTTTCAATGGTTGAGATTTGATATCATATGAAAAATATTATCATAATATTAAATTTTAAGAGTTGATATCTTATAATATTAAATTTTGAATATCAAATCCCAACCATGAAAGCATTTCAGTGGTGAAGATAAGGTTGAGGAGTTTAAGTAAACTCATAACAATGAGATAAACTCATATCATGAACTTGAATTGTAAACTCATAAGAGTTTATTTTTATAAATAAACAGCTATTAAAAATATATAATCAAATAATTAAAATACAAAAAATGCTAACAATTTAATTTAAATATATTTTAAATCCAAATAATTGAAATTAAATCTATAAACTTTCATAATTTATCATATTTAATAAACAAATTTATATGAATTTCTTAGATAAAATCACTAAATATAATCAAATCTAAAAAGTTAGCTCAATTTTAAATGTCAATTGACATGATTTTGTAAGAGAGAAATGTAAAAATCGTACAATCGGAGAGTCAACTCGTGAATTTGATTCCGCTTGGAAAACCATAAAACCTAGGTTTTAAAAGGGCTTTCTAGCCCAAACCTTGGTTTAGAGAAATTTCAAAACAAACAGTTATATTTGTCCATAAGTGCTTTTGGACTAAACCATAATTTCAAATAAGCTGGTAGGTGTAGCTTTTGGAAGAGTAAAAGGGGGCTTCTGGGGATAAAAATACCAATTTACCCTTACTTTTCCCCTCCACTACCCGAGGAACTAGGCTCTATCCCATCCCTCATTCATTACTCTTCATCTTGACTTCTTCTTTCTCCTGCTTTTCTCTTCCCCTTCAATTTGTTCTTCTCTACATCAAGACAGCCTTTCACTGGCAATAGATCTATGCTCCTCTCTCATGGATGACTCTTTCTCACCGCAATACCAAGTTGTGCTCCTCTTTCATTTTGTTGATGGATCTTTCTCTCCTTCCTCATGTTGTCATCACTGTCACCTATTATTCACCACATATCTCAGCACGCTAGCCTATCTCGCATTGTCATCGCTGTCGCTGCCTGTTCACCTATAAATCTCAACGTTTGTCTCATGTGTCACGTCTTAGGTGAGTTCCCATAGATAAAATTTCATAGACATTGTCGCTTTTTTCACCTCGCTCTTTTTTCTTACCACTTTACTAGTATACTACGTAGAATGTAGATTGGAGTTGGATTGAAGTAGTTTGGTCCATGTTTGTGCTATTGGTGTTTGTTAATTCCTTTTGTTATAAATTATTTTTTTAGTGTATGGCGGGATAGGATGTTGGTGAACATGATAGTATGCCTTTAACTGAAATTTTTGCATGGTTGTCTTTATTAATGGCCTGATTCTGTACGAGTACTAAGTAAATTTGTACAATATTTTTTATGGTTGTCTCCATCAATTTGTCACTATTATAGGGAAATGTTTTTGTACAAAAAATAATTCTGTACTTAAGCTAACATATACATTATGTGGTAATTTATTTCAAATTATTATTTTTCAAGGTAAAAATGAGAAATTTGAGCCATACATAAAAAGAACAAATTTTAAACTAGTGACAAAATATTGTCTTATTTGTACTATTTTGTTAGTAATAATATATGGTTCTCATATTTGATCTAAAGTGGGAGTTCTCATATTACCTGCTTGGTTTTTCCCAATTAAAAAATGTATTCATTTTAAAAATATTGTGAGGAAGCTTATCCCCAGTGGGATGAACATTTGATAGTTTGTGTGGTGGCTTTATAGCATTATGAGCATATCAAAAGCATAATGGGATAATCAGACAAGTAAACTATTTATTGACCTGTGTTTGCAACAAGTTCAAGAAAGAGAAAGAAGAGGGAACAATATGGTAAATGTTGCTTGGAAATTGATTGAGCAGAGATTCAATCAGTGTACTAGAAGGGAATACTGTAGGGAACAGTTAAAAAATAAGTATGATGCCTTACAAAAGGACTGGCAACTATGGAAAAAAATTAAAAACTTCTGAGATAAGGTTGGGATGAGATGAGGATAAGGGGCTAATAATGGCAGAAGATGAATGGTAGGAGAGAATAAAATTGGTATGTTAAGTTTATTTTTTTAAAAAATATATAAATAAAAAAATAATGCCTCACCTCTGCCATTGGTTGTTTTGTTAGGAAAATCCGTCTGCCAAGAAATTCATATTCAAAGGGCTATAATTTTCTGATGAGTTAGACCATTTATTCAGCAATGTTGTTGCTACAGGGTTGTACAATTGGGCACCTTCTAGCACTGCGCTTAAACCAATGTACAAATAGGTATACGGTGATGTTGATACATGTGTTGATCTCAAGGAAGGTTCTAGTGACTATAATGAACTTGTTGAAAGCCCAACCGGGTACTGCAACGATCTGCACAAGGTGATGTTCAGATTATTGTAAAGTGGTAGTGGGAATTCTCCAAGTGTCAAGGGTCAAGTACCAGAATTTGCAAGTAGCTCATTGGGGATAAATAAGCCAAGAGGGGGAAAGAAGAACGGAAAAGGACTAGCAACCCATATAATAGTGGAAGTACTGCATGATTTGATTGGTATGCAGAAGTCATCCATGGAATGTGCAACCCTGGTAGCACAACTACCGTCACTGCTACTAGCTATTCCATCAGTGTCAATACTAATCGCTCACATGTGTAGTATTGACTAACTAGTGGAAAACATTGACTTATTTGTCAGAAGGATGGGCGTTATGAGAAGTCCTGAGAACAGAGAGTTATACTTGTCAATTAAGGATAATGTGAACTTACTTTTGCCATTTTTGCACTGCCAATGTTATAGGAGTGAAATGTAATAGTTGTAACTGAATGTCGCACAAATGTTTGAATGTCGCACTAATTTATGGATGCTTTCTTTGATCGAAATAGACTAGTTAACGAGTGAAGGTCAAGACACGGATGAAGAAGTTGCTATTTTAGTTGGAGCTTATGTAGTACTGAATATGTTTAAGGAGCCTGTGCAAGTAAGTGACCTAACCGGTTTCCAATAGGTGAATGAAGTGTTGACCGGTGAAGGAATTCGATATTATGAACAATTCCAAATGTATCCCAGCGTGTTCCTAGAGCTTTGTCATGAGTTGGAACGCCATAGCCTTAAGGAAGGGAGGTGCATGGTAAAACATGAGAAGTTAGCGATATTTGTGTGGACAGTTTTACACGCGGAGACAAGTAGGAAATTGCAAGAAAGGTTTCAACATTCTGGCGAGACGATTAACATATACTTTCATGAGGTCTTTTCATGCATGTTATGTACTTGCTAGAGAGAACATAAAACCAGTTGATCCTCAGTTCACCCATGTTCACAATAGAATCAATCAAGATTAGCGATATTGGCCATTTTTTAAAAATGCAGTATGATCAATAGATGGTACACACATTCCTTGTGTTGTCCCTATAACGGAACAAACCAAATAATGGTACACATCACAAAATATTATGGCAGTTTGTGATTGGGATATGTGCTTTATCTTTGTCTTGGCTGGTTCAGAAGATAGTGCTCATAATGCCTGCATATTCAACCATACGGTGACAACGTAATCCATGAACATCCCCATCCCCCTCAGGGTATGTCTCATAGGTTGCTAAAATTATTTACATTTATATTTTAATGCAAATATCCAGACTATGCTAACCTCTATGATTCAAGTAAATACTATTTAGTCAATGCTGGCTATCCATCGGTGGAAGGATATCTTGGTCCATATAGACGTACGCGTTACCATATAGGTGATTTTCGTAGGACATCTAGTAGGCAACATACAGTTGACAAAGTCTTCAACTTCACCCATTCAAGTTTAAGTTGCACAATAGAAATAACTTTTAGGGTGTGGAAGAATAAGTTGAGAATAATATGTGAAATGCGCAATTTTGACTGCCTAACTCAAGTTAAGATTATTTGCACAACGATGACAATACATAATTTTATCATAAAAAATAATATTTTTTTATTGTGATTTTGCGAAATAAGAACAACGCCTTCATGATTTAGAAGATGATGATGAATATAAGGCTTCACAACAACATTCTTCTGTATGATCTTCACATGCAATAGAACGTTTACGTGATCAAATTAGAGATAAAATTGTTCAATACAGACAAGTCTAATAGTTATCTATTATACATATGCTTATGTTCAAATGTACACTGGATATGGCCTAAATATATTATTAACTATTTACTATTAATTATCCCATTAACTAAATATATGTATATTATTTATTGTTTTCCTATTTTTATATAAAAATATAAATATACGTATACGTATATACATAAAATACAGAGTAAGTATATGTATATATTACTTATGGTTTTCATAGTTGCATGATTTAATATAAATATATGTATATGAATATATTAAAATAATGTATAAATAAAATTACTTATTATAAAATATATGCATAAATAAAATAAATAATGTATAAATAACTTAATACTAATTATTTCTTCTTACTAACATAATAAATAAAATAGATGTATTATTTACTATTTTAATAGTACACATAAAATAAAAATTATACATTTTACTTTATGTAATTATCATTTTAGATTATATAATTTTTGATAATATATCAATCACAAAACTCCTTCTACTAATAATTATATAAACACTCATTTATTCAAAATCACTTTTTTCACAAGACATTCTTCAAAAAAAAATTCAAAAGTTGTCATTAGCCTGTTTGTTCCATAAGCCCTTTTTAAAAATTTTATGCACTACAATAGGTAAAGATACTATGTATATATAGACAGACTCTGCTTTGTTATTTTTCATTTTGTTCAAATCACATTTATATAACTAGTTTAAGGTGCAAATGCATAAGTATTTCTCTGGGCCAGTTTGGATAGGCTTTTGAAAAAAGGCTTATAGAAAAAAAAGCTTTTGGATAGCTTTTAGAAAATAGCTTCTAAAGAAGAGTTTATAGAAAAAAAGTTGTTATAAATAAATAAGTATTTGGATAGTTATTACCAGAAGGACTTTTGTGATTGGTAAATTATCAAAAATGGTATGAGATGGAAAAACAAATTCCATCACTGCCAACAGAAGATGAAGGAGATGTAGAGTGAATGGCGGCGATGTAAAGTGAGGGATCCATCGCTGCAATTCCACCAACGACTTCCTTCACTATAGTTCCACCAAAGACAACGACTTCATCTTCTCCAAGACCATTGCTACAGATCTGAAAGGAGGAGAGGATGGAAGTCTTGCTACTTCCCTCTTCGTGACTCAGCTAAAAGATGACGGAGGAGTAGTGATGATGGAGCCTACACAGTGTTCACGATGGAGGATAGCGAATGGTGGACGGCGGACATACAACAGAAGAATAAGAAGATATGCCACGCAAGAAGAGAGGGGAAAGAGGAGAGTGAGTGAGAAAATTATGAGCAAAATAGTAAATAGGCAGTCCATAAGCTCTTTTACTATTCTAAAAAATATTCCTAGTAGCTTATTCAAAACTATGGTTTTAAACCATGGTTTGGTCTAGAACATCTTTTGGACAAATATGACTGTTTATTTTAAAATTTTCCTAAACTAAAGTTTGAGCCAGAAGTATTTTTAAAACTATGATTTAAGAGCCATCCAAACAGGCATGAAGTTTGGTTTGGGATGTACAATGGAAATCTTAAGCCCTTGTTTGGTTTACGGTTTTTGGATTATAGTGGAGAGGAGGGGAGGGATGTGTAAGTGTGTTTGATAGGAAAAAATAGAGGGGGATGTTTAAAATTTTTTCCTTGTGTGCTCCCCTCCCCTCCCCTTACTCCTCTCTAAAATTGGGGATTTTTTAAGGGGTGAGAAATTTTTATTCTAATGTTGACAAAAATACTCATAATATCTTTTTATTATTTCAGTGTTACCCTTATTGACTTAAAATTATTTTTTCTATTGCACGGCACCGTCAACACTACTTGCTTTTTTTTTGTGTTTTTTGGCTACTGTCATATAAAATAGTTGTGTTGGATATATATTCTGGATCACTTATCTAGATTAGAAATATTATTTTTTCTTGTGTAAGCTTGTATAGAATTAATACAAATATATATATATATATATATATATATTAAGGTAAGTATATTGGCAAAAAATGGTATGTATATATTATGAATATATTTATATGTCTTATAATTACAAAACTAATGACAGAATGTTTACATTTTTTCATATTTTCTAATTTCTTAAGTTTATAAGATATTAAAAATATATTAAA
Organism: Leucaena leucocephala; assembly: GCA_037074615.1. Taxonomy (NCBI): domain Eukaryota; kingdom Viridiplantae; phylum Streptophyta; class Magnoliopsida; order Fabales; family Fabaceae; genus Leucaena; species Leucaena leucocephala. Next base: position 16,680,330 of record CM073538.1, read on the forward strand.
AATTAATAAGAAAAATTGTTAAAATTAATGAAATCATGTTTCGAAGTGCATATAAAAATATTTTTATCATACATAAATAATGTCATAGGTTTCTAATATTTATATTTTAGAAAATAACAATTTTGATGAAAATATTGTAAAAGAATATAAAAAAATCTAAATTAAAGATAATGATATATTTGTCAACTTCTAATTAACTTTCCTCCGATCTCCTTCTAACTTAAACAAAAAATCTCCCCTCCGCTACCATACCCTTCAACCAAACAAAACTTATAACCTCACGTACTCTTTCCTACCCTCCTCTACCTTCCCCTACATAAGTTAAACCAAACAAAGTCTACAGTCCTTAGATACAAAAGTATACATCAAAATTTTAAAATAGTATGAAAATGTCAACTATGTAAGTCAACCAACTGTGACTATTTAGCAAATATGTTGGTTAAGAAAATGTGCAAACATATACATAAAACTGTAAAAATATCATAATGATGGCCTTTGACAAACCATCACCACACTTGTTTTACAGCATTTTTTATTCCCTGGGGTCTTCTAAACCCAATTATATAAGTCAAAGAGGTATAAAATAATTAAAATTGGGAACCGGATGAATGATGAAGTAATTATTTATTGATATAATGGGTTGGGCAAAAGGTAGCATTATAAATGCAGTACTATTTTTTTTATACTTGTTAGCGATGGTTTCGATATTGAACTTGTCACACATTAACAAAAGGAAACGAAAATGATAGGAAAGGGATGGAAAATGGGAAAGAGAGGTGCCAGAAGAAAGAGAAAATTTGAGAGAGGTTTTATCAGCGAATGGGAGAGAGAAAACGAAGGTGGCATGGTTTTTTTTCATAAAATATTTTTAATTAGACAAGAGCCACATAAGTTGATGTGTAGGCCTGCAATTCATTGAGTTGGTGCATATCTACTAATGACGTGGTACTTCCTATCTGAGAATTACTCTCCTTTTTTTTCTGCCAACTAAGAATTCCTCCCCACATCATTGAAAATAGTGAAAATGCAGCATTGAGCCAAACTTTAAGCAATGTTTTAATTCCCTTGACAAATCAATTTAAGTTGTTTTTAGGCTGTTCTACCAAATAAGATTTGTCAAAAACTTTAGAACTAAGTCGTACCATGATAAGACATTTATTTAGACGTTGAGTTTTTTTTGTTATGTAGCGTTAGTTATCTCATTCATCCATTCAATCGTCATTGACAAAGAAAGCATCATCCCAAGCTAAGCTACTATTACTTAGCATACCTAAAGAATCTACACTTTGCCGGTCAAAAAAACCTCACATATTCTCATAGTACTCTAGAACCTTTCTTTCTCATGCTTCTGTGTCGCAATGGGTTGCGTCAACACCACACTCTCTTCCCCTCGCAATCAGGACTATGGCTATAGTGGTCAAAGCAGCGTAACTAAACACATGAGTCACAGCTATAATTATAAGAGGCCACTTTCTAATACCAGGCCACATCATAGGACTTCAACTTCAAGAACAGTAGATAATGGTGGTGGTGGTGTGAAAGAGGAAGCGCAAGGAGAAAGGGTGGTTGACGGAGTAGAGAAACATGGTGTTGAAAATGTTTCAAAGAGATTTGTGGACAAGAAGATTGGAAAAGATGTGTATGTGGGTGCATGGCCTAAGTGGTTGGTTGATAATATGCCTACCCATGTTCTGGCTATCCTGGTCCCCAAGAGTGCCGATAGTTATGAAATGCTTGCCAAGGTAACTAACTAACTATTAGTTGTATAATCGTCCTCATCCAAAATGTTCTCAACTTTTCAAATAATTTCATGTAAATCAAGATGAACAATCAAACACCATAGTCCTAGTTGTTTTAATCGTATATTAAAATATTGATGATTAGGAATTTTACGATACGAGTTTAGTGAATTGGCTCTTGATATCCTTATAGCACATTTTGAACATCTTTTTGGTGCATTTGGGTTACAGGTAGGGCGTGGAACATATAGCAACGTGTACAAAGCGAGAGAAAAGGCAACAGGAAAGATTGTTGCCATGAAGAAGGTCCGGTTTGACATATCGGATCCGGAAAGTATAAAGTTCATGGCGAGAGAAATCATGATTCTACAGAAGCTGGACCATCCCAATGTCATCAAGCTGGAAGGCATAGCCACCTCACGGATGCAATATAGTCTCTACCTAGTCTTTTATTACATGCAGTCTGACCTTACCCGAGTCATCATCCGCCCCGGCGAGAAACTCACTGAACCCCAGGTTCTAAGTGTTCCCAGTAATTGATTCATTAAATATTATAGTTTGTGAATTTGCTATCGAAGTGTCTGATAAAATGTGGCTGATATTTGCTACAGATTAAGTGTTATATGCAGCAGTTTCTTTCTGGACTTTAGAATTTCCATGAGAGGGGAGTGATGCACCGAGACATAAAAGCTTCAAACTTGTTAATAGACAAGAAAAGGGTTCTGAAAGTTGCAGATTTCGGTCTTGCAAATTCCTTTGATCTCAAACCAAAAGGGCCTTTCACCAATAGAGTGGTGATACTCTGATATAGAGCTCCTGAATTACTATTGGGTTCAACTGATTATGGATTCTCCATTAATCTCTGGAGTGCTGGATGCCTCTTAGCTGAGATGTTTTTTGTGAAGCCCGTCATGCCTGGCAGGACTGAGGTTCTTCAACTTCTAATAACAGTTTCAATCTCTTCTATTAAAGATTTAAGAATCATCCTCAAAATATACAACACTTAACTTCTAATTGAAAGCCATATTGGAATGTTTATCCAATTAAAATACTGAAAGATTTTAGGGCTGGAATGGGATGAGTGTAGGTTGAGCAACTGCACATGATCTTCAAACTATGTGGTTCTCCAACGGAGGATTACTGGAAGAAATTGAGGCTAATGACAAGTTATAGACCACCAAATTACAAGCCTAATTATGATGAAACCTTCAGGGTGCTTACTCCCTCTTTTATTGGCCTCTTAATTAACTACACTTCTCGATCTTGATCCTAACTATTGTGGCATTGCTGCTTCTGCTCTCCAACATGAAGTGAGCTCCTTCCTTGTTATACATTGATGAAATCTTCTCACTGTTTCCTTAAGTATAAATAACGTGTATCACATTCATATGTTAAGTGAGCTTTCAGTTCTTCAAGACTAGTCCTTTACCAAGCCTTCTTTCAGCTCTACCAGTAATATACAAAGAGGAGGATGAGCGCTCACATACTAAAAGACGCAGAAAGTAAGTTACTTTCTCTCAGGTGTTCGCACTAGGCTCCTTGTTGTATCATGCATGTAACTTAATTGCCTTTCTTGATATACTACATAGGCATAGGTCATCCAAGAAAGGACAAATACACCAGCCAAGTAACGAGGCTCAGTCTGGAAAGAATAAAGTTGTCATTGGACAAATCGTGAGAAATTCAGAATCGTCAATAGAGGTGACGCCTTACCCCAACTTTAGTTTTATGTTAACCATCAATGAGACATACTTTTTTTACCTATCGTCCTTGGGTTCGATAGACGAAAGGGTGAGACATACGATCATTTAGAGCATAGTCGATTCTTAAAGAGTACTATTTTGTTATAATTTTAGTCGTAGTACTTAAGGAGGCATCATAACTCATAGGTACTTAAATTTATACTTGAAGATAATTGACAGCTTACTCTGCCCAATATTGATATAACTTATGAGAAAGAGAGACTTCATCTTGCCCCTAGATCATGAGTGAGCCTAACCCCTTTCTAAAAATTTTTGTATAAAGAAAAAGCTACTTGCAGGCCAGGATGAGTGGCAAAAAGGGCAATGATTGGGCTCAATATCGCCAATCTTTTTTTGCTGTTGTTTTTGTTGCTCATCCGATTTATAGGAGCTTTGCTTTAACTATATCTGGATCTTACCTGCGTCACCTGACTATGGTGGGTGAGTCTCCCAATGGAGATTTTCTACATACGCCAAGGCTCGAACTCGAGACCTCGCTTAAGTGATACCAAACCGCTTACCACTCATATCAACCCCTGTTAGTTCCTTTTCTGTTGTTAATTATTGGTTTGACCCGGATAAGTTATATAATCTCATTGAATTAAATAAGAGGTTGGGCAATCGAAATTGAGGAATGGAGCACTTGAGGTGCACCTATAGGTGAACGGTAAAGAGAAACAGAGAGGAAATAATAGGTTGGATCCTAATTTTATGAGATCCACAAGTGAGGCCATTATAATTCCTTTTCATTTTTCTCTCTACTATTTGCCCAAGGTGTACTCAAGTGTAGAGTTGTATGTTTTTGAGTTATTTCTCGTAGTAATTTATTTGAATCACTCTTACTTCTTGGGAGTTGTGCCATAAATAAATGAGTCCACATTTTTGGACTGGATGTAACTTCAAAAAAATTTATAGTAAATTTTATTTCAAAAAAATTTATAGTAAATTTTATATATTACCATTAATACCACGTAAATAACATGTCATAAATTTAAAATTTTGGTGAATGTCTAGATGTAAATGTTAAAGATCACAGAAAAATGCCATTCTCATCGAGGAGCAGTATTTGCAAACCTTCTTTATGGCGTACTCTTGATGTAGCAAGGTGCAATTGATCATGTGAGAAAACCGGATGAGGTAGAAATAACCTAATCCTCAGTAAACTCTGCATTTACTTTTGTTGGAAGTCATTGCAAAAGAAAACATTATTAGGTATAGTCGTTTGCACAAAGTGAAAGGTAATGATGTCAGATTAGGGACAAAGGCCTATAGGAAGAATTGGTTGTGGTGAAAAGGAAGGGAATCAACCAATTGTTTGTGAGTCCATCTGGTAAAAGAGTGAGATATGTGACTATTTAAAATATATTTAATCTTTAAAGAGTATCACTTTATTATAATTCCATTCGCAGTGTTTAGGGAGGTATCTTAGCTCTTGGGTACCTAAATTAACGTTTCAAGAAAATTGACAGCTCGTCTGCCTAATATAAGTATCACTTAAGAGGAAAGGAGACTTTGCCCTACTCTTAGATCATGGTTGAGTCAAACCCCTTTTTAAAAATTTGTATACAAAAAAAAAAGGGAAGGGAATGGAAAATGGCCTATTGATTGCATGTTTGGTAAGTACTAAAATAACAAATAGTTTGTTGAAAAATTTTATATTTAGTAGGTTAAAAATGATAACAAAAAAATAGGTAGAAAAACATGCAAATGACCATATAGCCCTTAATTAATCTTTATTAATCAATTAGGATAAATATATTAATAAAAAAATATAAGTCATAAATAAATTGATTAATAGATCAAAAAATTAATATATTAAAATAATATATACATTATTAAATATTTTATAAAATGTAATAATTATATAAGTATTAATTAATATATAATAAAAATAAAAATAAAATATACAAAAATATATATAACAAAAAAGAGTTCTTGGGAACTCCCAAGTTCGAGTTGCTTGGGAGTTCACTCCCAATAAACTTTAGTCAAACACTAGTTGCCGCCTTCATTCTTTTCTACTCGACGGCAAACTTCGTCAATGGGGGACCATTGTGAAGACAGTGAGGGCAAGGATACACGAGCACTATAAATCGTGGTAAATTTGTCTTCTAAAATTTTTCATAATGCTGGAAAATACGTTCCTACCAAAAGTGTTTAGAAGCCGCGTCCCCACATTTTCAGCTTGCCAAACAGACCCTTAGAGAATGAGATAGAAGTTAGGTTTAAGTTTTAGAATTTATTAAATTTAAACTCAATTTCTTTTCCTTATCCTATTATTATTATTATTACTAGTACAAACTTCGTGCGATTTATGGGGAAATAACTTTTCATAATATAAATTAGAAATGATTGTTAATGTATGAGATAATTTATTTTTGAAGACGTCCTAACACAATCTAATAGAATATTAAGGAATATTGTTTGGCCCCCAAAAAAAAGAATATTAAGGAAGATTAAGATTTTAAAAAAATAGTGTATTTTTTATATTTATTGAGATAATTGCTATGTATCTTTAAGCTTAATAATGTTTTTGTAAATTTTAATTCTTACTCAATGTAAAGAGTTTTCTATGTGTTTTTATAAGTTAAAATATATGTTTAGTCTTTTAAATTTATATCAAATTTCATTTTAATCTCTTAAGTTTATAAAGTACATTTTGTAGTCCTATAATATTAACAATGTTAATATGACTTAAAAGAAAATATTAATTTAATAAATTTAAGTGATAGTTGTGTAATTAAATATTAAAAAAATTATTAGATTTTAATATTTTTAATATAATATTTTTATATTTTAAATGATGTAAATTTAAAAAGATATAAAAGATGAGATTTTAATGGATTTCATTTTTAAAAAAGATAAGTGGGATTATAAATTTTTTAATAAAAATGTAAGATAAAAAAGAAAAAAACTTAATCAAAACAAAAATTAATTTACGCAATTTTATTTTTTAAGAAATTAAATTCATTAAAATTGCATCACTGATTTTATTTTAATTGTTTTTATTTGTAAGATTTAAAATATAAAAATATTATATTAAAATATAATCATGCTTTATTATTTTTAAATCCATTACTTAACTTTGAGAAAGAAAATATCATCTAACATTTATCATATTCACCTTGATAATGTGCTAGCATTATAAGAGCTACGTTCATATGAATAAGAAATTTAAAATACAAATATTAAAAGAAATATGGAAGTTTATATATCTCCTCTAGAAATTAAAATTAAAAATTAAAAAAAATTAATAGAAATTTATACCGTTAAATCAATTCTATATTTACTCACATTAAATAGGTGCTTAGTTAAAGGTGAGCACCACTCCACGACTCAAAGAACAAATGCTCTTTGGCACTTAAAACCTTGTTCCTAAAACATAAGCATTGTGTTACTTTCTCAATTGACCTGCCCCCTAAACAATTCCTTCTCCAATTTCTGGATGATGCAGGGACAGAATATAAGCTTGTGCTGATTTCACACTTATGTAAAGTACATATAAAGCATCCAATTTACAGGAGACTTTGAAGAATGTTATCAGAAAGTATAGGTGAGAACATTCAATCGCAAAACCATCTCTTTGGCAATTCCAATGAATGTTAAACTTGAAAAATGATTGCCTTGACATAAAACTGCAGTAATCGAGTCCCAAAAAAAAAGTAAAATTTATAGTTACCCTGATGTACAAATTCTTTTATAGGATGAGGGTACTTTATAGAACACACTACGAATCTCCCTTAATCGATTGTGAACAACTTCTTCAGACATAGCCAATTGCCAAGCGAGCCAAGTATGGCAATTCTAGCAAACCTGCTGAAGATAAAATGGAAATTATAGAAGAACAAACAGAACTTTTATGAATGCAATATTATTTTACTAAAACAGCACTTCCAAAACTTAAGACTCCGTATATAAGAATCCTCTTATTTCATTATAATCGCAACCACGAAGTATTCTTTTACCATATACAAATAGAAAGATTAAAATGAAAATGCTAGCCATCAAAATTAAAATTTTAAAAAGAAAATGCTGACATGACATGCACACTATCTATATCACAAAAAGATAATATATATTCCATTATATTATATTTACAGGGAAGATAACCCGCCAATTTGTCTGCTAATCACACATTTGTAAACTTTTTTTTTTTTTGAAAGAATTTTCTCTACAACAGCCCTACTAGAAGCTTGCCAATTAGGACGCTAAGAGAACTTTTTATGGTCTTAAATATAAGACATATTTATATATTTATTAATTTTTAAAAATTTTTCTATTGATATTCTCTCAATAATAATTAAATAAGAGATAGAGTTAAGAAAGATGATTATATTATTTTAAAAAAAACATATTATATTAACTAATTTTTTTAATATAATCAAATTAATTAAATATTTTATATATTAAAAACTATAGGAATAGTCACCATTTTTTATCCCCAAATTTACTTCTCATACATATTTCTGAAGAAAAACAGAGCAGCACAGCATGCCCTTAACCAAAGCAAAGACGAATAAAAGACAAAGGCTCCTAGCTAGTAGAATCCCATAATATCTCTGGCCAAATTCACTTTTTATTAAATTTAATAAATTTAAAAGATTGCGCTATTAAATAACATAGAATTAATCTAATAATATAAAGTATTATTAGATCTTAGTTTAGCAATATAAAGTTTTATTAGATTTCTCTTGATTTTAAATTTGATTCTTAGAGGATATACCTATGTTATGAAGGACAATCATAAACTCTGAAACTAAATAATTGGTAATATGATCTAATATCTAGAAAAAAGACTACATCATCATAATCACATGCCAAATTTGCCCTTTGCAAGCGTTGTGGGGAGGCATTAAAAGATGGATTCCAATTTGGTGACAACGTTCAGAAGCCAGAGGAAAGTAGTAGCGGAGTAAAACATGAGAGAGGCAAAGCAGCGGAGTCCTATAGAACCCATGAAACCAAATTTGAAATTCAAAATCTCACTCTTTTCTTATATGATGGGATCAATAGGATATATTCTGAACCAACATAGTTTTTCTTTCTTTTCTCGCCTCAAAACACGGTTGGCTACTTAATCCTGCTTCATCTGCTCCATTATTCAAATTATGATTTTTTATCACTATATTTTTATAAAGATTTAGTTTGAGTTAACGCCTTTAAATATATGAATTAAAATCAAAATTTATTTAATTTTTATATTTTTAATAATTTTTAATTTTAATCTTTATATTTTTATTGAATTTTTATTTTGGATCTATATACTTAATAGTATTAACTTACACTTGAGTTTAAACTAAGTTCTTATTAAATTATAGGGATGAAATATCACGAGTTAAAATGATAGTAACTAAAACTAAAATTTAATTATATTGTAAGGATCAACTACAGTATTAACCTAATTTAAAATAGTATGGCCTTAAATAGAGGACAAAATTTAAAAGGAAAAAATAATTCTTTCGTAGTATGTAAATTTTGTTCTTCCTCCGTCAGTTGAGAATGAGTAAATAGAAATAGAGAGAGCATATAAAATGGATAGACATACTCCTATTAAATACAATCTTATTTAAAAAGTTATCAGATATTAAATATAAATATATCTCTAAATAAAATTTTAATTTTAATTTATTATATTATAAAGGATTAACCCTTTCGATAGATATCCCATTAATTTCAACACTGTGTTTGAACGGAATAAATGAACTTTGGAATAGGTCTGAGTCCAACGCCTGGAAAAAAAAATTGTAGTAACATATAAGTTTCAAGATACCGCGTTGTGTTTATTATTAGGTTGAAAATCAGAGCCTTCGTAAGGGACAGTACTTTGAAGCTTTCAAACAAATAACAATGAGCCTAATCCTATTATTCCAAATTGATTGCTTTTGTTGAGGGTTTCACATGATGCAAAAAGCGTGACAGCAATGTTTAGGAAACTACCAACAAAGCCTAGTATTTAATTGGTAATAGTTAGTTCCTTTTTAAACATGATATACTAGATTCAAAGTATATATGTGTATGAGAAAGACTTTGTCGAAGCAAGCAAAACTCACTTCGATAACCTCATGAGCATTAGTCTTTAATTATTGGTTGAAGGATACTGCATGTACTCTACCCAAAAAAAATTGTGTAAGAAACTAGGTTATTTCTTTGTTATTTTTTTATATAAAATGACAACTTTCATTAAGGGTGTGTTTGGTATTAAGGATTTGGAAGAGAAGGGAGAGGTTTTTTTTCTGGTTTGGAATTACAAAATTTTTAGGAGAGGAATTTTTTAAAATTTTCCCTCCCCTCACCTCTAAAATTGAGAGATTTGGGAGAAAAATTAAAATTCTGTCTTATTTTAACTATTAAATTTATAATATTTTTTTAATATTCCTAAAAGACCTCTTCAACATCTTATATTTGTCTATATAAAAGAAATTTCCCCCTCTCATAAATTTAACAATGTAACATTAAAATCAGATTTCCCTCCCTTTTCTTCAATTTAAATGAGGTAATATTAAAATTATTTCTTTCCTTTTCTCTCCTCTCCCTTCTCCTCCGTTAAAATCCCTCCCCTCCCTTCTTTTTAGTTGAGCCAAACACATCCTCTTCCTTAACAAGAAGCAAAAGGGCCCATTGCTTGATTGTAGAGATTACAGCATAAAACATTTTGTTTAGATAAGCATAGGATTTAGGGTTACATGGAGCTAGCGGAAGCAATGACTTTCTTTCATACAGTAAACTTCCTAAAATAATTATTTTATATACAAAAGAGTATAGATAAATTTGGCACCGATTCTTTACTAATGTTAGGATATAGACACATGGCTCAGAGAGCGCTTATAGGAGACTTATGAAATTACCTATCAAATGAGTCTTCACAATAGCAACAACAATTAAACTCGTATTTTTATAAGATACGAACATGTTCCTTACTATCTTTACTAATTTCAAGTATAAAGTAAATGATAGTTAATACATATGATAAGGAACGAACTAGTATCTCACAAGGACACGATTCGATTCCCGCTACTATTGTGAAAGCTCATTTGATAGACAATCTTGTAAGTTCCCTATAAAAACTATCTAAATCCTGAGATTATACCCTGACCTTAGTAGATGACTGGTGTAAAAGAAAAACTATTAGCATCCATAACACCTCAAGAAAGGCAAAGTACGAGCCTTCCTGATATGCCACCACGGGCATCCGTATCCTTAGGACGCCGGAAAAGTGCAACCAAGGCGCCAACAAGAGAGCGAAATCTCTCACTCTTCAAATGTTGGCTATTTCTTTGTTTATTTCTTCTCAAAATAGTGAGATTATCATTATTTTTGTTAAACTTTCCATGCTCAGTGATGTGTCACCTTCTGAATGAATCTGCCATTTCCTTTTCACATTCATTTAGTTCCAGAGATGATTTGAATCCGTTATCTACGTTGTTTAGTTCTGAACCGAAATATACTTCTACGTTGTTTAGCATTACTTTTCTTCTAAATATTTTTTTTACTTCTCATTTTTATTAGAATAATCTCTTGCATATTTCATAATATGACATACTTTATGTAAAGTATTGATTTTTTTCACCTAATATCTAAATAACCAAACTTCTTTACTACTTTTATTTAGGATAACTTTTAAAATTTTGCAAAAAAACTAATTTTAATTAATTTTTTATTAAGTTGTCGTGTGTTTACCCTTTTTCATAATATATATAGAACAATTGTGTTATTTTATATAAACTCATTTTAAAATAAAAAATTAGTTATCACTGTAATCCATTTTTTGTTAGTTTAGTGCAAATCAATTCAGGTAGTTTTGATCATTCTTTGGTATAAGTGTACATTTGATTATATAACTTCATACAAAAATTTAGTTTGATCTCTTAATTTTATAAAATATTTTTTATTTTTTAACATGAACATTATTAATCTCAAATGATAATATTAAACTTAACATATGATAATATTTTATGAATATTTAAAATTTTAATGTCAGCATATTTCGTTTGACAACATTAGGATTAGAAGACCATTAAGAGTTCTAGAAATGTTTGAATAAAACCATCGTTTCGGTTGGAGTTTTGGTAACGTCTGAAAAATGTCACCCACTATATTATCAAAACAAATAATTACTTCACCAACATTAAGAAAAGTATTTTTCTTTCTTGAACAAGTCACAAATTAAAAAAAATCATAAATAGCCCTATTTTTTATCAAAAATAAATACTTTTTTGCCATATAACCCTAGTTTAATATTTTAGTTTTTACCTTATATTTAATGTTTCTTAATTACCATCCCCATTTATTCAATATTACCGACTTGTTTGTCTCTGTTTTTTGTTTTTAAGTTTTTAAAATAGTTTTACAATTTTTTTAAAACATTTTAAAAAAAACTGTTTGGATAATTCTTCTGAAAAATTGCATTTGGAAACAAAAACTATAAAAAAATTGTTTGAATCAATTGTTCTTAAGCTCAACTTGGAGCATTGAGAGAATACGATGAACGAAGTGGAGAGTGTGGCAAGAGTTATAGGACTAAAAAAAATGATGTATACAAGTGAAACCTGTTAGAATTTTTGGCAATGTTTAAAAAACGTCACTCACTGTTATATGAAAACAAATAATTACTTCACCAACATTAAGAAAAGTGGTATTATCTTTCTTGAATAAGTCACACATTAAAAAAAAAATTCATAAATAACCTTAATTTAATATTTAAATTTTTAGATTCTTAATTACTATTCCCAAGTTAATCATGCAATTTGTACCAAAACAATTTTGAAAAGTTCATTTATACAAGGCCTGAGGGGATAACCTTTTTGTTGAATGAAATTATTAAAAGTTATGAGCCTTATGACCATTTGGCAGCTATAGAAATTTGTTATGGGATTTGTATAACTAACTTTACCTCTTGTCATGCAATGCATGGAGGCACTAAATATGTTACATATCAAATTTTGGACCCGGTTATAGACATAGTTGTGTTAAGATCTATGTCCTCTAAGTACATTTTCAAAAGTTCATATTTTTTTTTAATTTTCAATTGATGATTTTAAAATAAAAACTAATTTTTTTAAAAAAATTACAATTAATTGATTATTTTTATTTTAAATTATGTACATATTAAAATAATTTTAAAAAAATAAAACAAAAAATATTAAAGTTTGACCGTTAGAGTCCAAACTTACCTAAACAAACTTGTACGTATGGAGAATATAAATTCAAATCACATGAAGCGCACTTATTGAAAAAAAATAAAAAATCCTTTGAGCTATAAGAATAGAAAGGGTAGGGATACACTTGACTATGAATGACAACACAAATTCAAATCTCAGGAAGTATACTTGTTTGGAGAAGCCCAAACTCTTTATACTCTAAGCCTCGAAATATATTATAGACTTGATCAAATAAAAAGACTATACAGTTGAAATCCTCACTGAAGTAATTATTGGAGATTATGCCCTAGACCAATCAATTGAATGTAGACATTATAATTTATTTAATAAAAGAAATTTTATTAAATAAATATTTATTATATTGTTTTTGCACAATTTTTTATAATAAAAATCTATGAATAATTAAAAAATATTCTAAAAGTCTCTAGTTGATTATTATTATGGAAATAATAATAAATTAAGATTAGTATGATTTGATTCATGATCATATGATGATCATATATAGATGTATAAATTAAAGTCATAGACACTTGTTAGAGATTAAGGTGCTGGACCGACCTATTATGAGATAGCTATATGGATTAGGTCATAAGCATATCTCATTATAGCTATGTCATTGTGTCCTCAAACCTGAGATTACCATAGATACCTACATGAAGAATATAGTGTTTTGACATTATCAAAAGTCGCTTTTAATCGAGTGATTATAAAGGCCATGATTGAGTATAGTAAGATCCACGCAGATAAAAATGAGTAATCAAGATAGAATTTGTCCACTGGTATAAAATATGCTTTTTAAAGCTCCATTTTTAAACAAGTCCTTACGGAAACAGTTTATAAAAATGACTGGTGGCATTTTTATAAATAAGATAAAATAGTTACACCAGATGTATACGTAACTGGTGTAAAATATAATTACTACATCGGATACTAATATCAATAGGTGTAGATTAGCTGCGTCATATTCTGACTCTTTAGTTTCTTGTCTATACTTGCCCGCCTCTTTTCTGTAACTTCTTCATACCTTGCGGAGACGCTTTAAAACAAGTGACTTGTGGTATTTTTATATATAAGATAAAATATTTATACCGGATTTACATTGAACCGGTGTAAAATATATATAACCGATGTTAAATATACTTTCTATTTTGACTCTTTAGTTTTCTGTCTATGCTTTCCAACTTCTTTTCTCTGTACATTTTTAGGCTGTTCATTTCACTTCTTCAATTTTCAACGTTTGTACTCATTATGATAAAAGGTCAATTGCATTATTTGATATTATTTTTCTGAAACCGTTCTTATTCCTCAACCATATGTAAAACATTCATATGATTAGTACTTTTCATCTCATATCTTTATCTTTGTTCTATTTTCTTTTCTTCTATCTGAATGCTTCAATGGCTTCTTCTTCACGTGCACCTCCTTCTCCACTGCACAAAAGAAACATAGATGATTTTGAAGATAAATATCCCGACCCTCACCCTATATTTCCTTTTCCTCCTCTCTTGGTTGTCATTCGGATAAAGCGCCTTGAGGAACTCATTATGCGCTTTAACGACCTGAAGACTCAATGAAAGAACTGACTCAAAAAGTTAATAGACTGTAAGATAGGTTTAGAGCTTTCCATTCAGAAGTTCTCCGCCATCAATAAAATGATAGCTTGCATAATCCTGTTGATCCTACCAACTCTGATGAATCCTAGACCACCGATTCTGATAAAGAGTGAAAGCCTGCAACCTTTATCTGCCCCTCCTATTTTATTTTTTGTACTTAATGATAAAAAAGAGAGAATATATTATATATTATAATTGATATTATTTTGGAAATTTCATACTTTTGATGTAAAATTATTAGTAAAGCTAAATGAATAGAGTTTCTTGTTCTGATGACATGTTATTCTTTTATTTTTCAAAAACAAAAAAATACAACAAATTGAAATGGGACATGTCAATGTCAAGTGTAGAATATAACGACTAGTTTAGAACAAGTTATTTCTACACTGGTATTCCACTTCATCCGGTGTAGAGTTGTTCAATTTATATTATTTTACACCAGTGTAAAAGTGACCGGCGTAAAATATAATCTTTGGTTTAGAAAAAAGTTATTTCTATACTGGTGTTACATTTTATCCGGTATAGATTTGCTTACAAAATACCTTTTAACTTAATTGAAAGCCTCTTCGCGCTTCCCATATGTCATTTTTTACTTATTTGCACTTTTAAGTCTTCTTGACCCTTCACAGTCGGTGAGTTTTGTTTTGAACTCCTTGTCTCAAGAACTGAAGATTTATGCATACTAGCGGTAGCTTTTGCTATTATTTGTGCTGGATTTATTGTTGTTATTTACTTATTTCATTGGGTGAGTTCTTCTACTTGTGCGTGGTATATTTCTCCTATAATTAGATGCAAGCTAGGTTTTCTTGTTTTCTCTTTTCTAAATTTGTTAGTCTTCCACAAATATGGATTGTAGTTAGTTAAATGCTAAACGAACAAGTGTTAAGTATGCTAAGGGGGTGAAGGAACAGTTGGAACAGACCTTTGATGATGACATGGATACTGATGATCGGGTAGAGGACATGATTCGTGATATTGGAGATAACACTTTTATGATGTCACATGCATATGGTAATATATGCAATGATGCAAAAAAATCTCTATACCCAAGGAACACAAAATACAATATGTTGAATGCAGTGTTAAGATTGGTAGGTGTGAAAGTACGGCATAGGTGGAGTGATAGAGGTTTTTTAGAATTGCTTGAGTTGTTGCAAGACGTATTTCCAAAAGAGAACGTGCACCCAAACACTACTATGATGCTAAGAAAATAATAAATCCTTTAGGCATACAATATAGAAATATTCATGCATACCCAAATGATTGTATGTCCTTTAAGCAAAGCAAGTGTTCTGTATCACTGATCTAGAAAATAAAAGATGGTATGTCTCTCTCCAAGAAAAAGAGTTGTTGACAATGATATTCAATTTATGAGATCCTTTCTTTTTCAATAGTTTACTAAAATTGAATGAAGAAGTGGATTCTGATTAATTTGTATGTGATTGCATATATTGTTTTGATGTAATAATAGCACAAGTATATTGTTTTGATTGAATATATTGTTTTGTTATAACTTACAAGTGATGGGTTAATAAAATGGTTAGTTTGAAAAAATAACTCCAATATTTAAACCAGTTTTATATGTTATCCGGTGTAAAATTAATTTGCAAAATTTAAGGTCACCCTTTCAACACCAGAGTTATATGTTATTTAGTGTAAAAAGTGATCTGAAAAATTTAATGTCACCTTTTTTATTAGTCATTTCAAAATATTAGTCGTTTCATATTCAAAATATGATTTTTACACCAGATTTAAATGTTAACCGGTGTAAAAAGTCTTAATGAAAATATTTTATCGAAGCCTGGCCCTTAGCCCGTCTCTTCATTTCTCATTTCTCAGGTTTTATTCAGTCTTATTTTTTACATCGTCTATTATTACTCTACTTGTAGTGCTCTATGGTTTTTGTCAGGCTTCGCTTTGTTAGTTGTTATTCTCTATTCTCGCTCTCATTGTACTTTGCCATGTATGCGTGCTGGACACTTATTTTCTCGTGTCCGTGCTTCACCTTTTACGTGTTCGTTTAATTTAGGTTTTATAGTTTTCTGCGATAAATGCTTGCACTTCTTTCCATCAATAAATGCTAAAGGAATAAGTTTTGTATATTCTGATAGAAGACAAAAGGTTTAAGTCTGTTTACTATGTTTGTTTTTCTTATTGCGTATATAGGAATATGGGGGATAGTGGTAATTAGAATAAGGCTAGCGATACTCTAAGCGACTCTAAGCAAATGAGGGGCAGAAGTGCAAAGCGATTGAAAGACAAGAAAGAAGGGAAATTACTATCGATTGACTTTGACACACATTGGAACCCAATTGGGAACATAGAACTAAGTACATGAGTTATGTTAGCCTCCTAGCACGCAACAAGACTAACATCGCTATACAGACTTGGGATGTTGTTGATAATCGAGTAAAAAATTAAATTTGGGACTCTATTCTAGTATAGAAACTGACTATTGTATATTGTATGCATACTAATACCAAATAATATAACTGTTTTTTGATAACTCTACTTTCAATAGAAATTATTGCAGCTTACTTACGATGTTCCCAACATTAAAGTCATGAAGAAGAAGATGTTGTCTTATTGTGCCGAGTGTTGGAGGGCATTCAAGACACAACTAGCTCATTAATTTGTGTATGGACGGGATAAAGATAGTTAGCCTCATCTTTCTCCATATAGCAAGTATCAATTCATTGAAGAAGCTACTTGGGAAGAATTTATTAGAGTTTAGACTATGACAGCAACTATAGTGAGTTAATATGTAGTGAAAAAGGAATATTGCATTTCTCATATTTCTTCATTTTATATGTATTGATTTTAACTATTTCAAGTCTTGTAGGAAAAAAGAGCAAAAACCATTGAACACGCTATCAAGAATGATTGCCCCCATACAATGTCTCAAGGGGTTACACGATGGCTAAAAGAGACTTATTTGGGGCCAAGAGAAAGAGGGTGGAAGAAAATATTGAGTTCTATCCTAGTGTTACTCTTGCCCCCATCTCCAATACGTCACGGAGATCAATGGTTGTACGCTCACCAAAAAAGGAGCGGATCATTTACAAGCAATAAGCTCGCATAATTGCGAAAAAATTATAAGTACTACTTCTATTATTTTATTTTAGTAGATTAATTATATTATTTCTTATATTTGATCTTTATATATTATAGGTTGATCTTAAACAACAAGAAGCCCATGGCTCCTTTAAGTCAGATGGTAGGAATGACATCTTGAATATTGCCACGAGCAAGCAGAAGCATAAGGTCGTGTCAGGGGAGTTGGAGGAAGTATCAATATAAGATCTTATTTTGAAGCATCTCTATGACATTCCCCATATATGCTGAGGGCAGAGCTAGAGTCATTATTATCCACTATAAGGGAACATGCTAAGGCAGAGACTTAAGCAGAGGCTACGACACAGGCAGAAGCTTCAATTGAGGCACGAGTACAAGAAGGGTTGGAAAAGATCAAGGAAGAAATATTTTTCATGATGAAATCAAGGAAACAGGAGCGAAGTGCCCCCAAATGCTCTCAAATATAGCCCCGTGCTAGCACTAAAGGAGTTGTTGCATGTCAGGGCCAGTGTCAGAGGATGTTGAACCTTGTGATCTATATATAGAAGATCCTCTCAAAAGGTTAGTGACACATGATTCCATCCATATCTTAGGGGCAACTGCCCACCATATACAAATTCAGGACAATCAGTTAAGGGTGACAATTGAGGTGAAGACGGTGAGTCAGGCAAAGGGAACTTTCATATTATGGCTAAAACATCTGGTTTTGAATCATGTTGTCTCATCCCCAAGTGAACTTTCCATACCTCCCAATTTGAGTGACATACAAAATATGATCCGACTGGCATATGATGAAACGTTCCATGTGGATGTGTTGCCTATGGATTCAGTTATGGGTAATAGGGGAGAGCAATTAGCCCGGAGCCCGTGGGCCCGCCCGTAACCCGGTACTATTTGAGCCCGTTTAAGCCCGCCCAAAATAGGCCCGTAATGGGCGAGCTTAAATGGGCTCAAACAATAAATTATATGGGCGGGCTACGGGCTGACCATTGGGCAGCCTGCCCATATATTTTTTTATTAATTATTATATTATATTTATTTAAATTTATTTTTATTACATACTAATATACTTTTTAAAATTTATTTTGTAGAGGTATGGTTAATTATATCTACAACCATCACAAGTAAATATAATGTAGATTATGTATAATCATAATCCAATTGAATAATTAAGATTATAAATGATTATATTATATAATCATTGTATATTTATAAATTTGTAGCTATTATTATGATATTTTATTTTTTAATTTTAGGATGAACAATCATATCATGTATGTAATATTGTTATTTTATTTTCATTGTTATTAAAACTTTAAATGGGTTTAAATAAAAAAAATATTTTTATTTTTTATAAATGGGCTGCCTATGCCCAATAGAACCCAAACGGGTTCAGCCCGGCCCATTTAATACGGGCTTAAACGGGCTGAGGCACGGGTATGGGCTAGCCTGTGCCCATAAAAAAATAAATAGGCGGGGCAGGGGCTGACCATCGGGCCAGCCCAGCCCACCCATTACTCAGCCCTAGTAGGTAACATAGGGGTACCTGCCTTTATTGACCATGCAGATGTGAAATCTGTTATCACTCCTAGGAATGAACTAACTTACGAGTGCATCCAAGTATTTTTTATGTAAGTCTAATTTAAATGTAAATCTATGTAATAACAAAATTCATGTTTGTTGAGTGTTTGCATTAACTATAGGTACATGCAAGCTGAATTGGTTTCCAAGGGCAAATAAGGTCGATTCGGATTCCTATGCCCATTTCAGATTTATACAAAAGGGATCTCTCAATCTTTTAGACTTCAATACATTTCAAAGAGGTTTGGTGAAACCGATGTTGATTATTTCTTCACACTATATATGCAAGAGTAAGAATAATAATATTTCAATTTATTTCATACCAGTTTTGTATTTGCTTAGCTCAATGCTAATAATCATTATTGTTTAATTAATTTATACAGCAATTATTGACAATTGATTATAGTATGTAAGCACACTTATACAGCTTTTTTCTTATGTTCCCTCCACTACAAACCATCACTTAATGCTAAGAAGTTTATGAACATGTGACTTTTCTTCCTTACAGAATAATGGTGTTTGTAATAAATTAAATATGGTCTTTATAACTTTAGTTATAGGGCTATGAGGACGTTTGTAATTACAATAGGTCTTAAAAAGCCAACTTGGTGAAGGACCCTTAATGGATCACACCAAAGGTAATAAAAGTGTTAAGTCTTATGCTCTACGTGATTTTTTGCTGATGACACATAATTTTATTCATATTAATATTACAGAGTCGAAGGCAACTCAAAGAAAGCAACTTGTGCGGCTTTTGCATGGTTAGACATAAGATCAATATCATCTTGTCAAATAGGACTGACCTAACTGAAGAGGTAAATTGTGCTTTTAATGATTTCATATATTTCTTATCAATTTAATATATCTTAGTAATGTTTTAATTTCTTTTATTTTAATTTGATGTTTCAAATATTTGATCAACCTGACCCATTTTCTGAAAAAAATATTGAGGACCTACGCAATATTTGGGCTGAGTTTTTTGTTCAAAGTATTCCTTCTCAATAGTATTTATCATTACCATCATACATTTTTTTTATTTTTCTGTTCAAATTGTTGTATTTTTATTAAATTTTATTAAATAAATAATATAATAAGCAATTGAAGATTTGTCTCTATTATCTTGAACTCTGTCTCTATTATTGTCTCTTTAAAGGGGATGTGGTTAGTAAAATATTAAATGGATCATTTTTTAAAAATATATTTAAACCAAATAAAGAATACTGACAGGTGTAGAAACAATATATAAATATTACAACATCTACACCAGTTGTCTTTATATTGAGGTTTACAAAATTAATTAATCTACACCAGGTGTAAATACAACCAGTGTAAAAAATTGATTAATTTGTTCACATAAACTGTGTAAATATTAGTAAATTGTACTCTTGATTTCAAAAATGACCGATTTAAATTCTACTCATTCTACACCGATGAACTGCTCAATTTAAAAAGTGTACACTTTCTAAACGGTATGTTTCTACACCGGTCATTATCCAACGTAGAATACCATTTTTAACCAATTTAGAAAGCCTTTTTTGTAGTAGTGGTCCTTATCATTATGAGAGAGATATCTCTGGTCCCTCAATGAGTGATACTGAGAAATGCATGGTCGTGGTCAAATGAAGAGTTTCATTTGTCTTGTCACTCAAAGATCAAAAAGCTATGATTGAGAAATATGATAGTGACATCTCTAGGAGCATATCTTGTCAAAAATATTTTTCTCCTCATCCCTCAGAAGCAAAATCGCAACTATCCATTATGTTATAATCCTGATTGCTCATATTTGATACATGTGAATATTAAAATAGTAGCAAAAGACTTCATATTCTCCTGGTTTAGTTTCACAGGAAAGCTTCACCAAGGTAATCCTTAGTCCTCTTCTGCATAGTTGCTTCTAAAAATATAATTTCTTGGCAAAGAAATCCTCTTCTAAAAATAGAATTGCTTAAAAATCATATATATATAAAAGAATGATTTACCAATATATTTATCAACGTTACATCTTTTTTCCCCTTCCATTTTTCAATTTGAATAGCTCAAGTTCGTAAAGTTAAAATTTTTTGTATACTTAGTAGGTATATGAAGTGTTTTATTTTTGTCCATAAATGTGCTATACTCATGTTTGTTTTGCTGTATAAAATCTTCTCATATTTTATAATCTCCAGCTCTACTATTCTTTATCCTTTTGTATCCGGTATAGTTGAAATTTATATAGATTGCCTAGATGTGCTTTCACTAGTAAAGCTAGTAGAGTTGTGTTGGCTAGCTACAGTATAATGCATGTTCCTTTTATCGGTGTGAATAAGATAATTATATATTCTATAATTACAGGTTAGTGTGCTCCAGCACTAGGAGAGGGGGAGGGGAGGGAGTCACAGCAACTTATTTCCCCTAGTACATCGGATAGAACATGTGTCCCAAAAAAGATGAGCTCGGTGCTAGAGACTTACTAGTGTTAAACTAGTGCTACTTCTATACTGCCTTAGGATTATCTCTAACATCATGCCTGTGAGCAACGAACTTGCTCTATTAGAATACTCTGCATTGTTTTTTCATTTATAGTCAGGTGAGCGTAAGTCATATCTTCTACAAGTTACTATCAATCAGTTTACAACAAAAAATATCTTTCTAGTGGTTTTTCCCCTTGATAGAAACTCTATAATCTGCAGTGGTCATTGTGGGTTATAGTTATAATTACGGGAAACTGATGAGAGATTGGGACTTTATTCCTTGGATGTTTTCTTCTATAAAGAGAAAGCTATTGTTTGAAATCTCACTCTAGTTTGTTTCTTTCTAGTTTTTTAATTCATGAAAGTTGAAGTCTTTTGGTTTGACCGTGTGCCATTTTTTGGTGTTGCACATAAGCTCAATGTTACGTTGCATTTGTTATACAATTTGTATTTATTTATTATTTTAGTTATCCATTTAAATGCAACTTTTTTCCAGTTTAAATTATGCTATCTATAATTTCTTATTTCAAATAGTGATCCCTATAATGTGTTGCATAAATTTATTTCACAGGTTTTAATCTATAGAAGTTGATTTAGTACTTAAATTAGGAAATGAAT
Organism: Leucaena leucocephala; assembly: GCA_037074615.1. Lineage (NCBI taxonomy): Eukaryota > Viridiplantae > Streptophyta > Magnoliopsida > Fabales > Fabaceae > Leucaena > Leucaena leucocephala. The sequence goes on from CM073538.1 coordinate 16,702,306, forward strand.
TTGATAATCTAAAGGAGGCATGGTGGTTTTGGAATGAATATGTGTATAGTAGGCTTTAATGCAAGGAAAAATGCGTTGACAACGAGTAGGAAAGATAAAGAGACAATTATTGGATATAGGTATGTGTGTTCAAAAGAGGGTAAACAAAGATCAGATAAAAGGTATAGTTCATCCACCAACCATCATCCTGAGATCAGGACTGGCTGTGAAGTTAGAATGACAGTTAAATTAGTGGAAGGTAAATTCAAGATCCTAGCTTCATAGAAGAGCATAACCAGCTATTACATCTTTAAGAAACAGTGCATATGATGAGGTTTTAAAGGAAAATATGTGATGCACAAGCAGATGAGATTGATTTGGCTAGGGATACCAAACTTAAACAAAAAGCGACTTTTGACGTTATGAGTAAGTAAGCAAGTAGGCGAGCTAATCTTGGTTTCACTCGAGTTGATATGAAAATTTATTTGAAGGCTAAAAGATAGAAGTATGGAGGATGGGGAAGTTGGATGGTTATTGAATTACGTTAAAGAACAAATTACTGAGAACCCTTCATTTTATCATTCATACCAACTTGATATGGAGAATCAAATTGCAAATTTTTTTGGGAGGATGCTCATATGCTTGTAGATTATGCTTATTTTGGAGATATAATTTCATTGGACACTACATACTGCACAAATCGTAATAATAGGCCTCTTGCCATATTTTCAGGACTGAATCATTATAGAGGAATTGTAATTCTTGATGCGGCTTTGTTATATGATTAAACCACAAAATCATTCAAGTGGCTATTAGAAACTTTCATGAAACCAAACAAACAAAAGAGACTTGCAACAATTTTTACTGACCAAGATCAAGCAATGGCAACAGCACTATGTGAAGTCATTCCTTAAGTGAAACATGCTTTATGCACATGGCATATTGAGCAAAATGGAATAAAATATCTAGGGAATAAGATGAAGGGTGGTTCACATTTTTTACGTGACTTCAACAAGTGTATGTTTGATATTTATGACATATCAAAATTTGAAGAAATATGGGCTTCTTTGATATCATCATGCAATTTGGAGAACAACTCATGGTTAAAGTCTACATATGAAATCAAGGGAAAATGGGCACGGTGTTATATGAAGCATTTTATCACTCTTGGTATTAGTAGCACACAAATAAGTGAAAGTGTTAATGCATACATCAAGAGTATTACAAACTAAAGTTTTAATATTGACTAATTCTTCAAAAGTTTTGAGCGGGTTGTTGCAGATAAGAGGTATAATGAGATGACATGTGAATATGAAACAGGGGAGAAAAAACCACAATTGATTGTTCCAAGTTCGCCCATACTACAAGTTACTACTCGGTGTTAAAATTGTTCCAAAAGCAATTTGATCTTTTTTTTTCCCACATGTATTTCCTCTTGGGAAGAGAAAGGTACATTGTTCACATATACTGGTACCATGTTTAATCAAGATAGAAAGTGGACAATGACATTTGATCCCAAGGATGATTCTCTATGGTGTAGTTGTAGACAATTTGAATATGTTCGGGTATTATGCCGTCATGCTTTGAAAATATATGAGTTAAATAAGGTAAAGAAACTACTGGGAAAATATATTTTGAAAAGATGGACCAAATATGTAAGAGATAGTGTAATATATGATATTCGAGGAAATGAGATACAAGTGGATCCTAAGCTTCAAAGAGCACAAACATATAGACAATTATGTCATATAATGAGGTACAATTGAGAACATAATAATATTATATTTAATTTAAGATTTTAATTCTTTAGAAGATTTGTTCTAAAATATTACATCTTTAGAAGATTTCATTTTTAAGATTGTATATTCTAAATTTAATAGAATAATAATCCTATTAAAGATATTGGTGATTGAAAATCATTGTATATATTATATACATTATTTTCAAACAGAAATTTTAATCAGGATAAACATAATATCTCTTTTCTCTTTAAAATGGATAAATTTTATATATTTAATATAGTACATTCATATATAATTTATTATTTAATTTAAATGTGTGATTTAAGTTGAATAATATATTATCTTAGTGACCAAGAGAGCCGACTTCGTCGATAGACTGATTGAGAGTTATTTAAAAGTCAAAGACCCATAAGAAACTACCTATAAAGAGAAAGAGAAAAGTTTTTTGTTGTACAAAAATTTTTACAAAAGGACTGGACTCACCCATGATTTAAGCGTAGGGCGAAGTCTCCATTCCTTATAGGCAATATCAATATCGGACATGGCGAGCTATCTATTACATTCAGGTGTAAACCTAGACACCCAAGAGTTATGATGTCTCCTAAGCGCCACGACTGGAACCACAATAAAGTGGTACTCTCTAGGGATCAAACATGCTCCAAATGGTCACATATCTCACCCCTTTGTCAGTTGAACCCACTAACGATAAGTGGGAAAACTGAAAAGGCATTAAAGGACATTTTCATACTTGAGTCACATTATTGAGAATAGGTGTAATCTTCTTGGATAGCAAGAACTAAGCACAATTCGTGAAAGGTGTTAGCACACTGTTCGTATTCTCAATACCCATTCGGGTCAATACTGGTGGAGGGTGTTTGTTTGAGGAACAACACTTGTGATGTGAATTAAGTACACCGTTCAAGTTCGTATGATCTTATTCATGAGGATCCAGTAGAGCATGTTCGTTAGAGGAGTAGTTCCAGTGATCAAAATTACCAAACTAAATCTTGAAGATTGGATCTTGAGTTTAATTGGTAGATCTCCTTCCTAATTTGATTTAAGCAATGTCAATAGATCTGTTGGATAGGGTTTTGACCAAAAAAAATTAATTATATTTCGTTGTGTGTGTCCAAAACCCAACATATGCCTTTCATGTTTTATAACTGAGGATTTTATACCATTAACATGAGAATTTTGGTCTCACATATTTCTTTTTTGTCTAAAATATTAGTTACTATATTTTAATAAAAATCTATTTTATTTTATCCCTTAAGAGACTAAAATCTATAATTTAAAACTATAGAGACTAAAGTCAAAATAAAAATAAATTATAAATACTAAATATTATATTAACTCTTTTATAAATCAAAATGTTCAAATTAACGTCTCTCTCAATGGTGACATCTTATCTTTATTGAAATCCTCAATGGATATGTTATTGAATAATATATGGATCAGATTATGGTTTTAAAGCAATTATATATGTACACATACCTTACACATGCCACCAAGCAGCTCCGGTTAGTGTTGCTGTTAAGGAAAGGGAAAATAAGAGATGTGAGGAGGAAAATGAGAATTTTGATTCAAAGTAATTATGAGACTCTCAATCAAACACTGAATGTATGGGTGTTTGGATTTTTGTTTAAGAAATTATGGTTTTAGTTTTTCAATTATGTCCAAAAAAATCGATATTGTAAATCCACTACAACCAATCTACCAATCTATTCTTAAAATCATAATTATAAATCAATTTTATTTAAAATATATTTTCCACAGCTAATCTAAATACACAAAAGAAATGAGAGAGGAAAAGGAAATTTTGTAAAGGAAAATGATAAGGGAACCCTGCAAGTGACGAGATGATCATGTAACAATTAATAATTTTATAATCTGATGAAAACTTCCTTATATAATAACCTCAAATTATTAATGCCAACTATTTTAATTAAAAAAATGATAAGATAACATGACATAATATGTGATATTTTATCCTCGCTTCATATCGCCAAAACCATTCGAGCTTAGTCTTAACTCTCAAGTGGGTCTTTTTCTAATTTTTTCTTTAATTGGGATTTCATATTACCAGCAATTCAGTATTCAATCTAATTTTTTATAAGATATAAATAATTAATTCATCAAATTAAGAAATACAATTAAAATTAGTTGAGATTCATAAATATATATTATAGATTTAATTTTTTTATTTTAAAATACCCATATTGAATGTTAACCATGTGGTTTAGTATCTGATGATACTAACCTAATTATACTTCATATAAAAGAGGAAATAAAAGAAATAATTCAATAAATACATCAAACAATGAACCGTTATTTTTTATATTTAGAATCAAGAGAATATTTTATAGATTGAACTAGTTGACCAATTTTTTTGTTATAAATATAAGATCATAATCTCCTTTATTTCATATATTTATTATTTTTTAAAACTACTATTATTAATTACAAATATTAAGGAATATTTTATAAGGTAAATAATTAAAAATGAATATATTTAAAAAAATTAACACCATTTTCTATGAATATCTAATATCATTTATATATACAAATTAATTATTTAGTGGATATATTTATGAGGACAAGTGGAACTATAAATAAAAAATTAAAATTAAAAAATAAACATTAATATGTTAGTTCTTATAGTCTTATAACTCAATCATTCAATTTTTACTTAATATAATTAATTTCTATAGCTTTAATCCAATTAAAATATAGGAAAAATGACATTTGGGTCCCATGGAAGCAATTAAATACTAAAAAAGTCTCAAAAAATGACATAAGTAATTTAAAGTCATATGGGACCTCAGATGAATTTTTTCCTAATTGTGAAAAGACATAATTGCCCCTAAAGTTTAAATTTTTCCTTTCCTTTCCTGTAATCCTATCTTATCAGCATCAATAATCTACTCTCTCTTCATTCCACTGCATCAATCTCCTCTCCATCTCTCCCCGTCTCTCTGTAATTCTTGCTCAGATTCTTTTGCTGTCGAAGACACCTAGCCGTGGGTCTAGTGTGATCGTATATCTTTCTTCTCCTCTCTTTTCTCTCTAAGTAGCCATGGCTTTACAGTTATGGGAGACCGTCAAGGAAACCATCGTTGCCTATATTGTCCTATCTCCATCCACATGGAATTGTCTCCATCTTTAAACTCCAAATTAAAGGTAATTATTTTATCTATTTCTTTATGGTTTCAATTCAATTCAAATTTGATGTACTAGTGCTAGTGGTTCTGTATTCGTTCTTTTTTTCTTAGTTTTTTAGTCTCTGATATTTTCCTGTCATTAGATATTGCCACTATCTCGTTGGACTAAATAGAACTTACTGATTATGTAATTTGATGGATATCATGGGGGTTTTCATTTGATGTAATTTGATCTATACTTGCGCTAAAAGATATTATTTCTTTTTCTTGGTTCTAGGCCTATAAATAGATGCCATTAATGGCTATAAATCATAAAGAATGTGATACACAACTAATCTCTGATCATTCATTTTTTGTGACTTTATTCTGTATGAAAGCTATATGTTTCAATTATGACAAATGTTAGTCCTTTGTAGTAGGTTGTAATATGATATAGATATTGGTCATTCAACTTGCTAAAATGCTGCATCCATCTTCCTAATTAGTTTTTTTAATAATAGATTAGTACTGTAAAACTTCTATGCTCTAGAAAATTGCTACTGAGTAATGTTGCAAATGTATATGTTCCAACTTCTAACATGTGCTAATATGGTATTTGTTACAAATAATATTTTATAAACGCTTTACAAGTCTCTTGCTATGTTTGTTTTGTACTTTCAGCTCTGGTATACATTTTCCAAGACTTTGACCGAAGATGCTGCCAGGAAATTTGTGAAAGAAAACAACATTGACATGGTTTCTCTCCACCTATGTGAAAGAAAACAACTTTGGCCAAACATTGACATGGTTGAAAATAAATGGTAATTTTCATAGATTCATAAGGTTCATGCTGTATATAGTACAAAATAAATTATGTTACATTATTTTTTTGCATCTTTATTGTCTAATCTTTCAACTAAAATGCTTCTTCTGGCTCTAGTTAATGGAAAAGGGAATTGATGTTATCAACTATTTGATATATACTAAGGGATTATAGGAGAGATAATTTTAATCAAACACTTTATGTTGACTTATTTGATATGTTTTGGAAATCATAATGCATACCCTTATGCTAGATCAGAGACCCAACACACTAATGCTCTTTGGTATCATCCTTTTTCACTTGACATTAGTAAATTAAGATAGCGACAATCATGATTTTATTTTTTTATAAAATAAAAATTTTCTTATACATATTTAAGTCCTAGGCCTTTGTAGAGACATACTTAGCTTATTTGAGTGTGTAAAACAATTTATTGTTTTGGCCCCCAGAGAAAAATGATATATGATGTTGCTTGGATTGTTGCTAAGCTTGTTTGATGCAGATGACATAGCCTTCAACAAGAAATATATGGCAATGTGACAAGTAGATATCATATAATGTATTACAAAAATTTTTAAGGAATATATGGCAATGTGTATTATCCTATGTTATTAGTAATATGATATTTGCTTCTTTGATGGTTGCATTTTAGGTTACTTTTCTTCGATATTCTCAACAGTGGAAATATAGGGCAAGATGAGTTGTTATTATATTACGCCAGAGTTGTTAATATAAGTACTTGAGTTGTTAATATTATATGTCTGATACAGGTTATCATTATTGAAGTGTGAGCTATAAAAGGTGACCCATATAAATATGAACATTGTGTCATAGCATGACTTTTTGATTATTTCAGTTGTAGTTTAAATGTGTTTATTTAGGGTTTTAAAAGTTATGTTTGGTTTGCAGGAATTTATGGTATGTTTACTTGAGTGTAGTAAGAAAATATGAAGATTAGAAAGGTTCTTGTAAAGTGTGAATCATAGATCATGATCTAATATGCGAGAGTAAGATGGGTTGTTATTATAGTACGCAATAGTTGTTAATATAAGTGTTTAAGTTGTTAATATTATATGTCTGGTGCAAGTTATCATTTCCTGCAGGTTCAATGAATTGTTTGCAAGTAGGAATGTATGCTCCATGTCTCTACCTACTTTAGGAAATGAGAATGAAGTGTTGCCATTAGTGTCTTGTGCTAAAGAAATGATTCCAACAAGTACACCTAAAATATTATACAAATATAGCATTGCGCATAAGTTTTCGTACAAATTTATCAAAAATAATGAACAAACGATCATTGTGAAGTGCAAGGTCAAGTTAAGGAATGGTGGTAGGTTTCTCTATTTTTCTATGTAAATACATAGCACACTAATTTTTGCTTTATATATATTTGTACAAAGTGATGAAAGTATTTTTTTATAACCTTGATCAATCTCCATCTTTTGGAAGGTAGGGCAGATCTTGATGAATGGGACTATGATTGAAGTGTATATATGAAGTTATATTATGACTATAATTAGTATGTGAAGAAACATACTGAATACATAATTTTGTCAACATAAAGTTGTCATTTGTTATTGGTAGTGTTGTTATATTCAATCCAGCAATCTATTTTTTCTACTTCAATCAAGGTGTTATGCGATGAGGCCATTGAACTTTTTGTCTGCGGAATTTTGAGAAGAATTATAAAGTAGTTGTTATTCCTTTACTATATGGTTGTTATTTTTTAGTGGTGGGGTTGTTATTTTTCGAGTTGTTTGTTTTCCCATCTAGAGTTGTTACTTTTCCAGTTTGTTGAGTTTTGCAGGCAAATTCAAACAAGGAGTTAGTAAGAATGGTTGAGTTGTCATTATATTACGCAATAGTTGTTAATATGAGTGTTGAATTGTTAATAATTTGTGTCTGATGCATGTTATCATTACTGATGACATAACCTATAGTGAAGGCATAACAACCACTTGTAAATAACAACTACTTAATAACAACAAAAACAACAACTCTATCAATACGAAATAAGAACCTCATAGTGAATGAATAAGAACTTGATAACTGAAAAATAACTTACACACGACAGCAAAAATAATAACTCCAGTACTTAAAAATAAGAACCCCATATTGAATGAATAACAACTCCAGCAGTAGGAAATAATAACCCCATAATGAAGGTATAACAACCATTTGTAAATAACAACTATCTAATGACAACAAAAATAATAACTCTATTAGTAGGAAATAAGAACCTCATATTGTGAATTTGAGACGCAAGCACAATACCTAAACTAAAGCAAAAAGAACATATTGTGTTTATGAAAATAACAACTCCACCAATTACAAATGGCAACTCTATTATGTAAAAATAACAATTTTAGCATAAGACTTTTCAACACTACTCTAATGAGAATATTTCATATATGTGCACTGTACAGTTACAGCAGTAATGAGAAGCAAACATAAAATGATTATAATATACACAATTATTTGTATCAAGATCTACCCTATAATCCAAAAGGTGGAACTTGTTGAAAGTTACAAAAAAATAGCATTCTCCCTTTGCTTAACTATTTACAAAGCAAAAATTAGTGTGCTCTATATTTACACAAAAACTATACAACCCAACACTATTTCTCAACTCAGATTTAGATTATTACAAGTCTTGACTGTGTGTCTAGGCTCATAGCATTTTTCACAGTGATAAGTCTTTTTGTTATGAAATTAAGACGCAATTATTTTTCTCACTTGACCACAAACATATATTTAACCTCCTCTATCATTTTTAAATTGTCCGACATATAAACATAATACAATATATGCTTTCCAAACGATTTGGCCATGACAACCTCCACCAAATATAGATTATTAACAACTCAATTACTCACATTAACAACTATCGCATACTATAATAACAACTCATGTTTCCCTCTCATATCAGACCATGTTATGTCAAAACATAACAGTAGTAAAGCTAGTGCATAAGACTGTCAATGACACAATGAATGGAAAAATTAAACCTATATATTTCATGACACAATAAATGGGATAAAGGTGATATCTTCGGTGCTTGTCCTTTGGGGCATTTCATTATACGTCTATCAATAGTACTTGGATGAGACTAAGTCTAAAACTCATCAATATACAAGGCATAGTGATATATTCAGAGATTCGTGGTTTCACCCAATGAATGAATAATTACAATAATCATCCATACAAAATACTATATTTAGCGTATGTTAAAATGACATTTTATCAAATTATACTACTGATAAGCCTTCCTCTACAATTATGTAGGCTCTGTCCAGTGTCCTCCACTCACATGTAATGGCATATAGTTGTTGCTTCCAATTCCCATCACTAGTTTCTGCTTTAATTTAAAAATGTCATCCCACGAATATCCCAAGCCAGAACAAAACTAAATAAATGCTTTATATTATTATTAGTACTATTATTATTAAGACAGATTTTCACAAATCCAACAACATGCTAAAACAATGAGTTAATACATATTCACCTGTCAAATACTAGAATATTTCCTCCTTTAAATTCACGTTCCATCATATTCAAATAGCTCCAGAAAGAGGAATAAGATAAAAAAATATTATTTTTATCAATACCATCATCATACATTACACTAAATAAGAAATTGTCAAGAAAATTTGTAAGGAATCCACCAACCCTTTTTTCTCTAATGAATTATTCGGAGACCCTATTAGGAAATCAAATACTATCATACACCAAAAACATAAAAAAAATCAGACCAACTTAATACAATGAACCTTAAACATGTGCATGTTTCTTCATAAGATGAATCAATGTAATAATATGTATGCTTGTTTAAGACTAATTCCACATGGACAATGTTGTGGACAGAAAAATACCATCAAGATATAATGATAACGTGTCAGAGATTCTCTTTTGTAATGATTATTTAATGTCTACTATTTTTTCTTTGCCAGAATGTCTAGTGAAAAATACAATATAATACTATTAAAAAGGAAAGGGGAATTTTTTTAATGTACCTTCTAGACAAGGATGCTTATATCATATTGAGAAGACCCATAATTTGAAAGTGGGTAGATACTGGCTCTAAGGGCTATTTGATTTTTAATTTGAATAAAATCATAGCAAAGAATATTATAACAACCAGTAGCTTAATATGCATCACTCTGAAATAATTAAAACAAAATATGTAAATGATTAAGGGAAATAGAAGAAACATAGAGAAATAAGAAATTAATATAACTCACTGTCCAATATGTGAAGAGTCTGGTATTGTTATCTACATACAGATCAAGGCTGATATAAATTGCCATAACATAATATAAAAAGGAACATGAAATTGATGCACACTTTGAAAGAGAAAAAGAAGAAGAGACAGAAGCAAACAAGTCAAATCTCATTCGTACCTACCAACTAGCTTTAATGTTGTTAAGATCTTGACCAAAAGAACAACAAAAGATCCAAAATAATTGTATAGCTTATTCAGAATAAAGGCAAAGAAAAAGAAGGACACGAGGAGTGAGAGGTGCGAAGAGAACAAAAGACAAAAGCGATAAGGAAAAGAGCATCGAAAACAAGAAGTGGTGACTCATTCTTTCTCTTTTTTTAACATTGAGGGTAACTAAAGAAAATATGAGCAAGGGACAATTATGTCTTTTTACAATTAAAAAGATTCATGTGAGGTCCCATAGAACTTGATATTAATTATGTTATTTCTTAAGACTTTTTTAATATTTTATATCTTCTATGAGACCTAGATGTTATTTTCCCTAAAATATAGCCTAAATGTTGACATGATATAATTTAAATGCTATAATATTTTAAATAATTAAATTATAAAGATTGAGTTCATGTTTGGATGCATGGTTACAAAATTAATTTTGGGCAAACCTCAGTTTGGAAAAATTTGAAATAAACATCAATTTTTGTCCAGAATTTATTTTGGTCAATACTTCGGTTTAAAATCATGATTTTGAATAAGCTACTGAAAATAGGTTTTGGAACAGTAAAAAAGCTTATGGACTATCCAATTACTATTTTACCCTTACTTTTTCTTATACCCTCTCTCCTCTCTATTCTCTCTCATCTCTCTTGATCACATTATCTCATCTTTCCTCTCTCTTCTCTACACTCTCTCCTCTCTTATATTTCTTCTCTCTTATCTCTCCTCTCTCCTTTCTCCTATTTATTCTCTCTCCTCTCTCCTCTCTCATACTTTAATCAAATCATATATTTTTTTGGTAATTTATCAATATAAAAAGTGATTCTACTACTAATCATCCAAACATCTCTATTTTCATAATCTATTCTTCCCAAAATCTAACCTGTAGAATCTATTTTTTCCAAAATATATTCTTCCCAAAATCTATTTTCTAAAATATATTTTTCCCAAAATCTATTCTCCAAAAGTTAATCCAAACACACCTTGAGTTATATCAAATAAAAATTTAAAAAATAAATTATAATAAAATTAAAATTACAGTAATTAAATTATATAAATTAATAATAATAACAACTCGTTAAATATTAAAATTATAATTATAATAAAATAATATTTTTTAACTATTAAATAATTTAAATAATTATATATTTTATCATTTTGACAATCTATCGGTCAATTAATTAAAGTATAAGGAAAAGGCAGACGAGGCAGGCCATGAAACACAGAGAGCCGTACATCCTGAAATATAGCGGTGGTCGTTTCTATGGTACTACGTCATGACCCCAGCAAATTCAAATTCATGGCCTTTCGTGGCTTGAAAGGTTCCTTCCTTCTTTCGCTCACCGTCCTCAGTCCTCACCTGTCAACTTTATCACTAAGACTCTTTTCTTTTTTTTCACAAGTCATAGTACTCATGTGGAGTTACATGTTACTTTAAATACAAATAAAGAAAAATTAATACTCTAAAAAATAGAAAAATATAAATTAAAACTCTAATATTTATTATAAATAATATAAAAATATAAGGACTCACTATGTTATTTTAAAATTTTAGGTGAAAAGGTCAAAATGATAGAGAGGATAGGTATTTTGGTCTTTTTAACTAAAATCTCAATATGTCAAAATAAGTCTTCATACCTTTGTGTCATCTGTAAACATTAGAATCTCAATTTAAGTTTTTTTTTTCAGAATTTTTTGGGATCATTTTCCCTACAAATAAATGTAAAATAGTTAAACATAAACATTACGATGAATTATAAATCTTACACATAATTTTTTTTTTTGCACTTTCTCTTTAATTTTATGAATAATTAAATATCAATTGTCTGAATTTTGTTGTGCAGCATTCTTCGTGCTCCCATATTTTGTTATCATTTTGTCTCATGTCAAAGTAAAGTAGCAGTTATTACCCCAAAAAAACAACAAAGAAATTAACACAATCCCCCTGTTTAAATTTAGAAAAACTATTTTACAAACACTTATATTTTTTCTTAATTTTAAATTTATACTTATATATTTTATTTGCTTAATTAAAACTTTAATTTTAGTCTGTTAATAAACTTTATTATATTAATACTATTAACTATAGTTTAAGAGCTATCCGTACTAATAGAATATAATCAAAATATTTAATTAAAAGAGAAAAATACACATATATCAAGTTAATTACAATTTTGAGAAAATACAAATAGCTACAAAATAATTTTCCCTTTTAATTTTATCTCAATATCTAAGAGTTTTATTGGTCTACAATGAAAACTAATATCTCCCTTTACTGGAAGGTAAATGCCACAAATCTAAAATTAGATATATATAATAATAAAATTTAATGAATAATATAAAAATTAGCTTATTATTTATTTTTTTTTATTTTGATTGAGATTGACAAGTTGTAATGGCCTAAGTTTACAAGCCATATCAAAGTCATAATATTGTCCGAGGAACTTTCATACATTCTCTATGCTCACACAAATAAGTGCTATTGGTGACAACTTTTAGAAATTACCGTAATTGTGTAAAATAATTCAAATTATAATATTGAAGACCAAAGGTATAATCTTATTTAAAAGAAAAGAAAGAAGCAAAAGTAAAGATCTTATCTAATCTTTTGCCAACAAGCTCTCCTCAATTTATATATTCACATCAGTCTCCTCAAGTCGGCAAAAACACATTTATCTAAAGGAAGTGGAAAAATAACCCTAATTCTAGCTGTTCATCCCCACCTCACAGCTGACAGCCCCTCAATTTAAATAGGATAATAATAATAATAATATCGAACCCAGAAACTGTGGATGGAGAGCAACGCAGCTTTAGTCGAAAAATCTCCTGTCCTGTCATTGGTTGGCGGCGAAATCTAGCAGAACCGAGAACTATGGTGGGCCACGTTCGTCGCCGGCGGAATCTCAAAGTGCCATAGTCTCCCCACGGCATGAGCCCTGTACTTCCCACAAAGGAACTCCTCCGCGTACATCTTCTCCACCTTCCGATCTACATCGTGCAAGAAAACGTGCGTCACACCTGATCCCTTCTTATTCCTCGCCATTACAGCCGCCGAGAAGATCGCCGCCATCCGCCCCGGCGCCTCCGGGAAATACCCCCTCGGAGCGTCGATCATGATCAGATCCCACTCCCTATCGTACACTATCTCCGGCAGATTGTGGAGCGCCAGTTTGCAATTCTCGTTACCACGAAGATACGCCTTCTCCGGCGAACACTTCGGCTCCGACCGATACGAAGAGAGAAGCCGGTCCGCTTCTTTGAGCTGTGTACGGTAATGTACATAGTGTGCCTGCAGGTGAGGAGCGTCCTTGAGAACTGTTTGGACCCATTTAGGATCCTCCTCAAGGAAAACAGTAGTACCACCGGGATTAATCGATTCCCACATGAGCGAGTCGTGACCGAGGCCGAAGACGAGGAAGTTGCTCGGCCGGCCTAAAGATCTGAGCACATCAAAGGATACTCGGATCTCCGATAGCGATTGCTGAGGGACGACTGGAGTGGTGGCGTAGTGAAGTATAGCCTTGAGCTGGCTCGACGTGGCGGGAAGATCCTCCGCCGCACCGCCTTTAGCCGCCGCCATGACAGAACACAATAAGAAGCTATTAGTGTTCCGGGCAACGGTGGATATGTAAAACGAGCAGCTGATTAAACCAATCAGAGCCAAAACCAAGAACAATGGCTTCTCCGGGAGGGCCAACCTTTTCTTCATCATATCCCAAAATTCCTGAACTGTCCGTAAGTACAATGAATTGGATCGTTAATATATATAGAAGTAATTTTCAGAAGGAATGAATTTTAGGGTTTATGAGTAATCAATGAAGTAGTAGAAAAAGGAGAGCGATGGACTAAGAAGAGATATTTGGAGAAAAATCAAAGTAATGAGATTTGGGAAGGAGATATTGAAGAAAATAACATAATCTAAACTGATTCTAATTTAGGGTGAGATTTTTGGCCCACATTATCTATTAAAAAACACAAATATGGGTTGCAAAATTTGAATTTATATTTATATTAAAATTAAATAAATAAAGGATTAAGGGCGGTTGTGGCGGTTGGAAGATGAAAAACAATAGTCCGGCTGCTCAATTGTTTGCAGTATTGCGTACTACTTAAATTATAAAATTTATTAAAAAATAATTATTCATGTTTTGTTGAATTATATGTCATCCTCTTTCATTCTTCTTCTTCTTAATCTTTATTATATCAATATTTAAACTGTTTAAATTTATTTTTATAAAATTATGTTAAAAATTAATTATAATTTAAACTGTTAAAATTTAATATAGATAGTTTAAAATTACAGTAAAATTTGATCTAAAGATTAAAAAGGAGAAGAGTGAAAAATCGTATCCTATATGTTTAAACTCAAGTGGATCATGAGATAATCACAAATTTTACAGAATATTTAAATCGTTTATAAATATATATATATATATATATTTGATAATAAATCATAAGAAATCACTTTCAAAATTTTATTTAAAAATAGTAACTTGTTATATTTTTATGAAAAATATTGTAAAAGCTAAACCATTCAAAGACATATAACATATTCATCATACTCTTTTATATTTATTTTTGAATTTTTATTAAATTAGAGTACAATCCATGAATTTGTGTAAAATCTAAAATAAATTTAATCGCCTTTATACACACACGCACACACACATAGTGTATTTGCAAGAAAATCTCAAATAGATCATGTCATACCTTGTGAATAAGATAACTCTTTGCATTTTTAATATTTTATTAAATATATACTATATAATAAATCATACTATATATATTTACTAGTCATATATAAATTTATCAGATAATAAATATTTTTATATAAAAATATATTAGGTCCTCTTTATCCATAAAACTTTTAAATATAAAGTTTTTACTAAATTTTCTATGATAATGATCTATAAATTCAGAAAATAAAAAATAATAAAATTTAAATTATATCTATTAATAATATATATTTTATTAATAATAATAGATATAGTATTAACAATATAAAATCTTATTTTAGTATTTATAATTTTTTTATGTCATTTTCCGATATAAACTCAAAGGATGAGATTAGATTTTAAATATAAATTTAATTCAATAAACTATTGTGGTTGTTTAAATATCGTGGTGGGAATCTTGCCAAGTCACCACCACGTGGTGAAGCAGTAGTGTGACACGTACGACCGTATAATTTAAAACTTCAAATGAAAAAGAGAATTTCGATGATTCACTTCAAAGTTCACAGTTCTTTATTGATTTTGCCACAAAAGATTATCCAAAACTGGAAATAAATAGTATATACCAAAATTTTTTATATAGAAACTATTTTAATAAGAATTTAAAAAAATATTTATAAATTTTTTTTGAATAAATTTAAAAAAAATTAGAGAAAAATTTATAAAAAAATAATTTTAAATAAATGAGTGTTTAAATAATTATTATTAAAAATATTTTTATAATTTGAATATTATAAAAAATTTATAATTTTATTAAAAATAGGGATAGTAGAGAGGAGAAATAATGTAAAAAAGGTTAAGAGTAAAATAATAATTAGATAGTATATAAACTCTTTTACTATTTTAAAAAATAATCTCACTAATTTATATTATTTTACAAATTGGTCTCATTAGTTTATCTAAAAATCTTTTTAAATAAATATAATTATTTATTTTAAAAAAATAAATTAAAATTTAGATAAAAATTATTTTAAAACTATAATTTTAACAATTATTAAACATGTTTAGTATAGTGTTAAATATAAAATATAGAAATATTGGCAAATTGTAAGATAGAATACGGAAAGTTGTTACGCATTATTAAAGATTAAAATGAATAAAATATCAGTGAATTATTTCGAACTGTCAAACAAGTTCATGAAGATGTGATTTAGAAAAGTACAAACCAACTATTATATTCCCTTCACTTAAATAAGAACAGACAAACTTAAATTAAAATAGAGATAAATTGAGAAAGGATTGCGAATGAGTGGATGGGATTTCATTTATTGCGTGTGTATATTAGAGGTTGCTATATCTGATTAATTAAATCCAAAGCCTTTCCATGTGATTAGTTATCATTTTTACTGCAAAACACGTGGATAGTCAATTATTCCTTCTTCAGTTTTGACTTTGAGTTTTGACTGAATCCTAATTAGCAATCCCTCTAATCACGGGCCTTAATTAGACTTTTGGCTTCTAATCCAATTATTTCTCCTGCTGACCAAATTTGTCATTTCATCTCCTGAACCATGAAAGCCATGTCATGTTTATTAGTTTTCTTTTTTAAAAAAATATTTGAGTAACTTATATTCAATGCAATACAATAATTTAAGAATGCTCACAAGACATGATAAGATTGGGATAATCCTTTCCCTACATAGAATGTAAAATACGCCCCATGTTCCATCCTGTCTATAATTTATTCTGGTCCCATCAAGATTAGGACTAGACAGAAATTTTTTATCTCAATTTTTTTAAAAAAATATTATAATAAAATCATCTTAGTAAATTATTTTTTATAAAATACCACAATAACTTCTTCTAAATATTAATATTTCTCTCTAATATAAAATGATAACTTACCCAGATTAGGAAAAAACAATGAGGAAGAATAAAAATATTCGTATAAGAATATTTGTAAGTAAAAATATCTGTATAAAAATATATATATGAGAGTGGTGACTAGTGAGACCTGTGATGTGAGCGAGCAAAGCGTGAGAGGAGAGACAGAGAGCCTGAGACGAGTGGACAGAGTAAAAAAGATGAGATAATGTAATATATATTTTTATTAAAAAATTGGGATAAGGACGGGACAGGAGTCTTGAGAGTTAGACCGAGATCTGTCCCATCCTGACTCTCCTCTCTGTCCCGTCCTGATGGTTTCCTATTTTAGTTTTTCTCATGATGGGATAGACATGTATCGAAACTACCGAAATTGGGCCAGGACACCTAAAGACGGAACAATTTGGATATTCCTACATTTACTTATCCTATAATCCTTTTATAATATTTATAAATCACTTTTATTGTGTTTTATACAGACTAAAAAATTTCTTAATTTTTATTAAGTTTATCTTAAAATTTAATAATCACTATTTAATATATATTATACTCCATAAGTGAATATAATCAACATGATAATAGATAAAAGAAAAAGTATACATTTATATAAAATATTTAATAATGTGATTTATAAATATGATAAAAATATTTTTCTTTCCCTGCTCTATATATAGGACCAGATGAATAACAATGTTTTAAAAGTGGGACGTATTATCCTATTATGTGGAGTAGGTTATATGAATCGTATGACTCTATTGTGATATAAAAAAAATAAATATTTAAATAAACTATTAATTAAGAAGTCATGCTGAGTAATTTTATTGATTATTTTCTTTAATTTTTCTCACCAACAATTGAACTGATGATGTAAGAATTTAAAAATTAATAAAATTAATTATATGCATACATAATAATATATGTAAGAATTAAATCAATAATAATTCTAATTATCAATATAATAATACTATAGTATATGAAGTTTTTAATGCAATAAACTATATGGTTATAAATAATCTAAAAATATATTGGGTTTTTGAGAGGGCCACTTGTTTGTTTAATTTTTGTAGGGCTTTTGATATTTTTCAACCTCTTATTTGTTGAAACAAAAATTTGACAGATTTTTTAAAAATTGTTTTGATTCCCATATATTTTAACTTAATAGTGACTCAATTCCAATTTAAATCTGGTCAACAATAAAAACAATTTTTTATTAGTCTATATCACATAGCTTTTTTTTTAAAAAAAATTAACATTGCCCGCTTATTAACAATATATATTTAGAATTATATATAAATATGTTGAGGATTAATTATTTATAAAAAATATAATATACGTATATGTATAGCGGGGAACATTGCCCTGATTTATAAATTATTTTTAATATATTTTAAATAAATAAAGAAAATTTAAAATTTTATTAATTTTATTTTAAAATTTAATTTTTTTTAACTTTATTTATATTTAAATATTTAATATATATTATATTTCATATAAATAAAATCAGAATAATAATAAACGATCATATAACAAAAATTTAACGATGCCCTACAAATATTTTTCTCCCTACCCTATAAATCAAACAAGATTAGTAGTATTGATAAATGATTATTATTGTGAATATAAGCGCGTTGATTGAGCAACAAATTTTGGCTTTGAAAAGTCAATGTTCTCACTCAATCAAATCACATCGCGCTTAGCTTGACCTCGAAAAGTCCCATCCTCTCTCTCGTCTTCTCTTCTCTTCTTTCTTTGTTAGCATTGAATGCTTCGCAGTGGAAGAAAATTAAATTATAACTTGAAAATCAAATTTTAAAAGAAAACGACAAACGAACCAAACAAAACGCTTTGTTCATCATATGCGGCGGAGAAGGACGTACGGCAAGTTTTGGCTTTGTTGTTTTGGTTAGAGGGATAATTTCAAGGAGTTAGGCCTCATTCCCCCAAATCCCGTGGCTATCTCACTCTTCCTGTAAAATAATTTCTTCATACCTCTTTATAAAAAGACAAATAACCATTTTACACTAAGGAATAGAATTATCATCAATAAATATATTTAAAAGATAAAATATTATTTTATCCTCTAAACTTATATCAAATTTCAATATAATCTCTTAAATTTATAAATTATATTATTTTTAATTATTTAATTTTAATATTATTAATCTTATTTAACCGAAAATAGTAACTCAATATCAAGGACAATCTCCTCAATCCCTTAGCAAGAGATACTATCACTTATCAAAGAATTCTCTAGTGTTAAGTTTGATGTTGTGTATTTTACTTCTTTTTAGCTGAGGTGTACATAAATAGAGTTAGGTAGGATAGTATATTTAATTAATATTCTATCTAAAAAAAGTATAGGTTATATTTTATAACCTAATACTTGGCCTTATGTGAAGAAGCCCTAATAATTTTAAATTAGGTATGGTGGGTTAAATATACCTAAGTCATAATGTCATTCTTATATTGTGAAAAAAATCTTCAATTATGAATTTCTAAAATAATATCATATTTATGTGTCTTCAAGAGTTAAATAATATCTATAATTCACTAAGAATAAGACAACAAAAATAATAATTAAAGTATTGAGATTTATTGAAGTAGTTTGTAATTACAACTTTACATCAATTCCCCAAATATTGATAAAGAGAGTATCTAAAAAAATAAAATAAATAATTATAATGTAATCATATGATAATTAATAAAGTTAAAAAGAAGAAAAAATTAGTATAGTTATAAATATTAAAATATACAACTTACGTATTTAACTATTCATATTTCTAAAATGACCTTCTAGTCACCACCAACTATCATATTCTTCCTTTCAAATGTATCATACTAACATATAGATAAAAAAGTAAAAAAATAAATAAAAAAAGTGATGCTCATGGGCTGGGTAGGATAAGGCAACCCCTATGCCCGATGCCCAACCCAAAAACTACATAACCCGTATTTTGCAGTCTGATGCCAATTATGCCTTATATTTATCAGGCTATACATGATATTTTTATTATGGCTCAAGTGGATATATCGAGCTATAGACTTTATGCACAGCCTTAATTTTAGCATTCTCTTGCTAATATATATGCTCACGTTGTTTTGTTTATTTGTTAGACATTTTAATTTTAATAGTTTTGTCTTTTTATAAAAAAATATATATATAAAGGCACAAAGCATACTTATAATCATTTTTTATATATAAAATTAAAATAAACCTACTACTCAACAAGTAATTTTAATTTTAAAATATAAAAATAATTATATTAATTTATTAAAAGTAAAATAAATATGCTGACAATCTGCAGGTTTATTTTAATTTTATATTATATAAATAATTATAAACATATTTTATTAGTATTTAATTACATAATTATTATTTAAATTTACTAATTTTAAGTACAGTGCAATTTCATATAAATTTTATACATTTAGTGATGATTCAGAATACAGGTAAACTTGAGTGAAATTATATAATATGAAAAATTAGAAAAAAATGCTTCGTTGCAAATTTTATTAGTAAAAAAAAAACGTTAGTTTTTTATACATATAAAGTAGTAATACTCTGCTATAAAGTACCAATACGCTGCTACAAAAAACCAGTACTACAATTTAAGTCTTTATTTGGATTCAGAGAAGACGATGTGGTGGAACGGAAAAGATGACGCAGAGTCATAGAGAAGAGGGCAACGTTGAGGTAGCCATCGAACAAGGTTGCACTTGAAATTGATGGAGAGGAGATGAATTGCTTGAGAACTTGTTGGGGGCGCTGTGAATGTGAATGAAGTATGAGGGTGGCTGCGAACCAGTTTCTCTAAATATTTAGGTTTCAAAGTGCTACCTTGTAGAGCTGGTGTTTACAAAACCCAATCTAAAAGCCCAAAGATATTATTTTTTAAAATTATTTTTGATACTTTTAAGATTAGTTGTATAAATACTCGGTCTAAAACATATACATTTTAGACCAAATATTTAAATAGACGGTCTAAAAATATATTTTAGATTGGTTATAGAAATTGATATAAAAAATGTAGTTGTTAATAGTATTAAGTTTATAATAAATATTTAATAAAGTGAAATAAATTTTGTTACAAAACTAGTAAATTCTCCTAAGGGATACATCTAATTTAAAATGTTTGAGATTTATAAAAAGAAGTTATTAATTGCAATGTTGTTATTGGAAATATATAATAAAGTGTAGTAAATTGTCTCAGAAAAATAGTAAATTGTATGTGGTTAAAATAAAAGTTAAAATTGTAAAAGTATCTAAATTTTAAAATTTTTATTTAGTCAGTTATGATTATGAATTTGAGATTTTAGAAATTGGTGTAATCATTTTAGAATTTAGAAATTTAAAAAGTATTTTTTAAGAATTTCTCCTATAATATATTCCTTCAGTCATAAATATAGGATATAATTGGAGAGTTAATTTTGATAATAAATATAAGACATATTTTCTAAATTTTCTAACTCTTTCTTAAATACTCATATTGATACTCTTTCAACAATAATTAAATAAAGGAATG
The DNA here is from genome assembly GCA_037074615.1 of Leucaena leucocephala. Classification (NCBI taxonomy): domain Eukaryota; kingdom Viridiplantae; phylum Streptophyta; class Magnoliopsida; order Fabales; family Fabaceae; genus Leucaena; species Leucaena leucocephala. The sequence continues at coordinate 16,723,505 of CM073538.1, forward strand.
AGAGAAGGAGTTAAGGAATATGATTAGAATGCATTAAAAAAATATGTTACTATAACTAACTTTTTTAAAATACTCAAATTAGTTAAATAGATCATATATTTATTATTAGGGGAGTACATGTATATATTGCATGAGACAAACACTTAACTACCTACTATATGAGCTAAGATTATTTAACTACTCGTAGAAGGTAGACATTAATGATATGAAATTACAAGCAGAATGAAATTCGTGACCTCCTACTTGTAGGATAGCTTTTATGTTATTATGCTATAAGGTTATTAACATTATTTACCTATTTTGAGCAAACAAATACACATGCTTTCAACTTTCTAATCACATGGCACTTGGTTTTATATAGAGCTAATAAAATGGGCTGGATTCGGTGTAAGGAATTGGAAGACACGCAGCGGAAATTAACTTAATTTTTTTTTCCATTCCTTGCCAGGATCTACCGTATGTGTTTAAGTCAAGTGGGAAGAAACATTACCCTCAGTGTTCCTCAGCGACTTCCACAGCTTCTGGTCACGACGTTCACAGCTTCTCTCCGCGGCTCGTGCTCCCTTTTTGATCGCAAGAAGTCGACGACTCAGGTCGGCTTCCTCTACTGGTATCCATACGAACAGCGTTCCAACCACGAACGACGTGCTAGCGTCTCCTGTCCCTCTAAGGCTTTCTCAAGAATTCATCCTCTCCGTCTCTATTTCAGTAGTTTCTTATCTGCAAACCTTTTGCAAATTCTCCTTCGGCCTTTATGTGTTCTATATCTTTTAAAACGTAGCTCCTAAAATCAGATATATAGGATGCTATGCTTTTTTCTCTTTACAAAATTGGATTTTGGAGTTAATCTTATATTAATTCTGAAATTAATACAATATCATATATTGTATAATTTGATAAGAAACTAATTAAATAAATAATATTTATATTAAATTCATCCCACATATTTAATTCACCTATTTATTTAACTTAAAATAAAGATAAGACTGGACTATATTTGATTTATTCTCATAAATCAAATTTGAGATATCATATCAATTTGAATTTCAAATTCAAACGTGATAGAGATTTAATTTATCCTTATAAATTAAATCTCATATATCTTTTATATATAATGTATATATACGAATTTATATATATACGAATATAAATATAAATAAATATATACATCCACCCTGGATCATTCATTGAATCTGAACATGTCTTAGATTCAATGAATCTGGACATCATAGCTCGTGTTGGGCTATTTTGTGTGCAACCCTGTAGGCCTATATGAAGTTGGCAGTGGGCCATTTGCTATACTGGCCCACAAGTCGCAATCGGTCTCTAGCAAAACATAACGACTACCCAAATCATATGAGGATCGTTAAACAATATAACCTTTTATACAACAATATCATGTCCCTTCTGTCACGCGATATTTTGGTCATGGATGAGGCATAGATAATGTCATCCTCCTATTCCTGACCGTTACTTTCTCGATTCCTGAGTAGTCTGACTGTAGAAATGGAACTACCTTTCCATTACAGTATGGCCATACATTTTTCAGACTCACTCATCGAGGGGCCCAGTAATATCTCTCTACGAATGTGAGGGACAAATTCTATCTTGACCATTCACATTCCTCTGCATGAAAAACCACTAAGCCCAAACATAGTCTTTATGATCACTTAGTCAAAAGTGACTTTTGACTAGCTCAAAGCTGAGCGTTTGTCATGTAGGAATCCATGATGATCTCAGGTCAAAGGGCATAGTGACATAGTTTGTATATGAGAGAAACTTATGACGTAATCCATGCAGTTCTCTCATAGCGGGTCGGTCCAACACCATATAATCTTACATGTGCCTATGACTTTGATTTATATCTCTATACATCTTCAAAGTTATACTGGTCTTATTTCATCTCTGCTCTCGCATAGATGACCGACCAGGGACATTTAGGATAAGATCATGAATTATCTAAGGATGGTCATCACAGTAAACATGCAAATAATATGATAACACAATTAATAAATTTATAAATTAATAATCTTCATAAGACAATGATTGGGCCCTAGGGCACAATTTCCAACATTCGGGCTAGCTCGTTTTGCAGCGGGTTAGCCTGTTTTAAAATCGGTCAGCCCGCTAACCTGATTTTTTTATGAAAATATTATTAATATTATTATTTAGTTTACTCAAATATTATTTCAAATAATCTCATTATCGAATACTAATAAAGATGATTATTTATTTGTTGATATGTGTTGATATATTGTAATTGATTAATATTATGTTAGTATTTATTTAGATTTATAGTTATAAAATGTGAAAATTTTTAATAAAAAATAGAAATTTTTAAATGTATAACATTAGCAATTTTTTGATTTTGCAAATATGACATTAGTAATTTTTCTAGTATTTTAAAATTTTAAAAATAATTTTGTAAAAAATATTTTTTTTAAAAAAATAAAGGTGTCATGCTAGCCTGCCTTTGTGATAGGCTGCACAATAGTACTGGGAATACAAACCATCCTATCACAACCCATTGGCTAGAAGGCACAATCCGTCACAAAACGGGATAGTATTTTGCCAGCCTAAACCCTCCCCCTTTATAGGCGGGCTGAATAAATAGTACAATAATTCATCACAATATAAATAAATATTAACACCATAATATTAATCTACCACAATCATTCAAGTGCCAACACATTGACAAAACAATAATCGTCTTTATTAGTCTTCAATATTTGAAGTATTTGAAGCAATATATGAAATTGCAACAATATCATCAACATTACAATAATCACCTTCCTCTTTCTTATACTCATCTACAACATAGCACATCACACAGCATTAAAAAAAGAGTTAATAAGATTGAATTAATCTATACAAGAAAAAGATAAATGGGCAAGAAAATCTAATTAAATTATCACCTTATGAATAACCCAACATCTAATTGCGAGTGCAAATAATAGTTTCAACATTTTTGGAAGAAGACTATGATACTTTGTAAGAACTCATGAACCAATACTAAAAACTGATTCACTTGCAACTGTGGTTATTGGAATAGATAGTATGTCAAAAGCCATCTTTAAAAAGTAAAAAAATAGAGTCACATTATTCATCAAATAACTCAACAAATTAAATTTGACAGACAATCTAAGATCAAGTGTTGCTTCTTCCAAATAAATGTGTAGTTTAGAGATACCACAGTATTTTTATTCTTCGCTTCAAAAAAATCATGCATCATATAAATTAAATGTTAACATTGATAACATGATAATAATCTAAATTAATAACTAACATTAAATATTTCAAACTTACTTCAAAAGCATCTAAATAGTTATTTTTAGGGGTGTGCATGGGCAGGGCTTGGCAGGGCAACCCCCTGCCCGGTGCCCTGCCTAAAAAATACATGGGCTACATTTTACAGCTCGATACCCGGCCCTACCCGATAAAACCCTAATAATTTTGGACTGAGCATGAGCGGGCTAGGCATGTGCGGACTGGGCATGCCCAAGTCATGATGTCATGCTCATGTTGTGAAAAAAATCTGCAATTATGAACTTCTAAAATAATACCATATTCATGTGTCTTCAACAGTTAAATAATATCTATAATTCACTAAGAATAAGAGAACAAAGATAATAATTAAAATTTTGAGATTCATTGCATATAAAAAATAAGCGTTGAAATTTAAGTAGTTTATAGTTATAACTTTGCATCAATCTCCCCAATATTGACAAAGATAAAGTATCTAAAAAAATAAAATAAATAATTATAATTTGTAATGTAATCATATGATAATTAACAAAGTTAAAAAAAGAAGAAAAAATTAGTATAGTTATAAATATTAAAATATACAACTTACCTACTTAACTACTTATATTTCTAAAATTATCTTATAGTCACCAGTAGCTATCATATTCTCCCTTCTAAGATAGAGAAAAAATAAAAAAAATATAAGAAGGGGTGCTCATGGGCAGGGTAGGGTAGGGCAACCCCTATGCCCGGTGCCCAGCCTGAAAAACGCATGGGCTGTATTTTGCAGCCCGATGCCCAGCCCTGCCCTATATTTATCGAGTTGGGCAGGGCATACCGGGCCACGAATTTTGTGCACAGCCCTAGTTATTTTCATCATTTAGAGAGGAATTAACACCACTTTGTGGGAAAGATATTGTTGTTGACACATTGATATTAGAGCTTGATTGACCTATGACAAAAGGGGCTTAGGATGATGAAGATGATCCTATGCTTTTATATTCATTGAAGACATATTATAACTTTCTCCTAATGTGTTCAATCTTCTCTTCATAATTTATGAGATCAAGTTTTGCATAAGAAAATTTTACAACATTAAACTTTATCCGTGGATCAAGAATATTTGCCAATACAATAATGACACTACAATCACCCCAATATTTATCAAATTTTTGAAGCATCCTCGCAACCATATCTTGAATCAAAAGATCATCACTTTCCACATGTTGTTTCAACAGTGTCTCAATTTCGGAGATTCACATGAAATACATGTTAGCAATTGGATAAGATGACCCATAAATCATATTTGTAATAAATGCAAATGGCTTCAAGAATATGCATATCACTTCTGCTCTAGTCTACTCTTCAGGTGACGGGCAATGTATATAATTGCTATCATGCAAAGATAAGTTTACAAATGCACGACAATATCTAATTTCACTTTGAAGCATTGCATGTGTCAAATTCCATCTAATAGGGACATTTAATCTCAACCCCATTGAACTATCAATGCCCTCAACCAGTTGAACACACTTCTTGAAGTTTGTTAACCTTGAATCCTAGTGCTTTACATATATAATATTACTCCTAGTCTTTTGCATAGCATAACTCGCTACTGTCAAACCCTCATGCACTATGAGATTTAAGATATGGCATAACATCTCACATGGAAGAACTCCTCATTACATATCAAACCATTACATAAATTCAACCTATCTTTTAGTAAGGTTTGCATATTATCATTTGCTGAGGCATTATCCAAAGTAATAGAAAATATTTTATTTTGAATACCCCAGTATATAATGATATCCATGCTCCTTATTAGACAATTCAATACCAGAGTGTTGAGGTTTATCCTAGCAAATGCTAGTATCTTGCTATTAGGATTTTATTTCTCATCAATAAAGTATGTAGTCAAACAAAGATATCTTTCAGTAGCTAAGGAAGTCCAACAATTCGTAGTTAAACATACTCTACCAAGACTCCTTGCTAACTAATTTTTTATATTCTCTTTTGCTTTAATATAGAAATTTATAACATCAATCGTAACAGTTTTTCTAGAAATGGGCCTATAGTCAAGATTTAGATATGAGTGGAAATCTCTGAGTACCTCCCACTCAATAAAATAATATGGAACATCATGTCTGATGATACAATAAGCTAGCAAATCTCGAACTTTGTTCTGACCAAGTTTTCTAGCTTAACATTCCCTGCATGGTCTAACATCATGGCATTAACATCTTTAAATTTAGGGATTGCTGCACAAGTACTTATATGACGACAAATATATGAAGTCACATAATTCTTACCTCCAACACTATATGGTTTTTTTACACCATTTATATTTAGTTTTTTCTTTGCCATCTACTTTACCAATTTTAGTAAAGCAGTCCTAAACATCAAAGGTAATATTTTTTTTTTTTTTTGCTTTCTTACTTGGATTATCTTCTACAGAAACAAATGGGTCAGCTTATACAGATTGATTTTCCATATTAGTTGATTTAGTATTATCATCAACACTATTTCTTTTATGCTCCCCAATCCCAATGACAATGTCACCTGAATCTATCTTAAATTTGTACAAGTGACTGCAAAAATTAACAAGCAAACAACCAAACAGTTAAGACAATTCAAACTAGGATGGCATAAGATAATTCAAACAATCAGACATTTAAGACAAAACTTCAGTTAAAACAACATACAAACTATGCCTTTTATGAATTTTTTTAGCCACAACATAATTAAAGATGGGAGAAAGTTTCCAAATTTAATAATTCCATTTTTTGCCACAATACTTTCTATAAAGATTCTCATAATTGTATAGTGATACTATCAAAATAGAGAAAAGCAAGCGATTTGATCAGCAGTTAAACTCTTACATATTTAGCTGGTTGTTCTGTCTTTTTTGAAGTTGTGGTTTTGGAAGAGAGTTACAAAAAACTCAAGGAAGAGGAAAGCAAATTGGCCTTGCACATGGAGATTGTTATTCCTACAAGCAGAAATTTCTTAAAGCAATATTGGAAGGAAGAGGCATTGGAAGAAGGACAAAGCATTAGTTTCTAAAAGCTTAAGCTACAAGATTTCTTCTTAAAAAAACCTACCTTTACTTCGTTTGAAATCACCTTCAGATAATCATACTTGTTCAACTAGAGAACCACCTTAAGATTTCACAAAAAAAAACTAGGCTATCTTTGAAATTGAACCTTCACTATGTCTATTTTAGTAGACGATGACAGGTGAGGGCGATAGGCGATGGCAGGAGAGGCGAGAGAGATGGACAACAGAAAATGAGGTAAATGGCATGAGAGGCAGCCGAGACGATAGCGCAAGGCAACTATCACGAGAACGAGAGGAAGTCGATACGACTGGGCTACTGGGGCGAGAAGCTAAGAACCAACTGATGCGACAGCGAGAGCGGAATGTGAGTGGCTAAGATGGGGCATGAGAGATCAGCAGATCTGTTGGCTGAGATGGGGTACGGCTGCATGAGAGACAATTGAAACTAGGGCACTGAGCTCTAAAGTGAAGAATTGAGGGAGTGAAGAGTGATGACAAATCACGAAGAAAGTAAAGCTATCGGAATATTAAAAATTATTTAAAAAAGGTTTAGTTCGTTTCTTGTAAGGGGCTAATATAGCCCGCCCCATTTTACTATTTCTACTACACAGCCTGCCCCAATCAATCCACGAGTTGTGGTACACTGACTGGTTTTCCCACCTCTACTTTCACATAGGTGATGGGTTTAAAATGTAAAATAATAATGGATCCTATCTAGAAGGGGACAAAATTGAACAAGTGGGTAAGTGGGTTTCATTATATGATGCCTATGATTTCCTGCGTTGTTAATTCAATGTGTTGTCTGTTGTAATAATATTAAGCTCTCTTAATTATGTCTTAATTGAAGTAATTTAATTCTGTGCAGCATTATGTAATATGTAATTGAGTTTTATCTCATTACTTCTTACTTCTAAAGAAAGGCTAAATTGGTCTTTTGCAACTACTACTTCTTAGTGGGGTTAGATAACGATTATAAGATCAGGCTGAAGGCATCTATTATATTAGTAAAGATAACTACCCAAGTCTCGACAGTTTAATGCCTCTTAAAATGCTACATACTTTGACCTAATTACTCTTGTTTGTTTTTAAAATTCTTTTTACCATTCTTTATTTAATAAATATGTTAAGTGCTCAAAAGATAATAAAGAAAACAAAGGAAAAGGAATTCTAATAAGGAAAAGAGAGAAATGATCTCGCCTTTTCTATTGTTTCTGCTGAATTAGTCTCTTGAAAAAAAGAACTTGTGCATACATCACATGTATAAAAGGTCGAACATGTTGTGTTTTATGAAGTGGAGATCACGTTAAAAAAAAAAAAATCAATTCTTTTAACACGTGGGTATATGATATTAGAAGTTCCACGTTGATTAAATTTCAAGAGAACTCATGTCATAGCCACCTATAAATAGATAGTACCATGTGTTAAACCATCGTCTATGGATTCAACTAGTGAAATGATAAGACATGCGATTATTTGGAGCGAGTTTAATCTTTAAGGAGTACTATTTTATTGTAATTTTAGTCGTGATACTTGGAGAGACATCCTAATTCTTAAATGCCTAGGTTTACAATTGAGAGTAATAGACGGTTCGCCCTGCCTGATATTGATATCACCTAAAACGAAGGAAACTTCATCTTTCCCTTAGATTGTAAGTGAGCCCAATCCCTTTTTAAAAAAAATTGTATAAAAAAAAGGACCATTTGCTAATTAAAGCAGGCCAAGCTCTCAAGCTTTTGAGTTTCTCTATCCCCCTCATTTACCCATCTGTTTAGTTATATCTTTATATTTTTGTTATTTTATTCCCCTGCTGTTAGTAGAAAGGGTCCTCTAATTTTGGAGAGTTGCCGCATAAATTTTATTTGTGTGGTAGAATAACTCTTAAGTTTTAAGGACGATGTCCATAGGCATGATTCGAACTAAATTTATTTTTATTTTAATTTTGCAGAGAATTTCCCAACAAAACCTGCAACCCCAAACTTAAGAGATGATAAGGCCACCAACACTAAAAAGAAAGAGGCAGCCGACTCAATAACTCATGAAATAAAGGTGTTATACACTGTTGGACCTAACTGGCTTTTAAAAGACATGCAAGTATTTGAAGTTGGGCCAGTACACTACATGAGTCCACCTCCGATCACCATTAAATATCCATTAATTCCCTATAAATTAATAAATGAGTACTATAAATATGATATGACAAAAAATATTATCACCTTTAATATAAGAACTAGTTGAAGAGTTTGATCTAATTATAAATATAAGATCTTAATCTATTTTTTATATAATATTTATTTTTTTTTCTAAACTAATTTATTTAACTTATAAACTGATATATAATATAATATTATATATGAATATTTTAAGGAGATAGTGTTATATTTGTTAAAATTAACTTATTTATTTGACTTTATCAATCTATCATTTAGGCCTTATATCAAGAATTAGAAGAATTATAATATTATATATATGCTAAAATATATGTTTATTCTTCTAAATTTACATCAATTTTTAATTTATTTCTTTAAGTTTATGAAGTATATTTTTAGTTTCTTAATATTAACACTGTTATTTTTATCAACAAAAAATGATGATTCAGCAAATTTAAATGTTGACTTTACAGTTAAAAGCTGACATATTAATTTTTAATTTAAAATAAAATTATTATATTAAAGGATTAAACTTTAAACATCATTCTAGAAAAAAACTTTTAACGGCGGTTAAAAGTGGTATTTCATGACAGTTTTAGGAACGACGTAAATTCTACTACTAGTATAAGTCTATATTTTAATGGAGATTTTGTAATCAGTGTTAAAGATAATATTTCATGATAGTTTTATGTAAAAATTGTCTTGAAAGGTGCTTTTTTTAAATGGTTTTTATGTTTTCAGTTTTTTTCGACCTACACCCACCATTAGTTATCTCGATCATACTCATCAAAAGTATCATACCAGATTTAGAGAGAAGAAGTCAAATATCTGGTGAATAAACCGCAAACCCAAAGACTTTCTTTCATTAAAGCTCTTCGAGCTCCTTCCAACAAGATACATCTGCTACGACCACTATTAGTCACAACAGTCATCCTCACTGAGAGTATTGGACCTGATATAGAGAAGAAGTTATAGATATGACAAAAAAGTTAAAAATCTAGAAAGATGACGAATATAAAAGAAAACTTATAAGTCTTTAATATAAAGATGATAGCTTATATATATATGATGTATTACAATTTATAAACAACAAACACCTAAAACAGCAAAACAAATGAGAAAATGATTGAAATTAAAGGGTGATTTACTGGTTTTACAATGGGGGACCGTGATGGAGATGACGAAGACTTACGAACACATGCACTAAAAATAGAAAAAAATGCTGAAAAATGACTTTTGTGCAAGTCTACTAAGGTGGGACTGATGAACGGGACCACAATAGGCTATGAAAATGCTACTGTTCTTTTTCACGGCGATTTTATTTATAACTGTCGTGAAGTAGTACTGTAATAAGTATTTTTTTCTAATAGTACATATTCTTTCAATATTTAATTATATTTGCTAATTTAATATCTTTCGTCAATAAGTAAGGGTGTGCATGGTTAGAGCAACCCCTGCCTAAGCCCAAAGAAAGCATGTGTTATATTTTGCAGCCTAATGCCTGGCCTACCCGATAAAAGCCCTAACTATTTTAGGTTAGGCATGGATAGGCTGGGTATGCCCAAATAGTGATATCTTGCTCATATCATAGAAAAAATATGCAATCATAAATTTCTAAAATAATACCATATTTATGTCTTAAAGAATTAAAAAATATCCATAATCAACTAAAAATAAGACAACAACAAGATAATAATTAAAAGTCTTGATGTCTATCACAATTAAAATGATATTCAGTCACAAGTAGTCATCATATTCTCCTTTCTAACGTAGTATCTAGAGGAAAAAATAAAAGAAAAACTATATTACATATTATGAAGTAAAATATTTAATATAATTTATGATCTTTAAAATAAAAAATTACTTACAAACTGAATGGCATTTTCTATTTCATCAAAATTATCGAAGTCCTAAAACTTGTCAGCTAAATCATTGATAGATTAGCCATTTTATAGCCAATTTTAGTGCTTCTATCATTTTATAAGACAAATAGCTCCTGTAATGATCAACTATACATTTCCTAATGCTAAAGGCGGACTTAGAAGCCATTATAGAAATCGGAATAGCCAATACATCTCATGCCATATGGGAGAGAGTTTTATATTTTGTAAAATTAGCTTTTCACCATAACAATATGTTAAACTCATGTGCATAAGGGATTTCATCTCTTGAATCAGTTACAATATATCTATCTAACCCACTTTAAGGATCTGTTGAGGTTCTTATTTTTATAGATTCTAACCACTTATGGCCTGGATTCTCAGTATCATCATCATCATCAAAAGAAGGCAATGTAGTTGCATCTGTTGTAATTATTGAAACAATCTCCAATTTAATAGAAATCTTTACAGAGTACTTATCAAACAACTGATACAAACAATATTTGACCCTCTCATTCATAAGTGAGCATACTTCAGGGTTTTCATAAAGGATATCAAACATATGATTAACATAACCTAGTTTATAATGAGGATCCAAAATTACAGCCACAAACAGTAATAGATTCATATTATCTGCTTCACCCCAATACTTGTCATATTTTGCCTACATACTAATACTCATCTGTCCCAAAAAATTAACTCTGTTCATAATATTCTTTTGCAACATTTTTTAAACACGTGCAATCTGGGGGAAATATTCATTTGATGTTACAAAAAGGGAACTTAAAAATTTTAAAGTTATGTCATAGAATACTTTCAAGAATTTGATAAAGATCTTGGTATTATCCTAATCATCACTAATAGGACTAGAGAAGTCATCTTCGCCATGCTTTGCACCATGTCTACAAGAACCAGAAGCATCGCGTTCACGCCTAGAGCTTGAAGTGCTTAGCCTCAAGTAGGAAATGTAGTCATTATCTTCTTCATGCATCTACTCAAATACTTTCTGAAACTTCATTGCAATTTCCAACATCAAGTATGATGAGTTCCATCAAGTGTCAACATCAAGGTAAATAAGGCTTTTAGTATCTACTTTTTCAGCTTCAGCCCAAGTTTTGAATTTTAAGAAGTGTGAAGGAGAAGAATGAACATATCTAAATTCAACTATAGTTTTCCTGCATCGCTTCTCATCATACAGTTGTGTGACTATCGATCTTCTTTACCCACTCGACCCACCAGACAAAAGAGTTTACATAGATTGCCTTTGATCTGTAGTGGCATTGTTTGAGTTCTCTTTACACTTTAGGATATGCCTCAACAAAGAATGTGCCCTATGGTGATTTGGATCATCCTTATAAGTCGTATGGCAATGCTTGCAAGATGTTAAGTGCTCCCCATTAATTTCTTTTAAAGACAATCTAACAGAGTGATCCCACACCTCTTATGTGTGCTTGGATTCTCTTTCCTTTCTCTTTGTACCCTTACGTTCAACATTTGTTTCTTTTGTAAAATAATTTGTTTGTGTTTGGGTGGTGGGAGTATGAGCATGAGAAGTAGGGGGTGGGGATAAGGGAGGAGATATTGAGAGATAAGTGGAGGAGGAAGAGGAGACGTAAGAGTATGGTCAGGGATAAGACCTTCACTAGGTCCATTATGAATATGATTAAGGGTTAGTGATGCATTTACATTTTTAAAAGAGGTTGAAGTGGAAGTATCTTCAAGAGACAATGGCGATAGATTAAAAGCTTGATCATCCATTTAACATGAAATTATGCAAGGAAATAGAATAGAACATAACTAACATTATATATTAACATATACATTTAGCCTCAGTTATGCAAGAAAATAGAATATAACATAATAGTTAACTATTAAATAGAACATAATATCCATTTACCCTCAGTTATTACATAGAACATAACATAATATCATATAACAGAACATAGCTAACTATTAAAATATCCATTTAGCCTCAGTTATTACCTAGAATAGAATATAATATAACAGAACAAAACATAACTAACTATTAAAATATCCATTTAGCCTCAGTTATGCAAGGAGATAGAACAGAAGTAACATTAGGGCGACTCTAGTCCAAAAAAAGACCAATTAAACATCAAATCAATAGTCTCAGTATAAAAAATCAACCTACCATGATAACACAATTGTAGCATCCAGTTCTATTCAAAGCAATAACCAATTGACACATGATTTGAAAGCCATTGGAGCCTAGTGTACATAACTTCAATTCTATTCAGATTTGAAAGCCATTGACATAATGACTTAAATCTATCTACATATAAATTTAGAATTATGTTCAAGGCTTTAATAAAGCTTTACTAGAGCCATGGGGGTGTCATGTGTGTGTTTGGGGGGAATAAGGAATTGGAAGCAAAAAGATCCTCATTTTGTGAAGAATATGTTTGAAAATATTCTTGTGAGACAAGAAGGGATATATAACTTGCTATGATATATGAGGACTGAATCCTCATGCAACAGAGTGAAAACTACATATTTACATTAGATTGGGGGAAGAGTGATATAGAACCTAAAAACGCACTCTACAATAAGAAGGAAATGTGGGTAAAGAGTGTGAAATGGAAGCAAAATCGTCGAGCTCAGGGAAAGGAAGCACTTGATCTACTGTCGAGCGACAGACTAAACGACTTGATCTATCGACTAGAAGAGGAGGTTTTGGCTGAGCTTGCGAGTGGGTCAAGAGTTGAATTGGAACTGGAAGCAATGAACCCTAAGTCCTCTTTCATGCATTTCACTAAAGGGATTGAGAGTGAGCTCACAGAAGAAAGGAACCATGGCCAAAGCCCGACAGGAGAGAAATGAAATGAACCCTAAAAGGCTAAGTATTTCACAATGTATATGCATATAGAAATGCATATGTAACTAACCGGCAAAGCTAAATGGACAAGACAACAATCCCTACTCGATGTCCAACCTACCTAAACATTGATTTTGCCTAAAATTATCCTTTTTTTAAGCTATTTTTTACTGGGCTGGATAGAATATTTTTTATAAGGTCCAAGTAGGTTCACTAAGCTATGGGTATGTTTGCACACTCCTATTAATAAGAACGAGAATGTTAATATTATATGGTTAAAAATATAATTTAAATAATTAAACTTCAAGTGGAGGTAAATTTGGAGCATTAAATATATACTTTAACACATACATCACATTTATTACAAAATATTCCTTAGATTAGGATGCCATGCTTACATTGGCAGGTTTAGAGGGGCCAGATAGCAACTAGGGCTGCTTCCTCCCACCTCCCGCCAAGAACACGTAATGGCACAGTCAAATAATTTTAAAATAAAGGTTTCGCCCCCACCGTATTAATCAATATATATATATATATATATATGTCTCTGTGTGTGTGTTTGTGTGTTTATTGATATGGATAACAATTATGATTACTTTCTCCATTTTGAAAAAAAGTGTCACAAACAGTATTTTTTTAATATTAGCTATTTTTAAATTTTAATGAAGCATTTACCATTTTCTAATCATTTCACCCTTCATCGATAAAAATAATGATAGTAATAGGTGTTCATTCAAGTGAAATTTTTTTAACTACTTAAATAGGAGATCTTATATTTAAATTTATATAAATATAAAAATTAATTTGATAATATTTAAATTTTACTTAATTATATTATATAACCATATAAAAAATATAAAAAGAATTATTGGTGGGGGTTTTTTAGCACGAGATTAGTTAAATAATTTTTTTATTTTTATAAATTAATTATCTAAGTATTAATATTAATTATTAGATTTTGTATAATTTAAGCTATTTAATATTGATATTTTTTAAAAAGAATTGTATGTATAATTTAAAATACAGAAATTTTGGAAGACGTAAATGCCTACTTGCCACCGGCCAACGCTAAGGTCGTTCGTACTGAAGTTGTGGCTATAATGCACTTTCAACGTCTGACCTCACAGCAAATTAATGCGCCTACCCAAAGGCATCGTTGAAACTTTTTGTATTGTTTGATTTATATTTTTTTTTTTTTAATTTTATGATATTAGGATAATTTTATAAAATTAGTTTTTAGAATAATTTTTTTAAAAAAATTATGTTTGAATGGATTGTTCTAAAAGAATACCTATTTTTATTTGTTTTTCAATTTCACAGGACGAAAATTAACAAAACAGATAAAAGTTGTGCTGATTCTTTTTTTTTTTAAACACGTTATTGTTTTACAGGACATTTAACCAAAAGCTTATCAAACAATTTTTCATTTTTATAAATAAAAAAATATTCTGAAAATAAGGAATCAAACAAATCCTTAATTTTTTATTTTGGCTAAAATACTTTAAATTAGTCAACTATCATTTTATATTTAAAAAATTTATCTATAAGTGTCAACTAAAAAAATTAAATACACAAATATCTTGAAAATTTTATTTTTTTAGGGTTTGAATAAATAATGTAAGTTGACTTCTAAATACGGCATTATATTTATTAGTCATCTAAAATGTTTCTAAGAACATAGTTATATGGGCAAAGTAGAAGGTGTCCTTGATCCTCTTCAGTAGAAGTCACTAATTTTAAAGAATATTAAATATTTTTTATATATTATATGTTCATATTTAATAAGAATAGTAAGAGAAAATAAAAATTAATATAATGTTAGAGTTTAGTATAATTAATAAAAAATAATATTATAAATCACTTAAATTTTATAATAAATTTTTATTGATATATGTAAATTATTTTGAAGTAACTTAGAATAAAAAAGGGAAGATTTAGACATAGTTAATAAATTTTTAAAGTTTTTTTATTCTTATGAAAAAAGTTAAAAAAATATTGGAAAAGACTTATAGTTGAGCCAGAAAAAATATGTCACTTTTTTAATTTTTAATTTTGCTTTTCACTGAAATTAATGTTCACAATAAAGTGTCCAATAAAATGAACCTTTAATGCTAAGAAATAAGAAATTCAATTACCATAAAAACAAAGATACTGAGATAAACAATAGCGGAATTGAAAAAGAAACATATAAACTCCTCCCTAGGTCGTTTCTTTTTAGAAATAATAAATAAGAGTGTAATTTTATTAAAGAAAACTATATTTTAAGATATATATATATATATATATATGTGCTATCTCTTAATTTTTAATTTGATACTTATATTATTTTTTATTAAATTTTTTAATTTTGTTCTATTAGTACTGTTAATCTCTATAATTTTACTTATATAAACTAATTTTATTAACATAAAAAAATTAAAAAATTTAATAAAAAATAATATAGATATCAAATTAAAATTAAAAAAATTATACGTACCTCCAAAATAATTTTTTCATCTTTATACAACGGAAATAATTTTTTTCTTATATTAAATATATTATTTGAAGTCTTTTATTGCTTTTTTTATACCCTTATTAAAGAGGGGAAATATTATCTCAAAACACAATTATTATTAAATAAATTACTTTAATCAATTTCTTTGAGGATATTATTGAAAAAACTTATGTTCAGTTACACATTTTAATCTATTTCCTTGAGGATATTATTGGGGAAAAAAAAGTATGTTCACTTACATATTTAAAATTTCTAATTACATTAACCTACTTTCCTTAGTATCGAGAAAATATATATTTATTCTTTATAAAAGAAAGTATAGATAGTGTAATCCTTACTCCACTATTTTTGCCCTATATTTTGAATCAAGTGAATAAATAATTTATTATATATTTTTAGTGTTATTTATAGAGTAGAAAGATATAATTTTTAATCCTATTCATAAGTCATATTATTAATTTTTTATATAAATATATAATTTTACTCTTAATTTATTATTGTGTTATCTTTATTCTCGTGGGTATAATATTTGTTAACTAAAGATATAATTGGAAAATTGTTAAATTTTAAAGTAAAGTTAATAAAATTTATTTTTTTATTTATGTAAAATATATTAAAAATAACTTATAAATATAATTAAAAGAGTAATTAGAATTGGGAGGGAGAGTGTAATTATCTATTCAATTGGAATTGTTTCAAAATTAAAATATTAATTTTTGCTTATATTAACCAATCAAAATTTCTAATGTTGGGTATTTAGACCCTGCGTAATAGGAAATGAGTCAAGTTACCTAAATGAGACCATGTGAATATCACGTCCGGGTGTATTTAGATAGAATTTTAAAAAATAATTTTTAAAACAATTGTGTTTTGATAAAGAATTTATGGTAAAAATATATTTTTAAATAAATGAGTATTTGAATAATTATTATCAAAATGATTTTTGTAATTAAAAAATTACTAAAAAGAGTATGATTTTATTAAAAATAAGAGAGAAGAAAGAGGAAAGAGGAGAGAAAATAGAAAAAAGTTAGTAAAGACGAGTGAATAGAGAAAATAGATTAGAGAAGAGAAATATGGTAAGAAAAATAAAGGTAAAATAGTAATTGAGTAGTTCATAAATTTTTTTTATTATTCTAAAAGTTATTTCTATCAACTTATCTAAAATTATAGTTTAGTCTATAAGTATTTATAGACAAATATAGATATTTATTTTAAAATTTTTTAAAATCAATATTTAAGTTAAAATTTTTTTTAAAATTCTAGTTTGTAGATTTTTCAAACATGCTTAAGTAATTATTAGTACAGACTTGAGACGATTTGTTAGGTTAATTAAACAGTTGAGATTGAAGTGTAATTGTGTGACTGAAGGCACAATCAAACAAGCGGAAGCCCTCATTTGAATTTTGTAATTGGCACTTCATGCCTCTTTTTAGAGAGGAGGCTATACATTATAAATAGGGTGGGGGTGTGTGTGTTTCCCTTCCTTATAGGAGACGGGTGTGTTAAACTTGTCTAAATAAAAAATAATTAAAATGATAATTAATTAATATTATTATTATTGCTATTAAACTAATTAATTAAAAAATAGTAAAGGCCAAGCCGTGCAAATAGAAAAGGCTTAAATTGTGAATAATGACTTTATAGAAAAAAGGAGAATAATAATGTGTAGTAAAAAATATGAATAATAGTTACCAATCACAAAAGGCGATTGTCAAATGAGTAAACCACTACTTTTTGTCTTTTCGGTGAAACATGTGAATACAATATTCTCATAAAAGGAAACATCTACCTGCAACCAAAAATCACTACTAAACATCCAAATTCTAAATTTTTTTATATAAATATTTAAAAAAAATATTATCTAAAAATAAAACAAAATATCTTTTTCTATTAGATAATAATAATATTTAATAGTATGAGTTATTAATTAATCTTAAACATAAATTTATATATTTAAAAATTATAATATATTTTTAAACGTCATAATTTAACTTATAATAAAATAATTTTATTTAAAAATTAAATATATTTTAAATAATTATATATTTTATTTCTCTATACTATTATTTTATTATAGTAAAATCTAAAACCTAGAGGCAAAAAGAAAAACATTCCCGACAACAAAAAAGCAAACCCAAGAATACTATAGAAACGGAGAACAAAAGGGACCAAAACACATGAACCTGAGGTCTCAGCTTCTTATAGCTATCCAAACATATCTACCTCCCACACCCTAACCCTTACACTAACGCGCCCACTCCAGCTAATGGCAAACTCGCACCTAACCCACGGCAGGAAGAAGACGCCATCATCATGTTGCTCTCTCCTATCAAAGAACCCTCCATGGATAAGAGAAGGGATCTGGCAGAATCACCTCTAGCATATATGTCTTTGCAAATAAGTTGCTCGCCTCAACACGAAGAGACCCTTCGCGTCGTCACATTGTGTCGTCAACAGGGAACAGACTCTAGTAGAAGGGTTGTGTCGAGTAAAATCACCGTTGGATGATAGGAAAACACAGTTAATAGAATACTCCCTCTATTACTTTTTATAAACTATAAATACCCAAAATACCTACATTAAAAAGTTAGATAAAATTTATTAAAAATAATAAATATATAAAAATATAATTTATTTTCTAAAAAATATATCTATTTATGGAAAAGTTGAGTATAAGAGAGAGAATAAGTGAAAGAAAGATATAAATATATAATTAATTAAAAATAAAAAAATAATTGTAGCCTATAGAAAGATAGGATGGAGTATATTTTTAGAATAAGGTTATCAACAAATCATTATTTGTTCTTTTATTAATCAAATCAGTACACCCTTCAATATAAAATATAAGTTATTTTTAGAAAAATTCTTTAATTCATAATATAAATCACTTAGAGAGTAACTAACATGCTTTCTATGATTTTTATTAATAATAACTAATCAAATCATGCGGATTAAATGTTACTTAAAATTAATTAAAAATAATAAATATATTTAAAATGTAATTTATTTTTTAAATATATAATTATTTATGAGAATAATGGGTGTGAAAGAAAATAAGTGAAAAAATAGATAGGAAAGAATGAATGGGAGAGAGATATACAATTGATTGAAAAATAAAAGCGGAAAAAATGTATTAAATTTTTAGATAAATAAATTATTATTTATATATAAAACTATTTTTTATGAAAGAGTATGTTGCTTATAAAAAAGATCGAGGGAGTATTTGTTTATCAAATTTTTTTGTAATTAATGATTAAATATGATTCATGGTATTTTTTTTCTTTTTCTTTTAAACCCTCGTTTAATATGGATAAATTTATTTTTTTTTTAATTTAAGATAAATTTAATGAGTTAATTATTATTTTTTTATTCCTATGAACTAGTTAAAATGACTTTTATTTTGGACCACAAGGAGTATAAGTTAATTAGGGATTAATGTTAAATGAAAGATAGTTTTTGAATTTATATATCTTTCTAAAAAATTAAATTAAAATTTCAAACTATATTCAATGAGATCATAGCCTCTTGCAATTTTTTATTTAAAAAATATTTTATAAATTGAAAGACATGGGTATTAAATCCATTATAGTAATCCTATCCTGTGATTTTTATAAGCGGCATTAGTTTTTAAGGGTGATTATATATATAAATAATAATTTATATTTATCTAAAATTT
Source organism: Leucaena leucocephala (assembly GCA_037074615.1). NCBI lineage: Eukaryota > Viridiplantae > Streptophyta > Magnoliopsida > Fabales > Fabaceae > Leucaena > Leucaena leucocephala. The sequence continues at coordinate 16,742,841 of CM073538.1, forward strand.
TAGTACATTTTTCAATCTTTATCATTAATTAATTACATGTCTCTCCTACACTCATTATCTTTCATATCTTTTTTACTCATCCTCTTTATCTATGTTTGAAAAGTATCAAAACCAATATCTTAAAAAAGACATTTGACCCAAATTTTAATCTTAAAAAAATTAAAAATAAACAATTATATTTATCTAAAAAAATTTAGATTAAATTATAATTTAAAACTAAAATTTTAGATAAATTACTAAGACTATCTTATTAAACAGTAAAAGAGATTATAAACTACCCAATTATTATTTTATTATTATTTTTTCTTACACTCTCTCCTCTATCTTATTCACTCTATATTCTCTCTTATATCTCTTTTCTCTTATTTACTATCTCTCATCTCTCATATTTTTAATAAATTCATACTATTTCTGATAATTTTCAATTACAAAAGCCATTTTAGTAATAACTATCTAAACATTTATTTATTTAAAATTATTTTTTTTATAAGCTCTTATCCAAAAATTATTTTTTAAAAGTTAGCCAAAAATATATTTTATAAATTTTTTATAAACTCTATCTAAACAGATCCTATACTAACTATATTTAGAAATTAAGTTATATTTAAAAAAAATAAATTATATTTTTAATTAATTTTAAGTGTCACTTATATCTATGTAATTTGAGTAATTATTATTTATAGAAAGTGTCGAAGGACTGTTATTATTGGTAACTTTTTACATCTTCGATATATACAGTGATATTAATGGCATGCAATGTGAAAGAGCTAAGCCACGTGCTGGCTAAAGCCGACAGGTATGGGGGAGTACAGCTCTTTTAAGACCACAGCGGCTCTCCACCAGTAAGCACCAATCTTCAGTAACTCCCCACCTACCTCATTTATTTCCTTCAAGTTCACGTTCTTCTTCAAACAATTTGGTACTCCTTAGTTATCATATCCACTCATTTAAATTCCAGAATTGTGAAACCTAAATATTCATTTAAACTACCTTCCTTCTCATCTTACCATTTACTCCACCCTCCATGTACTCCCTCCAATAGTCTGTGCTATAAAATATTTTTAACTACCTTGTTAGAATTAAAAAAATATAATTAAATTATTGACTTTATATGAAAATGAAATAAACTTCTTATTTTACTCATATTTAAATAGAAAATTTTAATATTTATATTACATTTTCTCTTATACTCCCTCCAATCAAAATATAAGTATCTTCTATAAGAAAATCTCAATACATAATATGCTTTTATAATTTTATTTATAAGATAAAGAATTTTTTTATCATATTTATATATCATATCATTAAATTTTGCATATAAATATATAATATTTTTTATTTATTATTGTATAAATAAAAAAATTATTAAATATTAAAGTGTAGTTAATAAAATTTAAATTTTTCTTAATTTTTAATAAAATATGTTAGAAGTGTGAGATATAAATACGATCAAATAATCAATTTATATAAATAAAAAGTCGGACGGAATTAATACCCACACATCCCCACCGTCCATCTATATCTACTTCGCTAGCTTGTTAAGTCCGCCGTCCAAATGTCCCATAGCGAATGTTACGTCCCACAAACTTCCACATTAAATACCTCACACCTCCTTCCTTCTTTTTCCCATACCTTTGTGTTCTTTTTCCCTCTTTCAAACTTGTCTCTCTGTTTTTCTGATTCACATCGATCAACAAGCTAAATCTGATTATTATGGAGCACCAAAACTTGTTCTTTTGCTTGATCTTGAGCTTGATGAGCCTTGTTTTTCTGGGTGGCTGGGTGGCCGGAGCCGAGGATCTGGCGACCAAGTGCGCCCAGCAGCAGATTATTCAGAAGGTGATGCCATGCCTGAGCTTCGCGACGGGGAAGGCGGCGGCGCCAACGAAGGAGTGCTGCGATGCGGCGGCGAGCATAAAGGAGAGCAGCCCAGAGTGCATGTGTTATATAATCCAACAGACACATAAGGGAAGTCCAGAGAGTAAAAGCTTTGGGATTCAGGAAGCTAAGCTGCTTCAGCTTCCTGAAGCTTGTAAATTGAAGGCTAACGTCTCTAATTGTCCAAGTAAGTTATTGTTCCTATATTAATTCCTCTGGTTATTTTTTTTTTAAAAAAAATCTTGTTGAGTTCGCAAATATTTATTTATTTGCTTGATTTTTATAGTCAGTACTCAGTAGTGAAAAACTTGACATCAGATATGGTCCCAGTTCCTTGTATTATTATTTTTTATTATTTTCAGTTCATCCGGGATTCTCTCTCTGTTTTTTTTTTCAGAATGTTCACATGGTTTGATAATTTTTTTGTTTCTTGCATGTTCATAATAATTCCAACACCAGCTTCTAAATACAAAACTTACTTAAAGAATTTATTTTTATCTTAAATATAGGATAGCAAATTTTTGTCTTACCCGTTTAGTGTGTATGTGTATATATATATATATATTAAATCACTCTTGTTAATTTTATAGTTTTTCTCACAATCTTTTATTTCTCATATTTGATGCTCTTTCTCTCTATTGGTTAGGAGTGACACATATTTCTTTTAAAATAATAATAAATAATTAATTTAATTAATTTTTTAATATTTATAAATTAATTAATAATTAGATCTTATTTTTTATGATAAGAGGGGGTAATATTTTAGTTACGAAACATTGAAACATCATTATTAAAAATAAAAACGGTACTATGAATGAAAACCTATCAGGAAATTAACAAGTGGGGTATATTAATTATAGAGAAGTTCTTCCTAGAACAGTCTTTTTGATTAGGCTTAGGCACTCAGCCTATTAAAGTCTTAAAAGATATTAAATGAGTTCCAGCCAGATGGGCTGTTTTTTACCGAGTTTTTTATGGAAATAAATTTGAAGTATTTTAAAACAGGTCATGATATATAAATGCTGCTATCGTTTAAAAGTGTTAATCATAAATGACTTTATAATGTTTTTTTAAAAGTTTTGTTCTACTTAGACAAGGCTTATTGATTTTGATTCTAATTAGTGAAAGAGTTGAGTAAGTAATACCAACTCCCCAACCTATCTCTATTACTCAGAATTAGAGGTGGTTGTCTGGTTGAGAAGCCAAAATATTTAAAAATAAAAAAAAATTCCGAATTTACTCCTATTTAAAATTGTGAATTATAACTTACAAAAATAATTAAACTTTAAATAGGATAATCTTAACAAAAATATAATTAATACCTCACCTATGATAAATACTGGTCATCCCTTTGAAAAGTGTACGTAATAGAAGGAATATCCTTTATCACTCTCTGTAGATTGTACTTATATTTTCAATTTTACTCTCTAGCTGACTATAATTTCTGATTGATTGCTTGTGAATATACCATCTGGATAGAGCTTCTGGGCCTACCTGCCGACTCGCCGGATGCAGCAATATTCAAGAATGTTAATTCTTCATCGGCAGCTACGACTCCGGCTAGTGGAGCTGCCCACACGACCGCAACAAATTCGAGCAACTCGACGAGCCCAGGTTCGATCGGAATCACGCTTCAACCACCTCTCTTCGCCAACGTATTGGCGATGGCTTTGGCCTTCCTTCTCATTGCATTTCCAACCTCAGGGTTTCTCAGCATTTTCTCATGAAACAATATTATTTATCTATCTATCTATCTTTATGCTTTCCTTTGTCGTTTTAGGGCTTTGATATGCAGTGTTTATTCTTATAAGAGGTGTGTTCGTTACTTTTGTTTTTTGTTTTTTGTTTTTCTTCACATGGAATCTTCTGTTTGACTGTTCGGTAGTTAATCTTCTATTTAAGGCATTTTATGCACACGGAGTAATACCCTGATGAAATTTTTATGAAGTCTCTTTTCTTTTGATGTTGATGTCATCTTCTCTTTTGATTTTTGTCATCTCATATGTAGATAGTTTAATCAATAATTAATATTAAAGCCTCTCATACATACATGTACGTGTATATACGCGTCTATGTAGAGTTCTAAACTTACACGTAACTTCCGATTCTTATATTATAATGCATCTAATTAGAAATAAAAAATATATTAGATTAGACTTTAGTTAAATAGATTTAAACTTGCAACAAATATCTAAAATTTGCACAAGTTATAAATAGGTTTTGTTTTAGGTTTAAGCCTAAGCCTTTATAGGCATGATAACGCCTGAAAAGTTGTGAAAGGGAAGCTTCATTTCAATAAAAATTACAATTGACAATGGATATAATTATTTAAATATATTTAATTTTTAGGAATATTATTTTATGATAATTTTATTTATTAAATATTTAAATTTATATATAAAGATAATAGATAATATTAATATTATTTTAAAAAAAATTATTCTACTCTTGTGAATAAATTTAATATCTTTTTAAAAAAATTTGTACAGACACACGATTTATACGAAGAAATTAGATAGGTTTTTACAGGGTGAAAAACCTAAGCAATCCAATTGCATGTATAACAATTTAAGCCTATTAAAATATACATTATGTCTTAAATAAACATTGAGGTTATAAAAAGATAACATATGATATTTAAATAAATTTAATTTAAAATTTACAATAAAATAAAAATATTCATTATAATATCTCATAAAAACTCAATACAATTGCAACTTTACTACAATACCTATAGGACAATTGTTTATAATAACAAAAAACCATTGCTAATGGGAGAGGGACTGAGTTAGCGTTGCCATCCTAAGTAATCCAAGAGAAAAGAGGGAGCTATGAATGAGTGAATGATGGGATATGGAATTTAAGGTTAAGGCTAATTAAATAATATTATAAATAATTTATAAAATTAATTTATATTCTATTACATAAATGGTGCAGATTAAAAAAAGATAAATAAGAATGTAGGTAGATTAGGCTTTATAAAAATAAGCCACCTAAAGAGGCTCGACAGCATGCCTAAACATGACCTATTTACTAAATAGACGAGATTAGGCTTAAAATATGTTAGGCTGTAAGCCCTGATATGGGTCTAATATATTTTTATCCATAGCTCTATCTATCTGATTAGAATCAAGAAGAAGAGATTAAATTATTAAATTTGTTTGAAAATGAGAACAATTTTCAAATCTACTCATGTAGAATCATGAATTACTTCTTGAAAAACAAAAAATATAAAATTGCATCAAATTTTAAATAAGTACAGTTTAAATAAAAATGTAATTAAAACCTTATTTAGTCACTTATAAGAAAAACCACTCATTTTTTTAAAAGGTGTCTTATAACCGAAAAAAGTATATTGTCATTGGTAAATGATGGTCAAAGCCAAAAGATTTTTGTGAGGATAAATTTAATAAAAAGAAAACACCCAGTGTGTGTTGAAAAAGAAATATTATTGCAATATTACTAAGTGTGCGTTTCGGTGTTATGAAAAAAGCCACTTTTTTAAGGGTAAACCATGGTTTCAGTGGGAAAAAAAACTAAACACCGATGGAAAAATGATTATTATGACAACTATTTTATCAAAATAATTTTTTTTCACAAAATCTATTATTTAAAATAATTTTTATCTCTTTTTTTAGAAGCTACTCTGTAAAGGTTAATTCTAACACACCCTGAACATTTTGTTTACTTTTATTTAAGATTTAGTTTTCCTAAAAATTAGGAACAAAACTCTGATTAAGAAAAAATTTAACTATATAACAATTAATGTATAAAAATTGTTCAAATATTATAAGAGCACTGAGCTAAGTTAAGATAAATTGCGGATAAGCTTTATATAGAGCACGTAATTAACTACCCACAAAAATCATCAAATCATCTCTAGTGCAATCTTATGGCTAACTAACTAACTATTTTGCAAAGAGAAATTGTACAAAGGCCGGAACGTACGTGTACAACAGTTTAATTAGTTTTTCATATGTAATGGGATGTGTAAAGTGTGTTAGGATTAGCTCTTTTTTTGGCCAAAAGCTAGAATTAGCTTTTAATAAATAGATTTTAGAGAGAATTATTTTGAAATAATAGATTTTGTTAAAAAAAGCTTTTGGGTAAAATAGATTTTGTGAAAAAAATAATTGTTGGAAATTATTTTTTCTAACTCATAAAACCATGTTTTTTTGCCAAAATATTATTGTGAAATTGAATTAGTTTTTTGACTTTTATCAGAAGCAATAATGAATCAAACACAAAAAAAAAAAAAAAAGTGAAACCATAAGCTCAACCGGATCGCTTCGTGGAAACATAGTTATAGGCTTGCCTTGATAATCGATTTTGAAATTTTTAAGGGGTATAGATCCTTATATAAAAAAACCATGATTTTCAGAATCATGTTCTTTTAATTGCTTTGGGCACTAAGTTGAGTACTGTTTTACATCGTTTTAATAAATCAACAAACAAGAAACAACCTTATTTATTTATGAAGGTTTGATGAGTGAAACTCTATATT